>OW121717.1:8107500-9461374 GCA_933228805.2 Hipparchia semele
TAGTCACAAATAGGAAGATAATAGCTAAAAATATATATATAAATAGTTGAGTATATTATTACTAGTGGTTCGCCCCGAACTGAGACCTCGCGATATCCCATAATTCCCAAAAGTTTTAATTATATATTGTAATAATTAACTTTTAACATTAGACGCAATAAAAAAAATAATAGTTGACATAAAACTGTTTTACTGACACAGCGCCATCTATTAGCATTATAGTGAAGCTATTAGCTTCACAATGATATGCTAATGAATGATAATGCTAATAGATGGCGCATTAAAATTAAATAATTTCGTTTCTTTATAAGATTTATCTAATTTTAGTATTTGTTGTTCAAGTACAGGATATAACTGAATTTTCAACCAAGTTTCACGTTCTAATATTCAGTAATTCAGAAGTTTCTCTCTCTGGCTCTGGCTCTGACAGACATTTAGACGGACACATTTCTCTGTCTAGTAGGCAAGCGCCCTAGTTGACTCAGAGAACTCGCTTCGCTCGTTCAATAACTATAACGTAACTTTAATAAAAGTCAGTTATTTCGAAATCGCACACAGACACTTCGACTTTATTTATTCGATAAATTGATATTGCACCATAATAATAAATTGAATTGAATCCAGTCAAACCATTGAGCCGGTAAATTCGAATGAAAGTCTATGTTTGCATTCAATAATACATTAACGACTGGACTGAATACGACTGGCATAATATAACTATCTGTTAAATTGTTTTATTCTTGGTAGTTATATAGGTAATACTACTTCTAGTAGTAGTCGCGTTTGAGTCTAAATAGGTATAAAGGGGGCTGCACGTAATCGCTGTTTTAAGCAAACCAAAAATCATCTCGAAACTTTGGCATTTGTCTTCTCTTACTTAGAATGAGAAGAATTTGGGATCAATCAGGAAACTTCTATACTTAATTTAAACAAAAAAATATTTATAACACGACTAATGTTCTTCTTCTAAAGTGCTAAATTCTTAACATCATATTTTGTAACTAAAGAAAATTACAGAAAACTTAAAAAAACTATCAAATACAAAAAAACATTAGACCTTTATTATGTACATAATTTAATTTTAGAATTATGAAAGTGAATTTAGTAAGTGTGTGTAATTGTGACAATTTATTATTTACGCAACTTATAACAGCTAAACTTGCAAAAAGTTTTTACAGGAAAGTAAATAAAGGATGACCAAAATCCGTTGGACAAAGATAATCTTCATTTTCACGTCACAATGAACCATTAATGAATCAGGATAAAACTGATTACAAGGTTTATATTAAATTTTAATCCCCGAGTAACCATAAATCATTGGATTTCATTATTAAATCTTCCATTTTAGTAATAAACACTGATTTATGTGCCTTGGGCGGCGTAGTTATTACTGGTATAATTAAAATTAACTTTGATAAAGTAATGATTGTTCAATCAATTAAAATTATTAACCGTATTTTTGCTCATTATTCAGAAAATTAAAAAAAACTTCTTGAAATTATTTAATTCCAAAAAGTTTAATACAGTTCACAGTCGTAGCTATAGTCATTGTTCACTGCAGCTTACCACCTAGCTACCTACTACCTACCCACCTATATACCTACTGAACGAAATGAAATATATAATAAATTCAATATTGGATCGCACATAAGTGAATGGTGTGAATGGTATTGAATGTTGATGTGGTACCTGACGCACATCACGCTGGGTTTTAAGCTCTAGTCACACACAGCGCGAACAGTAAAGTACGCCGTAAGCGACTTCTAAGCGGCTCCTAGTCCTTAAGCACACCTCTGTCACAGTGATATGATAACGTTGATCAATTTAAAAATAATGTTCCCTTAATATGTCCAATATTTCAAACGCTGTATGTACTCTTCGCAATAAAATCGGTAGTATTTCAATGCAAGACTGTAAAACGAGGAACTTAAAGTTAATTCTTGTCTGAAGATATTGTGGTTCGATGTTCAAAATTATCAACACAGTCTATATGTGCAAATTCGTACTAAGGGTTGGTATTATTTTAATTAGTACTTAGTGTGAGTTTGCACATATTGACAGCGTTTATTATATTGGCTATGCATCCTTTCGTGTTTCTGCTGTCGACATGCAGCAGAAACTCAGAAGAATTTCTACAAGAATTTGTAAGGCGTCCATACTACACAGCTGCGCTATTACCGTGGTGGTATATTTGGTTCAGTTCTTTTGTATTAAAAAATTTGAGTACCTAGTTGATGTAGCCAAGCCATTGTGACATCCTACCGTGCTGCTATCACGTATCGCTGCCGTTCTGCGTTGTGTCCGACCAGAGCTTTATAGGATTCCAATAATCTCATAGCCTGTGATAGTGAGCTTTATTTTTATCTCATAATCCATATCTACCACATTTTGTATATTTTACTGCCATCAATATTAATACATAATAATTATTATTTTACAACATTTACCCGCAGATTCGCTGCCGCCGTCTATTAAAAGTAATCCAAATTGGTGATTATATCTTCCCATACAAAATTACCAATTTCAACTTTCGATTTTTCAACTGTTCTTTTGGGTTTGCTTATTTTTTTGTGTTATTTTCTGTATCATATGCTGCAATATCTTAAAGAACCTATTGGTATTAATACCTTTAAGTACTAATAGGTACTTAAAGATATTATGGCATAGTGATCAATCTTCGTCTTCTTTTTACTACCATGGGTTCTCTGATAATTGCTTTAGTAAGGAAAACTTTTTGATATACTTATTCCTAAGTATTTATTTTGACAGCATCTCGCAACGAAAACCAATTTATCGGATAACTATGCTTACTTATTACTTGCGACGTTGTGTGCTCGTAAGTATGAACGTACCTAGTACAAATATTCCAACAGTGTAGTACGCCGACGTTCAACCTATTTCGAAATTCAATCAACTAGTTACTAGGCAGGCATGTTACGTAACAGATGCCACATCGCAAAGGAAGGATTTTGATAGTTTGGGAACCACAAGATTTCCACCTTGAAGCTGCACATGCATATTGAGTTATTAGACGGTAGAGATGTAGACAACTTCGGCTTTAGAAAAAAGATGTATTCTATTACGATTTTGTTTGTGAATTGGTACTTGGAACACGCCTCAACTAAACAGACCAGTCACAAAAATTTTGGATGGAATGCGTTAAAAAAGACTGAGGTGGATGCGAAAATACACAAGTGGAGAAGACAAATGAAGGCTAAATATGAATTTGAAGGAATTATGTTTAATAATTCATATTTATAATGCTCTAAGGGACAGACACACAGAGGGTCAATTTTGAATAACAAATACAGTTTTCTAAGATTTGATAAGTACGAATATTTCATATTTAATATTTGTACCTACGAATATTTGAAACCAAATTACGAGTATATATTAATTATCTACTTACCTACCTACCTACCTACCTATCTAGGTGCCTAATACCTAGTTAGATATCCAGTAAAGCTGTTATTTCTACTCCCACACAATTTTTAACAGAAATCCAAGCAATAAGCAAGCTCCATTAGCACAGTGCAGAGCCAGGATGAAATAATGTATGCTTAGATGTTATCTCTCTAATTAGAAACAAATTACTGTAAGCTATTCCAAACAAAATTAACTTTCCTGAATCTGTGTTCCGATGAGGTTGCGGAATTGGGTCAACTGTAGAATGGAAATAGTATTTGCATGTAAACTAGTAATAGGTAATTATAACATAATAATAAAGGAAGCTTTGTTTTAGATAATAATGTGCTCGTATGCAGATTCATTCTGTCACCGAGAATTACAGAAAAAGGTTAACCAACCGAAAAATGGTTTTGAAATTGTACTTTAGAGATCTATCTAGATAAAGATAACGTCTTCTTCATCTTTAACAACTGACGAACAAAAACTCTTGGACTCTTGCATGGACTTCCACAGGCCTCGGTCTTGCGCCACTTTTATCTAGCGGCTCCCTTCAACTCGTCTAACGTCGTCGATCCATCTAGTGGAAGATTTGCTAATGCTGCACTTCGCGGTGCGGGATCGCCACTCCAGCACTTTGGGACCCTATCGACCATCTGCAGTTCTTCGTTCGAACTATGTGCCCTTCCCATTTCCACTTTAGCGACTCACTGAGCTATGTGAATATGAAATGAAATACTTACTATTTTATTTCATTTTATTTTGCATGTTATTATCAACAAGAAGTGAAGATCCGGAGAATCAAGGTAACTGACACAGCTCAAACCATAAGCGAAGTAGCAATGCTTCTTGTAGAAGCGATGGCCGTTAGCGTTGGAGCCGGAAAGCCTAGGATGGTATGTGCACAAAAACAGATGCAGTTTGGGGCACCCTCCAGTATGTTGGCCAGCTGAATGAGCAAAAATCAGAACCGAGTGCGGTAACCGGTTAAGGCTAAGAAAAGGAAAAAATTCTGTTTTAATTTGTTCGGTCCGAGATTCTCCAGAAAACTTCTGAACCAATCTCCAATCGCATATTAGGATTTTTTTCTTTAAAAATACTGGCTCAGATTTTAAAAAGTTTCCTTCGTGACCTTAGTTACTTAGCTAGTAACTAGCTGATCCAGAAACTAGCTTAGCTTATTAGTATAGGGCGTAGTAAATAATATAATAGTAATTAAAAAGGACTGTCCTCAATTGAAGCGTTGAAGCTGTGTCCTAAGGGAGTCGAGGCCACTGTAATGAACAATACAAATCCCTCGTCGCTGTGTCGTCGCTTCGCTGTCAGACCCGTCGCAGCTTGAAAATCTAATAAAAAATGAATATTAATGAAAACCACATTAAAAATTTGCAAGTACAAATACACACCAGGGCCCAACAAGATTCGCATATTCGATGTATTCTTACGTACCGTATTAATTAATAGGGCTAATAGAGTTGTTTATGTAAACACAACCCAATAAAATTAACATAGATTATATATCATAGACACAGATCTATGGTGTAGAGTCTAGACAAATATGATAGACCCATGGATGTAGTACTATAGACCCAAGTCCTTTGTTAAAGATTTATGCATAGTGACCAAGACAGTATTCCAGTATCAGAGACAAATCATGTCATTCGAAAACTGAAACTTGTTCCAAAGTCCAGCCAAAGAACAGCTGGAGAAAAATCACAAGGCTGACTAACAAAAGGGCTTTTCGCTTTTTACGTAACTATAGATGAAATAGCTTCTTGAATATACCAGTAACCCGGATTTTTTAATCGGTTATATATCCATTCTGTAAGTTAAAACTACGAGTACATCAAGCCCAAACAACTTTTTTGAAAAAATTTCTTTAATTTCATTTCTTTAAATTAAAATGTATGACACTAATGATCTGTCTCGATTTCACTCTTGGTTGATTGGAATTGGTTTTTCAATTGAACTGAAAGTTTTTGGTAACTAGCTAATATGTATAGATTCCTACCTTGTACCTACAGTAAATACTAAAGCAATCCTTACCGTCTAACTTATCTGGTCACGTAAGCTATTCGAACTAGTTTACTGCAGTTCTTTATCTGCTTTTGAACTTACTCTTTACTACTCGACAACGAGTAAACAGTTTGGGAGTTGTTTTCATTGCGATCCGAGCCAAAACAAAGATGTTAACAAAAGCAAGACCAAAAACCGAAAATTCTATCAAACAAAAGTGCTGATAACTGACCAAGCAACATTTTTATCTGAATCTAAACCATATTTGTATATATGTGTCGTGTCAAATCGCCTATCTATATGAAATATCTACATCCCTACTTCTTTACTAATTATATAAATGCGAAATTGTGTTCATTTCTTTGTTTTTTGATATGTTCTTCAATCACGTTGCACTTACCTACGTTTTTATGATTCGTAGCTCTGTAGCTACGAATCATAAAAACGTAGGTAAGTACCTACAAATAGAACTTTTTAAACTATGCTAAGGCTACTTAAGTAACAATTAGCGACTACGAGTGTGGCAGTAATTAAATAAATAAAGGTTTGCCCGTAGTGGAAAAGAATATTCTGATTTTATATAAAAAGCGCGGTGAAAGATCTAATTTCGCCGGAAGCTGATAGTGTCAGGGAGTTTACTAATTACATTCAGCACTTTGACAAGTTTGCGAAAACTTGGCGTCGAAAATATTGTTTCAGAGTCGTTTGATATGTAATCGCGCGCGTCGGTCTCATGAATAAAATTACTGAACTTGTCGAAATATTTTGCGATATACCCTTGTCGATCGGGATTAGAGGCCGGCAGGCTATACAGGTGTACTTATTATTATTCTACATATTTCATTAAAGCTTTTTGAAGGATTTTTTCTTAGAATAATTTTACGTAAAATGCTGTTATTTATTGATAGCTTATTAATTTATTTCAAGACATCTTGTAGTGCCATCTCCTACCGAAGGTTGGCAATCATTAGGGCTATCTGCACAATGGACGCTGCAACATGGGATTATGTAAAAGTTTCCCGTACCATTGCATTGGCAAGTTCTTAAGCCGAGATGCGGAATTTTTTGCATGGATCTAGTTGAGGATCTAAAGAGTGACTAAGGTTACTTTTTATCTCGGTAAAACAAAGATTTTTCCACAAATGTGCTATTACGAGTTTTTCTTACTTAAATGACCGGTGACTACGTATTTAGCGCGCGCAGATCCACGCTTTGTGAGTATGACTGATAAAGATGAAGGAAAATATTTTATACATGTTTAAGCTTTTCTAGTAACATAAAATTATGTTGTAAGTACAATATCTAAATATATAAAACGCAATGGTGACTGATTGACTGACTGATTGACTGACTGACTGATTGACTGACTGACTGACTGATCTATCAACGCACAGGCCACTGGACCGATCGGGCTGAAATTTGGCATACAGACAGCTATTATGTAGTAGGCATCCGCTAAGAAAGGATTTTTGTAAATTCATCCCCTAAGAGGGTAAAATAGGGGTTTAAATAATTGAATTTAACGTGAGCAAAGCTGCGAGCAAAAGCTAGTATTGAATATTTCTGCCCCACGGGATAATCTTCCTTATGAATCTTTTCGTGCATTATTAAGCCGCTTCGAGAGAGTATGTGTATACGATGTCTAACATATAATCGAACATCTTGTAGTTATTGCATAATTTCTCAAAGTATAAAGATGAATGCCTAAGTTTCAACTTTGTGCATAAAGGATAGTTCAACCATGTGAATACAAATTCTTTGGATATAACAGACTCAAGCTCCAAGCCAATGCAGCTTTAATATTGCACAATAATAATATTAAGATTATTCGGTAGAGTATATAAAAGCAAATGAAATGCAAATAACAAGAATGCTACATGGTCAATATCACTAATAATCACACTAATATCACACTAATAATATAATATAATAATATTATAAAAGCGAAAGTTTAAGTGTGTGTGTGTGTGTGTGTGTGTGTGTGTGTGTGTGTGTGTGTGTGTGTGTGTGTGTGTGTGTGTGTGTGTGTGTGTGTGTGTGTGTGTGTGTTTGTTACTCTTTCACATAAAAACTACTGGACGTATTTTACTGAAATTTGAAATGGAGATAAATTATACTCTGGATTAATACATAGGCTACATTTTATCTCGAAAAATTAACCAGTTCCCGTGGTAATCAAAATCCACGCGGACGAAGTCGCAGGCATCATTTAGTCTGCAATATATTTTAGCATTGCTATGAATTTTGACTGTAAATACTATAAACAAGGATGTACAATGTATGGAATACTATTCCTTACATTGTAAATACATACATATCACATAAAAAAATTAAAAAACTTGTAATAAGCCATCGCATTTGACTATTTTACTGTACCTACATACTTAATAACTTCTTGAAAACCTCGTTAAATAAAGTTGAATTAATTTAATTGAAGAATTTTTAAGTCGTTTATCGAAAATATTAAGTACCTACCAGTTTACGAAAAACATCGACAAAAAAATTATTTGAAAATTAAATTTGATAAAAATGAAACGGCTGCTGCAGTATAAACATCACCAAAACTAACAGTTCAAATGATCCAAAACAATAACAAAGTATAAGTGAAGATTAAACCGTTCGAATAGGGAGGTTATAAATTCAAGGAATCGCACCTTGCTGACACATAAAGTGAAATAAATAGTCGGAACTGGCGTTGCGTGCCTCGATGCCTCTGAGGGAGGTACTCGTATATTGTCACTTCCAATCTGAACATTGACCTCCTCGTTATTAGAAATACTGGCATAGTTCTAAAAGATAATTCAGATTTCAGAGTTCTTACAATTTTGTACCATATTTTTTAAGCAGAATCACAAGTTTTTACAATTTAAGTACTATATTTTCTCAGCACAATCTGCATTCCGAAACGGTGGTAGATTTATGACGTGTCATAAGTGCTACAAGGTAGCCTACATGAAATAAATTTTTGAATTTGAATTTGAATTTAAGCGTGCAAATGCCTCATTTTATACAGGTACCTGTACTCACAAGATACCCTCAAGAATACCAGAGAACGCTCCATATAAACGAAGTTGATTTCCTATTTAAATACAAGCCAATAAAAATTCCTATAGTACAAATTTCCTATAGTGTTTTGCCTATTTATTTATTGCAAAAATACACGTAATATGGTATTACAAAAATGTGTTGGGAAACACACACACAGAGACGTACATCAAGAGACAAACTACTTGATTTAAAACACCTTAAAACGCACCTCGGTCCCAAGCATCCTCTTGGATATTTAACACGTGAAAAATGCAGTTTGTGCACTAAAACTCAAATATGCAGCACTCTCACTCTACGCATTTTTTATACAGTGTCAAAAAGCTAGCACTCGGGTTTTTTACAAAAAGCCAGCCGTGTTAGGTTTTATTTTGGAATGCTGCAGTTAGAAGCGACGTGACACTATTTCATTTGCCGCTCGCAATAGAAATTGTCAATGCTCGCTCACTTCGAAGTGTCAGATCCGTTTTGATTATGTGACATTCTATGGAACTGACTTATCAACTTGCACGCTGATGCATCTATTGTATTCGTCGAATAAGTATCCTCTAGAATCCTACCAAGCGTGTCGCCGAAAGAGATAGGTAATCTGTGAAATACCTACTCTTGTACGTCTTGTTGCTCACAATCACCTCACATTGTATTTGTGAGCAACAACTCAAAAGGTGGCACGCAGTGAGGGACGGATAGAGACATAGCTGTATCTCATTCTATCTTGTTTGACATCGCTACACTGCATCTCTTTCGTGTGGGAGTGAAAAGGTGATATCATTTCATGGGGTTCAAACCCCACCCCATCGAGCTGTAACACTTAGAAGCGCAATCGTCAACGGTGTGATAAGTTATTTTTCGTGAGCCTTTAAAAGTCGACTACGCAGTATTGTCATGTTAGTACAAAGCTCTCGCAGAAAATAATTAAGAAATTACGTGACGTGACGTCTGAAAGGGCGTATTACCAAGAAGGGCGTCATAATTCATCACAATAACCATCAAAATGTAATTATCAGTTCCAGTACAGAAAATAATTACATGGCACCCACACATTCGTCAGTTGTTTTAAGCCTACCTTTGGAGCGCAATTTTGTTAGAAACTTCTGTTCTAAGCGTTTTATAGTTCGATACTCCACCCATTGTACGATTATCAACACAATTTACCTAATAAAATTTGTAGATAATCCTAAGTAAAAAAAATCTAAAGTAACACAATAACATTTATAATTATATAAATCAAAGTAATATACATTTTTTTATAAAAGTCAAGTAACATTTATTAATGACCGTTATCAAAATATAAATCCGCCTACTAAAAAACATTACGTCCAATATTGGCTGCTTGCTTAACGTAGCCTCTACCTATCAGGCGCTTTATTAAAATTCCCCTGCGTGGAATTTCATAATAACAATATTACTAGATCCGTTCTTATAATTAAAGCAAATATCCGTCAACGTAATATCTGGGCTATGGGCTGAGATAACTGACGCCTGTCATTACAATACCTCGTAAATTGAAATTCGGGCCGGAAACGGTGACAACTACTACTAGGTATATGGTAAATGTGTCTCCAAAAAATCGACAATAGTCTTAGATAGCATGGTGATATCGAGAGAGATGTAGCACCATTTCACTGTCATATGAATTATTTTTCCGCGCGGGTTTCCTATAAACCTTGCACCCTGGGATTGATGATGATAACTTTTTGCCGCTTTCAACAACAGCGACTGAATCTCTGTTAGTTTTTCAATAAGGGCTTCGTTCGTGAGCCCTGATATGGCATGATATACCTACCCTTCGCATGAAATAACCGCGCGCAGTGAGGACATGATGGAGTACCATTGACATAATTGTAAAAAATCCGTAATAGCTCGCTGAATCAATTGCCTCCACTCCCCTCGGTTTGCAGCCAGACTTTCCCAACGAAAGGAGTCGATCTTACACCTGGTCATATGCCCCTTTTGTACACTTGTTTCCGCTTTCCGTACTTGTGTGATTCCTCTTTGATTACCCTGGGAGTATCTAAAAATCAACGCAATCACCTTTAGTTGGCCGACACTCGCTTACTATTGGCTAAGTTACATTGCATTACAGCAAGAATACCATAATTTCAGCCAATCACGATAATTGATGAATTGTTTGAAGCAACGATCGCCTCGCCTCATATCGTTGGTCCACCTAAGGTTCTGCCAACACTGGGCTTTCTGGTGTGGGTTCACCCATCCAATACCTTGGGACCTCAACGACCATCAGTTCTTCGAACTATATGCCCCGCCAATTTCTACTTCAGCTTCGCGTTTCAGCTTTGATTCTCCTATGGATATCCTCATTTCTGATTTGATCTCACAAAATAAAGCAGATAGAGTATTATGTAAATATAAATGTCGCTCCGAACTTAAATTAATTAATTCTTCGTTCTTAGTTCTTTGTCTAACATAAACACAATTAACGCGGACGCAAGCAAGTAATCACTTTATTACGATTGAAATGTCACCGCGGCGAAGGCAAATCCCAACAAAACCGTAATAAATAGTATTAGAAATACACTTTACGTAATTAAAACCGTAATCGTTACTTAGTACCGTCCCGCCGACTAAAGCAATCTAACGCTAAAACAGATTGTTCTGCCTTTCTTTGATAATATTTACCTACCTGATTTGTTTTAATTCAATAACAAGATAGTCTTTGACTGCGATCTCACCTGATGGTAAGTAACGTTGCAGTCAAGATGGTAGCAGGTTAATGTGGAAGAGGTATGGTAGTGTAACTACATTCAACCCATACCCCAAATATACACGTCATCTACACGCCATCATGCCAGAACGCTAAATCGCTTGGCGGCACTTCTTCGACGGTTGGGTGGTAACTAGCCACGGCCAAATTTTTGCTCAAAGAAAAATGATTCTGGCTTATAAGTGCACGTAGTATTTTTGTAATTCTTTGCATCTTACCGCGCATATATGTAACAGCAAGAAAGAGAGGAGAGAGATAGAAATCGGTATAATCACCCGCGATTGTTAATAAGATCGGATACAATAAAAAACGTTTCTCGGAAGAAAGAGAAAAAAGTGTAGGGTAGAGCAAAGCGTTTAAAAATCGAGAACAACATCTTTCGCTAATTGCAGTAATCAGTTTAATGTAGTCAACAAGACCGAACGAAATGGGAGCCAGCCAATGCCATCTAATAAACAGAGAGCTTATTTATTAATCAACTCTTTTTGCTGCTTTGCATTCTATCGAATTTCCATAGTTCAGTTCTAAAAGGACTTTAATTTGACACCATTTTATGTTTCATAACATTATTTTAAGCTTTTCACCATAGCTACAATATGCGATCATAAAATGAAATGAAAGAAATGTTCCGTGATTTTTTGCATTTTTCTTCCTTCACTTTTTCCGGTATGCAATAAATAAATGCAACTCTTGAAGAGGCAAAGATCGAGTCAAAGTAAGATCCGGAACAATAAAACGTAGATTTTTAAAACTTCATGATTGGAAAATTGTGACTTGGACCGTCGGTACCTTGCCAAAAGTTGAGATTTCCTACCAAAGTATGGGTCTATCTAACCTACGTCTACATTATTGTCTTTTAGTTATTGTTTAATAATAAAACTACTTTAACTTCTACTAGGCCAAGGACTAGGAGAAGTTAAAACCATTTTCAAAAACACGTCAGATGCAATTTTAACAGACTTACAAAAAACCTTCTTTTTTACCATGTTAAAGTTTTCTAAAACAAGAATTCAAATTCCTACGATAAGGGTACTGACAGTTCATCCCCGTAAAGATTTGTTGGTAAGATTTAATTTGAGATACGGCTGCGACCATTCTCAGATGTCGCCAACTTTTACATATTAACGTGTTCTATCCCGTCCTAAGTTATCCAAGGTCAGTATGTAGTTGAACTTTAATCAATATTTAGGTAATAAATTGTAGTGAATATTAAGAAGTGAAGTAAAATAAGTATTAAAAAAATCATAGGTACCCATAGGTAGGTACATTATTTTCCTGCAACTTTAATAGTCTTTTAACGTAGCGCACTCGCTGGAACGGTTCAAGAGGCGTTATGCGACTTCTTAAGCGCATACAATCATAATATATATATACCTAATATGTACATAATAAATAGCCTATACGGTGAAAGAATTTTTTGAATAGGTGCAGTTGTTCCAAAAATTATCCTCCACATACACACAAAACTCACAAAATTCGCACTCTTACTTTTTAACCGACTTCCAAAAAGGAGGAGGTTATCAATTCGGCCGGTATCTTTTTTTTCTATTTATAATATAATATTTATTTTTTATTTTTTTAATTAGTACAGATAATATTATGTTCACTATTATAAATTCTGTGGTTTGGATTTATGTTTATCACAGTATATAATATAAATAATAATGTAATAGAATAAATTAAACTAGAAATACTTAAATAAAATTGAAAAAAAAAAATATGTGGACAATATGGAAACATGTTGTATCAATCTTGGCCGGTAAAGTCATAAAAATGTAGCTTCAAATACAGACGCATTTTACAATCGATTCGATGGAGCTGAAGTATTTTTAAAGCCCCATAGAGTACGAGTGCATGTGGTGAGAATATCCTTGCCAATAGTATTAAGACGTGATCGGAAACCCCAATTCCAATTGGCAACTCGCGACTACTTCGTGAAGTAATGAATTTTGAAATTTATTGTAGATCGAATTCCCTGTCTCAAAGCGATAATAAATTTAGACTCAATGGTACCTAGATGCGCCAAAAAAATTATGACAGTTTTCTCAAGTTTTAACCCAACTACAGTAAAGCCAAAAGGGTTATGATTTTAGAAGTCTAAGTATATATGTGTGTACGTATGTCCCACCGTAGTGAATAAACTACTGAGCCGATTTTGATGAATGAGGACGCAGTGACGTAGGCTACATTTTATATGAACAATATTAATATGACGGATGTTACAGGGAATTTTCTGTAATCGGGTTACAGTTTTTATTATAATCGATTTTCTTGTTGAGTTTAATGTCACATTATCCTACGAAAGTGTGTACTTATAAATATCAGAAAAAATACACGAAATTGCAAAGGTTCGTTGTTCATTTTACTCCAAAAGAAATGAATGAAATGAAAAATAACACATACACACACACACACACAAACTTTGGCCTTTATAATATAAATAAATAAACTCAAGGTGAAAGTTCCAAAACCTTTCCCTTAAGCGAAAATCGACATTATATAAGTTGTTCTAATTAGTAATTTTACGTAAGAGAATAAGCTTCTTAAAAACTCGAACCATCTAACGAGAAACTTGTGTAGTCGTATTTAAGTTTATAAATTGGCTCTGACATGAAGTTACCTCTGACTGACATCAAATGTGACTAATAAAAACTATTAAATAGAAATAATAATATTATCCAGCGTAATTTTTATCTTGACCGCGAAAATAACTTTCACACGGTCAACCAGATAAGAGCTGACTTGGTACATAGTCGTCCTCAGTAGAGAATTCAGACCAAAATATTTCTCAGAACTGCTCTTTTCGCCATTCGCGAGATTAGATTCAAGAGGATAAATCTCGTCTTCCCCTCACTTGCGTGGCCCATTTTGTGTGAAGGCTTTATTCCGGATTATTTATACGGAACATTTCGTTGTCTAGCGTGACGTGCTGAATAACGCCTTCAGTTCCCATTCAAGGAAAGCGTCCTATTCAACTTTGACAAAAATCGCTGTTGTGTATAGAGTTATTTATTTCCGAAACAAGAGTACGTCTCTACTTAGATATATTGAATTTCTTACATGAATGCTTTTTTATTAAGCGTTAAAAATTAAATCGTAAAATCGTAAATCGTATTTAAATCGTATTTTTTTGTTACTGAAAAACCCTGAAAATATTACATATAAGTAATAAGTTTATGTTTAATGCAGTATCTAAAAAAAATATTAAAAATCCTATATGAATAGGGAGAATTGAGATACACTACTTTCCTACTCACGTACAGGCCTGCGTGGCGCCCAATGGCTATTATTATTATTAATGCAGAAGCAGAAGGTGGAGCTAGTCGTAGCTGAGGAGATAATTTGCAAAGACAACGAACTAAGAAACTAATTTATAACTTTTTCATACCGCCTAGTTATTATGAAAATGTAAGGAAAAGTGTTTTAGGCTTTAGGCTTTTTCTATTAACAAATAACTATGTAGAACATAATATTATGTTTTTCTTTAGTTTATTTAAGTACAGGAAAAACAGAGAGTTCCCGCGGCATTTTAAAAACTTTCGAAATAAAAGAAACTTATCTTAGATATTCAGATCACAAAGAATAAAATAACATGCACCTTGAATTGCTATCTGGGCTGAAAACTTTTAATACAAGCTAGAAGCGAAAACACTATTGTAAGCAATTCGTTACAATAGAATGAATGGAATTCATAATATTTTCCGAGTTATTTCTAGCTGTTTCACGTATTTAAATGAGCTTCTCCAGCACCCATGACACCGTGGACTTTTTGCAATTATATTATTATACCTACATTCTGCTGAAAACAATTATAAACAAAAACGAATGTATTTTCTACATTAACGTTACAAAAGAAGGCAGTTGAAAGCCTATTATTTATTAACCAATAAATAACCTATTATTCATAAGATGAAAACCCAATTAATGCATCAAACCGACTTTATTTTAATTTTATAAGTTTTTTTTGACATGAGCGCTAACAAAAGTCAGGTTAAACGTACAGGTAGCGTACTCAAGGTTTACTTGACTCTTTCTAACATTATTTCGTTGGTTTTTTGCTAAATCACTTTTTCAATTATACTTATCGTCTTCTTTTCGGTTAGTATTCATATAGGTTCTTAATCATGACAAAAAAAGAATGGTCTAGTATTATATTGTCTAGTAAATATTTATTATAATATATACTAGACTATTCTTTTTTAATATAAAGAAAAACAACAAGAAATTTTAATTGTATCTTACGAGAACAAATAAGCCAAGCGCTCTTGAATGCATATTGAAAACAGGAATACGGTGGCGGGCGTATACCACGAATTTTTACTGTCTGTTTATCATGAGACCTATAAGGCTAAAGCGGGTTTTAAACCTAATGGAGAACAGGCACAGGTGGCTCCAATATCTTCACCAATAGTATAAAGACGTGATCGGAAAACCCAATGGCTATTCGCTACTCGCGACTTCCTCTTCAAATAATGAAATTTATTGTACCAATCGAATCCTCTGTTTGACTACGATAGTAGAATCCAGTACGCTAAAAATTTATGACAGTCTTCCGCTCTAGAATAATTTTGTTACATACTTGGATACTTGAAAAGTTTCTAGTCATATTGGCAGTAAATATATTATACTGTAAACGAATGTATGATACCTAACATCGAATAATAGAACCTGTTTCTGTTCCGTGGTAACTAAAGCTGTATACTAACTAATAAGTTGTGCCAGTCATGTCATAGTCTCTACGGCAGAGGCTCAAAAAATGGGCGTTAAAATGAGTTTGAGTAACACAAAAGGCATCTTTTATTTTCTCCTTCACCGATGTATCGATGCAAAACTCCGAACTCGGAATTTTCAGTAGATAAACCTCGGGCATGTTGTCCAGCTAAATATATTCAATTGCGAGGAAGAGGGTAACCGCCAAATCCAGCTCGGCTAGGCAGCTTTGGGGAAACTTTGAAATGTATTGTCGCTCAAAATTCTTCATTGCCTGAAGACCAAAGGATTCGAAAAATGTGTGTTGCTAGTAACAACAAACAGTTCAGAGACATGGTCCCTAATAATGAGGTTTTTAAAGAAGAAAACTCGGAGCCTACAGCTCAATGTAGCTCATGTAACTGAAGTGGTTAAATGGACGAGCATATAGTTTTAGGAAAGGTGGATGCTGACCTTAAGTAAGTGTCTGTCTGTAAAATCAAAATAACAGCTTTTACTAAATTCTAAGTAAATACGGTATAATAACAAAAAATAGTTTTAAAAATATTTGTCTCTCTGTCTGTCTGGAATTCAACAATGTAGTATTTACTTGGTACCTACAACAACTATTCATAATCGACAGTTCCTAAATCTCCACAGTTTAGGGGGGGGGGGGGGGGGGGCAGTACCCCTGGAGCATCTTGTATCGATTTTTTATTTTATTTTATAGACTAGTGCTTGGTTGCGATCACCCGATGGTAAGTGAAGATGCAGCCTAAGATGCAACGCGCTTGCCTAGAAAATGCCTAGTATTCACTCTTGATTATGTACAGTCGCGGCCAGAAAATGTTTACCACCTTTAGATTCATAATTACATGCACACCTCTATGCCTGACAGTCGATATGCTTTCGATATTCTATGGCGTTATAGACCTTACTGCACGCAATGTGATATAGAATCTACTTTGAAAACTGATAAACATTTTCTGTCCTCGACCATACCTGATTATAATAATTAAGAAGTACCTAATAAAGACAAAAGACAAGACTTGGGGCTTGAAATGTTCCAACCACTCGTTGCAGTAGGACAATATTAAATGGCTTCCAGCATTCTAAATATATTATTATCACGCTCCTTTGTACAGGTTGTTTACTCTTGAGGTTTGTTTGCTCTGTTTTCATGTGCCCGCGATATGAGCCCGCCAAAGCGATGTTGCAGTAATTATTTCTTGTTATTTCTTGCTAGTGTAAGTTTGCTAACATATTGTAACCGAGATACGAACGTTATACCTATATTATGCGAGTATCATGTTTGAAAAGTAACCACGTTTATACCACTATACTAAGAAAATATGCATGTAGTGTTACATGTTAATTAAATGTTCCTAATAATTGACTAGCTGAATAAAATGCCTTCGTGTGTATTTTAAGACTGTTTGTCCCTCTTCAGGATTCATGACGTTAACTGGCCTTTATTCACAATCTGATCAAAGTTGTTCTTGAGTTGTAGTGACATATTATGCTACTCCAAATGGAACCTAGAAATTTTACAGGTCAGGATCAGTTCAGAACAGATTTTGAATAAAGGCCAGCCAAATTGCAATACACAATTAGTAGGTAAACTCACTATCACAATTAAATACCAACGAAATTAAATCTTTCGCTAGACTCATAACAAAGGTAGAATGTAGCTACCGGCTAAGTTTAATCTACGTAACCCTTACAGTTGTATGCTTATAAAATTTGTTTCACGAAATTTTAAGCTTGGGTTGGCATTCCTAATGTTTACTGTTACTACATGGTTAGGCACCAACTCAGGTGTACACAATGCATTCGAAATTCAGACCACTCGTGGTCAAAACGTTTAACATTGTTTACCTACATATTATATGCTATTAAGTTATGATTATTAAACAAAATAATGTAATAAAAATAATAAAAACTTATTAAGTATGAGTGAGTGCTTGCTCATACCGATACGGCACACACACAACCATGAGCCACGTGCCCTCGTGAATTGCAAGAACTATACCTACCTATAAAATAACATAAACTAATTTGTAGATGAATTTTTATTCAAATGTTCGGTGCGGCGGACTGAATCGAAATAAAACTTTTATTAAAATAACTTCTCGCGTCGTTGGAGTCGTAGCAAAGAATAATAAATTTTGATTACTTTCTCACGTTCGCAATCGTGAGTCGATTCCTCAATTTTTCAACGCTTCCCTTGCGAAAATCGTGATTAAAATGGAAAAATTCGATCTAATTCTTTACTTAAATTATGTTTCTTATTGAATATAAATAAGACTTCTAACGGAAAATTACACAGCTTTCTACAGCTGTTTGATCCGGTAGATCTTCATTAACCCAACACTCCACTCTTTGGCACAACAGTCCACTTGCCTTTACGACAACTTCCTGGAAAAATAAAGTTTTTATACTACATATTATTTCAATCAAAACAGTTATTTGCTCGATGACTTTTAAGTATAATTTATTTTTTCTGTTTACTACACAGATACGCATACCAATAATATCCTACAAATAACAAAAATTACTCAAATCGAGTTTTTGAGTTTTAGCGAGACTAAACGAACAGCAACTGATTTTTATATGTTTTTAGGCAATTTAGTAAGGATTATTATTAGGTCAGATACAATAATATGAGCCAGAACACCTTTTTTAACCATTTTGCATAAATTATTATATTCGAAGTGTTATCTATAGTAGATGTCTTTGTTTCAGCTCCAAGCCCAATAAACATAATTTCTGCTGTCTGCTTTCTCGTTGTCGAGTAGTAAACAGCGAACTCTATAGGAAATAAAGAACTGCTGTAAAGTACTTCGGATGTACGTGACCAAATAAGTTCCACCGTAACGTTTATTTTCGAGTTCATGTATGCAGTGTCTAGCTGTTGTTTGCGGCTTTAACTGAAAAGATGGAAAACAAAAGTACTAACAAAAACTTTCGAACATATCGCACACCCAGATCAATAGTGAGACAACTCAAAAAAGGTCTCTATTCCCTAAACGAAAAAAAGTCTTTCTGAATCTTTAGTTAGTAAAGTTACTAACTAATAAAGAATAAACTCAATTTTATTTTAGGTCATAAATGATGTCGTGAAATGCGACCTAAAATAAAATTGAGTTTCATAACTTTGCTAACAAAAGATTCAGAAAGACTTCTTTTTCGTTTAGGGAACAGAGACCTTTTTTGAATTGCCTCACTATTGACCTGGGTTTGCGATATAATATTTATAATTATTAGTTCGTAGAGCACACTATTCTTCTTTTTAAAGACTGTTCTGACTAACGGCAGGATGCGATCAACTCTCAATTAATTATTCTTTCCTCTCTAACATAGTCTCCACTTTACTCCATTTAATTACTAGGTATGAATCAAATAAAAAATATATCAACACCTCTACATAGAAGCATAGAGTTTTCCTTTTATTTATTTGGAAAATATAGCAAAAATTAGAAAGTACAGCAATGGACAGAATAAAATATAAACAAAACTCCGAAACCGTTGCAAATGATAATGATGTAAAAATAATAAAAAGAAAAATAAATATTGTAAATGCATTACAATATAATCAGCTTTGCTATGAACCTACCTGTAGGTTTTAAAATCTAAAATATAAATATATTATGATGTCAAAAGTGATGCTGCAACCATAATAGGTACAAAGCAATAGTTTACAGCACATCGCAAAGCAAAAGTTTTCCAATTTAACTTTAGGGTAGTATTCGAAGCGAAGCTTTACCTGATAAACGTGTCATTACAATAATATCTATAAATTAAACGTAAAACAACTGTCTAGGCTATGTCTAGGTATAGTTTAAAACAAGTGCCCTAGCATAATCTTTGTGGAGCAGCAGCTACCGTTTTCATTTGTTTAAAACCTTTTTTTACAAAATATACTTACGCAATGTGTAGAATGAAAAAATTTTATTCATTTATTGTAATACTAGCGGCCCGCTCCGGCTTCGCACGGGTATAAAATATATAGCCTATGTCATTCACTATTAATGGATGTTATTATACATATAAACCTTCCTCTTCAATCATTCTATCTATTAAAAAAAACCGCATCAAAATCCGTTGCGTAGTTTTAAAGATTTAAGCATACATAGGGACAGAGAAAGCGACTTTGTTTTATACTATGTAGTGATTTAATATTGAAAAGGAAAATGAAACAATTAAATAAACTTTCATTTTTTTAAATATTTTAGAAGGAATATTATGGCTACTTTTAAATATAATAATAACTTTAAATTTTTTATTAGTATTTTTGTCAAGCGTCCATAAAAATATTATGACCTATTACCTAAAATGCTAGTCCCAATTATAAAGCTAATTTCTGGAATACTAAAATAATTTACTTCCATGACTTTTCATGAAACTAAACTCCAAATGCAATTTAAACTTTACGCCGGTCCAGTAAAAGACACGCTAGGTATCACTGCGAAAACACTGAAAATATTATTGAATGAACTTAAATTAAAAAAATTATAATATAATCATAATCATACTAAGTTCTCCCAACTAGGTAAAAGGCAGACAAGGGCGTGCAAATTCCCTACTTTAGGTATATTGAATATTAAAATTATTATACAAGTGTTATTTCTTATTAAGTTTTATTAAATTTATTAGAAATTAAATAACAACATATGTTTTGAATTTTTAAAAATTCAACCCTTAAATACAATAATATGTAAGTACTTCAGGACTTCTCATATTTCATCCCTTCAATGAGCAAACAGTATTCAAATTTCCTTTCAAAAATTTTACATACGATGGAATAACTTGAAACTTACCAGTTATGGCATTAAAAATATTTAATTAGATAATTATTTACATTCCATCAAATTAAACCTAAGTCTAAAGTCTCAACCAGTTCACTAAAGTTTATAATAGCACTATAAAGGGACACAAGTAAAAAGATAGATTGCAAATCATATAAATTCAACGCAGACGAAGTCGGTGGTGCGTACTAGACTATCTTTTACCGACGTTTAATTTTTCGCCAACCACGAATAATTTTGCGCGGCATCTCTTGAAAACCACTTCACTAGAGGAGAATATGCAACAGTTTTTCATATGTATGGAATTAAAAAACCTTTTGCGATAACAGGAGTATTACTTCAAGTTGAGTCGAGAGTAATATTTTTCAGGGGCAGTTTTAAAACTGTACTCATCAAAGTCTGATTTTTGTTAAGTCCGCTTTTGCTTGGTATTTGGAAATTTATTTTATAAAAGCTAAAGAACGTATTAAAACATTTTGTTATGTGACCTTATACTTAGATATTGATATACTAGAATCACATTTCACATCACATCACACTATCACACTAATCATACTAATATTATAAAGCGAAGGTTTATATGTGTGTGTGTGTGTGTGTGTGTGTTTATATATGTGTATGTGCCACTTCGTATGAACCGATTTGGCCGAAAGCTCACGCCCAGCATTAACACATAGGCTACATTTTATCCCGGAAAATTAAAGAGTTCCCGAGGAAACTAAAAAACCTTTATCCACGCGGACGAAGTCACGGGCATCATATAGTGTTTTATTCAACATTTAAGATCAAAAATCCATTCAAACCTTTGATCACAGATAAGAAGGATAAATAGATAAGCCTTAAAGCCGGGACTTGACCGCGAAATGAGCGGACAAAGATGAATCAGTTGAGTTTTTGAAAGCGAGGAACAGTTTAAATGACAATAACCGGTCAAATGAAAGTCGGACTCGCAGACGAAAAGTTCTGTACCAAAAAAACGCCGAAAAAACACGTTTCTAGTAGGGCGACCCCCTTTAATTTTTAATTCATTCTTATTTTTATTATTTGTAGTTATGGCGGCAACAGAAATACACATTCTCTAAAAATTTCAACTTTCTACCTATTACAAATCATGAGTTACAGCCCACTGACACCCTATACCCTTACCCGTTATCCTTCGGCTACAAAACCCTAAAAATAAACCGAGCTCGACCAAAAATAGTTGCCAGTGATGTAGTGTTATGGCGCATTAGATATTGTTCAAATACAATTAATAATAATTCAAATACAATTTATATAATTTATAGGCCAATTAAGTTTTAAAATTAGGAGACCCTTGCGATGACAAACTGACAGACTTCAGTAATGCATTCTTACAAACGGCCGGAATATAAGTTAATAAAAAGTCACTATAATAGGTAGTCACATCTTTGAGTCACATTGAATGTGAGCTAAACGGTTGGTTATATCCTCCAAAACTAAACTATGGCTAAACAGGAATCGCCTGACAGCTTCAATAAATTGTATCATCACGTATCAAAAATCAAAGCTCTACATCATTTAGTAGCCGCTACGCCGCCGTAGCGACTACCAATCCTAAATCTACGCGCTACATCTTTATTTCTTCTTTGATTACAAACGGTGGAAAATTCTTGAGAAAAATACAAATGGGCCTATTTTATAGTCTATACCTACCTATATTCGGATTTCATATATTTTATAATATGCCGTAAATAGTACGTACTCCTAACTACGTAGATGTTGGCGTTCAATTTTGCGAAAATAAATCACGGAATACACTGAATAAATCATATTCACTCTTGCTATTAATCCATTAATTATTTTGAAGTGTGTTTATGCGGCATATACAGCTAGCAAACACTCCTGCTCGCATTAATATATTATTGCACAAGCCATTTTTCAAATTCATGGAGGATGCTTCATGTTATATTTTTTCAAAATTCCCAAACATTTTTAATTAGAATATAGAACGGGCATTTTATACTCATGAATTTAAGCGCAAAACGCATTGAGATTTTTATAAAAAGAAGTACCTATTCAGTTTTAAATAGGTACTTCTTAGTCGTCTCAACAGATGACGATGCCATCGATTTCTTGTAATAATTCCTACACTCCTAAGCAGCTCGTGTACACCGACTTCCTCCGACTTGGTTGATATATTTTGTCCACTTACTAGGAGGTCTAGCAGCACTGGACCTAAACTTCGTCGAAGATTCTTAGCGAAACCGCTTAGAATAAGCGAGGCTGCTAAAGACAGTTTGCCAATCGATTAACACGTTCCCTTGTCTATACAATGATTTTCCCAAATAATAAACTTTCAAATATTTGTACTGAAGACTCTGACTAAATGTTGGTATTATTATTGGTAGGTATAATAATACCAACAACTTAGTACAAACTAAGTTTAATGTATATGCATATAGCGTTCCAAACTCCCAAAACCCTAATTTGTTAAAGAAATTCGGTACACTTTTCGCTCAGTATGTCACTCCTTGGAACGAGAACCTCAATTTGTCATTTTATTAGTCACGCGCACCGCAATATTCCGCCAAATAACTTGGTACCCGTGCGGCAAGATTGCTTCCGACTTTACGGCCTCCATCTGACACCGACCACCGAGAAAAAGTTGTAAATTTTTCGCTAAACCGCGCATTTATTCGAACCCGACTGACCTCCAAGCATTCCCTTAACCTGTGTTTGCAATTTATCTCACGCCAAATTTAGCTCACCCTACACCTTATTACAAAGAACAGCCATTGAAAAAGTTCGCCGTAAATAAGTACCTATTAATGGACGGCAAACTTTTACAAAGCTTCCACCATTAAACGAATTTTTGTTCACTAGCTGATGCCCGCGACTTCGTCCGCGTGAATGTAGTTTTTAAAGCCCGCGGGAACTCTTTGATTTTCCGGGATAAACTCTATATCCATGCAAAAAATCACGTTGATCCGTAGCTCTGTTGCAGCGTGATTGAAGGAAAAACCAACAAACAGACACATTTTCGGATTTATAATATTCGTAAGATTTCTTTTTCTTGGAACATAATATGTAAGTACACAGTTTTCATATTATTAGCAAAGTCTAGTTTGGAATAGACAAAATCTGGACCAATTCTACCATCAGGCCCTGAATATCATCTAGTGGACCTAGATCCACTAGATGATGTCTGAAAATGATGGGTCTGTAAGTTGGCTATAGGAACTGTAATAAAACTACATAATAATCCCTTCGAGTTTGGGCTATAGTTTAATCCATCTTAATAAGTCTTAGTCCGTCTGATGATGCAGCCAGAAGCTTACCAGCTTCTGCTTTCTGCCTTGCCAGTCGGTTATGAAAACTCTATAATAAAACAACGCAACTATAAAAGCTTGTATTACTACTGTATATTTACTTGTGGTTACGTCGTGTACATGCACATTGCGTAAGTGTGCGTGCCTGTCAGGAACCAAGGTGGGAGCTTTCAGGTGCGAGCAAGCTCCCGCTCACACTTATACAGATACGACAAGCACACAACCATGAGCCACGCGCCCTCGTGAGTTGAAAGAGCTATACCTAGAGGAACTGAAAATATAGATACGCTTGCAATTTAGTGCAAGTCGTGAAACGTGTACAATTGTACATAGTGACTAAGATTTGTATATTAAACGCGATGAATAGAGAACAGCGCTGTGCGGGGCTGGAGAGCAGTATTGCGAATTTAATCTCGCAGAAATGTATCGCAGATATTGCACTCTGTTTACGAGGCCATCCGAGAGCATGTTGTGTTCGGATGAAAAGAAAATTCGCGACAAATAAAATAATAGTGGATACAAGGCCTATGTAATCAAATCAAATACTGTTATTATTATATTATTATCAGCTAGTCAGCTAGAATACTAGCTGACTGATTTATAATAATAAATGCGAAAGTTTGGATGTATGTTTGTTACTCAATCACGTCGCAACGACTGAACCGATTTGGCTGAAAGGCACGGAGATAGAAAAAAAAAGTTAAAAATTCAGAATAATATTATGGTCTTACCTCAGTTGTCCAGTAGACAATGAATATATAGTGAGATCATTGTTATTAAAACTACAGCATAACAATAGTGCAAGTTTTAAATGTTCGCATTGCAATTTTTCTGTAACATCACAAAACTTTTGGAATTATGGAATTCGTCGCTAAAATAGTACTCGAGAGAAATTGAAACTTTGCAAGAAAAGTTAAGCCTAATTTACGACCTGTTACCAGCAGTGCTGAAAAAAATTTGAGTGAAATATTTATCCGTTAACTTTTACTTGAAATGCTTTAATCCTTAATAATTTTTTTTTAAATTAGAGGAAGGATTTGCAACATTTTATTTAAAAAATTATAAAAGATTTGTTCTATTTTCTGTTCTTATGAGTAGCTTGGGAATGTTGGAAACCTCTATAAATAAGGTGTTTTAAATATGAAAGATTTATAGGTGGCCATCAATCTTTCATACCTTTATGCCTGTATAAAAGATACATTCTCACTCCTTATAAAATTGGGCAAACTCTACATAATAAAAGCGTTAAAAATAAAATAATGTTTATATTTTCACGTTCAGTATGAAAACCCTGTATTATTTGATACTTAACTTCATTTTTATTTTGTATTTTTTCTAGTGGTCCGCCGTCCGAAATTTGAGTTGAGTATCGCTAACTTTTGAGTTGTCACTTGCTTTAAAATGAATGAAGCAATGAAGGAAAAAATCGTTAGGAAACCTACATGCTAGAAAGTTCTCCATATTGTTCTTAAAGGTGTGTGTGTATGTGAGTCTGCCAATCCACATATAGCCAGCGTGGTAGTAAACAGATGATTGGGATAGGAAGGGATAGGATGAGATATTTTTTTAATACAACATCAAACAAACTGTAATTATAGTACGCTGTTAACAAAGTTAAATGAGACAGAATATGTCCCAAGGGCTCTGCTATTAAGCTAGAGATTTTCAACATTTCATAGCAGGCGATCGTTTGTTGCAGTTCGTGGCAGAGAGTGGCTTTTAACTGCAAGAAAACACCTTCTCTGAGTGTTTTCTGGAATAAAATTTTAGTAGCAGATTACTTGCGTCACATTTACGTTTAGATGCTAAATAGTAAGACTTACTTGTCGATGTTTGTTACTCAATCACGCCGCAACGACTGAACTGATTTAACTGAAATTTGGCACAGCGATAGACTATTAGTCGGGAATAACCCATAACAAAAAATTAGAGAGTTCTCGCGGGTATTGAAAACCCTTAATCCACGCGAACGAAGGCGCGGGCATCAACTAGTAAAATATAATTTTGCCACAAACTCAGTACGCAGACTAGCAACAGATTACTGTATAATATTATTCAATGCATTCGCGCTGAACTTTTGAAACACAATTTAAACTTTATGCAGCACAAAGGTAGAGTTACAATGTTGAAATGCAAAAGAATGTTTAAAATTGGGCAAATACCTACCCGTTTTAAATAGATCGCATCACGTAAACAAAATGTTATATTAAATGCAGTAGGTACCACAGTCAATGATCACGTCACATAGGTATAAACATCGAAATAGATATACATAGAAACGCACATCAGAACACATTTGTACCTACATCCTACTTCACTTACCATCAGATGAGATCGCAGTCAAGCGCAACGAAAACAATGGTAAACAAATCCAAGATGGCCGCCACCACAAAATGGCGAATTACATATTTTTTTAATTTAACATGTCGGGGGTGTTTTAAATTTTCAATTTACACTTATTAAAGGTTGAAACGCTGAATACATATTGAACAAATATCCTATCCACAATACACTCGTACCACTATCTCTGAAATGCATTACTCTGTTCGCAGACAATTTTGACAATAGGAGTAGAGGAAGTCATATTTGCTTCTGTTCCCTCTCACGGGTACGGAATTTAAATGAACTTTACCCAACTACAAATGACACCGCAGGCCTTTGTTACACGAACAATAGACTTTGCAGTGCAGAATTAAAAACTGTTCCCTGAAGGGGACCAAATCATATTACAATGCGGCCCATTCCAACTACGTAGTACGTATATTTTGTAATATTACCTATGTGGGAAATATGCAAGTAAAATTGTAAAGAAATCTATTTTTTATTTAATTAAAACCGATTTAGGGGCGAAAACATTTAAACTAAGCGATAAATAATTATTTATAATAAAAAAAAGACGTGTGGCACTCGGGGACTGCCGCGGTAAAGCTATTGCAAAGCATTTTTTATCAACGCCATCTAGCGGCTCACCGTAGAGGAGTCCCGTGTCAGGTTATTTTCGTTACGGAATTTCTGGATTCGGTCTCCACGCTGGCCCGCGATAGAAGCTATGCAATAGCTTAATAATAATAAAACGATTATCCAGTCAGCATAACACAATATAGTTTGCAAATAAAATATGAAACTAAAGCTTAAAATAAAACTAAGTACATAACAAAATCATGGGTTCCTTGAAAAACTAGGCGCCTACCAAACATCTTAGGTATATTGCATAATGCTACCGAATAGGGCGCTGCCTCAGCTTGATGCTGCAGTCAGTCTTCAGGCATTATACCATATATTATTACTTTTATTAACTACATATTTTTATGTCAAAAACCTTACATCAAATCTTGCTTTGTAACAGCACATGCATTTCAAGTCGAGACATTCGTTTCACCTGAATAAGTTAAGTTTTAAATGTAAAATCCTGTGCCGCCTACATCCAACTCAATTCAAAGTATATTAATTTTAACTGAAATGTTCCATTCAAAAATCATTCGTTCGCGATAGTATCTTCTTCAGACATGTAGCGCCTACTGCCTAGTTCCTCCAAATTGCAGTTCTGTGTTCCAAGTTCCTTTGAGTTATCTACGATTACACACGAGGCATATATATTCTCGCTTACACTCTGTTTACTGCCAAGCCTATTAAAATTCTAGAGGAAACCTACACACAGTTTAACGTACATTTTATGAGTACGGCAAACTTTACTGACGCTCCAACAAACCGCCTGCATATTTAAAGATATTTGATTTCGCTTTACGGCCGATTCGGTTTACTTACTTTTTTTATTGCCCGACTGAATTTGTTGCGGGTTCTTCCCAGACCCGGCGTGTTTAAACTCTCGTAACTTTACTATTACGAGTAAGTTATCGTAAAAAATCTTCGATCAATACAAACAAAAAGATAATTCATCATCAATTTCTCTATACGCCAATATTTTACTAGAATGCCTACAAAACAATTTACCGCATCCTTAAAATAGCTGCATAAGAAAAAGAAATATGCGAATCGTCTGCAAAACGATTTATCGTGCGGACAGACAACTTGACGAAGGCCTCTTATCGATGGTACATTGTTATTTTTCTTGCCGAAAATACAAAAGTCGGCTAAATTGCTGTGACCAAATTGCTTCTTCAGAACAGTCCAGGAATACAAATAGATAAGTCAATTGGGTAAATATGTCTGAACAGAATGATAACTTCGTATGGTTTTATAACAACAGGAAAATCGAAATAGGTATATTCATTAATTGCTACCATATTACTTTTTTTTTTAAAGAATAGCTATTATAATTCCCTCTGCCCTCCAAGTAAGCGTAAAGATTGTGTTAGGCTTAGAAGTGCGTTCGACGATAGTGCAACAGATGGGGATTCAACCGCCGAACTTTCAGTTTTCAATCTGCACTTTTAAACGTTGGGCTAGTGAGGCTTCATTTCTGTTTGTGATTTTAGATAAAAATACGTAAATATTTGCTCATATTTCAACAGAAGTTGGTTAAAAATGATCAATGATCATGAACGCGTATTGAAAGAAGAAAAAGCATAGGAAAGGATAAGAAAAAAATATTTTATAGGTCCACGCCCACTAAAATATTGGTACGATAAATATTTACACAACTAATTAGGTAGGTAGTAGCAGATTTCCACGAACAAGAAAATATTATAATTAGCTGCGCAAGAGAAGCCACAACTCGTACCTACCTAATATAAATTCGGAAAGTTGTTTCTTGAAATGCTCATAAATCTTCGCATAATTTGTAGATACTTTCTATGGACGCATTTCAGAGGCGCTATAATGTATTTAAATATAAAACGGTTATTTAGCATATTTTGAGGAGAAAATCGTAAGAATGCTCAAATAAAATCAGCAACTTTTGCTGCTTTAACAGTTTCGGAGAAGTTTCATGCATCGATAAACACTTTGACTGTACATTTCAAAGTAATAATTTACGAGATATGTAAATCATATCAAATAATGCTGTTGTCGTACCCACTTCTAGTACAAGTTTTATGCTTATTTGGATAGGAGGATATTAGTCAAATTCAGCTTGCCTAATATTCTTTTTAAAAGAAAAAAATATTAAAAAAAAAGTTATTTTCTTTATTCATGGAAAAGTCAAGTAAAAATTTATTATGTACTTTGATTACGTTACGTTTTTTAATGTAGTAAATTTATATGTGTGTGATCCAGTGGAAATCACGAAGATTAGCCGTCAACATCTACTCGTCTACAAAAAAACTGACGCATTTTTTTATACAACTGCCTGAAAAAAGGAGTTTTCAGGGTTCATATATGGATGTATGTATGTGAGTTTGTATATTCCCCCATAACTTCTATACGCCTGAACCGATTTTGAAGAATGAGGTACCGTTACAATCCTTAGCTTATTCCGGGTGACATAGGCAAGTAAAATTTAAAAAAAATTGATGGGATGACTATGGTCCCGCATTATAAACTAAAGTTGAAAAAAAAACGAAAATAAGATTAATATATATAAGATTAATATATAGATTAGTATATAATCATCATCTAGAAAATGATGAGTAGATTCCAAAAATATACAACACGATAGTTCAATATCCAGATTCACAAAAAAATATCATTTAAAAATATGAATAAGTTTTAACTTTTTAGTTCGTTTTTTGGCTGAGCAGTCGTGTTTTTTTAATTTTTTTAATTATTACGCAAAGAATCAGCGCGTATAAGCTGTCACATTTTGAAATAAAAAAAATCATTCAAAATTATGCCGCTGAACTACAAACATTAAAGTTTAAAACTGTTAAATGTAAATTCAAAATATGGAACCAACATTTCACTAACTAGTTCTACACTTTGAAACATCTAGCATAACAAACAGTAACTCGAGGGACAAAGTTGTTCGCGTAAAGAGTAGATATACGATAGCAGTTTGCATGGCTTGCTTATAATATCTTATGATGTGCAAAACCGTCTCTATCCACTTTTACATCAACTTCGCCGCGAAACCGCCAAGACTGATTGATATGTCCACTGTGTGATATGCGAAATACAATGTAAACACACTACAGTTAAATAGGATTTCTTCTTCTTCTTCTTTTTCAACTTATAGACGTCCACTGCTGGACATAAGTCTCTTGCATGGACCTCCACAGATCTCGGTCTTGCGCCGCCTGAATCCAGCGACTCCCTGCGACTCGTTTGATGTCGTCGGTCCACCTAGTTGGGGCTTTGCCAACACTGCGCTTCCCGGTGCGGGGTCGCCACTCCAGCACCTTGGGACTCCATCGACCATCAGCTCTTCGAACTATGTGCCCCGCCCATTTCCACTTCAATTTCACGACTCGCTTAGCTATGTCGGTGACTTTGGTTCTCCTACGGATCTCCTCATTCCTGATTTGATCTCGCAGGGAAATAGGATTTATTTCGTTATTAAAAGTTTTCATAATGTACCTCGTATTACCCTTAAGTGCTTATTTTTTTTACCTCAATATTATTTTACATTCATAACGCTTAATTACAACGGTATCCCGTTTTATTAAGCACATGAACCTTATTAGATTTTATGAGAATCTCTCCTTTCCTTCCTCGAACAGTAATTTGCCACTTAAAATGGCTTATTAAGTACCTGTAATATTAAGCAGGTGAACATATTGTGGGTGGCTATATACACATTCATCACCACAGACCTATATTATGTCCAAAGTTGGACATAATATAGGTCTGGTCTAAAGTTGGACATAATATAGGTCTGTAGCAAAGACAAAGATAGCCACATATCAAGGGTCTTCTATGGAAGCTGCTTCCAATAGGTACTTAGTTTATCTCAATTGAGATCTTCCGTCTGGTGAAGAAGACTTTCAATACTGCATTTACCGATGCGGGATCGTCATTTGATCTCCTTAGTAACCCAATATCTATCAATTCTTCGAGCTACTCAATATACCTACTTTCTTTTTTTTTTAAAGAACATTAGCGAAACTGAAGTAGATTAATATCCTCCTATCCCCCCCAAATAAGCGGAAAGCTTGGTCTAGGAGTGGGTACGACAATAGTGCAACGGGTGAGATTCGAACCTGCGACCTTTCAGTTTTCAGTATGCCCCTTTAACCGTTGGGCTATTGAGGCTTTATTTATAAAATAATTATTTACCTACACCCAAACAGTTCGTTTCATCTTCTATGTAAAAACCTCTGTAGGTACATAGCTTCGAATCAGTCGTTCCGTGACAATCTCCTAACGGAATAGTGTAGACTTGGTCGTAGGATACGATTCCTGGCTTGATCAATTTTCAGTCTTATACTGCAATAACTTTTATCCCTAACACCGCGGAGTTAGCTTTTAAAGAGTCTCACTTCCTTTGTTTTCGCGGGATCAAAATTGGTACAAAAAATCACGCCGATTTGCTCCTTAGTTGCTGGATTGAAGGACAAACCAACAAACAATCACACCTTCATTTACTCACGCATTCGTAATATTAGTAGGGATAGGAGAAATTTCTTTATTTCATAGCCTAGCCTAGTGTAGACTAAGTCGTAGATTGTAAGATTTTCTCATATTCCAGTCTCTTAAGGTTCATAATATCAAACTTGCAACGACACAACATTAACCTGTTACAGGTTACAGTAGGCAAGTCTTATTATACTTTACGAGGCCCTCATGCATGCTTCAGGGGGCAGTTATGTGCCGCTGAAAGCATACAAGGCTTCACTCGAATACATGACCTAATATTTAAGTACCTACCTACCTGCCTACAGTAGTTCAAAGCAAGTTAGGTTAGGTTAGTTATTATTTAATTTTAACTTTTATGTTCGCAGTACGCTTTAATTTCATATCTAATGTTATTGAAATAGATGTAGGTGTTTATTAAATAGATATATATTAATACGATTTATAAATGTGTGTAGGTTTGTCCTACAATCATGCCGCAAAAGTGCTACAGATTGACACAATTTTTTGCTGGCCACTTTTTAAGCCGGAAAAACAACGGATTCCACACTCTACAAAACTAAATCCACTCTCACAAAACTAGTTTCTAGGGTTCCGTACCCAAAGAGTGCCAACGGGGCCCCACTACCACTTCCGCAGTCCGTGCATCTGTCAAACATTCATTGGTTGTGTTGAGTCTTCGTTTGAAGCAAAACTTTGATAGAAACTTCTATTCTAAGGGTTCTGTTCGATGGTTTCAATGTACGAAATATTGTACATAATATTCACGCCAGAGAATGCGCTGCTGAGAAAATAAGAAAAATACAGAAACCCATAAAAAATATAAATCCTACGGGAATGAAGTTGTTAGTATTTAATAAGCAGGTAAATACCTCTTCTATGTGTTAGCTGTTAAATACAAACAAGAACTTATTACGTCCGTACCTACCACTAAACATTCGCCTTATTTGCTCAGGCAGCTGCCTACGTTTGATTACGTGGGTTGTGGGTATTTACTCAATGAAATGAAAGTTAATATAATTTAATGTTGGGCATTACTTTTAGCATGGGTAAATAATGTCAAATGTTGAAAGGTTAACTCAAATAAATACATTATTTTTTTGCAACGCCAAAACAAGTGTAACCACCGAGACTATGTTAGTAGGAAAAATTGGAAATTTTTATACGCTATTTATTTCTTTTTTTAAGGGTTTCATACACGAAAGGTAACCAACGGGACCGTATTTTTAACCCTCCACTGTCCGTCCGTCCGTCCGTCTGTCCGTCCGTACGTCTGTCAGCGGGCTCATGATCCGTAATAAGTAGAGAGTTGCAATTTTCAGAGAATGTTGAAGCGCAGTGTTGGCAAATCCCCCACTAGGTGCGGCGACGACATTGAGACAATTTTGATTGACGACAAACGAGTTGCAGGGAGACGCTGGATGCAGGCGGTGCAAGAACGAGGCCTGTGGACTTCCATGCAAGAGACCTTTGTCGACTGTGCCCAGCGAGGTCTAATGTGAATCCTCTCTAACACGTCTTTATTTTCCTTTCTCCTCCCTTCTTAGGTCTCTGTCAAGAAAAATATTTTCCAAAGAATTTCCATATGCATGCATCGGATTCCCGAAAGCTTGAGAGCGAATCATAGTGCAAGTAGTGTTATCTCAAATTGAATCTGCGACGTCCCTGATGTTAGCTGATGCAAGTTCTTCAACATTCTATACTATGAACTTCTGCCTGCGATTTCGTCCGTGATAATTTAAGTTTTTAGAATAACGAAGAACCCGTGGTAATTTTTCCGCTTAAAATAGTAGCCTAGAACCTTCTTATCTCGCTGCAACGTTGGTCACTGGTAACGTTGGTAACCGCCTCGTGTCTAGTGGTTAGCAAGTTCGATTGCAGATGACGAGGTCCCGGGTTTGATTCCCGGGTCGAGCCATAAAATGTATTGGATTTTCTGTCAAAAAATTCTCAGTAATTAAGTTAGGAAGTTGGCGGTGAGTCACCCCGTGCCTCGGAGAGCACGTAAAGCGGTCGGTCCTGTGCTGATTTCTCTGTTGGATTTCCGTCCCATCGGACTATGAGAGTGAGGGAATAGAGAGTGCACCTGTGTTTGCGCACACACTTGTGCACTATAATATCTCCCGCGCAGATGGCTAACCTCTGTGGAAATTAGTCGCCGTGGCCGGATTCGGTCGGGAGGACATTATTTTTTATTATCTCGCTGCAAAAGTTCAATCAAAATTCAAGATTAGACCGGGCAAGCAGACAGAAAAACTTTAAAAATGATTATTTGTATTTTGATACCATAAAAAAAGTTTCCGTCAAGTCATTCCTAAATCACAGACAAACACTCCAATTATAGGTAATTAGGTCAGTTTACGCTAAGGCGAAAAAAAACTAGCAAAATTTTTCTATATTGTATTGTCATTACAATAAATCATCGTTAAAATATCTTACTCCTTACAATACATTATAATAAAATACAAAGCCCTTTCACGAATCCCCATTACATTTATTAAAATCAGGGAGCCATGCACCTCGGCGCTACATTTGTGAGAACCTTTCAGTCTAGACAGATGGACCGCATTTGGACTGCAAACCGAGTGCAAACTTGTAATTTGAGTACATATCTGTTACAGTGAACAGAACTGCATCGCAATGTTAATAAACTGAGCAGCCTGTGTGCAGTTTACATGCATTTAGAGAACTCTAGAACTCTAGTTAGGTCATATTATCTGAAACAAAAGCATGGCATGTACGTCAAATCGTGTATGACACCGACGGCACGCGATTGAAACTGCATGGCGTCAATGCGTTAGGTAGGTACTAGGTTTTCATGCTATATGCCCAGTACCCACATCGTAACGGCATGCTGAATGTACGTGGACTACGCAATCGCTCTGCAGATTCGATACAATTTTATTAGTAGTAGTGCAACAAAACTTCATCCAAAGTGCAATTTTCCATACGGCTTGCAGTCCAAATGTGGCCCGTCTGTCTAGAACGCTACTTTTTAAATAATTTTAGTAAAAGGATTGCAGACTCGTACAAAAGGCTTTTATACAACCAAACAAACGGAGCCGCAACGACTAGGCACTGCTATATAACAAAATATATACAATGTAATAATCTATTCAGAATATCATACTACTGTCATTATTATTGTATTTTTTTTAATGTTCCTATTGAAACGCTTTTAGTATATTACATCTGAAGTAGTATTGAATAGTGTTTTTAAATTACCTACATTACTGTACATTAATATAATGAATAGATTATTTTAACGTAAACGTCAGACTGTTGGCGGAAGTGGAAAATATTACAAGCAGATTACAAATGCTTTTTTTAAGAGTAGGTATATTAAGTTAAATAGATATTATGCATGATATTATAATGATGTAATGTCTATTTTACAGGGAACCGCTGGATGCCGCAGCGAGATCGTATGAATTCACTGGAGCATAGAAACCTCTACAAGAGAATAATTATGCTTAGAGGTACACGTCTATCGTGACGACGATAATGAAGAAAATCTCTATAATAGGTATTCAACTTTATATACAAATGTACCTACATATTTAATGCCTCTGGATACAAGCGGCGCAACACCGAATGAAAATTCTACAAATGATGTGTGATAACGAAGACGGTAGAGTCAGTCATATTATAATAATAATGAAGATTGAAGGGTAATAATAATAATTAAAGTGAGTAAGTATTTTTGTTTGTACTTTCGTCAACAGTCTGTTATGCTGTTCGCACATTACTAGACGCACCACAACCACCAAATTTTTTTCAGTAATTACGTCATACGCATTTCTGTGGCGTATTCCATTTTTGCTGAACAATTCGCCGCCTGCGACTCGTCTCGGCCGTAATGCAAACAGTATTAAAAACTAATTTTCTATTTTTTTCTGAGGTTTTCAGGTATGTAGTTGTCCTTTCCAGGAATACCTGTTCCGCCTGAGTCTCCCAACCATGGATATCTGAAAGTTTCCAATTGCTATATTAATACGAGTTACTGAAGCAAAAATATTTATTACATTTATGTTTAAACAATCAACGCAATGTGTGATAAATAAAAATTACCTCTTAAACTACCACACTCAGAGACAGTCATGATATCATATTATTGATTCATTGGCGATTTAATGGCGAATTATTATGAAATCATTTAATGAAGCTGTCAAGCGCGTGTTTTTTTAATGAACAAGGTAACGCGCAATGCTTCGCAACGGTAGCAATATAAACACTTTCATAGAGTTCCTTTCCTAGTATGTATTACAATTATTTAGAACACGTACTACCCGTCCACGTCAAGTTGGCTGCTACCTCGCCTCGCGCCCCCCCGCACTGCACCTCCAGTCAGACCCACTTAGTACAGATAGCAACGTACCGCTTGCGATTGTCATTACCAAATTTTTTCAAAGTTTTGTTATTGTTACGTTTTGAATGTTTTTGTTAACTTTAAATTAGCTATTTATTTTTGATTAGTACTATTGTTAATGTATCGTTGTCTATGATGAGTAAAAAAGGAAAAGTTTTGCATGGCGCAGACTATTAATTGCTTTTTTTCTATTTTATTTCAAGCAAAAAAATAAAAATAAGAAATTAAAATTACGCTTCGACATTCAAGATGTCATTGCCATGAAAAGCATTGCCAGAGAAGAAAACTTACAGTAAAATATACAGTTATAATTTTGTTGTCAACGGTACGGTATGACGTCATTTTGTAACGGACGACGTCGGCCAACTTGACGTGGACGTATATTATGTCTACTTAAATTTTAGAACTTACTGGTTTGGGCATTCACTGCAAGTCTCCATGTAGCGGGTGTCGGTAAAGTTGGACTCGGGCGTCTTGAAGGCCAGCGCACACTTGTTGGACAGGTTGCAGGGCTTCGGAGGCAGGTCCTTTTTGTCACATCGCCACGCGTCGTAGGTCTTGAGACTCTTCGCTGGGCGCGGGTCCGTCATCCATGTGAGAGCTTGGGTAACTGTCACGAACCAGACGTCATCCCTGCAAAAATATTTTCTATCATTATACTATCTACAATATTGATTACATTACATCGTATTAGGCGGGGAGACTGTAACACAAAATTGCACTTACTGATTTTCAAATTTTTCATATAAATTGATAATCTATAGACTTAATAGGAACAATAAAAACTTGATGTGCCACATCTATTTTATGAAAAATTTGGTGTGCCAACTGCCATCGTGGCAAAAAAACTCTGTCATTCCTATTTATTGAATGCTTTTTAAATTTTATGTTTAGTTACCGGTTCCCGTAATAAATCCCCCTTGTTTTTCCAATATAAAAGTAGCCTGTGACATTCTGTAGGTTCGTAAATGTATATGCTATTACAAATAATTGAACGGCAAAATACCAAGTTATATAACTCGAAAAATGAAGGACTTTCATACAAACCTTCATCCCCTATTTTATCCTACTGGGAGTAGAATTTCTAAAAACTGTGAAACACGGCCTTCTTTATTTTTAATCAAGAGCCAAAATACCAAATTTCGTGGTTATTATTTGAAAAATGGAGGACTTTCATACAAACTTTTACCTTCTTTGGGATGGAATTTCAAAAAATCCTTTCTTAGTGGGTGAATGTTGAAATCTACGTCAATCAGTCAGTCAGTCACACTTTCCTTTTATATATTTAGATAAGAAGATTAGCGGAATAAATAATAACAAAGTACAATACAATTATTTAACTGAAATGTGTTCATCACGATTACATTTCAGTTCCTCTAACGTTTCACACAACAATTACTTGGGCAGTAGAGCACCACTAATTCCTCGCACTAACTTGTACAATACACAAGCACTTACAGCTTAGATGCCCACTGAAGGAATTTATGCAAGCCTTGTTCTAGCTCCTTAATCTGGAACCAGTTCGTGTGGAAGGGCATCATGTACGGAGCTCTGTTTTGGTCGTAGTATCTGCTGAAATCTTCCTGTAGCCACTCCAACACCTAAAACATATTTTACCTTTGCATATTTTATTTATTTAAACAACTTTATTGCGTACATAAATACAGAATTAATGTAGTACATGAAGTATTGTAGGTACATACAAGTTTAAAAACCGTAACCTGACTATGGAAGATTGGATATACTCGTATATAACATCCGTCATATATGTTCACAAGGTTCACATAAAATATGTTACTCGGACCCTAATAACGAATCGATTGACATCTCGTTCATCAAATTCGGCTCAGTAATTTAGTCTGAATCTTAGTAGTATATACAAACATACATCGCTACATAGACTGCTAAAATGATCCCATCACAAACATAAATGTGAAATGAAAGCCAAGTTCAATTTGAAGAATATGAATGGTTGTTCGCCGACAAAAGAATTGCAATCTAAGTGGGTGCCAAGTTCTGTAGATAATCCTGAAATTTATTTAAAAGAAAATACAACATTCTTAGAATATAACTTCTTAAATTTGAACAGTAGAATTATTTACAAAAAGCGGATTACTTAGGATAAATTGAATATTTAAGTTTATTTTATTTAAGTTTATTTATTCGCCATTGTTAGGTAAACTAATTGTAACAATCTACCAATTTCGTATTAGTAAAAATAAACTCAAAACTTGCTAACCACCAACGAACGTTAATTTTTTTTTTTAATTTTATTAAAGCTGTAAAAAAACTTATTAACTGATATTTTATCTGTAATTTTGTACAGTATTTTATAAAATATGCTTATGCTACAACAATTTAAGATACAATCATCTCGTCAAAAAATAATACGAAAGCATGAAAATAATGAACATTGAAATTGCATGTTTCGTTCGCATTGCGGAAATACAGTTTGTAAAACGATTTCCTCCTATTACATGTCTATTTTGTTTCGGAATGTAAATCAATTACACGCTGCGCCGCAAATAAAACTTGTTTTTTTGTTTCCTCCCGCGTCCAATATGTCTGCTGCATCGGATCGTAAATTGCACCGTTTAGACTTTAGAGTTTTAGACAACAAAACGCCGCCGAGGCAGCACTCTCTAAAACAACTCTCAAAATGTTTACCACCCAGGATACCGGGTGTATTTACGGGTTTTTTCCCTTTTTTTTTTTTGCTCGACTTACTGTTGTATTTACGTATGTTCCGCAATAGTGCTTTAACTATTGGGCCCATTTTGAAGCATGAGGTGTCAATCGATTCGTTATTATATGGTCCGGATGATATAGGCTACATTTTATACGAACAAAATCAATATGACGACTATGATATAGTATATGTATAGACGGATGTTTTATCCAATTTGAAAAAGCCTGAAACACATTAAGTGCGTTGCGAAAACTGCTGTGGGAATATGGAATTGACTTAAAATTAATTGCTACTTCGTGAAGATTGTAATAGAAAAAGAAATAAAATATTTTTTATTCAAATAAACTTTTACAAAGTGCTTTCTAATTAATCTACCAAATCACCTCTTATTGGCTGGCACTCTTTTGCTATTGCTTAAAATGCACTGATGTAGCAAAAACGCCATAAATTCATCCAACCAATATAGATATAGACATAGACCTTGAAGTCCTAAGTTGGTACAGTAGCATCACAACGGCAAGCGCCAAAAAAGATATCAAATGTTGGTAATGAACCTAAATAAAATCTCTTACCTCTTGGGAGTCGTGATTGTGTAGTACACATTGATCTAAGTATGGACAGTGTCCGCCTTCATAGGTTTCCACGTAATGAGCGTTGAATGGCACCTCCCAGAGACCTGGCGGTACAAGAAAAGAAAATTACAATCTGTTTCAAAGAAAATATAAGCCAAATTTTAATAGTAGATTCCAATAAAACAGTGCATGGTGGACACACAGATAATTCTGATGAGATCCGTTCTTTCAACCGGATTAACAGTCGAACTACTGCTACTAGAGGGCTCCAAGAGATCAGCAAAAAAATTGTCCTTTAGGATCGTCGCAAACTCTTAAATGCATAGTATTTGCAATACCACTTGTAAATTACAACGACAATATTATACTTAAACATTGGACAAAAGCAGCGTTTCTTTAGAGAGTCTGAGATAGGTACAAGAAAAAAAAATTGCGCTAATCCCCCAAACCAGAAAAATCCGTACAGCACAACGTATAGCACGCAATACGCACAACTGCCCTCTCGCAAGTTTTTGAAATTCAGGAAAAACAAGCAATGGAGCAAGGGCTTAACAACTGAAGCAACGCAAAATCGTAAATGCATTGTAGAGTCCAAACTAACAAACTGTACCATAGAGGTGGTACAGTTTGTAAGTTTGGTACCGTTCATGGCTTTGGTATATGGAAAAGTAAAAAAAATACCTGGGAATGACTTAGTTGGGCATGTGCCCGACTTGCACTCGTGAGGGATCTTGTAGTCGAGCGTGTAAGGCCAAATCGGGATCGGTAGAGGAGGCACGCCCACGGAGCTGTCGTAAATATACCCGAAGTCTTCCAACACCTGTAGCAAATACGTGTAAGACTCTATTCCTGCATAGCAGCTTTAACAGAACGCGTTTGGACCATTGTTTCTTGCAAATAAAGATTTGGTTATCCTATTATCCATTTCCATTTCTTATGGTTCTCGTTTGAAGATTCTTATAATAGAGATAGCAAAATTACGTAGAATTCATTTCGTATGTAAAGAGAAAGATTTCTACATCTTCCGTTATCTCCGATATCTGCGTTCCAGTGCTTTCCGTTTTGGGCCTATTTTACAATCGGCGAATATTTTTTTTACAGTTTTTATAGTGGTAATCAATAAATCAACGAAACTTCTAAATGTATTCGTGAGGTGAGTGATATAGATTGCACAATAAAGATTATTATTTTTATTATAAAAAAAACTGTCAAAATCGTGAAATTTATTCGTCAAATAAACTTATTATTTGTAGGTGTAGGAAATAAGTTCTTATCCTATAATACTTACAATACACATTAAACTAAATGTTTTTGCAATCAATGATTAGGTGTTGTTCTGAAAACTGTAAACATTTGCCGTCTACCTGCCGCCGCTTAAGGGCTACCAAAATTTCATAACATGCCATAATCGCATTTTCCCGCCAGACATCCGGAAAAAGACGCTCACTTGGAGTGTGAGAAAAGCGAACTTCCGAAACCTCTCGCGTTTCTATTTACTGCTAATTTGAGTGACGTACGAAAATTTTAAAGGAGACCATAAAATAAATAAATTCTTTTGAAAGAACTCCGAGGCAGAAAATTGCCTAGGTATATTTGAATAAATAATCTATTTAAAAAATCCCCAAAGGGTTTCTTTTATTTCAAATAATTCGCTTTGAGACTAAAGCAAAACCAAGTCAATTTTTACCATCGAACTTTGAGGTTCTGACAGATAGCCAATACAAAAATTGACAAAATTCCTAATTAATTCGTGAGATAAAGTTTACTTGGCGATTGTGAAATATGCCCTAATACCTACGGCCTAAACCGATTATAGCCTCTAAAATTCTCTCTTCGCATACCTATGAAAATATGAATTCTATACAATTTCGCTAAGTCTATATTATCAAAACCTTTATAACCCAGCTTAGATAAATAGGTATGTATATCCAAAATTCCTTGAAATAAAATTTCTCTTCGTTTAGATCTTAAAGGAACGTGCTACTATCGTCCTTGAAACTTTCGAATGGATAAATTACTTGCGAATCTTCGCTAAGTAACTCGGTTTGATAGTTCACCTATATTAATCATCATCAGGTTTTATATTTCAACAATTCATTTTCTATTCTAATCTTAAGAATAGATAGCTATTGCTGTCCGTCTGCATGGACAATGTACTCGTACAAGCCTTTGCACATTCATAGATATCAAATCAACAGATATTCTAAACAACATTATTATTAACAAGCTGATAGGTAACCGCGACTTCGTACGCGTGGATTGAGGTTTTTTTGGAGTCCTACGGGAACTATAATTTTTTTCGGGATAAAAAGTAGCCTGTGTTTTAATTTAAGATATAGTCTTTCTCCATTTTAAATTTCAGCCAAATCGGTCCTGTACTTTTTGAGCCAATTCGTTACAAACATACTTACATACAAATCTTTACTCTTTATAATAATCATTGTCGGCAACCGACCTATTTTTATTAAAGACCATTATGTCTTAAACACAGAAGTAAAATTTAATAAAGAATTCGAGCACCTTCGAGGAACCGTATTCTCTATCGAGCTATTTTTTAAGTTGTATAAGAAAGGAATACGTTTTGTGTATTTCATCCAAAATGCTGAATTTATGATTACACGTCGTTTCCACACTATGATTTATATTATCAATTATAAACTTATACTTTTGCCTGCAATTGACATACGTTGACGTGGAGCCTGTTTCCAAAATCCACCCATGTTTTTCCGATACAAAAAATAGGTGCTGTCGCTCTCCACATATCTACAATCCACCCATGAAAAAATCACGTCGTTCTATTGCTCCTTTGCCGAATGATTGAAGAGCAGACCAACGAACAAACAACTTTCGCATTTAGTAGGATTGCTTTGGCCATATTAAACAAACCTTGAATTGAGTATTTCTGCCCGGCTTCAAGAATGGGGCGCGCGCTCCGACGATCTCTGAGCGTGAGACGTTGGCGAATTTTCCCAGAATCTCTCGCATTCCGATCATCTCGCCCGCCCACTCTTCGTAACCTTTGTCTTGGAGACCTTGTTGCTGGGATATCGTGCCCGTTGCTATCTGGAAAGGAAACATTTGTCAACTGAAGATAAACCAAGTACCTTACTAAACAAAAATTTGTTAAGGAAAAAACCTTTTTTATTCGATAGTAGCTATCAACAAAAACAGCGTTCCCTTAGCGAAGAGGAAAAACTTCATAAACTTACTTCGTGACCATCGTGTGCGAGCGATTGTACCTGCGCGTAGTTACTGTAAATAAATCAAACATGTAATTAGACAATTTTACTTTTTATCTACGAGGGCGCGTGGCTTATGGTTGTGTGCGTGTCGTATCTGTATAAGTGTGAGCGAGAGCTTGCTCGCGCCTGACCGCTCCCACCTAGGCTCCTGACAGGTGCACACACTTACGCAATGTGCATGTACACCACATAACCACAAGTAAACCTCACGCGCCCTCGTAAGTTGCAAGAACTATACCTAGTTTTGACGTTGCCTTTAGTTATAAACTGGAAGAAAGACACACCGTTGTGGGCTTTTAAGAATTATTTGAAAATAACAAATTCACCATACATTGTTTTAAGCAGTTTTTTTACGAACTTATCTCAAAAACTGCTGCAGAGATTTTGATTCACTTTTCATCAAAGAATAGAATATCATAATATGGAAATGGAATTCACCATTTATGAGTTTATGAAATCTTTTAAGGGACAGATTTCGATGCCACAACCCACAAGAAATACCCACAAAAAAATCTCTGAGGTAGGTAACTATATTTTCGAAGACTTATTCGATAACAGCATCATAGTTCAGCCAATTTAAGCCTCAATAGACCAACGATTAAGGGTGCGGACTCAAAACTGAAAGGTTCAAACGCCACCCGTTGCACTATTGTCGTAGCCACTCCAGCACAAGCTTTCCGTTTATTTGAAGAGGGTAGGAGGATATTAGTCAACTTCAGCTAGGCTAATATTCTTTTAAAAAAAATCATACTAAGCCGTTACCTAAACCTTCCTAATGTAGAGCATTAACGGAGCCATGTTTACGTAACTAACAAGGCGACTAGGGTAGTATAAAAGCACATAAAGATTTCGTCGTCGACGCGAAAGGAGACGTCAAGAACGCTTAATCGCCTTCAGTTGCAGATAACCCAATTTTACGGCTCTCATGTGCCGCCTAACGAAACATCTCTCATTCGATTACTTTGCGAGCCTGCCTCCTCACTAGAGGTGATTTTGGGCTTAAGCTTATAGGGAAGATAATTGACTACGCGATGTAATTAAACGTACTTGAAATGAGAAAGAGATTCCACTCCTATTTACTAATTATTCCATAATCCTACTAATATTATAAAGCGAAAGTTTGGATGGATGTTTGTTACTCAATCACGCCGCAATTAACTGACCGATTTGGCTGTTTGGGACAGAGATAGGCTACTTTACTTTATCCCCTAAAATAAGAGAGTTCCCGCGGGAATTAAAATCCTTAATCCACGCGAACGAAGTCGCGGGCATCAACTAGTCTTATATAAATCTATCAATTGAAATATGCATGTTATGGTTAGTAAACTTTACATGAGGTTACATAACTTTCCACACTAAAGCCCATTTTTTTAAATGTTTGGTTTTCTGTTTATTTGTTTTAAACGAATGTTACGATTGAACTGATTTTTACAGCATTTTCTCAAACAAAAAATTTATACTTATGTGATTAATTATAAAATCTGACTACAAAAATCAACCTTTACCTATACCTAATAGAAATATTTTGATAATATTTTAGTCAATATCTTAAAATCGCCAAACATTTCAAAAGTTAGAACTTATGAAATGTGATGAACTTATAACAACGTATACTGTAGATTGTAATTCACTATTTGAATATCTATAAATGCGGTTAACCGAACAAGCTGTCTTTAGTATCAAACAGCGCTAGAAAGTGAAAGAGTGGGTAATTTTATTGCTATCAGATTTTTTGCAGAGCAACCGCGACATCAGTAATTGTTCTTACAAGAATCAAGTTTCACTAATATAAATAATATTATACAACGTCAGCCATTTGTATGAACTTCGACAGCGGTACCTGATATAGTTCTTGCAAATTCACGAGGGCGCGTGGCTTATAGTTGTGTGTGTGTCGTATCTGTAAAAGTGTGAGCGAGAGCTTACTCGCGCCTGACCGCTCTTACCTAGGCTCCTGACAGGCACGAACACTTACGCGAAGTGCATGTACACGACGTAACCACAAGTAAAGCGCCCGTAACTTCGTGAGATACTATATGATATAATGCGGGCCAATTAAAGGACTCTATAAAGTACCACAACAGTGAATGGTACATACTTTGACATTGATGCAGTGATTTAACGATTGATGATACAGTTTTTACAGAGTCGACCCGCGGAGCACAAGACGTTCAAATAGTAGCAGTACTATTTTGCTCACTAGGTATTCTCGCTGCTCTCTACTCGTGTGGAACTTCCATCGGGTACAACCAGAGTTTATTCAGCTATAATAATATATAAAGCTGAAGAGTTTGTTTGTTTGAACGCGCTAATCTCAGGAACTACTGGATCGAATTGAATAATTCTTTTTGTGTTGGATAGTCCATTTATCGAGGAAGGCTTTAGGCTATACAACATCACGCAGCGACCAATAGGAGCGAAGCATCAGTGAAAAATGTTGCAAAAACGGGGAAAATTATCCATATTTAAAATATATTCTTTTAAAAACTTCTTAATCGCGATCATAATAACAGAAATTGACGCGGACGAAGTTGCGCGCAACAGCTAGTTCAGCTATATTAATACAAAATACCTTCAACACTAACCTGTACTCGTGAGATAGGAAGAAAGTGCCCCGAACCGGGCAATCGTTTGGATTACGCAATTTTCCATTAAAAACTTTCTTGTACAAATCAAAGTTATTCAAATTAACGGCGCCATCAAACGTGAGCATGATCATTTGCGGAGTCTGAAATTAAAAAGCGGATTTAAGAAAATATTGCTACATAAAAACTTTAACGTAGGTAACAAAAACTTTGAAAATATTTTTGTAATTTGGTTTTTTTCAGTAGTCGAAATTACTCGTACTATTTAATTGGTTTAAGTCCGGCCGCATACTGTCGGAAAATTCTGTGGAAATAAAGTGGACGCGCGCTGAAAGGCACTTTGCTCAAACATTTCGTGCTAGACTTCCAGACAATCAGAATTTTGTCGGATCTACATCCGCGTCTCCATCTAATGATCACCGGATGTATAAAACAGTTTTCTGATAGATTTTCTGATATAGTATGTGTTCAGGCTTAGTGTTGAAACAATGTCTAGAACTTTAGTCCTCACGGTTTTGGTGTTCAGAACTCCTGCACAGCTTAAGTTTTCAACAGTTGAAATCCAGATTTCGCATACTGTCATGGTAATGAAATTCGGGTGGTAAATTCTAAAAGATTAGGTTCAGTGAAGAAATATAATATGAAAGCTTATCCCTAAATAAATTGATTAATATAAGAGAAAACTACTACCATACATAAATTATAAAAAAAATTGGACATTCATGGGGTATTGCCGACAAAAGTGAAAAAACGTCATATTCATATCTTCAGATATACCTACTGTTAAAATTAGTATATCGGTGACGCGAACACAACCAAAAAATAATATCAACTGCGAATTCAAAGATTTAGTATTGGTTGTGGTTACTCGATTTGCTGTAGGAATGTAGCAACTACAAATCGTAAATCGATGTGACCTATCCATTAGAAGGTATTTATCCTGTTTCTAGGAAAAATGTTATTGAACAATATCAACATATTTTATAATAGGTTCTCGAAATCAAGTTCTCGCAATCAAGTAGCTGTGCTTCAGGCTGCAATTCAATTAACGTTCTCTGTGGGAGTACAATGCTATTTGTTCATCTAGACTTACATCCTCGGGGTCTAGCCCGCCCGGAATGAGAGTGCCGTCCTTTGAACAAAAACAGTATGGCAGCTGGCATTCTGCTGTGTCGCACTTTGTCGCCAGGTCTAACGGCGCTTCCGTGATCGGGGCGGGAGCTAAAATTAAAATAAATTAAATAAAAGTTACGCAGGAAATCTAAATTATTTTCATAAATACATATAGTAAACTATTATATCATATAAATTGTGTAAAGACGTTACAAGTTGGTAGTAAAAGTTTTAAAAGGATAGTTTATTTTATTCTTTTTAGCGCATTTAAAAAAAAGCTTGTTTTTAAAAATATTTTTTACTTTTAATTTCTATAAGACATAATAAAATTAAAATAAACTATTTTTTGATTACTGCTTGTTTTAAAAATATAATAATAATATGTAAGTATGTTATACATCGTTAGAAGCGTATTTATCAATGGGTGTATTTTTTGAATATAATTTTTGTTTCAAATAAAAACATTTTTTTTTTATTTGTGGTACTTTTGAATTGAAGTAGCGATTTGCTAGAGATGGTAGTAACATCCCTGGGACATCAGGGTCTTTTCAGCAGTTAACTGGTATATTCTCCAATTAACCTTCTATTGAAACGCTTTAGCAACCGTACCTATATCTATAAGAATTTAAGCTGCTAATGTCAAAGCTGTCTTGATCTTCTGTTTTAGACGCTGTAGCTATTCAAGCGGCTAGACTGGTCTAAACGCGTGCAATTATATAGCCAACGTCTTTTCAATAACAAAACATTTTGCAGTCCTACATATTATATGCTATTGAAATTCACTTACGATTCTCAACTTGTTAATAATTACTTATACCAATATTTGGAGGATGACAATATTTATACGTTTTGCAAATACGGGAAAATATGTTTGGCAAGTAACACACCAATATTTATTCCCAAAAGTCGAGTCACTATACTATTCAAACAATTCGTGGAAGATCGCACCGTTAAGGTACCCACTCATAAGTGAAATACGTGTCTCGTCAGTAAACAGACAAACTGTGTGGTAGCTGCAGACATTTGCCGCCACGTGTTTGGAATAAGTGCCATCTTGCCTCTAGTTCCGATGTACGGAATATTTCACTGCCTAACAATAATAATATAAATGATTAAATGGTTAATGTGAGTGCAAATTTGAAATGCAGTTACATTGTCACCGCACAATCTTTACTTTCCTAATCCTAGCTAATATAATATTATAAATGCGAAAGTGTGTTTATTTGTTCGTTTATTGGTTTATTGGTTTGTCCTTCAATCACCCAGCAACAGTGTACCGGATCGATGGGATTTTTTGCATAGCTATAGTAGAGGACCTGGAGAGTGGCAAAGGCTTACTTACTTTTTATCTCAGAAAATCAAAGACTTCGCGCGGGATTTTAAAAACTAAACGAACGTCGCAGGCATCAGCTAATATATTAATAATGTAGACATTTAATTTTTCACTACTATTAGTATTAGTATATTATTATTATATATTTCGTCAGAATATGTTTACTTCAGAAATATTCCCAATAACTATATAGAAATCCTGACTACAAACGCACTAATTTTGATTGCGACTAAGCTGTTTGTGTAATATGAGCTTTTTAGAGATGTGTGTATTTCGTCACGTATGCGATTTTAAGTGTCACGATGATTTTAAAATTCACGTGATAGCGAAGGCATGCAGCGCGTTGTGGTTTCGCTACTTTACTTCTACAGCCCCACTGTGCACAGGAAAATCTGCACTGTGTCACAGATACAAGGAAGGATACACTATCCTTCCTGTATCTGTATGGAAGCGCACGACACCACATCAGCCAGGAGGCATGCTATCCGACAAACTCTGTGTATGAACATTGTATAAAACTTGTATAAAACGATGTAGACTGTAGAGTACGCTTACAGAGCTAATCCGTATGCGTGACGACACGAAAATGTCTCTTAGAACTTCCTACATGTGTAGTAGTAGTGTTTTCTTCTTAGATATTTCAAACAATTACATTATTCAAGATCGCACGAAGTTAGAGCGCTTGTCCCGTCGGTAAACAGGGACGGTGTGTGAGCAGGCATTCGCTGCTGCATGTTTAACGTCCTCGCCATCCCGGCTGTCGTTCCACTCGTATCTACCGTGACTAGAGATGCTCCTTTTGTTCAATACAAGTTTGTTTACGTAAAACAATTAAAATACAACTAGTACAAAGTGTTGTTCTGCTCTATAGCTTAGTTCCAGAACGTATGTCCCGTCAATAAACAGGTGTAGTGAATGAATGCATTTCATCATTCTTGCTATCCCGGCTGTCATTCTACTTGTGCCATGACTATTGTATATATGAAAACAATATTATTAAGGCTATTAAAAATGTGTTTTTGCTCTAAAACTGAGTTACAAAACTTATGTCCCGTTCGGTAAACAGGTGCAGTGTGTGGGTGAATTTCATTCTTGCCATCCACTGTGACTCATTTGTATAATACGGAAACAGACTTGTGCAACAACGGTAATAACAATTATAACCGTTCTATCTTGAAATAATTTTGTTTACAGTGCAGCTGCCGATTGGAGCCTTCTATCTCATACGATTTCATAGTATGAGCAATGTTTGGCCACAATGTTTTACTGCAGTTCCACTCAGTACTATAATAATACTATAACTATCGCGGATATACTTACTCGTTGCGATCGGCCCACATCTGGCTTCAAGTTTGAAATTGCAGAATTTGCTAATGTCGTCAAAGTACAACCCGGACGGGCATCTGTTCAAGTAAGGGTAGCCGTCTACACACTGAAAATATAAAAAAAACAGTGTTAAATACGCCTAACGCCTGCTTAGTGTAAGAGCCAAATTAAACGGTGCACCGTTCATCGTTCATTTTTTCGATGAACGATGTACGATACCAGTGAACGTTTCGTCGCGGGGGCAAAATCGTCTGTGAACGGTGAACGGTGTTTAGACGGTTCATTTTCGATGACTTATCGGTGAAGCCTCGAAAATGAAAGCAATGATCTCAAAAAATGAACCGTCTAATTTGGCTTTAAAGGATACACAATATGAAAATTGAGCTTTGGCCTAGGAATTGAGGCATTCTGTGAACAGACCTTGATATCTTGGTCTGTATTGCTGAGGATTGCTATGGTGATGCATCGGCCTTTCAGCTTTGATGTACAATGTGCATTAAGAAACACCTTGCTTGGGTAATATTCAAAAATGTTGTTTATATTATATAAGAACAAACTTTATAAAAAATACCTTAAAACTACAGCTAATTTTTATTTTTTTTACCATACGCATACTCGCACTTATAAAATTACTAGGTACTTAATTTAAAAAAAACTCTTTATTATCATAAAAATGCACTTATCTCCTCAATATCTAAAAAATCAAATAGGTGTGTTGCCTGAAACCGTTGAACAAAAGTTAATTTTGCTCACTCAGTAAATACTAGCTCATGAAACATGCACTAACGGTTTATTTCTTCTGATATTACTGCATAGAGAAATAATATCAAGTACCATAAAAGTGGGTATAAAATATACATGATATACCCATTAGTTTACATAATAGTAACATAATGGTTACATTTATAAGCTGTAAATGTTCTCTAACGCCTTTAACAAATTAAATTACTGTCAATAAGAATCCAGTTCCAGACCGGTTGAGTCAGAAGTTAAATGTCAGACTTAAATATTTTAAATGATTTCACATATTATTTCCATGAATTGTTTTTAAGTTTTAAAGATTTGTAAAATTTTAATTATTTGCTACTGATTTTATTTATTACTTATCTAATATTTGTAATATTAAAAAGTAGGTTAAAAGCGTCTAGTTTGACAATTTGGGAAAACTTTCGGGAAAACGTCATGATATTAACATCTCCATACTAAATGATGGTATATTTGGATATTTAAATAAAAACAGAAAACCACTTGTCTAACATTAGCCTAACTTTACATAAAGCTGGGAAATCATCACATTTCTCTGAATTTAAAATTAAATCTGAGATATAAATTAAATATAAATTATTTGTAAAACTAAAACAAACCTTATCGATGGCCAATTTAATTTTAAAATTAATTTTGCTTAAATTAAAATTTCTTTCGATTATTACTTATTATTTTTTTTACCAGCTGATACTCCGTCCGCGTGGATTAAAAATAACGAGGGAACTTTTTGATTTTCAGGGATAGAAAGTAGCCTAGGCGTCACTCTCCAGATCTTCAACTATACCCATGCAAAAAAATCACAGCGATCCGTGGCTCTTGCGGCGTGATTGAAAGACAAACCAGCAAACAAGTTACACATTTTCACATTTATAATATTAGATTTACGTTTAAATTATAGTATTTGAGTTCTCACTATGTATATGCCTATAATATAAGTTTTACTAGAATTCGGATCTCACAGCAATAATCACTTTTCAAACAGCGCTTTTCAAATTTCCTGCTTCACTAATTGAAGTGGAATCCACAATAATTAATGTAACAAATTTTAAATTCAAAGAACTTCGTTCAAAAACCAAGCTATTTTTTCGATTTAAAAAGTTAATGACTGTAAATTTTAATTAATAGAAGCACTCACTTGGTAGAAGCGGCGGCAAGTGGCTGGATCAGCGAAATTACCGTTGCCCGTTGGGCCTTCGGGACAAACGAATTCCACTGCTTCCTTTTCTTTCTGACAATTTACTGCAAATAAGAGATGAAATTAAAATTATTTCTATTCGCAATTTTCGTGGGAATAATAATCTTTCACTCATTACGAAATGTTCAACAGGGTATATTAAGCTACAGAAAAACTCCGTCTGAAGAAGGCAATTATTTTGACGTAATTGGACATAAATTAACTGAAATTAAATTTTCTTTTTTTTTATGTTTAGACATTCAGCCCGTAGGCAGGTGCTTTTTTTAGTTAGTGTTAAATTATTTTTCTTGGTTCGAGACAGTTTTTATTTATGGTACTACTAGCGGACCCGACAGACGTTGTCCTGTCTTAACTATGAATATTGAAACTCTGACGAAATTGGCAGCACGCATTCTGTCAATGTTATGTCAAACGCCATAAGGTTACATCAAAAAGTTTGAATTGTAAAAGCGGTTACATTAGAAATAATTTAATATGGTGGTTAAGTTTTCTTAAATTTTCTAATTTTCCGCGCAATTTTCTTAATTTTTTCTTTCATAAGAACCTTCTCCTAACAATAACAAACACAATAAAAAAAGAATTAGCGAAATCGGTCCAGCCGTTCACGCGTGATGCGCTTACCAACACATTAAGCGATTCATTTTTATATATTAGATATAGCAGGTATACAATTTTTTTATGGAAAAAGAAGTCGTGGTAGAGCAGTACAAGCTGACATAGTAAGTAAAAGCCCTCAGTCGTTAGGAATCGACTTTTTTTTATTTATTTATAAAGCTGCCTTACCATGAGCTAACGTCTTTTGAAAATCCCGGAAGAACTCTATGATATTCCGAAATATAAAATTCTTTTCAAAAATAAATCCCGATTTCATAAATAATTTTGTTTATGCACGTATAGTGAGGTGAGCATCGCGAGAAAAAGAAATGACGAAACCGACGTCGATTCCTTTTTTTACCTGTTCAGCCTTTTAAAGACAGAACTGAAGAGTTGTTGGAAGATGCGTATGGGAAAAATGTGTTTGGGTAACCTACGCTATCGTTCAATTTAAATTTAATATTTTTTTTAAAGAATGTTAGCCAAGTTGAACTTGACTTATATTCTCCTATCCCCTCCAAATAAGCGAAAAGCTTGTGCTAGGCGTGGGTACGACAATAGTAAACAATATTAGTAGTAGTAGTAATTTATAATAATTAGTTATTATGAGCTTAATAAGAGGCAGACATTTCGAAAACACAGTCAGATACTTAAATTTTCTTTATATTTTGAATAGATTTTATTATACTTACATCTATTCAAAATATCGAGTATATCGATGGGTACCTACTATGCGATTTTCACCTTTAACAATATTCTACAATATTCTAATAATATGTAAAACTAGTTTGGTCGGAATATCGACAACAGCTACAACTAAAAATAACTAAAAATAACTATTCATTTTAATTCAGTGTTAAGATTCCACGAAATACATCTACATTTATAGGTAGGTTAGTAGGTATATTATTGCTATAATGACCTTTTTTACGAATATCAAGGTCCCAGTTTCACTTTTCAATAGAATACAGTTTGGCGACTTGAATAACTAAAATTAAAAAAATAATCTTTGACTAGTTGTAGACTGAATTCGTTTGTTTTGTATTTAGACTATTTTGGTAATAAATTTTCCACTCTACTTCACTCTACAACCATTAGGTAATCCTTACTAATATCCTTACTAATATTACAAATGCAAAAGTGCGTTTGTTTGCTGGTTTGTCCTTCAATCTCGCGGCAACAAAGCAACGAATCGACCTGATTTTTTGCATGGGTATAGTTGAGGACCGGGAGAGTCACAAGAGCTAATTACTGTCCCGGAAAGTCAATGAGATCCCGCAGGATTTTTAAAAACTAAATCCACGCGAGCGAAGCCGCGGGCATCAACTAGTTATTATAATAATTTTAAAAAGTCGGTTTGTTTTAGGTACTTTTGCTCAAAAAAGAAGTTTTCAAAGTAAGAAAATGTCTATGGGACTAATGAGTATAATATTATGTTTTAGCGTGGCATAGGCTTTATTTTATACGAACAACAAAATCAATATCAATATCACTTTTTTAAACTTTTGTCTTGGTCATGGATAGAGGGATTTCTTTTCAATCTACATCCCCTATTGTACCCCCTCAATTTCTTAATTCCTTGGACGTCTACGCTTATGTATATTAAATAATCTATACTTTACTTATAATAAAACTGTAACGGGACGAATTCAATACATTGAATATATTTTGAAAATTTTAATTGGAGGACTTTTGGAGGATGATTTGTTTTCGATACTGAGCCCAAAACGCGCGCATCACGCAAAAACTACTGAACGGATTTGAATGAAAGGAGGTGGGTTGATAAGGCACAATTTTCATTTTTCATATAATACAGTATCCAGATAACCTACGAACTCGTTATGAAAATTATCTAGGTAAATAATTTCCGCGTTTGTCTGAAATGCTTATTAGGAATATGGAATGTAGGTATAACTTCTAATAGTCGTCTTGCGGAAATAAGTTCTTGCTTAATGGTACATTTATCACGGCATATATATAATTTTATAATGACGATACGAATAATCAATATTATTATAATAATGAAGTCGCAGGCATAGGCTAGCTTATGTATAAATCTAAAATAAATAAGGTATAAATCCTATTTAACTTGTTAGGTATTTGTAGTGGTCGACGACGGCCAACTTGACGTGGACCCGTAGTACCTAGTCTCGAAAATATAGAGCTTTAAAGTTTCCTTTTAGTGAAATTTTAAAAAGAGACAAATAGGTAGGTACAGGTGCAATAACACAGCTTATAACTTATTTTTTTAGACCGATTTATTTTCTGCTTTTACAAATAGATATTATACTAACATGTTACATTTTCGATCGTATCTCATAATTATCCACACTTTGTCAACAGTCAAATACAAATTGTTATCTGCAGAACAAAACATTCACATACTTATTCGGCTGAACTTCTTTACCTATTTAAAAGCTCTTCATGTATGTACAAACAGATTTCTATCTACCCACATAGGCGCCTACTTGGTAGGCAGTTCATGGAAGTTCTTCGGAGTTCTTGTCTACTAATATTATAAATGCGAAAGTGTGTTTGTTTGTTGCAACGTACCCAGCAATGGATTCGCTGTCGTAAATTGTGAGTAGGTGGGTAATCTTCTCTGCCTTATTATGAGACTCTAAGTAGGTTTTCTGTTTAATAAAACAGGTGGGTATACAATATGTCTATAACTTTTTTTTTTTAAAAGAATATCAGCCAAGCTGAACTTGAATGATGTTCTTCTCTCCCCTCCAAATAAGTGAAAACTTGTGTTAGGAGTGGGTACGACAATAGAGCAACGGGTGGGATTCGAACCTGCGACCTTTCAGTTTTCAGTCTGCACCTTTAACCGTTGGGCTATTGAGGCTTAACTTTCTTATTACTAGTACTTAGAAGTTTATTATTATTAGTACTTAGTAGTACTTTATTATAAAGAGATGCATCGACCGATGGCTGTAGCACGGCTGTAAGAGTAGGTACGTGAGTTGCAACTATTATTACAATATTAGGTTTTGCCGGCTATTTCATCCTCTTCGAGTTGAGTTATTTTTTTTTTAATCTTTGTCCTCTTCCAAATCGTCAAATAGGGTATATCCATGCCAAAATAACGCGGCCCATTGCTCCGTTGCTACGCGGTTGAAGAACAACAAACCAACAAACAAACACACTTTCTTATTTATATTTTATTAATAAGGATTTATTAAGTTAATTGCTAAATATACCATAAATTAAATACATATTCGGTAAAGCTTGTAAGTTTTGACATTATTAATTAGCGGCTATCTATTAATTATTATGAACACATTTTCTTCAATATTCAGATGCAAGATCTTGACTATATTAGGTGTTAGGTCTGAGTTCACACCTACCTAATAATATTTCGGGTTCATCCAAATTCTGCCGTTGTCTTATACCTACCTAGTACAGTGGCTCCAGTGACGCATGTAGATTGTAGATACCTACGAAGTATCCAGCCTACATTCCTACTCGTACTTTACTACTCGAAATGAATGCTAAATATTTTTTTGGCATTCGATTTACTACCTTACCTACCTATTGTTTCCTAGATCCGATAGAGTCTGAGCTAAGCCAGAGCACGCTCTATAGATCTACAGCCATTTTTGGCATAAGAGGTTGTGTTTGTGTGTGTGTGTGTGTGTGTGCGTGTGTGTGTGCGTGTGCGTGTGCGTGTGCGTGTGCGTGTGCGTGTGCGTGTGCGTGTGCGTGTGCGTGTGCGTGTGCGTGTGCGTGTGCGTGTGCGTGTGCGTGTGCGTGTGCGTGTGTGTGTGTGTGTGTGGGGGTGGGTGTGTGTGTGGGTGGGTGGGTGTGTGTGTGTGTTTTATACAATTTTCCATACACTACTAAATCGATTTAATTATATTTCTGCATTAAGTACGTACCTACGTACGTGTAGGTATGTATTACTTCTTGCACTTTTTTACAGGTATGCCTTAAAATTATGTTATTTATAATGTTCTGCAAAGTACTGGGCTGATTTTGATTCAGTTTAAGATAAGAAGAAGCTGGAAGTCCATCTGGGTTGGTGGGTTACGACATGTGCAGCTGTTTTTCAATTTCGTTTCTTACCTTTTTAATTTATTTACTATTTATGTGACCCAAACGATTATTAGATAACCGTATAAACCTACTGCGTCTTTAGATTTAAAATATTTCGTACATTTCGAAACTATATTTCATAATCCAAAGCCATTGAACCTACCTACCTCCTACCTATTTATTTAATACTAGAAGCCCGCGCCGACTTGGTCCGGGTTGAAAATTAAATATTTGTTCTTGTGAGCTTCTTATAGGAGACGATTGTCAATAAGATCACCACAGGAACCACACGAATATCCCGCACCGATACCCGCCACCGTGCCCCGCCGCGCCAGCCGGCATCATTTTATTATTTTGTCGCGCGGAAAAATTAATTTTCCGATAACTCCTAAGATATTTATTTAAATTGTATAGTGTAAAGGGCAAATATGTTCTAAATTAAATACTTACGATAATAAACATATTTATTTAGATATAGATTGACATCACATCGGTTAAAGAAGCTTCGAAAATAATTCATTATTTTTGACCAAAATTTGAAAGATAGAAATGGTTACTGTAAGTTATCCTTAGAATATAGACTTATGCTATCGCGGACTTTTTTTTAGAACTCTTTAAGAGGATCAATTCACCCATACATCATTTTCATCCAATAACAGTATATGACCCAGCGCACGCCTTGAAAACGTTTAAGAGTCAAAAAAAATTCCGGCTTCTTTAACAAATTTGCATATAATATCTAGCCATAATACATTTATTAACATAATTATAGCCTATAACCATCTGGAATAATGTACCTTTGAAATGGTAAAAGAATTATTGTAACAGGTGCGGTGGTTCCAAAGTTTGCTCCGGACATAACATACAAACTCACAAAATTCGCGCTCTCTCTTTATTATAATAGTATAGATTAGGTTAGATAATATAATTAAGCGAAAATAAGACTATTGTCATCCATATTATGTTCAAGGATGAACCGCTGAATCAATTTTAACAAATCTAAGTGACGGAAATTATTAATTTTATCTTGGATAGGGCAGGTTTTCACTGAATTTTTATAGAAAACTATAGTCTTATCTTATATTATTTTATTTTTTTTAATTCCTTTATTTTCCTGGGGGTTTTATCAATATTGACAATGTCACCCCCGTAAGTTCAACAATAAATAATATCTAAACTAAAAAAAGAAATCTAAACTACCCTTCTAATAAGATTTTCATAACAAAAATCGTAGCTTGTTTGTTTTAGAAATATTAGCCTATTTCACTTACGTACCTACCTACTAGACGGGTACGGGACGGTGGAATCACTTCCTCGTTAGTTCAGTGGCTAACTTATTCGGATTATATCACGAAGATCTGGTTCGAACCCCAGGCATAGATTATAGGCATAGGTTTTTCTCTAAATTCCCAAAAGCATCGCAACCTATTTGTGGGAATTTAGCGGTGTTACCTGTCACTAAAGTCGTGACAGGTATCCTGTCCTAACGGACTGTGAGAATAAGGGAATAGAGCATGCACTTATCTGTTTGCACGCACAATTTGGCTCCTAAATAGAAAGCTAGTCTACGATAAGATTGGCCGCCGTGGCTGATAATGGTTCATTATTTCTCAGTGCACTCGAAATCGCAAACGACGAAAAGGTGCCAAGAACTTGCGAGTAGAGTATTCAGAGTAAATAAAAAATGCTATGAATGCAAGCAACTGCACACGCTCAATAAACCTGTCGGTACACCAGTCCACTATAACATTTACATCAAGGCAAAAACTACTCGATCAAAATACTTGTTTTTACACTCACAAATCGCCTCGTGTAATTATAGAATAGGTTTTGATGTAGGTACGACGTTGATGGAAAATTTAATGAAACTTTATAGCTTTAATTTGATGATGAGACCCTCAATCAGAGGCAATTTAAATGCATAACGCGGGTAGTTAAATAGGTTGAAAAAGGGCCGCAACAGGTGCCTAGGCTTACGTGATACTAATAAGATCGAGCCTTCATTGAAGTAAGATTGTCAACGACCCTTTACCTTTTGCTTTTGTGACTCAATACATCAGATGGACACCAGGTATAGGTACATATTTCCCTCAGAACATAGTATTATAACCTTCTCTTCATTATAAAACATGTCACGTCCCAATGTCAAGTGAAAGAAGGGACGTGCAGTGTGCAATATAAATCAAATAAATATCTCACTATTAATATCATCAGATAGGTATGGGTACTTTCTAAAACAGTTAAGACATTAATATGTAGAACCATTGATAAATTGATTTCGCAATGATGCAATGAGCACTTTTTGCTTCCTATTGTAGCTTACGTATGTGAATGTAACTTTTGAATAGCTTTCACTGCGTTTTCGTGTAACGGTTGCGTTAACCGAGCGGTTAGAAGAATCGTGTAAATATTACCTATGTTGAATCACTTGCATAATAATTACATACGAGTTAACCAATTAGTACTAGGTATATCCGGTAAAAATTCACATGAAAAATAAAAAAAATACATGTATCAAAATGGAATTAGCACAAAACCGTCAACTAACCGTTCACAAATATGGCACAGAAAAGAATTATTCGCATATATGCGGTCATGGTGGTCCGCACACTATTCACTCTACAAATCGACATAGCACCTTTCACCACCGCGCGCGCACTGCCTTAGCGCCAAGTTACGAGGTGCCTCGAGCTGCCACCACCCACGCTACCTTCCGTCTACCATCTCGTCTGCACGGCTTTCTCCTTCTAAACCATCTGATCTAATGAGCCTGTCATAACATTACCAAGAAAGGCTATAGAACCATTAGTTAATTCAAATTAGGAATGGATCGTTATAATTACTGGTAGGTACCGCAACAAAGACTAATGAATGCATAAAGTTATGCAAACCAGCATAACTCTCATTTTTTACACTCAAGTTAGGTAAGATTTTTTGTGCACTTAGCATTGTACAAATACAATGCAAGGGCACACTGCGTCAAGATTTTTATAATCACAGAAGGTGAGCTAATCTTTTATCTAACTGTGAGGTACGCCCCATGAAAGGCATAACTTATTTACCTAATAGCTAATACCCACGATTTCATCAATTAAAAGTCCCGTGAGAACTCTTTAATTTTCTGGGATGAAAATGTATCTTAAGCACATCAGTCAACTTATTGACAAAACCTCTTTATGAACTAACTAAATTTTATCCAAATCGATTTAACGGTTGGTCCTTGAAAAACAAACAGACAGACACATTTTCGCATTTGAAGTAGGTACCTAACCTACCACGTACCTACTAACTTTCTAAGTTTCTACAAATTAGTCCTTGACTGCTATTTCACGGCTGTAACTTGTAAATAAATGACGCTGCAGTTTCAGTTCAAAAGCGGGCTAACCTGAAATGGGTATGGCAGTTTTTACTCAAACCATACCGCTAAGACTTCCACCAGACCAAATCACTAGAAGACATTTTACAATATACTTATGGGGAGCAAATTCCCCTGCCGGGAATGGAATCGAATCGGCCTACGCACTTATAGATCACTCACCACTGCGCCAACAGAGTTCGTCCAATTTATGGATTTTGAACCTCTCTCTTAGGGTTCTCTAATTTCAGAAGATACCCTTTTACTTCCGCCGAATAAGTCTAACCGTCCGTCTGTCCATCGTGTAGGTAGTAACTAACTAGTAATACATAGAAGTGTGTTACAGTAATTTTATTCAGAAACTTACAAAGATGAAACAAAGCGAAATTTCCTATAGTGGATCGGGTAATTTGTACCCACAAAATCTTCAGTTAGCCATTTTCAGCGGTTTCGAGTTCTTTTATGAAAGCGAAAGAGTCTTTCCTGTGGGACTTAGATTTATTTGGAAAAAGACTGCTTGGCCAGGTTTCACTGAGAAGGTAGATTGTTCCTGCACAGGGAAATGAGTACCTACTTATCTTATTTATCTACCGATAGACGTCCACATCTGGACAAAGGTCTCTTGCATGGACTTCCACAGGCCTCCATCTGTACCTCTTCAGCTGCTCCCTGGGTCCGGTCTGACGCCGTCAGTCCACCTTATATTCTTCTTTTAGGTAGGTAGGTATATTCTATTGCTTTCAAATAGAAAGTCAACGTTTTACTGATCTCCGAATCACTCCCGTAAGCTTCCGAAAATGTAAGTATCTACCTACCTAGACATAAGTGGACGCACACACCTAACATAATATACCTACCGCACCAAAATTTTTGCCGTTTGCCCAGCCCTGTTACAAATACAGGGCACACAAATACATATTGGGCTTGATACCTATCGGAATCCTTTTTATGTACCGATGTACCGATTAGATCCGCGAATACAGAAATCTTTAGCCGCGAATATAGGAATTGTGAAAACGCGAATGGAAGCGCGAATAAAAAGCTTTTACTGTACATATTTTTCAATTTTCAATAGTTTATCCTGTGGTTTATCCTAATCAAATAGTTAATAATGTATCGAATCTTAAATCAAATCGAATTATAAATCAAATCGAATCATCATTATTAAAATAATCTCATAAAAGTATCCGAGCATTGTAATAACTTTTGTCAAAGTCGACGTGGCGAAAAGCGACAGTCGCAATGTCAGTTCACTTTGACATTATGAAAATGTATGAGAATTTTAATTTGTTTTAGCCACATAATAATAATTTAAAGTCGTACTAAATGAAAACATAAAAAGAATATTAAGAAACCGTACCTAACTTGAAGAAATATTTTAGTCTAGTATTTGATGGCCGTGTATTGGTTCAAGCACAATGACATCTTTACGGGAACGCCAACTCAGTAAGTTGCAATTTAATAAATATTATTTTGAGGAACATTTACAATTATTAACAAACTAACTTTTCGCTGTGGGTTCGACCTCTATGTTCTACCTTCTTTATAGTAAAAGTACCCAATAGGTCAATGTTATATGAAGAGGTTAAAGATGGTTGTTGGGGTAGCAGTTGGAGTAGCGACCTCGCATCAGAAAGAGGTGTTGGTAGACCGACGGCATAGGCGGCGCAAGACCGATGCGAAAATCTACAAAAGTCCTATGTCCAGCTTTGGGCTTCTATCTGATAATGATGTAGATGAATAGGTGGATCCATTAGCCACTCATAGTTTGTCAATAATTTTAAATCTTTAATAGGTAGTCTGCTGTCTCAATAATATCCCAGACAGCATTCCTATAGAAATCAAATATAAGTAACATCAACCTAGGTAGCACTTTTATGATTTTTCATTACAAAAACCTTTATCAAAGAAAAATATATTGACTTTGTGAATGGACTCAGAGATTTAAATTTTTTAACCCATTTATTTCTATTACAGATGCTTTGAAACAAATGCTTAATCTGAACCAGCCATTAACAAAAGCTGTGGCAAATGAACCAACATGGAAAGTCCTAATATATGACAGAGTAGGTCAAGATATAATTTCCCCGTTAGTATCTATAAAGGAGCTGAGGGAATTAGGTGTCACCTTGCATGTGTAAGTTACTATTTGTGCTCTTTATGTTCTCAGGCTGAAGTCACTTAAGACACTTAAAATGGGACAGATTTATATCATACATTATTAATTATTGTATCTTATATTTATACTGTCTCAATAAAATCTTTAAGGATGTGAAAGAAACGAAACAATTTATACTATTAAAATATAATAAATGGTCAAAAAATTAAGTTACTGTGACCTACCTAGTGTGTGACCTATATACTATTACTCGCCTTTTCCAGCATCAATTTAAATTTTTGAAGATTTCAATTGGTAAATTTAACTAAAAGTCTATTAGAAAAACTTTCCAAATTGTTTGTCTCAATTCAATAACCACTAAAAATTCTTGGACGATATCATTGAGGATGTGTTTTTTTATTCAACCTATTATTACTATTGTAGACAACTACATTCAGATCGAGACTCAATACCCGAAGTACCTGCAGTGTATTTTTGTACTCCATCGGAAGAGAATCTGGGAAGAATATGCCAAGATCTCGACAATAGACTCTATGACCAGTACCACTTGAACTTCATATCACCTATAACTCGGCAGAAGTTGGAAGACCTGGCCGCTTCCTCTATACAGTCTAACTCTGTTATGAGCATACATAAAATATTTGATCAATATTTGAATTTTATATGTTTGGAAGATGACTTATTTATTATGAAACATCAGAAATCAGATTCGCTGTCCTATTATGGTATGGAATTATCTATTTTGAATTAGATTTCTCTTGATATATTCAATATTTTTGTTATAGGCCTACGAATTTAACTGAGACAGTGCATAATGAACTGCAAGGTGCAGCATTGACAAACATAATTTTTAAGTCAAGTAGTCAAGTCCCTCTGTTACACTGAGTAAAATTAGGACTATAATAAAACTGTTTATAAGTACCAGAGAAGTGGTGCTGTGAAGTTTTATAATATTTTGTGTGAATTAAATGATTACTTATTCATCCCCATTTTAATAAAAAAATTAATAGTAGTTACATGAATATCTCATGAATAAATTTTAAATTTCGCTATAGATAATCTAGGGAGCTGTGTAACGTGATAACTCATGAGTCAATATTAATTTACAGCTATAAATAAAGGAGACACAAAAGATACAGAAATGGAAGCAATTATGGATGAAATTGTGGAGAGTCTGTTTTCAGTATTTGTTACACTTGGTGAGTATGTATCCTTCCTTGATATTATAAATGCGAAAGTTTGTTTGTCCTTCAATCACGCTGCAACAGAGCAACAGCTTGGGGTAATATTTTGCATGGGTATAGTTGAGGACCAGGAGAGTGACTATGCTACTTTGTATCATGGAAAATCGAAGATTTCCTGCAGGATTTTTAAAAACTAAATCCACACAAGCAAAACTATAGGTATCAGCTATAAATAAATTTATAATGTATAGGTACAGATAATAATGTTGCCATACACATTACATTTGAAATGTTTTATTACCAAATTGGCACCTATAAACATTTTCTACTGTGTGTATTTTTTGAAATACTCCTATGAACATTATAGATGTCTATGATATAAGCAAGCTGATCCCAAAAATATATTATAATGTATTAACCCTTTCTTGTAAGGGCTTACTTATTTTATAGGAATAATAGTCACATTTTTATTATTCAATTAAAGCCTCAATGGCTAAAGGTGCGGACTGGAGACTGAAAAGTCGCAGGTTCGAATCCCACCCATTGCACTGATATCGTACCCACTCCTAGCACAAGCTTTTCGCTTATTTGGACGGGATAGGAGGATATTAGTCAATTTCAGCTTGGCTAATGTTGTTATTTAAAAAAAAATTGTATCCTTGTTGATTAAAGTCTGTTTTGTAGGCAATGTCCCCATAATTAGGTGTAGCAAAGGCAACGCAGCAGAAATGGTAGCTAAAAAGTTGGACAAGAAATTGCGCGAGAACCTGTGGGATGCAAGAAATAATTTATTCCACGGACAAGCGGGCACTTTCAGTTTCACTCGCCCCATGCTCATTTTGCTGGACAGGAACATTGACATGGCAACACCGTTGCACCACACTTGGACTTATCAAGCCTTGGCGCATGATGTATTGGACTTATCATTGAACAGGTTCGAATTTTACGTAGCGATATACACGGTGAAATTTTATTCCCCGTAAACCCTGAAGGAGGTGAATGTGCTCACGAAACTGAACAACTTTCCCCAAGGAACATAGGTCTAAATATGAAAAAAAAATTGGACCCTCCATACAAAATTGACGATTAGCTGATTGATTTACTATGGGAGGTCCAAAATTTTTTTCATATTTCGAGGTTCGATTCTCGACTCGAGCCAAAAACTTAATTATTATAAGAAAATATGCAATACTTACAATAAGACAATTTTATTGTCATCCTTTTTGATTGAGTTTTTGTTGTACCTATCTAACTTTCTATTTTTAGAGCAGTGGTGCCAGAAAGTTCTGGACCAGCAATAGCGGGACAGAAGACCAAAACCCGGACTTGTGATTTGGACTCCAGGGATCCTCTGTGGTCCGAACACAAGGGAAGTCCATTCCCCACTGTCGCTGAGGCTATACAGGAAGACCTAGACAAGTATAGGTTAGTATGAGATACATATATGCGGAATTTATCACGCTCGCGGAATAGCCACGTAAATTTACACTCTTTATCCGGAAATCACACACGCTGTAATGTATGAATTGTATAGAATAATGTATGTGGAACAGGCTTAGTAGGCTAATCCGCTTACATGAAGCACTTTTTGTAATGACAATGCTAAAAGTAAGCCACCAGGGCTTACTTTTGGCATTAATAATAATAGTTGTCCTTACTAATATTATAAATGCAAGTGTGTTTGCTTGTTGGTTTGTCCTTCAATAACGCTGCAACAGAGCTACGGATCGACGTGATTTTTTGCATGGGTATACTTGAGGACCTGGAGAGTTACATAGGCTTTTTATCCCGAAAAGCAAAATTGGGTAAAATGGATTTTATTGATACCGAAATTCATACAACCAGGAGTTCAGAAGCAGAAGTGAAGCAACTGAAGAGTTCGATGGGTTTGGACGCGGACAGCGACCTGGCGTTGAGCCTGGTGAGCGACAACACGCAGCGGCTCACCAGCGCGGTCAACTCACTGCCGCAGCTCATGGAGAAGAAGCGTCTCATCGACATGCACACCACTATTGCTACTGGTGAGAGCTTATTTTTTTATATTTCTTTTTTTTATTCGATGACAAGATAGCCCTTGACTGCGATCTCACCTGATGGTAAGTGACGATGCAGTCTAAGATGGTAGCGGGCTAACTTGGAAGAGATATAGCAGTGTAAATTCAACCCATACCCCTAATCGGTTTCTACACGCCATCGTGCCGGAAAGCTAAATCGCTTGGCGGCACGTCTTTGACGATAGGGTGGTAACTAGCCACGGGCAAAGCCTCTCACCAGACCAGACCAGAGACAATTTAAGGCCGCTGCATACATAACGTGCACGGGACGGGACGGGACGGGACGTGGAGTTTTGGAAACATCGTTTCATAGAAAATGTAAGCGACTGTGCATACGTCACGGAGCACGGACGGGACGGGAACGTGCCACGCGCGGAACGGGAAAAATATCGTCGGCGACGATGTTTAGCACGTCCCGTCCCGTACGTGCCCCGTCCCGTGCGTGATTCCGCTGCGTATGCACAGTCGCCCCGTTCGCTCCGGAGAGCTAAGTAGTGATGTTTGTGTATTTACCTACGAAGCAAAAATGGACGAATGGAAAAACTAATTGAGTGTGTACGATCATGAAAGTATTTAGACACCAAATATAAAAATTATCTGTGGCGTAAAATTGCAGTCGAACTATCACTCACTGAAAACCGGTCAGATTTATTTTATTAATTTATTGCATTCGTATCTCTACTTATATTTTAATATGTAATAATAATTACAGTTGAACTTTTTATGCTCAAATCAATAGGTATATAGTATCAACCTTTGACGACCTCCCTGGCGCAGTGGTGAGCGCTGTGGTCTTATAACTGAGAGGTCTCGGGTTCGATTCCCGGCGGGGGCAATTTAGGAATTTATAATTTCTAAATTGTCTCTGGTCTGGTCTGGTGGGAGGCTTTGGCCGTGGCTAGTTACCACCCTACCGTCAAAGACGTGCCGCCAAGCGATTTAGCGTTTCGACACGATGGCGTGTAGAAACCGATTAGGGGTATGGGTTGTATTTACACTGCTATACCCCTTCCAAGTTAGCTCGCTACAATCTTAGAAAAATCCATCTTTCCTTGTTCACATCACTAGCACGTTAGTTCTGAGTTATTGCCACGTTGCGTATGCATTAAAAATTCCCGTCCGTGTTTACTAACCACGTCCGGGCCACGTCCGGGCCACGTCCCGTCCACGTCCCGTGCACGTTATGTATGCAGCGAGCTTTAGAAATTATAAATTCCCATATTGCCCCCGCCGGGAATCGAACCCGAGACCTCCCAGTTATAAGACCACAGCGCTCACCACTGCGCCAGGGAGGTCGTCAAATAGGAAGAGTAAAATTATTATAAATAAATATTTTGCGATGTCCGTCGAGCTGGCGGTAAAGCTAGTGAAGGTACGGTCTACGAGGCCTGTAGGGCTATTCACTAAAATAAAACTCACTTCGAAAGCGAATTCACTCGTCAATTATGTCAAATTGATAACACAGAACAAGATGATTGAGAATGAATAGGCATTCGCTCTTATTTTGTATTAAGACAAGTGTCATAACCGTTCTAGTCTTTATATACTATTCCTTGATTGACGAAGTGAGTTTGTATTTTACTGAATAGCGCTGCTGGCGTCATTAACCAGGTGGGTCAAAGTATACATCGACATCCTAAGAGAATCGAGATCGAGGCGATTTGAAAAAAAAAAAAGATTTGAAAAAATTTACCTTGAATCTAGCAACCCAGAGAGTAATGTCAGTCGAAATATATTTCGATTGACATTTTGTACTCTATGGAGTATCACTGCAATTTTTTTTTTGATAATATTTAATTGATTTTCGAGTATTTTTAAGCAAAATAATTGAGTATATACTTTATTTATTGAATTCCGAAATATTGATTGATACGTCAACAATGACACATGACAACTTAATAGTGTTGTCATTAAAAAAAACTATATTGTTCCGTTTGTAGACTTTCTTGATATGACCATCGCAAGATAACGTGTAATGGATTTAATTTGAAATTTTTATTTACACCCATGTGAAATATTTCTTATTATATTCTAGCAACCTTTCTCAATGAGGCAATTGATAAAATTTTTGTCTCTATTTTTTAGCCATTCTCAACTCTATCAAATCAAGACGACTTGATTCATTCTTTGAATTGGAAGAAAAAATTATGAGCAAAAGCAGTGGGGTGGAAAGCAAGGCGGTCATGGACCTTATAACGGACTCCAGCGCTGGCACAGAAGAAGACAAGATGCGTTTATTTATCATCTATTATCTATGCACGTCGCAAATAACGGATGAAGAGTATAAGAAATTCGAGTCTGCTTTAGTGGCTGCAAACTGCGACGTCAAACCACTGATATACATGAAGCGGTGGAAGTGAGTAAATGTTTACTATCTAGACTATTTTTTAAGCTATTGCATAGCTTCTATATCGCGGGCCTTGAGCGTGGAGACCGAATCCAGAAATTCCCAGAAATAACCTGACACGGGGCTCCTCTCACCGCTAGATGGCGTTGATAAAAAATACTATGCAATAGCTTCACCGCGGCAGTCCCCGAGTGCCACACGTCTTTTTTTATATAGAAACTAGTTGATGCCCGCGACTTCGTACGCGTGGATTGAGGTTTTATAATTCCCGCGGGAACTCTCTTATTTTCCGGGATAAGCGTATGTGTTATTCCAGACTATAATCTATCTCTGTGCCAAATTTCAGTTAAATCGGTTCAATCGTTGCGGCGTGATTGAGTAACAAACATCCATCCATCCATCTATCCATCTTCACAAACTCGCATTTATAATATTAGTAGGATGGCCTTTTCAATGCAACGAATTCATAGTAATCATGCATTTATTAACCGACTTCAAAAAAAAGAGGAGGTTCTCAATTCGACGCGTATGTTTTTTTTTTTTTTTTTTTTTTTTTTTTTTATTATTTTTTGGCGATGTTACTCCATAACTCCGTCAAATCTGAACCGATTTTAATAATTTTTTTTTTATTTGAAAGGACGTATCGTCAGGTTGGTCCCATTTAAATTTGGTGAAGATCTGATGAATATCTTCGGAGATTGAGGACGGAACTCCTCAATGAATAAGAGCAAATCGCTCGTGATTAGAGTGTGTGTCAGATTTTAACCATGCATTCTTCATAGCATACAAACATAATGCTTTTCTATTCGGCATTTCAATATAATTTTTTTTTAACCGAATTTTTGACGATGTTACTCTATAACTCTGTCAAATCTGAACCGATTTCAATAATTTTTTTTTATTTAAAAGGGCATATCGTCAGGTTGGTCCCATTTAAGTTTGGCGAAGACCTGATGAATATCTTCGGAGATATAGGATGGAACTCCTCATTGAATAAGAGCAAATCGCTCGTGATCAGAGTGTGTGTAGGATTTTAACCATGCAAACTTCATAGCATACATACATATGCTAAATTTCTATTTGGAATAATATATTTCAATACTTTTTGAAGTCGGTTTTTCAAAAATATTTTTTTATATTATTATTAACTTCAATAAACTTACTACTAGTACTGTAATAGTACATAGTTACTTTCATTTTTAACAATCCGCGGAACTCTGTGTTTTTCCGGGATAAAACGTAGCCTGTCTCTGTCACTCTTCCGGTCCTCAACCACACCCATGCAAAAAATTGTGTCGATCCATTGCTGTTCTGCGGCGTGATTGAAGGACAAATGACTGGTAGCGGGCTAACTTGGAAGGGGTATGGTAATATACCCTACTCTCATTTTATCGGTTTCTGCACGCCATCGTATCGGAACGCTAAATGGCTTGACGACACTTTGACCAAAGCCTCCCACCAGATAAAGGCTTGTTGTAATCTTTATTAATCTTTATATTTTAGTAGACACCTTATAATTTTTCATTAATTTCGTTTTCAGAAGTTTCACTAAAATGTCAAGTCAAGGTCAATACGAAGGTGGTGGGACAAAAACAGTTTCTATGTTTTCAAAATTAGTCTCTCAAGGATCGTCCTTTGTAATGGAGGGAGTCAAGAACTTAGTGGTTAAGAAACATGTAAGTTAAACAAGATCTAGTGAGATCAAACCTACTGTCCCTACTAGTACTACAAGTAAGTCAAAGTATGATTGTCTCAATCGGTCCAACAGTGACTTGCGCAGTGTAAACAAAAAATTAAATTTTAATAAAGCTATCGACCAACTTTCTGCCATTTTTTTCGCATTATTGCACAACGTATTGCATTTTCTTTTGATGTGCAAGAAAATGTTACAATAAACGTTACCTACTTACAATTTTGATAATAATCTATATTTTATTAATTCATACTTACAATGTGTCCCTTTCAAATTGATCCATAATAATTAAGCTGTCATTTGTATAGGAACAGCCAATCCAGTGTTAATCATAGATTAATTATAGAGATCAGTGGTTGAAATAAGTGAACGAATATCTCTATCAATAACAAAGTTAATGTAAGATGTGCATTAACTATGTAAAAGTGTATAACAAAGGAGATTGGGCAAAAATGACCCGGTCACGATGTTTTTGCGACCATCAACGAAATATATTCAACTTGATTAATTGTAAGACACTTATTATTATTATATATAAATTGGTGTCATAACTAATGTCAGTTTTTTTAATCATCCGCCGCCGCACCGCCGCTTGCAAAGGCTGGCCGGCCACCGCACCGTACATACACATTTTTTACTAACAAAAAAATAAAAAATATTTCACAATGATAAGATTTTACCTGTTGGTTATAGCGTTCAAGACGAGACTAAAACACTAAGTTTCATCAGTGGCCGCGCTGGGTCATAATGCCATACAAATTTGCCCAATCTCCTTTGTAATAAAATAAATAAATAATAAGTTGTCCATTTCAGAAACTGCCAGTGAGCAGGGTGGTGGAGGCGGCGCTGTCGGGCGCGGAGGGCGAGCTGGCGTGGCTGGACCCGCGCGCGGCGCGCACGGACGCCGCGGCGCGGGCGCGCGCGCCTCGCCACCCGCCGCCCACCGACGCCGTGGTGTTCCTCGTGGGCGGCGGCAGCTACATCGAGTACCACAACCTGATGGACTTCGCCAAGGTACACTAACCTTTACCTATGGGGCCGTTCAAGTATTACGTAAGCACTATGGGGGGGAGGGGGGGTCTTTGTTTTGCTTATTTTGGATGACATGGGGGGTAGGGGAGTCTAGATGATGATTACGTGATCGATAGTTATTTACTTATTTACACGAATGGCAACCCTCACATTGTCTATGCTTGAAAATGAAACGCATTTTCGGGGATTCCCGCAAATAATGATATAAATAAATTTTAATATTAAAAAAAATACATTTATAATTGAAAAATGTTTACGTAAGCATGGGGGGAGGGGGTAAGAGCTTTGCTTACTTTTGCTGACAAGGGGGATGGGGGGTAAATAATCGCAATAAATCTGCTTACGTAATACTTGAACGGCCCCTATGCGGCTGCCCCATTTCAAAACCTGGTAAGTGTGAGTGACAAAATTTTACAGGGGCCAAAAAACATGTCTCGTAGATGGCTTAGCGAAGTAATAAATATATCGAATAAAAGCTTTCAAAGTAGTTTAATTACGAAACATTAATTCACCAACAGATACTGGAGAGTTCAGAAGGGCTACCACAAATATGTTTTTTGCTCTCCTTTAAAATTTTGTCAATCACACTAGGTTTTGAAATGGGGCAGTCGCATGGTGTAAAAACTCCCATCCGTCTCAACTTATCGTACAAGAGAAATTTTGTGAACCAATAGGGAAATGTTGATTGAAAAGTCCACGTTGACTGACGCGACGCCAAAGATGCGCCCGCACTATTCTTGATGTTACGCTCCGCCCTCCTTGTCATGAATGGAGCTGCCGCGCCACACGCAATGCCGTATTTGTTTGCTACAGTTGTTTTGAAATGAAGCGTTTTTTAAGCTATTGCATAGCTTCTATCGCGGGCCAGCGTGGAGACCGAATCCAGAAATTCTGTAACGAAAATAACCTGACACGAGACTCCTTTACGGTGAGCCGCTAGATGGCGCATTTTTTATCAACGCCATCTAGCGGTTAGCCGCTAGATTGCGTTGATAAAAAATTCTATGCAATAGCTTTACCGCGGCAGTCCCCGAGTGCCACACGTCTTTTTTTTTCTTATTATTTTGATATTCATTGCGCCTGCAATAGCAGCTGATAGTAATTGATGATTTCAGTCTAAGATGATAACGGGCTAACTTGGAAGAGTGTGTAAACCCCTACCCATAATCTAAGGTATTTTGTAACTCTCTTTCTCTCGGACAGGCTGTCGTTAAACTCTGAGAGCTTTGTTAAGAGTGAGCATTCAAAATAACTGTTTAGAAAATCATATAACATATACATTGAAAATTAACGTTTGTTTTTTTTATTCGATGACATGATAGTCCTTGACTGCGATCTCACTTAATGGTAAGTGACGATGCAGTCTAAGATGGTAGCGGGCTAACTTGGAAGGGGTATGGCAGTGTAGATTCAACCCATACCCCTAATCGGTTTCTACAAGCCATCGTGCCGGAACGCTAAATCGCTTGGCGGCTCGTCTTTTACGGTAGGGTGGTACCTAGCCACGACCAAAGCCTCCCACCAGCAGAAAGGTTAAACTCGTTTATTGGTTAAGCTTTATAGCAAAAATTTATACTCGGATTTATTTTCAGCAACAAGCCGCAAGTGGTACGTCGAGGAAAATCATCTATGGTGCGACCACATTGCCTAACGCTGCACAGTTTCTGAAACAACTGTCCCTATTGGGCGAGGAACTGCAGTAAAACATTCCTGTTTATTAAATAAATCTATGTAAAATAATATATTGTAACTATTAAAACATCGTTTTGTTTTTTAAAAACTGGCTTTGAAATAAAACGCTAGGCTCAACAAGTTGGCATTTTATTTACAATGACATTGAAAATAGAGCTAACATCTAATATCTACTTATAAATTTTGATTGTTTAGAACAAGAAGTATAAAATCTAAATCACAAGATTACGATTTCATTAGAATCAGATCAGATCTTTATAAAATTATATAAAATAAAAAAATATTTTGTAATACAATATGTATGCTTTGTCATTGTTTCAGTACATAACACTTCCGAATGGGGTAAAATCAATATTCACAACCCAACATAACAGAAACGAATTCTATATTCTTTTCGTTACATAAAAGAAAACTTGTCGATATTTTTTTAATTTTATCCCAACCCTTAAGACTATTGTGCTAATTTAAAAAATAAATTTGTCTTGCATTAAAACACATTAAGTAATAACCCTCGAAAAATAGTAATGTGTTAGGTATGCACTTATTATTAAGTAAAAAAAAAGTTCAGTTTAATTCGACAAGGAACTTGTATGTAAGGTATAACAATAATAATTAATTAGCACTGAATAAACCGCTGTCGATTAAGAAATATATATGTAATCTCCGCTTTTTTAACTCTAATAAATATAAGAACTCTTATGTTACAAATACACCATGTATCACTGATTATGATATGGTTTGGCACAGTGAAATAATTAAATAAAAGTGATACGAACTAAAAGAGAGCAATTGTGAAAATAAACATAACCCGCATATAAATAGATCGGCATTGTCTATGGCTGAATGTTTCGTCTGAAAAAAAGCAAATAAGTGTGCCTAAATAAAAAAAGAGACAGTATCGCATGTTAAACTTTGATATAATATACGAACGCCTCAAATTCCTTATTCTGTGACTAAAATAATAAAAATCATACGAGCAATACGCACTTAGGAAAATAGCAAACATATAGTTTATCAAATCTATTGTGCGCCGATCAAAATAATAACATTTTATTATGCTCTTTTAAATGTCCAGTAAAGAGAAGTTTTAAAATAAAAATAAAAAAAGGATTCCAATTTTAGTCAGCCACATAATATGCCCAAGAATTTAAGAATTGTGCCTATTCGGTTGTTAACCTAAACGTCTAGTAGATACAGTAACTGCTGTAAGTACTTTTTTTCACAGGCAACGTTATAAAGCTAGCACTATTTTTCTTCAATCCTAGACTTCGCGCCGCCTAAATCCAGTACTTGCAACTCATTTGATCTCTGTCCATCTAACACCACTGCAGTCGCCATACCAGCATATTGGGACCCCAAAATGATGGTGACGAAGTGGAAATGGGCGGGACAGAGTTCTGCGAAAAGTACCCCGCCCATTGTCCCTTCTACGGATTACTCTTAGGCTGAAATCTATAGACCGCACTCTCACTCTACTCAGACTTAAGACAGAGATAAAACAAGACAAATTTATGTCAGAAAATATTTTTGTCTCGTTTTAACTCTTGAGTCCGAGCTAAGTCAGCACGCTCTATCGACCTCAGCAGTTTTCTTCTACGGCCCTCCTTAAACCAAGCATTCAGCATAGTTCTCTTCATATTGCCCGCTGACTGACCCTGAGCTTTTTTAAGGCCCACAGTGACCCTGTCTCAAAGCCCTATCATCAAAGAAAATAAGTATTTTAGACAAGAAGACATCTTGAAGTAACCCGCTGCCTTAGCCGAATTGGATTCGGCTCTTCTACTTTTAGACTTGCAAGTGTCAATTATGTTGAAATTTGTGTAGGTACAACGGAATAGGCACCATTATCATGCATATAGATTTGAAATTAAATATAATTTTAATAGTAGGTATGTCTATTTATAGTATTTATTTTATCACTTTTATTTAAAAGGCATAAGTATAAACAATTTTAATGGCACATACACAAAAATAGCAAATTTTCAAATTACACATTATATATGTATATCAACCTAGATCAAAAGTTATAAACTCAAAAAAGGTCTGTTCTGTACTATTCTGTGCTTTACAAGAATTCTGAATCTTTTGTTATGAAAGTTATGACTTTAATCAATTTATTTTAATTATGTCTTCGTTGTGAAGTATGCGACCCGATGAAAATAAAATTAAGTTTCATAACTACACTGATAAAATTTTTTTCGTCTACGGAACAGACTTTTTTTGAGCTGTCTAACTTTTGATCTACGTGTAATATTATATTAATAATAATTATAATCCCTTACTTCATAAAAACAGTGACAAGTTCTACAATACAAATACATCGTATCAAGAAGGCGCTTTTAACTGATATAACTATATTGTTTATTATAGACGAACACTATTACAAACAATCATAAGTACCTAATTACTTATTAAAAATATAATATGACAATCTTAATCAAATAAGTAAAAATAAAATAATAAAAGTGTAAACTACAAATTAAAAATCCACTAGACACTTTGGACCAGATTTAAAAGATTATATCGATGCTTCATCAAGTTGAGATGCACTGTATGGAACACAACATGGTTTACAAACATTTATAATAAAAAAAATTAAATGACACCCTCTATATAATAACAATTATGCATTGCTAATCGCGGGCAACTCTTTTTTATTCGATTACAACTTTACAAGATAGTCCTTGAATGTGATCTCACGTGATGGTAAGTGACGATGTTGTAGCTAGGTAGCGGGCTAGCTTGAAAGTAAAAGTATTTTGATTTTAAATAAATCTCCTGTAAGCTCCAGTTTTAATGCAAGCGTATTTTTGCTTTCATTTGGAAACGTGGAATCGATAACAAACTTTTCAATTAAGTAGGTATAACGTGAAATCGAATACTAAATTACAAAAGCACTTATTAATTCATGTTATTTTAAATAATTAAATATAAAACAAAACTATTTCTATATATACATTAAATATTTCTGAAAAATGTAGGTACAATTTCATGTAATCGTAATTGAGATAACAAGGACTAGCTATGTCTAATTTAACTGTCATAATAAAATCAATAAACAGGAAATTCCTCATTTCTGTCGTAAGTAAAATGAATACAATACGATATTATCTATGTCAAGGGTTATCGAGAAGTTAATAATAATATTGAGTACATACACTAGTCTACATAAAGCAAGATTAGGATATAAAATATTTGTAGGTATATTATGCTTTAATAGAGAAAGAAGAATTACAATAAATCTAGCACTGTCATGATTTATACGGAGGTACTAACTGATAAAAAACATACACGTTTAAAATACGAATTAATTAAAAAAATAATTTTACAATTCAGTTCTATATTTTTTTATTTCAACATCCACATTTTAAATTGATATTTTCCAAATTAAATTTTAACTCTCCCGTCACAGCCTTCATGAACACCAAATATACAATACATTACAAAATACAATTTTTTTTATACATAATTATATAATAATTAATCTGTATAAAAATAATATACGATTCAAAAAAATAAATATTAAATAAATAGATATATTTAAAGTAGCTAATTTGATAGAAATATTAGTTCGTGGCAATAAGGCCTTCAGCCGACCTCCGCGGCGAAACTATTATATAAAGCTTGAGGTTCCGCCAGGACATGCGACGCAAAAGCGAAAATGCCTGTTCTAACGCAGACTCTTTTCTATTAGGTCATCTCTTTTCATGCGACTTCGTTGATGTTACTCTATATTTTTGCTTCGCAGCGATGTACCTACTAGGGCTACTAAGTATCTCACCGAAATCGCGTGAGAGAGATAGACTTTTAGTAAAATTTCTGCGTCACAACGGGTAAAGCATTACATACAATGGACAACCCATAGCGAAACTTTAGCAGTTTCGCTATAATTATTTCGCGCCGAAAAGCTGCTACAGGGATGATAAATAAATATATTATATAAAAAACGGAGTGTTGATCGTGAAAGGTGTGGACGGAAGACCGTATGAATGTCATATCTTTTACAATAATTAATTAAATTATTATTATACGTTTATTACTATTCTTACTTTTCACTTACGATTGTTGTGATCTTGCAAAAGATGTTGTTTGGAATGCCAATCATTTCAAAAAGAATGAAAAAATTTCTCAAAATAATAAAAATGCAATAGCATTAGTGCAATACTGAAAAATGGAATGTCATTTATAATATTATAATTATAATTTATAAAATTCCCTAAAGGAATGTGGCGTTTAAACTGCGAATAACTCAAAATGTGTCAATAAAATGGAATATTTCAAAAAAATATAAAAGTTATACCTAAATCATTAACATATACAATATTCATTGTTCATCTCTGTCACACGTTTAAACAATACTCGTTGAATTCATCTGTACAAGTGAAACAGCACATACATTTTCATGCACTGGACAGAGATAAATTAAATTAAACAATATTATATGAGTGGAAAAGAATAGTGTAATTTAGGGTAATTTTTTCAGTTAAGTACATTTTAAAACTTCAACTATTATTATTGATATTTACTTAGTCCACTGGTGAAAAAAAGACATAAGTATCTAACTTTTTGAATTATTGCCACCACTCGTCAATTTTAATTGTATTTTTTTTATCTAGTGAAAAAAATCATGTACCTACTTACTTAAATTATAACATAAACAGGATTATTGGCCGTCACTTATCTCATACAATTACTGTCACTTTTATTAACCAACCACTCTTGGTTTAAGAGATAAGTATTTCATGAATATTTCAAATTAATATACCTACCAAAGAGAATAATAAATTAATAATATTATTTGAATTTAATTATTATGATAATATCATTAGCATATTTTAATTATTTATTAAAATTCCGATAATTAATTAGTTGATAAATAAGAAGAATTTGTTTGTCGGCGTTTTTAAACCAAGTTTGGAGTAGATTTAGGTTAATTATTTGTTAATGTAATGTTGTGCACCAGGCGACAAAGTTACTAACAAAACCGCTTTCATGTTTTAAAATATCTTTCATATTGAGAAAATTATCCTCCGTGCACACTATTAGTTTCCACTTTGTAACTTAAATAAGACCAATTAAGGCACATAATCAATAAAATAGTAAAATATAAATAAAAACTCAATAAATCCAATTTCTTATCCTCAAGCAAACATTCAAAAGAATCACATTACAAATCTGTTAAAGATGTGATTGTGTTATTAGACAAATAGAAATAAATTAGATCAAGACACCCTAAGTTTATTTCTACTCATGCAATAAATTATACTTTACTTTTTCGTTTCAAAAGTTTCGTTTTTAAATCAACAAAGTTGTGTTATTTTATCATGATAATATAATATTTGAAATAACTACCTTTTATATTAACATTTTAATCCATCAACAAATTAAATTCACACAAAGTCAGTAAATAATTTTTTGGGCTTAATAATGTCAAACAAAATATACCTAATGTTCATGTTCACTTACAATATGATAGGTACATAATTATAATTTCAAGTTTTTATATCATGGTTAAATACGTTATATCGAGATAAGTATAAGTAGTAGGTATCATTTTGAACCATAGAAAACCAGAAAACAAAAAAATTGAACGGAAACGTTTTCTTATTTTATTTAGATTTTATAGTAATAGCGCATTTTAAGTGTAATATTTTGCATTAGGCCCCGTGTATTTCTATGTAGCATTGTGTAGTGTAATTGAAATCATTTAGAAGAGGAATCAAGAATATTGAGTAATATACAATTGAATTTATTGCTTTAATTTTGAAACTTCACTAAAAGGCAGGAAGGAGTCAGATTTAGAATATTAAAACTTACATAATTATTACTTATAGCATATTATGCATTTTCTTTTCATAAACCACTATGTGTATAATGTAGTTTGGTTAAATAGGGAATATCATGCGCACATTCACATCCATTATAGTACTTATTATCTTAGCAACATTAAGAATTTGTAAACAATAATTGTACAGTTATTCAAAACTGTAAACAAACGTGTACAGTACTGATTGGGTAACAACACATCACTATTTTTATTCGTCTTGTAAAAAAAGGATTCGGTTCATCTTCGTATGGTGACTGACATAATATGGACTTCTGCCATTTTGATTTTGCTGCCACTGATCAAACTTATTAAAACATTACAAATTAGTTTTTTGGGACGATTTCAACTTTATTTGAATTTAATTGTTATTACATCACATGTCTAGAATAAAAATTGCTGTTGTTACCAATAATACAATTATTGTCCACAATATGGAAGGACCAGCTATTAACAAATCTAGCAATATTATACCTAGCGAAATCTTTGATAACAATCTTTTGAATGCTAAAAATTTTATAGATGAATTCTGAACTACTCCAATACACTTCATGAACATCATTCTTTAAACAGTAACAATTTATAATCACATTAATGTGATTAAATACATTCTTTTTCAGTTTGTCATCATCAGCCCATTATAAAGCCATTAAATATTTTCCTCGTTATAATTAATTTATAACAACTTGCAACAAACCTTACTATTAAGTGATTATCACCATACCTATAAGTAATTACTAGCACAGAATGTTTAGAAGAGAATGCTAGCTTCACACTGCTTTTACTAAAATAGCAGATGTTTGTCAAAGGAATATTTATGATACAGGTATAATTAGTACATTATAATTATATATTTTATACATTGTCATGTATAAGGTTAAATAGAGATTATCAATGACATGGACTTGAAAAATGAGATTCCAAGAATTGTGAGAAACATAGCATGCAGCAAATGTAGAAAAGAAAGTATCTAATTAGATTACATCACTAGCATATATGTTCTAAAGATCCCACATTAACAGTATGCATTGCACACTTGTGTTCACAATAAACAGTGTTTAGAAACTTTCTACATTGTGACTAGCCAAATATATAATTAAGTAAAACAATTCGTTGATTGTTATCAATGCTTAAGGTGAATTATGCTCACCAATTAAGATCATCGAAGCATTGACCATTAAAGCAATGATGCAAATTTACCAATGACACAAATCTCAAACGGCGCTGCTTGCTGGCATTTGCCCCAGCAATAAATATCAATTACTGTTACGCATCTACCGAATTATTAATTTCATACCAACGGACATGTTAGTAAGCATGTAAACAGGGGCTTTAGGAACCAGTCTTTTTTTGTTAAAGAAATGACAATTGACATTCAATTGTCAAATATACACACCCTAATATGTTGGTACAGCAATCCAACTTTTTATAAGTAAATCCTGAATACATACTCACACTGAATTTAACAACTGTAATAATTATCACAATTATTATTTGGAAATGTGTGCATATATATATTTTTTTCTTATTATTAAATTTCTGGCATGTCTACAGAAAGAAAGTTATATAATTAAACTCTGAGTCCAAAAAAAAATGTTTAGATTGAACATCTAATAAAAATCTGAATAAAAATGTTGTTGTTTGACTCAAAACCAATTGTTATTCTTTTTGAACTAATTTATAATATTGATGGGAAAAGAGAAGTATAACCATTAAGTACCTCCATTGCACTGTGAGCTCTGTTGTGTAGGTCAGCTATTGTTGTTGTGGCTTGGGCGGCTGGGCATTGGCATTGCGACTTGAGCTGCTGCTGCTCAGAATCATCTTCTGCATTTGACGGATGACCGTGGTTGCATGATAGGCTTGCTTCCAGCGGGACTTGGCAAAGTTTTTCTTAAGTTGTTCAGATACGGTGCCATGGATGTTCTTATTGCTGGCTGCATTGCCAGAGATCCATGGATGAGCTAAAGCTTGTCTGTAAAGACAAAATCAAAACATACACAAACATAGACTATTGGCAATACAAAGACAGCCAGAGAAGGCAATTATTACAAAAATTAGGGTAAGACTTTGTCTGCATTTTAGTCTCGGTAAACTGAACAAAATATTAATATGTAAATCTCAATGAAAGTGGATGATGAAAATAAAAGTTTACCAGGCAACATAGATTTAATACTCATATTCAGTATCTGAATACCTCTTCTATTGCAAAAATATAATCACCTCAGCACAATTAATGTTTCAACTTTGTATAAAATATTTATTTGAATAAAAAGGTCAGCTTATCTCTGAAGATGACTATTTGAATGGTAAAAAGGTCACAATAGTTCACTTTAAAATATTTATTAAAAAAACAAGAGGTTTCAACCAACTATATAAAAAATTTATTGCCAGAATTAGATAAAAATACTATCGCAAACTTCCATTTTGCATTGATTATATATTCCACTTATAACTAAGATTCTCTCTTCACCTACAAATAAAGCATAAACTTATGTTAAGGATGGGAATGAAAATATAAAGCTGGGGTTTGAATAGTCAACCTTTAAGATTACATTCCACTCCTTGTCAGTGGAGCTACTGAGGCTCTAATATTAAACAAGGTAAACAACAAAGTCAAGGGAGTGACCATTTTTTCAAAGATATTATATAAAAATCAATTGCTGTTCATTAGTATGGCTAAAACTCAAAAATGACTTGACTGATTTGATTTCTTTTGTTTGCTCTAATACAGAAGTGGTTCAAAAATTAAATGAAAAAGATAAGGAAACCCCAAAAGGATATCTGAAAAATCGAATAACAAAAGTGACGATTTTATATACTTATTAGATATTAGATGGGGGGGTGAAGGTGTAGGTGGGTAGTTATAAATATATTTTATCAATACTCACTTGCATGTATACCGCTTGTCAACATCGACACACATCAGATGTCGAATAAAATCCTTTGCAGATTCGCTTATATCATCCCAGTATGGAGAATCAAACTCAAAGTCACCTTTGAGAATCTGGGCAAAGAGATTTGCATCATTTTCGTCATAAAATGGAGGATATCCACATAGCAAAATATAAGAGATCACTCCTATGCTCCACACATCTACTGCCTTACCATAAGGTTTCTGAGCCAGCACTTCGGGAGCCACATAGCCAGGAGTACCACAGGCAGTAGCCATTATCCCTGAATCTTCAATTTTAGACAGCCCAAAGTCACTAATCATAATTTTGCTCTCCTCATCTGCACTATAGTAGAGAAGATTTTCGGGTTTCAAATCTCTGTGCACCACTCCCTGCGAGTGCATGTAATCCACAGCTTCCAACACTTGTCTAATAAGATTAGACGCGTCTTTCTCGGTGTATGATCCTTTCTCAACGATTCGATCGAACAACTCGCCACCAGTCACCAATTCCATCACAAGGTACACCTTGTTCTTGTCCTCATAAGTCTCTAACAGCTGGACGATATTGGGATGTGAAAACATCTTCCTTTCGGCTCCTTCACCTTTTGCGTTTTCGCTAAATCTTTTCAGAACTCTAATTTCGTTTTCCAACGAGTCCTCCTTTCCTTTGAGAGCTTTTTTGTCGATAATTTTGCAGGCGAACAACTGTCCATTTTCTTTGCTCTCAATTAGACGTACTTCTGAAAAAGCTCCTGTTCCCAGCAGATCCTTAACGACATACTTGTCTTCGATGGATGGTTGTCTTTCAGTGTCCTTACTTTCTTTTTTAGATTTTCTCCCAAAATCTTTTTTGCCAAAAAGAGGCATCTTGTAGGCCCGCACTTATACACACATACACTAATAGCCAGCTAAGCTCAGCTAAGCTAGCTTGAGGAGATTCGGTACTCTATGAGATTCGGTTCTAAATTGCTCTATGAAAACTAAAATATCTACGGCTACATAAATAACATACGTAAAATATGCTTTATTTCTTTGAAACTACGGCTTTGCTTTGCACCGCGACCTGCCTATATTATTTAATTTTATATTGTACTCTGTAATCTGTACTCTGTGAAGAAGTCGAATAAATCAAGATAAAATAGGTACCTATTATAAGTAGGTACCTACAAGACCTACCTAGTTAGGTTAGAGGTTAGAGTGCCCGTACACGGTCAAACATGTTTGTCAAACAAACGGAAACGGAGGTGTTTGATAACCTTGATCAAACAGCGCACCCAATCAAACACCTCCGTTTCCGTTTGTTTGACAAACACGTTTGACCGTGTATGGAGCCTCTTATAGGTAAGTAGGTACCTCTGTCCACCCCACGTCCACCCAAGAATAGGTACGAATAAGTATAGATTTTAGACACAGACGAATTATTGAGAAATATGTTATGAGCACAGATCTGTGGCACAGTCTGTGGAGCACAGAGTGAGAGAAACATAATTATTACTCTGTGGTCTGAACAGGCTAACCAACTTAAGGATTTCCGGATTCAACTTCAAGGGCTGTGTTCAAGTCTATAATATCTAATCTGTGGTTCAAGTCAAAAGTTTAAATCAAAGAGTATATTATAGTTTAAATAGTAGCTAAAAGATGGCACTCACTACCTTATTGATTTAAATTTTTTAGTTAAATAATAAGAAACACAGCGAAGTTGTCCAAATAATAACTATTTTAATACTTTATGATACATACACTCGTTTATTTCTGTTTTCTCCTTTTTTTTTACAGTTTAGTTATTCAATAATAGATGGCGTTACAAGTTTGTACAAGTTCAATTTTAGTAGGAAAATGGAAAATCAATCAATACGTTCAAAATTGTTCGTGATGGCCCCTGTAGTTATAGTCGGTATTAATGGTGAAATAGCAGACGCGAGATATTTTCTTACTGATTTTTCATTATTATGTATTCTGGGAACATGGAATAGGTTGTGTTAAATTTTTTTTTAAATCAACTTTAATTTTATGGTCGCAGTATCTCTCTCTCCGTTTCGTGCATGTGGAATAACCGATTTTTTTGATTAGGTATACTTATCCAACAATGGCATTCAAAGTATATAGTTTATTTACGAAAAATTAATTCATCAACAGATACATACTGAAGAGTTCAGAAGGGCTACCACTGATGTTTTTTGTTCTCCTGTAAAATTTTGTCAATCACACTTACTAGGTTTAGATATGAGGCAGCCGATATGTTGGCTCTTACGACAAGTCAAGAATCTACCTCCGGTTCAGAAAGCTGATTCTACTGAGAAGAGTCCGCAAAAAAGTCAGCAGTTTGTTCTTTTCAAAACAAAAATGTTACAATATGTAGCTATAATATTATACTCATATCTATCGTGTAGATAGCTGAAGAAAAGCCGATTGCTTCCAAGCAACACAAAGTTCTGCATTGTCTGTCAACGTCAAAAAATTCACTAATTTTATTGGGTGTAATTTTATGTAAAACAAAAATATGTAAACCAATGAGCACAAACATGTCGAAGATATCTCGCTGTACCGCGATGTATCGCAGTGAGGTATCCTTCGACATGTTCGTATTTAGGTATGTGTTTGCATACATTTGTTTTACATGGAGGTGAAATCGAGGTAGCGAGCTAAACCGCGACCGCGAGATGTCGCAGAGAGGCATCTTTGGCATCACCCTTATGGTATTCAATTCTGGTCGAATTGAATACCATAAGGGTGATGCCAAAGATTCTTTCGGAGTCAGATTATACTATGAAAGCGACGAATACTCGACCCCGCAAAGGACTTCCGCTGCACTTCCCGCAAACGACAGGATTGTGTTATTAGTTTATGACGGTCTAGTTATTAGATCATGTATTCGTAACTTCTTTGTTTATAAAGATGAATATTTTGTTTCACAAAGACTTCGTTATTATAAATATATTATCTGTCTGCTGTAAGATGCTAAGCAGTTGGGTATCCCGCAGACTAGTTGATGCTGCAGTATCAGCTCAAGGTCGCCATATCTTGACTTAATTTATCACGGAATAAGTCGCGGAGGCGACTTCATCCGTGTGGAATTAAGTTTTTTATAAAATCTTGGCTGCAATAACCATTTAAGTATGTAACTATATTTGTGAGTTCCTACTTATTTACTATAAATTTTATTAAGAAATAGTACCTAATCCTTACAAATTAGATATTTTAGGTGCCACTTTATTCATCTGTGCCACTATTAATCGCCGAGTAGGTAGGTAACGTTTACCGAGGAATTTAGACTTTTTTCAATACTAAGACTGAAGAAGAATGTTGTTATGAATTCCTCGGTTAAAACTTAATCGTTAAAATAGTAAGGTAAATAAATGTAATAGAGTAAAGTAGGTAACTAGGAATTTTATGTCCATCAAACGTATGCAGTACCGTAGGCCCCGTAGGCCTACGAAGTCCACCCCTAAAACGCGCGCCCTCACCCTCCTCGCAATTCTATATTGTCTATGAACCACCCTCTGACGTCACAGTGAAAATCGACCAATCCCAATAAGCAGTAGACGACGGTCCTTATAAGCGGAATCACCACCGCATATTATCATTTTTATATTGTATTATAATTTTAATGTTTTCGTTGTGTGACCATATGTGCCGTTCGAAAATGTATTTGCATGTGATTCAAATTGTGAAATGAAGTTACCCGATCTTCACAAGTGAAAAAATTTATAGTTTTATTAGGTATATTAGTGTTACAGTATTAGCTACGAGGGGGCGGTACCGTGATGCCAGTTCGTAAGCAAGGTGAACATTATAGTACTAACGTTGTAAAGTTGGTTGTGGTTTGATCTATACCAACTAGTTACCTACTTATTTTTTGTTATTGACAAGAGATTATGCAAGGGGCTATGTTGTAAAGGGCTTAAAACACCTATCTGTTTACTGGTAGTGTCGCTAGTCGGCTGGATTCTACTAATTTTCACATATTATTTTTCACTAACGAGGCCATGTGTCTTTATTAAATTATTATAATATTATAATGCAACAATGCTAAAAATAAAACAAACGCCCACTCATTTATATCTAGGAAATGTATCTATAACATAGACAATTAATGAAATTGCGACTGTAGCTCGTAAAGTTCGATTTTCAAAGCTCGATTCTATTTTAGCTTAAATCTGTACATCACCAAAAGAACTACGTTTCAGGGCCCAGGGGGCCTACCACCCCTTAAACGTTTGTTTATTTTTTTTATTGTATTTTACTCTTATGTTTCCTTATTAGTTTGTACTTTGTAGCTTTGTAGACATAAAACGCAATTAATCGTATACCTACGTAGGTACTTACATAAAAAGACCTACGTATTACCTACTATTATTTTCATATTACTATTCTAGATTCAGTTACAAGATTTCTTTAACAAACGAAGTAACCAAAAGATAGTTTTGTTAATTGGTGATTAAGTTCTAATAGATACATAAAAGCCAAATAGTTAGGTACTCGTATTCATAAGGGCGCCTAGCCTAGAATTTTTATTGGGTGCCTCAAATATTAAAAAAAAATGTAACAGTAGCAAAGCTACCTACCTACCTATAATTTGAACCTATTGGGCTGAGTTTCAGAGATAAACTTAACGGAAAAGGCGATCCGACGATGGAGGGTTCAACCCTACTAGGTTGACGGCGGAATACGGAAACATTGGCAGCCGCTTGATAAATACAACTGGCACAAGATCTCATGTCCAGCTGGTAACGTCTATCGATCTAGGATGAAACGAGGGCAGAAAGATACTAAAAAAAAAGGTTTTTAACAATTAAGTATAATTGTATATTGCCGTCCCGCTGCTTCCAAAGCAGACAAAGCCGAAAAATGGAACCTTATTAATTTATTGAAGAAAGCAAAACATATTCACATTCGGAGAAAATAGAAGAATACGTTTGCATAGCCAAACAGTCGCTCGCGTTTCCTGAAGAAACGCTGAAGTTTCCGCGCGCATTTTTCCGTTAGATTTGTCATTGGTTTTAATTGTTTCAGTAATCTGTGTCGATTCTCTAAAATGATTGCATCAGTTTAATCTCTGATTGGCTGGTATACTCTCCCGCTATTGGTTAAAATGCATTGACGCAGCAAGAACGCCATAAATTCAAGCAATCAGAAGCGATTGCGATCATTACACTGATGCAATCATTTTTACAGAATCGACGCACAGAATAAAACGTATTTGACAGACTTACATCGAGGTGCTTACAAGAAATGTTCTATTCCAGAGGCCCACCGAGCGTTAGAACTGCTGGAAGACTACCACAGCAAACTAGTCAAACCACAGGACCGACAGCTTCGTCTTGCAATTGAACGAGTTATCAGGATTTTCAAGTCACGCCTTTTCCAAGCCCTTCTTGGTATGTACTACTACTACTACTACTACTACTACTACTACTACTTCTACTTATCAACGTGATACTTAAGTACCTTAAAAGTATTTAAAGTACCTACTTTAAAGTAGGTACTTTAAATACTAATACATTACAACTGTCTCGGTGGTTAGCATGTTCGACTACGGATGACAATGCGGATGGTCCCGGATTCGATTCCCAGGTCAAAAATATATCACTACTGCCGCGGTGTTAGGAAGAAGGTGTTGCGTCAACCCCTTGCCTCGCAGAGCACGTAAAGCCGTCAGGCTCACGTTAGGTTCGATTTTTCAAACCCGTATTTTACCCCCTTAGGGATTAAATTTTCAAAAATTTCTTTCTGAGCGGATGCCTACGTCATACTCACACCTTAATTATAACTAGTTATCGATATGTCAATTTTCAGCTCGAACCATCCATTGGTTTGAGCTGTGCTTTGATAGATCAGTCAGTCAGTTATCATTTCCTTTTATATATTTAGAACAGAAGAAGAAGCTTGCAATTATCATATTTAAGAGGTAACTAGCTTTAACCCGCGGCTTCGCTCACGTTAGGTTCGATTTTTTAACCCCCTATTTAACCCTCTTGGGGTTGAAATTTTCCAAAATCCTTTCTTAGCGGATGTCTAAGTCCTAACAGCTACCTGTATGCCAAATTTCAGCTCGATCGGTCCAGTGGTTAGAGCTGTGCGTTGATAGATTTATCAAAGTATATTATACCACCCGCTGAGACTAGTAGATCTTCTAGCAGACAGGCCATGGACAGACAGGACAATCGGGCCATCGAAAAAAAAACATTTTAAGGGCCTATTTCACCACCTTCAAGTAAACTTTAATTGACGTTAGCACTTTGTCCATACAAAAACTGTCAAAACGTCAACTTTATTCGTCGGTCAGAGTTAGCTTGGAGGTGGTGAAAGAGGCACCTTATACTAGTTATTTAAAAGATAGAACAATAGTAAACGCCGAAACAATTTTGTTTTGTTGAACTAAATATCGTTACTATGCTATAAATAGAGCGTACTCGTGAACGCGCGTGACCACACCGCACGTCACTACCGATCTTGAAGCTGACCAAGACACTGCCATTGTATTGTGTATATTTAGATCTTTGCAATCAGCATTGGAAGTTTAATTTTGATATCCGCTCATAAAGCATATTTTGTTCGTTTAATATCTAGAAAATTCAAAAATTCAAAATTAATTTATTTCATATAGGCTAACTTGTAGCTCTTATGACACGTCATAAATCTACCACCGGTTCGCAATGCAGACTCTGCTGAGAAGAGCCGGTAAGAAACTCAGCAGTTGCTCTTTTCAAAAATAATTTTTTTTTTTTACAAAGCTATGCTATGTATACAGTGCTTCCACAATAAAGCTTCAAAAAAATGCAAAAATGCCTACGTAGGTACACCAATCCAATGCATGTCAAGATGGACAGCCAAAGCAGACCCATTCCCGTTGGATAAGATACTCTTTTATAGTTAAGATCTATGTATAGAGCGTGCTCTAACTTAGCTCGGACTCGAGATAAGAGTTAGAACGAGACACAAATATGCTCCGACATAAATCTGTCTCATTTTATCTCTATTTTGAGACGAAGCAGAGTGAGAGTGCGGTCTATAGGTAGATTTCAGCCTAGATAGTCTTGAGCCTTCTGGACCAAGTCTGTGAGTTATCTGGCGTTGGTATACGAGCGCGACACGTTAATGAAGTTGTGGTCTTACGAAATGGTCGTGTGTGTCAACCTGTAGAAGCAAGTATACTCATTCATATATTAATATGAGTGGGTTGTGTGACCGCTGGTTGAGTTCTTGGGTCACGGTCGTCGGTCACAGGTCGGTCGTGGCAAGATACGAACTCATTTTGACAAGCTATGCGTACATTTTCAAAGTTAGATAGCACTAAAAAATTGGAAATACAAAATGCGCACCAAATTAAGAACTTCTCCCTTTTTGAATAAAATTACAACTCATTGAATTTATTTGAAAAAAATCCTTGCCCACAGCACGTGACAACATACACATAAATATTGATCGAACATCATATTTTAAGACGTCATTTTGATCACAATATCACAAAAATATATACTGATAGGAGTATCTAGTCGTTCTAGTCAAGTGACTCGCGTTGCGCGGCTCAATATTCTGTGCTTATCAGTATATGACTTGAGGAACGATGACTGAAATCTACAGATCGAGCTCTCATTCTACTCAGAAGCAAGATAGAGCTAAAACAAGACAGATTTACTTCTATTGTCAGGACTGTACAGGCCTGTCTGTCAGACTATGTACTCGTAAACTAATATTTGTGTCCTTAGAGTCTCGTTTTAACTCGATTGCGTCTGAGTATATCTATGTTGACGTACCTACGCCTACGTAGCGTGAGCGTGCTTTTCAGTGCTACAACCATAGCGTAGGCGTTACGTTCGTAGCTGAAATAAGTACGGGGGAAGGATAACTTTACCGAGTATGTAGAGGATACCTACATATTTTCACTGTAATCACACTAATATTGTAAACGCAAAAGTTTGTATGTGTACGTGTGTTTGTTACTCCTTGCCGCCACAAGGAAAGAACCGATTTGGCTGAAATTTGGAACGCAGATATCTCATACCCAGGTTAACACTAGGGCTACATTTTGTCCCGGAAAATTTAAGAGTTCCCGCAGAAATCAAAAACCTAATTCCTCGCGGACGAAGTCGCGGGCATCATCTAGTAATCAATAAAGTTGATTTACGATATTATTATAGTAAAAAGTAATCATTAATATCTATTATTCACAAATTAGACCATGCCCGCGACTTCCTCCGTCTGGATTAAAGTTGTTTGATTTCCGTGGGAATTCTTCAATTTTCCAGTATAAGATGTAGCCTATGTTTTTTAAATGTAATTATTTCTGATTATATGATTATGAAGATATATAAGCAGTCAAGCATCCTCATTTTCGATGATGGGCCCCTACAAAGTCCATCAAATACAGCTTCGCCGTTTAACGGCAGGATCTCCGAAAACAGCCTGTTTTTGATTCAATAGTAAACAATCAAATATTCTTTGTTTTGATAGGTTAAAAATATATGTTGTAGTTTAATACACGTTCTAAATTATTTTACCGTTCAAAAGTCCATATTTTGAACTTCACTCGATCAAATAATATTCCGAAAACAGTGTAGTTTTTTAATCGGGTTCAGGTTGTATTTATAGTATATCAAAGTTAAACTAAAAAAAAAATGACAAAAAATAGGCAAAAGCTTTTAGAAGAATATTTTACCGTTAATTTTTCTCTAAAAAGTTTACTTTTTTTTTTATCATGACTGTTTTACTTTTTTTACTTATAAAAAATTGGCTCGTGCACCTCACTTGAATTGTATGCAAGTTACTGCGGCCGAAGATCGTGCCCTTAACTTCATTTCGATTTGTTTATGCTCATAGAACTTTCTTGTTGAAAACATTCGAAAATGTTAAAATTTTGATCATAATTAAAAGAATTAGGTCAAAAGCTAAGAAGAATACAATGCTTTTCACGTTTCGATCAAGATATGAACACCGCGATTTCCCTTTTGATAGCAAGCACCCTTTTAATATAGTGAGGGAAAATTTATAGGTAGGTCAGACAATATAAAATTACCTATAGGTATACCTGAGCTAAGGCACAGACCAACTCCGCATTGTGGAAATCAGGTTATCGATTAATGTTGGTTTAGGTACCGTTCACGTACGTAAATTACTATTTTAATATTGCTATAGTACTTTTATAATGTAAACCAACTTAAAGAAACTTTAAATATTCATATGATGTCATAAATGTATGCGAAGGTAAGAATCGATTGCTTAATATTATGGTACAAGTACTTGGTTATAGAAGTCACGTTGAAAATAAAAAATAAATATTGTTTAGATATGTTGAATTTTATTATTTTTTATGATGTACTTCCATCAGCAATGTACGAGTGTGTTTCATAAGAAATCGCAAGTCTATTAACTTCAAAAAAAAAACAAAAGTCAACAGTGTATTTGAGCTATATCGAAGTATACATTCATTTCAATATAATAATATGAAATGGCATCCAATGCTTACCGCTTTGACAAAAGAAAAACGTGAGATCTAATACGTTCGAAACGTTAATATACGTTTATCTCGTCGCTCCAAGTTACGGGCCCTTTACTTGTGGTTAGGTACGTCGTGTACATTCACATTGCGTACGTGTGCTTGCCTGTCAAGAGCCTAGGTAGGAGCTGTCAAGCGCGAGCAAGCTCACACTTATACAGATACGACACACACAACCATGAGCCACAAGCCCTCGTGAAATGAAAGCGTTTATTCTTCAAATTAAACTAAAATTTAAAAAAAAATTAAAGTTTTTTGTTTCATTTTGTTCAATAGGTGACATTGTATTAATATATTTCAAATATATCTCTTCAAAAATATCTCTTGAAAAGAAAGTTCACTTACATGTAACGTGTACATAAGTTTATGTAGGGCGAACGCATATTGTTACCTATACGACCTATCTTTATATTTGGGTCAAACGTAAACTGGGAAAACAAGATATTCAAGAGGAAGTTTACAGTAGGTAAAGTTTATAAGTATAGGACTGTAGGTATCGTACTATTTAAAGCTGACTGGTAGGTATGCAATGTATTGGACTGATTTTGATGAGGTTTTCCCAACAAATGCTGCAGTGCGTCAGAGGTTTTCTTTAAAATTCAAGTTTGATTGGACTAAACTCGGCTATAATAAATTATATTGTATAAGTAAAATGTGATTAAACCTTAAACCTCATATAAATATTGTCTAATGTATATTATTAACGTTCTACGCTCCAAAATCCTTTGCGAAGGTTTTTCATTCGTAGAGCGTTCGAAGTATTCTCTTCTACGCCGCAGTATAGTCCGCTACGCCGTTTCGTAACCTGTTTCTTTTTATTTTTAAAACAAAATGTATATTATTTCTGTATGTTATTTAGGTTTTGTTATATGTTATTATGTATATGATACAAAACTTCCTAGTAAATTATGTCCTCATGGATTGATACTGGGAATATTTAAGTGTATTTGCATGCGACCACACAAGTAACTATGCGTAGTAGGTATATTATAGAAGCATATATGTATGTAAATCGGAGTCAATACAATAGAATGACACTCCCCGTCTTCACCGAAGTTCCCTAATTTTTCAGCCAATGACGCATTCTGTCAATTTTGTTTTCGCAAACTTTTTAAAGGTGGAAATGGCATTGTGTAAAGGATTCTATTTAGGGGCTACCTACGTAAAGAAACTTCTACTTTGGGGACGATTTAGGAAGATTGGTGAGATCATCGATGGCTTATATTCATTCGCTGGGTGAGAACGGCAAAAGTATAATTTAAATAGGTAATTTGGTTATTACAAGAAGGTATGTTTTAAGATTTAAAGAGATAACACTTATAAAAGTATATTTGAATCATGCTGGAATGCAGAGCTTGTAATCGTTCCAACGTTGTTCCTTTCGACCCAAATATAAAGATATGGGTCACAGCTTCGGCCTTAGTTTACCTTTGCCAGCTTGGAGCTGAGTTCTGTTGAAACATTTTTAATTGAAATTCAAATAACTGTTCGTGCGATAAATGGAATGTCAGCTAGTTACTGAGTGCATGCCTATCAATCTTTACTTACATCGATATTTTACACGAACCACGACTTAACGATGTACCTATTGATTAACTCCTAGTGATGTTCTTTGTACCGTATCATTATAATTGAGATTTATTTTGCTAGGAACTGTTTTAACTATTAAAAAAGCGCGGTTAACACCACATTTTAATCTATCTATATCAATATTATAGGTACATTTCGTTCAGCGATACTGCGTGCTTGCTTCGTTACTGCGTGATTATAGAACAAACCAACACACAATCAAACAAACGCACTTATAATATCAAACATCTCAGCATGCTGCATTTTATTTATTTCTATAGATTATAAGAATGATAATTTTTCCAGATAACTTATATGACTGACTTGAAGTTAAGCACATAATCTGTCATATTTTGCTTGTTTGAGTCAACCGGTATCGATTGATTTATGCTCTGCTGGTTGTGAACGATTAATGTGCTCTCAAATAATATGTTAAGCTTGTATCAGACACCACGTGACCTGCCCATACATTAATTACGGTGACTGGTTTCGCATAATGATACGAGCATAGGTTCATGTTTACGTTTGTTAATAAAATGCTACTGTTTTATATTATTCGCGTGGAATGGTGCCCTGAACAGACAGTTTGATACTTTGCATAAAAATAGCTTGTGTGACTAGATGAGATAATTACTGCGGTGCGTTATATAGGTACCTACGTTTAAGTGTCTTCTTCTAAATATATAAAAGAAAAAGGTGACTGACTGACGGACTGATTAACTGACTGACTGATCTATCAACGCACAGCTCAAACCACTGGACAAATCGGGCTGAAATTTGGCATACAGTTAGCTATTATGACGTAAACATCCGCTAAGAAAGGATTTTCGAAAACTCAACCCCTAAGGGGATAAAATAGGGGTTTGAAAAATCGAACTTGACGTGAGCGAAGCCGCGGGCAAAAGCTAGTTATACCATAGGTAGAAAAACACAACTCCTTCTCCTCCTTTTTCGAAAGTCGGTTAAAAAAGTAGGTAACTTAAGTTACTCCCGATAACATTAGCTATCTACCAGTGAAGGTCCCGTCAAAATTGGTCCAGCAATATACAGCAATATACAGCAATAAACAGATAGACTGTTTAGAAAAAAAATTTAGAACAATGCTTGTTCGTTATAAGGACCGTATTTATTTTCATGTGCATTTAGCATTAGTAAAAATCTGTTATTTTCATATTACAAACAGACACTTCAATTTTATTTCTCTGTTTATAGAGTAGGTATATATTTCAGGCTGCATTTCAGAAGAAAAATTACAGTCTCGTGCATTTTATCGTTGGAAACTTATTAAATGTTACTACCTAGCTTACCATGTTAAGTCAGACGTTAGCCTAGGAGCCAAACACAAAATAGTTTTTAGACTAAATTCCTACATAACACTATAGGTTCGTTGCCCGTTGTTGATATCGATCTACAACACGGCACGCAATTCTTTGCAGGCAATACGTGCTGCCCAAGAAAATGTTGTGAATTTGTATGGAAATTATAACTTATGAACGTTTAACCCTTATAAGTATAAAGAGAGATTTATAACGATTCCAGCCATCCATTAATTCGGCCTGCTGTAAAGTGTATAATGTATAATGTAGCCTGTAGGTCCACTGTAGATATACTCGTAATAGCTATAGTTAAGCTACGTGAATAGTGTGATGAAGGATTCATTGGCCGCTTGATTCGATTAGTTAACTAAAAGCTTCAATAGTGCATCTGCGGGTAGGAGGCGCACACTGAAATCCTGAAACTCGACCCCCCCCCCCCCCATTCGTTGCACTATTGTAGTGCTGGAAAGAGGACTTTATAGTTATACCTATTTTAAAAACATTGAGTCACGTTAAACCGTGAAATAAATTTGATGTTTTGGCAGATTTTAATAATCATTTAAAAAATGTTTTATTTTATTCGTCATCGAAGTATTTATAACGTTTAGATTAGAAGTTTCTCAAAAAAGCCAAGCTGAACTTGACTTATTTATTCTCCTCTCCCCTCCAAATAAGCGAAAAGCTTGTGGTAGGAGTGGGTACGACAATAGTGCAATGGGTGGGACTCGAACCTGCGACCTTTCAGTTTTCATTCCGCACCTTTAACCGTTGAGCTATTGAGGCTTAAAGAGGTATAATATGCATCTACGTAATTACAAAGGTATTAGGCTCGGCGCAAATGGGCCACCGACCACAGCCACCGGTGGCTGTCGTACGCTACCGCCACATTTGTAACAGTGTCAGAAGCGAGCGACAGCCACCGGTGTTCGGAAACCGCCACATTTTGTAACCCGCTCTCAACTGCTGTGAATGGATTTCCGATATGAATGTATCAATATCCATTGAGGCGTCGTGCTCCTTGGTTACGCGGCCGATTAGGTAGAACGTCTAGCTCTACGGTTAACTGCGCGGGGGATGGAGCAATGTGACAGTGGCGGGTGTCGGCGACTTGTGTGGCCCGTAGCGACCACAAGTTGCGAGTAAGTGTGTTAAGTCGCTGTCGCTGGCCACCAGTGGCTGTGGTTGGTGGCCCATTTGAGCCGAGCCTTAAGATTCTAACAAGTCTTTTATCTGCTCTTGTGTGCAGATATTCAAGAATTTTACGAGTTAACCCTTCTCGACGACAATAAGTCCGTTCAGCAGAAAACAGCGGAGACAATTCGCATAGCAAATAAGTGGGAAGCTGACGGCGTACGTCGTGAGGTAAGTTTTCTAGTTTAACTTCAAAACAAACTTCAAGAGTAGGTAGGTATTTATCTTTTAACACCAACTTTCATCCCATTTTTCATATAGGAAGGTTTTTTTTTAAATATATAGACTAGCCCATGACTGCGATCTCACCTAATGGTAAGTGAAGATGCAGCCTAAGATGGTACGCGCTTGCCTAGAAGATGCCTATTCTTCTCTTGATTTAAAGACACCCACGTTATAGTTAGTTGGGAAAACGGAAGCCGGAAGGGCATTCCAAATTTTTGCAGTGCGTATTACCATACCGTACGACCACGTAGCGGTGCAGATTCGTACGATGCCGTGCGGTTCGGTTGTGGTTCCTATTTTATGACTTCAGGTGCGGTGCGGGGAAGCGCGAGGCGAGGTAGAGGCCAAGGGGTAGTTGGTACTTTTTTATATTAGAGTTGATATAATATGCCGTAATCGATATCTATGTATTCGTATATTTACAGGCACAGTCAGGAGACAATGAATACAGATCAGTTTCGAACGCCTTTCTGCAAGACAACAATAGAAAATCGGACAACCGCAATGTTGACACGCCAGATTCGGCGCGGGTATGTTTGTTCAATGAACTGTTTGATACAAAAACCCACAACCAATAACAAAATATTAGGTTGATAATTTATCTACTAAGATATTATGCCTCAAATAGTATTATCATACCATGAAAACCCATAAAAGAGAAAAACTGACTACATTTAAAATTTTATTAAGAGGATGCAATAATGAAAATTACTTAGCACTAATTTGGTTCTTCAATTTTTATTTTAGGTGGGGGCCATTCCTTCTATCATATCGCCAACTGGAGAAGCAGAAGAGAAGAAGGTAAGAAAAATTATACGAGTAGAAACACCATCTTTAAGTATCTACATTTAAATTATGAAATAATGACGCTCTTTGCATGTCTTTAATGCGCTCAGTTCTTCTTAATTACGTAGCAGATTTTGATACGGTTTTCATATTTATTTAAAGAATACGTACCTACCTAAGTAGGTATGTCTCAGTCGTAAAAAATAATATTTTTATAAGATCTAACTTTATTTTTATTTACTCTGTCTTTATTTTTATTTTTAAATAAAATAAATACTTATAATAATTTAAGTACCTACCTAGATAAAACAAAATATGACGTTCCAAAGGTAATAAAGTTTATGTTTTTCATTTAAAAGCAAAGTGAAATTTTTGAAAGATTGGTGGGTAGGTAGATAACTATGTAAAAATCGTTTTGTCTGCTGCTATTGTTTTAGCAACAATATGGTATGTAAATATTTATAAAAAATAAATATATATTTAGATATTTCAAACCTAATATTTACCAAATAAAACAGTAAATACCTACTACATAGAAAATTAACCACGAAATAAAAAAATTACTAAGATTAATTAAGTAAATCAAACATGTAGCGCCACCTTTCTGAAAACCTGCGAAACACGTCGTGTTTACTGTTTACCGATAGTTGGATCGTTTTTTTTTCTCTTGTTTTTGATGACGTGACGTTTCCAAAGGTAAGTTACCGAACGCTTTACAACAAGTGGTAATGGCGGATGGTTGGTGTTTCGCGTCTCGTAGTGTACTATTTATAACCTAAAATACAGTACAAGTTTTCAGCGATATGTACGCTAACGTTTCATCATTGTGTGATTCTGTGCTGTTTTTCACAATTGTGCCAATGATATACGAACACAACATCAACTGAGGAATAAACGTAAATGGTTATCAAGTGAAATGATATTGCACACAAAATTTTGACATTCATTCTGCTGTTATTTCGTATTCGTCGCAAGTAAGGCCATATAATATACACTAATCTATTTTTAAACGTTTAGTAACTTCTTTACAATTTGGGACCGTTTTCAAACCTTAACCTTTGGTGAGACTAATATGAAACTTCTGTAATAGTTTTGCTTGTAAAGATTCGCTGAACGATTTACCTCTCTTCTAAATATTACAGTATCTATATTGCACGTTAAATAACGTAACACGGACATTCTAATTAAAGTTCATCGCTTTGACATTCATTTACCATCCTATCATAGAACACAAGTTGGTAACACTCAATTAACTACATACGCATACATTCTAATAAAATCCGCTATCAGGAAGGGCTCGGTTCGAAAATAATTCCTAAGATAAGGATTGGTGTAATTTTTAAGTGAGCTAACATGATAACCAGCTTATGCTGTGGGATTACAAGCAAACATAAAATGAGGTTGCATTCCTATAAAAGTGGCAATACACAGTTAAAGTTTTTGGTGCAAGCTAGAAGTGGGTTCTAGGTAGACAATGGTGCATGCCGGAGCGCAGCCAGCAAGCTGCTGACAGCGGCACAAGTGTGTAACTAACATGCATGCAGTGTACATAGCGTAGAACTGAATACAAGTACCTGAGGGCTATGCACACTTGGTTATCACAATGACTGAGAGACGGAAGAAAAAAACTCATAATGGATTCCTTCGGAAAGTCTCCTCCTTATTTAACCTTGATACGGTGAGTAGGTTATTGCTTCTATCTATACAAGCCTCATAGGTCTTCCAGGCCTCATAGGTAACCTTTAATACTAATTGTCTTGTATATCGTACCCTTATTGCAAAAACCGATTATCTGCACCAAAATTTGAGCGAAAAGTTTTTGAGTTATAAGCATTTGAAACTTTAACGACTTAAAAATTAGTTATAATGATGTCCATTTTTAAACAATAATAATTTTTATAAACAAGAAACTATTCAAGAAATGTTAAGTAAGTTAATAATTGAAAAAAACTTAGTTAGTTAGTTTTTCCTGAATGTAGAAAAACTACCAAATTTTCAAATTTACCGTTCTGGTAGCTCTAATGGCATTTTTTATTTAATCACTTGTTTTGAATAGTAATAATCATCAAGACAAAAATCGTTTTAGTTCAACTTTAGCCAGTACAGGTGTAAAATAAATATCTTTAGTCGCTTTTGGCTGAAGGTAAAGTAGATTTCATTTAACTTTGTACGTACTAACTGCAGCACCCTATGATTTTACCCGAGGAGTTCCCGTTCCCGTGGGAAATGGGCAAGCCTACATTATTTCTTATAATCTCAGCTATCTTTAAAAGAAAGTTTCGTTGAAATCGGTCCAGCCGTTCTAGAGATTAGCTCATTTAAATTATTTCGTTTTATTATATTAGAATAACTAGCTGTGCCTTGCGGTTTCACCTACATTTGTCCCGTTCCCGTAGGAATTTAGGGAAACACTATAACTGTAAACTTTCCTCTCGAATCCCTCTATCTACTGATGAAAACTGAATTAAAATCCGTTGCGTAGTTTAAAAGATCTACGTGTACATAAAGAGGGCCAGACAGCGGGAATCGATTTTGTTTTATACTATGTAAAGATAACATATACAGCAGAGCTAAGTTTGCCCGCAAGCGTTGCTATATGGGTGCCCCATTGTAGCTTTGAATCCAGGGTTAATCCCAAGAACACTTTGGAGTCCTCAGTTTTCAAAGGTTCATTATTTATCTTTAAATTTTTACTGACAGTTCTCGGGTTAGGTAATAAAAACTCAACTCACTTTGTTTTTTTAGTATTTAAAAGTAGATTATTTGCCGTAAACCATTCAGAAACTTGAGATAATGCATTATTTACATCGTCAAAATTGTCTTTTATCCTATCGACTTTAAAATTCAAAGACGTATCATCAGCAAATCGTACAATATCGCAAGTATTGTGGACAAAATGTGGTAAATCATTTATGTAGACCAAAAACATGAATGGACCTAGAATAGAACCCTGGGGTACACCCATTACTGAGGCTGATCCGGATGATTTTACATCATTGACACATACTCTTTGGACTCGTTCACTGAGATAAGACGCAATGAGACTAAGTGCAAAATCTTTAATGCCATAGTGGCTCAGTTTAAGCAAAAGTGTCTCGTGATCAACGCAGTCGAATGCCTTTGACGACAAATCACAGAAAATACCATTGGCACTCTGTGAGTTCTCCCATGCATCGCATATGTGTTGTAACAGCCTTGCGGCTGCATCGGTTGTTGATCGACCCTTTGTAAAACCATACTGCTCAGTGTGTAGGATTTTATTTAAATTAAAGTGTAAAAGCAGTTGGTTGAGCATTATTTTTTCGAATATCTTGCTGAGAGTTGGCAAAATTGAAATTGGCCTGTAGTTATTCGGGTCACTTTTGCTTCCCGATTTAAAAAGTGGTATTAGCTTACTACATTTCATAAGGTCTGGAAAAGATCCAGAATCTACTGATTTATTAAAAATTAAAGCAAGATATGGCGCAATAATATCAATTATGTTATGAATTATTTTAACTGATATCCCCCATAGATCTGCTGTTTTCTTATTTTGTAAAGATTTAAATGTTTTGACTATGTCATATGGGGTAACGTGTTCAAACCTAAATAACTTATTGCACTCAGAGACATTGCTCCTTAGAAGACGATAGACTTCTGCTGGCGAGGAATTCAGAGAACTGGTTGTAGTAATTGGAATATTTTTGAAAAAGTTCTCAAATGTATTTACAATTACTGTATCGGAGTTAATTACATGATTATCACTTTTAAGCTCCAATTTATTATTATTATGTACCTTATGTTTACTCATTTCATCGCCGATGATGTCCCATGCTGTTTTAATTTTATTATCAGAATTGGCAATTTTTTGTTTTATGTGAAGTGACTTTGCTTGTATGCACACATTTTCAAACAATTTAGAATAGTTTCTTACATATTCAATAAACGCGGGGGAATAATTATATTTTTTTCTGCATATAAGTCAAACAGCTTATTTCTACTTTTATAGATTCCGGCAGTTGGCCAGTTACTAAACTTAAGATCTTTAGACAGTCTTTTCTCTATCACCTTAAAGATAGAGTTATATTGTGAACTTAACAAATCAAAAAACTTTTGATTTGTGAAGATGTTCAAAAACCCTCGTAGCCCAGTTATACAGTAAAAGTGAACTTAAGTTCTTTTACCTGCAATAATTTTAACAAAATATTGAGTTCATTATTCTGCAAAAAGCAACTAATGTTGTTTAGTTCGTTTTTCTTTTTAGATACATCAGCAATTTCTAGTATATTAATAAAAGCTGAAACCTGTTAACGCAGGTTAACATGTATTAACAGAATAATAGTGACATAATGATAAATCAAGCAACTACATCTGAAAAGTATTATAATACAATACATTGTTTTTGTGGTATAGATTTATAAATCTAAATTATTTAAATGAGTTTAGTTCTTTTTTTAAGAAGGTAATTAAATCATACCTGTAGGTAGTTGCTTTTAACTCTAGCTATCTCCGTAAAAAAGCGTCGTAGCAGAGAATGGGTTTTACCTACAGCTTCGCCGTGAGTTGAGGAGTCGATTGATATATTTAACCTAATTTTGGTACAAAAATGCAGATAATCGGTTTTTGCAATAAGGGTACGATATAAAAAACACCTTATTCAATGTGTTTCATGATAAACAAGACCTTTAAAGTTGAATAGTAATCTTTAGTCAATTTAAGTATCCTTCAAATGCATTATAGCAATAGCAGCAGACAAATAGATGTAAAAGTATTATAACAAAAGATAAAAAATCTAACACACTTATTGGATAGTAAAAATAAAATATTTTGTTGAAGCAATATTCATACTCTAAATAGAACTTTCATTCTATTTAAAACTTGACCTCATAAAGAACCTATGAGTGTTTTACGTTTTTATCCTTTTTTTATACAATATAAATCTATCTATCTTTCTATATCACTATATAGTTACATTCACATAAACAAGTGAAAATTATGAAATTTATTTTTGAGAAATAAGACCTCAATTTTAAAATAAAAATCTCAAAAGTATATTTTAAAAACATCAGTATTTTTTACATGATTGTTAATAAACACTTGTTTGCTTGAATAATAGGTAAATACTACTAAACATATTGTGTTTCATGCAAAAATTTAAAAAAATTTTGTTACTGTATATGAGATTCTGTTCCAATGGCTTAAAAATCCATGTTTAAACACATCAATATTAGTTTGCCTTGGATTTAAGCACTTACCAGAAATATTCCCTATTGTACCTTCTTTCAAAAAATAGACAAACAATTATGGATTTGATGTTATTGTTTACCATAGTCCATATTGGACATTTAATCTATTTTACTTGCTATTACTAATATTAATGGTAATAAGTATTAAATAAGTCTAATTATTTTGGTGAGTGTTTAAATTTTATCCTTTTACAAGAGGTTGCCCACAACTAAGTTCATGTGGATTAAGGTTTTTTTAATTCCCGCGGAAACTCTTTAATTTTCTGGTATAAAACGTAGCCTATGTGTTAATCCTATATATGAGCTAACTCCATTCCAAATTTCAGCCAAATCGGTTCATTCGTTGTGGCGTGAAAGAGTAACAAACATACACATGCAAACACACATGTACCAACATTCATCTTTATAATATTAGTGTGAAGTGTGATTAGAGTTTGCAGTTTTTTATTAGGATTCGTGCCAGTGCTAATATAACTTAAAATAAGGTATTTATAATGTTAATGATTTCTATATTTCAGGCTCACGTCGCATCACCTGAAATGAAGCAGGTAATTAAATAAAAAATTTACCTATTTCAATAAGTATTAATAATAACTTAAGCTCCTTAATAATGTACATAATAACATATATTGAAGGAAAACACATTACATAACACTAAAAATGATCACTTAAATAACAAATACATAACTAAAAAGATGAATGACATGAAATATAACAATAGCTAACATATATATAAATACAGCACATTTTTTATCTTTAATTAGATACAGAGACCTTGTATTGTACTATGAATGTACTAACAATACATTAATATGTATATTACAATATTTTGTATACATAAGTGTTATTGCATCTTGTTCTAACATTTTAGAAATCTAAGATAGGTAGGCAATGATAATATAATAATTTGTTATGTTAATTTATATAAATCTATACTTTATAGAATGACTCATTCAATAAAGAAACCAACTACTATTAAGTATTTGTAGGTATGAAGATTTTATCACTTATTTCCTGATAAATTGATAATAATTCTTCAAAAGTTGCATAACATGATAAGTCGATTTTGTATTACTTTTTAAACTGAAGATGGAAAAGTAGGTTAAGAATTCTGTTTGTATGGTAATGTATGCATATTTCATTGTAACATTGTCCCTATTCAGCATAGCTAGTTCAATGTGTTGACAATCTATTTGTATGCATTCTCCTAGTGTTATGGGCTCACTATGACCTATAATATACATTACTATAATATTTACTTGTAAACATTCATAATACAGTGTAACCTCGATATAACAAATCGGAAGGGAACAAGTAAAAATTCGTTATATCAAGTAATTCGTTGAACTGAGGTTTGTTATGTTGAGGTTAGGTTGGTCTAAAATTTGTTATAAAGAGGTTTTACGAAAAAAAACGTGTCGAAACATGTCGCGACATGACTCACATACTATGGAGTTAAGAGTCATGTAATGGCGGGAACTTTATATAAAGGTTTTGGGTTGACAAAATTCGTTAATTAGAGGTATTTACACTTTTTCTTGATAGTTGAAAATTCGTTATATAAAGAGGTTCGAAAAAAATGTTCGCAATACAAAGGCATATTTTACATTGACTCTTATGGACAATTCAAGGGGATTACGAAAAATTAGTTAAATCGAGGAAATCGTTATATTGAGGTTCGTCATATTAAGGTTGCACTGTATTATATATGTAGAATGTAGGTACTACTAAGAGTACTTTCAAAAGTAAGTACATTAGCAGAATTATTATTCCAAAAATAAACTACTTATATCTATGTTTCACCATAGCTTAATCTCAGATTACTCTGCTTGCTACTCGCGAGTAAATCACTACTGTTATACAGGAATAAATAATGTGGCGAGTTAAATAATTTCTGGTATAGGTATCTAGCTAATGTCGAGAACAAAAAAATTGGTGAAATTGGGTCTAAAACATTCAGAATTGCATGTTGGTGATATATGTACAAAATACTAATAAGAGGTGTAACCATAGAAAAATAAATATATCATCTGCCTACGAATCATTCGATGCACTGTTCATAAACTGGGACTCACTTCAACAAATTACAAGTCCTATAGGACTGACCTATAGTTATAACTAATAGAAATTCTGGCCTACTAAACTATGCATGCCCTTGTTGAAATGTACCTTTCTTATCAAACAGTTAGGGCTCCTATACATATACTATAAAAACTTGTGATCATTCATTCACTGAGTAAAATAAAGTTTTCGAAATCTTTGTCAACACTTGTGCAATTTTGGCTATTTTACGTCACCATTGTGATTTCATAAACAACAAGTTTTTATACTGTAAAGGTGCTCTTAAGCTGATCGCACATTACGAAACAAACCTCAGACAATGAATGTTGGAAATGCGAGTGATGAAAGCATCCGCATTCCTTCAGCAAACTTATTTATGAAAAATTCGCCGAGTGATGCTTATATCAACTGTAATATATGATACAAAGCTGATCGCATACTAGAGGCGAGCCGCACGCACCGAATGCACTGGACTTGCGTGCCTTTAGTTTGTGATCATCCTTGTGCTGCCGCGGGATCATCTAAAATGATTGCAACAGTTTGACGGTCACAATTAACTGTAATTGACTGATACTCTATCGCTATTAGGTAAAATGTATTGTTAACGCAAGAACGCCATATATTCAGTCAATCAGAAGTGATTGCTATCGTCATACTACATCAATCACTTTTAGGTTGAAATTTATAGACTGCACTCTCATTCAGCTCAGACTCAAGACAGAGTTAAAACGAGACAGATTCATGTCAGCATATCTGTGTCTCGTTTCAAACTCTATCTTGAGTCAGAGCACGCTCTATAGATCTCAGCATTAGACAATCCCACAGCTGTATCGCATATTTACAGCGGATCCAAACAGTACCCGGCAAATAAAATTTTCATACTGAATTCGACATCATCGAAGACAAGTTTGATTTGTATGTATTTATACACATGCGTTCGGCACGTGCGGTGCGTGCTTCGAAGCTATATCGTGCGATCGGCTTTGGCCTGCCAATTGACTGGTTGATGTGAAAGTTGCAGATAAACGGGATAGAAGGTGGTTCGGAGCGCACGGTGGGCGAGGATGGCTACTTGTACTTAACCGTGGTGTTGTCGCGGGCGGGGGGCGCGGGGCTGGGCTTCAGCATCGCGGGCGGCGCCGACAACCCGCACGTGGCCGACGACCCGCACATCTACGTCACCAAGCTCATCCCGGGCGGGGCGGCCGCCGCCAGCCAGCTGCTCATTAATGACGCCATACTACAGGTACTGTGACTGCAGCCCAGGCGCAGGAGTGAATAGCTGAATTCAATAATTCAAATTCAAAATTTATTTATTTCATGTAGGCTAACTTGCAGCGGTTCGGAATGCAGATTCTGCTGAGAAGAGCCGGTAAGAAACTCAGCAGTTGCTCTTTTTTAAAAAAAAAAAAAATACAATACGTAACAAAACTATGCTATGTGTACAGTGTTTCCACAATGAAGTTTCAAAAATGCAAAACAATCCAATACATGTTAAGACAGGTAATGGTAATCTTAAACTAGCTTAAGGGCCGATTTTACCAACGTAAAATAAGTCTTATCCGAGCGTTTTGATATTTTGACAGATTTGCAATACAAAAACTGTCGGAACGCTCAATTTATTCCCCGGTGAAACGTCACCCGACGTTGGTGAAATCGGCACTTAGACTGCATAATTTTATCTATTAGTCACAGTACAGTACGAGTTCAAACTTAATAAAACAATGTGTCATATTAATGCTTAATATATTCAAAATCCTATTCAGGTTAACGACACGCCAGTCGAAAATGTGACGCACGCCGAAGCGGTTGATGCATTGAAAAAGGCTGGGAACACAGTAAGACTGGTGAGTGATTGAGAATTTCTTAAAATTCAAGATTCCCTTAGGGTTTTAGGAACCGTGCCGCGAGGGTGAAAAAATAAGTCACTATTACCCCGTTGTATTTTTTTTCGATGTCCGATATAATGTACACAAAATACATAAAGCCTTATTATATTAGAACCGCGGCGGTTCGACACGCTGTATTAGGAAGGTTTTTTTTTTTAAATTTATTGATCAAGATCTCTTAAAATTACATCCCCCATCCTTTAAGAAACTTGACGTTTATGTTGAGGATGGTAAGTTCGCATTCATATAATACAAAAAAAACAACAAGTGGAGTCGCGTTGCGCTACGTGTCCCTACAGCGTTAAACTGTTTTTTTTTTTTTCACAATTAGATTTACTGTAATTTTTTCAATGAGATTTTTTATCGGGCTGAATCTTGTGCTTTATTTTCTCGTTTTACAAGAAATCAGTACGCTAACATTTAAATGGTTACCTTTTAAGACATCTAAGAAAAAATAGCTGATACAAACACTCTTTTTTACAGAAAATAAGACGTCGGCCAACAGAAGACCATCTACTCAACGTATCACAAATATCAAATAAGGAGGAAGCGGTGGAGATAGAGCTGGTGAAAGGCGGTTCAGGGTTAGGGTTCAGCATAGCGGGCGGCGTGGGCAACCAGCACATACCGGGCGACAATGGCATCTACGTGACCAAGATCATGGCCGGCGGCGCCGCGCACCGCGATGGCAGGCTCAGGGTCGGAGACAAGCTACTGATCGTCAAGAACACTTCGGTGAGGACACTTTTTTTATTCAACAAGAGTTTGTTTGTTTGAACGCGCTAATCTCTAGAACTATCAGTCGGATTTGGAAAATTCCTTTGTGTCCGATAGCCCAATTCATGAGGAAGGTTATAGGCTATTCAACATCTCGGTACGGCTCTTAGAAGCCGAGCAAAAAGAACTAATAGCGCGAGCGAACAATGCGATGCGGTGCGTCGGAGGTCGAGGGCGGTCACCCGACGAGAACCGAACAAGAACTGAACCGAAGAACTTCTTCATCCAGAAGATCAAAGCGTTACCACGAGATTATTCTTGACTGCGATCTCACCTGATGATAGTGACGATGCAGTTTAACATAATAATAATATAGGGTAGCGTATAAGATAGCGGCGCTAATTTTGAAGGGATATGGCAGAGTAAATTCAACCCATACCTCTGATCTGTTTCTACATGCCATCGTGCCGAAACCCTTAATCGCTAAGCGGCACGTCTGTGACGGTAGGGTGGTAACTAGCCACGGCGAAAGCCTCCCACCAATACATAACCTACCACACTCCTAGAACAGCCTCCGATTACCTTGACGGAGGAAAAAAGGGAGGAACACATTACAAAAAAAAGTGTGTGCGCAAACAGGTGCACTCTCTATAGACGGAAATCCGACACGATCGGAGAGAGATCAGACGTAGGACCAATGGCTTTACGTGCTCTCGAAGGCACGGGGATAATACACTAACTTTCCCTTTTTTAACCATCTCCAATATTTATTTACACATTTTGTGTCATTATTTGGTGTTGTGGTGTCATTTTATGAGGGAGAGGACTGGCTGTCCTTAACACAGATTGACAAAATCTAGCAAGGATAGCCAGTTCTGATCCTAATAATGTAAGTGTAATATGCATATTATTGTTATTAGGTTAAGTCTATGTACCTTGATTTATTATTATTTTTATCATTATCTCGTTGGACAGAAAGGCGACGTAGACTTAGACAACGTGACCCACGAGGACGCGGTGAGCGCGCTCAAGGCGACCGGCGAGCGCGTGCAGCTGCTGCTCATACCGGGACCGCGCCACGGACAGCCCTCGCCGAGGACGTCGCGGGCCAACACACGTGAGCAATACACTATTCATATGTACATGCGAAAATGTGTTTGTTTGTCTTTCTTTCAATCAATTCACTAATTGGATATTTTACTGTTCTCGAAATGTGGATATTCGTTAATTACAATTGAAAATGGAACATGTAAGAATAACATTTGTAAAAACAGAAATTAAGTTATAAGCTGTTTTACTGCGACTATATCCATCTGTTTCTAAAATGATATTTTGTATGGATAGTGTATGGAGCTACTGAATTTGTGACGCCACATGTCAGTAACAGTACTTATCCTGTTAGACAGAAAGAGCGTGAGTGAAAGTGATTTAAAGATATATTTTCGAGACTAGTTAAGATATTGAAAACACAAAAATGACATTATGTTTTAATATTATTATAAAAAACTGTATTTTAAGTACCTACTTATATAAAAAAAAATTAGTGAAATACTCAATTCCAACACCTTAAAACCCTAAGGTCCATGGTTATGTTGTGAATAAGAAAAAAGTTTAATAACCGAATACAGAAAATTCTATAAAAATATGTCGACTGTTCCGTAAAACAAAGTCTCATCTGTTAAATTCATAACTTGAAATTTGAGCCTTGCAGATGTGACTTTTAAGGCTCAAATTTCAAGTTGTGAATTTAGCAGATGAGACTTTGTTCTACGGAACGGTCGATATAGGCTCAGTACTATAGGCGCTACGGTTGAAACATCCGTGAATACACATACATAGACTGTTAAAATCATAACTTTCGTTTTGGCTTTGCTATAGCCGGGTAAGAAAAATTGATCACAGCAATCGATATTTCCAGCGTCAAGTACTGCAAACTCTCTACGACGGGAGGACGTAACAGATAGCGCCGAGGAGCCTCGCGTGGTAGAAATCGAGAAGGGCCCCCAGGGCCTCGGATTCAACATCGTCGGCGGTGAGGACGGGCACGGGATCTACGTGTCATTCCTACTGGCGGGGGGCCCGGCTGAGAAGTCGGGGCAACTCAGAAGAGGGGACCGCCTGCTTGCTGTGAACGATGTCGATATAACCCACGCTACACACGAACAAGCCGCTAAAGCCTTGAAGGTATGTATAGCGTAATCCATAAACAAGGTTATACCTGATTGTTTTAGGAGGCGTCTACAATAGGGATGTTGCCAAGTTGCCAACTAATCAAACCAACAACTCTTTATCAAACGTCAAAACGCTCTCATAGTATGGCAGCTTGTATGAAATAATAGTGAACTGTGACGTCATAAACCTTTAGCGCAATTTAAGTTCTTCTTCTCTTGTAATATAATCCTATTTCCTATTATAATTATATCCTATTATTAATATTATAAATGCGACAGATTGGATGTTTGTCACTAAAACACGTCACAACGACGTGTTTTAGTTTTTTAAATTTTTACGTCCCATAGTAAATCAATCAGCTGATCGTCAATTTTGTATGGGAGGTCCACATTTCGACCTAATTTCCTTGGGGAAAGTTGTTCAGTTTCATGAGCACATTCACCTCCTTCAGTATTATTTCGGAGTTTCAATACGCGTTGTATAACTATTGCTGTATCTTCTTTACAGGGTACAGGACAAAATGTAAAATTAACGGTAGTGTACAGGCCACAGGAGTACAATAAGTTTGAAGCTCGAATCAATGAACTTAAACAACACCACACGCTGTTAAGGACGTCGCAGAAACGGTCGCTTTACGTGCGAGCCCTCTTTGACTACGACCCCATCCGAGACGACGGGCTGCCGTCGAGGGGACTGCCGTTCCGGTACGGTGACATCCTGCACGTTACCAACGCTTCCGATGACGAGTGGTGGCAGGCCAGGTATAGAATAGAATAGAATAATTTTTTGTTCAAATAAACTTTTACAAACTGCTTTCGAATCGTCAAATAAATCTACAACTGGTTCGGAATGCCATTCCAACCGAGACGAACCAGCAAGAAACTCTGCATGTTATCCTTACTTCTTTACTACTATTAAATGCGAAAGTGAGTTGTTCTATTGGTTTGTTCTTCAATCACGCAGCAACGTAGCAACAAAGCAATAGGGTACTCTGTTAATTAATACTAATATATAATGTCCACCCGACCAAATTCGGCCACGGCAGCTAATTTCCACAGAGATTAGCCATCTGCGCGGGAGATATAATAGTGCACGACTGTTTGGCGCAAACAGGTGCACTCTATGCCCTCACTCTCCTAATCCGATGGGAGGGAAATCCGACTCGACCTGAGAAAGATCAGATGGAAGACCGACAGCTTTACGTGCTCTCCGAGACACGGGGGTGCTCACCGTCTACTTCCTAACTCTTTTTTTAATTCCCAACTCCCAATACATTTTTTGACCTGACCCAGAAACCTCGTCATTTCAGTCGAACTTGTTAACGTCTAGACCAATGAGCCAGTCTTACGCTTGTTCTGACACACTTAACAGTTATTATATAGTTACTTTTTTTTTATTCGATGATAAGATAGTCGTTGACTACAATAGTGCAATCTCACCTGATGGTAAGTGACGATGCAGTCTAAGATGGTAGCGCGCTGTCTTGGAAGGGGTATAGCAGTGTACTCATACCCCTAATCGGTTTCTATACGCTATAGTGCCGTAACGCCAAATCGCTTGGCGGCACGTCTTTGGCAGACAAATATCACAAGACGAGACTTAATATCAGTATTAATATTTGCAGGCGGCTAGACACGACGGATCCAGACGCAATCGGTATCATCCCGTCGAAGCGACGCTGGGAACGGAAGCAGCGGGCGCGGGATCGACAGGTCAAGTTCCAGGGACAGGGCACGCCCGTCAGCACGGTCAGTACACTCTCATACTAGTGTAACAGGAGGAGGTCAAGTAAATAATTGAACAACTTCGTATTTCACTTTAACTTGATGTAATTTCACAAAGTGTGTACTCGCGTCGAGTTTTACAAAAGGTCTGTGGCGTTCCGGCTAGGAATACAGAATCTCCGGCCCCAAGTAACAATAATCATCTTCTTCTTTTTCTTTTTTATTTTACTTGATTAAGAATTGTATTGATCAAATAAAATCTATTTTCTTTCTTTCTTCATCATCAACCGATAGACGGTCTTCCATGCAGGACCTTCGAGAAAGTTTTTTTTTTGTAGCCTCAACAGGACCTCCTTATCCCAAGTAACGTAAAAGAAACGGAGAATGATACGGCGTTTATCAACCCGTTAAATAAATTTCTTATAGATAAAGCCTACTATAAAATAAATGACTTTCTTAATGAATAAGGCTGCCTATCCATTGAAGCGAAGCCTAACTCAGCGCCCGTCTCTCTACTAAGCCAATATTTGCTGTGCCCCAACGGGGTTCCAATGAAAAAAATGATCTCTATGTAGTTTTAAGAATCATTGTAAATACATATTGGAATGCAATTAATAAATGAATAACAAACTTGCTTATTCTGTCATATATTAATTCCAGAGTCAGTCGACATTGGAAAGGAAAAAGAAGACGTTATCGTTCAGCAGAAAGTTCCCATTCATGAAGAGCCGGGAAGACGGCAAATCGGAGGACGGCTCGGACCAAGAGCGTAAGTGTTTCCATACAGTGGTTTGCCTGGTGGGATGCTTTGGCCGTAGCTAGTTACCACCATACCGTCAAAGACGTGCCGCCGAGCGATTTAGCGTTCCGGTACGATTGCGTGTAGAAACCGATTAGGGGTATGGGTTGAACGTACACTGCCATACCCCTTCCAAGTTAGCCCGCTACCATCTTAGACTGCATCGTCACTTACCATCAGGTGAGATCGCAGTCAAGGACTTTTGTCATCCATTAAAAAAAATACAGTACTTTGCATAAAATAATGGAAATCCCAAGGACGCGCACTAAGCGCTTTGCTTCCTCGTTCCTGATACGCACTGCTAAAATTTGGAATGTCCTTCCGGCTTCCGTTTTTCCCTATAACTACAATTTGGGTACCTCCAAATCGAGAGTGAATAGGCATTTTCTAGGCAAGTGCGTTCCATCTCAGACTGCATCACTTATCATCAGGTGTGATCGCAGCCAAGCGCTAGTCTATATATTAAAAAAAGCCTCAAAAATATAAATGTAAACCTTTATCTACTTTAACCATTCCATCAATCGGAAAGTGTAAATGAGCCTTTGTATAAATCGATTGGGAAACAACACGCTGCAAAACTTCTCACAGTAAATAACTAACTCTAAGGCTGAGATCGCACTCCCACTTTATTCAAACTCAAGATAGAGTTAGAACGAGACAGATTTATGTCGCGACATATTTGTGTCTCGTTTTAATTCTATCTTAAGATCGATCTTTAGATGGCAGCCTGAAGCTTGCACCTTCACACGGTAATGTGGAGTCGGATTGAAGTTGTAATATACGATTTTGTTACAGCTTTCATGCTTTGTTATACTCAAGAGGACACTAACGCGGATGGTAAGTGCACACTTTGTCTCCATACATGTCTATTACTTTCGCTATTCCGCTGTTCGTATTTAGGTCATTATGCGCCGCGCGTTGTCTTATCGATCTTGAACCACTCAACGGATTATGATACATTTTTATGACACTGTATCTTTTAGTACATTTTTTTTTATTTGAACATTTTTTAAGAATTAGCCGACTGAACATTGCATAATACGATTTGAACACAATACAATAATATGTGGCCCGATATATATGCATATATATGTTACCGGCCAAACCCGATTTTCAGGACAAACTAGTTTTGCCTAGGCTAAACTAGTTCTTCCTATACGCGATAACTGATATAGGTCGAACATTACCTAAAAACGAAATGCAAACGCCCCGACTCCAAGCAGTTCTGTCTGCCCTGCCCCTAGGGTGTTTTTTTAAGCGCGTAGACAGAAGTCTTCTGTCGTAGCCCATTTGGTTTGTTAATTACTATTTAAAAAATGGTTCATTCTATCGCGTATAGGAAGAACTAGTTTAGCCTAGGCAAAACTAGTTTGTCTCAAATCGGGTTTGGCCGGTAACATATATATCTCGTGCGCAGTCTTTATCATGATACTTTAGACTTTTCAAATAATATGTTTTCATAATATCCATATCCGCTTTACATTTGTGATCGTCTGGTAAAGATACGTACACATTAAATGCGTTGTTAGACCGGAATTCCTTATTCCTGTGGTATATTATTGCCATTTAAAGCATTTGAGTGATTTCTAAAAAAAAAGTAAATTTAAGTACGATTCACATTGATGCAACGCGTCGGAACGCAACGGCAGCAAATAAATAAAATTGAATCGTTTAGTAATTTGACAAAGCTGAACTCTAAGAATCCACGGAATTGGGAATTATTCGCCACATGGAAATATGAACTTTATGGGTCAATTTATACGTTTCATTTTTCCTCATTACCCTGCCTTGTGAATCGTACATGTGAATGAGTGAATGAGATGAGTAATGATCGATAAGATTTCGTCGCTATTGTACGCAACATTCATGCGGCTGCTAATAACTGTCACTTTATAATGAAGTTTTAATTCAAGCTGTGTGCTTCTTCTAACCCTTCAATTGACGACATGTTCGTGTTATTTTATGTATCATTACATGTTAGGATTTCAAATGTAAATGTAAACCAACTTCGAGTTATAGATTAATTAAATAAGTGTAGGCGATACAAACTCGCGATTTTCCCAGTATTGGGTAGGCAAATTCTAAATTACATATAATATTATAATATATAAAGTATAAGTTATCTTACAAGTAAAATAGTTATGTGAAAATTTTATAAAATTGTAGGTAGGTATATTTTGAGTAACATGTATTTAGCGAATTGGTTTTCTCTACTGTTATAAATTTTAAAATTATTTCAAATTGGATTGGATATGTGTGAGTAAATTAACGCTTGTAGTGTCTATGGAAAGCATGATAATGCTTCATAATTAATTATAGAAATTTTTTAGCAATATAATTGGAAGTTATGCGTAATATGACTGTTGCTTAATAAAGTGGTGTAAGCGGCCCGAGGACCAGTAATTATAATATCATCTTCATTATTTTGTTTGTAACTTACAGTAACGAGTAACTATTGTGTCCTGCCACATAACCATTCAGTGAGAGTGACCTTAATCTATATACCAAAAATATTCTTCAGACACTACTTAATAATTAATTAGTTTATATATGTTGCGTACAAAGAGAGAGTAAGTATGAATTATGCAAAGGCGAAAGGTAACTAATAAAACTTTTTCTTTTTGTGAAACTTCTTCAGGTGTGGTATTGAAGACTAAGAGAAAAAAAGATACCGGCCGAATTGATAACCTCCTCCTTTTTGGAAGTCGGTTAAAAAGAAAAAGCAAAATGGTGATGATTCGTCAAAGCCACAACTGCTTGGAAACCTCTCGTAGATTGAAATATCAATCACAATTATAAGGTCGTAAATGTAAATCAAAAACAAAAAAAAAGTCTTACATTTTTGTTAAAAAGTTGAACATAACTGAGAACAAGAAAGATTCCCCCTTAAATTCAAAATGGCGGCACCACAACGCAATTTGGTCATCATTTTATATTTAGTTACCTTTCCTAAAGCTTTAAGGAATCAAATTCCTGTCGGTTATTAATGCGATTAGAAATCATCATCTTGATTAAACTATGTACCTATATGGAAGCATAACATTATAATTATTATTTTTAAGTAGCCTTTTTCCGTTGCTCCGTGATTGAAGAAAAACAAACATAGTGCTTTCACAATTAATTAAAGGGATTTGAATTATATTGTATAGACCCAAGACCCAAAATACAATACTTTGAATACTGACGCCCAATGACATAAATGCCTTAGTTTATTTATTCGCCTTTCCATTATTCATAACGTCTGATCAATCACTTCGCAAAGTATACAGGAAAAGGACCGGTGTTTTGTATTGCTCACTGTGAGGTTGTGTGGCGCGTGGGCACGGAGGAACATTGTCCCAGGCTCTCCTGTGCCGCCTAGGTGTCGTAGCGATCGGTCACTTTGAGGGCCGCAGCTAGCACACGGATTGGTTTGATAGTTGATAGGTTCACGTCCGGCCGCCGTCCCGTGCTTCTAGTTGCCTAACTGAAGCCAAACCGAGCATACCGTACCATCCTCCTATCAACTGTACACATCATTTTTATTTGCTCTTTTTGTTCGTGAACAACTCATAATGTAGAATTACGGCTAGACACTTAACGATCTTCACTGACGCATCGAATTTAATATCACAGATGAGAGAATTAAATCATCAAATTATTGTTAACGTCTTGTACCGAACGAGTTAAAACTCCCGTTTAGACGTCCTCCTTAGGGGGAATTTGCAAAGTGGAGTGCTTCTAAATGTATATAACGTGAATTTTTCTACGTGTAGGGGAAATCTTGTACCGAGTGGAACTTCCCATGATGGAGGAGATAACGCTCATTTATCTCGAGGACGAGAGTAAGTTATGGGAGTGAGGCGTAGCTTGCGAGTGCCGTAGCCGATACCTTACCTCCCGCATTCTGGTTATGATCATCAATTAGAAACGTAGTTTTCATTTCAATAACACTCGATTTTTCTATTATTTGTCATATGTTTATGTTTAGTTTTTTTTTTCTAATTCATACAACGCGATGATTCTAATAGCCTCCGCACACGATTGTATCCACCATCGAGCCCACCGTTTGATTCATTTATGAAGTGGTAATGTGACGTCGCGCTCTCTAGTCCGAACGGGCCGTCGGCGCAATGTTTGAACGATAGTCATTATTAACTTGTGAAGGGAGAGTGGGCCACTGGAAGCACACGAGGACACAAGAGCCGCCTCTATCACAGTAGTGACGCTTCGGGCGCCGCGCATGTCGCACGCGTTGACGCTTCGCCTCTCGCTCTAGCGACACATCTCACGAGCATGTTCAAATGTTGATCTCTTTCTACATCAGTCGGGCTTATTTTAAATTTTTCAGATTTGCTGTGCTGGTTTAGTTAAGAATGTAGTTTGTGTCGCTTTGTCAGCTGAGGTACGCTGCAATGTATTTATTGGCCTAGCGTGCACGATTGTGTATAGAAGTGAACACGTTTAACAGTTGTAGCCAGAGTTATTCAAATATATTTTAAATCTTGTAGGGATATTTTAAATTCATTTGCAATTGTAATGTTAATTTTGCAAAGCATGTAATTTTTTAGCTGATTCGCCCATTTGATATTGGGACAGTTGTACGCATTATTAGAATTTGTTTTATTACTTCATGTCGAATATTTTGTGAACACTCTTATTATATATTTACCGAAACAGATCAACTTTAAGGTAAGAAATATCGCAAGTGTGATAATATTATGTAGACAGCATAAGTTAGAAATCATAATATTTTTGTATATACACTTTTAATATATTTAATTTATTATTAACTAAGTAGTAATTTTATTAGCTAGATCTATTTCTATATTCAAAGCTACGCTAACGTGTTTTCAATTATAATATAATGTAATCAATTTTAGTAATCAAAAGATTTTGGTGCAGGCACAGTTTTTTATGTTTTTCCACATAAAATTACTCAATATCTCGTTGATAAATATAATTATTTACAATAAATATACATATATTAGTAATTTCCTTCATGGAAGCCTTCTAGTACGTCGTTACTGATTTAAGCCGTTTAATGTAATATCTCTGCTAAATAAAATCAAAGTTTTGTTTTTTGATTTTATAAAAACAAATTAAGATTTGGGAAATTTATCTATTTGCCAATAAGACGTTATTAATTACATTCGTGTGTTATCAACGTTATTATATTTTTTTTAATCAAAAGCATTAAGGTATATTCTTAACTAGTTAAGGACTTCCCAAGTAAACGTTAACGGAAGAATAACGAAATAATGTAATTTTTTGTATCGGCAATCCGTCAGAACTTCTTTATTCGTTAATTAAAGGGGATAGTAAAATAGATCCAGCCAGTTTTCACCATACCTAAATCCTTACAATCTCTTATCCAATGTCATTTTCTTTCTGATGTATAGCGTTATCTCTTTCGATGGAGTGTTAAAGCTTTCTGGAGCTTTCCTAGGTATCGAACTAAAAATCTCGATACTACTTAGGGATCGATCCTTTTTTCGAATCCCTAAGCATCATACAAACTTGGCGGAAAACTTGATCGTATGAGGCCTCCCTAAAAGTTGTAAATATGGTCTGATGTTTGTTAACACACGAATGTTCATAAGCGCGGCCAGTTGATATCATTAGTAATTTTATCTTCCTTTAGCAAATAGTAGATATAGAAGCACGTCGCACGATTGATTCAAAGCTTATATACATAGAATTAATTACATTTTTGATACTAGTACATAATATCGAAATATTTAAAATACAAAACTACAAATCGCTAAATAGAAAAGATTGAACATAATAGTGCTTATAGCGGTTCAACTGACATGCTCTCAAAGTTTTCAGAATATTCTTAAATCACAATAGTCTATTCACAAGTTTTGGGACAAAAATAGAGCAATTCACGAGAATTAAAGGCGTAGTATGTTCAAGTAAGGTTACACGAGTGACAAAGTACAATGTAACAAGCGAATTCGTTGTTTGAAAGATAAATTAAGCAATTTAACGAAGTACTGAAGGAATCGTATTCGAAAAATAGAAACTTTACTGTTTACCCGTGGTTTAAACTATGAAGTACTGAAATATATACGAGTATTAAACACGACCTGTAATGGAGGTTTTTTTAACTATTGCCCGTTTAAAAGTTGAATTTTGAGAAAACCTGCTCAATGTTTAATAACCTCTTTATTTTGGGGCTAGACGTACTAACCCGGTTTTTAAGCGGTTTTTGGTTAGTACAACTTTAGAAAAATAGGGGATTTTCGCGTTTATAATGAATGTCAATTATTTCTAAGTATTTATTTAACTTAGCTTAGCCTTCCGAATATGGTTGATGGTACAGTACACTTGACAATCACGAAAACGAATTCGCTCGAGGCGTCCAAAACTCGTGGCCTTTGGGTATGGAACTTTTATTGACGCTCTTCGGGCTTCCACAGGTCAAGATGAAGCGGTTCTGTCGTACGAAACGGTCCAGCAGTTGACGATCAATTACACGCGGCCCGTGATCATCCTCGGCCCGCTCAAGGACAGGATCAATGACGACCTCATATCGGAATTCCCCGATAAGTTTGGAAGCTGCGTGCCTCGTGAGTAACGTAATTGGTTATGACCAACGTATTGGTTATTTGGGCACTTTTCTGTGTACTACCCACTATTTACCCGACCCGTGGGGTAGTATAGTTTTTTTTTACAAAAGAATATTAAGCTGAATTTGACTTATATTCTCCTCTCCCCTCCAAATAAGCGAAACGCTTGTGCTAGGAGTGGGTACGGCAATAGTGCAACGGGTGGGGTTCGAAACTGCGACCTTTCAGTTTTCAGTCCGCACCTTGAACTGTTGGGCTATTGTGGATTAAAATATAGATAGTTTAGCAGTTATTCATTGCTTCTAGTAAATATGTAGTCATCTTAACTCAATGTTTACTGAAATCACAGTAACCCAGTAATTTAGATATTAAATAAGTAATTGTGTCGCTATCAGATACAACCCGACCGCGGCGAGATTATGAAGTCGACGGGAGAGACTACCATTTCGTGGGAAGCCGTGAGCAGATGGAGCGCGATATACAGAACCACTTGTTCATTGAGGCCGGCCAGTATAACGAAAATCTCTACGGGACGTCTGTCGCCTCTGTCAGAGAAGTCGCCGAAAAGGTAAATTTTATAACCACCATGCTTCAATCACAGAAAAATAAGTGGATTCAGCACTTCTTACTTCAACTATTATTCAAATGCATCATTGTTCCTTGACACTGAAATAACTGCTTCACGTCAATGTTCGATGACAGACTAGCTAACGAAATGATCTGCACTCATATTTAGTGGTTACACAAATCGGACTAACATGCGATATCCACTTATTTTTCTGTGATCGAAGCCACCATACAAAAAATCATATTTTACCACAGAATACATATTAGTAAAGGTACAGAAGAGTGACACCGCAAAATCATTTAAATAAATAGCGACTCTTGCTATCAGTAAATAAAGTGTAATTCAGGTCGCACAGCGCTAACTTACCCACAGTGTGCGTAACTCTTTTCCCTTCATTGTGGTTAGTAACAGCAAAAAAAACTAGATCTGGTTAAACCCATCCTAGGATAAATTTTATTGTATCCCTCAGTTTTTCCCAACTTTATTTTGGAAATAGGTATTTTTCATATTTATATCTGTTTCAGGGCAAACATTGCATTTTGGACGTAAGCGGAAACGCCATTAAAAGGTTACAAGTGGCGCAACTTTATCCTATTGCCATATTTATTAAACCAAAGAGTGTAGAATCTATTATGTGAGTATGTTTGACGTATCTACTTAATCTATACTTATCAATAGACTTGTCCTAACTGACTGACTGATCTATCGATGCATAGCCAATCACTGAAGTTGAAATTTTGACGATAGGTTCCTTTTATGACGTAGGCACCTACTAAGAAAGGATATTTTGATATTCGACCCGCAAGGAGGTTAAATACGGGGTGAAAGTTTGTATGGAACTCCGTCATTTTTCAAGTTATGTCTATGGAACTGGGTATTTGGGCTTTCAGTTAAAAATGATGAAATATGTATTTCACTGTTTTTGAAAGTTCCACCCCTGAAGGCGTTAAGAGTGCGTTTCCGCATATCGGGTGACTTTCGGTACATATTGTGACTAAGTTAAACCAAATAAGATGGAAATAAAAATTGCTACACATAGATTGGTCCTTAATCTCCAAATCTTGGGAGTTGATTTTGTTCAAAATCTCAATTTTTAGTACTATAAAAATTATTTTCCGTCACCTCTTCACACAAAATTCACGATTTTGGGGTGACTTTAGGTACATTTCTTGTATATAATATACCCGTTTTATGTAATTAAAAAATACTATCTGTTAGCAGATATGTTCAACTCAAAATCTTGGAGAGAAAAATATCAAAAATATTACAAATAGTATAAAAAATAAAATATAGCATCGCGTGTACTTTTTTTCACATATTTTCGTTTAAACCGAACCTTAAAATAGTGTGCAATAAGGCTTATTTTGATTTTACTCGGTCTCTGGTTTGATTTCATTTCAAAATTCGAAATTCAAATATCAATCAGTCGGCGTTTGACCGCCTTTCTGAGTGGAGGCTGCGCTGGTTGTAAGCAGATGCTGGTATCGAAAAACATCGCTGTACGAACACGAAATAGTTCATAGCAAACCAAATTGATACTTTATATATTTTGAAAAGAAAGGTAAGTAACTAAGTACTAGGTACCTGTGGTACCTTCAATATAATAGCATTATTTTATTATTTGATAGAATTTCGAAATTTCTTGCAAAGTTATATTCCCCGAATGTAGTACTGACCTGCATGTATACCTCGAAAACTTCTATTGGAACTCCTAGATCTTTAGAGTTAATTGTATCGAGTTTGGGCTCGTTTTGTAAGTTATGATGAGATCTTACCACTGGACTTGTTGGAGTGACCTGATGGTATACTTCGAAGACTACTACTGGATCTTCTAGACGGCTACAGCTAGTTATATCGAGTTTGGGCTCGTTTTGTAAGTAATGATGAGATCTTACCACTTGACTTGTTGGAGTGACCTGATGGTATACTTCGAAGACTACTACTGGATCTTCTAGACGGCTACAGCTAGTTATAGCGAGTTTGGGCTCGTTTTGTAAGTAATGATGAGATCTTACCACTGGACTTGTTGGAGTGACCTGATGGTATACTTCGAAGACTACTACTGGATCTTCTAGACGGCTACAGCTAGTTATATCGAGTTTGGGCTCGTTTTGTAAGTAATGATGAGATCTTACCACTGGAATTGTTGGAGCGACTTGGTGGTATACCTCGAAGACTTCTATTGGAACTCCTAGATCTTTACAGCTAGTTATATCGAGTTTGGGCTCGTTTTGTAAGTAATGATGAGATCTTACCACTGGACTTGTTGGAGTGACTTGGTGGTATACCTCGAAGACTTCTATTGGAACTCCTAGATCTTCAGAGTTAGTTGTATCGAGTTTGGGCTCGTTTTGAAAGTTACGATGAGATCTTACCACTGGACTTGTTGGAGTGACCTGATGGTATACTCCGAAGACTACTACTGGATCTTCTAGACGGCTACAGCTAGTTATAGCGAGTTTGGGCTCGTTTTGTAAGTAATGATGAGATCTTACCACTGGACTTGTTAGAGTGACCTGATGGTATACTTCGAAGACTACTACTGGATCTTCTAGACGGCTACAGCTAGTTATATCGAGTTTGGGCTCGTTTTGTAAGTAATGATGAGATCTTACCACTGGACTTGTTGGAGTGACCTGATGGTATACCTCAAAGACTTCTATTGGAACTCCTAGATCTTCAGAGTTAGTTGTATCGAGTTTGGGCTCGTTTTGAAAGTTACGATGAGATCTTACCACTGGACTTGTTGGAGTGACCTGATGGTATACTTCGAAGACTACTACTGGATCTTCTAGACGGCTACAGCTAGTTATATCGAGTTTGGGCTCGTTTTGTAAGTAATGATGAGATCTTACCACTGGACTTGTTGGAGTGACTTGGTGGTATACCTCGAAGACTTCTATTGGAACTCCTAGATCTTCAGAGTTAGTTGTATCGAGTTTGGGCTCGTTTTGAAAGTTACGATGAGATCTTACCACTGGACTTGTTGGAGTGACCTGATGGTATACTTCGAAGACTACTACTGGATCTTCTAGACGGCTACAGCTAGTTATAGCGAGTTTGGGCTCGTTTTGTAAGTAATGATGAGATCTTACCACTGGACTTGTTGGAGTGACCTGATGGTATACTTCGAAGACTACTACTGGATCTTCTAGACGGCTACAGCTAGTTATATCGAGTTTGGGCTCGTTTTGTAAGTAATGATGAGATCTTACCACTAGACTTGTTGGAGTGACCTGATGGTATACTTCGAAGACTACTACTGGATCTTCTAGACGGCTACAGCTAGTTATAGCGAGTTTGGGCTCGTTTTGTAAGTAATGATGAGATCTTACCACTGGACTTGTTGGAGTGACCTGATGGTATACTTTGAAGACTACTACTGGATCTTCCAGACGGCTACAGCTAGTTATATCGAGTTTGGGCTCGTTTTGTAAGTAATGATGAGATCTTACCACTGGACTTGTTGGAGTGACTTGGTGGTATACCTCGAAGACTTCTATTGGAACTCCTAGATCTTTACAGCTAGTTATATCGAGTTTGGGCTCGTTTTGTAAGTTATGATGAGATCTTACCCCTGGACTTGTTGGAGTGACCTGATGGTATACCTCGAAGACTTCTATTGGAACTCCTAGATCTTTAGAGTTAGTTGTATTGAGTTTGGGCTCGTTTTGTAAGTAATGATGAGATCTTACCACTGGACTTGTTGGAGTGACCTGATGGTATACTTCGAAGACTACTACTGGATCTTCTAGACGGCTACAGCTAGTTATATCGAGTTTGGGCTCGTTTTGTAAGTTATGATGAGATCTTACCACTGGACTTGTTGGAGTGACCTGATGGTATACTTTGAAGACTACTACTGGATCTTCCAGACGGCTACAGCTAGTTATATCGAGTTTGGGCTCGTTTTGTAAGTAATGATGAGATCTTACCACTGGACTTGTTGGAGTGACTTGGTGGTATACCTCGAAGACTTCTATTGGAACTCCTAGATCTTTACAGCTAGTTATATCGAGTTTGGGCTCGTTTTGTAAGTTATGATGAGATCTTACCACTGGACTTGTTGGAGTGACCTGATGGTATACTTCGAAGACTACTACTGGATCTTCTAGACGGCTACAGCTAGTTATATCGAGTTTGGGCTCGTTTTGTAAGTAATGATGAGATCTTACCACTAGACTTGTTGGAGTGACCTGATGGTATACTTCGAAGACTACTACTGGATCTTCTAGACGGCTACAGCTAGTTATATCGAGTTTGGGCTCGTTTTGTAAGTAATGATGAGATCTTACCACTGGACTTGTTGGAGTGACCTGATGGTATACTTCGAAGACTACTACTGGATCTTCTAGACGGCTACAGCTAGTTATATCGAATTTGGGCTCGTTTTGTAAGTAACGATGAGATCTTACCACTGGACTTGTTGGAGTGACTTGGTGGTATACCTCGAAGACTTCTATTGGAACTCCTAGATCTTTACAGCTAGTTATATCGAGTTTGGGCTCGTTTTGTAAGTTATGATGAGATCTTACCACTGGACTTGTTGGAGTGACCTGATGGTATACCTCGAAGACTTCTATTGGAACTCCTAGATCTTTAGAGTTAGTTGTATTGAGTTTGGGCTCGTTTTGTAAGTTATGAAGATTAGATCTTGGAGTTCCAATAGAAGTCTTCGAGATATACCATCAGGTCACTCCAACAAGTCCAGTGGTAAGATCTCATCATTACTTACAAAACGAGCCCAAACTCGATATAACTAGCTGTAGCCGTCTAGAAGATCCAGTAGTAGTCTTTGAAGTATACCATCAGGTCACTCCAACAAGTCAAGTGGTAAGATCTCATCATTACTTACAAAACGAGCCCAAACTCGATATAACTAGCTGTAAAGATCTAGGAGTTCCAATAGAAGTCTTCGAGGTATACCACCAAGTCACTCCAAGAAGTCCAGTGGTAAGATCTCATCATAACTTACAAAACGAGCCCAAACTCGATATAACTAGCTGTAAAGATCTAGGAGTTCCAATAGAAGTCTTCGAGGTATACCACCAAGTCACTCCAACAAGTCCAGTGGTAAGATCTCATCATTACTTACAAAACGAGCCCAAACTCGATATAACTAGCTGTAAAGATCTAGGAGTTCCAATAGAAGTCTTCGAGGTATACCACCAAGTCACTCCAACAAGTCCAGTGGTAAGATCTCATCATTACTTACAAAACGAGCCCAAACTCGATATAACTAGCTGTAGCTATCTAGAAGATCCAGTAGTATAGTCTTCGAAGTATACCATCAGGTCACTCCAACAAGTCCAGTGGTAAGATCTCATCATTACTTACAAAACGAGCCCAAACTCGATATAACTAGCTGTAGCTGTCTAGAAGATCCAGTAGTAGTCTTCCAAGTATACCATCAGGTCACTCCAACAAGTCCAGTGGTAAGATCTCATCATTACTTACAAAACGAGCCCAAACTCGATATAACTAGCTGTAGCCGTCTAGAAGATCCAGTAGTAGTCTTTGAAGTATACCATCAGGTCACTCCAAGAAGTCCAGTGGTAAAATCTCATCATAACTTACAAAACGAGCCCAAACTCGATATAACTAGCTGTAAAGATCTAGGAGTTCCAATAGAAGTCTTCGAGGTATACCACCAAGTCACTCCAACAAGTCCAGTGGTAAGATCTCATCATTACTTACAAAACGAGCCCAAACTCGATATAACTAGCTGTAAAGATCTAGGAGTTCCAATAGAAGTCTTCGAGGTATACCACCAAGTCACTCCAACAAGTCCAGTGGTAAGATCTCATCATTACTTACAAAACGAGCCCAAACTCGATATAACTAGCTGTAGCTGTCTAGAAGATCCAGTAGTAGTCTTCGAAGTATACCATCAGGTCACTCCAATAAGGCCAGTGGTAAGATCTCATCATAACTTACAAAACGAGCCCAAACTCAATACAACTAACTCTAAAGATCTAGGAGTTCCAATAGAAGTTTTCGAGGTATACATGCAGGTCAGTACTACATTCGGGGAATGTAACTTTGCAAGAAATTTCGAAATTCTATCAAATAATAAAATAATGCTATTATATTGAAGGTACCATAGGTACCTAGTACTTAGTTTCTTCTTTTCAAAATATATTATCAATTTGGTTTGCTCAACTTAGACTTAGATTTAGAATTAAACTTAGACTTAGACTAAGTCTGAGTTCAAATCTAAGCCTAAGTCTAACACTAAGACTAAGTCTTAGACTAATACTAAGTCTAAGTCTATATCTTAGTCTTAGTGTTAGACTTAGACTTAGACTTAGCTTAGACTTAGACTCAGACTTAAAGAGACTTAGTCTTAGTCTAAGTCTAAGTCTAAGTCTTAGTCTTAGTGTTAGACTTAGGCTTAGACTTAAAGAGACTTAGTCTTAGTCTAATGCATTTCCCAGTGGCTTAAAAAAGTCTAAATCTAAGTCTAAGACTAAGACTAAATCTAAGTCTAACTTAGTGTACAGCAAGTCCGGACGAAAATAAAAAATAAAAAAATAAAACATAAACAATTTATATCCAAGTATCAAAACAAGTTAATTCACTCATTTTTAACGCAGCTCGCCCGCGCCTGTGTGTGCGTGTGAACGGTGCATGTGTAGAAGTGCGTTTTTATACCTACTCTTTGCGAAATCCCGTCCTTAAATAGGGAATGAAAATTGTTTAAAAATCCTTGATTTTTCAAGGAGCGAGGGCAAAAACTAGTAAAAAAAATATTTGCCGTCTACCGTCAATATTTAACAGACTTCTTTTCATCTACTATATAAAAATAAGTCGGGTTTTCCTTCCTGACGCTATAACTCCAGAACGCACGAACCGATTTCCACGGTTTTGCATTCGTTGAAAAGGTCTCGGGTTCCGTGAGGTTTATAGCAAAGAAAATTCAGGAAAAATTGGAATCTAATTCCACGCGGACGAAGTCGCGGGGGCAAAAGCTAGTCAATAAATAAAATTAATTCGTTTACAGGGAAATGACGAAGCGAATGACCGAAGATCAAGCGAAGAAAACGTACGAACGCGCTCTGAAGATGGAGCAAGAGTTTGCTGAATATTTTACAGGTCAGTATTTTATTTCTTCAAGCCGAAAAATATAAAATTTGACCTTTGTGGCTAAACATGGAAGTACAAGAGGTTTCAACTTAAAAAGACCGCGCAGCTATTTGTGCGAAACGAACCTATGATTGTTACTTTCTCTCAGGTTTGGATATATGTAATGTTTAGGTGAACTCACGTTGAGAGCATGTAAAGCATTCTACCACCTACACGACCGCAAACTGGACGCATCGACCTCCTTGTACTTTAACTTCGCCCGTTTCTGACGTGTTGATGTACTTTCTTTATCTGTAGCGGAGCGTCTCCGTATACGTAAAAGTATAAGGATGCATGCACGAAATTTAGCTCTAATTCAATGGGGTTATGGTTCATTTTGCTTTGACGCGAATGTCGTATACAATTACGATCAATCGAATTAAATCTTAGGGGCCGTTCAAATATTACGTAAGCAGATTTATTACAATTATTTACCCCCCATCCCCCTTGTCAGCAAAAGTAAGCAAAGCTCTTACCCCCTCCCCCCATGCTTACGTAAACATTTTTCAATTATAATTTTAAATGTATTTTTTTTATATCATAATAATTGTAATGTTATAATTTATTTATATAATTATTTGCGGGAATCCCCGAAAATGCGTTTCGTTTTCAAGCATAGACAATGTGAGGGTTGCCATTCGTGTAAAAAAGTAAATAACGATTGATGACGTAATCATCATCTAGACTACTCTACCCCCCCATAGTGCTTACGTAATACTTGAACGGTCCCCTTATGACGCATCGATCTTGTACCTTAACTTCGCCCGTATCTAACGTGTTGATGTCCTTTCTTTCCAGCGGTAGTAACAGGCGACACGCCGGAAGAGATCTACGCGAAAGTGAAGGCCGTAATCACCGCGGAGAGCGGGCCCACCGTGTGGGTGCCGCGTCGCGACCCGCTGTGAGCGTGCCCGTGCCATACCCCCACTGCCCCCCTAGACCCAAATGCGGCCCAAACAATGGTATTTGACTTGCTCTAGAGCTTCGTGTCCATTTGAGCAGCAGGGACGCGGGACTGACGTTGCTCGCCCTAAGGCGGAAGGCGAAGCATGCTACGGCCCGACGGCGACGAGACAGTTTTCTGCATAGCTAAATTTACACAACTGGAGCTACCTCGACTCGTCTGGGCTGCCTCTAGTGGATACGAAGCTAACATTTGTTGAATCATGTGATAGGTTTGAGGACCGAAAATGCGTATTTGTATTGCGTTAGTAGTAAATTGACTGACCAATGTGTTGGACAATTCCAAATGAGCTAAACAAAACTGTTCAGTTTAGATTCAATTTGAAAGAATAAGTTGTGTTAAATTATGAATACTTAATGAAATTACTGTAATTACCAGTCTAAAACTTTAACTATATTATTATTTATTACTGTGCGATCTAAGGTCAAAATGATATTATGTCCTCTGCCTGAGTTAGGATTGTATTTGTATAAGTCAAATACCAAAGTACTGTTAAAGCGGCGTTCATACTTATGTATAACTGACCACACAAGCAATATAATGTTCGAAAACTGTGCTCCAATCCACGTGCGTCTTGCACATTAATGGGCCTTCCATAGACAAGAAGAAGCAATTTAAATAATTCTGCAAGTCTATAATTGCTATAAATAATTCATCATCTATAAGCAATATTTTGCAGTACTTAGAAGATGCAAAGCGCGTTAGATAGTCACGTTTTTTAAAATCTATTGATTTTACAATTATTATATTTATATTTTATGAATACTGCATTGTAGGCTTATCGTTGGAGATTGTTCTAGAATAAGTTTCGTGTTTTGAAACGTTTCACGCAAACTAAAATGGTAACCGTTTTATAATACCAAGGCTTTCACTGTAGTATAATTACGCTTGTGTTTATTGTGCAAATCTTAAGCCAGGCAATACACGTCAGGTTTTTTCATCCGATTGTCTGATCCGGTAGCCTGATCAGGCTACCGGAAGGCGTTGAAGCCATTACTTTGTATGAACAGTCAATACACGTCCGATCCGGTGGCCGGATCGGACGTCCGAGTCGGAAACGGGCGCGAGGCGTTTCCGATTTTACTGTCGGTCCGATTGTCTGAAGGCGCGGTCTACATACTTCTAGTATGAGACAAAATAGACATCCGGTTACTCCTTCCGATTTTGCCAGTCAGGGTTCCCAACTTAGGGCTTTTAGCCCCAAATTTAGGGCGGAATTTTGCTTATTGGGATTTTTTAGGGCCCAAAAAATCTAGCGCTGACACTGTGTGGACGCATCGTTGTGGTTCGAATAATGGGCGAAAATTATGAAAAAAAAATAAAATAAAATAATTCATAATAATAAAATTATTATTATTATGAATTATTTTGGATGTTTTAAATAGAAATGACTCTCAGTAAGTCTTGTCAAATTGATTGGATGAATCCAATAGCGACGTTTTTTCTTTTTTCTCTTTCCTCTCTTTAAAATTTCTGTGGTGGTGTCGTGTGGTGCGGGTTGTTACGTTCCCTCAAATATGGTTGAGCGAAGCAATGGCTGGATCCTGCGTCATGCTCGTGAACCGGTGCCACCAACGGGAATGGGTCTGCTTTTGCCTGCCTGTCTTAACATGCATTGGATTGTTTTGCATTTTTGAAACTTTATTGTGGAAACACTGTATACATAGCATAGTTTTGTTACCTATTGTAAAAAAATTTTTTTTTGAAAAGAGCGACCGCCGAGTTTATTTCTGGCTGTTCTCGGCAGGAACGGCATTCCGAACCAGTGGTAGATTCATTGACGATTCAAAAGTACTTGTAAAAGTTTATTTGAATAAAAAATATTTCTATTTCTATTAACTCGTCATCCATCTTCTTTTCTTCTGCTTTGCTCCAAACGCAAGCACTCGGGATGATAGCTCGGGAACGACTGAGTTCAGAAAAAGCCTGACGGAAAAATCGGATGTGTATCGAGTAAATACGATCCGGTTGCCTGATCAGACAATCGGAAACAAAATCGGACGTGTATTGCCAGGCTAAAGGTAGGATTTATATTTCGCGAAATAGAAAAGATATTAAAAAAAAGTTATTTATTGAAAAATCCACTTAATATGCTTCGATTGAATGTAAATGAATTGTATATTGTAGAGAAAAATGATATTATTGTTCATGTTAATTTGTTAACTCAGATTGCTAGAATAAATTGTGAATTTTCGTCAGCATTAACTAATAATATTATAATCTTTTATGTACACAGATAATAAAAGTAATTTTCTCGAAGGAATATTGCGTGCACTGTATTGGGTGATATGAGAAATATATGACAATTGTTCTAGTTCTAACTTTATATTACAGTAGTCAAAACCCACCTCACGTGTCCCCGCATGGCTAGGCTAAGTCGTATAATCAGAATTATTTGCTCAAGCGGCAATCCGTATTGAAGCCACTGAATCTCATGACATTATGCACATCAAGCATTGACACTAATTAGGCGAGGTGCAGTTGTTTGTTGATCATTTTTATAGTAAGAAATTGTGTTATATGGTGTGAAATGTCTCACCGAGAATAGTGTTTGACATTTATTTATTGAGAATTTTATTTTCTTACGAGTAATAGAATGCCCATCTGCAAATATGGCGCTGAACGCAAGCACCTTATGCTTAAGATATTGACTATTATTGACCACCTAATTCCTTCTATTTTATTTTTATAAGTGTTTCAATTTTATATAAAAATGAATTCAGTACTCTTTACTGTATGTACTTAAACTATATGATAGAACTATTTTTACATTATGATAAAGCCATGTCAACACAATTTTAAGAATTATATTTGCATGATGATAAAAAAATAGATTTATATTGATTATTGAATCAATTCCATGAGGAATAGCAACAAGCATTTATTTATTTGCTTGTATTTTTATTTTAACATTATCCATAGCTACCAAAGATATTTGAATCAAAAGGTGTATTGGCATTTTAATTTTATAGCTACTTAACTGATGTATGGATGCTTGGTCGCATTTTACCTAAGACCTACATAGGTGTAAATAACAAACATTTTATATTGACTCACTGTATGTAACATAAATATATTTTAACCTATTGAACTTAATTTGAACTGTTTTGAATGTGGATACTTGGATATTGTGTGTATAACTGTCATAATTATTTTAATTTTAAGTTATACTGATGTATTAACAATATTATGATTTATTTTAATAGGTATTTATTTTATTGTGCTAAGTAGGTATTCTATTAAATTAATGGAATGTGTTAAATTTGTGTATAATATTAATAAAATTGTAAGTATTAATAATGTTTTAACACCTAGTTAACTTGAACATTTTACCAAACTCCCATATTTGCAGATGTACAATGTTTATCAGTTAGTGATGTTCAATAGACTAGTTTGAATAAAATTATTTACGTTGAAAATTCTATCATTGTTTTTCTAAAACCCACTAAACTTATTTTCTAAACATGATCATCACTTTAATATAGGTAATTTTATAAAACTAAAGTATGCTGAGCATATATGTATGTAATCTCAGAACTACTTGAACAGATTTTCAACATGGAGTAGCCTGAATCTACAAAAAGATTTAGATATTTATGTATATATATAATACATAAAGGTCTACTTTAAATTAGCTGAACTATGATGTTAATTATTATTATTGTGGAATGGCTGTTACAGGAGTTTCCCAAATGTGATCCAGCACTCATATTCATGAGTTTTTGTTATAATGAATATGTGATCAAAATTTCAGCACTCATATTCGAGTTTTTGTTGTAATGAGTAATAATGCAATGTATAATCTCATGCGAAAATTGTATGGAAAATTTTCTTATAGGATAATCGCAAACTATTTCTTACTGCTCGCATTTGAGAAACACTTCTTGTGTAACTATAGTCTGATTTTTAATTCCGTGGAATTCTGACGTATCTTAATGTTACCAGAGATTTAAAAAATCCCACAAAAAAGATAATAAATTGAAACGTATACAAATAAAAATCAATGGCCGCACATAGATATATTATGACAAATGCCTGACAGATAGTTTGGGGTAAAATCGAACTACAGGTGGTAATACTGTTTTTCATACAAATAACTCGCTCTATTTATACAATGACATCTGTCAGAATTCCACCGAATTAAAAATCAGACTATAATGCCTTGGTTTTCCTGGCAAGCCTTGGCCTTATTTACGTATGTGTGAGTGCAGTGACAGACACTATAAGTATCAAATGTATGAAGTAGTATTCACGCACAAATTTCTATACTGCCATCCTGAAGCTATAACGTTAACCAACATTTGGCCAAATACAATTTTTTTATGTTATCTTATAGTTAACTCTATCAATGCATAGAAGTGGTATTCTCATGCTGTAGTTTGTGATATAGCATTATAAAAAAAGTCATATTTTAGTTAACAAATGGAGTCATTTCTTTGGATCATCGAAATATGGTCTTGGTAATTAACAATGTTATAGCTTGAGGGGAGGCAGTATACAAAAAATAGCTGCATCCATACCCACACATTGAACTTGAACAAGGCTTAGACTGTAGAGTCAAATCAAGCTTGAGGCAAAGTCAGAGCATTCTAAATCTCAGCATCATCTAGGTCTTGATGTGTGATCATGAAATTAAAAACTTCATTCAGCTTAAAAATTTAATGTCCTTATATCTCATCCAGTATAACAGTTGTTTTCTCAGATACATAAAGTCCATCCAAGAACTTTCTGATATCCTTGTTTTTCACAGTCGTAGACTGCTGGATGAGAGCTGCTGAACTCGAAACATCTTCTAGGGAGTTACCTTCAATGATAAGTTCGTCCTTTTGTTTAGGGGAATTCACAACAGTAACACCGGGTGCCATCTTTACCCTTCTGATATATTTCTCCCCAAGGAAGTTACGGATTTCAATTACTGAATTACCCTCAGTTGTAACACAGTTAATAGGGAAATGGGCATATACTGCACGCATTTTGTATTGGAATCCCTTGGTGACACCTGAAAATAGTAAATTATGCTATAATTTTAGAGTAGAAAGCAATTTTAACATTTTAAATTAACATTCTTCTTCTTCTTCTTCTTCAACTAATGGACGTCCACTGCTGGACATAAGTCTCCTGCATGGACCTCCACAAGCCTCGGTCTTGCGCCGCCTGAATCCAGCGGCTCCCTGCGACTCGCTTGATGTCGTCTGTCCACCTAGTGGGGGGTCTGCCAACACTGCGCTTCCCGGTGCGAGGTCGCCACTCCAGCACCTTGGGACCCCATCGACCATCAGCTCTTCGAACTATGTGCCCCGCCCATTTCCACTTCAGTTTCGCAACCCGCAGGGCTATGTCGGTGACTTTGGTTCTCCTACGGATCTCCTCATTTCTGATTTGATCTTGCAGGGATACTCCGAGCATAGCTCTCTCCATCGCCCGCTGAGTGATCCTGAGCCTTCTTATGAGGCCCATAGTTAGCGACCATGTTTCGGATCCGTAAGTAATCACTGGCAACACGCACTGTTCGAAGACTTTAGTCTTCAGGCACTGAGGAATTTTGGACGAAAAGACATCTCTAAGCTTCCCGAACGCTGCCCAGCCGAGTTGGATTCGGCGGTTGATCTCTTTCTCGAAATTAACATTATGATAGTATATTATAGAACAAGAACTTGTACCCTGAGAGAGAGGTTTAAAAATTTATCCTGATGCTTGTTAACAAGCCTTGTCTCTTCCATAAGGCAATAAAAGTCCACAGCTAGACATAGAACTGTTGCAAGGGCTTCCACACATCATTCCACAATACCAAAGCCTCTGATTAAGCAGTTAAGGTATCAAGTTCAATGATAGTAATAATACACCCCAACGAAATACATAAGTTTTACCTTTGATCATGTTTTCAACATGAGAGCACACTGTTCTTACTGCAGCAAGTTCTTTCTTTGATCCGAACCATTTTTCCACCTTTAAAACCCTAGGGTTTACCATGCGAATATCAACAGCTAAGTGTTTAAAGTTCCTCTTCAATACTCCTCGAGGACCCTTTACTGTTACTAGCCGGGATTTCACATGAACTGTCAATCCATCAGGGATTTTCACTTTTTGATTTGCAACGATTTGCTTCATGTTGTGGCCTAAAAATAAAGTATTTCGATCAACATAACCTAAGACACTTTGACACTAAAGAATGTTTTGTTTTTGTAAAGTAAACTATAAATTAAAAATATAAGTTAAAATATTTGCATATCAATGCAAAATACTAATAATTTAGCACAATCACGTAAATATTGGGCATTTTTAAGAGATTATTTTAGATTTTTATTTCCACAACAAATTTTAAGCTTACATTCAGTGACACCGATAACCGGAAAAGGCAGGAAAAATGTTGCCAACTCAATCTGTATATGGCAGTATCGATTATTTAGTCAATAAAAAATTGGCCCTAAAATAGGATAAATTAAATCAGCTGTTATAGTGCGATAGTTTTATTGTCCTACTTTGCGGTTCGAGTATTTTTGCACCTCGACTAGGTACCTACCTATTCCCTTATTTACCTTTGAAAGGTACATTAACAGGTAACACAAAAATAATATTCTGTTAAGTACACAGGTTATTTAGAAATAATTACTCCATATTATTTTGCGTTTATCGATTTGAAAAATCGTTTTTTTCGGTAATATCGATTTTTACACTGTCGATCACATTATCGATCTACGTGCCTCATAGAGTACTTAATCATAGAATACTTAATGAGTTTAGATACTCACCTGTGGTACTCACTAAAAGTAATGCCTGGAATACATAATATGCTACTAAACAAAGCAGACTAATAATAATAATTGTAGGTATGCCATTTGCTACTAGATAGTATGCTCGTGTGTACATTTGCTCCAGCAAGCACAGATTTCAGAAGCATAGGTAGGTACCTATTATGAGCAAAGTTCTTTCTAGGACGCCTGAGATACTCAATATGCTCAATAGTTAAATGAATCGTTCTAATAAATTTTAATACCTATGCATTTTTGTCGTGTTTTTATAAAATAGCGACTGTTCATTCAAATATTCAGAAGCAATTGCAAGACAAGGACGAGCCACATGCGAGACACACGTGTTGTCCCGTTGTCCCCGTTAATGGGGACACAGCGGTAATTGAATAAATTATTAAAAATTCATCTCGTTGTTCCCGTTCTTTCAAAATATTTTCTAATCTCGCGTCGCAATTTTTTTTTGCATAGGTACCTCCATTCTGTGAACAAAGAGACTGGGGATTTTGTTACATCATTGAATTTTGAAGTATCGATAATCGATGATTTGGAGGTCATGGAATTTTGGACATGCCTATTGTTTTTCAACATCTGTCACTGTCACCACAAAAATATAACCTAAAAGCTCTCCTAAAAGTCCTAAAACTATAAATAAGAATAAGTTAATTTATTTAGATCGTAGATAGATTTAGAAAAAGAAGCTGATTGATACTAAAATAAGTTGAAAGCCTGACCAGCGTTTATCGCTTTCATTAGAATGCTTAGAAAACTTGTTGCTACTGAAGTATTTTTAAATCACAAAGTATTTACTAGAGGTAACCTAAATATATTTTAACTTTGTAATAATTCCAATCACTCAATGCTTTTTTGAAGATATAAAAGATGTAAGGGCAGGATACCAATGTAATGTTATTACATTTATATTGAACTTTTTCTGATAAAGAAGAAAAGATTTTTTTTTAATAAGTTCAGAGACACAGATCCATTTAATAAGATTAGCATATGACATAGGAGGTGTGGTAGTATGTGCTAGTGTATTTAATCACCATAACTTTAGGAGTAGGCAGTACCTACATCAGACAAAAAATAGTTGATTTTTTTGAAGTTGATTGAAAATACTCTTTTATAGCAAAATCATCATGGGATATTGTAGCAGGAGTGTGTGTTGAACGATTACCAGTTGTGACTCCACCTCTTAATGAAATACAAAAGAAGTTCAAGGACTTGTTATGGACAATAGAAATTGAGAAAAGCCTCAAGTCAGATCATGAATTGAGACATGAAAGTGATAAGTAAGCTTCTTTTTTTCATATATTTTTTTACTGCAACATCATCATCTAAACTGTCTAATTTTTTTTTTTTAAATGATGTCAAGATAACCCTTGACTGTGAACTTGCCTGATGGTAAGTGACGATGCAGCCTAAGATGGTAGAGAGCTAACATGGAAGGGGTATAGCAGTGTAAATTCAACCCATACCCCTAATCTGTTTCTACACACCATCACGGCAGAATACTAAATCACATCTTTGACTTTAGGGTGGTAACTAGCTATGGCTAAAGTCTCCCTGCAGACTTCACCGCTAGACATGTCTCTCGAATGATCACTACAGTACACAGTCCTGTGTTGCCTGCATCCAGCTATAACATGCCTGGGTTTGTCCATCCACCTAGTAGAGAAGTCTGCCAATGCAGCATTTCCTGGTACAGGGTTGCTACTCCAGTATCTTGGACCCCAACATTCATATAGCTGCATAAAAATAGAATTTTTCATTAAAGAAGAAGGTGACAAAAATTCTAAATAATATTACACTACATTCATGAATTCATGACTTTTTCTTGAAATTAGTTTTTTTTTAATCCTGTGAGATACAGAACTCTTTGATTTCCTAGAATAAAAGTATCTTGAGTCCATCTCTACAGTTCAATTATACTGCTATTCCAGTATACATGGAACACAGAAAGAAGAACAGCACTATTTTTTCAATTTAGTTAAGTTTAGAAATTGTGAAAATTGAACAAGCAACATTGCAGCATAATTCCGAGAAATAAATTTTATTTTAACCTATTCCAGGGTACAAGCAGAGCTTCTTAAAAATGAAGTAGATGTGGATTTAGATACAGTGAGCAAAATAACTGCTCAAGATTTTGAGGATGCTTCCACGGACGAGTTGAATCAGTTCAAGTTTGCTGATATTTTAACAGGTAATTGTATTAGACGCTCTATTCTTTATCTAGGATACTTTTACTGTTGAGTCCTTAGTACAGATACAGTCACAAACATGGTGATATGACAGTACTTTCCAAATTATTTATTGTTAATATTGTTACACGTTTTGCAATGCTGAGGATAGTAGGTACTAATTAATACTGCTCACATTTCAAAATACAAACATTTTTTTATAAATTTTTTATTTCACTTACTGTAGACGTCATACGAAAGTTCAGGAAACTATTTTTTAAAGGGTTCAAACAATCACTGAACTTGTTGCAAAAGTGTTGTATTCTGGTGTGGTAGTTGGTTGTATTATTAATTTTTATTAATTTACTAGCTGACCCCTGCAATTTCGACCGCGTGGATTCAGTTTTTAAAGTCCCAAGGGAACTCTTTGATTTACTGGGATAAAAAGTATCTTATGTCACTCTCCAGGTCCTCAACTATAACCATGCAAAAAATCACATCGATCTGTAGATCTGTTGCAGCGTTATTAAAGGACAAATCAACTAACGAACACACTTTCGCATTTATAATATTAGGAATTAGAATTTCTGTGCCTGATGCGTCATAGTAATTTTTAAGTAGGGATCAGTGTATTAGATCTTTAAACCTATAGGAAATTACATTTACAATTACATTTTTGATTAAATTCTGCAGCGATTTTTTACTCTATTTACTATATATTGTTTTGCAGCTGTTGAACATTAAAAATACATAGTGGACAATTATCAATTACAGAAGCTGACAAAAAAGGTATTAAAAGTACACCTGAAAGGTGTCTGCAAAGGCATGTGGTGCTAGTTGTAGATCAGAAACTTGGGAAAGATGTCAAAACTATTTTACCGCAAGGGTTATGGCAAGAAGGAGAGACTCTACGACAGGTACATAGACAAGTACTACTTTGAGAGTATAAAAAAACATTTAGTTCCAAATTGTTGTACATTGTCAAAGTCTAGTAAAGTTCATAGCTCACTTACACGATACCGCTCCGACACAGCACCTACACTTCTCTGCTTAAATCGTGAACGCTACTGCCCACACACTGACAGTTCTTTCTTTCTTTCTTTCTTCGTACTGGGCTGGTTTCCACACTTAGACCAGTCATTGGTTTGTTGTGTGTAATGCACCAATCCTTCCGATGTTTTCACTCCAACCATCCCAGCTCTCTCCAGAAGTCTAGCAGGCCGCCCAGGTTGCCAAGGACTTCTCGAAGTGAAGCCGGGGATCCGAGATGGTTATTGCGTTGCTCTGCTACGCCCGTCATCCTAGGAGCACGTGCGCCGGTGTTTCATCTGCCACTGACAGCAAAAACTTCACTATTTTACAAAAGCGACATTTTTGCTAGCTGCCGGCGCGTAGTTGGTAAGGAAGCCTTTTGTAGTCTTATACCCTCAATCTAGTGATTGAGGGTATAAGACTACAAATCACTTATCTATCTGCAGTAGTCTGCAGATAGATAAGTGATTCTCGAATGACCCCACGGGTCTACCTTGCTTGAAGCGTGCGTGAAGCAAGACGTCGACCATCGAGTAGATATATTGTGGTAAGCTTATTCGATACGCGATTTACAGATACAAAATAAGATAGTAAATCTTATAAAGAAAGTAAGATGAAGTGTATGTAGATATGTACAGAGAAAGCACAACTTCAAGCCGATATTTGAAAATGCATTCTAATAATGTGCGGGAGCTGTGTCGTATAAGTAAGCTACGGACTCTAGATAGAAAAATATACCCAAAAATTTGTTTTAGGAGTAGATATTCAATACTCAATAGTACAATAGGTTGAGATTGAACCGTCAACCTTTCAGTTTTTAGTCTACACCTTTAACGATTGGGCTATTAAAATTTCAATTTCAATCCTATTTTCTATCCTACTTCCTACTAATATTATAAACGCGAAAGTTTGGACGTATGGATGTTTGTTACGCAATCACGTCGCAAGGACTGAATCGATTCGGCTGAAATTTGGCACAGAGATAGATAATATACTACTTCTTATCCCGGCTACTTTTTATCCCGGGAAATAAGAGAGTTCCCGCGGGGATAAAAACATTAATCCACGCGAACGAAGTCGCGGGTATCAGCTTATATAAAATGTTTTTTCCATAGACTGCAGAGCGAGTACTGTCAGAGCAGTGTGGCCCGGGGCTGAAAGTGAAATTTCTTTCGAATGCTCCATGCGGTTTCTATAAGTACAAATATCCCTCTGATATCAATGGCAAATCTGGTGCCAAGGTAGGTGATATAATTAAAAATTATTTATTTCATGCAAAGCCAACTTGTGTTATGACAAGTCAAGGCTTTACCACAGGTTCGTACTGATAGAGCTAAGAAGAGCTGCAGGGCGATCGGCTAAAAATATATCAATCCTTAAAGGACAGCATCAATGTCAAAATATGGTTTTTAGCCAATGGGATTGGCCTATTTATTTCCCTGCATTCTTTTGAGAAAAGCACTATATATGCTTCGGCCGGAAATGGTAATTGCCTGTCTCGTATTTAGCGAAGTCCTCGCCTACGGCTCGGCCTTCAAACTTATACTCGACCTGCAATTGCCTACTTCCCTGCCTTTGCAATAATGTACTATTAGACGACTCCAAAGCTTGACTGGAATATAGCACGGGCCGAGTCGAATCCTAGTATCGAGTCGAAAACCTAGTAGTTAGGTACTTATATTTTTAATCAAAGTATTTGATAAACTTTTGCTGCGACAAAGTTAAACCGTCGCAACCCCTATACGGGTTTTCACAAAATGTAATAATATAAACATATTATGAATATAATTAATTGGTACAGACTGCTTGTCGCCATTACAGATAAATAGGACAATATTACTATACTAGCTAGGTGCCTATATTTTCCAAAATACTTAGAACACTTTTGTGGCAAAGTGCAACCCTGATAACCCTGATAACAGTGGGGATTCTACATCGGGTTTTCACAAATTACAATTAATAAATATAAACAAATGAATGATAAAATGACGGATACAGACTGCTTGACGCTCTTGCAGATAAAGAGGAAAAGTTTCCACTCGCATATACACTTTTGAAGACCTCCTTGGCGCAGTGCTGAGCGCTGTGGTCTTATAACTGGGAGGTCTCGGGTTCGATTCCCGGCGGGGACAATTTGATAATTTATAATTTCTGAATTTTCCCTGGTCTGGTCTTCCCTACCCTTCCGTCAAAGACGTACAGCCAAGCGATTTAGCTTTTCGGCACGATGGTGTTTTCGGCACTGATTAAGGGTTTAGGTTGAATGTACCCTGCCATACCCCTTCAAAGTTAGCCCGCTACCATCTTAGACTGCATCGTCACTTACCATGAGATGAGATCGCAGTCAAGGTTTATCTTGCCATCGAAAAAAATAATAAGTAATTTTCGAATAATCTGCTCTAAAGTAGGTTTCACATCTAACGCATCAAGTTTGACCACGAATGGAAGCGCAGCGGAAAGTGTTACGCAATAAAAGTTTTTTAGCCAACAACGGCAAATAAGAAAAGAAGGGTTATGATTTTAGCAGGTTTTGTATGTATTTATGTATGTGTTTGTTTTAGTTTGTTTAACCGTAACACCTAAACTTCTGAGCCGATTTTGATTAATGGGTCAATCGATTCGTTTTATATACGGGCTACATTTTATACGAATAAAGTCAATATAATAGATGTCATATCCAACTTGATGATCCTCCCTGGCGCAATGGTGAGCGCTGTGGTCTTATAACTGGGAGGTCTCGGATTCGAATCCCGGCGGGGACAATTCGGGAATTTATTATTTCTGAATTGTCTCTGGTCTGGTATGGTGGGAGGCTTTGGCCGTGGCTAGTTACCACCCTACCGTCAAAGACGTGCCGCCAAGCGATTTAGCGTTCCAGCACGATGGCGTGTAGAAACGGATTTGGAGTATGGGTTGAATTTGACACTGCTATACCCCTTCCAAGTTAGCCCGCCACCATCTTAGACCGCATCGTCACTTACCATCAGGTGAGATCGCAGTCAAGGGCTATCTTGTCATCGAATTAAAAAAAATAAAACTTTCCGTAGTTGGAATACCATTTTTACACATTTTCCTGTTAAAATACTATTAAAATTACTCGCATAATTCAGAGCGCCTTAATTATACAATGTTTCTTTATGTTTCAGGTATTTTTCTATTACGCCAACTACAACGACGGCGAAGTGGATAAAAAATCAAAACCAAATTGGTTAACAAGAAATGAATTAACTGAAATATTGCCTGAAAAGTACAACAAAACAGTCCAAGATTTTTTAATAGAAGAGTCATATTAGTCTATCGTGCAATGTATTTATTTGTTTAAGTTATGTAGGAAAAAAATAATAAAACATTATAGTGACTTTTTTTTGTTTGATTCGTAGTTTTTTAGTAAAAGAGGATTTGCTTTTGGTTCTGGAGGTTCTGGAGTCTTGATCAGGGATCGGGGTCTAAAACCAACGATTATAAAGTACTTATTTAGTATTAATATTTTACTACTGTTTTGACATTTCATACAATGACGACCTTAAAGTAACATTTTTTTTATTACGAGATAATCTTGCGCTTGATGACTTTCATTGATAGAAAGCACTGATGAGGTCTAGAGTGGAGCGCGCTTGCGTAGAAAATACCTCAAGTGCGTGGAAGTGCGTTTCACACCTTGGTGGTTCGTACCTAAATAGACACATATCTACGTACTTACATACCTACATGGAGTACTAAAATCATAAACCATTGTATAGTTCTGTGAACTCACGAGGGCGCGTGAGCTTTACTTGTGGTTACGTCGTGTACATGCACATTGCGTAAGTATGCGTGCCTGTCAGGAGCCTACGTGGGAGCGGTCAGGCGCGAGCAAGCTCTCGCTCACACTTATACAGATACGACACACACAACCATGAGCCACGCGCCCTCGTGAATTGCAAGAACTATAACATTGGTATCATTTTGTAACATTAGCTTCCTATGTTTAAATTCGGCATTCCAAACAATAATAATCGGGATATTGTTATTGCAAGTAGGCAGTCTGTAGTGCGCAGCAAGCTCCCGCTTCCCACGTTTACAGTGAAACAGTCGCGGCGGTTAGCGCGAATCCAGCGGCGGACGCTTCGCGAGAATGCTTCGAAATAGAAAATTCAAACAATGAGCGTGATTTACGGGTAAACAGATTTCGGTACTTACCTACCCAGTTAGGGTTCTCAGTAACAGCTTTTAAACAAATTCTGAAATTATATCCCAGTAGCTTATATGCTCGCGACTTTATTCGCGTGGAATTTGTTTTTTTTAAAAACGCCGCGGCATCGCGGCTACCTTCTACTGCGGTTTTTTCCGGGAAATAAGTAGAGATAAAGTCTATGTCACTCTCCAAGTCCGCAACTATAAGAATCCTTACTTCCTTACTAATAAGTAGGTACTTACTTATTATAAATGCGAAAGTTATGTTGAATGTTGGTTTGTCAGTTAATCACGCCTCAATGGAGCATCGTATGGACGTGATTTCTTGCATGGGTTTATTTGAAGACTTGATGAGTGACAGGCTAGGCAATAGCAAGCTTTAGGTGCATTTTTGATCGAAGGGTTTAAATATAACACCACAACAACTTTCAGTGGGATTAAAAAAAAATATAGGTAACTAAATTCACTCGCAAACAACAATTCTCATGGGTATCCCACGACTAACGTTTGTCCCTGTGGCATCAGGATTAGAAATAAGATTTTTTCAGAAACATCGCTTGAACTAGTTAGGTACCTACCTACGCTCAGATATTACTTTGGTGAAATCGGCCCTAAAGAAATCGGTATCTATACAAACAAAGATATCTATTGGAAAACTACAGAGTCTGTTAAAAGCTTTACGAAAAATAATTGTAAACCTTAAAATCATTCTATGAGGTAGGTGTTGAACACAAACATATATGTGGTGTTGAACTAACCCTATTACCGATCCCGAAGTTTCCACGGCCAGACGGTAGGTACAAATAAATAATTGATTCTAAATTGAACCTTATAGGTAAGTGCCTCTGTGAAATTGAAGCTTTTTTTTCTTCTTACTATACTTAGATCGCAATGGGCACAGGATTGCTTTTGAAGTTTGAGTTAATTGGCTCGCGATGAAAGTTTAATTCACCTTGTGTAAATGGGTTAAAAGTATCTACACATGTACCAACCTGCAACTCGGCCTTATCTCCAATCTAGTTGATAGTCGGTTGGGCTGATCTAAAAATATATCAGATATCTATATAATTATAGGTTGTACCTATCAATTAATCGTTTATCCACAGTTTTGCGTAGGTAGGTATACCTACATGAAAGACCTGGATTGGATGATTTAGGTATCTCAAGGTTTTACTAAACCAATATTGATTAATAGTGTAAAGACGTATAATCCTTTGTTCCTCACTAACTAATTATTAATTGTTACTTTTTGCTCAGGCTTTGTTAATAATAATTTTGCCTCGCGCTCGCCGCTTTATACTGAGCTAGTGAATTTAATAAAGGTGTATCCATACGAGTTCCAGTTGTGTATATTATTTTGTCCGCCACCAAACATGTGGTATTGTGAGTGTACACCTACTATTATGTATTCTGTGATACTACGTACTCAATCTAACTTTTTTAGTCAGATTAACTTTATGAGTCCGATTTTTTTTCTATCATGGGTCTGTACATAATATCTTTGGGTATACATCGATGAAGCAATAGGATAATATGAGTTGGTTGAATTGTACGTTGGCGTTCGAAGTTGGTGCGTGTGCAGACGCTATACTTAGGATGGTACATGTTTGCTGCAATCTTCAAGGCTCCGCGCCGTCTTTTAGTGCTCGTTTACAAACATTGCGGCGAACTGTTTTACGTTTTGCGCGGCGTAAGATTAAATAATTCTCCACGGAGAGTAAATAAACATCGATATGTTTATTAGACTTTACGTCAATTAGTCACTGAGTATTGTTATGAGGTACCTAAGTATTTAGAGCGGAGGAAACTTGATACTTTGTTGTCTTTGTTTGTTGTTAAGTTTGTTGCAGTAATAGATGGAAACGCCGGGAACCAAGAAGAAGTACCTAAGTATGACAATTTTTACTAAACCTACCCGCAACCCTAATCCGTTGCAGTAGCATACCTACGTACCTACATACTTAAGTACGCTTTGTTTTTCTATTAACGTTATCGTTATCGTTAAAGTCGTTCAAAACCTCTCATCAGTATCTCTTCTCATCATTGATTCGTGAAATCTGGTGGTATATAACAATAACAACAACACTGCTGGTCAAAACTGATAATTAAGTAGGTAGTAGATATAGTATTTAACTGAAACACATGCAATAACTAGGTACCTTGTCATCTTGGTCATCAGTCTTAACTTTCGGGTCACACTTTTGGAACTTTCGTTAGTTAGATTTTATGAATGAATTAACACTGGAGCATTTGAGGCTCTAGCGTAAGTTGTCCTAATAAATACGTAATGGTAATGACAAATAGTGAGGTTTTCCTTAAACTTTATTTTAATTTAGGTATATCAGGTTTTAAAAAGTAACATTTACGACTCACGAGTCTCGAGCCTCTATACATTTTAGAAATATTACCTATGGGTTATGATTTTATATTAGGATAAAGCATTATGGATTAAGGCAGGTAGGTAAATCTTAAATTAGTAGGTCATTACCTAACAGATTTGATAGCTATTGCCGAAAGTACAGAATGAATATATACCTATCTACTTATAAGTATTTATTAATTATTCATCTCAGCAACTCATCGAGTAACTCGTTAACAAGATTCTTTTATTTTATACGACCTACAAAAGGGAAGCTTTTCCACGTTAGGGAGACGTCCTGCTGGGGTCGCCACCCGCAGCTTCGGAGTAACATAATTGATAAAATTCTTACACTAAGCAATAATCATTTCTTCTCCGCATTCCTTCATTTTGGGAATGGATATTTTAATATTATGCTATAGGTACCCATGTCATTTTACATTTGTATCAACATCGAGGATCATGCAACTTATTATGGATACCTCCTAGTTTACTTAAGAACTACTTAGGTAGTTTTTGATGCAGCTATGTTCGGAGTTGCTAAGTGATCGCTATATCGTACCTAGAAACACTGCTATAAAGTCGCTTAATAGAACTGCTTTGCCAGTAAGGGGTAAATGGTGACTATAGCTACGACCGATTATATAATTAATTGACTCAATTATGGCACTTTAAGTTAGGTGTAATCAAAGCTCATCGGTGTAACATTACACTAACTTAAATGTAATTCAAACAAAGAAAACTGAACAATGTATACAAACTACCATTACCTACCCTAAAGATTATCTGACTAATGACTGCCTACACATCGCTGACCGGTCCTATAAAAAACGCCGACAGAATTCACATAAGCTGCGTTAAATATAGATAAAATTGGTAATAGAAACTGAGTGGGCCATTGTTCCAGACTTTAATGGACCACCCGACCGAAATGAGGTGGAATCTCTGCAAAAACAGTTCTGAAACGTCGATGTCGAAAAAAGAGTAAGAAAAACCGTATACCGACTTAGTCTCTCGAAGAATTCCGTAAAGTATTTTATCTCTGGCTTTCACAGTTCGATAGCGGCCGCACCGTCACACTGCTGACAATATAGCCTTATCGCTTGAAAGTGAGACCCTTTGAAACTTGAGAATTTTGATTACTTATTAAATAGAATATTGGTAGCCATTACACTGATCGATATTCGAACGTTTCAGAACTATTATTAAAGAACAAATATTGAAGTGAAGTGAAAACAATGTCCATTTATGCAGTGCTTATACATGGTTTCATTCAGTTTAGACTTTTAGAGTTAGAGGTGCCTGGGATTCGAACTTCGGACCCCCTGAAAAGGAGGCTGAAGTCACCACTAGACTATCAACGCAGTAGGTATAATATTGTAATAGGATTATGTACTTAGAGCCGATTTCAGCAACGTAAAATAAGTCTTAACCTTATTTTAGCTAGATAGATATTTATAATAATTAATTATCTAAAATTATAAATTACAAAAGCATATTTTTTAAAAACAAAAATGTAAAACAGCTATAAGAAGACGTTTTGTAATAGGTAGATACATATTAAAATTTTCCTTGCAACGCTGACCAGTAATTTCTCAAAGTTTCTCAAGCATAGTTAAGAAGTACCGTAAAAATCCCCGTGTACCCTAGATTATGTAACATTCCATAGATAAAGTAGCGGCCCTCTCACAGATAGTTAAGAGAGATTTTTTTCATTCATTCATTATTGGTTATTTCTCTCAGGATATGTAGGTAGGTAGTGTCGCTTAAGAACTGTTATCGTCTTCACTTGAACAGCTTAATTGTGCTGATAACTGTATACTGGGATAGATAAAAACATCGGCAATAGTCGATAAACGTCTTATACTTACCTATAGACGTTAATTATACTTTTATAAAGAAACTAGCACAAAATAAGATCTCCAACTCCTAGGCTCTCCTTCGGCTATAGGTGCCTATCTAGCGACAAAAATATAACCACAAAATGACAGTTGTACCTACTTATTCTAGATAGCTTTTGTGCTTTTCTGTCCAACTAAGCGTAGGTAGGTAGGTAACGAGTATATCTACTACGTATAAGCTGTTTTTCTAGCCAAGCCTATGGAAGCCCATACAAGAGACCTTTGTCAAGAAGAAGAAGAAGAAGAATAGAAGAGAATGGAATGGAATAGAATAGAATAATATTTTATTCAAATAAACTTTCGAAAGTGCTTTCGACTGGTTCTGTATACCAAACAGCCCGATCCGTCTAGTGGTTTGAGCTGTGCGTTGAATCAGTCAGTCAGTTAGTTACCTTTTCCTTTTATATAGGTATTTAGAAGAAGATTAGGTACTATGGTGTGTTGGTAAGTCGCGTATCAAAAATCAATCACGCCCTTATTCCGTAGTTAAGATGACTTGGCTGGAAGGTTCTGTGGTCGCTAGGGTTACCACATTCGTTCATCATTTAAGAGAACTGTTATTTATTATTTTATTTATTTAAAGTAAAAAATAACTATTATGTTACAAGATACAATGGAAAGCCGTGATTTTCACACTAGGATTCCCTGTTATGTAGAGAAAAAAGTTTAAAAACTGTAACCCGACTACGGAAAATTGAATGTACTCTAACATCGATTATATTGATTACGTTCGTATAAGCGAGCTTACGTTTATCATTCCCTCTCTCTCGCGAATTCTAATATTTTCAATTATTGTGAAAATCTCAGTACACTTTTGACCTAAGTTCATTACTATACTTACTTGTCAATAAAATAACAGATATTTAAGACATATAGGTAATACCTCGTTAGATAGGTACCTACTTACGTACTATAGAATGTGTAGAATGTACGAATCTTCATTAGCAACAACATCAAAGAAAATATTGTGACTGAGAAAATATAAGAAAACATTAATGTATGTATCATGTTTTCGTTTGACTTCCGAAAGTTCAGAGTTTATCCGTTAGAATTTTTATTTTTTTATTGAAGTCTTAACCTACACTTAAAGGAAATATAATAGATTTATAAATACATATCAAAAATTCCGAGGCCGGCGGGATTCGAACCCACGTCTCTCTGGGAATCGCGCCCGAGTGTTTTAACCGCTACACCACGGCCGAAACATACGTCAGCCACGAAATCGACGATATTTATAAATCTATTTATCCGTTAGGTATCGTAAGCACGAGTGAACTCAAGTTTCCGCACAAACATAGTTTGCTTTGATTCTAAATTCAAGCAAAACTTCGTTTAGGGTATTTGAACTTGAGCCTATGGGAGCACTTTGTCCCGGTAATGTATAGTAAGTAAGTAATCTGGCAACCCTCAGCGAGTCAGCGGTCGTGTTGCACGGAGCGGAGCGGAGCGCTGTGGAATGTGTGAGCGTGTAGCGAGCAGCGCGGAGGGCGGGAGGGCCGGCTGCCAGGTGGGCCCCCATTAGCAGCGGCGAGCCTCGAGCGGCCGCTCTTCATCTTTATGATAATTATTTTCTGTTTGTTTTCGTCGAAGAATCGACCCGCCTCGCCGACCAACGCTTCTCAGAACCATCTTCCATTGTGGTAAATTAAAGCCGCCCGGACCCCTGCCACGACGAGAGATAATTCGACAGGATGCCGTATATTATTAATTGCACTATGACTTGTGGAAATGGAGCTTCGAGCTCAGTGAGTCATTCATTCTGGTGGAAGCGACGGACGCGGCGCGTGGGAACGGACGCCGCTCGTGATTTACACTCGCGTCCATTTACGAGCTTTTAAAATTCTAAAATAGGCTCTCTACTCCTCTTTTTGAGCTCCTCGAGACGACGAGTGGCGGCCTTAATCCCCACTTACTGCAATTGAATATTCGTTTCCTTCGCAAATCAATTAACTATTGCGAGGTAAGGCGATAAATTTTCAATTAACTGCACCGCAAGTCCGCAAGCGTCGATTTGGTACAGAGAGGTCAGCTCTTAACTACCTTTAGTTAACAAGGTAATAAATAGGGGTTTCGAGGTGGGCACTATAGTGACCAATAAAAAGAAAAACTGTAAATAAGCCGAAAGAACGCAGTAAAAAAGAGGAACCTCATAATGTTTACAATCTTGTGGCTTTATTCACTTTGTGTTCCAATTTCATGCTAAATCGAGCGGATAAAATCCTCCTTTATCAAGCAGACTTGCCGTCTCGCCGGAGTCCGACCCTCGGGCTGCCCTGCGGCTTGCCCCGCGCCGCGCCTCGCTGCCGGATCAAATCACTCCGCACTCGGCATTCAATACAAACCAAACTAGCTGATCCGGCCCGGCTTCGCACGGGTGGAATTTTCTATAGCTTTTCTATCACTAGAATAAAGACTTTGTTACGAATATACCCACTACGTAAAATGCCCTTATCTGCTCATGTTTAAAAATGTCTGGCTAGTTTCAGAAACTACTGTAAAATTTTCATTCGGTTTTTCATTAATGCATAGCCTTATTTTGCTACAGGTTTAGGTGTAAGTATAATTTGTATGGATTTAATGTAAAACCTTATCCATTAATGAAAACCGTATCATCCCTACAGTAATTTTAGAGATATCTTTTAATTAACGGTCATACAAAATAAAAACAAACAAACACACTTTAGCATTTATAAAATTATATTATTGAGGATGTAGTGATAAAATCTAAAACGAACCCTGATGTGAATGGAGCGTGGTGCGTTGAAAGGACCATTTATGATATTTCAATTTATGGGAATACGAATGGAATGTTTTATGTGAAATCATAAATACAAACCAATATCAATTTAATCGTTTCTAAGGAGGTAACACATTATTAATTTTTACCCGACTACGCCAAAGTCAAAAAGGAAGGATTATGATTTTAGCAGTGTAGGTATGTTTGTATTTACGTATGCACTGAGCCGATTTTAATGAATGAGGTATCAATCGACTTGTTATACCTACTATGCTTCAGGTGCCATATTGGCTACATTTTTTGCGAACAAAATACAGCTAAAACAAAAAGTTACAGCTTTTAAACATTTTTCTTGTTATAGTATGTAGGTATAACATTTATTGTATAATATGTGACTGTGCAATCTTTATATTGTATGATGGCACAGCGGATGCGTCGAGCGGATTAATGTAAAAAGTAGTGGAAAAAATCAATTACATTCTGTATTATACAGAGACATAACTCCGAGAACGCAGTAACTCAAACAATTCGATAAGAGTTAAAAGCTCTTTCATACTGAGACATGGAGACGAGATTTTCTTTTCCTGTTTATATTTTACTAGCTTTTGCCCCCGCGATTTCGTCCGCGTGGAATTAGGTTTTGGGGTGGAATTTTCAAAAACTGTGTGTGTGTGTGAGGAACCAACTGTAAAAATTTCGAGTTTCTAACTTCAGTAGTTTAGGCTGTGCGTTGATATCTCAGTCAGTCAGACAGTCAGTCAGGACTTTGAATTTTATATATATAGATTTTTATAATTTTTTTTTTATAGTTTTTCTACAAAATATAAACGTATTTTGAGAATTTATGTAGGTACATACGATATACCAACCTGTAAAAATTTCCTATTAAGGTAAATAAATCTGTAATAAATCCTTAGGTTGGTAATAAAACGGGTGAATTCTGTACAAATATTTTGATAATTGAAATCGATATTACATAGCTTAGTTTCTATTTAATAATTCACGATTTTCTATAATTTCCCAAGCGAAATACTCGTTTTCCTTGCTTGATTAATTTTCGCTTGAGATTTTCGGTGTACCTATTGGTGTCATTCATATTCACATTGAGGGATTCCCTTTCAGTTTGGCATGAAACGCTCGTTTTCCCGATTCATGTATGAAGCGCACCTGGAACTCAAGAGTGCATCGGTTAGGAGGCTCGACGGGTTATTAATTTTATGGTGTCGATGGCCGCACGCACCTGGCTGCAGCGGTCACTGCCTGTGTCTTACCACCCCCCCTCCCCCCTTCCCTCCTCCCTTCCACCGCACCACCACCCGCACCGGAATCAATCACGTATTTGTGTGTAGGTACACATGTTTTGCTATTGTCATTCGAGTAAACGTTGCGTGAAGACTGAAGATGTTTTAAAAAAAGTTTCGAGTGGTTTACATCATGGACGCTTTCCAATTTTTTTTTGCCGCCCGCAGAGCTTTCTTATGTTATTGAGTACCTACCTTTTCTATGATTGGTAAAGAGAGTCATATTTTGAATCTTAGAGTCGTTAACTAAGATTTTCTTGAAGAGAAGCAGTAACATTAATAGGTAGGTACCTAATTTGGTTCGGTCTAAAGTGTGTCTAATTAGGTACTTAGGTACCTACTCCTAAGATGTACCACACGATATAACAATAAATCTCTAGACCATATAATAGGTAGGTACCTACATAATAATTAAAATCAAATCAAAAAATGTTCTTCTTGATAAAGGTAACCAAATAAATCTCTAATAAGTAGGTTCTAGGTAAATCGCTTATAATTAATAGTGAATATGAAATAGGTAAGTACTTACCTAATATCTAGACTTTAAAACATCTTCGAATCTTATACATTTCATATTTAAGCATCACGTATAAAAAAAAGTTTATCAGTTAAGCCGAGCCAAGTATGTAGACAGCATTCCCCTCCTAATCGAACTGGTTGGAGGCTGTACGAACATTACAATGTAAATGGCACATTCGTCTGCAGGTGCCCACGACTTGAATGCCCACTAACGTAGCACTTTTCAAACATTATCTTCAATAAGTTTTACGACCATTGCTGGTCATGTTCATAACCAAATAAAGTTGTTGTAACCAATACAAGCATTGTATTCAAAACGTATAAATTGTAATAGTAATGAGATTTGTTGTTTCGTTGATAACGTATCTTACGAGACTCGCAGGCGACGACGCTGTGGAAATGTAACGGATGCATTGTAGCATTTGCTTTAGCACTTGACACCTATTCGACTTTTTAACATGTAATCGCGATAGTCTACCATCACGCATTCACGTTATTTCATGTATACGGTATGCGGAATGCGACGTGAAGATGTAATATCTCCTCGAAGCTCTTTACCGCTGCGTTGAAGGATGTCTTGAAGCTTTTCTGGATTGGACTGGACATGGTATCAACATCAACGGCGAATTGGTACATCACTCAAAAGGCATCCAAACAGACGAACTGATACCTTTGTGTAGTGCAAGTTCACTTATATACGTAAACTAGGGATGTCTCTAGCAGGGGAAACTGAAAAGCTTTCGATAACAGGGAGTATGATAAAGAATAAAAAGCTCCAAGAGATGAGATCTGTGTCCGCTGCCATAGTGCCATAAAGGCATACGAGCTATTGAGGCCATTTACCTATTAAAAAGGTATGAAAAGGCAGGTTTATACATGCCTAAGGTACCTATACTGGAACTTGATTTTCCTTGCTCAAAGTTATGCATAACGTGTTTAGTTTTGCGTAATGGTAGTAAGAGATTATAATATTTATCATATTAATAATATAATTTATTTGCGAGTCGTAATTATAACAATTAACAATATTAGGCATTGCACGTGTCTATGTAGTTAATGGAGTATGTCATAGCTTAGACATAATTTATGGTTATGGCAAACCAACATGATTTCATAGGCATTCTTATTTCTTTCAAGGTTTCTTTACATAATATTATAAAATTTCCATCGATCTTGCATTTTCACAGTATAAGCTTCCTTCATGCGCCTATAGTGTACCAAGACCTACTTCATTATTAAGTATTGTTGTAACTACCTATCCATTTCTAACAAAAATTTTACGCTTATTTTGGAAAATGGAAACCACGTTTGCCGCGAAGTCTTCACTAGGATTCAAGTCCTATCCGTTTTAATAATGAAAAAATTAGTCATTTATTTCTTGAGGGTAGAACATACATTTAATAATTAATAAATAGGAACTCTCCTATGGCAAACAAGCCGAATCTCTTTGCTACAAAGATCATCCCTAATAATATTTTCCCATATAGTAAAAAAATGGCGGAGCCGTTCGTTAGATGTAGGGGAGACTGGGGTTAAAAGTGCCGATTTTCAAAAAACTCATGCTGCGAGAAAATTCCTAATTTCTGCTAAATGAACATGCAATGAATTGTGTAAATTGACAGAAAAATTATGTGACACGTCAACGAAATAATAATAACAATAAAATATGTAGCTTTCCTCCTTGACGTATACTGGATATAGTAAGTAGGTATGTATATAGTACCATACCTACATAATATTTAAATAGTGACCTTTATAAAAACTTGTTAACATCTAAAATAAAATTAAAATAAAAAATATTCTTCTTATACTTACCTAATTGATTAATTGATAATGATAATCCCGATATATGTAAGTTTTAACACTTTAAATAAAATACTCCGGTAGGTAAATTAGGTTAACAATAGTGTAGGCAGGACGTGTCGAAGTACATAATATAATGAAGCAGTTGTTGCATGGACTTCTGATTACCTATCGCCTAAAGTGTAGTTATGGCTTTGCCCAGCATTGGGCCGGCTAAGGCTCACAGCTGGGAAAATGTCTTCTCTTGAATCAGAAGGGTAAAGATCATAGGCATATATAAAGGACGACAGGGTACCACGTTGGTCGACTGCGGATTGGCAGACTTCAAACACTTTTGAATAATTACATTTTGAAGAACTTTCAGGCAAGCAGTTGTCCTCACGATGTTTTCTATCGACGTAGTCATCTAGGTATAATCTCTTTGCGTAGCTGTCTAAAAATGTAAACAAGTGGTTTCCTGCGGAAAGGCGTAAGCGACGCGTTAAGTACAGAGGATAGGAAGATCATTATATTTATCCATTATATTATTATTATCTGTTTATTATATCGAAACTAAAAGAATCTTGCGCAAGCATCCAAAAACAAAGGCCGAGGATGACGAACGTTTTAGCACTTCCATAAAAACCGAAGCGAAACTACGACGGTCAATAAATTAATAACTCATCGTCAAATGCCTCCAATTACTAAACAATATAAAGCGGACTCAAGCAGGTAAACAAAATAGAGCTGTTATAAATTTTACAAGAGCGGTCGAAGCCCACACTGCCTCTAGACCGCATTATGCAGTTTTTTTCGTCAACTTTTTGCTCGTTGGCATTCGCTTTGTGGGGTTACTTCCGTCGGTACATTTTTTTATGGTGGCGCTTATTTTGGACACAAAGGCCGTAATTTACGGAGCGAAATAGAGCGATAGCGCCACCACCCCGCTTTGCTTTACACTTTGTACTATGCGACCCTGTGCGCCGCGGCAGTGGTACGCTGGCGTGTACCTGACGTGCGTCATCACATTGGCATTTCCATGTCGTGGGTGTTTTGCATCGGCATCTTATTTTTATTCATACGCTACGACTCTATATTTTAGCTCGTAGAAGCCTTGCACCGTTGTTTTTGCAATGCTTATTGGTCGAGATTTCAAAGTTAAAAAATCATCATCATCAGCCGACATGCATCCACTGTTGGACATAGGCCTAGTAGCGCCAATGTTGCCTATCTTCGGCTTTTCGCATCCAATCGATGCCTGCCACTTTTCGGATGTCATCGCTCCATCTAGCCGGGGGGCGCCCTACACTCCGTTTGCCGAAAAAGTTAAAAAATAATTTTAACCATTTTATGTCTTTATCAATGTATCTAAATACTCTGCGTAAGTAAGCCGTAGGGACACTACGAGTAGCTACATCGTAGCTTTTTTTTGCTATGTACCTATATTCGTATTCTTACAAAAAACCACCACCGACATGTTACATGTGTATGAATGTATGGCCGATCTATGTAGGATATACCTGATCCTATAACCCAGTTTTCTGCTCCATCGTCATATTCTCAATCATCATCTATCTAACACCTACCTACCTATTCATCCAGAACATTCTAATGAGCCCAAACACACTAGATCTGCTGTAAATTGCTGAGCAGTTGGGTATCCGATAGACGACTTGATGCTGCAACATAAACTCAAGGTTATCAGTAGGTACACCAAATTTCAAATCAGTCGCACCAGTGAAAATTTGGAAGACCCTTAAATCAAGTAGGAAATGAGCTGATGATCTTCATACACCCGAGCAGATCTTCATAAATTACAGCTAAGAACCATCTCGATTACTTTAGCTTTCAAACAGAAAAAACCGCATCATAATCGGTCCATTCTTTAGAGAGCTATGAGGGAACAGATAGATATACAGACATACAAGTCAAACCCATAACACCCCTCTTTTTCCGCCGGGGGTCAATAAAATAAGTTCTTACATACGGAAAAGCTTACGGAAAAGCAGTGAACACTTTTAAAACAAATAATCTGCAAAACGGTTGGTAGTTAGGTACTTACGAGTGTAGACAATCTAGATTTGGCTTTGAGATTAGGAGAATTTTTTCGCGCTTAGTTACGCTTGTCTGGTACTTAGATTGGTTGTTGATATAAAATAAGTAGATAAAAGGACAGATTTGGACTTTAGGTAGGTATTTATTGCCAAAAATAAAACAGAAAGGTATCGATTTCACATTAAAGCTTTTACGGTGAAAAGTATGCAATGGTGTTGCTTTATATGGAGTTTGGATTATTGGCGATAAAATATTTACTGTCGTTATAATTATGTTTTAAAAATAAAGCACACACGCGGCAACGCAAACAATTTATGAGCCTGTAAAGTTTTGCCCAAGGAATATCTGAACTACCTACCTAAGTGTACCTACTAGTAGGTTATAGGTATGCAGGTACAATACTTACATCACACAATGCTTCATTTCGAGTTCAATCCATTATGCACTTTTAAGTAGGTACTTCTACCTACATATATAACAAAAAAGTACCGTACAACTTATTCTTTTCAAAGCGCATATTCACATTACGTATCATATTTATGTCTGCCAACTTTCCCTCAATGTTGCTAACTTCTTTGACTCTCGTATTGATTTGTTGTGTTTGTGTTCTGTCCGTACCTACGTCAGATAATCACTATTGTGGAATAAGCGCCAGTGTCGGCGCCTAGACGGCACTTGTTGACTGCTTCTGTACTTAGAAACATTATCCATTGTTTTCCTATTTGCAAAGAATTGTTTTACGTATTTCATGTAATACTTGACAATCTAAATCCTCATGAGATACGTCTCAGAGGCTTATAGAATTTACCGATGTGTCGGCATTTTAGAGGTCCAAACTCCAATTGTTGAGTTTTTAATGTTATCATCTTTGGTGAAACGTCAGAAGGTAGCGGTATTGCAATGTGATTCATCCTGTTAGCTTTAAGTGACTCATTTGAGTTTTATTATTTTAAACCCTTGAACAGATCTCTTGTGAGATATAATTTGTAAGGAGCAGCACCATCGAGTTGACGTAGAGCCTTACCTTCCTTATCTAGGGAATGTAAGGCATACGTGTTTAAACTTGGCGAAACGTGACAATCTTTTATTTTAAGAGCTTTTACGACACGTATTACGTAGTTGTAGTTGACTACTTAGTTAATAACTTGAAGCAAAAAACTACACAATGAATTGAAAAACTCATGGAAATCACGTGGAAAACATGCTTAGTTCGAACACATAGGTAGGTATTGTGTGAGAAATTAAATTACTCAATCAAAATTCAAAATCATTTACTTCATATAGGCTAACTTGTGGCACTTAATGATATGATATGATATGATAAGTCGAGAATCTACCACCAGTTCGAAAAGCTGATCTGATGATTTAGTGAATTTCATAATAACAAAGTTGTATGAAAGCATCGGCTTTGTTTCAGCTGTCCACATGATTGATATAAGCTACTATTTTAACACTTTTGTTTTGAAATTAAGCAACTGCTGAGTGTCTTGCCGGCTCATCACAGCCAAATCTGCTTTCTGAACCGGTGGTAGAGTCTTGACTTGCCATAAGAGCCACAAGTTGGTCTACCTATAAGAAAGAAATAATTTTAAGTTTGAATATGAATTTGAACCTACCTATTTTACCTACTTCCTAAGTTTTCAACTGTACATAATGATATTGCACTCCACAATGCTTCAATCAATTTGATTACAGCAAATTTTTTGTATTTTCCCCGATTTCTCGAAGATGCATGGCCCGATTTGGAAAATTCTTTTTTGTTTAAAAGAGTATAGGTGCTCCCATTGTCATCAGGTCAGGATCTGATTGGATCCTGGAGAAATCGAGGGAAATCTTCAAATTTTATAGGCACAATATTGATATACTTTGTAGTGGCGTTTGAAGTCGATTTTGCAAAAAGAATTTTTTTCGTTTATCTTGTTCTTTTAGTATCATCATGGAATTTCGCAAAGTAGATAACGCTACCATCTATCCAAATATGCAGTACCTATCTGAGAGGTAAGTAGCACTGTTTTCCCAGTTCCCACAGCCTTTGTTAATTTCAAATTCCGTTGCTTACACGATTTTATTGATACAGTATGAGATCATCATTAATTCGAACGCGTTTCGGAGGGAACGTATAAATGAATCAGAGGTTCGGCAGGGTACCAATTAGATACATGCGGGGCTCGTTAGTTGGGAAAAAGATAATTTCTTTATCGACGACTGCGTGCGGTCCCAACTCATCTTTACTTTAAGCCGCTCTTAAGTGTTACCCTGCCCTTAGAGATACTTTTCTTCCAGACCTTTCTTAGGGTTCCGTACCCAAACGGGACCCTATTACTAAGCCTTCGCTGTCTCATCTTATAAGCCGTAATATAGAAATACGCATTCTGTGTCAAGTGTCTCCCATACTTGACACAGAATGCGTATTCTATTGACACTATAACAACAAATGAGAAAACAAAATAAAGTTGTAAATTAAAGAGGGTTTCCATACAATAAACTTTTGTTTCTGTTCGATCTTAAAAATAGGTAGCGGTGTTGGGTAAATCTTGTACGAATGTCCGGAATTTTAAAGGTCACCAATTGATTGTCTGGTGGGAGGCTTGGCCGTGGCTAGTTACCATCCTACCGCCATAGACGTGCCGCCAAGCGATTTAGCGTTCCGGCACGATGGCGTGTAGAAACCGATTAGGAGTATGGGTTGAACTGCCACACCCCTTCCAAGTTAGCCCGCTATCATCTTAGACTCTATCGTCACTATCAGATCGCAGTCAAGCTTTATCATGCAATAAAAAAAAAATCTTGTCGAATTAAAACAACCTTGCAGACCAGCCGATAACTTAGTTTGTGTGAAGTTTCATTGATTAGGTAGTAGGTAAGGTAAAAACATGTCCTCAGTAGTAAAACATGTCCTCGTAGGTACTACTTAGTAAACCTAACCTATTTACTGTAGTAGTCATGCTCTCTTGAAATGTTGCCAAGAATACCGGCTGTATTACCACGCTGAGCAGCCAGGCTGGTTCTCTACTATCCATCAATTGGATTTGCCATGTTATTACACAAAATAACAACAGCAAAAACAGTGTAACGAATCATCACGCGGGTCTCAAAAGCTTGTAGTATGATAATAAGATTTTCAAAATCGTGAGTAAATATTTGCCCGTCTGACCATTTCGTAAAGCAAGATGAGAGGAACAAAAAATATCTCAACCAGAAGGTCCTGTGGGAGCGGCCGCGAGGTGAGAAGGGTATACGCTGAGTCCGAAGGTGGGAAAGAGAGGGAAATCGCCACGCCCACAACCACCCACGTAGTCGTAAACAGTCCAAATCCTTTGCACGCATTCATGTATCCCAAATCGAAATCGCTCCAAGCATCATATTGATAACTAACAAGGAATAAATATCTTACGTTCCCCCATTACAAAGTCCACACTCCTGTGGACCACTTAAATAAGTTATTCCGTTCCTTTTTCCTTTTATGATCACGATCATAATGATAAATAACTCAAAGGATGAGTCCAGCTCGAGAATAATACTTAATTGATTTTGATGTCTTAAGCGCAACACGACTCTTGTATGTAAATATTAACATAGTTTACCATGGGCGTACCAATCTTTTGGCCCAGGGGGAGCAAATCAGAAATTTTCTGATCCTGGCCCCTGCGCTTGCGCTTGTATTTACTCTTCTTCTCCCTACCCTACTTCTTTATTAACTGATAGACGTCCACAGCTGGACATAGGTCTTTTGTATGAATTTCCACCAGCCTCGGTCTTGCGCCGCCCAGGGATCCAGCGGCTCCCTGCGACTCGTTTGATGTCGCACAACACGCACTGTTCAAAGACTTTAGTCTTCAGGCACTGAGGAATTTTGCTAAAATGAATCTAAAACCCTTGCAATAACATCCCTATAAAAGCCGAGAATTGGTCAACCTAATTCAGACTACAACACAACACCAAAATGAAATAAATAAATACAAAGTAGGTAATTAGCCCAAAAAGGTATAAAAGATGTTCCATTCGTTTTAGCGGCCTCCACTGCCTTCGGAAAGCTATAATTTGTGCATCCACATCGACATAAATAATTAGGGGGGACGTGACGCAATAAGTTGCACATTCCCATATGGACACGCCAAGGACAACTCATAATTTTGACCCATTACTTTGACCACAAATTGCTCTCCCTCCCACCGTGGTATCCTGCCCTAAACTTGAATAGAACCGAACATGATTAATTTACTTTAGTTATATCTATTTTATGTTTTTTGTTTGGTTGATTATTTTTTGAAGTGTACCTACACAATTTAATTAATAAATAATAAGGTGGATTATTAAACGTACAAATATGCGTATTAGTAACTACATACCTACCTACTACATAATATGTAATATGCTCACTTTCAATCCTTAGCAATATAAGTGCTTGTTCGAAAACCTATTCGAAATTACCTATAATAATCCTTACCTACCAGTGCTTTCATAACTAATATGGCATTATATGAACTGAAATATAATGAGAGGCAAATTAAAAGCTTTTTACTTTAGGTTTAAATCATACAAGCGCTTACTCGTAGATAGGTAAGTAGGTAGGTCTATTTTCACGACTGAAAACTTAATAACCACTTGATTTAATGATGATAATATAACCGGATACCTAACTACATAATATTAAATTTTTATTTTACAATATTGAAACAGCCAAACCAATCGCGATTTCAAACATAATATCATTTTATAACGGACGCGAGATATTACCTGCTAAATAAAATTATGACAAAAAAAACTCAAACAAGAGGCCGACGCTCCGTCTGCCTCGCTCGCATAAAACAAATAAAATGTAAAAAAGGTGAGCGATGCATTAAGTGCATATAAACATGTTGCAGCAGTGTCAATATTTGCAGGCTTTTTCCCATGGGAACCTGCGAGCGTACCGCACGCCGCGCTAAATCATTGCCGTGGAGATTTCCACTTTCCTTTTTTGCCATTGAAATGTCAATTTCTTTACCATCTCTCGAGCAGGTACTTACTACTCGTGAGTCGTGCGCCTAAAATCAATTAAGAGTCACCTTTGATTTTCTTTCGCGGTGGGCATGTAGATACCTATACGGTCCTGTCTCGTTCCTAGCTCTTTTATTTTGGGCTCGCAATGACTCAGTAGGAACGCAACATTATTCATTTAACATTTGCCTCCCATTTTGTATGGATGATAAGGAGAGAGCCCTTTTACTTAGTTTTTAATTTCCGCTCGTTTGCTGCAATACTGTTTTATCTAAAAAATTACGATTTGTCAAAAAATGTGTGGTTTCAAAATTTTCCAAATCTTAGTTTTTAACCCCCGACGCAAAAACAACGGCGTAAGTTTGACGTGTCTGTGTGTATGTGCCTGTCTGTGGCATCGTAGCTCGCGAACGGATGAACCGATTTTGATCGCGGGCATCAGCTAGTCTTACGTAAAAAAAAAGTTTCTTGTCAGTATAATAACTAGGTTTGTAAGTAGTTGTTTGTTTTCTGTCTAATTGTCCGTAAAACGTAGATATGTGTTAATTTTTTTTTTATATGAATAGCGGGCAAACGAGCTGGTGGGTCACCTGATGTTAAGTGATTACCGTCGCCCATGAACACTTGTAGTACCAGAAGCACCACCAATGCGTTGCCGGCTTTTCAGGAACTTAATGGTTTGCCCCTTGAATAACCCCATATTGTAATAAGTAATACCTAACACCATATTGTAATTAAATGGGAACACTGTCGAAGGGTTTTTGAATTTTGTGGGAATTTTTGTCCTAATTGATTTTATTATACTTTTGAGTATCACAGCATTTTTGTAATGATTATAAAAAGAAACCATTGCTTCGCTGAATGATCACAAATATTTGTCGCGTGATGTCAGGAGCCGAGTTGAAGCGAGATAAGGTAATTGTGAATGCGTGTAGCTGTCCGTCGGATAAATCGTCGGTGAGCGGACAGGCCGGACCGTGGACAGGCCGGACTGGACCAGGGCAGGCTCCTTGTCCGCGTCGACCACTCGCTATCCTACCACTGCCACCTTGATTTCACAGTTATCACTTATCATTTAGCTCTTTGCTTTTTAACCGACTTCCAAAAGAGGAGGAGATTCTCAATATTCGTCGGATTTTTTTTGGTCCCCAATGGGGGACCAAAAAAAATCCGACGAAAAAAGTGTTTTCCAAATCGCTCCAGGCGTCTTCGAGTAGGTAATGACCTACTCGAAGACGCCTGGAGCGATTTGGAAAACACTTTTTTTATTTGAATGGGTATACTTCCCAGGTGGTCCCATTGTCGTCAGGTCAGGATCTGATGATGGGATCCTGGAGAAATCAAGGGAACTCTTCAAATATAGGCACAATTGATATAGTTACCTACCTATTTTGTAGTGGCGTTTGAAGTCGGTTTTGTAATAAAATAATTTTTACTTTTATATTATTAATTTTTAACATTTTCTTAGCATAAGAATTTTTTTTTTGCGATTTCGTTTAGTTAGTTATCCATTACTTGTGCATAATTTAATTTAAATCTAAAATGTTATAGGTATGTTGCTTGCACATATCATAATAATTTTGTTCCGTTTGGGATTTCTATAGTTATACTGATCGGTAGCGATATGTATTTTTATACACATCGTAGTGCAACAACCATATTGTGATGTCCAAGCGGTAGAGTGCCAAGATAATGTGAACGCCTAAGTTAATTTTCATTATTATGGAAATTCTATCATATTCACACTAAATGACCGATTTTCATATGTATTTTGAAAGCATTGTCTAGACAGGTGGATATACACTTCTTACCTACAGCAGTTAATAAAAGTAATGTTATATTATGTGGCTTTATCATTTGGCAAGAAATTAGCATAGTTGTTTTAAAAATATCTCATAAATTATGCACAAAATTCATCGAGCTTTCAACGGTATCCTGGCTATAGTGTAACTAAGAAATTAACTTTTGGAAGAACTATTTGAAATCTCCAAATGACAAATTAACGCACAGTTCACAATAACTTGAAAGTTACACTCAGGGCTCTACAGGCCTATTTTGTAAAGGCTGCATTAATCATTGCTACTGTACCAATTGTAGTCATTGACTGTATTTGTCGTGTTCTTTCTGCAACAATGCATTTTAGCCAATAGCGAGTGAGTATCGGCCAATAAGAGGCGATTGCAATCGTCACACTGCAGAAATCATTTTTATAGAATCACACAGCTGTAGATCTAACGCAGAAGGTCGATTCTGTAAAAGTTACATAATCATCGTCACTATTATACTGTATAACGCAGCTACCGTAGTTTGACAGTTATTACTAGTTAGTATCCTTATCGCCTGACGAGTACGTCCTCGGCCAATGTGATAAGGACAACTTCCGTATTAGCTCTCATGATCGAAATTTTTCAATCTACTATTATGAACGTCGTGACATCGTTCTAAATCAACAAAATCAGGAGCATCGTCACACTGTGTTGTACTACATGTGTATCTATACGCCCAGCGCAGGTACCTACCTGAGATGGAATGCCCGATACGCTCCTATAATGATGTTAAAACAAACTGTTAGGCTGTCATTAACGCGGCGCAGCGACCAAATGGGGGAGGCCCATTATAAAAATTTGTCCCATCCGTTTCGACCCAAATTTATGGTTATCGTGATGCCCCGTTTTTCTTGGGCCATCGAAGTTTTATTGTTCCGTGATTTGAGTGGGAACAGAGATAACGATGTTTTTGGATTGGGATTCTATGTTATTTGGAGAGGAGGCGATGAATGAGCGTGCTCGACTCGCATACCGATCACTAATAATCACCATCACTGATGTTATGCCCACTTTACATTCGTCAGGGATTATCTGGCGTACGTGAGCATTCGGAATAGTCTTTAATCTGGCTCATGTAAATTAATGAACTATCTCTACCAAATATTTAGGCAGCCTTCTCATATAGCCATGATCCATGGGGTGAACCTGACCTTTCGGTATTCAGTCCGCACCTATAGAAGCGTTCTTATTTCGGCTGCAACTTGAAAAGTTACTAAAGAGCTTCTGGGCGTGGAGCATAAAGGTAGTGTTCAAATTATTACATACCTACTAGATAAACACTGTCGTATTGTTCAGGGAAGTGGAGTGAACACCTGTTAGGACGTTTGTATTTACTGAAAATCTTAGTAGGTACTACTTCCACGTGAAAATCTAAAAAAAAGAAATCTGTCAAATTCATCGATCAGATAAAGGTGGGTAACCTACCTACCTACTTTACCTACTCGGCAATGGTGAAATTAACAATTATTAATATGCAGTAACTGACTAGCATTCTTCATAATTTAGGAATGACAGATTTTAGTAGGATTACTGTTGCCATACTTATTGTTTAGATTCATCAAAGATTATAATATCGGAGCGTAAGCAAAAATAACTTTGTTTTGGAAGTTTAGGGCACATTGCGTACAAAATGAATTAATTAGGTATTTGTTGAAAAGGTTTATACAAATACTCGTATATTTTTGTGTTTCGTCCACAGTAAAGTGGAACGGCACGTCAGATTATGGACATCTGGTTTGCATACCGCAGGCCATGTCTATAAAATACAATACATTACGAGCAATTCGCTGGCTTCTGTGTTACGTGTATAAGCCGTATACAGTTTTAATAAAATATTCCGATTAATAAACTGTAAAAAAACCTCGCACTCAGAAAAAGCAGTGATTCCGGTTTTAAGCCTTTTGTAATAGGTCATTTTAACGAAGTTAAGCCTTATTTACGATTATATTTTTATTGTGTGGCTGCAGATTTTCCATAGTCCTCTAAATGGTGTTGAATATATATCTCAAAGCAGATAATTTAGATTTACAGGTGCAAACGTAACAAAAATCACTCTCAAGGTTTTTAAAATATTCCAGTGGTAAATAATACTGTCGACCGATTACTTAAAGGTCGTAAAGTGACAATCGGTCAGAGTTATATAAATGCTACGCGAAAGGTGATCATGATCTTTTTCGGTATCGATCTGTCTAGGTGTAATTTTGTCATTTATACCTACTTACCTAGTTACTGAGATACAGATATGTTGTACAGGTAGCTAATTAGTAAACTAAATCATTTTAGCTTTGAGGTCAGTCTACGAAGACCGACTTTTTTTTTGGATGACAAGATAGTCCTTAACTGCGAACTCACCTGATGGTATTGGTAAAAGAAGATGCAGTGTAAATTGGTAGCGGGCTAACTTGGAAGAGGTAGGTAGTACGCCATCGTACCGGAATGCTAAATCACTTGGCAGCACGTCTTTGACTGTAGGGTGGTAACTAGCTACGGCCAAAGCCTCCCACCAGACAAAGACTTCGGAGTACCGCAGCAGATTTCTCTGCGGTATCAAAGAGCATGCCGGAGTATTGCTAAGCCGAATTCCGCCAGGCTGCGTCAATATGAGCCGCGGCTGCGGTTCGCTGGCGGACGCTTGCGGTATCGCAGGGGATTCTTTTTTTCATCAGTGCCAGAGTGCGCTGGAGGCAGAGGAAACTCTTCCCTGCCGTCCACCACCAGCATTTTTTTTTTAATATATAGACTAGCGTTTGACTGCGATCTCACCTAGAAGATCTCACTTGCCTAGAAGATGCCTATTCACTCTTGATTTAAGATCACACTAAGTATAGTCAGTTGGAAAAACGGAAGCCGGAAGGGCATTCCAAATTTTTGCGGTATATACTTATTTCTATGTGAATAAAGTTAGATCGGTGTATAAAAAACTCAAAATATGAAACTGAAGCAAGCTGGGTGAATTGATAGGCCGTCACGAGCCCATCACCGTTATCGCGCGGCCACTTTGATTGTCTCGTAGTGCCCTGTCCCCTGACAGCATGACGAATGGTCCGATGCAACCTGCAGATAACCGAAACTTGTTCAGCACTGCCCGCTCTGTGTCTTGTCACCGTCAAAAACAAATAAATTCTAATGATCGATCAGCGGTCCCCCGTTTTGGAACCCTTTAAAAGTTCGGTTATCTCGATTCAGACTTAGACCTCGGTACCTGCTACGATGAGAACGAATGTGTCATAATGGCTCAAGTGCCATTTAGAGATAATTTGAGGGGTTAGCCGACATAGGACCTCCAGACACCAGACAAAGTGTGGAACTTCAGCGCAAGGTTGCCTTTTTGTCGGTGTTGTACAAGATATATTTCGGAGAGTGTGCCCAAGAACTATTCAATTTAGTTCCTCAAGCACCTTTCTACCACCGAACCGCAAAGAATCGTATGAATCTGCACCGCTACGTGGTCGAAATTCCACGAGCTCGCACGAAGCGCTTTGCTTCCTCGTTGCTAATACGCACCGCAAAAATTGTAATAAACTGTAGCCTGTGTCACCCGGAACATAGTAATAACGAATCGATTGACACCTCATTCATCAAAATCAGCTCAGTATTTTAGCTACCAAGAGCTAGCCAGGTCTAGTAACCTTACAGAAGTAACAAACCCAAAAGGCCCAAGCTTACCTACCTACTACCTATACTTTCATACTTTCATCAGCGACTCACTGATAGGCGCTTGTACCTACTGTACGCACCTGCCTTCGCCTGCGTGACAGAGAATTTCAATTAGATTTTTATGTTTCAATGTACCTGCTGTACAGGTTTACGATTGACTGCGATTGCACCTGATTCCAATAGATGCACTTCACTTAGATCAAATTATAAACTGTGGGAAACTAAGACATAACATTACAGTAAATAATGTTACTAAGATTATGGAAAACGTAGAGGATACCTATTATTATTATATAAGTTACTTATCGACATAGAATTATGTTTTGAAGTACAAGTAAGCGTTGCGAAAATCTTATTTTGCTTCATTTATCACTTGCGGTCAGATAGGTGCCAACGCGGTGCCAATCAGTGCAATGATCGCGGCTAAAAATAGACGCACAAGCTCGTATTACGTTTATTATTGTAAACTGCATTATATAATAATGTTATTATAATAACCCATCACTTAACTAATTCAGTTCAGTTAAATTTATCTTATACCTACTTCTTAGGTAGGTATAGGTTAATTATATTTCGCAGAGTTACCTATCGTAAAAGTTCTGGTAGTGGAATTTTGTCAATTGTCTCCTTTTTCACAATATATTAATAGTAGGATCACGGGAAAAATCTTAGTTTCATTAATTTAACTAAGCACATTTTTTTAAAGAATATTTTCCAAACTGAATTTGACTAATATTCTCCTCTCTCCTCCAAATAGTTAAGCGGAAAGCTTGTGTTAGGACTTAGGAGTGGATACGACAATAATGTAACGGGTCGGGATCGAACATGAGACTGTTCAGTTTCAGCGACTTTAATCTTATGACGTAGTAGTAAGGTACTTACTCGTAACTAACACTGAGAAAAAATCATTTCGTTGTGAGAAAACTTGAAAACAATCAATAAAATTTTGATTTTGACTTTGTTGTTGGTTGGTGCGGTTGGTGGTTGTTTTTATGAAGAAACTAGCTTGAAAAATGACGGAGTTTCATATAAACTTTCATCCCCTATTTAATCCCCTTAGGGGTGGAATTTCCAATAATCCTTTCTTAGTGTGCGCCTACGTCACAAAAGGAACCAACTGTAAAAATTTCAAGTTTCTAACTTCAGTAGTTTAGGCTGTGCGTTGATATCTCAGTCAGTCAGTCAGTCAGTCAGGACTTTGAATTTTATATATATAGATAATTTCTTTATACAAATAACCACCCTCTTGTCACTTCTATAAGGAAAATCCCTCTATAGTAGGTTTCAGTGTGGTTTCAGTGTACCTACGTAGTCTGTTACAGTCACAATTTAGATTAAACTATGTCACTGTTTATTGTAAGACACTAGCTTGGATTGAACTGATTTTCACCTAACTTAGCGCATCTAAATATTATTGTGAGTAGCTATGTCTGTTAGTTCAGAGGTAAGTGCATAATGCGCAGACAAAAAATATAATAGAATAGAAAATTTTTTTACTCAAATAAACTTTTACAAACAGCTTTTGAATCGTCAAATGAATCTCTCACTCCAAACTGGTTTTGGAATGCCGTGGCCTTTTCAACCGAGAAGAACCAAGAAACTCGGCGGTTGTTCTTTAAAAAAATCACAATATTATTACATACGTATATGTTGTTAGTACAATACTAGCTATACTTAATGATAATAGTAGGTTAAAATTGTATAAATTCAAGAAATTTTCTTACCAATAATATACCTAGTACCTGTCTGGAATTTTTAATGTTTATTGGTAATACATACATAATATTATGTAGGTATACTAGTAAATATTAGACATAGAAGACATTTATATTATAAGTTTTAGGTTAAATCGTTGATCTAATCGTTTGGGAATTCATTTTTGCATTATGTCGATAGGTAGGTATCTACAATTCTACACACTAACGCATATAGGTAATATATACAAAACATGATAAACATGGTTTGAGGAGATTAAGTGGTTAAATGTATTTACAATTTGCGCAACTAATGCGGAATATCAATAAGCGTTTACGTAAATATACGTATTATTTTATAAAGAGTAATGAGTAGATATTCTATGCTATTAAACGTTAGGTATTTTACGTACTTTACAAAATAAAAGGCCATCATGTTTGTACATTCATAAATTTTTGTCTCTATTTTGTTCCATTGAGGTATGTCTACTCATAACTACCACTAATACTTTTTTATTTTAAATATATTTTTTTATAAACGTATATAAAAGGAAATGGTGACTGACGCATGGCTCAAACCACTGGATGGATCAGGCAGAAAGGTATACAGATAGCTATTATGACAAAGAGAGAATTTTTGATAATTAAACCCCTGTTCCGAAAGAGACGATATAATCAGCCATCAAGAAAGCCGTACCAAGACCTATACAACCCTAAGGGGATAAAATAGGGGTTTGAAAAAGGGCACTTAAACGTAAGCGAAGTCGCGGGCAAAAGCTAGTCAGTAATATGACTTAGATCCCTACACTAGCTATTAAAAGAACTTATCTCTATCCCCTAAATAGTTAGTTGAACAGATTTTTATCGAACATAGCTAAGAATCCTTTGAATTTAAAAAGTTGCATTCAAATCAAACACACAGACATACATACACATAAAGCGGCCAAACTTAAAGATAAAATCCTTTTTACATCGGGGGTTATGCTTACAATAATTCTAATATCATCTGCAAGCTTAATTAAAGAACTAATAAAATTCGAGGGGCATGTGAACGTCCCACATATCAACTGGGCATTCTAAGTGCTATCAGTTTTATTAATAGACACTTGATTTATAATAGTTGCGTTTATTTGATAGGGATTGGTGCCATTCGCACTAGCATTCTATAATAGGCATAGGGAAACAACACGCAATACGTCTTGCCGTCAAATGTATGGTTATTGGTTGAAGACAGAAATATTTTCTGCATTTGCATTTTTTCAATGTCTCCGTTTGGCAGTTGACAGAATAGTAATAGGGTTGGTTACCCTTCGGGTACGAAATCCTAAAAACTATTAAATCCACACGCACAAACTCAAGGGAATAAGTTAAGTGCGATTTAAATCTAGCACACCTATATGGCGGAAAAAGTAAGACAAAACGAGGTCAAAATGCAGTCTCGGCTCGGAATACATAGCTGGTTGTAAGTTGATTGTGTTTACAAGCCGTGAAACCTCTCATGGATTCTTGGACAGTTAGATACGTTGGCTGCCTCCTCGGCGTCCCAGCAATGTGGAGAGTGTATCAAATGTTGGGGCAGGCTATCAAGTGATGTGGGCATTCCTTCGCAATTGAACCGCACGCGCGTATGCGGTGGCGATCGAGATAGTCATGTCAGATGATATGCGTACAAAACAACAAATCGATTCTACCTTTTTATTCTTATTATCTTTGAAATGACATAGCAAGTAGGTAAATTATATAAAATATACTACACTACCTACTATCCGTTGTAGAACCATCTTCAAACTGAAATTAGGTAAGTAGGTAAGTATATCTGACGATGCATGCAATTTAGAAGAATATATAATTTTGTTTATACCCTCAATAATCCAATGGTTTAAGATGGATTGAAAACTGAAAGGTTGCAGGTTCGATTCTCGCCCTAATAATAATTACTCTCTATAATTTATCTATGATTGACACTGGATTTGCTGTCCCTATTTGACATACGAGTGTCTCTGAAACTAATAATTTTGCAAATGGCGCACTGACCTGTATAATAATCGTATAACAATAACAACAATGAAATCAAAGATTTATAGAGTCGGTGCGCCATTTGCAATATTACCTATTACATAGTTCCAAAGACACAGCGCTCACAGCGCCAAAATTGATTCAAAGCCAGGTTAGACAGCCACTTCAGTTTTATAGATTAATTTATTATAAGTATAGATTGTAGAGCTCAGAGGCCTTATCGATAACTAGCTGTTGCCCGCGATTTCGTCCGCATCAATTTCTGTTATTATGATCGCTTTTAAAAGAATATATTTTAAATATGGATAATTTTCACCGTTTTTGCAACATTTTTCACTGATGCTTCGCTCCTATTGGTCGCAGCGTGATGTTATATAACATAAAGCCTTCCTCGGTAAATGGACTATCTAACAAAAAAAGAATTTTTCAATTCGAACCAGTAGGTAGTTCCTGAGATTAGCGCGTCCAAACAAACAAACTCTTCAGCTTTATAATATTAGTATAGATTATATACTGAACTACCTAGGTACATATCGATTTGTCCATCACTAGGACGAGCGGCAGAAATGTGGACGTAACACAACACCGCGCCCGCGCCGCCCGCAAGGTCGCTAGTTCGCTACTGCATTGCGCATGTTCGACACGCCAACAAATATTGCCCCAACACCAACCAACCCCTAACTGAAGTTTACTCTACATCTAAGAATTTACCGTTCCGTTCCATTATAATAAAGTTTAAAAACTGTAAACCGTACTGTAAGTAGTACGGAAAATTAAACCTCAGTCATATTTGATGGTGTGTGTATAAAATGCAGTCACCCGGACCATATAATAACGTACTTCCATGAATGATAATGATATAATATAACGAATTGATTGACACTTCACTCATCAAATTCATCAAAATCAAAACAGATACGTAAATACACACATAGACGTGCCCTTGTACTTGTACCTATGTGTTTATTTACGTATGTTCCGATAAATCATAATTATTTTTATGTCCATTAAAAATGGACCATCCTTAAATACGGTATCAAATGGTGACATTTAATTAATCTAGATGGAATTCTAATACCAAATAACATGGTCTTATAGAATTCCAGGAGCAACCAGTGAAACTAATCTGCAAGAGTAGGTGGTCGTTTATAAGTCACGATTTGACGGAGACTTGTAAATATTTATGTAAATAACTTGTAACCGGCCATCTAGCCATTAAATGTCAATTCAGACGGACCACACCGCAATCACACTACCTAGTGGAAAAAATATGGCCAGGCAGCGCCCAGCGGTCGTGAGTTGCCGCCTGCAGCTGCGTTTTTGTCTTGTCCCTATAGCGTAAACGAGAGTTGACATGTTGCCGCACTCATTAAATTTATATTTAACGACTCGTTCAAATTCAAATATAAATTCAAAATTATTTATTTCATGTAGGCCAACCTGTGGGTCTTATGACACGTCGAGACTCTACCACGGTTCCAAATGCAGAATCTGCTGAGAAGAGCCGGCAAGAAAATCAGCAGTTGCTCTTTTCAAAACAAAATAATATCTACAATACAAACCAAACATTACCTTTTTATTAAAACTTTCTCTATAGAGAAAAAGCTATCATTTGTTTGTACTTACGAAGTTTACATCGAATCCTGACCATTATAGAAATGTGTGATTGGAATTACAGGTTTTCCCACACTTTTGTCACTTTTTTGTCGTTGTGCTTGTGTTGTGAATTGTGATTGGGGCACGTCTTAAGGAACCCTAATTTTATACTTCGCAGTTCTGATAGCGTATGATAGTGTTGATTTTATTGCAAAATGAAAACGCACAACGGAGCTAAGGTATGTCGTACTTGGTGCATAGGTTAATATTTCCTTTGCTTCGCTTATGCAAATGCAGAATATTGACATGCAAATATACATGGAAATGTATGAAGTGGATGCGTAAAAGTGACAGCGGGGCTTGTCTGCTGACATACCGAATAGAGAGTAACTTAAATACCTATGTAGTCGTACCTAAGGGATTATGTACCTATCTGCCGTGAGGATTTCCTAAAGAAAACAATATTATTGCAGTTAGAACTTAGAAGGTGTAGGTAGGTAGTAGGTACCTAGTTTCAGTACGTACTGTCAGTAACAAATATAAAAGATCCTTCCTAACTATTATTTATCAACCGTACCTACCTAATTCGACTTAACCAAATCAAGAACCCTAGTCCTTACTTATTTTATTCTACGTATTTTCAAAAAAGTAGATTCAGGTTTTTTAAATATCTGACTTATGACATCATCAACACATTTTAATTTTTAACCAATAGCGTGGGGGTATCAGCCATTAGCCAATCAGAAGTGGTTGATATCGTCACACTGTAGGAAACATCAGTCATTTTTAAACAATCCCATTGAAGGAGGAAATTGATCGTGCACAATTCCTTATACTTAGGTAATATTAAGAAAAGGTTATTCGCCATCTCCAAGTTAACTTTGATTAACGAATAAAGTCGTTTTGGCAGATTATAATTATCGCTAAAATAACTGTCAAAACTCAAATATATGCCTTGGCTAAGATCCTACTTGGTAAATGGTGGAATCTGGTGGAAGACTAGATCGTCATACCTGTAAATAAAAAGAATTAAAATACAGAATTCATCTTTTATTTAAATTCAAACTTTAGAGGTCGACGAAGTAGACAACGTGGCAGCAAAATAAATGTAGGTAAATAATACCTATCTACCTACCAGACTATTTGCTCAAACCAGATGAATTGTAAATAGGTATATGGTAATGCAAGCAGAAATTATTACCTATGTTTAATAAACAAGTGTATTTACTGAATATTTCGATTTGATCTGTTTGACTCGCTATTTACTGGTGTGTTGTCGGCTAGATAATAATTTACGATTAAAATCGGTACATTGCCGAGGCAGACACGATGTCGTTTCGCGTTAGCTGATATGCAAGACCTTTGGCTTGCACCTGCAATGCGATAATGCTCCTCGTAATGTCCGAGATTTATGTCGATGAATTAAAATGAAATGTCACTTAATTTAATCAATGTTCCCCGCCGCGAGGGCACACATCTGTGCGGTGTACGGGCGACCTAAGGTTGCCAGTACACTTAGTACGAGTTTGTACTCGCACATCTCGCCATCGTATATGATTATCGAAACGCTTGACGTCAAAGGGTTATTACTAGCAATTGTTCGCGACACGCAGTCACATCGAGTTTAAAAATATCCCGCTGGAACCCTTTGTTTTTCCCGGATAAAAAGTAAACCTTGTGACTCTTGAAATCTTTAACTAAGTAGGTATATCCGTGCAAAAATCAAATCAAGTCAATCAAGTTAAGTGCCTACCTACCACCTACTTTCATATTTATATTTTTATAGTTACATGTAGTAGGTACCTACTGATATGAATCATCTACATAAGTTAGAGCTTAGGTAACAGCGATCATTTCCTGGAGGGTTTTTTAAGGTGTTCCTCACTTTTATCCTCCGATATGGTGATTAGAAACTGTCCTAGATCGGTAAATAAATGTGGCTTATTAACCGACTTCCAAAAAACGGAGAAGGTTCTGAATTAAAGACGAAAAGAAGAGAAAATGAATAGGGTAGGTAGAGGTAGGTACTCCTACCCTATTCATTTTCTACGAGCCATCATACAAGAACGCTTAACCTCCATAAATTAACAGCCCGCCCCCGAAGCGGAATGTAAAAACCTACAAATACAGAATTTACTACTTTAAAACTAGAGGCCTTAGATTAACTTCACTCTCGGGTTAGAGTTTCGATCCTCGATATCTATTAAAGTTGATACTAGGTGTGCAAACTTTACAAAATATTTTACCTACTGGCTTCCAGACACCTGGCATTGTCTTGACATTTCGTGTTGTACTACAACTTGTAAATTTCATCATAATCACTGTCTGCTGCCCGTTGCAGTCCCCTGCAGGATTGAGACCTCTTCATTGGTTGTTTTTCCGACTACGACGGTAATGTCATCACAGATCTTGTTGAACGCATGTGGTTCATTTTTCCATTGGATGGCATAGCAAGCAGAGGTGACCGTCCGTCTTGTGGAACAAGACCCTGCAGCACGTAATTCGGTTATGTTTCTGGTGAATTGTTTTCTGTCTTCCATGCGGCCTTCTCGATATCGTCGTGCTATCATTCATGGACCGACGCTTAGCTATACTTCGTTCAGTACCCGGTTGAATTTTATATTAATAAAATAATATAACATAATAATATGTACATGCACCGGGTGCACGATACATAATATCGGACATAAAAATTAATAATTCTAGCATTAGGTTCAGCTTGTTCTTTAGTAGGTAGTTATACCTACGTATGATCAATCCAGAAATATTGTTAATAGCTAAAATATCCTAAAATGTACTCAATGCACTGAATAGTAGGTAGATAGATAAACAGTTTATTCTCCTAAAAAACAAGCTGTTCACACTAGAACTATTAATGTTATGTCCGATATTTGTATTGCTCAGAACTCAATCGCAGGTAAGTAGGTATACTAATTGGACAATCATATGAAATTAAGGCTTTATTCGAATTTAAAGATTTGCGCTAAATACAAGAAAAGGGCCTGCAGGAGGCACTTTGCACTGACAGCCCTAAACTTAACTATAAAGTATAAGTATCTAGTAAACGATGAATCACTTTGTTTTGCAGCTTCTTCGCAGAATCAATTAATAATCATAATAATTTATTTAGTTAATAAAATAATAATTAACGGCGTCAGTAGTTATATGAGACGTCGTATAAATTTCCTAATGTGAAACCCGGTGTAACGTGATACCAGGCCCCAACAGGTTGCTGGTACACCTGTTGAGCTCACGACTACTCCACACACTGTAGACTATTCAAATTGAATTTTTATCTTTTTCTAAATCCGTCGATTACACCTCTATCAGTATCAGTAAATACAAGGTAAGGTCTTAGGTTACAAAAATATCTGTAGCTTTAGCTCGCGACTTCGTCCGCGTAGAGCTAAATGATAATCCTTTGGTGATTTTTGGAGAACTATACAGGTATTTTTTTTAATCTAATATTTAAGTGCAGTTTTCTATCTTCTTCAAAATCGACGCCATGATGGCTTAGACCGAATTTTTCTATCCCCGTTTACTTTTCGCCTCAAAAACTGCTTTAAAAACACAAACTTCTATACCTAGCCCATGTATTGTTGACCAGCAAGAGATAGTGCTAAAACCACGCCAAAATCCAAATTTTATACATTATGATTTTGTTTTCTCTAAATTATGAGATGTACCATAAAAGTATATTCATTCATTTACCTAATTACTTTATGGAAGTTGCCCACAATACCTAATCCGTAATTCTGTGTTGCGCAGCGCAGACCGTAGAGGCATGCGCAGCGCAGTGCGCATCGCACTGCAATCGCACCGTTCGTAACCCAGCTTCATCATAACATGTCGCCTTCGGGCTGGCTCTACCAAATAAGGGCAGGTCGTTGCTCCCTGCGCTTTGTTTAAAAAAACACATGTCGCTTTCATACGTGTACGGAAAGCCAACTAAGGTGAGGAGTGATTCAAAAGACTACATTTGTATTTAAAGAATGCAAAGAATTGAAATCCTCGTGAGACGTTAATGTTTCTTAAACGTACAACAAAGAAAAAGTGTATGTTAGAAATGTACTTTAAAAAAGTATGTAAAGAAAAGAAAACTCGTAAGTATGTATTTTATGTAGGTATACATAATTACATATATATTTTATAAATTAAAATAATATGCGTAGTTTATAGTTTTTTTTTCAATGTATCTCATTAAAAGTCTTAATTCTAAATCTACATTCGGCACGAATGATCTCATCACAAGATGTCTGGTGGAAACCTGAGATGTCAGCATCAGGTCTTAAAGTTGACATTTTAATCGTTATGTATTGTATTTTGCCGCTAAAAGCTATTAATTTGTAAATATTAAACGTATATCATTTCGCAAATATATTCATAATTGTTATGGCCGTAATTACTAGTGGAATATGGATTCTGAACAGCAGTTCTGGTCGCAAAGGTATCGAATGTCGTGCCAGCACGGGGTCTGCCAGGTGCGTCTCGGAACATTAATCGTCGATCCACCTTCTTATAGATCACAATCGAAACCAGTTTTATTATTTTAAAGTTGTAACTTGTAAATGACGCAAGTGTTGGTGTGTTGGTGCGCAGCGCAGCGCAGGTGGCTTGTACGGTAACTCGAGATGAGAGACACACCGTCGCCGAGGACACCGAGCACCTGGATCGGCTCATCAAATATTCAACGTACACCTACATAATTAATGCTAAATAACCTGTTGTTTTTATTCGATGATCGTCCTCAGTATTTATAAAAGGTTTTAAATTACCGCCAGTTGGCATTTTATGCTTATTTAATTTTTATAGGTTTTTTCGCAAAATATCCACAGCTAAAACACCAACTCTGCCACAGTTCAAAGGGCTAGTTGATATTCACACATAAGTAGTGCCGCCTCGTCGCGTGGCCGTTGATAAGAACATCTTTGCAATAACATAAATATCGGTTTATAGTCGCTGTCTTTCGATATGTACAATATCAAACACACTACGTATAATTTATTACCATGTTCCACTTAAACGATGTTTTGATGGTTAGTATCTCTTAATTATAAACAATTTAAGGTCATATAGTTATTGATTTCAGTTAAAAGTGAAATAACAATATTAGTATTTCCCATCTTTAAATTGTTCATGCCTAAAAGCAATGGTTAATATTCTTTGCCTAAACTCTAAATTGACTGATTTGTTTTAGAATCGCTTTCAATGGTTTCAAACTTCAAAATTCAAACTTATGCATATCTTAGTGTAATCAGAAAATGTTATTAGTTCTACCAAAATCTCACCCACTTTCATTTAATTTGACTTTCCAAAGATGTTTCAAGCAATTATGTAATTTTGTTTTCATTCATTCTGGCTCCAGTTATAAGGTAGCTTGTAATTTTTTTTTTATAATAATCCAGTTCTTGTACGATCTTATCTTCACGACATTTATAAATTGATTATCTTCTGAGTTTTTTTACAAGCTGTTGATGCAAGTTGCAACCTCTAGAGAAGTATATAGCAAATGGATCTACAGTTTATTTGTTTACTGAATAAAATATTTATAAAACTTATATCGTGGAACATACGTACATACAAACATGTGTACATAAATAGCCTACTACAATCATAATCCTTTCTTTTGGCTTTGCCTTCGGGTAGTAAATGCCAAGCGGTCTGGCGTCTGTTGCCTGTGGGGCTGTGCACGTATGGCCCAGTGCGGGGATTGTCCATTGGCCAGCGCTCAAGGCAGTATGTGCGATACGTAACGCGACACGCTCAGGCGGCGCGGCGACGTCTCGCGGCGCCCTATCGTCTACCAGCCGCCTATCATTATTCCCATCCAAATGTATATTTACCAGCATACCTTTCATCCTGGCATTTCGGTAAAACCGTCTCGGAATACAGACACTGCGAATTATCGTTACAATGCACGGCACGTTGAAAGTATACAAGAAACTAACGAATGGGGCTCCTAGAAACAAGACCCACCGTTACTATGGTGCCTGCGACTTCGTTCGCGTGGATTAAGATTTATTAATTCCCGCGGGAACTCACGTCTTCGTTTGTTAGGTATAACATAAGTTTTCTGTTTGCACAATGTAGGTAGGTACCTATTTCGTTACATAATTATTGGGGAAAATTATATCACAATTTTGCAAATTGCAAATATAAACTGTAATTTTTTCATCTTATCAAAAGTGACAAGGTATCAAGGAACATTTATACTCTACGGAGCAAGGTACCTAAGAGGTAGGGAAAATAATACTTAAATAAAAGGAATACTTGACCAACATAACGCAGTGCATGGCTGTGGGCGTATCGGTACCTTACACAGTGGACACCACAAGCCAACTGATGGGATTCCATAAATATCTATCTCAGTTTTCCTGTTGCTTGGACGAGTGTCTGCCCTGAGAATGACGCGCAAACTCATTGCAAATTGATATCGAAATCCAAATATTATAAGTATTTTTTGCTTAGGTTTAGGTTTAAAGAAATTTATTCTCCAAAGAACATTTTGCTTTTGAGAAGTTAAAACTAAAATTTATATAAAATTACAAACATATGAAAAAACAAAAAATGGTGACTCCTAACAATAAAAAGATTAAACACAAGCATTTTGAATATGCATGCTAAGTTTTTTTTTTAAAAGCTTGCTTATTTTTGATAACGTCGCCATTTTACACCTGCTACTACGGAATGTCTAAAATGATTGCTACAGCAGTGTAAGGATCGCAACCACTTTTGATTGGCTAGTACTCTGCTGCTATTGGATAAAATGCATTGATGTAGCAACCAGCAAGAACGCCATAAATTGAGATGATTGCAATCGATGATTTTTTTCGGCGTTTTTTGGTACGGAAGTAAGAAGGAGTCTCTTTAGGTAATTACAAACTGTACAAACTTTTTTTTTTGCTCTTTTTCACCAATGATACCTAAATCATCCTCTAAGTAAGAGTCTCTTTACGTAGGTAGCCCCTATAATACTACCAATACAATCCCATACCCAATATCAGTTTCACCTTTAGATGTTCCTAAAGGTTCGTGAAAACGAAATTGACAGAAAGCGTCATTTAGCTAAGGTAGCCCGGAAAAGTTACGGTACGTCGGGGAAAACAGGCATGATGGGTCTTAGTTAAGTCCTTTTCATTCGAGAGATCTAAACCCAGTCTGAATTAATGCAAAAGAATTAAAAAAAATTACTTAATAATATGCATTTAAGCAATTTATTTGCGTACAAAGCAAAGACGCATAATAAATTAAAAACAAAAGGTTATCACTAAAGAGTGATCTCTTCCAGGCCACACATACGTACCTACTAAAGAAACGTATAGAGTTTTAACGAGTGCGAGACGATAAATCGAAATATATAATGTGCTATAATTATTTATTACATGAAGTTACATCCTCATGACTTGCCATTATATCTTTCAGCCCACAGAAAATATTTCAGTGCTATAAATAAATACCTAATGAAAATGAAAAGACGAACTGCATATAATATATTACTAGAACTATAATAGAACTGTTAATTTTGTTTAGTTTAGAGATTGTGTATAATAGAAGTAGGTAGGTACCTCTAGACCTTTTTTGCTTTTTTGTCCACCAATTTTTTTTGTGATATCTCACTTATGATAAGATGAATCTCATGACACCTCATTTATTAAAATCTGTCAACTTTTTTAGGCTATACGTGAGTACTACAATATTTTGGATATACATTGGTACACACTCAAAAAAACTACGCTCCTTCTGTTGCAGTCGGATAAAACACTAAGATAATTACGATAGGTGTTTTCATTTTAACCATGATCGTTGGACATTGATATTGATGACCGATAATTTCCTGATAATTTTCCATTAAAACTGCGTTTGAGATTTATTTTCCATGAGCGGCAACTTGTTTTATTCCGCGCACGCAGCACCGTATAAATATTTTATTTACATCCATTGCTTAACCTGCCTCGTAATTAAGTATCTGCCAAGGTAATCAATGCAATTTGTTTGAGAACAAACCGGGCTATTCCTTAAGAGGCCGGTGTGTTATGGCAAGAGTTGGTATCCTGCTTGCGCCGGGGACTGAGCTTCGCCTCACGGAAGCGCGGCGTCCTCTCGTCTGCTCGCGCGGCTGCACCTGCCTTCGCCGTGGGCTATTTATAAACCAGACCGTTCTTCGCACATAGACTAAAAACATGCTGTTGGGTAAATAAAGGCTTTGTAAACGTAACACGATCGCTTATCATTTGGGTGAGGTAAGGTGCGATGTGATACGAAATTTAAATAAGCTCGAAACAATGTTACGTTGTCGGTCGTACGGCATTCTCATGGATAGATATAATGGGGGCGAGGGGCCTTTAATACGTCAGTTGACTGCGGTGGTTAAGCAACATTAACCTAATTAGGTAACTGGATAGGTTACTGAATTTGATGGCACGAAATAGACTTTTTCAGTTCCTCCGTCCCTCGTAGAGCATATTTGGTCGTCCGCGTCGGTCCCGGTTGGTAGCACGAATACCTGATGATAATCGTTCACCCTAGGAGTCAAAATCACGTACTCATATGCGACCTGTACCTAGGAACCCACCGCCGCCTAATTATCCCAAAAAACCTTGTGATAAACTGTAAGATATCACAACCCTCAGAAATGAGAAAAATGCATAAAAATTCTTGGCGGTGTGCGCTACAAGTGTACTTATGTGACTCTACACGTGACTCGTCAGAACCCTAGAATATTTAGGGTGATTATACAGAATAATCCTTATAATATATGTAGCTACATATTGGATAGTAAGTAGGTACGTAAAAGCTTTTAAAAATCAAGCTTTCAAAAAGACATGTCTGTGTGATGTCGGACCTATGTAATCTTTGTAGGTACGTTAACAGCACTGCATACTTGTTCTCTAACTACGGACTTATGGAGGTTATTCGAGTAGAGAACACAAACATTGTTCTCGGCAAAATACAGCTTAACAACTTGCGTAGTTTCCCTACTTAACAATTTTCTACAAGTCTTAGTTGCGTTATGCATTAGAAGAGCTCCTGATTCATAGTTAGTCTTTTGTTTACCGACATTGTGTCATAATCACGGTAAACCTTGGTTAATGGGAAGTTTTAAGAGTTTGAATGGTATTATTTGCTTCAGAATGACTATGATCAACTTTTTAATTTGTATTTGTATTAAGTTTGAGAAAGTAGGTAGGAACACCTAAATCTAACGCAACTGAACTTATGCAAGTGTACTTTATTCATGAGTCCAATTATTAAGTAATATTCAATATTATTATTATTATTAATAATTTTTTTTTATTATTCAATATACATACTATAAATTAATTAATATCTATAGGTACTAATATTATAAAGCTGAAGAGTTTGTTTGTTTGAACGCGCTAATCTCAGGAACTACTAGTTCGAATTGAAAAATTATTTTTGTGTTGGATAGTCTATTTATCGAGGAAGGCTTTAGGCTATATAACATTACGCTACGACCAATAGGAACGAAGCATCAGTGAAAAATGTTGCAAAAATGGGGAAAATTATCCATATTTAAAATATATTCTTTTAAAAACCTCTTAATCGCGATCATAATAACAGAAATTGACGCGGACGAAGTCGCAGGCAACAGCTAGTGTAACATATAATTATATAAAATGTGATTAGTTTAATGTGAATTTGATCCTTGACCTATACCGCAGAAGAGAGTCCACCTCAGTGCTCCAGCTTGCCCGTTTATTATTCACCCATGTTGTTTCGAATAACTCATTAGTTTTAAAAAAGCGTGTTAGTTCGCGGTAGCAGAACAAATATTATTTTTAACGATCAGTGCAGCCGGTGTTTGCGCACTATGTTCGACATGTTTACGTAACAGTTCGGCTAGCTAGGAGCGTTTAGTCGTTTACGCAGCGCAGCGCTGGCAAACACGATTCAGCTTCCGAACGTCTGTTTGTCCACGTGGCCCGAGTGCTGGTAGAAAAATTTGAGTAGGTGCTTGATCAGAGGTGCAACTGCATGTTCATAAAGTTCCATATAGAAATCGAATCAAGCAATTTAAAATGTATAATTAAACAACACGCTACAAATATACACCCTTATGTGTGCGTAGCGTGTTGTTTAATTAGATAGACGGCGCTAGCGGAGAGGAAACGGCATAGGAGAGCGTTATGCCGTTTGCTGTCACGGCATTTCTATGAGTGGGTCTTATATTACCCTCGAAGCACCTCAATAGAAGTTTCACATCAAAAAAATAAAAATACCTAATTTTAGTAAACAAATAAGTAAGATGGCAAGCGATGAGGCCAGAATTTAATGTGTGGGCAGACAAGCAGTAGTTTTCTGAAAAATGCCAGGAAAACCAAGCATGGTGTTAGAATCTCGAAATTCCAGGCATTTCCACTTAAAATTGATAACCTAACACCGACCAAATAGCAAGTCTAGATTTTCATATATTTCAGGCATTGCTGCATTCTTCTGCTAAAGAACTGCAAATGTCAGCTTTTCAAGCACGCCTTCAAAAATCACTGCAAGCTCTCAAACCAATAGCACCCCGGTCGTGTGAAGGACCGCTATCTACATAATGTTAGACAACATTACTTTGACATTACTCACTTGATGATTGCTTTTTAATTGAATTTTTAGGAATTTTTTGGACGATGTGGAATCTGGATTTGCTTAAGTAGGTACACATTTTTTTTGGAAATATAAATTTGTTCACTGAGGTATTTATTACCTACTTAGTGAGAAGTATCTACAAATAACACTCTATTCAAAACAAAATGTGCAAAAATTACATAACTACATAAACTAACTGATGAATTTTCCTATAAAATTTCAAAACTACTTTGTAATCTTTTTTTTGAATATCAAAGCATTAGGTCCACCGGTTCAGGCTGTACAAGTCAATCAGTCACCTACAGTATTTATGTACTAATTGTCTGGATAGTTACAGTAGACAACTAGTCTGTGATAGCATTAGGTAAACTGAAGAATAGATCAAGCAGTCCATAATAGTCCAAGAAAGCTGTTAGCAAGATTTATTAGATAGATAGATCATTTAGTCACCAAAATGCAGGTACAATGTGATGTAATATGGAAAATCGAGCCTTATACATTTTACCATGACTATTAGAATAACATAAATAGTTATTTAGAATAACATCAAATAAATTTACGTGAAATAAATAAATCGTCAAAAAGTCCATCCCTGGTCGCCCCCAGGCCAAAGCCTCAAATCCATCATCCATCCATGTCGCTCAAGGTGTCCATCAAGCTCGCAGCATTGCCGCATTGGCGATAGACAGTCCCTTGGACCAGATTGATCCCTGAGCGTGGATCGCAGTGCCTTTCCCTTAATACAAGGCCGATGTCGCGCACAAAGCCCTTAGCCTTCTCTCTCCACCAGCCCATCGCCTATACTGTCAAAGGGGCAAAACGGAAATTACCCTTGAGGTGTATTTAGCCCTTTTTCTTAAGGCAATGCATAATAACTGGTTTCTAATTATTTCCGAAAACTTATATTATAGATTTTCGAAGGTCCAATAAGAGTTAAAGTTCTTTAATCCTTGCTTCGGACATTTGTTCCTGATTTCTATCACGGAATACCTGAATCTAATATAAACCAAAAAGTGTTCTAAACCTGAGTAGCTTTTCCTTTATCCTTAACCGGTTTTGATTGCAGTCTTTTTCTTTCGATGCCAGTCGCTCTGTGTAAAAACCTGTAGTCTATCAGTATAAATTAATATGCATATTATGATAGTTCTTGTTTTTAAATTCCAAAAATTTTTAATATAAATATAATATAATGTAAAAAAAATTACTTAAAGCATTTGTCCATGTAGGTAATTTTGAGAGTAGCATTTGGGTTTTAATTTTAGACCCTTTATCAACGTAGGTACTTACTACCTACTAGGTAACGTATAGTTAGGTATAGCATAAAATGAGAAACCTGTTCACTTGTAAATGTTTAGGTATTTTAAATATTTTGTTTTTAAATTCAATAATTCAATAAGACTGGCATGATTTATTATAATTTATAACAAAATTCTTAGTTCAATTTATGTCAACCCACTTTATATAATTTTTTAAGGCTTTTTATTAGAAGTGTTAGAAAACCTAATCACTACCTTATAAATAATTCGTAAGAGAAACAGTTTAAGTTACAAACTGGTGTGTTAAAAGCGAAGGAAGCCGATATCTATTAAATTTTATATCTGTGTCTATAGGTCACAAGGTATCACGCAACTGGCCGAATACGCAACGACGGTTTTGTGCCAAAAGGGACACGTCCTCTGCGGAAGGTCGTCCGCGAAGCGATCAGCATTTAAGCCACACGTGAAGCTTGGCAAGGTGAACTGTTAGACAAAGGCTCATCGCATACTGGACTAATTAGGTTTAATGTTCAGTGGAATGCCCCGCGGGGCAAGGCGGTAATTGCACCGAGCGCGCGCCGAGCTTCGCACGTACGGATCCTATCAAAATATACTTTCTAGGACATTTCTATTAAAAAAAATACATATTACGATTATATTTATTATAATATAGTTGCTGATGTCTGCGACTTCGGCTGCGTGTTTTTAAAGTCCCTCGGGAATCCTTTGTTTTCCAGGATAAAAAGTAGCCTATTTCACTGTCCAGGTACTTTATTAACAGTTGACACCATTTTGGACTTGATGGAGGCCATTAAGGTGCTGTAAGCTAATACTAGGCCAATGCGAGTATCTCTGGAACTAATAATAATGCAAATGGAGCACCGACCTCTATAATAATAATATAATAATCTATGAAATCAGATTAATTATGGAGGTCGGTGACCCATTTGCAATATTATTAATTCAAGAGACACTCGTCTGTCAAATGTGGCGCTTCAAATGGGTCAATAATTAAAATGTCATTTGTATAGGGACAGCAAATGCAGTGTTAATCATAGATTAATTATAGAGATCAATGGAACAAAATATGTTTAGAAATTCTAACCTTATTCTGGACAATCCGGAAATTCCCTCATGTTTGGCTTCCATAACTGAACCGTAGCTGGCCGCGGGCATGATCGCTGCAAACAGAGCTTTTGCCTTTAAGATTTATATATATCCGGATTCTCGCTGTGGTAAGTGTATTCCACAAATTTATTAGGTACTCAAAACAACTTCGGTTACCGCTAGCTACTCGTGTTGATTGTATTTCATTTTAGTGGCGATGCGTAAAAAGTGTACGATTAATTGTTTTCGACCGGCGGATCTAGTTTTTTAACGAGAAGACATAATAACTACCATTTTAATACGTACAAAGTGTCTGTTTTATGTGCGTTTAGTTTTTCTAAAGACTTTTTTTATGCTGAGATATAAAAAAACCAGATGAAGTTTTTGTGTAGGTAATTGTTATAGTTGGAAATGTTTTCACAATAGTTTGTTACCATTCTTATTTTTATACTACACTTAGGTGAAGTTACACTAGACTCTACTTTAATCCGGATTAATCTTAATTCACGTGCGTCATTATTGGGCATATTATGGTGCCGACCAACTATTAGCAATCCATTAATTTCGAAGGCTTTTGATTTTAACATAGGGTCCTCAGTGTAACTTGACCAATTAAACGTTCTATGGCGCGAGCGTTTGTGGCATGGATATGTTGTACTACTGGAGGCGCAAATCTCATACGATGATGTGGAAAAACGTCCACAATGATTAAAAAGATCAGAAGTTTTAGTTTATTTATTTTTATTTTTTATGTACATATAAAGAATCACAATTCAAAAAATTATATATTAGAAAAAGTGGACGTAGGTGAAGCTTATTTCTAAAAAAAGAAATTTCTTCCAGCTTCTCTTGAAAGTGAGTAAGGAGAAATAATAGAGTGGAGTTATAAATTATAGAGAGAGTTTAGTTGGTTTTAGACAAGTTTTTTTTAAATAAGACGTTGTTTTGACAGACTGGTTAAGATTTTTAAGTAAAAATATTTCCGTAAATAGATCAGTCTTTTACACCTGATATTATGGTTTCGTATCAGGAAACTTAAGAATAGACTTAGTGCTAACTTCACCATCGCCGAGTAGGTAACGTTTAATCGCCGAATAAATTTGACGTTTCGACAGAATTTCAATAAAAGATCTATCAGAACTTCCCGGTTATAATTACCCAACAATAGTGAAATTAACACACAATACTTTAAATTATTCCAACGCAAGCGCCTCAAAAATAAATTTATTTTACGAGTATAATGTGTATTATTATTGCCAGATAGAATAAAAGCAGTTCCAAGGTTAATTTACTGAATGACACAAACCACGACTGGCCCCCGCTCTACAGCAGAAGGTTGCAAGACATTCCAGCCTCTAGTAATATGACCACTCTGCGGTTTTTGGTGTTTATTATTTACGCTGGGTGCGCGTCGGCGGCCTTCGCTGGCTGAGAGGCTGCGAGGCAGGGGCTGCCACTTTCACTCTGCCACGGAACCACGCAGCTATGAACCGACGATGTAGGTAAGTATAGAGGAGGCATTACATTGGTATGTTTGTAAAAAAATCTAAGATTAATATAACCTCAATAACCCAACGGTTAAAAGTGCGGACTGAAACCTGAAAGGTCGCAGGTTCGAATCCTCCCCGTTGCACTATTGTCGTACCCACTCCTAGGACAAGCTATCCACTTATTTGGAGATGGAGGATATTAGTCAACTCCAGCTTGGCTAATAGGTATTCTTTTTTTAAAAAAACCTATAAAAGTCGCGTTCGTCCGCGTTCAAGCTTTGTCCATGGCTTCTTGAATTGAATTTCAAAGTTTTCTTGGTTTGCTGGTCTTAAGTTTTAGAATATTTATACACACTTCATGTGATTTTTTTTATACTTGTTTTTGTGCACAACTTTGTTTCCTAAGTATAAAGTATAGGAAATATGAACAGCGATATGCTACTTAATTTCTTTACTCATGAAGATGAGTGATGCTTACCTACCTATAATTGTAAAAATAACTTTTAGAAAGTACTACTTAGTACTTAGTAGTACTTTTAGAAGGAGTTTTCGATCTTTACCTGGATTTTTGTGAAGTAGTTGGAGCATTTAAGTTTGGCGAATCCATACAAGAGATCTATGATATTGATTAGAAGACGTCACGTCTAGTGGACATCTAACTACGGGTTGATATAGAAGAAGATAAATGGGTTTTACAAACAGAACTCAAAATTGATGTATGTTTTAGATATTAGTGTGTACGGTAACTCACAATAATATTGTGAGTTACCGTAAAGGATGGGTTGGTATTCTGCGCATAATCTCGTACAACTCACTGTTGCCAATTAGCTGAGTGTCAGCACATTTGAACAGCCAAATCGTAGCAGTGAACCGAAAAAAACAGATGTATATTTAATTTCTGAGGTTACATAGGAAAGGCACTACGTGGTCGAAATTCCACGACTTCGCTCAAAGCGCTTTGCTTGCTCCGCATCGCAAAATTTTGGAATGCCCTTCCGGCTTCCGTTTTTCCAACTATAAATTAAGTATCTTTAAATGAAGAGTGAATGGACATCTTCTAGGCATGTACGCACCATCTTTTTTTACTAGGTTTTACATTTACACGTATAGGTACTACGAGTATAGGTATATAATTAAAAAAGGCAGTTTCGCAGCAAAATACTCGTAGCTTTCGCATTACATCGGCATGACAAGTTAAACTTATCAATAAAGCTCAACCTTTCTGAATAAAAACACGGTCAAAAATTAATAAGTAGCGGCCTACTAATATTTATCTAATGACTTTATACATAGAAAAGGCCTATTAAAATATCAAGTCATTGAGAAGAATTTTTCCAAATCGTGTATTCTATAACAAGTAAAACCAATGTCATCTTGTGGTAAATGACGATGTGGTCTGAAGAGAACAAGGAGTAGAAAGGAATTTCTTAGGTACCTACTGAGATATAGACGCCATATCGAAGGACTAGGAACCTAAAGATAAAAATTGGATCTATCAAAACAACCACAAAATAATTTGTTTAGCAAAATTGTAACTTATGTAAAGGAATTTTAGTGCGCAATATGTAGGATAGGTACCTACCCAGGTACTACTTATTTGTATTTAATATGTAGGTATTATTATAATATTGACTAGTCGGACAAGATTCTTTGCCTCCATGTACATGCATGGGCAGCGATTTAACTAAATGACATCCTAATTAATACGTTCGATTAAAAGCCTCTACATAGTCATGTCATCGCTTGTCATTTAAGTAATACAGGCGTACATAGATCGTGCGTGCGAGCATTTCAAAACCGGTATTGCGCAATATAAGGTCGACGCCAAGGACGCAAGTTCGTTGCCAGAAATAAATTACTGTTTATGTCTGTCTAGTACACGCTGGAACGTACAGGTACCGAGGTACTAAGCCTCGGCTCCACACATTCCTGCACGGTTCTTGAACAGTTTAAACAATTTAAAAGCTTCCACGTCTCACATATTACCGATTGAAATACCAATGTATAAAAATAAATGGCCAATCATTTTTTTGTGCTTAGACAAAAATTGTTTGAAATCATAAAGTTCTAAACAGATTAAATCAAACAGGAAAGCAGTCTCCGATTAGAGTAGAGAAAAGTTTCCTTTTAACTAACATAATACCAGCCATGTAAACAAGTTTTGCTCTACGTTGCTTCACATTCTATGAATATCATTTTCAAATCCATTAAAACATCTAATGTTCTGGTCGTCTAATGTATCTACAGTAAATTTAATGGTATGAGGATTTCTTGACAATTCATAAAGATTTTCTGATTAGTGCTATTACATCGCAACTTTTGCTTCTTCTTTCTTACTTATTCATAACTTTCTTATTGGATCTTGCTTATTACTTATCTGATTCAATAGAAAAATTCTTGTTCATAACAGCATGTAGGGATGAGTAAAAATATATCAACCGAAGTGACAAAAGATGGTTTGTGAAGCGTTGTCGACCTCGCGGTCATGGTATAGTGTTTAGGATGTCCTTCTGGTCTAAAGGTTCCGGGGTAGACTAACTAAATAACTGCAGGGGAACTATCAGGAATGCTATGAACCTACTCGTATTTTGAGATTTCTGGAACAAAAACTTTCATACTCTTCTAGGGTTATAGAATTGTAGAATCAACGTCGCCTGAAGGTGCTGTGGTATCGGAAGAGTGTAGGTACGTCTTGTGGAAGGTTTGTGTGGTGTATGGTGTTAGCTTTTCGTTGGTTTTCGTCCAGTATTTGTTCTACTCCTAGAAGAAAGCTAGCGTACAGCGCGAGCGACAAGTTGTACCAAATAGATTTTTTCTGGATTATAGCAAAATAATTTTGTTCTTCCTAGTATTTCATTCTCATTCTTATTATAAACACGTGCCCTTAATTAAGATATCATCAGGTAAGATCGTGATCAAGTGCGGAGTTGTCTTTTTTTTTAATATAGATCTTACCTGATTATAAGTGAAGATGCAACCTAGGGCGGAACGCGTAAAGAGAAAATGCCTATTCAGTCTTGATTTAAAGGTACCCAAGTTATAGTAGGTACCTAGTTAGTTGGAAAACGGAAGCCGGAAAGGCATTACAAATTTTTGCGGTGCCTATTAGAAACAAGGAAGCAAAGCGCTTAGTGAGAAATCGTGGAATTTCAACACCGGCATTAATCGCCATCAACCCCCTGATTCTTTTTATCCATTGAAGGTTTTAAGAGAAATGTCATTTACTATTTCATAGTAAACCTTCAATGGATTAAAAATATATGTCAGTGGCTTTATTTTTTGATAGGCACTGAGTTACAGAATCAGGGGGCAGATCTGATGAGGAGCCACATATTAGATGTAGGTATATGTGTGCCATCTAAACACTTGTCACTAATAAAGAATGTTATTTATATAATTAGACTGTGGTTAAGGATAAAAATAGTTGCGGTTGTCCAGTAAATACCTACATCGGCGGGGCTCGCGTCTCGACCGAGGGCGCGCTGGCAGTGCGCGCAGCGGCCGCCGGCAGCCGGTTAAATATGTCACCACCGTTATACGGCCGCGGCACGTGAGTGACAAGTCGCATTACAGACCACAATCATAACACCACTATTTTTATTTCTTATCAACTGCGAGCCGGATGAAAATCATTATTATTTAGTCCAAGCTCAGTTTTGCAACTGAGTCGGGTCACGGGTGCACAGATTTTAAGCTCTTGGACCGCTTTAGCCGTTGTAATTTCCTCCCGACCGAATCCGGCGGGATCTCCACGGAGATTTACAGTGAACAGGTGTGTGTGCAAACACAGGAGCATTCTCTATTTGGGAATATGAGAATGTAGGCACTCTCATAGTCCAGTAAAACGGAAATCCGACACGACCGGTGAGAGATCAGGTCCAGGCCAGAGGACTTTTCGTGCTCTCTGAAGCCGAGGCACGTATGAAGTCGGTACTCGGCATCCATCGTCATCAGCAACCTATCAACTGCTGATTATTAAGCGCATGTCTCCTCTTAAAGAAGCGTTGTAGGCTATGGCCTATAAAGCTTCTTTGAGAGGACACCAATGAGTGGACTGAGCTGGCTGAATGTAAATTGGAGGACTTCACACACCTTTGCGAACTCTTATTTGTGCAGGTTTCTTTACGATGTTTTCCTGCACCGATAAAGCAAGTAATATTTAATTAAATTAAATTTTTATTTAGTTATTAAGTAATAAAAAGGTGTAAAGTTTAGAGTCATGAAAGGCGTTGTTTAATTGCTTTTATTTAATTCTAACAGTCAACATAATATCACTATGATAAGTCTTTTAGTACATGTATACCTACTCGTAGATACCCATGCCTATGTGTGTACATAGGGACATTGTTTACGGTTAAATAAATTAAACAAACATTTATTTAGCTCAGCACACATAAATAAAAAGGTAAAGAAAATATATATATAAACAGAGTAACACTAAATCTATGACATAAATTGGGGTTTTTTTTTTATATATGAATAGCGGGCAAACGACCTGGCGGGTCACCTGATGTAAAGTGATTACCGCCGCCCATGAACACTTTTGTACCAGAGGCACCTCCTATGCGTTGCCGGCTTTTCAGGAAAAATACGTGATAATGGGTATGTACTATGTATTATATACACGATTACAGTTGTCCATATCATCATTCATTTAGTACCAAAACTTAAAATCTAAAACAAACTTAGAGGAAGTGCACAAGGCCTGCTTATCTCCATGAAAGAGATTTATACCAAAGACTACAGTATGATTTATACCACGCATCATCATTTAGTATTTTGGATAATGCAATGTAGCCTACTAAAGTTTGGCAATTTCAATAACAAAGTTTATTGGAATTTTCCGCTAGTAGGTCTAACGAATTGCCTGATATGACGACGCCCTTACGGTGAAAGTAGATTGTTATTGAGGTGCGTACGAGACAAGCACGTGCTACGCGAGCGTGGTGAGTACCTGTCTCAAAATTTTACTAAAATACTAATTTAACATACCCTAAAAACTAATAGTATAACAGGGCGGAATAGACGAATAATTATTAGATTGTTTAAAAGTAACGCTGTAACGCTGTTTTTCGGGATATACAGTAACCGATGTTACTCTTTATACCTTACTAACCTATCCATGCAGAAAATGTTTAACTGTCATCGCGGATATTGATCATTAGACTATATTCGACAAAAAGCTTCGTATTCTTTCAGAAATACACTATGCAAATATCTTTTTTGAGTTTTAGTAGTTTTTGAGCAGGACGATTCTGGCGTATAAGCCTGATATCGTGTTGATGTATATTGGGCACAGTTGAGGGTGTTTTTAGTGGACATCACCATCCCACATAACCAAAACCTCGTGAGAATGACCTTTCCAATGATACCTTAACTTACACCATGGGAGAGACGAGTAAAAAAATATCATCCCCCTTTACGTGTAGGGGAGGTAGGTAAATACATCTTTTTTGAGTAATTAATATGCATAACCTTGATAATAGTTCTTTAGTATCTTGGTGAAACTAAAGAGTACTTATAGTTTTACTGCGGAACCCAAAAAAGAAAACGGTCGGGTTATTTTCATGCTAACTATTTAGCTAAAAATACTCGAAGGAAGATAATATATTAATAATTTTAAATCACCCCCAAACATTTGGTTGGTCAGTCATAGGTACGTACGATTTTCCTATTCTGCGTCCCTTACTTATTAGTCCTGAAAAGAGCTGATAATCCTGAAACAGCTAATCAGATTTTCGTTACACACGGCTAAGTAGGTACCTACCACCACAATTAAACTCGCTTTCGAATAAAAATAACTATAAAACCGAGGAGGTTTGTTTCCGGTGGTGAAAAAGTATTTGTACATAATTATATGCTTTTACCTAGACTATAGTATATTTTTTCTTATATTAAGCCCTAGGTACGCACAGCAAGTCTGGTAGCACTGTACCTATAGCAATAGTCGGCTATACTATTAATAGATAGAGAGAGCACAGTCATCTTGAAGTTATCCAGATTCCAGAGCAAACTAGTACATGGTAATAATTTGTGAATCACTGCTGACAGTTAAAACGGCTTAATACAATAACTGCATACTAGTCGTTATTGAGTCGAGTCCGCGTTTAAAAAACAATATTTTATATAAAATTTATAAAATAATGCAAGGAAAAACCAGTTTAATATGTGCATACTTGGAATATTTTGAGAAGAGACCTGGGTTCGATGGCCGCCGGTCGCCTCTCTGCCTCGCGCTACATATATGCGAGTGACACCTAATTATGCATTACATACGTTAACTTACCAAGCAATCAGTATTACCATCAGATATCGACACTTTTTCTCAGAGATTTTAATAGACTTCATCAAATCGACACCTTTCACTTACATATTATCATATCAATTATTCTAGTCGCATTCCTGCATGAAGTTTCGTTTTCACAACATTTTAAGATATATACCTACCTAAGTATATAATGAACATAAAACCCTAAACCGAAAAAATAAGCTGTACCTGTTATTTGTCTTATAAACATAAATAAAATCAACAGTGATATTGTTAGTGCTCAAGTTGAAAAATAAATCGTAAATTATTACCTACCTCACCTAAATGAGTCGTGGCATCGTTTTTGGTATTAAATATTTAGGAGCTTTTTGTTCTAATTTGTGCAACATTGTTGTGACAGCTCATACACCTAATATTATATAGGGAGCAGTATGCGGTAGACATGCCAAGCTTCTAAAGTTCCAAACTTACCTACTCCGATTCATTCGTAGCTTTTTGTCTCAGAGAATGCGAGCCGTCAGACTTTGGTCTGGTCCGCAAGACCAACAGTGCGGGGGGCCCGTGTCTTGCCCTTTTGTTTTTATACCCGTGCAAGAATGCAAAACAATTATAATTCCCTCTGGGATAAGTCGTCGTGGTCCTCGGGATCGACTCCATAATCACAGACGATTTTCGTTCTTTTGCTACCTTATTCGTGTTGCGGTTTCGAAAAATATACCTAGGCATAATTGGATTACACTGGATTATGTCCTGCAGCGAGCTGCCGACGTAACCCTCGCTCAGTCCACGCAAAACGCTAATGGATAACTGAGTGGTCACAGAGGAAGAAGGACGCAGGCGGTCGAGTCGTCAGAGGCACCGACTCTGGCCAATCCATTTAGGTTAATTACGTCGAGATGGGGATAAATCGGCGTCCAGCCGTCCACCGTCGAGTTACGAGCGAGCCGACTATAAAATAAATTATACCCACTTCGTTCGCCTCCACTCAGTTTTTTGTTGGCGGCCACGGTAGAAAAAAAAACAAAAGTAATACTTGGAGAGGACGAAATACGAGGCAAAGACAAAGCTTAAATTTATCTACTGATAATATAGACGTAGGGCGGCGGGCGCGGCAGACGCGCAGTTGCCGGGTGGCCGGCCAAATTATACAGGCGGGCATTCCTGCGTCCGAGCAAAAACATGATATATCGCCGCCTTGTGACGAAATATTTGGGAGACCTGCCACACTCTAAATGGAATTCACTTTAAATATTATCTTCAACATTCTTTGTCGACGACTTTATAAGCGTTTGCGTGAAATATTTACCTAGCAAGCTATAGAATATAGTCGCATAAAGTCGGCCATTTTACGTCTGCTTGTTAAAGGTCCAATTTTATCAGCCACTCCGCTGTTTAATTTTATAGAGAGCAAAATCTTGAACAAATATCTATCAAGATCTTGAAATTAGATGAGTAATAGCGACATTGTAACAGAAAAGGCTGTAAACAGCGAATGAATATCGATGGCTGTAAATAGGTAAGGTAATAAATACAAAACTCAGCACTATGCAACCTTAGCTGACATTTAGTACAGTCAAGGAATAAAATCTCTTTTATTAATATTAATTTTATTGAAATATTAACTATCTTGTTCTTGTTGCATGTGCGTAAGCATGAACTTCAATTTAAAAAATCCATGAAAATTAAATAAATGGTATCCAACGGCGTCAGTATAGGTAATAATATTTTTCTTCCCGACTGAATTTTGGCAACAGCGGCCTCTCAAGGGAGGAAAACTAAGTAGAAAATATTATAGTGCACAAGTGTGTGCGGTAACACAGTATGCTCACTCTCTATTATTTCACTCGGATAGTCCGTTAAGTCGGCACGACAGTCAAGACATACGGATGTAAATCAAGCTCTAAACCGATGACTGTACATCCTCTCCAAGGCATGGGGGTGATTGTAACTCCACCAACTTCTTACAACCTGACTGGACTGCTACTAAGATTTTTTGACAGAAAAACCCAATAGAATAAAATAGACTAGAATAGTATAGAATAGAATAGAAATATTTTTTTCAACACACTTGCTCATAAAGTGGCTCCCGGTTCACCGCAATTAGGCACACAATGACAACTTTAACTCAAACTGTGACTTTTTATTACTATTATTCACAATGTGAGTTATAGAATTTTTTTTTTTTTAATTTTATTGGTTGAGTTGCTTTGTTCTTAAAAAAGTTTCTATTACAAAAAAGATCCTACCTATTGCCAAGATACCTATTGCTTGCTCATTTCATACAACACACGTGTTTAATAAATTAAACTGTCACTCAAATATAACTTTTGTTTTTTCTGTAATAAAGAAAACTGGAAATTCCCCATTTTGTACGTGGCTATAAGAGAAAAGCCAAAAAAAAAGAAACCTCATTCTTATAGTCTATGGCCATTAAAGGTGCGCGCGCATTCCGGAAAACTGATTAAATCAAAAAAACACCTGAATAGGCTGTATGGTCGTCGATCTTTGCCTGCCCTCAAGAGCATCTCAAGAGGGCGAACAAAAGAACAACATTAATTTTTCCCGCCATTGCGAAAAAATTTTCACAACTCGTTTTCACTGTTTTGTACCATAATGTACTATTTTAGTATTATTTTCTTCACAAGTGTGTTGAAAAACGTCGTATGATATACGTGTATATTGATGACTACCGTCCTCGGCTACCTTAAGACCCTCACCTAACGGCTCGGGTCTCAATAGCGCCTCAGCGGTAATCACCAACTTTTACACTTGTACCATAATGTACTATTATTCAAATAAACTTTTACAAGTGCTTTTGAATCGTGGCTGAATCTACCACTGGTTCGGAATGCCCTTCCTGCCGAGAAGAGCCAGCAATAAACTCGGCGGTTGCTCTTTTCAAATTTTTTTTTACAATTATAGGTAACAATACTATAGGTACAATTCCTTTCGTTCCCTATGACCCAACCAATCTATAATATAAAAATGAATCGCAAAATGTGTTGGTAAGCGCATAACTCAACAACGCCTGGACCAATTTGGCCAAATCTTTTTTTAAAATGTTCGTTGAAGTTCAAGGATGGTTTTTACGGCGAGAAAAATTAGAATTATTGCTTGAAAAACCCTAAAAATAGCCCTTTTCTTTTTCCCATACAAATGATTTGAAACTAAAACGTAGTCAATTTGAGCTTTATTGCTATGGTATAAAGTTCATATTAAATTACAAGCACTCACTGTTGTCTAAGCAATGTAGGTGTGTTCCTAACGTCAAAGATCATATCTATCAAAACAATGTGCGTGTGTGCGTTGGAGCACAGAATACATAGTTGGAGGAGTTTAATGTCGCGTTCCGAAACTCGCGTTTCTTTTGTATTAGTTTCGGCACGCGAGATAAAATGCATCAGTTTCCACGTCATTACATCAGTCAAACAAAAAGCGAAGCATCGGTGAAAAATGTCGCAAAAACGGGGAAAATTATCCATATTTAAAATCTTTTAAAAACTTCTTAATCGCGATCATAATAATAGAAATTGACGCGGACGAAGTCGCGGGCGTCCGCTAGTTAAGAATAAATAGGCATCTTCTAGGCAAATGCGCACTTTATCTTCACTTACCATCAGGTCAGATCGCAGTCAAGCGCTAGTCTATAATATATTTAAAAAAAAATAACCCGGGAATCGAACCTAAGATCTTAGGCCAGAGCTGTCAATGGAAACGAAGGGCCTAACTATTTTTTTATCTAATAAGCGACTTCAGCATAGATACTTACATTTTCTTTACTGCTACGATGATATATATATTGCTATTGCTGACTGCCCGGTTGGAAATTTTAAGATGCTAAAGAAAAGCTAAAAGTTACCACGGACCGTGAAAAAGGCCTAGTTTTCCATAATCAGGCAACGCAGAAGAATCACAATACGAATTTCAGCTTTAAAACACACTTCTTCAAAATTTTCTACCGGCTTTCGGGTCGTTCCTAGGTCATGAAAATTGCCATGTTTGTGATAACTTCCCTAGTAGACAGTGATAAAAATATGAAATTACTGAAATAAGCAAGTCTTATCATAGCCGTCCAATGCTGGATTAAGATTACTCGTAGGGTCTTCCACAGCACGATCTTGCGCCGCCTGTGTCCACCAGCTAGTTGCAACTCATGTCATTATAATTTATTGTCTACCTAATTGGGGTTTGCCACTCCGGTGCATAACAGTGTTTTCCTATTTCAATCTACTGTTTTTTGTTTAATTTTGTAATTCAGTGATTTTTTTTTTTGTAATTTGAAATGTGATAAGTTTATTCTAGGAAAAACTTAGAATGTATTTTCAAAATACTTGCCTCTAGGAGTTAGTCTTTATATTATTAGGAGTCACCATTTTTGTTTTCTTATGATTGTACATTTTATATTAATTTTATAGTTTTAAGGTTGTAAGTTCTCTGTAAATGAGCAAGATTGTTCTTTGAGAATAAATTCTTTAAGCCTAACTTAAGCATTGACTTGGTGCAAGTGGACCAATTTTAAGTCTATAATATGTACTACACCAATCTATCTGATCTACCGAAAGTATGAATAGCGTTAAAAAATTTCAAACTAACTATAATGTATTAAAAGTATTAAGTAAAGTTTAGCTGTGCACAAAACTTGTAAAGAGAAACATTAACCTTCAATATGTAATAATATAATAAATAAATAATAAAATAATATGTATTTAATTTCACGAAATATGTTTGGGCCCTTTTTGCATACCTAACTAAGATATTATTGTTTTAATTCATATGATAGCATAAGAAAATTTTCAGCGGTATTTTTTTAAACCGAGCTTTCCTGAAGGTTAATGAAGTTACATTTATTTTGACTACGATTTCAAGAAGTCAAAGCTACCGTTGCTCAAACACAAAAGAGCCATTCATTATTTTATTGTAGTTTAAGATGGATGTTATGTCTAGTACTTAATCGTTATTTTGATAGAGTTGTGGATCTCATGTTTCTTTGGAACCTTCAAAGAACTGTGAATGTTATTGGGAGACTCGACATCCGCTCTATTTGATTTAAGTAGCAAGAAATTTACTTTACCATGGATGTACCTACTTGTGATACCTACTAAGGGCCGATTTCATCAATGAAAAGTGTTATACGAGCGTAAATTTGATATTTTGGTAAATTTTCATTACAGAAACTGTCAAAATGCTGGGATAAGACTTATTTTACACTAGACTTAGATGACTTCGACTCTTTAATTTTCCGGGATAAAATGTAGCCTATGTGCTATCCTGGGTGTTAGCTGTCTCCATTCCCAGCCAAATCAGTTCATTCGTTGTGGGGTGAAGGAATAACAGACACACATACAAACTTTCGCCTTTATAATATTTGTGTGATTAGTGAAATCAGCCATAAAGCGGTGGTAGCCTATAGTGTCAACATTTCAGTGTCCATTATATATACATAGATGTTTAAAAGCTCTCCTGCTCGATCAATAAGTTCACCGTTAAATTATAGAGATATAAATAAAAATAATCAATGCTTCATTTTTCAATCTTTTATTACATCATAATCCTCTCAATAAAATAATAATTACACAAGTGTATATACAAATATATTATGTACAATTGTCGAGGCCACTACTATATGTACACTGGGTCCACGATATCACTCGGTCCGCGCGAGCGGGTCGCGCCTTCGTCATCGGCAGCCGCAACCAACTACCATCATGTCCTGATAATTTTTAAGCACCACATTGTTCACTTCGTCCATATATAACATAGATATAGAGGAGAGTTGTGTCGGCACACAGCACGCTTTCGGCACGGTCGCGGGATTCACCGAGTTGACGAGAGTCTGCACGATCGCGTGGTTCGTGCCGTTCAGGTGGTCCGGCAGGGGGAACGGGCAGTCGCCCTGGCAGTAGTACGCGTCGTAGCCGAGGGGAGCTACGATCCAGTCGTTCCAGCCCACGTCGGCGAAGTCGACGTACAGCGGCCGGCGCTGGCAGATCTCGCGCGCCTCTTTGCGCCGGTGGTGCGCGCGGTGGCCTCTGCGCTGCGCGGCGCGCTTGCTGCGCGTCAGCCGCGTCTCGGCCTCGCGGGCGGAGCGCGCTCGCTCGTCCTCCGTGTACAGCATGAGCAGCGGCTGAGCCGTCCGCCACTCCTCCTCCTCGTCCGTGGCGCGTCTCCGGACGCGCACGTGCGGAAACTTAGCGTCCTTGCTCGCGGTCGCGACACCTTCCTCTAAAACACGCACTAAAAGTCCATGATTTTGCTTAGGCTCCTTGAGCCATCGACGCGCCGCTCCCAGAGCGTCCGCGTTCACGACGCCCTCCCCGGGTCGGAGCGGCACCGAATCCAGGAGCCTCAGGATAGGCTCGCTGTGGCCCCGGCGGCCGGGCCTGACGACGTCGTACAGCAGCAGCCGCTGCCTGCCCGTCGTCCCGACGGCTCTCTGGAAGGAGAGGTCCGCGCCCCTGGCGACCTCGTCCGCCGGCACGCCGCTCATGTTGAAGAACAGGCGGAAGCGATGGTCGCCGGGGAAGCGGTCGTCGAGGTCGGTGGGCGTGTGGTAGAAGGCGCGCGCCGTGTTGGCGGCGGCGGCGGGCAGCGCGGCGCGCTCGTCGTACAGCAGGCGCAGGGCGCGCGGCACGGGCGGCGCGGCGCGGCGCGGCGGCGGGCGGCGCGGCATGCCCAGCAGCGCCAGCAGCTGCTTCTCTGCGGCGGCGCGCGTCGCCTCGTCCAGCTCCGCGGCCGCGCACAGCGCCACCAGCGCGCACACCACCGCGCACGCGCACGCCCCACGCATAGTTCTCCTCGACCCACCTGCGGACAAACGGCGATACGTTAATGCACTGCAAATTATTATCAGCACCATCGAATAGACAAATTGATAAAATTATGTATTTAGTAAAGTCAGTTAAATTGCCAGAAGCCACGATCGTTCGTTTTACCAGTTATTTAACAAAGGTCAACATTGTGCATAACCGGTAGTCGGTTTATCTCACTTCTCACTATTCCTAATAAATGCAACGTCACATTGTAATGTCCGTAGTCCGACTACTGGTGCGAGTGTATTCTAAATAAGCAAGCTAATAATCACCATAACGGGTGTTAACATCTACTTATAAATTGAGTTATTATGGATAAACCTTATTGGTTTTTATATAATTTGAAATACCTCTGTTATTTTATGAGCCTTATGATCATTAACACCCCTTATTTAATTTTTACATGAAAAGTGACTTATTATGTACCTATATGAACAAGTAATCACATAAGAGCTCAGAAGTTGATGGAAAGATAGTATAAACAATTGCAGCGTGTACTGATAAAAATAGGGCGATGACAATGAGATGTGTTACATCATTCATTAGTATTTTTTCCTTTGAATCACAACAACTGGAGCGTAACCATGTAAGGGAATTTAACGACACTATGACATAAGAATTCCTTATAGGATCAAAGGAACAATTTTCTTTAACAATATGATTCAGTAATCATCCGCCATGAAAAACTTTGAGACTTTTTCATTATAGATACTCGTATAAGGTAAATATATTTTAAGTCAAACAGAATTTAGATTTTTGGTTTTTGAACATTCCTAATTTTTATCTAGGCCAAAGTTATACAATAGTTATTGCCTTAATTAAGAACAACCTATTTTATTTATATTGTAGGATTAAAAAATCTATTAAAATTATTTTTGCACTTAGAGTAGGTCTAACTTAAATCTATAGAAATTATAGTTTCTCATCATCTATCATCATTTTCATTAATTTCATATGACTCATAACTGCTAAGAACTGAATTTTACTGAAATTTATAATAGGTATGTACCTATCTATATCTAAATTGCTTGTCTTTGAGTGTAACTAAGAAGCAATTAGACCAACTTTTCCAACACCTTCTAAAAGTTTACAAAAATTAAGACTATTTACATGATTTTAAGTGGCTACAGACCCCTCGAAAAAAAGCTTGAGTTTTATTGTGGTATTCTACGAATGAAAAAATTTACGGCCATTGCATTGTTTTCATTTATACTACCTAACTTTTGAGTTACATTTTTGAAAATCCGGCGGGAACTGTTTGTTTTGCCGGAATAAAAATGAGCCTATGCCACATTCCAGGTCCTCGTGATTGAAGGACAAACCAAAAAAATTCCGCATTTATAATTTTTATATAGGGATTAGGATCGCATGATGACGCATGCCATAATACAGTATCATATAGTATCCCATTCCCTTGTCTTTATATACAGCGTGTCGCATATTGTTCCTCCGGCGTAAAGCTGCCTTAATAATTCCAATAATAGCTCTATAATAAACGTTTTAAAAAATTGTGAGCTCCCGCGGTGTTAGGCAAACTACAAAGAGGCCTTTATTACTAAGTAGACTCATAAATCACATCCGATTACGAGTACAAACGTCCGTTCATGTAAATTGTTAGGAGTTATTTCACTATTGCAAATGATGCCACAAATACTTCAAATATTATTTCTATTTAGGCCCCGTGTTGTGAAATAGTTAAGTGTAAAACAAAAAGAATTAAGAGTAATCTATACTGAATTTCATAACGTAGAGCCTTTCGTAGAGCATTGATTGGTTAGCACTGCGGTTTCGTTCACATTAGGGAGGCCGTGGGTTCGGTCCTGGGCACGCACTTCTGTAACGCTTCGCACATTTGAGTAATTAAATATCACACGCTTCAACGGTGAAGGAAAACATCGTGAGGAAACCTGCACACGTGAGAGTTCTCCATAGTATTCTCAAGGGTACGAATTCTCCAATTTGCATTGGGTCAGCATAGTGGCCTTTCTCTGAGAGCAGTAGGGTTAGTATAAGATTTAATTGAGTGATCGAATTCGATGACATTAGCGCCAAATTAAAACGAACCTTAACTGTATTGATTTAAAGTCACAAATTCAGTGCATCCGATTTTAATTTGGAGGTAACCGTATTTGTAAACGTATAAGAATGCTTACACGAAATTGAGCTCTTTTATGTTATTATGGTTCAATTTACTTTGACGCTAATATTATCGAATACGAATACGGTCAATCGAATTAAATCTTAAACTAACCTTACAGACCTTCGCCCAGAAGTGAGCCATTGAGTTGATGAGTTGCTAGATATATGATGAATGTCATAATCATAACTCATAAAGAAGTGTCTGTTTATGTATCTGTTACCTTATTGTCACGGCTAAACATATGAATTCTGAACCTATCTTGACTAGAAGCATAGGGAAATTGATGATTTCTTCAAACCAGGGATCTTCATTTCACCGTCATTGATTACAAAAATCAACATTGACGCATAATTCAATTGGCAAATATCAACTAATTCGCTAGCAGACTTCTAGTAGACTGGCGGTTTCGCACGGGTGGGCTTACATAATAATTACTATCTATTGTACGTGTGATAATATGACTAAGTGAGAATGTGTGAAACACCATCCTCTTCATCCTTACTCGTGAAATTCTAATGATGAACATTTCACCAGGAATCCGCATGCGTGAAAATCGTATGAAATACCTCTAAACAATCTAAAAGTGACTCTATGTTATGCTATTAAGAGCTTATTTGACAATCATCGAATAATATTTAACCGATGAATATACTAGTTTACGTCGTCAGTTGTTAAAACGTCTTTATTCATCGGGTAAAGTTAATTGGCGATGCAACGGTGTAATAGGCCTATACAGAATTAATTTTAACCCGCTACCATCTTAGACTGCATCATTACTTACCATCAGGTGAGATCACAGTCAAGGGATATCTTGTCATCAAATAATAATATATATATATAAAAATTTTATTCTTGGTATAACTGAGAGACAGCAAAAGCAGTCGTTGATAAAATAAAATTGTTGTCCTAAAAGTATATATGTGTTTTATTTTTCCTTTTTAGTTAGGTACTTCTATCGTCGGTTCAATTTTTGTAGAAAGGATTTTTTGGTGGAAGGACACCTACCAACTACCCAGATTTCACGTATTATAATATTTTGTTTATTTATCAAAAACCACAAAGCTGATTTACTGCTTATAAAATTGAAGTATGTTTACAAACAACTTTAGCTTACAATGTACTTATGTACCTATGTACATGTATGTACCTATATTTGTTTAAGTCAAATCTTGGAAGCTGAATTAGAACCACTTCCCGGTTTTTGATTGAGCTAAAATTTTGCATGTACCTATAAAATTGTATGTATAAAATTTTGCATGTAAATCGGATGACAATGCAATATTAATGTGACATGGAACTGATCTCAAGATGTAGCCGGAAGATGGCTACGGGAACTTTGTAATAAAACGACGTAATCCTATCGAACTTGGATTCGTTGACTCGTCTTAACAAGTACTCTGGTCCTAGATGATATCCAGTCCTATAATGGAGCTGGTAAGTGGCTATAGAAACTCTACAATTTGCATCTTGTGTACTCTACTGGTCCTAAATGATATCCAGGGGCTAGCCAGCTATTAAAACAAAACTAAACGCTTGTTTTTTAAAAATTAATTTTTAATTTACACTTGTCTTTCTTTTACTTTAAAACGATTTTTGTTTTTACTTTTAAATGTCAATTATGGGGTATTTCCAATTGCAGATTGCCGTACAAGCAAAAAATAAATAATCATAATAATTGTTTATGAAAATCATGTCAAAGGATGTTTGTACTTCCATTTCACACTTAAGTACTAATGATAGAGATAGAATGATAGTTGTAGAAATATCTAAATTTTAGACTTTCCATTTTTTATTATTATTTTTTTCAAAGAATATTAGCCAATCTTAACTTGACTTATATTCTCCTCTCCCCTCCAAATAACCGAAAAGCTTGTGCTAGGAGTGGGTATGATAATAGTGCAACGGGCGGGGCTCGAACCTGCGACCTTTCAGTTTTCAGTCCGCACCTTTAACCGTTGGGCTATTGAGGCTTCTTTGAGAGGCTTGAGTTGAGTTGAAAAAGGTACAAACTTGTTTCTATTTAAAAATTATATATGTACCTACTTGCCGAACTTAGAATAATAATTAGGTATACCACACTTAATAGGTATCTTTTTAATTTCCTTACGGCTTAACTAGGTACAGTGCGTTATAATTTTCAATAAGGAGAAAAATTTATTTTAGATCAAGTTGAACTGAGAAATAAATGTTAGAAGTTTTTCTTGACCATCTTTGTTAGATCTTTTAGATCAGCTAATGGCGGCTTCAAGATCATGATAAAGTGACTATTTATGTATATCTGTGTTTAATAGATTCATTGCTTTAAATAGGTATTATTTTTAATCATTTTTTGAATTGGCTTATAAGAGACGATCAATATATGGCCGTTATGGGCGTTATTTTTAAAAATTAAAGCGGATTTTGGAACTTTCAATTTTCTATAAATGCTTTTTCAAATAGGTATTCATTTGGTAAGTCCTTCCTAATCTATGACGATTGTTATGTTTTGTCATTTGACCTCACCAAGTCAGTTTGCATGTAACTACATATTAAAATCACAAAATATATGCTATTTGTATTAATTCAGCCATTTGTATTCATGATAATGACTCTAAGAAAATGCAAATACATAATACTTTATTGATATACATATACCTACATATATATATTATTATTTTCTAAACAGAAAGAATCTAGGATTGCTTAAGTAGGCAGATTCTCATTTTGGTTTAGGTAAGTTATTTCACTTATATAATTTCTAGAATTTTTTATTAATAGTAGACTGAATTCGCTAATTTATAGCAAGAGAACAGCAAAATTTACAAAAGCAAGATTATTACATCTACGTTATTTTACATATCCTACGTGTATTTAGGAAAAAATAAAGTAGGTAACTTAATAAAGAATTCAAGTAGGGGAACAACTCTAAAACTGTTATCAAGCACAGGCTCTATTATTCAAATAAATTCACGCTCTAAGGCACTTTCCAAAACTCGTAAGTAAAAGACATCAACGAGATGCGTATTCGTGTAGCTCTACGGTGAAAATATTCAGTTTCATTTGTTGTTTGTATTTATTCATAATTTCTCCGCATCACCGTAGTTTTTGTAAAGATAATAATTATTATTATTTGCGAAGACATAGAGCATTAGAAATCGGTTTTATCACGATTTCACTATAGCAATTTTACTACCTAGGGTATGAAAATGGGATGGAAAACTTCACAACAGATATTTTTTTTTTGATGTTTACTATATCATCAATTAGATAGTATCGACTACGTAGGTTGTTTTTAGTGTTTTGATCGCTCTAGCACAGTCGACCGGATCATGGCGTACGTATTTCGAAAATAATGCGGTCAAACCAGCCGCAGGCGCACGATCGCTCGGCTCTCTCACTCACCCGAAATTTTAACGCATCCAACGCCAATGATTACACAAAATCCGCAATCCGTGGTGCTCTGTGGAGAGAAGCGCGCAGTCAGCGCTTCGGGAACAAATGGAAGCGCACTCGTTCACGTTCGAACCGTTGGCACATAACAACAGAGCGGACCGGTAACATAACTGGCGCGTGTTTTCGCGCGGGAGCGGTTGCGCGCGCGTGGTTGGGCGACGGACGGTGCGGCGTGTGCTCGCATCACGTACTCGCGGCGTCGCACATTGTGAAATTTTTCCCAAAATCGGACATCCCTTTTTTATGATACTAATCGAAACTTTAAGCTTTTTTTAATGCTAGAGTAGAACACCCAGAAGTTAATTCTGTTTAGAACCGGAGTTATAATTTTTTAAAATTTTTTTTATGGTTACCAGAAAAAAACTAAGAAATGCTGTAACTTTCTACGTAACGAAAGTTTTCAAGTTTCAATTATAGCATGCTATAAAATCAATTAAGTGCTATTTTTGGAAACATATAATTAATTTCTAAGTGAACAATAAAGGAAGATATGTTTTTTTTAAACTAATTTTGAAATTAATTTTTTTCTCATCTTTGTATGGATATTAGCATCTAATTTTCACATATTGTATTTATTAGTGCTATGTTAACCCGCCTGTATAATATCAGATACGTAACACTTAGGACCTCGGAGTTATTGAATTTTAAAAATTTCATTTTATGCAACTCAATAATAATCCCTGAAAAACATAACCCTCCGTTTTTACAGTCGCATAAAAATTCTTTCTTTCAGCCACTTTTTTAGAATTTTCTCTCGTACATTTGTAATTAAGATCTTTGTGACAACCCTAATATCATAGAAATTGTAAAATCTCATATCTCCAATGTCCTCATAGATTTCTGTGTGATTTTTTTTACTAGTAACAATACAGTTACGAGGTATGTTTTCAGATAGATATCTACTGCTAATCGTAAATGGTTTATGAGAAAAAAAATAAAATGTAAAAATCACAAAATTAAGAATAATTACTTTATTATTAATACTAAAATTATTTTGTTTAGCTTATAAAATGCTCTGTTTATAATGCCACTTTGCCCTATAAATAATTGTATAAATATCATATGCAATTCTTTTATTTCGCCTTTTTCTGAAAATACAGAATTTTCTAAAAAAAAATATTACTCCGAGGTCCTAAGTGTTACGTACCTGATATTATACAGGCGGGTTAACATAGCACTAATAAATACAATATGTGAAAATTAGATGCTAATATCCATACAAAGATGAGAAAAAAATTAATTTCAAAATTAGTTTAAAAAAAACATATCTTCCTTTATTGTTCACTTAGAAATTAATTATATGTTTCCAAAAATAGCACTTAATTGATTTTATAGTATGCTATAATTGAAACTTGAAATCTTTCGTTACGTAGAAAGTTACAGCATTTCTTAGTTTTTTTCTGGTAACCATAAAAAAAATTTAAAAAAATTATAACTCCGGTTCTAAACAGAATTAACTTCTGGGTGTTCTACTCTAGCATTAAAAAAAGCTTAAAGTTTCGATTAGTATCATAAAAAAGGGATGTCCGATTTTGGGAAAAATTTCACAATGTGCGTCGCAGTCGCGGCTCGAATGAGAGTCGCAGCGCCCGCTCCAGACGCGGCGGCGTCGCGCGTCGCGGGCCGAGCCGGCTCCGGCCCCGCCCCGCACCACCCACTGCCTCACTGCCTCACTGCCTACCACACGCCACCACGGCCGCATCTCACCCGCAGCTCACTAGTACCCTTCGATCTCTCCCAATACCCAATACCCAACATCCAGACCCCGGAGCCCATATTCCGAATACCTACGGGGGATGTAGATCCCTACGACGCTACGACTTTTCCTTTTTCATCTGCTACGAACGGCTAAACATTTTTCAAATAGTTATTTAACTATTTGATTACAAAACTGAAATCAATGGACCTGCTGAATTTTTTATCTGTAACAGGCTTTTCTTAATATTCCTACCTAAGTTTTTTTTTGGATTTTCATTTTCCACCAAGTAGGTACCTATCTAAGTGCCATACTACACGGGCGGTTCTCCCGCTGCGGGAATCCGCTCGACAAAGCTGCCGCAGACCATCAAACTACACGGGACGCGGTTAACCGCTGTCTTTTGTTCATTTCAACATGGATCCGCCATTGATAACTGCGCTTGCAGCTCTTGTTTTAATAGAATTATTAATGGCGTAATCCTTCGACTGCACATCATACAAAGCTGGTCGATCTTGTATTTCTACAATAAAACGCTCCGTATCGAACATTTTGACGCGACACTAGCCAGTAGCCAGTAGCCACGCAAGCGCACGAACGACCAGCGAGCGCCAAGATCCCGCGCAGAATGACGTAATAGCGGGAAACCGCCCGTGTAGTTTAAAACGGCGGTTATCCGCGGCGGTTTGACGCTGCATGCGGCGGTCGTATTTCTCCCGCCTGCAAACCGCGGCGGGAAACCGCGCCGTGTAGTATGCACCATACAACTTTCATATTAAATTGTGACTAGAGCGGTTCAGAAGCGGTTTCCCGCGGCGGGAGAACCGCCCGTGTAGTATGACACTAAGACCTTACATCCACTCGCAGATAAATAGAGCTTTTTGAGACGACATTTAAAAAACAAAATTTACTAAAACTAAAGATTTAATATTGTATCATAATTCGTTTAGTTTTAATTAAAATAATAGTTTAGTGTTAATATAATAAGTAGGTACGAAATGTTTAATTGTTTACCTACCGATGAAAATAATGATAATATAATACCTAATTGTGTAGTTACCGGTAGAAATAGTATTTTATATAAGTATAGAGTCGTATTGCATTCTAATTCTTTATTAATCTAATTTAAAACTTTAAGTGCAGCCAATTATTATCTGTAACAGTTAGTCCGTCTATTCAGGTCGAAAATAAAATCTGAATACTCAAACTAAGTTACCTATATTCTACAGTTCTAAGAATTTTTTTTTCCTTTCAAAATAACATTATCAACGTTGATATGGGATACTTTTAACAAATCAAATTTAATTTTTTTTTAGTTCGGTATCTTAAGTAGGTACCTACCTAATTCGAGAGAAACTATTTTGTAAATTTAAATAAAAAATAAATCCTTTATTTAAAAAATTATAATTTTATAATTACGTGAATTTATTCAAGAAAAAACTAGAAAACCTCTAAAACTCTGAAAGTTAAATGAAAATAAAAAAAAGTTTTTCCAAATTATTAAATTTTTAATCCACCTAATTAGGTATTATTTATGAGATTCGTTTATGAAAAAAAAAATCTCTTACCTATATTATAAAAAAGATAGTTCCAAAAAATATCCAAAGGCTGAGAATATTTCAAATATTTCATCAAGACACTTAATAAAATGTTATCACTATTTCGTCACACTTCGGCTCGAACTTTTCAAGGATCGTCACAGTATCACTGAGCATTTCAAGTAAATAGTCGTGTAATTATAAGCAGACTAGACTCCGCGGCTTCGGCCCATTTCCCAGAGTGGGGGCAGGGTGATACAGCTGAGATACAATAAGAATACCGCCCCCATCGGTGTGGACCAGGGAACAGATAAGCACAGTTACAAATAACACCCCTAGAGATGTGGGTGAGTCAGCCTCACTTATTTAGCTGTACCTACCTAATGACTCAATATATAATCTCCTTTAAGTCCAGTATAATAATTAATCCGTGAATACAACAAGATATTCCAACAATTATTATTTGTATATTATAAACTAGCTTTTTCCCGCGGCTTCGCTCACGTTAATTTAGATTTTTCAAAGCACTATTTTATTCCCTTAGGGGTTGAATTTTCAAAAATCCTTTCTTAGCGGATGCCTACATCACATTAGCTATCTGTATGCCAAATTTCAGCCTGATCCGTCCAGTGGTTTTAGCTGGGCGTTAATAGATCGGTCAGTCAGTCAGTCACCTTCCTTTTATATATTCAGATAAACTGCCGAGGTCACATAGATGAGGTATTAATATTAGTTTTAACTTTAGAAGTAATTAGATATTAATTAAAATTTTAGTTTATTTCATTAGTTGCGTAGAATGTTATTTGGTTTTATAAATTTTTAAAGGAACACCGTTTGCAGTCATGCTTTTAAAAACCAAAGTTCCAAGTTATTTTGATCATTATTGCGACCTTTTATAAAGATCAATCAGCATTATTGCTCATTTCTGGAACGTTGATAGAATGGATTAATAAATACAGTTTTTACTGCTTTTTTTTAGGTAAAGTACATATTAAGTATATATAGGTACAGTAAGATATTTTGTAATTGTGTATATTTTACAGTTGTGTACCTGCAACAGAATTAGCAACAACATAGCTACACAATCTTTAGAGATTGTCCTAAAGTCCTAAACTACACACTGTCGTCTTTTACTGTTTGTTTCCAAACTATTAGTCACGACCTACCGTCGACGATAAGGAAACACAAAAGTTACGTTTATCATAATAATTACAAAGTGTTTCCGTTTAATTTAATACCTTTGTTGTAAACTTTTTCACGTTTTGCAAAACGTTATGCAGATAGCTAATTTACGTAATTGTTTTTAATCCTATTTCCTGTGTGCCAGGTATTTTCAATTCATAGATAATTCAATAATTAGGAATTTTAAGCTTTTGTTTAGATTTGGCCGCATTATATTTTGACAGTAGGTATCTACCTACTAATCATAACTAAAAACCCTTCGTACGGGGACTTCCAAGTTAGTCCGCTACCAACTTAGACTGCATCGTCACTTGCCATCAGGTGAGATCGCAGTCAAGGGCTACCTTGTCATCGAATAAAAACTGGTCTGGTGGGGGAGATTTTTTTCCGTTGCTAGTCACCTTCCTACCATCAAAACTTGCCGTCAAGAGATTAAGTGTTCCGGTATGATGGCGTGTGGACATTTAGGGTTATCGGTTTAAGGGCACGATCTTCGGCCGCAGTAATTTGCAAGCAAATGAAGTGAGGCGCACGAGCCACTTTGTTAAAAAAAAGTAAAACAGTCTTGATAAAAAAAAAAGTAAACTTTTTAGAGAAAAATTAACAGTAAAATATTCTTCTAAAAGCTTTTGCCTATTTTTTGACATTTTTTTTTTTAGTTTAACTTTGATATACTATACATACAACCTGAAAAACAATTAAAAACTACACTGTTTTCGGAATATTATTTGATCGAGTGAAGTTCAAAATATGGACTTTTGAACGGTAAAATAATTTAGAACGTGTATTAAACTACAACATATATTTTTAACCAATCAAAACAAAGAATATTTGATTGTTTACTATTGAATCAAAAACAGGCTGTTTTCGGAGATTCTGCCGCCATATTCCTTTCCAAGTCAGGTCGCGTCGCTAGATGACCTAATTCACTTACCATCAGATATAATCAAGGGCTAAAAACAAACGTTAGATACAAATATAAGATATAGGTAATCAGAGTATGAAAGTAAATATTGCTAGACAAATGGTTACGTGTCAGAATGATGAATGTTTCTTTTAACAATGATAGGAAGCGTTACTCAGGTGGCGAGCGATTTTATTTTGATTATATCAACGCACGTGCTAGTAACAGATGGCAAAAAAAATATATACATAAGGCTCAGTTTTCATGGAGCAAAATCCCAATAATAATAAAAGTTTAGTTAAATAATAGTAAAAGTCGGGGAGTGTTCTGAAGAGCTATTTGACTTTATTCCAACGTCTTTCTTCTACAACCGCACCGCTCGCCACCGAACACAATTTCACCCTCACCACCTGGGTGCCTGAAGCACTTCAACCATCCGGTGTGCCAGATCTTTTTTCCACGTACTTTGAAACTGTGGAACCAACTTCCTGCGACGGTGTTCCCGCTGAATTACAACATGGGGTTATTCAAGGGGCGGACCAACAAGTTCTAAAAAGCCGGCAACGCATTGTTGGTGCCTCAGGTGCTGATTTTGCGCACAGGTCGTCAAAAAGGTTTTCAGAGTTATATCCGCTTTAAGCATTTAAATATCATGTGCACAATGAAGGAAAATGTTGTAATGTAATCTGCATGACCGAAAATTCTGGCGTTCTCAAAAGAATGTGAACTCTAGCAATCTTTTCTTTAAACTCTTTTTTACTTATGAGAGAAGACCCATGCCTATTAGTTGACCAGTGATAATCGTCTGGTAACATCTTTAAATGAATGATTAATTTGGCAAAAAACTATTCAAGTTCAATTGCATTATTTATTTTATATTAGCAAAAACTACAATGATTAGTAGGTAAGTAAAAAGTGTTTTACTTACTTTGACCATGATACAACTGAGATACGTCATAACTAACAAGATCGACCTTCATCCATCAGTGATATATTTTGAACAATCATAATAAATCAACGAATATACCACCGATATCACCGTAGTTTCCTAGAGTAATCAGGTCAAGGCTACCTTTATTATACAAGTTATTAATCTTTAATTATACTAGTACCTAATCTCATCAGTAATTTTTTTTTAATTTTTTCACCCATCCAATTTTAGTAAACGAAGTTTCGGAATAAATAAATTAAAAAAAAGACTTTGCCTATTTTAAATCAATCAACAGTCAGCGTTGTCGTATTTCGGCCAAATTCTATGTCTCATCAAGATTTCTGGGCCGATTTGCGATTTTTTTATTCAATAGCGGAAGCTTTTCGAGATGTTATTGTTATGAACTATCAATAATGTGAATTATTGCTATAATTATACATTGACATATAAAACATAATTATTTAGCATAGATATTGCCATAAAAAAGATCAACAATCCTTTGCAGAATCAGTCGAGTTGAAGTTATTTATTATTTGGTTTATGAAAACTATTTTTCTTAGAGCGCTCAAAGAAAAATATGTTATTGTAAACAAAAATCTCAGTTGTATGGATTTAAAAATATAAATATTAAACTTAATAAAAATGGAAAAGTAATAGTAACACGAAGTCTTCGAAAATCCAAACTTATTAACATAATATAATGATATTCCTAAAACTGGTTTCCACAACTGAGCTGAGGTCAGATAGGCAATCGCTCTCTGTAAAAACTGCTAATCTGTCAACTACGAACTGGAATATAAAACAGACCTGGAATATATCGGACTTTAAGAATTAAAATTTGCCAGAAAAGTATTTGAGAGTAGCAGATGGTAGGAATCCTCCTCTTTGAAATGATTTGAATGATTTGAAGATAAAATAATCAGGTAGATAAGCCTTCAACTTCTGCTAACTGCAGACTTCATCAACTTCGATAGACGTTTAACGAGGAATAATTTGGGCTTTCTGACAGTTTAACGAGGAATAATTTGGGCTTTCTGACAGTTTTTGTAATGAAACTCGGCCAGGAATTCACAGATTCAGGTATTCACAGATTTACTGACATACAATGAAATGATGCATTTTTTATGCTCTTTCATTGATATATAATTTTTATGAGAAGAAGTGCTACAAGGGTGGTGACGGTTTTTCCCAATGTCCTTTATAAAATTTATTTTATTTAGCCCTAAGTATAAATACTTATTATAGGAAACGAGTCGATGTAATATATGTATTTATAACAACATATTATGAAGTTGTTTGATGCGTTTTCATATTATCTTTTAACAAAAGTAAGCCATACCATTTTCCTGAAAAATAAAGACACCAATTATTTTGATGCGGTTTTTTGCATTAGGTACACTGGTATATTCTTTAATCTATATCTACCGACCTAAGAGCAAGTTCTCAGATATCTTGAATGTTTTTAAACCACTCGGGGGACAGCAATTAGTCGAGAGATTTTTGTCTATGATAAAAATTCAGTAAGTTTTTTTAAAGAATGTTTAAAGAAAGTTTGTTAGGGTTCATGAACATAAAACCTACAATACCTAAAACCACCTAATCAACTCGTATGTAGGTACACATGTACGGATATATCTATGTAGGTACTTACACACATTATCCAACTTAATGAAGCCAGTAAAAAATGGCGATCTGTCTATGTTTCGTTTACTACCTGCTTTATTAATAAATAATTATCTATTATTTTATTCTTTATTTATAGTCAAGGCAATACTACTCAGTTAACAAGATCGACGCAAGGTTGTCTATTAGGTACTATCAATCATATACAGGATATGTTTTAGAGAGTGCTCAGGAACTCTACGATGTCATACCTTCTAACTTCTCTCCCTATCATTCGTAAGGTTAGGTTGGTTGTTTGCGTATCACAATAGGTATAGTTCTTTCAATTCATGAGGGCACGTGAGCTTTACTTGTGGTTACGTAGTGTACATGCACGTTGCGTAAGTGTGCGTGCCTGTCAGGAGCCTAAATGGGGGCGATCAGGCGCGAGCAAGCTCCTACTCACACTTATACAGATACGATACACACACAACCATGAGCCACGCGCCCTCGTGAAATGCATGAACTATACCAGTTATGCGTCCGTATCTTAGATAATATTGTCTATGCGCATACAAATGCGCTAAAAGTGTGAAATGTCTTCCACTATCTGATTTTCCTGACAAAATATACTAAGAGTAAAAATAACAATAAGTATATTATAAAAATCATCTAATTACATCTAACCCTTGAAGAAGAAAACAGCAGTCAGACCCGTCACGAATCAGTGATCAGTACAAGCAGGTGAAACCGCCGTATGGCGCTAGTGCTTTAACAAAATCATGCTAAGTTGTCAAAATGCTGCATCCATTAAATTAAAATTACTTAGATGGCTTATCGTTCTTATAGCTGGCTACCGGAGCCGTTACGCGCGAATAAAGAACTGTTGTTCTTGTTTTTTATTAGGGTTCCATACCGAAAAAATAAAAAGGAAATCCCTGTGAGACTTTGCTGTCGGTCTGTCTGTCACTTCTTGTTTCGCAAGGAACACTACAATTTGACTCTACAATGCAAAATCACTGCGTTGTGCCATGTAGAGTTAAAATCTTCTGATGTTCCGATGCCAGGGTGTGGTGTGAGTTTGTACTGTGTGTGTTTATTCCTTGGTATGTTTCTAGTGGTAGGAGGGATATTGTACAGATTTTTGTAGTCCCAGCAAACTGAGTTTGTTTTTCCTTATGTATCACGACAATCTTGACTTGTAATTTGGAATAGTTGTGCTTCTCCAACTTTAAATTTTTAGCATTAAAAAAATAAAACAATATCTCTATCACAATTTTTAGTATTGTAAAATAAATTTTGAAATGATATTTTAAAAACTTACTTATGCGGTTCAATCAAAAGGGATTTTTGAGTCGGCGCAATAATCTAACGAAATATCTATATTATAAACGTTTTCTTCCAATTACAGAACCCTCGGTAGATATGTTTGATTCGTGCTTGGTTGGTTTTTTTGGCGCGTGTCTCTCGCGATCCGTTATATGCCAGCGAAAGTTAGAAGTCGCTCGGAATTTTATACCAGTTTTCGTGAGGTTATAGAGTTTTGGTCACTTATTACAAGTCAATATCTGCTGCGTCATTGCTGCAGATGATAATTACGGCCAAATAATGATATGAGTAGGTTATAATTTTATTTGGCGTATCTTTTTGTTTTCGACGTGCATCAGACAAGCTAAAAAGTAGATCCTTTTCATATTTGTGTAATATCGATGACTTTGTTTTTTTTATGTAGACGTAGTTAAGTATAGCGTTTAATATTCTCAGAATACAGAATTGTTCTGTATTCTGAGTTAATATTATAGCTAAACAAATGCGCAACGTTTGCCCGACTTGAATATAATTACGTGTACAAACAAAAAATATTTTCAATTTTGATATTTTTTATTTTTCCTTCAATATTTTATAGGGGCGTTTGAAGTCCGGACATTATTTAAAATTCTTACAAAATGGTTTAAAGAATAAAAGTAAAATGCCTAAGTAATTGAATTTGGTGTAAGTATTCTTAGTGGATAGTAGTAGGGCTAGAAGGGCTATGGGCTTTTTCAAACTTTGGTTCTTTGCGTAAAAATACGCCAGCCCTTCTACCAAGTAGTTACCCAATTTATTATTACATAGTACCTATCTACTTATCACACGTAAGATTATATGGAGACCCTTTGAGCCATGGTATCCCAGGATATCCAAAGCAAAAGGAAATATAATTTTAATCTATTCTCCCTACACCGGTAATAAATAAATTCATATTTTAATGAAAAATAGACCTACGGTCTTACGTCCCATCAAGGGCAAACCAATAGTCATAAATCTAGCTTATTGGCAATAAATTTATCAATTACGATGCCTAGTGCCTACCATGCTTACAAATATAATCAGATATTTATGAGAATCATAACGTACGGCTAGTATGTTAATTATAAGACGTGGGTTGAGTTTAATAAGTATCTACAAATCAAGTTTTAGGTACCTAAGTAAATTAATTATCAGAAACTAATAAAACTATTAAAAAGATAAGTACCTATTTACTGCTTTCCTATATAAATTAGTGTTGTTACTAGCTACCTCTACGAAGGAATAAGAAAGATTAGGTATTACTAAGTAAGAGTACCTCCATTTTCCATCCATTTTTAACCGACTTCCAAAAAGGAGGAGGTTATCAATTCGGCCGGTATCTTTTTAAAATAGCTGGGTTGCTTTGCTTTACATTTGAAATATTTAAAAATTATTTAAAATCCATTTATAGCTAATGGGTAAATAATAGGATATATCCTTAATCCTAACTACTATCATAAATGCGAAAGTGTGCTTGTTTGTTGGTTTCTTGATTTTTCCTTCAATCACGAAGCAACGGGTCGAGGACGAAATCGTGAACTAAACCCAGATTTCCCATAAACAGAACATAAAATTATCAGTATGTACAGTAACATTCGTATAGCCTACTGAGTAGGTATGGTATGGGCAGTGGGCACAGAGTAAGGACAATGAGTATTAGAGTTTGTAATACGACGAAGTATTGCCGCGGAGCCATGCCGTCTGCCTCCCACGGCCGCTCGCGTCCTGCGTTACTCACCAATTCTCCTCTCATGTACGTAATTAGCCCATTAGCACGCACGCACGGCTCAAATGCTCAATTAGATCAACGACCGTCGGGAATAGCTGAGAGGATTACGGCCCCCGGTCTCAGTGAAACATAGGATCAAATACAACAATTGACAGACACCTATCATGAAATCTGTAAATTACAAACGTTCCTGAGTCCTGAATTATCTAAACTATCCATCAAGGCTGCTCTTAAAGACTCCATAAGATCTCCGACTCCTTTGGAAACGTCAAGAAATAATACGAAATTACATTACTAATAAAAGATATTAACAGATCCAGATTACAATTTCCTCTTTCCTCTTAATATTAAGTACTTTAAGTTATTGATTGACAAAACAAAGTTTCCTTTCTCACTGGAAGGGAGGTCAAAACTGTGGGGATCCTGATTGCACAATTTAGGAGACAATTAAGTTTTACTTAAGAACTTCTTAATGTTCGTAAATTGAAACATACTTTGTCGAGTAGTTACGTTTTTAAGTTGATAAGGGTAGAAAACGGGAAGAGAAGAAGAGAAGGATAGGTTACATATCTTCTTAATACAAATACATAATCCCAATCTCATGTTACAAGTCTATTTTTGGAAAGGTAAAACTTCAAATTCAAAATCAAATTCAAAATTTATTTATTTCATGTAGGCAAAAAATTTATTAAAATACGGGAGGAAATTAAAGGTAGGTAACTGCAAATTACAATAGCTGTTTGTTTTATGTGGCTTTATCTACAAAAAGTACAGCACAAAATAGGACGTAAAATCTTTGTTGCTTAAAAAATTAAATGACAATCATGTTCATGACCCTAATAGAGTTGATACGTTCTACATTGACTACCTTTCGACGAAGTTTCGACAAACCCGATCTTCATAAGCATGACCTACCGGTATGTAATCCTAGTTTATAAAAATGGGATTTTTCTTAAAACAGATATTACAGTATATCTGAATAGTTATAAGTCGGACGCCCTCATTCGCCAAATGCCGGTTGGAAACAGCGATTCCGAAGCCATTTTCCACTCATCCTGTCAGGTGAACGCCTAATGTACAGCTATTTTATACCAGTAACAGTTTGCCCGTCTCTCCCAACCCACTTATGTCTGTCTTCGTCAGACACGTAACATAAAGGAAATCTGGGTCTTAGAAATTTTATTTAAATCCAATATTAAGTGTTTACAATTTGTACTTTCGGCTTGAACTGGTTTCTTTGCTTTTAATAATAGCTATTTATTTAGTTTCTTTCCAATAAAAGTTCTACATGCAAAATTTAGTTAGGTACCTATTTATAGAACTATGCTGAGGACAATTAGTCACAACATTCCAATGGTAATATCTGATTAAGATTCTAACAATAAGAAGCAAGTACCTATGTCTGTAGGAATTCTGTAACCGCAGTATTTATAATATGACATGAAATCAAAGATCATGTAAATAAGTATTCAATTATTATACTTCATAATTTTCAAGTAATTTACCTAACACCGTTGCCTGTATTAATTTCAAACAACACAATAGGTACCTATATTGGTTTTTTATAATAGCGATTATCTATACTCTACAATCTAATAAAAATCAATTGCTGTATGTTAGTCTGACTAATATAAGACTCAAAAACGGCTTGACCGATTTGATTATTTGCTTTGTTCACCCTAACGCAGAGGTGGTTTAAAAACAAAAAATAAGGAAAACCCAAAATACAGCACAAAATCAAAATTGGTAATTTTGTTTAGAAATCACCACTTCGCTTTAGTTAATTTTAATACATGGCGAGAGGAAAGCCGCGGGTAACAGTTAGTCATAATATTATAAAGAAGAAGCATTAACTCTTTATAATTTAATTTTTATTATCCACGTGTACTATCTATAACTGCAACCTAAATTACAAAGAACAGCTTAGATTCGTATTTCCACCAATAAAGCTTCGATTTCACTTCCCTGTAACAGGCTGCAGTTTCAAAGTGGTTATGCCTTTTATATAATTAGAAATAGAGTTCATTTTAGATGTGTTATACGGTAAAATTGTATTGGTAGGTTCCGATTGCATTGGCAGAAGCCTACAAATGCACTGATATATGCAGGGATATATCTGCATAAAGTGATAATGTCAGCTCGGTTTCACATTGAAGGTCGTGGACACATTCCGGAAGATCAGCATCGAGATAAGATTTAATCTTTACGCATATTTATTGATATTATAGCTTTATCTGATTGGTAATACGCCATTCTGTTAATGTAGTGCATAATTGCCTGTCACTGATATATAATAGAAACCATAAATCGGGAAAATACTTAGTAAGTAATAAGTTTTTGTCACACGTACTATCCGTATAACAAAGAGTCGTCTTTGTGTAATAATTGGATTGTTTTGATTCCATTCGATTAGGAATATAGGTTTAATTAATAATTAAAACTACCATACCCCCGCTAGTTAGCCCAAGTTAGCCCGCTAGGTACCTACCATCTTAAACTGCATCGTCACCCATCAGGCGAGATAGCAATCGAAATCAATTGATTTATTTATTAAATGACAAGATGGGCTATGTTTTCATTCATTTCATAAAAAAAATAAAACAAAAAACTATAAACCTAAATAATATTTTTGTGTTTATGTATGTTCCCAGATTACTCGAAGACGCCTGGACCGATTTGGAAAATTCTTTTCTTGTTTGAAAGGGTATACTTCCCAGGTGGTCCCATTGTCATCAGGTCAAGATAATGATGATGGTATCCTGGAGAAATCGAGGTAACTCTTCAAATTTTATAGGCATAACTAGCTTTTTCCCGCGGCTTCGCTCACGTTAAGTTCGATTTTTCAAACCCCTATTTTATCCCTTTAGGGGTTGAATTTTCAAAAATCCTTTCTTAGCGGACACCTACGTTATAATAGCTATCTACATGCAAAATTTCAGCTTGATCCGTCCAGTGGTTTGAGCTGTGCGTTGATAGATCAGTCAGTCAGTCAGTCAGTCAGTCAGTCAGTCAGTCAGTCAGTCACCTTTGCCTTTTATATATTTAGATAATTGGTATAAGTACTTTGTAGTGGCGTTTGAAATCGGTTTTGTAAAAAGAATTTTTACCTTTATATTATTATAGTAGTTAAAGACACTTTAGCTTTAGGAAGTCAGATAGGGTAACTTGCGCAGACATGTGAAAACGAATAGCTCGTCAAATACGGAAAAAATAGTAAACAACCCGTGGTTAAATATTGAAAGCTATACTACCTACTTAGGTAGAACAAAGCGAATAAGAATACCAGTAGCCTAACATGAAAAGAATTCCGAAAAATAGGTAGAGTTATTATCCTCCTTCTTACATAAGTGGGAATAACAGTAAGTCCAATAATTATCTTGGCATTGTTCACTTAATTAATGCAATGGCTTATTAGTTCACACCAGTTTGCAAGTTCTAGGTAGGCACTTGACAATAGATAAGTACCTACCTACTGGACATAATAAGCGGCCTAGGCACATGCGTGGACGGAATACTCATAGAAAACAAGACTTTTTACATATTTCAGGAAAATAACTCAAGAGCATTGTTTCGTACTTACCTATCCTCACATAAAAACTATTTCAAGTTAAACAATAAATCAAATTGAGCCGCCACGTGCCTAATAATAATACGTACCTATGAGAAACAATTACCTATAGACATCGATTCCTATAGATAATTATATTTTGAAGAAACATGCTTTAAGACTGTACGTTTGCTGATTGTTGTTATCATCAAGAATCACACAAACTTTATACAAAAAGGTTCGCTTGGTTGATAAAATGATAATTCTTAGCTAGTCAATAAATAATAATAAATTCATAACCGAATGAATTTTGATGAAGATTCCGGTATCCACGTCTGATCAATAGGGAGACATCCATATTGTACCAATAACCTTGGAAAACGTGTTATGCTAAACTTAATATCACGAACCAAAAATAAGCTTATTCTATCAAGTATACACGTACACGACAGGTACACGTTTCAGACACAAGGTAGGTATATTTAGTTACCTACCCCAAAATTAATTTTTATATAATTATGTAAATATACATACTTTTATAGCTTTTACCCGTCACTTTCCCGCGTGGAGTAATTGTAATAAGTTATTACATTGTAATATTATGTAGCCATACATTAATATTTCGTTATGGACAGAGCAACTGCTGAGATTCTTGCCGGCTCTTCTGAGCAGAATCTGCATTACGAACCGGTAGTAGAGTCATGACGTGTCATAAGAGCTACAAGTTGGCCTACTTGAAATACAAAATATTACAATATTAATGTACAGCTACATAATATTACAATATAATAACTTATTACACTATCTTGTGGGTAGCTGGTTGCCAAGCCGATTGATTCCATGCAACTTTGTCATTGAGAAAGTCTCTAACTTTGTAATAACCACGACTTAACAAATGTTTCTTTACGCATTGTTTAAATCTGTGTAATATCAGTAAGGATATTTTGCAAAGTTAGATTTTTTTTTGTCTGCAGTCTGTACGTTTCATTAAACACTGATGCAGACTTGAAAAGTAGGTAAGTACCTACATCAAATGGAGCCCAGCCTAAACCATTAAAGGTTGATGCTCAAGATCTGGCAACGTAGAGAAAGTTCAGTCAGAAAGTGGACTTGGGTTTGCATAGAACAACAATTAGAAAACTAGATGAAAAGTTGCTTGTTTGGACTGATATTGTGATGGTAAATGTTTCGACTTGTGAATGAATGAAGAAGCGCTAAAAAGTAAGCCCTATCTTGATGGAGACATTAATTAAGGAAACTAAAAAGTAAGTAGCTATAGTTACCTCTATTATCGGAACACTGCTTAGCTTTAGTAAGAATAGACTAAGAAGTAGGTATAAAATAGAAAAGTTTTTTATTCGTATAAAGATTTACAAAGTGCTGTGGAATTGTCAAGTGAATCTACCACTGATTCGGAATGCCGTTCAGTTGTAACCGAGAAGAACGAGTTAAAAACTCTGCGATTGCTCTTTTTGAAATATTATGGTTTGTACAGTTTACAGTTATAACCGTTTCATGAATTGCTGAAGCGAGTCATATCCACACGTTATGGAATCTATGTGTATGTATGGTTTTTTCATGAGCATACTTTTAATAGACTTCTCAAATTAAACTTGTTAAACACCTAAGTTAAGAGTTCTATAAACTGTAGACGATAGAAGATTAGATTATATTCGGCGGGGGTCGCGGGTTCGATCCCGGGCGCACCTGTGACTTAACTGAGTTTTGTGCGTTTAAGTACCTACTTAAATATCACATGCTTCAACGGTAAAGGAAAACATCGTGAGTAAACCTGTACGCCTGAGAGTTCTCCATAATGTTCTCAAAGGTTTGTAAAGTCTGCCAATTTGCATTGGGCCAGCGAGTTGGATTATGGCCTAAAACCCTTCTCTAAGAGGAGACCTAAGCTCAGTAGATATTATATGAGCTTAAATAAGTAGAACCTACCAGCCTGTCTACAGAAGTCAATCTGTCAGAAAAAATACTTAGTTTTGGTATTATGTGCCGCGTACCTACCTACGAACAACAGCTTATTTTGGTTTCGTCTTCCATGTTACAGTGGTGTTGCTTTCTAATGATATTTTAATCTTTAACGAAAATTTAGCTGTTCCGTCATCTTAAACAGTTTTAATTGTGAAACACTGCACGGGACTACATCATTTATTTAAATTATGTGCTCGTATCTGTGGCTCACGTCTATAAGACCGGTCCACACACCGACAGACACTCACACACGCTAAGGCTATATGGCCAAACAGTTGATATAAACCTGCTGAGAACTTGTAGCTGGAGGGATTACTGAGACAAAGCTTAAAAGGACTTCTAATCTATACTGGATAGGTCCTACATGTAAAAAGTGATTCAATACTTGATTCGGATTGCTTTGGTTCAGGATAAAAATAACTTACAGGAAATAGATGTGCAGCAAGGAAGCGTTCATTACGACGCTCAGTTTGAGGAAAACGTAGCATTCTGTTTTGACGAATCTAACTCTTTATCGTCAGTCCTATTTCAAGTATGTTTATTTATTTCAAGTGTGTTAGGTCGTCGGTATCCTTCCTAGTCATATTATAAACTAGCTGATTCCCGCGATTTCGTCCGCGTGGAAAAAGTTTAGAGTGTGATAATATTTAGTAGATTGGACAAAATATTTCTAATAGTAAGTATACAATTTATAATAAAGAAAGAATAATCAGACAGTTAAACAGTCAGAAAGACAGACAGACAAGAAATTAAAAAAAAATTGTTTTGGGCTCGATAATAAAGCATCCTCCGATTAAAATTTTCAAAATATATTTAATGTACAGAATTTGTCCCGTTACAGTTTTATTATAAGTATAGAGTAGTATAAGACAAAAACATATTTTGATAAACAAAGTGTATGGGGCGGCGCTACTGAAATCAGTAACCGTGAATTTTAACAGCCTACTTGATTGCATGCTTCGGTAGTTACCAATACAATTTAGCCGCTAGTAAATAGTTACTTTGTTAGTTTATAAAGCTTTACCCATTTACATTGCTGACTAGTACACGAGTAACTCTGTTAACCAGCCTAGCTCTAAATGCTGTTTTTGTTTAGGTAGAGAAGGCCTTTAACAACGAAATTCCTATATATCTCTGTTTTCCAGTTTCTTGTAGAATATTGCAAATTGCTCTGGAACAATGCAGTCTTACTAGGAGTATCTATTCAAAAATTCAAAATTCAAAATTAATTTATTTCCGGTAAGAAACTCAGCAGTTGCTCTTTTCAAAAAAAAAATTATTTTTTTTTACAAAGCTATGCTATGTATTTTTTTATATATATATTTATATGTATACAGTGCTTCCACAATAAAGCTTCAAAAAAATGCAAAAATGCCTACGTAGGTACACCAATCCAACGCATGTCAAGATGGGCAGCCAAAGCAGACCCATTCCCGTTGGTGGCACCCATTCACGAGCATGACGCATGAACTATCTTCAACTGCCATTTGAAACAATTCACGTTACGTCCCTCATTGGCATCCTTTCCTCTCAACTGTCAAGAACTTATGCTAATTAATGGCTATGATAAGCAATTCTAGCTATCGCCTATCATTGTATCTGCAGAATCCCTGTAGACTAATAAAACCATATACCTACCTAGCGATTAATATTCCTCAATTTCTGAACAGCTTATTAAGGATATACCCCTAGGTCGTTGCGATTATTCTCATGGCTGCCATAATAACTATACCTACTCATAAATTAGGTTTAAGTGTGGAATTTCGTTTCTTACTCACTGACAAATATGAGACGGACAATGGAGTGCCCCCGTTCTGCCTATTAAACGTTTAATTAATGACACAATAAAGTCGAGATGACCTCTGCAATGTAAGTAATCCTAGAGACCGCAGAGGTCAAGACCACAATCTGATTTCTGAATAGCCTTATTGTCGCGGTTAGTGTTGAGGAACATTCAATGTTTGATATTGCGACATAACTTTTTGGCACTGAGGTTTTAGACTTCCTTCTGAATTACGATGGCAGTTAGAATCACCTTAGAGAATCGTGCCCAGTAGGTATTTCTATTTTTATTTATTGTAATATAGGCTTATGTTTGGTGATAATTAGGTATGCCTTAGGTACAGCAACGACGTCTAGGTTTGAGCGGGCTTGGCTAGAAGATGCCTATTTGCTCTTTGTCTTGAAGGTACTCAAGTTGTACTCGTACCTACATGGTAGAAATTACACTGATGCTGTGAGGGAATTTCCACAACTTATAAAAGTTGACTGAAAACGATTCAAAAAAGGATAAGAAAACTCTTTCCCAAAAAAACAAGTCATTTCCAAGGTTTCCGAAGGTTCCGAAGGAATGTTTTAAAAAGTCGGAGTAGGTACCTACCCGTTCAAATCTCTTGTGACTCGTGTTTTGTTTAAGAATGCTGAACTTGCAATTCAAAAAAGGATACGTAGAAGGAAGAACAAAGTCTCGGGGTAGTTTCTTTACTGACAATGTCTTGGTAAGTAGGTATAGGAAAAAGCTAGGTAGGTTTATTTACTTCTCTCTACTACAATGTTAAAATTCTCATCGCCTTTTTCTTCCCCAGGGTCAAGATGTGCTTATTAGATACTATACACTATTACCTACTACGTTATCTTCTAATAGTAGGTATATTTATCTATGTATTACATATTGTACGCTGAAAATCACGTTATACAACGTGTAACAAAAGGGTGGGTCAACCCTGAAGGAGGTGAATGTGCTCATGAAACTGAAAAACTTTCCTTTTTTTCATATTTCGACCTATGTTCCTTGGGGAAAGTTGTTCAGTTTCATGGGCACATTCAGCTACTTCAGGATTGACCCACCCTTAGTTAAGTACACGTTGTCATAGAGAAAAAAATATACCTCTACTCTTTCACGTTGTATAGGATAAAATGTCCATTTGCTTTTGTGTCATACTTTAGAATGTACCTACCTAATAATATAAAAGTCTGTATGAACCTTAAAAATTATGGAGTTATCTAATCTATTTATGATGATTAATTTAAACCAGCCCGTGATCGTATGACGTTGTTAGGTTAGTGGAGACATAACAGGTTAGACTAGTTAAGTTGAGATAGAGCTAAGAAACAGTTTTAGCACTTTGCTATCAAGTTATTATTAAGTCTACAGGTATTTTCTTATAATTAAAATAGGAGCTTAAGTAGCAAGTAAGCAGTTAATAAGTATAACTTATTTGTTGGTTATTGTAGATTTCTCTTTTTTTGTTTTCTAAGTTAGGAGCATAGATACCTAGGTGGTATGTACTTTCCAACGGAAAAAATAGCTTGATAAAATTTCAAGAAACCATTTTGTTTTTTATTTCGTCGTAGGTATACGTAGCACGTAGTTACTCGTGGCTCGTAGCAAACTCTAGAAGGCTGTAGTGACTTTGCTTTGATAATCATTTTTGATTGACAATAAAAGCTGCTTCAGCTAAAATATGTTTTTACGATTATCCAAAAGACACTAAGGCTTCTAATGACATAATTTATTATGTAGATAATATGTAAGATTGAGTAGGTGTATTCTCAACTGGCGATTACGCAAGTAGAAATTCATATAAACGCGAACAGGTTAAATAAAGTAGCGCAGCAGGTGCCAATGAGACCGAATAGAGGTGAATAAGTCAGTAAATAGGGTGTTTGATATTGCGTGTGAGCAGTATGTGTAACGTACGTGGATCATCGCACGCTGTGCAGGAGGTGAGCGCTGGGCGGCGGCTGGGCGCGGCGCCGGCGGCTGCTAGCGAAGCACACCGATCGAGTTACGGGCGCAGATCGAAAGTTCGATGCAAGATCGAGCGCGCATATGTAAATATCGGCACATTTACAGGCGAAAGGGTTCACCAGAGCGGCGCACTAACGCAGCGTTGCGCGGGAACCAGTCCGGTGAGATTCCTTCGACGTCCGATAGAAAAATGTCGAATGAACTTCCAAGCCCATCACATGCACGAGTGTCTGATACGCGACGCGGTCGCCACTCGACTGCCGCCCTCCGCTCGCCGCCACTCTGTTGGTATATTTATCGCTTAATTATTGAACTCGTCTCTATAACAATTATTATGAGGCAGCTCGGCAAGTGGCAAGCGCTGAAGGCTGGCAGAAGACGTGCGGCGCACGGCGCTACCGCGTCTGCGCGCGACCGTTGCGTCACAATCCGCGCCGCGCCGTCGATGCACGCGCAGCCTTCAGATTTTATCTCGGCTAATCCAATGTTCACCTGTTATTCTTTCAAACATTAACCTCCAACCTCTGTTGAACTGCGTAACTTATGTTTTTTTATTCTAAGACACTAAAATAATAATATCATATGTATACCTAGCTGATAAATCTAAATTGTAATTTTGAATGCACCAGTTTCTAACATTTCTGAACGCATCCTTTTCCCCCCCCCCCCCCCCTCTCCTGTCACCTGTCATCGAGAGAAGACAGCGAAGACACTTCCGTTTCTGCGCGTGAACACGGCGCGTGTGCATTCCGGACGATTTATTCCCGTCGAGTGCGAAAAGTTATAATTATACGCGAGTTATACGCGCGAATCAAGTCGCAGACGATTCCGGCCGATTTACCCGTCGAATCGTCAACAATCATAAATATTCGTGGAGTATACGACAAGGAGCGCAGAGGTGCACTTCCCGCCAATACCAACGGAGCGGCAAATCATTCCGAACCAGGTGATTCCATAACTCCTCCTTGCTTTAAAATATTCCATGTTTTGGTCCTTCAGATACCGAATTCCCTAATTCCCATTTTCCTAACCTAAATAACTAACCTTGTGTCACTGTGCATTCGATAGCGTGGGTTGGTAGTTTCCGACATCCGGTCCATAGACATCGATATCATTCTATCGGAATTTACCGATTTTTTGTCTATGGTCGATTGTGCACTGCACTGGGTAGATTGCACTCGGTCATTGTCACTTGACGTCTAAATTGCGTTTCTAGTCTGAGGTCATTAGTTGACAGGTGACAGGTGACAAGTAAATTGACGTATAAAGTAATTCGAAGTTATTATTTTGTTTATTTTGTTTGAAATTAGCTTTTTACATAATTTAAAACAATTCATTACATTAAAAATGAGCGAAACTAAGTTGCACCTTGCGAAATACCAGCTGGCATGCAAAAATGTTCAGTCTATTTATGATATTGCAGTAAAATTAAGTAGTATTCAAAAACCGGTGGATTCCAAGGATGAACAGCTGTTTATTATCCGCTACAAGGATTTGGACCGTTTTAGGCAGCAGATGGATGATGCTTACACACTGTTAAGCATGTGTGATTCGTTAACTAAGGAACAGATAAAGGAAATTGAAACCAATTATTCAACATTCAATGATATGGTATATTCAATTCATTATCTCTACACCAGCATAGTCGACTCAGAGCCAGAGTCAAACCCCGATACGAAGTGTCATAGCAGCCATAGTGGAGAGTTTCGATTACCTAAAATTAATTTGGCCCATTTCGGCGGTTTATTTACAGAATGGCAAAATTTTATTTCCATCTTCGACAGCCTTATTCATAATAATCCTAAGCTTAACAATATAGAAAAAATGCATTATCTTTTGAGTGTTTTAGATAAGGAACCTTTGGCACTTATCAAGAACTTAAAAATTTCTTCTGAAAATTATCCCGTCGCATATAACTTATTAAAGGATCGCTATGACAACAAACGCATAATAGCAGATAAGCATGTGGAGGCTCTACTCAGCTTGCCTAACCTTACTGCACCAATAAATTTAAAGAATTTAAATAAATTTGTTAACACATTGAAAGAAAATTTAAACGCTTTAAGTGCTTTGGCTTTTGACGTCGAGTCATGGAGCTTTTTATTGCTGCATATTATATTAAAAAAAATGCCTATGGATTTAAGGTGCAAATTTGAATCAAAAATTGATGTTTCAAGCATACCTACTTTTAAGTTGCTTTTAAATTTTCTTGAAAAACAACAGAAAATTTTGGAAAACATTTCAGTAACAAATGTGAATGCTAAAGTTACTCTTAATAATTCTTTGAGTGTATCGCATGAAAAGACAAATCAAAATTCTTCAAATCAAAAAGCTTCGAGTTTTTCTTGCCCTTGCCAAGGGGAAAATCATCAATCTTTATATCATTGTTCGGCGTTCAACGCTATGACACCCGAACAACGGAAAGCTTTTGTAACTAAGCACAGACTGTGTATAAATTGCATTCGTTCGCATAATGGGCGGTGCTTAAGCCAGCACTCTTGTGCTGTGTGTGGTCGCAAGCACCACACAAAATTACATACTGATCGAAACCCTCAAGTCCAGGTCAACACGGGTGTTGAACCTGCACCTGCTTCTGAAAACACGGTTGTTGCTGCGTCAACTAGTAAGTCCGCAGTCCAACAACAGTCCTTGCATAGTGTCGACGCGATGTCCACCATGCTATTGGGCACAGCTTTTGTAGGAGTCCAGGATGCAAACGGTTATCTTCATCCAGCTAGAGCCCTGCTTGATTGCGGTTCACAAGTATCAATAATTTCTGAAAATTTAGCTCAGAAGTTGAAACTTCCACGCGCTCAACCTTCAACAATTTTTGGATTGGGTGCGCAAGCTCAACATGCACGTGGCATGCTTACATGCAATATCAAGTCATTTAATGACTCATCTTGTACTCTGACTTCAAATTTCTTAATTTTGAAACAGATTTCCAATCATTTACCATCTACTAAAATCAGCAGTTCTGTTCTTGCTCAATGCAAAAATTTGATTCTAGCTGATAAAAACTTCTCTATTCCAGGGAAAATTGATCTTCTCTTGGGCATTGATTTATACAATGACATCCTCGATGGTAAGAGATTCAGTCTAGGTGATAACATGCCTACTGCCTATTCTTCCGTTTTTGGATGGATCATCATGGGTAAAGCTCCTGCAGCATCATCACACTTCGACAGTGTGAACTCGATGGCCTGCACCACTGATCTTAATCTTGCTCTCACTAGATTTTGGGAGCAAGAACAACCTCCTAGTGCATCAATTCAAGATCCCGAAGATCTTCAATGTGAAAAACACTTCTGTGAAACTCATAGTCGGGACGATACTGGTCGATTTGTTGTTCGCCTTCCTTTTAAGGTTCACCATAAACCTTTAGGTGATACTCGCCTGAACGCTTTAAAAAGGTTTCACTATTTGGAACGTCGATTGTTGAAGGATGTCCAGCTACGCCAACTCTACATTGATTTCATGCGCGACTATGCTCACGCTGGTCATATGAGAGAAGTACCACACCCTGATGCAAGTGATAGATACTACATTCCACACCATGGCGTCCTAAAGGCGCACAGCAGCACTACCAAGCTTCGTGCGGTTTTCGATGCGTCGGCTGCTAGTTCCACGTCCGTCTCGCTTAACCAGGTCCTTATGTCAGGACCTAAGTTGCAAAAGAACATTGAAGATATCATTCTACGATTTCGGGTCCATAAAATTGTCTTCACCTGTGACATTAAACAAATGTATCGACAGGTTCGAATGCATGATTCAGATTGCAAATATCAAACTATATTTTGGCGTGAAGCACCTGATCAACCTTTGAAACAATTTGAGTTGACCACGGTCACCTATGGCATTTCTAGTTCTGCATTTCAGGCTATTCGTGTCATACACGAACTCGCCTATCTAAATCAAGTGCAATATCCCATTGCGTCGAAGATTTTATTGGAGGACACATTCGTTGATGACGTGGTTAGCGGCGGTAACTGCTTAGAATCTGCCAAGAAGCTACAACATGAACTAGAATCCATTCTGGCTCAGGGCGGATTTGTGTTACGCAAATGGTCGAGTAACTCCAGTGAGTTTTTGAGATCTTTCTCTTCGGATCATTGTGAGCAACCTTTTCGCTTCGAAGAAAGAGGAGACAATATATTCAAGGTCCTAGGTATAGAATGGAACGCTGACAACGATAGTTTCGTCTATAAGGTTTCCGAGATGAACAAATCTATGACCATGCGCGGTGTGCTTTCAAATATAGCCCGACTATATGATCCGTGCGGTTTTTTGACTCCAGTAATCTTTCTTGCCAAACACATCATGCAGCGGCTGTGGTTGCTGAAGTGTCACTGGGACGATCCGCTTCCTGCAGACGTCCAAAAGATTTGGTCAACGTTAATGTTCGATTTCTCTCAATTTGAAAAGATCACAATTCCACGCAGGATCATTACTGATCAACCAGTCGAATGTCAACTTCATGGTTTCAGTGATGCATCTGAACGCGGGTACGCTGCATGCGTCTACCTGCGCGTTACAAACTCTGATGGCGGAGCTTCGACCCGACTACTGTTGGCGAAGTCTCGCATCGCTCCTTTGAGCCAAAAGCTCACCGTTCCCAAGCTGGAGTTGAACGGTGCGGTTTTACTTACTCGCCTTCTCGAACATATTGTAGGTGTTCTGAAAGGTAAAATCAAGATTGAAAGCATTGTGGCCTGGTGTGACTCCAGCATCGTGCTTTCTTGGGTGAAAAAGCCACCTCACATGCTCCAAACGTATGAAGGCAATCGCGTGTCCCAAATTCAAGCTTTGGCACCAAATGCTGTTTGGAGGCATGTACCCTCAGCACAAAATCCCGCTGATCCTGCGAGCCGCGGTCTTTACCCCTCGCAACTGGTTGAATCATCTCTTTGGTGGTCTCCGCCATGGCTTGAAGCCGATCCTTCAACATGGCCTAGAGACATCGCTATTCTGAACGATTCAGACTTACCTGGTATAAAAGGTCAACCACTCCCATTAGTGTCGAACGTTGTTAATGTCGAGGAAGGATTGTTGACCAAATTCAGTTCGTTTTCCAAGCTACTCCGCGTGGTAGCTTGGTGTAAACGCTACGTTTTCAACTCGCGCAACTCCACTCAACGCCGGTCTGGACCACTAACTGTTTCCGAGCTAAACGATAGTGCGATAGCGATTTTCAAGCTCGTCCAGTCCGCCGATTTTCCAGAGGTCCTGAAGTTGCTGCATCAACAAAAACATCCCACAAACAGCCTCAAACGACTTAACCCTTTTCTTGACTCTCAGGGTTTGATAAGGGTAGGCGGGAGACTCATTAAGTCTCAACTAAACTATGATGCCAGGCATCCGATTTTGCTGCCGAAAAATCATCCAGTGACTCGCTTGGTTGTGGATTACTATCATCATTTATATCTGCATCCAGGTGTCAACACTCTTTTAAATTTACTCCAACGTAAATTTTGGATTCTGTCTGCACGACGAATCATCAGACACCAAGTTTTCAAGTGTCAACATTGCTATAGGCTACGACCTAAATCTATAGAGCCCTTCATGGGTGATTTGCCATCTTATCGAGTCACTTCGTGTCGGCCATTTCAAAAGGTCGGCGTCGATTTCGCCGGTCCTTTTTTGATCAAATCATCGAGAACACGCAATTCTAGGTTGATTAAAACTTACCTATGCGTCTTCATCTGCATGTCCACTAAATGTGTCCATTTGGAAATAGCCTCTGAGTTGTCCACCATGGCATTTTTGGCTTGTCTCGATCGCTTTGTCAGTCGTCGTGGTTTTCCCAGCGACATTTTTAGTGATTGCGGGACCAATTTCATCGGCACGAATAATTATCTTAAAGACGTCGTTAGCCAGCTCAAAAATTCAAATGACGAAATCAAGCAATCCTTGGCTCGTCATCAAATAAACTGGCATTTCAATCCTCCTTCAAGCCCTCACATGGGTGGTTTGTGGGAAAATGCGGTCAAATCCGCAAAAACAATCATTGCTCGCATTATCGGCGAACGTGCACTTTTCTTCGAAGAATTGGCCACAGTCTTTACAAAGGTAGAAGCAGTTCTAAATTCGCGGCCGTTATGCCCGTTAACAAATGATCCAAATGATCTAGAAGTTCTAACGCCCGGTCATTTTCTCATTGGTCAGCCCCTTTTGGCACTCCCTGAAGAGATTTTGGAGAAAGAAAACCCCAACCGTTTAACCAGATGGCATATGCTCCGTCAAATGACGCAGCACTTTTGGCGGCGTTGGCAAGCTGAGTATCTCCACACGTTGCAACAACGCCCTAAATGGCAGAGCAAAGTCCCTAACTTTCAAATTGGAGATCTAGTATTGATTAAAGACCCAAATTTGCCACCGCTTCATTGGAAAAGGGCTCGTATTCTGCGTGTTTGCCCTGGCTCTGACGGCACGGTTCGAGTCGTAGAACTAAAAACTTCTACCGGCACTTTGTTGAGGCCTGTTGTTAAAATATGTCCCCTGCTGCCTATTTCGGATTAGCGTGGCGTATTTTAAACCAATTTTTTTTTCTTTAAACCCATTTTTATTTTTTTTGTATCATAACTTAAATTGTCACTTTTATTTTTATTTTTAACAAATCATTTATATCTGTTTAGTATTCTTTATCAAAGAGCTTAGGCGCTCTTTGGGGGGCGGTATGATAAATCTAAATTGTAATTTTGAATGCACCAGTTTCTAACATTTCTGAACGCATCCTTTTCCCCCCCCCCCCCTCTCCTGTCACCTGTCATCGAGAGAAGACAGCGAAGACACTTCCGTTTCTGCGCGTGAACACGGCGCGTGTGCATTCCGGACGATTTATTCCCGTCGAGTGCGAAAAGTTATAATTATACGCGAGTTATACGCGCGAATCAAGTCGCAGACGATTCCGGCCGATTTACCCGTCGAATCGTCAACAATCATAAATATTCGTGGAGTATACGACAAGGAGCGCAGAGGTGCACTTCCCGCCAATACCAACGGAGCGGCAAATCATTCCGAACCAGGTGATTCCATAACTCCTCCTTGCTTTAAAATATTCCATAGCTGTTATAAGCTATAACATAGAAGTCATGTGCTTTAAGCTTGTAGTACCTACCTAGGTAGACATAGATTTTCAAGAAGTCGATTATACGTAATTACCTAACTATTCATAATCGTACCAAACCCTTGAGGTAGGTATGAATCAACTCTATCATATCAGAGAGCCATAATAAGATACTAATGGGGGTAGGCAAAATAGCGCGGGCGCGGGCTGTAGCAATGCGTTTGATAAAAGTCGATTTACTTAAATCTTCGAATAAAAATTTCGAATCCCCTTTATCACGATAAATTAATAGGTACTACCTACCTACGGTCATATAGGTTGGCATCTTGCGAATCCATCCCTTACCACAAAATGAAAAGTAGGTAACGATGAATCTCCGGTAAAAAAAGGCGGGAGGCCTTTTTCTACCAAAGATTTATCGTATATTTCTATAGGTACATTGGAAAAATTTCTAATAAGTATTGTAATCGTACCCATTAGGTTCTTTTTACATTCTTTGGCAAATTGGCATCAAAAATAAGAAGTACCTACTACTTATCGATCAGATAGGTAGTTACCTACATTTTTAAACAAAATGAAATGAAAATTAACATTTGAGACATCTTAGATTTTATAAGTACATACAAGGTGATGAAATTAATGAAGATGAATGAAATTGCTGCACAGTGGGACGGATAAAAGTGGTATCCCAAGAGCTGTGCCCAAGAGAATATAATCACTCCGTATCTAGGGTGGCAAACCCAATTATGGGCACTTTAAGAGTTTATCTTATTTCAAATATGTTTTTTAAGTATAAATTTAATCAAATTCTATAAATCACTGTGTTCATAAGGTTACTTGTTTAATAAAATATATAATTAAAGAAGATATTGAAATTTTTTTGTTTAAATCAACTAGAATTTTAAATAAGATTGAAAAATGACCCAGTCCCCAATTATTCGCACATTTGTTACCAGTTATGGGCACAAAATTATCCAATTATCAACACTCAGATTTTAATAGAGTTTAAGGGAAATATAACGCTAGGCTACCTACGGAAGTCTTTTAGAATATAGATTTTATTACGAAATAATATACGGAAATTCTTATAGTAACTGTAGGTGACTTAATTTTTTTATATTTATTATATTTAAAACAAACACCCTTACATATTTAATAAGAAAACGTAAACATAGTCTTTATCAAACGACAGACGTCCACAGCTGGACAAAGATCTCTTATATGGACTTCCACAGGCTTCGGCTTTACGCTACCTGAATCCAGTGGCTCTCTGCGACTCGTTTGATGTCGTCGGTCCACCTAGCTTCCCGGTACGGGATCGCTACTCCAACACCATGGGATCCCATCGACCATCAGCTCTTCGAACTATATGCCCGCCCATTTCCACTTCAGTTTCGCTTAGCTATGTCCGTGACTTTGATTCTCTTACAGATATCCTCATTTCTGATATGATCTCGCAGGGATACTCCGAGCATAGCTCTCTCCATCGTCCGCTGAATGATTATTGTTTCGTGATAAATAACTGCCCATAGAACTTCTCAACCGCTCTCCATACCTCAGGTGGAGAAGAAACGTGACAGCCTTCGCCAGTTTTCAGCCGCGTCAGCTGGCTCTGTCCGATAGATAGATCTCTCACGGACACTTTAGAATGGAACTTCTGTTCCACTAGATGGTATCTTTAATACACTTGGTATTCAAGGCCCGCAGGTCGCGAGTTCTTTTCTTAGAGATCTGCCTATTAACCTACCAGTAGGCATCCGCGTCTGCTGACGACTGAAGTCTCATCTCTTATCTGTCTTCCATCAGTTTGAGAGTAAGGTCAGAGAACTTCTTGGTCCTTTTCGTGTGATGGGTCTTAAAGAATTTAGACTCCAGAGTATGGACAGTTTACACACACTTGTTAAGATCGTCTACAGACTCCCAGTCTGCTAGGGAATCGAATCGCTTCGGAGTGTTAATAAACAGGAAAATCTCCAAATTTTGTAACCAGATACTGACACCCCTTGTTTTGCAATGAAATAACGGGAAAGTTTCATTTACTTTTTGAATTAGTAACTAATAATACTTAGAAAAACAATTGAAAACAATTATATTATTAAAACTCAAATAAAACCACAGTTAAATCATTATTAAGTAAGTACTGACCTTTAACGTCGATGAGTCAAAATGGCCGAAAAACTTCGGGAACTCCAGAACGATATCTTTCAACTACGATTCTGACGTCATTTTAAAACTTTCCAGATTAGAAAGGTTTCGATTGTGAAAAATATGAATTCCCCTAAATATTTTTTAATCTGAAAATTAAAAACCACAATCAGAAACTTATATTTTAATCTTTTTTGCCAAAGTGCGAATAAACTGGTGCAGTGCTAGCTATTGGGTTGGTCACCCTACTTATCTAAAACCACAAAACAGCGGTGGTAGTGTAGGACGTTATTTTAAAAGTTTTTAAATATGTAGTAAATTGCCAGCTATCCCTCTATCACCAATTTCCTTATTTACCACGGTGAGTGGTGAATTAACATTAAAAATTGTTTTTTTAAATACCTACTTTCATAAAAAATTCATTCAAAGCGAGTCCAAAGTGATAGATAAAAAAATAGGTAAACAAAAAATGTGAAAAAGCTGTGAAAACTAAAGTTATAAACAAAAATATTTTACGCATGGAATTAGAAAGTTCTTCATTTTTCGGTACAAGTCTATGCTTTTACGTACCTACCTATCTATTTCTTCTTCTGTGTTCACTGAATGGAATTAGGAAGTAGGTAGGTACCTACCTATCAAACAGAACTATCTAATAGGTAGGTAGGTACCTAATTCATAGGTACCTACTTCATGGTCCCTAGCCATCAAATTATCATTAATGTCAATGTCAATATGACAAATGACAATTAGTGACATTAAATAAATTGTCAAGTAGGTACAAAATGCACTTTAAAACGACTTTAAATCTACGAATACAATATGTTTAAAAAATAGTGCGCAAGTTGTTCCAATAACTATATTCTCTTGGCCAATAACATTTTGAGTTGTACAACAATATAATATTATCAAAAATGTATTGTCGCTTAAAGATACAGTATGTTTTTAATACACTAATAAATTGTCGTCATGGACAAAACGTGTAACCCTAACTAATCTTAATAAATATTTTCTTTTCAGGTGTGGTTGTGTAGGAGGAATTATTTGTAGATCCTTAAGCTCAGCAGAAATATCTACCGCTTTAAGGCCATTTTATTTTAGTGTTCATCCTGATTTATTTGGAAAATATCCAGAACAAAGGGTAAGTTATTTGTTAAGTATTAATATTGAATTTTCAATTGTACAATACTATCAAATACAAAAATTATAGTTAATAATAATAGTAACAAGCATTAGTTTAGTATTCAGTATAGTAACAAGGCAGTATTCCAGTCATATTTCCAGTGGGTTAGATGGTATTTTTGATACATCTATTACTTTTTTTTTAATAATTAAGATTTTGTTAATTGAATGTGAATTTTATGAGATAAATAAAAAAAGATAGGTACAGTGACAAAAATATAGGTAAATATTTTTAAAACTAGCATTTTAACATTTTTTTATTACTTATTAGAAAATAAATGAAAACTCACTGCAACAGTTAAGCGCACTAATAGAGGCCCAGCAATCTAGTCAAAATATGTCAGTTCCAACTCTTCCATTCTACTTAAGACAAAAGGACAAGCCAGAAGGTAAAAGCCGAAAATTCAATTTATTGATAGTAGCCACAAGTTAAATTTCTGGCACAATGGTGTGTAGAAACCTATTAAGGGTATGGGTTGAATTTACACTGCTATACCCCTTCCAAGTTAGCCCGCTACCATCTTTGACTGCATCGTCATTTACCATCAGGTGAGATCGCAGGCAAGTGCTATCTTGCCATTGAATAAAAAAAAGAGAAAAATAGCCTGTGTCACTCCAGATCCTCAACAATATCCATGCAAAGAATCAGAAGAAGGACAAACAAAGATTGATGTTCTTTTATTTATTATAATGGTTTTTTTAATAAGAATATTAATATACATATGAAGTAAATGACATTATGTTCTTGTTATTTATATATATAGCTTCATTTTTATGCAAAATGTTTCCTTTCTAATGTTAAAAATTATAATGAGAAATTTTGTATTTCTAGGTAATTTTAAACTAGTAAATATACAACTAAATAGCCAAAATGTCAGAGAGACAATAGTGAAAATCTTGAATGCCTGTGATATATCAACTAATTTTATAGACAAAATACCTAGAAGCTCAAACAAATCACATTCCAGGTAGCTAATTTATAATTAAATATATCGGTCAGCAATCAATGCAGTTATGTGAACTGCAAAAACTGCATCCCAACTGCAATTTTTGATCAAAATATTATATTATCCTAGATAATATGTTATCACTTCTCTGAGTTAAAATTGATGATGCAGTCTTAAGATGAACAGATTTGTACTTCTAACTCTGCAATTATGTGTATGGTAGTAGTTCTTTCAACGAGAGTGTGTGAGCTTTACTTGTGGTTTCATAGTGTACATGCATATTGCGTATGTGTGTGTGCCTATCGGGAGCCTACGTGAGACCGGTCAGGCGCGAGCAAGCTTTCGCCCACACTTATACAGATACAACACACACACAACCATGAGTCAAGCGCCCTCGTGAATTGCACGAACTGTAAAGATGTTTAAATAAATAAATAAGATAATCTTCAATCTGATATTGGACTTTGTTTCTCACAAGAATGTCTTATTACTCAATTTTTGTCAAAATTAATGAATATTGTTTGTAATAATTTTGATACATATATTTATTTAATAAATAAAGTTTACTCGTACTAAAGGTTTAAATTAAAAGATATTTGAATAATTTTCAGCATTGACATTGATTTTACTAAAGCTTATGAAAAGTATAATACAGAATTTGAAAAAGCAGCAGAGATGAAAAGAAAAGTTGATGAAAAGAAAGCCATCAACAATATTATGTATGTTATTTCATTATTTATAATATTGTAATATTTTATGCAATACATTATGTTAATAAATTATAAAGCATATATCATAAGAATATGCATATCTTTTAAAACCATTTCAAAAATGAAAAGCTCATCAAATAATAAGCTTGTTCAATAGTTCTGCAATAAATATACAACGTGTATTGAAACTCCGAAATAATACTGAAGGAGGTGAATGTGCTCATACTGAACAACGTTCCCCAAGGAACCTAGGTCGAAATATGAAAAAAAAAATTTACCTCCCATAGTAAATCAATCAGCTGATTGTCAATTTTGTATAGGAGGTCCAAATTTTTTTTTCACATTTCGACCTATGTTCCTTGGGGAAAGTTCTTCAGTTTTATGAGCACATTCACCTCCTTCAGTATTATTTCGGAGTTTCAATAGACGTTGTATATTAAACAAAGATATTTAAATTATGTACTAATGTTTCAGAGAATGGATATATGAAAACAGTGATATTGCAAAGGAAAAGTATGAATCAACACGAGCCACAAGACACCAAGTTAAAACCCTGATAGAGCATCTCTGCAAAACCTATGGTATAAAAGAAGTTGGTAAAGCATACATGAGTTTTCTTTATATATTTTTTTTTTTCATTAGTTGCTGTCAATTCAGACCAAAAACGATTTATTTATCTGACCCTAAAGGAACATCAAACAAACTCGTAGTGCAGTTCAATAATTTCTTCCGAAAATATAATGATTTTTGTTTCTTCAAATATTCAATTTAAGACTAACTGATGCAGTCAAGTTAGTCTGTGTTGATCAAGGTTTATAAAAAATCTCTGAACTCTTCGCGATTAAAATTCCTACCTACTTCAATATCCATCTACATTTATATCAAAATTATAATCAAAATTGGTATAGAAGTTGAACCATAAAAAGTAACAGACAGATACACTTTTGCATTCATCCACTCCCTTCTAAAAAAGCAGAAAGCATTTGTTAGGAGTGTGTACATGTACAACAATGGTGCAACGGTTGGGAATCGAATCTGCTACCTTTCAGTTTTCAGTCTGCACCTTTAACCATTGGGCTATTGGGCTGTAACTAATAGATTGTATGTTTTGTAGGTTAAATATGACAGTGGGTGGAATATCAGTCACATCAGAGGGGCTCTACAAAGCCTTGCATCGATGGCCTCGCAGCACACAAAACATATGGACAATTTAAAAGGTTTGTACCGGTTGCTTATTCTTTTATAGAGAACCATGGTAACTTTTTTATTTATTTTAAAAACAGAAAAAAAAAATACATGTAATCGTGCCAATCTATACTAATATATAAAGCTGAAGAGTTTGTTTGTTTGAACGCGCTAATCTCAGGAACTACTGGTTCGAATTGAAAAATTCTTTTTGGGTTGGATAGTCCATTTATCGAGGAAGGCTTTAGGCTATATAACATCACGCTGCGACCAATAGGAGCGAAGCATCAGTGAAAAATGTTGCAAAAACGGGGAAAATTGTCCATATTTAAAATATATTCTTTTAAAAACTTCTTAATCGCGATTATAATAACAGAAATTGACGCGGACGAAGTCACGCGCAACAGCTAGTATATTATATAAAGTAATAACATGTAAATTAAAAAAAAAGGTACAGAAAAAAAAAATGTTTTAAACGAAAATTGACATAAGTACAGGAAAAAAAAATTGTAATAAATCCCCTAAACCATTAGAAACTGATGGGGCAATGGGCAGGCCATACTTGTCCAGGAACGATAGCCTAGCCTAAAGTCCTAGAGTGGAGACAGCATACAACCAAGCTCAATGTGGGACACCCTCTAGCACGTTGGACTGATGACTGTTGGATGGATGATTGTGTGTTACTCAATCACGCCATAACGACTGAACCAATTTGGCTGGGCACAGAGATAGATTATAGTCTGGAATAACACATAGCTATACTTTTTATCCTGGAAAATAAAAGAGCTCCACCCGAACGAAGTCGCGGGCATCAACTAGTAACTAATATAAACTAATGCTCACAATGTAAAATTGGAAAAAAATATGAAATATTTTTTATACTAACGTAGAAATTGCTTTTTTTAGTTAGCAAAAAATTAGACCAAAATTGTATTAACGTTGAATACTGTTTCTTAATTACAGCTAGAACAATAGCATTAGGTCAATTCACTGGCGTTAGCTTGGATGGAGATGTATTCCTCAATATTATCGACGTCCGACACGAATGGCTTTCGGTAAGTTATGCCTCAGGTGAGCGTGCTTTGACTCAGATCAGACTCAAGATAAGACTTAAAACGAGACACAAATATGCTCCGATATAAATCTGTCTCATTTTATGTCTGTCTTGAGTCTGATAAATGATATTTGATTTGAAAAAAAAAAAAAAGTGAGAGTGGGATTTATAGATAAGAGCCTTAATTACTATATATATAGCTACTCGTGCTGATTCACTGATTCACTGACTGACTGACTGACTGACTCATTGATCACCTCTCCTGTAAAATTTTGTATGGAAAAATTTTTTTTCACTCACGGTTTCGTATAGAGGACAAAAATTCATTCGGAACAAAAATATGGAGAGAGGTGATGAGTGAGGATTTCGGAGACGGGTGAGGAGCACCGGCCAGGGTATCGAAGATAGGTGGGGGGTGTTCGACCAAATGTCACTCGAAACCTCATCCAATTGGCAAAGAGCTGAAAAAAAACTCCAAAATGGCGAATTCAAGATGGCGGCCATACAAATTGTGTTTGTGTCTATCTCGGAGAGTATAAGAGATGGAAGAGTGGTTTCTTGGCAAAAGATGATCAGGAGCCGAAGGTCCACTTGGTGAACAGAAAAAAAATTCAAGATGGCGGAATTTATTTTTTTCCATACAAAATATATGCAAGACTTTAATACGGTTCCTTTTCAAAATTTCTGATGGTTTCGTAGAGAGGACAAAAATTCATTTGGAGGAAAAATATGGAGAGAGCTGATGGTTGAGGATTTCGGAGACGGGTGAGGAGCACGGCCAGGGTATCGAAGATAAGTGGGGAGTGTTCAAACAAAAGTCACTCGAAACCTCATCCAATTGGCAGGGAGCTGAAAAAAAATTCAAAATGGCGGATTCAAGATGGCAGCCATACAAATTTCGTGGGTGTCTATCTCGGAGACTATAAAAGATGGAAGATTGGTTTTTTAGAATAAGATGATCAGTACTTGCAAGTCTACTTGATGAATAGAAAAATATTCAAGATGGCGGAATTTTTTTTTTTTCATACAAAATATATGCAAGACTTTAATAGGTTCCTTTTCAAAATTTTTGATGGTTTCGTATAGAGGACAAAAATTCATTCGGAGGAAAAATATGGAGAGCGCTGATGGTTGAGGATTTCGGAGACGGGTGAGGAGCACGGCCAGGGTATCAAAGATAGGTGGGGGGTGTTCAAACAAATGTCACTCGAAACTTCATCCAATTGGCAGAGAGCCGAAAAAAAATCCAAAATGGCGGATTCAAGATGGCGGCCATACAAATTCAGTCGGTGTCTATCTCGGAGACTATGAATGATGGAAGAGTGGTTTCTCGGAAAAAGATGATCAGGACCCGATGGTCTACGTGATGAATAGAAAAAAATTCAAGATGGCGGAATTTTATTTTTTCATACAAAATATATGCAAGACTTTGATACGTTTCTTTCCGCTGATGGTTTCGTTTAGAGACAAAAATTCATTTGGATGAAAAATATGGAGGGAGCTGATGATTGAGGATTTCGAAGACGGGTGAGGAGCACTGCCAGGATATTGAAGATAAGTGCGGGGGTGCTCAAACAAAAGCCACTCGAAACCTCATCCAATTGGCAGAGAGCCGAAAAAAACCTGCAAATTAGCGGATTCAAGATGGCGGCCATACAAATTTCGTCAGTGTCTATCTGACAAAGAATAAAAAATCGAAGAGTGGGTTTTTGGTAGAAAATGATCAAGCCCTGAAAGTCTAAGAGCAGAAAAACCGCGGTCCGCTGCAGCGGGCCGCGCACCCACGCGCCCTACTAGTCTACTTATATTATACACTAGCTTTTGCCCCCGCGACTTCGTCCGCGTGGAATTAGATTCCAATTTTTCCTGATTTTTCTTTGCTATAAACCTCACGGAGCCCGAGACCTTTCCAACGAATGCAAAACCGTGGAAATCGGTTCGTGCGTTCTGGAGTTATAGCGTCAGGAAGGAAAACCCGACTTATTTTTATATTATACATAATGTGACTGGAAACTAACTATAAGTTATAACTAAATAATGGGTGAAATAACTCTTTACTAATATTATAAATCCGAAATTATGTTTGTTTATTGGTTTGTCCTTCAATCACGCAGCAACGGATCGACGTAATTCTTTCGCATGGATATATTTGAATACCTAGAGTGCCTACTTGAATGCCTACTTTTTATCCCGGAAAAATAGAAGTTGAGATAAATATTTTGGACTATTTTATGAAAGAATTCGAATTTATACAGAATGTCTAGCGCCTAATTAAAGAGCTGTGAACAAAATGCCTCAGCTTAAATAAAATAAAATAAATATTTCAATCGCCTTCTTACAGTTAATAAAAAAAGTTAGTCAAGAAGATAGTGCCTTAACAGAGATCCCTCATTACGAGAAGGCCTTATCCAGTATACTGAGAGACATACACATCTGTAGAAGGTATGTACGTCTGAACCGAAGCTACACGTATTTTGTGATGCTAAAATAGTATTTGATTTTTTCATTCGATGACCTGATGGTAAGTGACCATGCCGTCTAATGATGGCGGGCTAACTTGGAAGGGGTATGGCAGTGTACATTCAACCCAAACCCCTAATCTGTTTCTGCACGTCATCGTGCCGGAACGCTAAGTCGCTTGGCGGCACACATTTGACGGTAGAGGAGTAACTAGCAACAGACAAAGCCTCCCACCAGACCAGAGTTAATTCAGAAATTTTAAATTCCCAAATTGCCCCAGCCGGGAATCGAACCCGAGACCTCCCAGTTATAAGACCACAGCGCTCACCACTGCGCCAGGGAAGTCTTTAAAAATCATCGGCTTCTTGATTCTAAGTGTTATATTGTAGGTATTTTATTATTTTAGGAAGTTCATGCCCAAAGTGTCGGCAGCCCAGTATTGCAGCCATCTTAGACAATTGATCACGTCCATAGGAGACTTTTATGGAAATGGAAGGAAAATTCCCGAATCTGTGCCGGAATCTCTTAGTAAATACGAAATAGTTGTTGAACCGTGAGTGCTTTTGCTTTATTTGTACAACTTTCTTTTTCTATAGGAATGATCTTTGAAATTGCAGCTGAGACTTCTTACTGAAACTAGCGATTTTAAAGAAACAGATAGCCGGTTCCTATAATGTTGCAGTGACATAAAAAGAGCATTATACAACCATTATGCAACCAGAAATTATAGTTCTTGCAACTCACGAGGGCGCGTGAGTTTTACTCGTGGTTACGCCGTGTACGTGCACATTGCGTTAGTGTGCGTGCTTGTCAGGAGCCTAGGCGGAAGCGGCTAGGCGCGAGCAAGCTCTCGCTCACACTTATGCAGATACGACACACACACAACCATGAGCTACGCGCCCTCGTGAATTGTATGAAATATAACATATAACATGATTTCATCAAACACATCAGTTCGAATTAATACTCAGCTAAAGAACAAATACAAATCAAAGCACCAAATTGGTGCCTTGATTATATTATATTTGCCAAACCAATTATTATTTGCCTATTAGGTCAGCGGGGAATTAAAGTTATTCAATAAGCTACTCTTTGACACTACACCCCGCTACCATCTTAGACTGCATTGTCACTTAACATCAGGTGAGATCGCAGTCAAGGAGTAAAGTATAAAGCCTTGTAATATAGTCAATCAAGGCAGACCTTAAAAAGTGAAGAGGGCTACGACGCGTATTTTTTTTTTTTAATTCATTCTCTGCATGGATAGGGAAGCGGGTCCTCTGATGGTGTCGCCGACGGGTCAGTTCATCACGCCATCTTCCTGCCCCGCCGAGGAGCTCATTCCGTTCATCGCGACCCACCTTGACGAAGCCACGACTCTTCTCACCGAGTATAGTATGTAAGTATTATGAGTAATTCAGGCAAGCTGAGCATCTGACGCTGAATTCTATAGACGCACTCTCACTCTGCTCAGACTCAAGACAGTGTTAAAACGAGACATTTGTCTGAGAATATTTTGTGTTTCGTTTTAACTCTTAACTTAAGTTTGAGCTGAGTCAGAGCACGCTCTATAGATCTCAGCATAACAGTGTCATCCACAGGCCAGTAGCCTAAGCACGAGCATTTTAACTTTTGTGACAGAACATGGGCGAGATAGTTGAAATGAGAGTCCAAAATTATACTTTTCACTATATTTCGAGCAGAGTTTCTACCCTCTTATTCTATGTTTACAAAATGAACACCCGCCATCGCGGTTCCTTTACTTTTATACATGATTCAAACAAAAGGCTTACAATACTACCAACCAAACAAACAGTGATATTAGTATTCCAAATGCTATGTACAATGTAGAAATAATTGAATTACGATTATAGTCAACTGAATAAACGATTTAAATAACAATTAAACATTCAAGCAGCTCAATATCAATCAAATTCCTGTGATTTAATATTTACAATTCAGCCAACCAAACGGACAAAGTAATCTTCATGATATCAATTTTCCAGAGTATTATTTACAAACTAAATATCATTAAAGTAGGTATTCGTAAAAACATAATATAATTAAATTAGAATTATAATCAATTGAATAAACTATTTAAATAATGGTTTACTATTTAAGTAACTCAATACCAATCAACTTCTACTGGTATCACAACAATTATTAATCATTAATTTGGATTAACGCAAGATATATAATAAAATATTCTGATATTAAACATTCATAACAAAATAATATTTACTATCATTAATTATCACTTCTAAATATAAATAATAATCAAACTATCTGATGTAATCCGGAAGTAATGTGTATGTATGACAGGGCTAGCATGGCGTAGCGGCTATTGGTTGGTAACATTCGGCCATCCTCCCACGCGCGTGTCTCACGCCGCGTAATCAGGATCCTCGTCCCTGCAGCTGCATCAGTTACCTGGACAGAGAAAGAAATCGCACAGTAATATGTTCTGGAGGGATCATCTCGATTCGCTCAGAAGTACTTAATACCTACGGAATTCACAGGCAGAGGCCAAATAGACAATAACTAAAATTGGTCACTTAGGACAGTAGGTTAGATAGATTACACAGACATCATCGTAGAAATTACAAAGACATTATCTTGTAGAGGTCACACAGACATTATCTTGGTGAGGTCACACAGACATTATCCTGGTGAGGTCACACAGACATTATCTCGGAGAGGTCACATAGACATTATTTTGGTAGAAGTCACACAGACATTATCTCGGGAAAGGTCACACAGACACTATCTTGGTGAAGTCACACAGACATTATCTAGGAGAGGTCACACAGACATTATCTTGGTAGAAGTCACACAGACATTATCTTGCATATTTTATTAGGCCCTGTGTAACGACTTTTCAATTTTGTGAAATTTGTGTCGACGTATCTCTACTGGCTACATTAACCCACACAACTATTTTTTTTTCCTACCCCACATTTTATGCATTTTTTTACAAGAACTGTCAAATCGGTTATTTCTCCTCCATTACCCTCATGTTTCTGTTAATATGCAACTTCGAAGTGCCTCGCCTATTTTGTGAGCCTTGCAATGTTTTTTTTGTGCACCAACATATTATGCGAGGTGTTTGTAAATGCTCAGAAACTCATTATTAAGACAGTACATTATAGAACTCACCGAACTTGCTTGTGCTTCTTGCCACGTAGTTTCAGGTGTTGCCGTGGACCAGCAGCAGTAGGTGGAGGATGTATGCCCATTGCGTTGACAGGTTTCACAGCGAAGGAGAGCACTGCAGTTCTGCGTCTCGCACCCGGCCCGACGGTAGACACTTCACTGGAACTTCACAGCGCCGTTTCACCGCGACGACGTTGTAGACCCTCCATCACTTGCACTTCTTCTCCGTTGACTTCCGCGTCGAAATTCTGGCTTCTGTTCTTCAACGGCGAGTGGAACCCCGTAGACGAAGGTTATCTTCGGTTTGAAATTTTGAGATTAACTTCTGCACCACCATGCGTCACTCGGCTTAGTTTCCTTAGCAGCGGCGTTGCGTGTTCCGGCAAGGGCCACGCAAAAAGAAAAATTTTCGTGTTCTTTGCTGTGCTGCGCCTTCCTCTTCCTTTTTACGAGACCAGCTGCACGTGATCCTGACTTTTCCTCGATCCCACTTCTGAAATGTGACAGAACATGGGCGAGATAGTTGAAATGAGAGTCCAAAATTATACTTTTCACTATATTTCGAGCAGAGTTTCTACCCTCTTATTCTATGTTTACAAAATGAACACCCGCCATCGCGGTTCCTTTACTTTTATACATGATTCAAACAAAAGGCTTACAATACTACCAACCAAACAAACAGTGATATTAGTATTCCAAATGCTATGTACAATGTAGAAATAATTGAATTACGATTATAGTCAACTGAATAAACGATTTAAATAACAATTAAACATTCAAGCAGCTCAATATCAATCAAATTCCTGTGATTTAATATTTACAATTCAGCCAACCAAACGGACAAAGTAATCTTCATGATATCAATTTTCCAGAGTATTATTTACAAACTAAATATCATTAAAGTAGGTATTCGTAAAAACATAATATAATTAAATTAGAATTATAATCAATTGAATAAACTATTTAAATAATGGTTTACTATTTAAGTAACTCAATACCAATCAACTTCTACTGGTATCACAACAATTATTAATCATTAATTTGGATTAACGCAAGATATATAATAAAATATTCTGATATTAAACATTCATAACAAAATAATATTTACTATCATTAATTATCACTTCTAAATATAAATAATAATCAAACTATCTGATGTAATCCGGAAGTAATGTGTATGTATGACAGGGCTAGCATGGCGTAGCGGCTATTGGTTGGTAACACTTTCGAATAGTAAAGTTAACGCCAATGTATAAAAATGACAGGAGCGCTCCTGTCATTCTTATACAAAATTTCTTGCTGACGTTAACTTTACTATTCGAAAGTTAAAATGTTCGTGCTTACGCTTAAGTTCACACCATCCTCGAGTCCCGCAGATGAATTCATTCTTTAATATTTTTTCATCGTGATTAACCTTTACCAAGACAACACTTAACAAGACTAAGGCTGAAATCTATAGACCGCACTCTCACTCTACTCAGACTCAAGACAGAGTCAAAACGAGACAGATTTATGTCAGAGCATATTTGTGTCTCGTTTTAACCTCTATCTTGTGTCTGAGCTGAATTCTGATTCACTCTATTAATAGGTCTCAGCATTAGAGTATCCCATTGTCATACCAAGTTAATGTCCCGAAATAGCCAATACATGTAATATCATGTTGAAGAAATAATGTTGAAAACCTTCTACTTTATAAGTATGTTTGCGCTACATTAAAGTATTTAGCAGCTTTTAACTCAGTGTACTTTTGTAAAAAAAAGTTTTAAATTTATTTAATTTATTTTTAAATTATAAATCGTTTACTAATCATTTTATGGCGATACCACACGCAGCATTGCTGTGTCGCTGCGTTGTTTTTGCTGCGTTCTTTATAAAACAATACGTGGTAGGCCACACGGTGCGTTGCGTAACGTCAATCTTCAAAATACAATTGGACGCACAATATACGCAATAACGTTTCAACCCAAACCTTTCTCAAATTAAATACATACATAATGTAAAGAAATAAAGTTAACTGTTCAATTATTAAGTTGTGTGGGTTGACTTTTAATTGCATATGTGCGTCCAATTAACTATATATTTTTTTTTAATTTCTTGTAATTCTTTATATGTACATTAAAAAAAATAATAATAATTCACAATGCCGTAAGCAGTGTGGCATATCTACCGACAAAATTCCTGATATTTCATAGGAATTTTTAGGTGCTTAACCTTGTTACAGTAATAAGCACGTGGAAAAAGCGCTTTACAAAGAAGTGAAGGAGAGATTTGGCCTGTTGGAACTACAAAAGGACGACAGCATCACTCCGGGCCTCATGATCATGTGCTGTCAGAGACTGCTCACTCGGATCGATAAACTAGAAACGGTAAGTTAACGAGATTTCACAATAAAAATGTACTCACGGTTTCCACTGATACATACAAGATCATCAGATCATTTCTTACTTATCGGCTTATTTTTTACTTGATTAAAGGACCGACCTACATCGGAATGGCAGCGGCGCGGCAAGCACTTTGTGTTAAATAATTTTAAACTTTATTTACAGAATCGCTAAAGACCATTATATCTTGACGTGCACGGCCGCGGGGCCTTATTGAGCTTTTCAAGCGATACTGGTCTTTAGCTGTTATGTAAATAAAGTTTAAAATTACTTCACACTGAAAGTGCTCGCCGCGCCGTTCCCGGCCGATGTCATTCCGGTGTAGATCAGCCCAAAGGGTCGTACAAACTTTCACAGGTGCGATTGATTTGTATTGTTACTTAGAATTATTTCTAAGACATCGTAACCTTGAGCTAATGATCAAGTCTGTGGGTATCCAACTCCTCAGCAACTTACAGCAAATATAGTGTGTTTGGGCTCATTAGAATAGTCTCAATGAGTAGGTGCTAGATGACTATTGAAGACCGAGGAGGATCTGTAGGGGTATTCACTAAAATAAATCTCAGTTCGAAAGCGAATTCACTCGTCAATTATTGTTAAATTGACTTAACCCAGTAATGCCCAGTGTGTCCATATGGACACGCTTATAGTAGTAAAATGATTTGCCCATTATGACAACATTTTGTATATATTAAAGAAAGAGTTAATGACATACGGGTAGCCTAAGGTATAACCTGTTATAATATGTAAAAATTCGGGCAAAAAGTGGGAGTGATCTTAGAGAAAATTGTGTTTGTTTTTTCACAAGTTGTGAATTTGCAAAAAAAGTGGATTCGAGAAGAGAAAGAGTAAAATTGATCTGTATTTATGTATTCTGGAAGGAATTTTTGTATTGTAAACTATTTAGTTATTATTTACCTATGTTTTTATAGAGTGAAGCAATGGATAAATCTTTATTTTGATCACTTTTTATCACGAGGAAGTTAGCGTGTCCATATGGACACGCTGGGCACTTGCGATAGCTTTATACACATAAATTACATCTGACCAAATTATTTGATATCAACCAGTTAAGAGGCAACTGGACACTAAATGAAATCTAAGATATTTTGTATGTTGATCAAGAAGGTCATGAAAGTCATTCATCACCTAAATATAGAAGCTAAGACGTAGATTCGTAGGGAACTGGAGCTATTTCCATACTAAAAATCTTATTCTAATCTTATTTTCTACAACCTGGGAATGCAATCCAAAATTTCACAATGAACAAAATAAATATAGCACTAAAATAATCAGCACTGGTCACTTATGACATGGATGCTGGATATTCATTGTGCCTGGGAAATAAAAAAAATATCTGGAGTGGTAAAATTCCATCTTGATTTCCACTTGGAGATTATTCTGCCTTATTTCAATAAGTCCAAGATACCCCACAAAGAGATTCACGAAGACAGAGGTACCGCCTCTTCACTACCGATGCATGGAGATTTGCCTGAGTTCATAAGTTTACTGAAAAGTCGGAAAAATAAGAAACGATACTTGGCTCCTGACTGAAAAGCCAAACATTCAGCTGGTAAAATAGGACTTATGAAGTGTAATTTGAGATTAAGTATTGCGTGCTTCGAAGCATAGCATACAAAGAAGTATTACAATGTCATTATGCGTAATTTATTGTCTAAAATCAAGTTTAGTACTCATTAGATTTTCACCTAGTTGTTGTATTTTCTGATACTGTAACTGCCCAGCGTGTCCATATGGACACGCGTTATTTTTTATACTTCAAATATATTTTTAAAATATTTTATTGTTTTTATCATTTTCGGATCCCCTTCCAAGTAGTTTTAGAGAAAAAAAATCAATGAAAGTGAAAAAAAAATAATTCGGGCATTCCTGGGTTAATTGATATAACACAATAAAATGATTGAGAATGGATAGGCATTCGCTCCTATTTTGTATTAGCACGAGACACGAGTGTCATAACCGTTCTAGTCTTTATTTACTACTAGCTGTTGCACGCGACTTCGTCCGCGTCAATTTCTGCTATTATGATCGCAATTTTTCACTGATGCTTCGCTCCTATTGGTCGCGGCGTGATGTTATATAGCCTAAAGCCTTCCTCGATAAATGGACTATCCAAAACAAAAATAATTTTTAATTCGAACCAGTAGTTCCTGAGATTAGCGCGTTCAAACAAACAAACTCTTCAGCTTTATAATATTAAGTATAGAATTCGTGATTGGCGAAGTGAGTCTGCTTTCGAAGTGAGTTTGCATTTTACTGAATAGCGCTGATGAAACGACAAAATGGGTAACAGGAATTTAGGTATATCACACATAGCCCTGCCATAGATTCATGTCCTGTGTTTTAAATTTTTAATTCATACTTATTGTTTCAGAAACTTCGTGGAAATATTTTATACGTCACTCACTACTATTCTGTTTTATCAGAGGGGATATTATGTATACCTTGGAATTTTAAGTGATAATACAATTTGATCAAGTATAATATCAATTTATTGACAGAGTCAAAATACGTTTTATATTTACAGCACCTATACAAAAGAATTTATTACAAATATTTGAATATTAGGAGATAATAAAATATAGTAATTTTAGCAAATGTGATGAAATGTCTAGTTAAACAAAAAAAAATGTAAATAGCTTATAGTAACAAATACAATTATGTACATTAAATCAGTCTATTAAGCTCCAATATTTTTATTTAATTGCCCTCGGATTAGAATTAGCAGAAAGATTACTCGCCAATCTTTTTGGTCGCTCTGAATACAGCAGGAGTTCCGATGCATGAGATAGCGTGAGACGTATCAGAAACGCGTCCATTCAACATTCCCAAATGTGTCGCCGTCTCCAAACTCGTTTATTGGTCGGTGAAACTCGCGAATTAAAAGCGGCCATAAAGATTGACTATTACAATTTTTTAAGAATTTCTATTTGATCGTAGATCAGCATCAATAATTAAGAATATCTTTCTATATATAAACTGTATCTATTCAATAATTTCTACATAACATTCCTATTTACGAGTAGGTACAAAACATGATATTCGATGATTTAACTATTGTCAGTAATAAGCAAACTGCTATGCAATGAACACAACTTTATATAGATTATTTTTCTGATTGAATTTGCTTGGGGAGTTAAACTAATACTCATAGATACCTATACACTTCCGAATTTATATTAAAACTTGTTGGAAAGATCTAAATCTAAAGGGATAGCATGAGATTTAGACCTAGTTTATTCTAAAAATTGTGTAAACCAGATTCCGTATTGAATAATTGACTTTAAAATAAGGACGACACGTACAAGGTTCGCTATTCACAAATTAAATGTAAAAAGTTGTGAGTAAATCTCATCGAACACAACGAGTACAAGTAAATAAATAGAGAGACCTAAAATTATATTGAGCGGTAAACATAAAAAGATCGCCCAATATCAGTTCTTCTTGTTTTGTTGTACAATCACCAACTTGTTCTTTTCCTTGGTCACTTTGGCCACGGGTAGGTATGTAGCCGGCATTAGCTGTCTCAAGTTCTGTCTGGGAATGACGGGAGCCTGAAAAAAAGTTTTTTTTTGGAAATCGAATCAGGAAATTAAAAAGAAATATTCTTGAGTTTCCCGAATATATTTTTATGAAAATGCGGAAGCGGCCGTTATCAGATCTACATCTCATCTAATCATGCCCTAAATATGTTGACCTTACACCGGGGCTATGTTCAGTGCAGAAAGGATTTTCGCTTGTAGTACTATTTCATTGTAAGGGCGATAAGTACGTCGTATGCGCTGCTTAGCACGTCGCTTACGCTTTTCTGCATGAACCATTTTTTTACCTTTTAGAACATTAACGAAAAACAGATTAAACATCCTCCTTTAGTGTGTAAAGATAACTTACCGGTGGATATCTAGCGAGTTGTCGCATGCGATCGACCAATCGTAGCGCATCGTCTGACGTCTCGGAATCCGTCGTCAAGCCGAGTGACAGGGCTCGCTGCGCGTTACCTCCGTCTAGACACCTGTTCACGAAAACAATGCACATAACATTTTGAAAAATTGCAAGGCCCTTATCACAATTCAAACTTTTTTTCTCTATTCGATGACAAGATAGCCCTTGATTGCGATCTCACCGGATGGTAAGTGACGGTGCAGTCTAAGATGGTAGCGGGCTAACTTGGAAGGGTATAGCAGTTAAATTCAACTCATACTCCTAATCGGTTTCTACACGCCATCGTACCGGAACGCTTGGGGGCACGTCTTTAACGGTAGGGCGGTAACTAGCCACGGCCAAATAAAATAAAATAAAAAATCATTTAATTCAGATCAAAAGTCCATAGCATAACAAAAAAAATTTAAATTTAAAAAGCCTCCCACCAAACATGAACATAGAATACACATTTCTCATTCAAATAAACTTTCAGAAAGAGCTTTTCCGTCGTTCGGTATGCCGTTCCAATCAAGAAGTACCAGCAAAAACAACGGTTCTACGGTTGCTCTTCAATAAATAAAATATGTAACAATATTGACGTGAAAATACACAAAAGTATCATATTTTTCTCTTTTTCATATTAATTTTTACCCACATCCCACATGTAGGTAATGTATATTTTTAAAATCCCGCGGAAACCCTATATTTCGTAAATAAAAGCCTATGTCACTCTCAAAGTCTCAACTATACCCATGCAAAAATTCACGTCCATCGCTACTCTGTTGCTGCCTGATTGAAGGACGAACAAACACATTTTAACATTTATATTAGTATGGATGTATGTGTTTGCTGGTGATCTTCAGACATAATCAAAGACAATGTAGCTATATTTTATTTTGTAAGTATCATGATTCGACCATTTAGCCAGGTATGTGTCAGCTTGTAAGTGTGACAGGTTTTGAGTTAGTGTGTTCATAGAGACATTAGTTTTTTACAAGAGTGTGCGGAAGTGAGTAAATGTGTGCTGTACGTCGCCGCAGAAAGTGGCAGAATATATTCAGTACTAAATCTGCGTAAAGGCTCGTCCCGGCTGAATGGTCGAAGGTATCATGTTAGCTGCAAGCTGCGCGATGTCACCCTCGCCCCGTACTGCGCGCGTACCTGTGCGGCAGAGGTCTGGCCCGCTGGGCGTGTCGCCAGGCGGCCGCGGCACGCGCGCGCCACGCCGCCGCCTCGTGCGCCGCCTCGGCCGCGCCCGCCTCAAGCGCTGCGCACGCGCCGCGCAGATCTACCACCTAGCCGACATATAGGAAATAATGCGTATGGGTCTCACTCGTTCAATAGAATAAGAATAAGAATTTATTTATTGACATATAATTTTTTTTACATTTTACTATTCTATATTCTAAATATATTTTTACTATTATACATTCATTTAGGTACTAATTTTATGTTATAATTTTCTGACTTGTTAGTTAATTTATTCAATAATGCTGTATACACATATTAGGGGTTGTTACTTGGTTGCATAAGCTGTATGTATTTACATTTTATGCATTATTTAGTTTCAACCTGTTTTGTGTGCCTCTTTAATAAAATAAAATAAAAATTAATATACTATAGATAGTTAAACTCATCTTGGCGCGCGGCGTTATGTATGCGTGTGCTTGTAAACATGCAGTTTTAACTTGTGTGGCAATGACGCGGCGGCCGCCTATTCGTCCTTCTGTCACGCACACACAGTTACTGACTCTACACAGGCTTTACGCACACATATTTAAATACCCACCTTTTGGAAGTACCTGTACAACAATGTCTTCATCTCATCATGCGAGAGCTTGTCAAGCCTCGCCATCAGCATCTGTTCTCCCCGGCTGCGCCCGTCTTTGTTGTCTTGCGAGTCAGACAGCGACGCCGATGGTGATCTACCACAGATCAAGTTATTCTTATACTCTATGGCAGTGTCTATTGCCTCTATGGCCTCTTCACATTCCAGTAATTTACGCTCCTGAAATACAAATGCTTTTAGAACAGTTTTGAAGTTTATTGCACTTATCACTATTATTCCTTTACTGACAAATTGCAGAAAATTTCTCTGAGACATTTATGTATCTGAAAATTTTAAGATTTTTTTTTATTTATTAAAGAAGAATTGGCAAATTTTCTTTATGACATTGTCAACCTTCGAAATCTCACGGGAACTCTCTTATTTCCCGGGATAAAAACTAGCCTATGTCCTATTCCAGACTACAATCTATCTCTGTGCCAAATTTCAGCCAAATTGATTTAGTCATTGTGACGTGATTGAGTAACAAACATACAAACTTTCACATTTATAATATGAAATAGGATAGGATAAATATATAAATATAAATAAATAGGATTAATAGATATGAATCATATCTAAAGGTCATGATAAGAATTAATTTAACTTAATTCTTGAGGGCAACTAAGAAAAAATAAAATATACTTTGTTATCTTACCTCAGAGTCTGAAAGTGATTTATACATTTTTCTCTTATGACCTAGGCTACAACGTTGTTCATGTAAGCATTCTCTAGTTTTTCGCAAATTCTTAATCTCTTTACGTAACATTAACTCCTTTTCTTTTGATAATTCTAAATTTGCTAAATCATTGGTTTTTTCCTTTAAAATACTGTCTAACTGTGTTATCCTATGAGTGAAATGTTTTATTGTGTGTGATTTTTTATCCTTTCCATCCACCGATGACTCTGATAGTTCATCTAACTTTAGTTTATCTTTAAGCAGTTCTATGTCTAATGTATTCTTTCGTTTTTCATCCTTTTTAATTTGTCTTTTAATTTGATCTATTTGTTTCTTATAAGTCTTTAAATTCGTTTCATGTCTTTTGATTTCTCTTGCTGAGTCTTGGTCAACTAGGCTTGATTCAACCTTTTCAGTAAAGGTTTTGCTGCGAGATTGTGATGGCTTACAAAGATCATCTATTAGTCTCTGCTTCGCTATACAAAGATTTATTAATTCTTTCAACTGAGTTTGACTGCTGCTGATCTCTTTCGACAGCTTCCGTGCTAATATTTGCTTTTGTGTATACTTCTCTTTAGTCATTTTGTATTTTTTACATATTTCATTTATCTTTGGAGAATCAATCATCTTAAGCAGCTCCCTTTCAATTAACTTAGGCTCTGGGTCAATTTCCTTTTTATGTGATTCTATTATAATTTTCTGAGATTCTGGTGAAATAGCTTTGGCGGCCACTTTCCTTAAGAGTTCTAACTGCTCTCCTGAAATACTTTCACCTGGTTGTATAGTCCTTCGACGCCCAGAGTTAGACTGTGAGGTCATAATGGGCAACGATTGTGAACCACTGGTTTCCGAAATTGTAATATCATCAGAATCAATGTGGTTCAAGTATTCTTCACATCTGTCAGCAAATAACTGATCATTTTTCTCTCTAAAATAATCCATTAGCTTTTCCAGCCTATCCTGGAATACTGTTTCAGAGTCTGAATCCTCACTGTCAGACTCCACATCTGATTCACTGGGCTCACTTGGCTCCGTGTCCTCAGCTATTCTGGGCAAACCTTGTTTAGTACCAGCCTCCTTATTGTCTGTGGTCATATCACTATTTAAGCATTCATCACATTCAGCCTTTAAAAATAGCCATTCACTCACTTGATTCATGTCAGTTTCAGATAAAGATTTGGATTGTAAAATTTTGTTAAAAAGTCCTTCAGCATTTGATACTAATTTAATCCACTGAGCAGTTGCAAATTGTAAATTAAATGCATTATCTGTGGGCATCACAGTTTTGTCTGTATACACGGGTGTGTTGTTATCAGCAAATAAATTAACTGTAACAAAATTCTTGATACCTCTACAAAACAAGCATAAGTTAAGAATCTTGAGGGTATCTTGATAATCATCAGGTTCTGTACTTATACATCCTATGACCCAAGTAAATGCTCTTCCTCCAAAGGAATCCCTTAGCATTGCAGTTAATATACACCTATCATAGTTTATCTGTTTGGGTGGGTTCCCTGCTACAAGTTCCTTTATGATATTCTCTAAGGCAAACAGGCCTGGTTCAGGGTAAGCTGCCAAATCACAAAAGCTAGCTGTAGACATTCTATGGTTAAGTATACCATTAGTGCCCACCCATTTCTGTTCCATACTAACAGTAAAAACTGTGTGGTTGTTACCGAGACATCTTTGCCGCCATCCTAATTGTAGATATTGGAATGCTTCTTCCACATTAGTGCACCTCACCAAGCCAGCCCCCAAAACATCAAATATATTATTATTGACAACCTGCATCCATGTTATATGTAATATGTATTCTCTCTCTGGCAATTGACCCAGCCTATGGAATATTTCAGACAAAAATCGTGGAACAATTCCTTGGTCACATTCACTGTGTATGCATTCAAAACCTGAAAAATGCAACAATATATTTATTTGATCACCATGGGACACACATTTATAGCTGAATGAAAAAGGAGAAACTATTTTAATCATTCATCCCAAGTTTCAATCCATCGCCAGCCCACTTCGGGCCACAGCTCTCTTCTGAGAATGCGAAGGGTTTAGGTCATGATTCACCACAATGGCCAAATGGAAATTGATGGATTTCAGACACATATTATAGATATATAAATGCTAAAGAAGAACATGGAAGAAGTAGTAGGCAAAAGCAGTAGAGTATTTGTAAGAAATTGATGCGAGTTTTTGAGAATTTACCTGGGCCAAACAAGGTGTAAGTTTTACCAGACTTCGGCTGACCGAAAACAATAACAGAAGTATCGCAGCCATCCAAAAAGCAGTTTATTTGTGGTATCATAAAAGAATTGAACAAATGAACTTGAGTGCAATCCACTGGCAGGGCCCTGTTCACATGAAAGGTTTGACCACTTTCTGTTATAACTATTTGTGTTACTGGATTGCTAAATATGCACTGCAAGGAGTCTGCAATACTTGGTGGTTTGAGCCGTATGGCTATTTGTACTGGAATATCCATTTTTGAGTTCTTTATCGACGAACCTTACACGAACACTTTACACTCCTTGTACATTGCACTTTACGCATAACACTGGTTTTCGAAGCTTTGCTATTAATTATTCTTTCATCTAAAATGAATCTCTGATCTATACGTATAATTTATGAAATGAAGTTCTAATTTACAAAACAAAAAGCTTTGTGATAAATAAAAGAGTCAAGAGCACAGAACACTAATCAAAGAGAATGTAATCACTCCGTTTTAACACTAATGTCAAACAGTCTTTGTCAAAGACTACAGTATTAATACTAGGTGACTAATGTGATAATGTCTAATACTCCTGTCAAGAGATACTGAGTTTTAGTATTATTACTTTACTCTATGATATTGAGATATCTGTACCCAAGAGAATATAAACTAGAGCTGTCTGCTGAAAGCAAACAGTAATGTATGTAGGTATTCGTTAGTTCGTTACCTACTAAGTAACGGGTGCGCCAACTAGTACCGAGTACCAAAACGTTACTCACGAATGCATTTCAGTATTCGCATTTTTTATTGATATTAGTTTAATTGATCCTTTACATTTTAATTTATATTGATTTAATCGTTAGAATTTCGTTTTAATTTTATTGTACATTTTTGATTATGTCCCTTTTATTTCTTTTTAGTTGATGCATGATGAATTGCGGTGTTATTGTGATACGATATATTCTCGCGGATAAAATGTTCAAAACAGTAAATCCATTGATAATTCAGTAGTTTTCCATCATATGCTACGGAGTAATTAAATTACAGAATTACCAATCGAAATATGGTAAAGTTAAAATGCACTTTTGCAGCTGGATATGCAACGTATAATTAGTATTGTTTTCTATAAAGTACAACTGACGTGACGTCATCGTCATAACGTATCTACGCAATACGCAGCACGACTCGATGTGATGCTCTATGTTATTAGGTATCAGAAGTAACGGTAACGTAACAATACGATAGTAATGAGTACTGATGGTTACAGTAACGAATACATACGGGTGCGCTATTTTTCGTTACTTTACACCTCTAATATAAACAATTCTGTTCATTCTGAGCACAAACATATAAGAGTAAGTACATACAAGTACTACATACATAGTAGTACATAGTAGTATATAGTAGTAGTACATAGTAGTAGTAGTAAGTATATAGAGAGTACATACTTACTCTTATATATGTTTGTGATTCTGAGAGATACCTACCGTGGAGATACGAAGTACCTATCTCTATAGTAATCTGTACCACAAACATATAAGGTGATCTGTACCAGGGCCTAGTCAGCTAAAGTATCAATTCGTGCTAAAAGTACATAGCAAGTACATATCTTCTGTCTAATGAAGGTGGGCACTGTATTCCATTGTAACAAGGGTCATAGTCGAATGACCCGTACATTTTATTCTCGCTCTTTTAACACAATCACAATTTACGCACACTTTTACAGTTCTTATTACTATATCTAGTATAGTTATGTGAAATAGCGTCATAAAATGTGGGGCCAGCATAGAAATTTCACCATGAATTTGGGGAAAATTATGTGACGAGAGTTATTATTTGGGAAACATTCATTTAACATTATACCCAGTTCCCATTTTCATAAGTGGTCGCGCCGAAGCGCGAATAGTTTTCGTTTAACCGCTCGAATCCGACCATCCTGTCAAAATTTCCTACCTAATACCGACCCCCCCTGGCCTGAAGAAGTGTCAGTGCATCGATGACCGTCGATTAACGTAAACGCGCCGCTAAAGCTGGTGCATCGCCGCGCCGCTCCTAGTGATTCAGTGTTGATCTGGACTTGCCAACAAACTTGCCTTCTTGGTTTTCGTCAGTCGAAGAAGTGAGAAAGGAAGAGTGAAGCATCGAAAAGTATCCATGAATGTACGCGCGGCTCGCTGAAGTATCGCGGCGCCGCTCCTAAGGATTCAGGTCAGTGCCTTTACCCTTTTCCTATAGACACTCCCATAACTCCGCGGCCCAAACCCAACCCAGTCGGATTTGAGCAAACCCCGCGAAAATTATACAGTCCACATCGAAACCAAACAATCTAGTTTCTAGCCGTCCCCGCGCCGCCATATTTTTTTGGTTCCAATCGAACCGGATTTTACCGCTAATTTTCTCGATAGTTTTACAATTTCCAAGTAGGTAATTGTTTTCCCGCGTCCTAAAATCTTGTTCCCTAAGCGAATTATTATCGTTCGTCCCGCATTGCTTAGGAAATAGGGTTCATTTAGGTATTAACTAGGTACCTACATATAGCTCATATAGGTGATAGATAGGTCATACGTTACTTATTTATCGTAATCCTAATCGTATATCGCATCCCGATCTATCCCAGTATAGATATTAATCGAAATATTAGTTTATTAGTAGTTATTTTAAGTAATTATTTTGTGTAATTACCTACGCGTCATAAACGTATTCGCTTGGCCATCGGTGCATAGTTGCAAGTACTTGTATCTTAGATTACAGCGGTGTGCGTGACCTTCATCGCGGCCGTGACCGCCCGCTCGCTCCCTTTCACTTTTTGCTGAAATTCATAACTTTAAATACTTATACGCCGAATCGAAGTTTCATTCGTGTATTAGGAACTTAGTCTCGACATTTTTGAATCTAGTTTATATTCAAAATGACGAAGACTGAAGATACCGCAGATATACAATTAATTCTATTAGAACAGAGACGCAATTCGATATTTGAGTATCTACAAGAAACATTCGATTTATCGAAAAACATAGGCGTTAACCCGTCGGTCCGGGAAGAATTTCTCGACGCAAGTAGTAATGTCGATACGTTACGCTCTGAATTCAGTAAAATAGTGGAGGATTATAATAATCGTTTATTAGCACTGAACCCGAAAGCGAAGCCGGAGTTCAAATGTTTGTTATCGTTCGAACGCCTATACGGTCGTATCAAGCGCTTAGTCTCGCAGTACGCCGATGATAATAAGGTTGAGAATGAGAATGAGCCGCGAAGACTTAAACCTTATTTGCCCCCGATTCAATTAGTGTCTTTCGATGGATACGATTTAAAATCGTGGAGTCTCTTCTACGCTAACTTTAAAACTGTTATACACGAAAATAAGTCCCTTACGGATGCCGAAAAACTTTATTATCTCTTAGGTAAGCTGTCGGGAAAGGCGAAATTAGCTTGTGCCGGTATTACACCGTACGCAGAAAACTACGAATTAATTTTTAAAACGTTAGTAGATAAATTTGAAGATAAACGCTATTTGGCTACGTCGTATATGGATCAAATTTATAACATTAAGGCGATGTCAAACGCGACTCCGACCAACCTTGAAAATTTTTTGGACACTTTTGCATCGTCGATCGCCGCGCTTAAAAATTTAAATTTGAGTAATCTGGCTGACTTCATATTTTTATACCTCGCTCAAAAGAAGTTAGATCCGGAGACTGTTCGCCTGTTCGAGTTGAATAAACATAGTTGTGAGATACCCTTGTATGACGATTTCGTTGCTTTCATTCGCGAACATATTAAGGTACTGCAACGCACTTCCGGGAAACAAGAAGTTCCGAAAAGTGCTGAGCGGAAGGTGGATACGGCATCTAAGCCTCACAAACCACCCAAGCCGACGCATACCTATACTAGTACCGCGACTACGTCTGCACAGTCTTTGTGTTCTCTTTGTAACTCACAACACGAACATTTATATAATTGTTCCGCCTTTCATAAGATGTCCGTTGAAGATCGTTTCAAGTTTGTTAAGGCGAATAATCTTTGTATAAATTGCACTGGAAACCACCGGTTGGCCACTTGTTCTAGCAAGTCAAGGTGCCGCTGGTGCTCGTTACCTCATCATAGTATGCTCCACAGGCATTCCGCAACCGCAAATTCCGCAACTTCGAGTGCGGCTTCTAGTGATGCTTCTTCGCAGAAGATGCCCGGTGTTGTTGAGCAGCCTCCTGCTTCTGTCAGCACTACCGGCACTAGTAACTCGAAACCTTCAGGTTCACCCGCGCACTCCAAGGAAGTATCGCTTTGTTCCTTATCGAGTTGTAATGTTTCTCGTGCACCGACTACGGTGCTGCTCGCTACCGCACGCGTTATAGTTTTCGACGCCAAAGGCAAGGAGTACTCTGCGCGCGCATTATTGGACAGTGCTTCACAGAGTAACTTCGTCAGTCGGGATTTATGTCAACGCTTAGGTTTAAAGACAAACCAGAATCCAAACTGTTCTGTAGTTAAAGGGATTGGAGGTACAACCAAACCGATCCAAGGCGCAGTTTCTATTAGATTTTTCTCTAGGTTTGATCTCAGCGTTTGTTTTAACATGGACTCGCTCGTGGTAGACAAGGTAACGGAACTCTTGCCCACAGTCCCGATAGATATTTCGAGTTTGATAAATTTCAATAACTTACCTTTGGCTGACGACACTTACTCCACTCCAGGAGACATTGATCTGCTGATTGGAGCTTCAATCTTTCCGCATCTCCTATTATCTCGCAAGGTTCAAGGTCAATCGAATTGTACCTCACCGCTAGCCCTAGAAACGGTGTTGGGCTATGTTATCGTTGGTTCTGCTCCTGTACGTGTTAACAGCTTCGCCACGGTATCATATTGTTGTGCTACAGATCCGCTAGATGATGCTGTGCGAAAATTCTGGCAAATAGAAGAGGTGAACGCACCGAAACAATTAAGTCCAGATGACACGGCGTGTGAAGAAATTTATAGCAGCACGACTACCCGTGAGGCAGACGGACGATATGTAGTCGCACTTCCATTTAAGGGTGATGTATTGTCGTTAGGCGATTCTTTTAAAAAGGCTAAAACTCGCTTCCTTTGCTTAGAGCGTAAAATGTTAGCGTCACCTAAGCTTAAGGAGGCCTACGACAACGTCATTACCGAATACCTAGACAAAGGTTATATCTCTCCCGCACCCCCGGACACGGAGGCAACGCAGAGCTTGCCCTCGTATACGATTTCGCACCATGGGGTCATACGAGATGACAAGTTGACTTCTAAGTTGCGCGTTGTCCTGGACGCCAGTTCCAAGACAACCACTCAAGTTTCCCTCAATGACCTTCTGTATGGCGGTCAGAATCTACAAGGGAATCTATTCAATATTATTGTTAATTTTCGCTTATATCGTACCGCTCTTTCAGCTGACATTCGTCAGATGTTTCTTTGTATTGGAGTTCGTCCATGTGATCGCAGATTCCAACGCATTTTATACCGCTTTTCTCCGCAAGAACCCTTAAGGGTCTATGAATTTAACCGCGTTTGTTTCGGGCTTAAGTCAAGTCCATTTCATGCTCTTCGTACAGTGAAGCAGCTTCTTTCAGACGAAGGTGCTTCTTACCCGCGCGCTAAAGAAACTTTAGATATAGGGCTATACATGGATGACTTTGTCTATAGCATTGACAATGAAGACGATGCTATCTCCACCGCTGCCGAAGTGATTGCTCTGATGAAAGCTGGTCAGTTTGACCTGGTGAAATGGACAAGCAACTCACAAAAGGTGTTAAATTCGATTCCGCTGTCGCATCGACTTTCCGCGATTAAAGAGTTTGAGGACTCTGAGCCACATAAGGTGCTCGGCCTATGTTGGTCTCCCGCAACAGACTATTTCGGTCTCAAAATTAGTGTTCCCGCTGAATCTTGTACAAAACGTACCATTTTGTCATGTGTCGCTAGGATATGGGACGTCATGGGTTTCGTTGCTCCCGTCGTCTTATATGCAAAGCTTCTCATTAAACAACTCTGGTTGTGTGAATGTGATTGGGACGATGTGCCCCCTGGTCACATTGCTGATCAGTGGTCTTGTTTCAAAAGAGAACTACCTTTGCTCAGCGAATTGAAAATTCCACGGCACGTAGGCATCTCGACCGGCGATATCATTACGATCGTGGGGTTTGCAGATGCGAGCGAAAAGGCTTACGGAGGAGTAATTTACTTCCACGTGAAAGACAGCAGAGGTATTCGCAAAAACGCAGTCTTTTTAATAACAGCTAAATCCAAAGTCTCGCCTCGCAAGACTATAACGCTTGCGAGGTTGGAGCTTTGTGCCATTCTGTTGCTGAGCAGCTTAATGACCAAGGTCATTGAAGCCTGCCATAACCGCCTTGTTATTGACCGAGTTCTCGCCTTTTCAGACTCAACGGTGGCGTTGTGTTGGGTATACTCCTCACCTCATCGTTGGGACACTTTTGTGGCCAATCGGGTCACCAAAATTCAAAATGAATTTCCCGCTCAAACTTTTTTCCATGTGCAAGGCACGGAAAATCCCGCTGATTGTTTGTCGCGAGGTCTTACCCCCGCACAAATAACTGATCACCCGCTTTGGTTCTCTGGTCCTAAATGGCTTGAGTTAGATTCAAATCTTTGGCCTGTTACCGCTTTCAATCCTTCCACCGTGTCACAGCCTCCAGAGGAAAAGAAACACGTTTTGCTCACTGCAGAAAGCAGTGAAAGAAATTTAATAATTTCGCTAGCTGATCGCTTTTCGTCATGGTCGAAATTCATACGTTGTGTGGTTTTCGTTTGCCGCTTCGCTAAGCTACTACCGCGTCGTGATACGGTGATTGCATCGGATCTGGATTACGCTGAAAGTTTAATATTGTGTGAACTTCAGCGCTTTCACTTCGCGAACGAGATTGTTAATTTACAAGCAGGTAAACGTTGTAGTCCAATGTTTCAACGTCTCAAACCTTTCCTTCAGGACGGCATCATTAGAGTCGGAGGTCGTCTGAGAAACGCCGATATAAGTTTCGATACAAAACATCCGATTATACTTCCTCGAAAGGATCATATATTAAATCTTTTAGTTGACTATCATCATAAAGTCAATTGTCATGCAGGTCCAGATTTATTGATGTCCATACTCCGTCAGAGGTATTGGATTCTTTCCGCTCGTAATTTAATTCGAAGCCGGGTACACAAATGTCTACCCTGCTTTAGATTCCGCGCTAAACCAAACTTTCCAGAAATGGCAGATCACCGCTCCTGTCGAGTTACGCCGGCCGTGAAACCGTTTATACACACTGGCACTGATTACGCAGGGCCTTTTAAGGTGACTGTTTCTCGCGGTCGTGGAATTCGATCAATGAAGGCATACGTTTGTCTTTTCGTGTGCTTAACCACTCGCGCTGTACACATAGAAGTTGCCAGCGACTTAAGTACAGATAGTTTCCTCGGGGCGTTTAAGCGTTTTTTATCCCGCCGCGGTTTTGTCGCTCGCGTTCATTCCGACAATGCGTCAAATTATGTTTGCGCCAAGCGCACGCTTTCGGAATTGCACGAATTTTTAGCGTCCAAACACTTCAGGTCTGAATTTGGTCACATACTAGCCGAAAATCGCATCGAGTGGTCACTTAATGTTCCAACTGCTTGCCATTTTGGCGGTAATTGGGAGGCCAACATTAAGAGCCTCAAAACTCATCTATATCGCGTGATAGGCGACCAAATTCTTTCCTTGGAAGAGTTCAATACTGTGCTTGCTCAGATCGAGGCAGTAATGAACTCCCGTCCATTGTGCCGCACGCTATCTAATGATCCATCGGAACCTCTCGCGTTGACACCGGCTCATTTTCTCACTCTCACCCCCTTAAAATATCTTCCGGCTAGGGAGATAGAAGATGGTCCGTTACATTTGCTCTCGCGTCAAGAACTTATTGATAAACTTGTTCAGTCATTCTGGAAACGATGGAAGGCTGATTATTTACATACGCTACAGACTCGAAACAAATGGAACACGCCAACCAATCCGATCGCTAAGGGAGATGTGGTAATAATTACCGTCGATAATGCACCGCCTCTTCACTGGCCGTTAGGGCTAGTCGAGGAAGTTTTTCCTGGATCGAATGGTGTCACGCGTGTTGTCCGCGTTCGTACTGCTACAGGTACCTATCTACGTCCTGTAGTGCGTCTTTGTCCCTTACCTAAACAGTAATTAGTTTAACTTCAACTCATCTGCTTAGGTTAGGATTCTTATTTAGTTAGGTTAGCTTATTATACTTAAGTCAATAAATAATTTCGTTTAAACTCTCCGCGTCGTAGTTTCTTTGAAGGTAGCCCTTCAAGCCCGGGGACATGGTCGCGCCGAAGCGCGAATAGTTTTCGTTTAACCGCTCGAATCCGACCATCCTGTCAAAATTTCCTACCTAATACCGACCCCCCCTGGCCTGAAGAAGTGTCAGTGCATCGATGACCGTCGATTAACGTAAACGCGCCGCTAAAGCTGGTGCATCGCCGCGCCGCTCCTAGTGATTCAGTGTTGATCTGGACTTGCCAACAAACTTGCCTTCTTGGTTTTCGTCAGTCGAAGAAGTGAGAAAGGAAGAGTGAAGCATCGAAAAGTATCCATGAATGTACGCGCGGCTCGCTGAAGTATCGCGGCGCCGCTCCTAAGGATTCAGGTCAGTGCCTTTACCCTTTTCCTATAGACACTCCCATAACTCCGCGGCCCAAACCCAACCCAGTCGGATTTGAGCAAACCCCGCGAAAATTATACAGTCCACATCGAAACCAAACAATCTAGTTTCTAGCCGTCCCCGCGCCGCCAATAAGTTTATTAGTTTCGTGATGCTGCACATTGTGTTATTTTCCCTCAAAATCGGACATCCCTTTTTTATGATACCAATCGAAACTTTAAGCTTTTTTTAATGCTAGAGTAGAACACCCAGAAGTTAATTCTGTTTAGAACCGGAGTTATAAATTTTTTTATGGTTACCAGAAAAAAACTAAGAAATGCTGTAACTTTCTATGTAACGAAAGTTTTTAAGTTTCAATTATAGCATGCTATAAAATCAATTAAGTGATATTTTTGGAAACATATAATTAATTTCTAAGTGAACAATAAAGGAAGATATGTTTTTTTTAACTAATTTTGAAATTAATTTTTTTCTCATCTTTGTATGGATATTAGCATCTAATTTTCACATATTGTATTTATTAGTGCTATGTTAACCCGCCTGTATAATATCAGATACGTAACACTTAGGACTTCGGAGTAATATTTTTTTTTAGAAAATTCTGTATTTTCAGAAAAAGGCGAAATAAAAGAATTGCATATGATATTTATACAATTATTTATAGGTCAAAGTGGCATTATATACAGGGCATTTTATAAGCTAAACAAAATAATTTTAGTATTAATAATAAAGTTAATATTCTTAATTTTGTGATTTTTACATTTTATTTTTTTCTCATAAACCATTTACGATTAGCAGTAGATATCTATCTGAAAACATACCTCGTAACTGTATTGTTACTAGTAAAAAAAATCACACAGAAATCTATGAGGACATTGGAGATATGAGATTTTACAATTTCAATGATATTAGGGTTGTCACAAAGATCTTAATTACAAATGTACGAGAGAAAATTCTAAAAAAGTGGCTAAAAGAAAGAATTTTTATCCGACTGTGGAAACGGAGGGTTATGTTTTTCAGGGATTATTATTGAGTTGCATAAAATGAAATTTTTAAAATTCAATTACTCCGAAGTCCTAAGTGTTACGTATCTGATATTATACAAGCGGGTTAACATAGCACTAATAAATACAATATGTGAAAATTAGATGCTAATATCTATACAAAGATGAGAAAAAAATTAATTTCAAAATTAGTTAAAAAAAACATATCTTCCTTTATTGTTCACTTAGAAATTAATTATATGTTTCCAAAAATAGCACTTAATTGATTTTATAGCATGCTATAATTGAAACTTAAAAACTTTCGTTACATAGAAAGTTACAGTATTTCTTAGTTTTTTTCTGGTAACCATAAAAAAATTTATAACTCCGGTTCTAAACAGAATTAACTTCTGGGTGTTCTACTCTAGCATTAAAAAAAGCTTAAAGTTTCGATTAGTATCATAAAAAAGGGATGTCCGATTTTGAAATAAAATAACACAATGTGTGCTGGAGTTTAAAAAATAATTTTATTTAGATTGACCGCACACTGTGATGCAATGTCACTTTGGGAGATTTCAGTTAGATTTTAAAATGTTTTCTCCTCCTTTATGTTTTTTTCAAGCTAAGTGAAATTGGTGAAGTGATTCGTGTTGGCATGACAAAAGCTATTTAACAAAACAAGAACAAGTCTTCCGAGGGTAAGAAAGAACAAAAGTTGGCAACACACCCTATTCCTTATTTAATTATTATTATTTTTTACTTTTCAAAATCATCCGCCATATTGCCCGTTGCACAAAATTCAATAATTTGTTAATTGAATCATAATAATCATCCAGATACTTTTTTTTATTGTAATTTCTTTGTATTCTTTGTGTTTACGTTTGTATTATCCTTTAATTTAGAGATAAAGTGGTGATCTGTACTTGGTTTGGAGTTGTTCAACGTGCGTTGTGTCGGTTTATTTTGATTTAAGTTTCATGTAGTGCAAGCAATAGTGCAAGTTGTATCAGCGACGAGGAAATGGACCTGCTTTACATGCACTCATCTCGTTGGAAGGTACCTATGTTAAGATTTATAATGTTCATTTATTCCCTGGCAGCTGGCACTTAACCGAAATACTTGCGCATATTATAACTTGGTATGTAAGTACTTCGAATAGTTCTTTCGTTGAATTTGCCAAATAAATCTATGCTAGAAACTGTTTTACCTTTGACCTTCGACCATCGAAGCCTTTGACCAATAAAAATATCTTGAAATATGTCCTTACATTTATGGATAACCTAACAAAGTAAAAGTATATTTCTTTTACCTGAGAGTTCTCTTCGACTGAACTTTCTTGAAATTGAAGTACCCTTGTTAATGTTATGTCTGTTACCAGTTCCTCCATCATCAGATCATTTGTTTTTATATATGATTTAAACCAAAAAGTTGATCAAGTGAGTTCAGTACTTTAGTAACACGTATTTTAGTAAGGACAAAAATACAAGTCAAAGTGTTGTGGATAGTCTTGCTATTAACTGCTACAGTATCAAAAAACACCCTCATCAGTTACATTCAAAAGTGCACAGCCCTTATAAAGAAGTTATTTATCATTTGGAGACTTTGAAATAAGTGGGAGAAAATTGTTACAGAAAAAGTATTATAAGTGCCTGACCTTAAAGCAGAGAGATATGTGCATGCTTTGATGTTTGCGTTTGTCTGTTTGATCTGCTCAAGACATTTTCACTTCAACGGGTAGGTACCGTAGAGCCTACCAATTGAATTGAAAATTGTACCTTCAGGATAGCTAATACCCTAAAGGTACTTGAGTGCATTTACTTAATTTTTAATATCGAAATGGGAGAAATAAATAACTTATGCAAGTTATAATATAATAAGATACGTAGGTTATGCAGTAGCCCTTGTTGGCTAACTAGTAGAAACCATTACTATATATTTTGCAATCATGTACTATACACAATATATCTGCTTAAGTAATTCTAAGAAATATTTTAAACATGACTCATATCCACAATACCGCTCCACTAATTTTAATTTTTGCACTTGGAGTAGGTACAACAATATTATGTTGTAATTGATTTGAGGATCTTATGAATTTCAGTACTCCTTCTAACTGTTGAGCTATTGAGGCTATCAGCACTACAGTACTGGTCAACAAAGAGCAACCAGCAATCCTTTTCACATAGAAGAAATAGGAGATCATGAATCTTTCTCAAGGATATTGACGAAAAAGAATACTGAGATACTGGGTGAGTATCATGATAACACTAATTCTGTTTTACACAATCTCTTAACTAAATTAAATGGATAGCTTTAAAAATAATGCTATGCTTCTAAAAACTTTCAATATGGAAGATTTTGTGCAACCTCATTATCAGTTAGCACCAAGGTTCTCCTGACCGAATTTCGAGTATGACAGCTAACTTCTGGATATAATAGTTGTAACGTGTATTATAATCCTCATACACGCTACCTGAAAATAACCCCAAAATTCCTGTTTGTTTACTATTTTTCATTTGACGTTAGCCACTTGACAGTTGAGCCACTGACAAATTGATTTTTATTGTTTTTTATTGTTTGTTTAACTAGCTTAACGGCTCTGGGTTCCAGCCTTAAGTTATTGTCTTTATGTTTCCACATAGAGTATGTCCCCTTCCTTGTTCTGTGTAGGGAGGGAACGTGAATTTTCAAACCACAGACAAGACCTAAAAAGGAACTTTGGTTTTGCTCCCAACGTCTGTGATTGATTTATCACTTTTCTTCTTGCATCGTCTCGAACAACATAACTCCCTGAAAGTGGAGACATATTAAGTAAACCTTTTAAATTTCGCCATGCGAATTATGATAATATTGATAAAATAATTGAAGGCGTCGATTTGACGGTAAGTGATCCTTTATTAAATTGTAGGGAGATTAGTAAAATGTTAACTTATGGTGCGTAGTGTAACACGTTTTCGTTTGTTACAGCCTTTCTTCAACTTTCAATCTTCACTTCGCTTTCAATTTTTTTGGTTTTTCAACTTTATTTGAAAATTACCACATTATTTGAGCATTTCATTCGAATTGAACGTTTCTAAATAAATGCCTCTGCTGGATGCTTGGAAATCGGCGCTTACATGTTGCTCCGGAACCATCCACTTTCATCTCTGCGATGGCACATTTAACACTAATCATACCATAACGGGTCAAATGACCCATTTTGAACTTTTGCATTGATAATGCACGTATTATCTTATTACTTCTCCAAATTTAACTTACTAACTTTTTCTGACTAAATAAGTCTATTGTTCTTATACTATTTTTATAATTTTTTGTTTTGTTTATTTTGAGTAATAACTGTCGTATACCGTTGTCTACCACATCGGGTCATTTGACCCGGAGAACATTTTTTTTGTTTTATAAGCTTATCAATACATATTGCTCATCTTATTGTATTCAGTAAACTGCAAATGTATGCAAAGACTGTTACGTAAAGTAGTTCAATCAAAATAGCTGAGAATAATTCAAGAAAATATAAAAATTTTAGATTGAAACTAGATTTTTGTGTAAAAAAGGTAGCAAAAAAAGAAAAGTTTAGTACATAGTTTTTATTTTATTTTGATAGCTTTATTAGTGATACCGGTAACTATTTACCCATAAACAGGAGATAATATCTCGAGACAAAATTTTTTACTCAAGCTAGCAGTAGAACTTGCCGACGATTTTCGAGTTGCCCGTGAACAACCAAAAGAAAAAGCAAATACTAAACGATCGTTGCCTAACCCTGTTACAGATTGTAATAAACGTAAGAGGTGTCAAATAGGATACTGCAAAGAAAATAAAACTAATAAAATTTGCTCCAATTGTAAAAAATTTATTTGCGGGAAATGTGCGACGGAAGCACTTATGTGATGTATGTAAAAATAAGAGTTGTTTTTAACTCTTATTTTTTGCGTTTGAAATAGAAATTGTAAAAATACTATTTCAAATAATTATAATACATATTATCATTATATTTTTATTTCCTTTCCAACATCCATATTTCATACATAAAAGTAGAAAACGTAAATTTCGGGTCATTTGACCCGCTATGGTAAACTAGGTATCTAATAAGTGTTGGTATGATTAGTGTTAAATATGCGATTTAGATAGCCTTTAGCCCTAAGTAGCAATAAGATCGTAAACGGCTCATGTATTTTCCTAATATAATTTGTCATGTTGGCGTATTTATGTATTAGACGTCACAAAATAAAACCTTTGTAAATTTTACAACTTTAAGACAATATCTACCAATTTAACCTTTTTAAAACCTTTTTTTGTGAATAAATTTCTTTACATTAATTTGCTAGTAATCTCGTTTGATTTTGACCCATAAAGACAAGGACAATAGCTTGCGTTCCCCTCCTTTGAGATTAAAGGCACTTTGTTCTGCTGCCTGGTTTATCCGTGTGCATCCCTTTTTTTCCCTTTTCCTGCGAACTGGCGCTCGATAGATATAAATTTGTTCGCAGGTTAGTAATAAAACTCATCAATTTCACTTTAGTATTATATTTTTATTGTTAATCATAATAATATCAAAAATTCACTTTACATTCATAATTTTTTTTATTACAATTTGGCTGCCCTAGTCAGGGACTTGAAAACGTATTTAGTTTGAACAAATATTTTGTGTTGTTGTCTTTGTCTTTTGGGATTAGTCGTAATTCCTAGTTTTATGGAATTTTGGAGATTTTGTCTTGGGTTTGTCATTTGACATTATGATAATACCTATATTTTGTTATTTTAAGGTGTTGTAACCTGTGTTTGTAACTTTAAAACTTTACTTTACAGCATTGTAAGGGTAATTAAGCTTAGTTTGTTTTGTGGCGTGTATGGTTTTGTCGTGTTTATATTAGTTTAACAAGGACTTAATAATGGAGGACAAAGTCGATAAGGGGACGGATTCGTTAAACCCTGACGTATCTGGTGGTCCGTCTATGATAACTCTGGACTACGAGGGTTCTCCGGTATCCAGACCTACACCTATTGTCCCATCTGATCCACCTTCAGTAGCTGTGAGTAGACATAATTATTGTTATAAGCGTTTTGATTTCTCGAAGTTGAATCTAACGTTTGATGGCAAGTCTTGTCCAAGGGAATTCCTAACAAGACTAGAGGAATTAAAGCCAATTAAGTGTTTCACAGATGAACAGTGTTTTCTAGCTTTGCCGATTTTACTGACTGATATAGCTTTAAAATGGTTCCGCAGTCGTAAAGTCTTTTTAAATAATTGGTCTCATTTTAAATTGGAGTTTTTAGACCATTTCACTCCACGTGATTTTAACTATAAACTCGAACACCAGATCCGGACTCGTAAACAAAAAGTCACTGAGTCGTTGGCCGATTTTATAGTCGAGATCATGGACTTATCTACGAAATTATCTAACCCATTACCTGAATCTACCTTGCTAGATATAGTTAAACACAATATGTTGCCAAGTTACTCATACCATTTGATAGGTAGGGCCATTGTTTCACTTAATGAATTAATTCAATTAGGCAAAGAGATTGACTCTTATAAAGAGAGTTCAAAATTAAACCATGAAAATAGATCTTCTACGAGCTCTTCCAGCCAAAAGGTTAAAGTTAAACCGGAAATTTTTGAAAATCAGAAAAGGAAATGTAGGAAATGTGATAGTGATACCCATTCTCATTTTAATTGTAAAGTTTATCCCGGGAAACATTGTTTCCAATGTAAATACCCCAATGTCACTAGTAGGGAGTGTCCGAAATGCCACCCGCCTGGTGAGACTATTTTCAATTCTGAAAATAAGTCAAAAAACTAATTAGGCCTCGCCGTGACCAATTTTATTTTCAAAATTCCAGGTACACGACGAGTGATTTTGATTTGGAACATTCTAGTGATAAACAAGTAACTTCAAGTAATGATAATTTACATTTAAAAACTCAAGTAGCTACTCTTTTGAAATTCAAACACTCTGATAACCGACCATATATGGCTTTTACAGTGAAAGGTCGGGAGTTTTTAGGATTATTGGATAGCGGTGCCCAAATTAGTGTTCTTGGTAATAATTCACACCTGCTGTTCATTAAAATGGGATTTTCTATGCATCATTCCACCTTTTCAGCAGCAACAGCCGACGGTAATCCTCAACGAGTTATTGGAATTATGGAATTACCAATTAAATGTGCAAAGCGTATTAGACCGTGTAGGTTTGCAGTGATTCCATCGTTCACTAGTGACGTTATTCTTGGCATTGATTTTTGGTCTAGTTTTGATCTCTTATCCAAATTACAAAAAGAAATTTCGGTTGTAAACTCATTAGAAAGTAATTTTCCTTTCGAAATTAGCTCCATCATACCTGCCTCAGGATTATCAGTGGGAGAAAGAGATAGGTTAGCTAAAATAGCACAATCATTTGAGAATATTTCTTATGAACGAAAAGGGTTGGGTAAAACCGATTTAGTCCAACATAAAATTGTTACTTTTGGCGAACCTATTAAACAGCGTTATTATTCATTGAGTCCTGCTAAATTAAAAGAACTAAATTCTGAAATTGACAAAATGTTAGCCGAAGGTATCATTCAACCTTCAAGATCACCATGGAGTAGTCCTTTAGTTTTGGTGACGAAGAAAGACGGAAGCCTTCGAGTTTGTTTAGATTCCAGAAAGTTAAACTCTGTGACCGTTCGAGATTCATATCCATTACCTTATATATCTAGAATATTAGTAAACCTTAGAGATGCTAAATACCTTAGTTCTATTGACCTCTCTAAGGCATTCTACCAAATTATGTTAGAAGAAACTTCTAGGGAAAAGACAGCATTTGTGGTCCCAGGTCGTGGTTTATTTGAATTCGTTAGGATGCCATTTGGTGTGACAAATGCACCCGCTGAATTACAAAGACTTTCGGATCGTTTGTTTGGGCCGGAATTTGATAACAAATTGTTCTGTTACCTAGATGATATTATTTTAGTTTCAAAAGATTTTGACAGCCATTTAGCACTTTTAGATAAAGTATATCAAAGATTAAAAGAATCTGGACTCACCATAAACTTAAGTAAATCGGAATTTTGCAAAGAAAAACTTAAATATCTTGGATATATAGTTGATAAAGACGGTTTACATACTGATCCTGAAAAATTAGAAATAATTAAGAACTATCCTCAACCTAAATCTGTTAAAAATGTCAGAAGTTTCATTGGCATGTGTTCTTATTATAGAAGATTTATTCCAAATTTCTCTCATTATGTAGCCCCTTTGACTAAATTGACTAGTGGTAAAAGAGATGTTAAGGTTAAATTTGTTTGGAATGATGATGCCGAACAGTCCTTTAATTATCTTAAGAATGCTTTGATATCAGCCCCTGTGTTACAGTGTCCTAATTTTGATAAACCTTTTTCTATTCATTGCGATGCCAGTGGTTATGCAGTTGGTAGTGTTTTGATGCAAGACGATGATCTAGGCCAACAACATCCTATAGCTTATTTTTCTAAATTATTATCTAAAGCTGAACAAAATTATAGTGTTACAGAAAGAGAACTTTTGGCTGTTTTGTTATCTATAGAACATTTCAGACCCTATGTGGAAGGTACTGAATTTACAGTAGTTACCGACCATGCTAGTTTAAAATGGTTAATGAATTTAACTAATCCGTCTGGAAGGTTGGCTAGGTGGTCAACACGTTTATCACAATTTAAATTTAATATAATACATAAAAAGGGTAGTGCTCACACAGTCCCTGATGCCTTGTCTCGTATACAAATTTCTGAAATTATTTCATGTCCTGAAGAGATCCATGATCCTTGGTATGTTAAAATTTTTGTAGAATGTCAGAAATATCCTTCTAGATTTAAAACTTATAAAGTAGATAATGATACATTATATAAATATGTGAAACCTAAAACACTTTTGAATCGAAATTTGGCTTGGAAAATAGTAATACCTAGAGAAAATATTTTAGAAACTATTAGAAATAATCATGATAGTATAAATTCTGGTCATTTTGGTATACATAAAACTTTAGAAAAATTAAGAATGCATTATTTTTGGCCGAAGATGTTTTGTGATGTAAAAGATTATATAAATAGATGTGATATTTGTAAAGCTTATAAGTGCTCTACTTCTGCTCCTTTAGGTTTGATGTCGAATCCTAAGTTGGTTGATCGTCCTATGAAGATGCTATCGATCGATATAGTTGGTCCGTTACCAAGATCTTATTCTGGTTGTGTTTATATACTTACTGTGGTAGATGTCTTTTCTAAATATTGCTGGATCTTACCCATGCGAAAAGCTACTACTAGGACCATAATAAACTTATTACAAAAAGAAATATTTTTAAAGTTTGGCGTGCCGATGATCTGCGTAATCGATAATGGCCGTCAGCTGATCTCTAAAGCTTTTAAACGTTTTGTTAAAGAATATCAAATTCCTAAAATATTTTACAATACCCTTTATACACCTCAAAACAACCCTGTAGAGCGATTTAATAAAACTATCGAAACCTGTATAGCATGCTATGTTGAAAGTGATCATAGGACGTGGTCTAGGTATTTGCCCCACGTGCAAGCTGCTATAAATGGCACGGTTAATTTGGTTACTGGTTACACACCTAATTTCTTGATGTTTGGTAGAGAGGTTCTTCTTGATGGCTCTCTACATAAATTTTATTCTGTCTCTGACCCTTCAGAGATTATTATTGGTAGTCGTTCTGATTATTCGAATGCTCTTTCTACTTTAGTAGATATTTTTAATAAAACTATTGATAATTTGGCAAAATCTTATAAAAGGAATGCTAAATATTATAATAGGGGAAGAAAAGTCATTTCTTATAGTGTTGGTGATATTGTTTGGAGACGCAATTTTGTGCAATCCAATGCTGCTTCATTCTTTTCTGCTAAATTAGCACCTAAATTTATTAAATGCAAAATTGTAGAGAAAGTTTCAGATACTGTTTATGTATTAAAGGATTTAATTAAAAATAGTAAGGGTAGATACCATATTAAGGATATTCTTAAAATTTAATCTAAATTGTAGAGTTTTGTAATTACTTTCATGTGGCATAGGAGAAAAGAATTGGCAGATACTAACGTTATAAGAACTCATTATTATTATTTTTGGACTTGATACTTTTATAGCAGTCCATTTGTTTTGTATATATATGTATATATATATATTTTTTGTTTTGTTCTCTTTTAGAGACAGACTTATAGGTTGCGGCTTTGCAGTTGCCCCGCATTACCTTATCTTGTATATATGTGTACAGTTTTTTTGGGATTGCGGTTTAGCCATTGCTCCGTATTATTCCCTGCTTGTCGTCGTTCTTTATACGGACAGGTAGTTTTGTAAATATGTACAGTTTTTTTTGTGAGTCTTTAGCTACTCATCCTTGGCCTTGTCTCACCTTTGTGGACATGTTCGCTAGGTCCTTTGCCATTGGCAGGACGTTGTTGCCATGGTGTTTGTTCTGTAGTAACACACCATGTTTTGTTTTGGGTGGTTCGTCAATGCGCGGCGAGGGTGCCTTAGTGCTTTGATCGGTTGTATACCATTCCAAACACCTCTTCTAGATTAGTTTATCACTGCGCGGCGAGGGTGCCTAGTGCTTTGATCGGTTGTATGCTTACTCTAGATTCTTTTTTTGTTCTGGCTTAGTTGTGCTAGGTTGGTTTATCATTTCACCGCCTTGGTTGCTTCGTGTCTTGATCAGCAGTATACCAATCCTAAACACATACTCTTTAGAAATTATTTTTCCTTCTTCGCTAGATTGGTTAATCAATTCACGGCGTTGGTGCCTAGTGTTTTGGTCAGTAGTATACCAATTCTATGCATTTTAGTTTAGTAGAACATATTTGTCATGGATTGCTTCACAATCTATTGCGAATTTTGGCTTGTTTTCTTTGTAGTTAGTTGGTAGCTAGTGGTTTTGCCTAGTAATATTTTTTTTGAGCAAAGAAAAAAAAAATGTTTTTTTTTTCTTTCTCCTAGAAAGGGGAAATTGTAACGTGTATTATAATCCTCATACACGCTACCTGAAAATAACCCCAAAATTCCTGTTTGTTTACTATTTTTCATTTGACGTTAGCCACTTGACAGTTGAGCCACTGACAAATTGATTTTTATTGTTTTTTATTGTTTGTTTAACTAGCTTAACGGCTCTGGGTTCCAGCCTTAAGTTATTGTCTTTATGTTTCCACATAGAGTATGTCCCCTTCCTTGTTCTGTGTAGGGAGGGAACGTGAATTTTCAAACCACAGACAAGACCTAAAAAGGAACTTTGGTTTTGCTCCCAACGTCTGTGATTGATTTATCACTTTTCTTCTTGCATCGTCTCGAACAACATAACTCCCTGAAAGTGGAGACATATTAAGTAAACCTTTTAAATTTCGCCATGCGAATTATGATAATATTGATAAAATAATTGAAGGCGTCGATTTGACGGTAAGTGATCCTTTATTAAATTGTAGGGAGATTAGTAAAATGTTAACTTATGGTGCGTAGTGTAACACGTTTTCGTTTGTTACAGCCTTTCTTCAACTTTCAATCTTCACTTCGCTTTCAATTTTTTTGGTTTTTCAACTTTATTTGAAAATTACCACATTATTTGAGCATTTCATTCGAATTGAACGTTTCTAAATAAATGCCTCTGCTGGATGCTTGGAAATCGGCGCTTACATGTTGCTCCGGAACCATCCACTTTCATCTCTGCGATGGCACATTTAAATATGCGATTTAGATAGCCTTTAGCCCTAAGTAGCAATAAGATCGTAAACGGCTCATGTATTTTCCTAATATAATTTGTCATGTTGGCGTATTTATGTATTAGACGTCACAAAATAAAACCTTTGTAAATTTTACAACTTTAAGACAATATCTACCAATTTAACCTTTTTAAAACCTTTTTTTGTGAATAAATTTCTTTACATTAATTTGCTAGTAATCTCGTTTGATTTTGACCCATAAAGACAAGGACAATAGCTTGCGTTCCCCTCCTTTGAGATTAAAGGCACTTTGTTCTGCTGCCTGGTTTATCCGTGTGCATCCCTTTTTTTCCCTTTTCCTGCGAACTGGCGCTCGATAGATATAAATTTGTTCGCAGGTTAGTAATAAAACTCATCAATTTCACTTTAGTATTATATTTTTATTGTTAATCATAATAATATCAAAAATTCACTTTACATTCATAATTTTTTTTATTACATAGTTTACAAGAGTGTTCACAGATATAAGTGCACTCTATACTCCCTCGTTCTCATAGTCCAATAAGAGGCATCAGACACAAATGGAGTGTAATCAAGCAGGACCAACATGCTTTTTAAGCTCTTTAAGGTTGTAACACCACCAACTTCAGAAAATAATCTTAACTGCTACTTGAAGTGTTTGTAGGAATCATGCATCATAGGATGCATATGCAGATCTGCTTCATGTTAGCAGTGATTGATATGTTATGTGTGATGTATGAAATCTACTTAAATTAACTTTCAGGTAAAGGACTTCGGAAGTTGGTGTGCTAAGTGGGAGTTCATTGAAAAACTGTATGCTGTAGATGGGTTACATGCATAAACACTTTAACCCCAATTTGAAAAGATGAAGGCAAGTACCACCCTAACCTGTGTTTTGTTTTAATTTTCTTTCCTCCAACCATAGGTTGTCCTGAAGAGATTGCTTCTTGCTAATGAGGGCGCCTATTGTACTCTGTTTTGTTAATTTTCAAGTTATGTATGTTGTTTTCCTTCTTTAGTATGCAATAGATAATATTTATTTCATTCATTAATTTATTTCAAGTAAAGATATCATACCATTACTTTAATATAAATCAAAATCTAAGACTGTTTAAAGATTCATACCACAATAACAGGAAAAATATGACGTTTTTACCACTAGGCTATCACTGCTTATAGTTAAAAATACAAAATAGTATGAGATGAGTAGTATAATGATTAATTTAGATGAAATTTCATTAACTTTTCAGGTGAAGTATGGTGTACAAGTGTTCAGCAGAGAAGTGGACATCAACGTAACACTGCAGATGAAAATATTTAAGGACATTCTATCTATTCATGATTACTGTATGAGTCGATGAAATTCAATGGTACAGATTCGGGAGAAAATAAGCCTCTTTCTTGTAAAATTTCATACACAATATTTAAACAGTTTATTGTGAATATGATTAGAATTAGGTTAAGCAATTGTGTAAGACTTCATTATAAGAATTCATAATGTTGAATCAGGAAAAAAGTAATGGACATTGATATAACTGATATTTTATATCGTACTAATATTATGAATGCGAAAGTTTGGATGTAGCTATGGATGGATGGATATTTGTTACTCAATCACGCCGCAACGACAAGAGATTTGACTGAAATTTGCCACAAAGATAGATTATACACACACATAGGCTATTTTTTATCACAGAAAATAAAGAGTTCCTGCGGGGGAAAAACCACAATCCACGCGAACGATGTCGCAGGCATCAATATAATCTATAATTATATAAAAAGGCTTGTCCTGACTGACTGACTGACTGACGATCAACGCACAGCCTAAACCACTGAAGTTAGAAACTTGAAATTTTGACAGTAGGTTCCTTTTATGACGTAGGCGAGCACTAAGAAAGGATTTTTCGAAATTCGCCCCCCAAGGGGGTAAAAAGGGGGGTTAAAGTTTGTATGAAACTCCGTCATTTTTCAAGCTATACCCATAAAATTCGGTATTTAGGCTTTAAATTGAAAACAAAAAAGTAAGTGTTTCACACTTTTTAAAAATTCTACCCCCTAAGGGGTTAAATAGGGGTTGAATGTTTGTATAATAGTCCTTCGTTCTTCAAGTTATTTTTCAAGTTATGTTTATGAAACTTGATATTTTGGCTCTTGATCAAAAATAAAGAATTACGTATTTTACATATTTCGAAAATTCTCCCCTCAAGGGGGTAAAAAGGGGGGTTAAAGTTTGTATGAAACTCCGTTATTTTTCAAGCTATACCCATAAAATTCGGTACTTAGGCTTTAAATTGAAAACAAAAAAGTAGGTGTTTCACAGTTTTTAAAAATTCTACCCCCTAAGGGATTAAATAGGGGTTGAATGTTTGTATGATAGTCCTTCGTTCTTCAAGTTATTTTTCAAGTTATGTTTATGAAACTTGATATTTTGGCTCTTGATCAAAAATAAAGAATTACGTATTTTACATTTTTTGAAAATTCTCTCCCCAAGGGGGTAAAAAGGGGAGTTTCAATATTCATAGTTAAGACAGGACAACGTCTGTCGGGTCCGCTAGTATTAAATAAATTTTCGTTTGTAACTAAAATCTTAAATACCTACTTAAAATTTTCGCTTTCATTAACTGTAATTTAAGCTGAAAAAATGTATTTGACTTGTTTTCTGTATCAACTGAGTACATATTAGTTATTTGAATATTAAATTCATGCACACTTCTGATTTTAAGCATTTTAAAAGTTCACATTTTTTTACTATGTACATAAGTTGTATGTACGTTGTATGTACATATGTTAAGAATTTTAATATCTTACTGTTTTTATTCAATACATTTTTGTTGGTACAAGAATTCAATATATAGGGGTTTATGTAATTACGTAAATTGTTAATCTTTCTAATCACTTACAGTTACAACAATTACATTAGCGAAAAGTGAATTAAGTTTTTAAAATCGTGAACACTTTGATTTTTGATTACCTATTTCAAAGTAGAAAGTAGCCTATGTCACTTTAATGCAAAAAATCTCAATTAAAAAAGTTGCTATGTTACTGTGTGATTGAAAAACTATTACATTATCATATTTATATGATTGTACATCTATGGTTCATAGAAATATGAGAAATGGCTCTCTTTCGCATTTATAATATTCATTAATAAGTAATTATTATTAATAATTATTCTTTATTATTTATAATAATATTTATTAATAAGTAAGGTGTTTTTCTTTAAATTAAGTATAATTACTGTAAGGATTATTTTTATGCTATATACCATTTTTGAATAAACTACGAAAAGTCAGAATCAATGAAATTCTATGCTACAAGCTCAAAAAGGATAGCTTTATTTTCGATTTTTTATTGAAGTGTTAACCTACACTTAAAGGAAATAACCTAATAGATTTATAAATACATATCAAAAATTCCGAGGCCGGCGGGATTCGAACCCACATCTCTCATCTTAATACTTATCATTATTGTAAATTGTTTAGTTAAATACTGCGTTTTCTATATCAACTAAATTTATATTCTCTGTAATTGTAATTTATGTATGCATTTAGTTTTGTCTAAAATGCGTATATGGACTTAGATCCACCGCGATGCTGCATGCTAGCAAAATTTGTCGGAAGACTACATTAATTAGTAATTCATTCAAAGGTCATAATCTCTCGAGATATGTTATTTAGAAGACGTTTTCTGAAATAAAAGTTTTAAACATACTTTATGTGATAAATAAACCTTATGAATGAATTGCTCTGCCTAATTTTAAGTGTGACTGAGAGATGGTGATAATAACAAGTGTAAATTAAAAATTTAGAACTCCCCTGACATGGGAAATCCATAGCCGAACTATATATATATAATACTGTCAACAAATGATCAAATCATCTTCCTTGATCTTTAATCATCATTTATCTAACATCTCAATGATATTATGTTAATGAGCAGAACCATGCTGTATCTGTTGTAACTTGTTAAGGGGTTGGGTATACAGTACCCTATACCTTTGAAATCTTATTCACATTTTTTATGATATTTTTTTGGCGCGCAGAAAGTTTTAAGTTGCCGTATTAAGAATTATCACCATCTCTTATCAAACCTCCTCTTAAAAAAATAAAATAAACCAATTTAAATAAATTTATTTTAACTCAATTTTTTGTTTTAATTTTTATGCCTAAAAACGAATTTCTAAGAACGAAGAATCGATAATTTTTCGATGAAAAATCGGTATTTTTCGGTTAAAGTACAACACTAATTGCGATTCGTTTTCCGACAATCGGTAATGAAGCGCATCCCTAAAATTACTACGCTACGGCTCGGCTGTGACGTCATTGCCCATTCAGTTTCGTTAACATCTATAGAATTGAAAGAAAGAGAAATTAAATGTACGAGGAATTTATGAATGAATCACCCTAAGAGCGAGTGAGAAAGAAGATCATTTATGAATGATTTTTAATGTATAGGTAGATATTGATTTTTCTCTATATATCACGGTAGGTTTCTATAGTCGTTACTAGGCACACTCGTGTCTATGGACATTGGCTGTCTATCTAGTTGTTCCTGGTCTATGATCTGTACCTACCACAGGTTCCTACCTACTGTCCATTATTTTTTTCTGGTCGGTGCCACAGGTCGGTGCCACAGTGGTGCCACAGGTCGGTGCTGTCCTGTGGTGCCGTAGACAGAGAAGGCAATAGACCAAGGTACTGTGTAACCGCGACTGAAATAGAGATAACATGACGTAACGATGACGTCACATGACAAGTTTGAGTTTAATGTTGCCACAATAACTGCACTCCCCTATTACCCCAAATTAGATGGAAAATTCTTCCCAGGATTTTTAAATAAAACGACAAAACAGATGCTGAATTGTTTTATTTTTTAAATAACATACCTACACATATAAGGTTGTCTGGGAGAGATATACCTATTAGGGTAAGCTTCTATTTTTTACATATATCTTAATATTGTGTGCAATAAAGAATAATAATATTAAAATAAGTATTTTTAAAAAACCGACTTCAACCACCACTTAAAAGTATAAAATAATTTTAGTTTGTACACGTATTGCGGTTGAAGTCGGTTTTTTAAAAATATTTTTTTTATATTAAAGTTTTTTAGTGTAGTTTCATAGGACCAATTCACTAGATAATTTTTTGCTCCTTAAAAAAAATATTGAAATGCCGAATAGAAATTTAACATATGTGAGTCATTTTGAAAAAAGATGCATGTAACAAAAAGGAATATTTTTTTTCGTTTCACAAGTTACTAGTAAGAATGTTACACAAAATAATTTGTAAAGAACAGTTTATGATTTTCCTTCGATCGAGTAATGCTATTGAATTAAAAGCAACAAAAATTGTATATTTAGTCATCAAAATCATCATGAATGAAATTAACAGTATATTCCTTTTTTCAGGCAGTCGTATAAAACTGCAACTCTTCAAAGTTTAAGTTAATAATTATTTAAAAAAAACATAAAAAGTCTGCCTCTAGCTATTTAAAAATGGCTTTAAAAATTAAGAACTTTGCAAATAAAATAATTCTTAAGATCGCTAACAGTTCTCGACTGGTCGTTGGACATTCGAACGAAACTTCAGGATAATTCAGAACAGTAACCGACACTATCTAACTGAATACACTTTAATCATCGCCGACATATATTATGTAGTATCCATCATCTTTCTTTTCTTTTCTCATAATATTCATTTCTTCCATCACGACCTTATTTTGTTTCAACAAAAATTTAAAAAAAAAATTGAAAAAGTAGCCAAAGTAACCCGCCGTTACGGTATGTCAGAGGACATTACTAAAAAAACCTATCTCCGTGCCAAATTTCAACCATATCGGTTTAGTATGGCGTGATTGAGTAACAAACATCCATCCATACATACATCCAAACTTTCACATTTATAATATTAGTAGGATAGGGAAAATCGGGACATTGTATAGGTACCTAAAGCTGGCAACACACATCGGTACTAAATTTTTCTTATAACTGTCAGTTTGTTTGGCACAAAAGTGTGCCGACCTTGAAAAAACTGGTTACACGATGAGGGACAAAAAATTGGGTAGTTGCGTCTCTGTTTATCACATTAGTAACTTTATTTCTGCTCTCTTTTTAGTGTGAGTGAGAAAGAAATCGTCACTGGCTCTATGTCTTCTCTCTCTACGTGTGGTGCTGTCCAAAGACTACAGTACCTATTAATTGGTGCTGTCCATGTGATGTCCATTTCGTGTCAGTGTCAATGTCAAAAAGTAGTCTCAACAATTTTTTTCACAGAAATATGTAAAAAAAATCTGTATTATACCTATAATATGATTTCACTTTACGAGTTTTCAATTTAATTCTGCATCAACACTATTAATTTTCATTCGTCGTTTCGTCTTACGGTTACGACATGGTTTATAACCCTGTAAAGTGAATTTGAAGTACCTACTATGTTATTAATATTTTTGTGTTCTGGGAGTTTTTAATGTTGTACCTTGAGAATCTAGCGTCCTCTAGGCTATCAAGGTTTACCAAATAGCAACCCGTTTATCGGGAATCAGCCGGGAAGTTATTTAAATAGTACGTATCTTGGTGATAAGTAGAGACCGGATTATATGCATTTGCATATTCGCATATGCATTTGCATATTTTAGCCATTCTCAGCGGTAATAGCATATTTTACCTAAGATCTAGTTATGATGCATATTATCGGTACATTTACAATATTTTTCACTCACTCTGCGTTCCGCCGCCGCCTCATTGCCCCATAAACTTAAAGAAAAGTTTGAAAACATATTGAGCAATAACCCAGGTTTTCAAAGCTTGTGTCAAATTGATAGTTTCATTAATGGGACGGCAGAAATTTTGCCGGAAACTATAAGTGCCATAGCACCCAAATTAAAATTCTGCCCAGTTACCTCAATGGATATGGAGCGAACCTTTTCTACTTTCAAAAATATTCTAAATGATCGTAGACACAATCTTACCACTGAAAATTTAGAAAAATATTTCACAAATTCTAAATCATTTTAATATCATATAATGTTACTTACTGTACCTATTATCGCCTATCAAAAAATAATTTACTAATTGTATGCTGATTTTGAAATAAAAAAAAATGAATACTTACTTTTCTATTTTTTAGGGATTCCTAAAATTTATCATTTAATTTTGCATATTTTGCCAGTTTTCGTGCATATTTCAAGCATTTTTCATGCATATTTGCATGCATATAACAAGCTTTTTATGTTGCATATAATCCGGTCTCTAGTGATAAGTTATCTCTTAAACTCAATTCTTTTCATAATAACCTGCAATACTTTCGGTTCTAGGCTGTATATTGGACTTGCGAAAATGGAAAATGAAACTATCGGCGATTACGCCAAGGTTATGGATGAACCATCGAAATATGGTCTGAAACTTTTATTGAATCATGAATTTCCACTTAATAGCAAGCAAGTGATAATTCCCAGACCCAAGCAAATCCTTGAAATGATGCCTTTAACAGCAAGGTTAGTTTTTAAGTTCATTCCTCAATTAATATAGAAGTAACAATATTTAAGTACTGAATTTTTAACTAGCTTTTATCTGCAACTTCACCTGTGTGTAGTCAGATTTATTCAAAAAATATTTTGCTGAGATAAAAAATATCCTGTATGATTCTCTTTATCCTTTACTTTTTATATAGAGAAAAGTCAAAGTCTATTTTGTGCTCTGTTTCTGTGTGAGTTAAGGATTTAAAGAAATTAATATGATTTGTTTAATTACTTTTTAGGTACTTCAAATACTACTTAGCAAAAAAAATTCAAAAACGAAGGCCTATAATGGATTATATTCATATGATTTCTGCTCAAAGAATGTATGGTATGTCATTTTATGCTGCTGTATAAGTTGTGGTTTTAAAGACTCATTTTCACACTAGTACCCCACAAGGTTTTATAACAAGTTAGCTGAAGCCTGCAGCTTTGTTCCTGATGGAAACTCTATCAGGTTGATAGGTATCCAAACAACGTCCAACGAATCATTACCATATTGCAAGCTACTAAACAGACAGACAATTTTTTTTTTCTAAGAATTTAATATATTTATTTCTGCTTTAGTAAAAATCTTAAAATTTCCTTTAGCACATGAAAAATTAAATACACACTTTAATAAAATGTGACTGTGACTTTTTGACAGATTTCTATTGTAGCTTCCAGTAGAATTCAAATAATTTTTTTTTTGTTGTACTGCACATTTAATTTTATTAAGACCCACATATTGTTGTAATTTAAAGTAGGTACTTACTATGCATTAATTCTATCTTTAGCCATGTATGGCATGCAATAGCATGCCATGCATGCCATACATGGCTATACACAGTTTTCCAACACATTTTTGTAACACCATAATATTACATGTATTTTTGGAATAAATAAATAAATTCTAATTCTAAAGTCAAGAAGTCTCAAAGTTTAAGTACCTAACTTAAAGGAGTCATCCTGTATGTTTTTTTTTAATTTTTAGGGTGCCCAATTGGGGGCATAGGGGGTGGTACTATTGGCAGGGGATTTAAAGGGGAGTTTTGCCGCTTTCAATTGTACCCCAGCCTTTATGAATATGTCACAGTCCCTGAATGCCAATTCATTATAAACATTAGGGATGCCAAGAAGGAAACAATTTTCCAGTCAGTTTTATCCACTTATAGGTAAGTAATAATTTATTTAAAGTTTTCCATCTGATTGTAGGTTATATAGAGTAACACATATTATGAGTTTACTAGACTACAATTTTCAAAATTTAAATGTCATGTCATATCATTTGTTAAAAAGAAATATTTTATAGGTATTTTGAGAAATTTTATGTTTACTTCAAACATAGAAAACTTGTACAGCTGCACCAAGTGTTGAAATCTTTATTTAAATTTATTCCATTTTCTCTATTTGGGCTTAAATACACAAATAATTCTAAACAGATGTATAATATTGTAAATTATGTTGATAAAGTTTTTTACTGCAACTTTTTCTTCTAGCAAACCAAAGAAAGCACCACAGTCATGGGAATGGAACATAAACGGTTCAGATTGTGAATACACTGCATTATATCCCAGAGCTTGGACCACGTATGACCTCACAAAGTACGGTGTAAAGTTAGTTTGTCGCCAGATAACACCAGTTATACCAAACAATTATAAGGTTAGTATTTGAAAAACTACTTTTTATATTTTATCATAATGATAATGATTAAGAATGAACTTTATTAATTAGATAGCAGCAGAATAACTGATTTTGGCATAGCTCTACTATAATTATCATATTAGAAACTAAGCAGGAGTATGATAACGAAAAAATAATATAACTTTTATCAAACATTAATCAAGCATATTTGGTTCCTTTAGCACATAAAAATCATCAATCTGTGAAGATAGGAAAAAAAATGTTGTATAAGTCATAACTCTGTATTATAAAAATTATACCTAATAATGATTGGGAATGTTCAATGTTCATATTATCATGTTTCATTGATACAAAACCTATGAAAGATCCTTTGATCCAGTCTGAATCACTTCATTAACGCCAATGTTTGTTTGTCGATAAATAGTAATTGGTGGATGCAAACTAATGTGCCCTTCGATCAATATAACTGCCCTACCAATTCGTCATAATTGAAGTAATTAACTTTAATAGTCCCCTTGTAATATGGGTAACATTCGAGAATACTATTTATAAATGACAATGCATGGTAGAGTTTGTCTTAGCTAAAATGACGCGCCCCACTACATAATAATTAGTTGTGACAATACATAGTGTCTTGTGTGCGTAAATGCGGTAGTGGGGCGGGTCATTTCAGTTCAGACAAGCTCTAACTCTTTATGTAGACCTTGACGACTGCCTTGGCGCAGTGGTGAGCGCTGTGGTCTTATAACTGGGAGGTCTCGGGTCCGATTCCCGGCGGTGGCAAGTTAGATATTTATAATTTCTAAATTGTATCTGGTCTGGTCTGGTGGGAGGCTTTGGCCGTGGCTAGTTACCACCCTACCGTCAAAGACGTGCCGCCAAGCGATTTAGCGTTCCGGCACTATGGCGTGTAGAAACCGACTAGGGGTATGGGTTGAATTAACACTGCTATACCCCTTCCAAGTTAGCCCGCTACCATCTTAGACTGCATCGTCACTTACCATCAGGTGAGATCGCAGTCAAGGGCTATCTTGTCATCGAATAAAAAAAAATGTAGATTACTAATATCAACTAGCTTAGCTCTCAACAAATTGTACATCCCATTTTAAGTTTTTAAAAACTCCTCACTAACTCTGATGTCCCAGAATAAAAGTAACCTATTTCGGTTTCGGCAATACAAGCTAAAACTAATAACCCTATGCCAAAGATCAAGATCAGGTCAACTATTGATCCGTATTATGCCTTATACCAACAGTTTTTAGTTTATACAAAGGACTCCTAAATATTTCCGAGATAAAAATCCTGAATGTTAATCCCTTATCTACTTCGGAAATCCCGTCAAAATAGATTCGACTATTCGGGCAGATAAAAAACTGGCAAGTGCGAAGTCAGACTATAGATTTCAGTGCCTTGGAATGAAATATAAATAGTTATTTTACATGTATTTTATTTCACAGGTTTTCTTTTTTTTTTCTGATCTGCTCAAGGGCAGTTACATTGATCGAAGGGTATATTCTGATTTCCAGGTGCTAAAAGTACAATTTTTCTTGCGGCGGATGACTCTTTAAAAATAGTACATTCGAAACTCGCCAAATATCACATACCTACTGTAATAAAACGGTATTTGTTTCCCAGGATAGTAGCTTGCCGTGTGCAGTTTTCGTGTTTACGGCTAAAAATGTCAGCAACGAACACCGTGATGTCAGCATTACTTTTACATGGACAGAGGTGTTGGGACAACCTAATAAAAAGAAAAATATTGGTAGGTACCTAAAAAAAAACTTCTTTGCGTGTTTCCCAAAACAAATAGGGACTTAAAAAGATAATAATATGTAGTTAACCTTAAAAAAAAATTATTTTATACTATAGTAATTGACTTTATCGTCTTCGGATTTTGCATACAATAGGTACATTGTAATACTTACATCCTAAATATTAGAAATCTAGAGAAGTTCTACCTACATACACTTTCATATCACAGGTATAATATCAACCACATACCTATCGTATTATCGTATGTATTGTCAGCTTGATGCCCATGACTTTTTCCACCTCGATTTATGTTTTTTAAATCACGTAGCAAAATAATGATTATGAGGCATAACAAGTAGCCTAGATCATAGCTAATCGTCTATAACATCTGTCTGTGAAATTTTCGTCAAAATCAGTTTAGATTTCGAAGATAGGTCGGTCAGATAGATAGACATACCGAAAGAAAGACAAAAAAAAACTGGTAGATCAGTATCATTCAAATAATCGTATTAATACGAAATTTCATTTATTTGTAAAATGTATCCAGTGCAACAAAGAATCGCGGTAATTAAAGTAATGCAAGAAATCTGTTTATTTTCTGCACACGAAAGTTGGCGAAACTCCAACCTGAATACAATCGATGTGTTTATAAAAGACTAACGGTCGCCCGCGACTTCGCGTAGAATTTCTGATTTCCTATGTGATTATAAAAATGATAAATTTTACCGCTGCTAGAGGCCTATTGACAAAAGTCTTACCTCTAGAAATGTGATGGTAAATGTGGTTACCATTCCACCACATTTACCATCACATTTCTGATTTACCACTCTTGTAACTATTTACAAGATATTACATAATTTTTACACTTTCAATTGAAATATACGTGTGATCAAGTTGATTATCGAATTGATAAATCATCAATTATCAAGCTTCAATGGTTAATTGTTAAGCGTTGAGAGCGGTTAAATTTGTACCTTATTTCTTAAACGCTAGAGCATCTTTTAGTTAAACATTAGGGTAAATGGGGAAAAATCGCAGGTATTTTCATTATCACGATTACATATTTAGCTTGTCTCTTAACTAACAACAGCTGTATAAATTAGTTTTTTATTGGAAAAGATATAAATAAATGTAATAAATGTCATGAGCTTGTATGTTTTACTGATAAGCGTAGTCAATGTCAGGTATTTTGGGCTTGGATTCGATATTGATAATATGATTCACAATAATATCTATACTTATGTATGTACCTATGAACTATCAGAAACTGCATAGCTTAAACGGATGGATCTACGAAATATATCTTTAGCTATATAAATCACAATTGCTGTTCGTTAGTCTGGCTAAAACTCCAACACGGCTTGACCGATTTGAATAATTATTTATTTTTCTGTTTTGTTCGCTCTGTATTAAACAGAGGTCGTTTAAAAACAAACAAAAAAAAGTGGAAAATATCATACCTATAGGAATCACGACTTTGGATTACTTTTAATAGATGACGGGAGCAAACCTCGAGAATGAAATTGGCTACTTTTTTCCGGGAAAATCAACGAGTTCCTGCGTGATTTTTGAAAAATTAAATCCTCGCAGACGAAGTCGCGGGCATCAGCTTGTTTGGAATAAATATTCCTTGGGTTTTTTCCGGCGTGCCGGTTTGCTTACGATATTACCTTGATATTTATTTAATTATATTTATTTATTTACCACAATATGGACCACGTCAATATTTTATGTCATTCATTTAGGTACTAATTTTATGTTATAATTTTCTGACTCGTTAATTAATTTATTCAATAATGCTGTGTACACATATTAAGGGTTGTTACTTGGTTCTCAATAAGCTGTATGTATTTATATTTTGTGCAATTTTTAGTCTCAACCTGTTTTGTGTGCTTCTTTAATAAATAATAAATAAAATAAAATAAAATTGTTTAAACGCACGTAACTCTAAAAAGTCCGAAGCCGCGACCTCCGAATAGGTGACCGTAGTCCTAACCACTATCTTTCTGTCACTGCTCTCGTCTGCTGTTACGTCGGTGCAGTAAACTGAAAAAATACCTGATTTTGCTTGTACTTTTTTTATCAGGCAAGTTAGATCTAGAGAGGTATGCCGAGGAACACACGTGCGGAGTAACGCTGGAGCAGAAAATCGCCGACCAGCCGTGCACCTTCACTATAGCGAAGAACAAGCAGGAAACCGAGACCATCCACGAAGCCTACTGTCTGTGGAACTCGGCTAAAACGTCGGGCTACGTGTGGGAGTGTCTGAAAAAACACGGGAAGCTAGAACCGGACCCCAGCCAATCAGCGAGAGTGACGGACAATAAGAACGAGAAGGAGAAATCTAAAAAGATGTACAAAAGTGAGTGTGGATCTGTTATTTAGCAAGCAAATAAAACTAATAACTATCTACTAACATTATAAAGGCGAAAGTTGGTTTATTTGACCTTCTATTACGCTGCAACAGAGCGACGAATCGACGGGATTTTGACGGGTTTAGTTGAGGACCTGCCCCCCGATTCAGACCCTTCCGATAACTTATTTATCGATCGATTCGGTTTGTAACCGTACGATAACATATATTTTCAATTCGTAAATGCTCTTGTAATCGAATGTATCTTGTCGATGTTGATAACGTAGTCGATACCGAATCGTATCCTCAAACCAATCGCTCTGAATCACACGACAAATTTTTTTTATACGAGATCGATATCTAACCGTATCGACACGGTATGTTATCGAACAGGTCTGAATCGTCCCCCTGGAAAGTTACATAGACTACGTTTTATTCCGGACGAAGTCGCGGATCAGATTGATCGACGTGATTTTTTGTATGGGTAGATACTTGAGAATCTGGAGAGTGACATAGGCGAATTTTTATCCCGGAAGATCAAAGAGTTCCCGCGGGATATTAAAAACTAAATCCATGCTAAAGAAGTCGCGGGCATCAGCTAGTATAGTAGTGTGGTATGTGATATTATGTACGTATTAGTTTAGAACAGCTGAAATTGTTTTTTTTTTTTTGTAGATGATTCGATAGCATTGTCGAGCTCAATATCCCTAGAGCCGGGGGGATGCGGTGCCACGGAGTTCTGCCTTGTCTGGGATATGCCCATCATTAAATATAAGGACTCAAAAATTCATAAAAGGTACATTATATTTCTTGCATTTCACGAGGGCGCGTGAGCTTTACTTGTGGTTACGTCGTGTACATGCACATTGCATGAGTCTGCGTGCCTGTCAGGTGCCTAGGTGGCAGCGGTCAGGTGCGAGCAAGCTCTCGCTCACACTTATACAGATACGACACACAACCATGAGCCACGTGCCCTCGTGAATTGAAAGAACTATACAAACAGACACTTCAATTTTATTTATTTGTATACATATTAATAATAATATAGTATGTTTTGATTAATTTTAGATATTATACAAAGTATTTCGGTAGTGATGGTATAGCGGGCGCCAGCATAGCGGCGTACGCGCTTAGGAACTATGAGAATTGGGAAAAGCAGCTCGCAGAGTGGCAGGACCCTATATTAAATAACAGGTATATTTTAAAATTTTTAGTGATAAAATTAACCACATAGTAAGACTGACTGCATTTGGAATGCAAGCCTTCGAATAGCAGTTCAGAAAACTGCAATAGAACTGCATGCGAAAATTGTAGTCTATTTGATGCGAAATGCAGTTCTATTGCAGTTTTCTCCTAAGACAAGTTTAGTGCATGTGTACACCCTTGTGCATTTTGCGCAGATGACATTATAAAATTTTAAAACACAAGAATTCTAAAGTCCGTTTTTAATCGTTATCAATCATTTCTCAATCACACTATGAAGGAGTCTCTTTACGTAGGTGGCCTCTAAATATAATCCCTTATCCAATGTTTAAAAAACAATTTAAATAAAAAAAAAATCCGCCCTTAGGTGTTCCCTAAACGTTCGTGAAAATTAAATTAAGCGTCACCTAAATTGAGCTGAGCTAGGACCCTTTCATTGGCATGATACATAGTAGATAATAGTTAAGTTATATTCTAAGTAAATCCGTATATTTGTAAGTCTAAGTGTACCTATTTCACTTTTGTATTTCAATGAAGACCCGGGTAAGTGACACCTAAACGTAGTAAGGGGTTTATAAAAATGTCAGTTAAGCGTAAAAGAGATGCAGCTATGCCAAAATGCGACAGTAGAAATGAGACACACGATACAATATTTTGTCCCTTTTAGCGTATAATTTTTATCTGCAACGACACTGTCACCATTGGTAAACACAGAAATTGGTGACATCGTGGTGGCAAACAAAAGTTCTATTCTATTCTACATTAGCCTAGGTAGCCCATAAAAGTTTGGGGACGTTGGTGAAAACGACAGATTTTTGTATTTCAGTAATATACCTGACTGGTTAAAAAGTGCCTTAATGAACGAGCTTTATTTCATCGCCGACGGCGGAACGATTTGGTTCGATGTGTCCGACGAATACCCCGAGACGGATCCTAGGTAATCAATAATATTAAATTTTACATTTCGACGCAATAAAGCGGAAACTTAGTAACCCACACCCGTTTCATCGTAACAAAAAAAAATATACTATTGCTGTAACCCACAGAAATATAGATTAAAAGTAACTTCTAGTAAATTTTGGGTATTTGTCTTGATAAGGGATGAGAAAAAGGGTTTACGTTAAGAAAATGGCACTTGTAGGTTTAATAATAAAGGAGATATGAATTTTTTTCTGAAATGTCAAAAGTTTTTCGGCTCTGGTGAACAATTTCTATTTTGTGGGTTACCACGTTTCCGCTTTATTGCGTCGATTTGTAACACATATGGATGCAATGTACCAACACATACATTAAGAGCCAGTTCACGTTTATCATTCCCTCTCTCTCGAACATTCTAATATTTTCAATCATTATAAAAATCTCAATATAATTTTGACCTAAGTGGTTCATTACTACACTTGACAATAAAATTACGAATATTTTATACGTATTTCTAATGCCTAGTTTATATTTTACAAAATGGCGAAAGCCACTAGTAAATTTTTTCGCCATTTTTCTCTATTATAACCTGGGTATATGATGAAAAAAATATGTCTAAAATATCGTAATTTAATTGTCAAGTCATATGAACCACTTTGGTCAGAAGCATAAACAATTACAATAATAAACAATTTTAGAATGTGCGAGAGAGAGGGAATGTTGAACGTAAACAGCCAGTTTAAAATTTCTCTGGATTTTTTCAGACATGAATTTGGTGTGTTCGGCTACTTAGAGGGGCATGAATATAGAATGTATAATACGTATGACGTACACTTCTATGCATCTTTTGCGTTGGCACAACTGTGGCCCAATTTGCAGGTTGGTATTGAAAGGTTTTTTATGGATATAAGCTGGTTTTGAAATATACATTCTAAAACGAGCCCCAAACAACGAATTTATAGTATTGGAACTCTCTCCATAGATGCAATGAGGTTTATTTTTAACATGGAAGTAGTACTAAAGCATGGAATCCTGGCTAAAATAAAAACTGATTACTCCTGCATTTTGTCCAATTTTTAACCACAGACACAAAAACGACGCGTTATAAGTTTGACGTGTATGTGTGCGTGCGTTCCTTCGTGCGCGCGTGCGTGCGTGTTTGTGTGGCATCGTCGCAGCCGAACGGATGATTGATTGATTTTGTTTGAAAGATAAAATCGATATAAAATATAATCTGAAATTATTTTTTTTTAATTTCACATGTTGGGGGTGTTTTAAATTTTCAATTTACACTTGTTATAAATCTCGTAATATTTTTAGGTGGTATTGCAATACATGTACCGCGACTCGATAGCGGTAGAAAGTCCAAAGCTTAGACAATCGTTATACGATGGAAAATCTTGCAAGTTTAAAGTTAAAGATACTGTCCCTCACGACTTGGGCGAACCGGGTAAGTGACAAAAGAATAGGACTGTCAAACAGCCATTTTATACTTATGTCCTGCTCACATGCAGTTTGTTGAGTGAGATAGAAACAGAAAATGGCGGCTTCTCATTCCTATTGTTAATTGAATCGCATTATATATGTAATTTTTTTCAACCAGTTTTAGTAACTGTTAAAAAAATGATGTGTGAAAGATTTGTCACGTCAACCTGCTTTCGTCGTAATGTCATTGACTCCCTGCGTAAGGGAGCTAATTTGTAGAAATTACTATAATTTTTGTTACACTACTTAAAATAATCTGTATGTCCATAAATCTTTTGTAGGTACATGCCAGTTATATTGATATTTTTGCTGTGTCTTTTAGTTGTAAGTCTCCTTGTTGATATTTTTAAATTTTTGCATGAATATTGTTGGTTTGTCAAATAAAGTAAAATAAAATAAAATTTGTCATATTAACATTATTTTGACGACCTCCCCGGCGCAGTGGTGAGCGCTGTGGTCTTATAACTGGGAGGTCTCGGGTTCGATTCCCGGCGGGGGCAATTTAGGAATTTATAATTTCTAAATTGTCTCTGATCTGGTCTGGTGGGAGGCTTTGGCCGTGGCTAGTTACCACCCTAGCGTCAAAGACGTGCCGCCAAGCGATTTAGCGTTCCGGCACGGTGGCGTGTAGAAACCGATTAGAGGTATGGGTTGAGTTTACACTGCTATACCCCTTCCAAGTTAGCCCGCTACCGACTGCATCGTCATTTACCATCAGGTGAGATCGCAGTCAAGGGCTATCTTGGCATCGAATAAAAAAAAAAAACATTCTCGTTTAGACGGGCTGCCGTTCACGCAAATAAACGCGTACAACATCCACGACGTGTCGGAGTGGCGCGACCTGAGCCTCAAGTTCGTGCTGCAGGTGATGCGCGACTACCGCCTGCTGCGCGGCCACAACGCGCCCTTCGGCAGCGAGAGGTACCGCTCCATGGCCTACATAGGTGAGGGCGGGCGGGGAATACATGTCGCGATACTGGTGACCCCGGCAGTTCATTTTGTATTTGCATTGTTTATTTCTTCGATTCTGACGTACAAAAGGGCTTAAGAATGTCAACAATGTTACATAAATTAAATACAAAATACATAATAAAAATAAAAATAAATTAATTGAATGTCAAAAGAAAAAATTATGTACTACTTATGTCAAGGGCCAAAATATAATAATAATGTGATGATGTACTTAATTTTTATGTCAAAAAAAACGAACGATAAACAAACGATATTATCTTCTTGTAACTTTTTCTCACGAAATGTTACTTTTTGCTTTTTTTTTATTTTTTATCTGTAATTAGCCTTACTATTCTTGCTAGCTTTTAAGTCAAATTTTATTATTTTCCTGTAGTAAATAATATTAACGAAAAGTTAAATAAATAATAATCATAATCTGCATCACCAACCCATAAACAAGTTCAAATGAGCGTAGGCCACTCAGAGATGAGTAATAAGTTAAAAAAGATACCGGCCGAATTGATAACCTCCTCCTTTTTGGAAGTCGGTTAAAAACCACCCCGCTGTCTCAATGCCGATCTTGGCAGATTTGTGAAGTTTTGGCAGACTTGGGAAGTTGTGAAGAACCTTTGAGAAAATTATGAAGAAATCACTATTGAAGAATGTTAAGTTTAATTGATCTCGATCTCAAAGGTACAAGCTATCTCTGTGGCAAATTTCGTTGTTTCCGATCGCATACGAGACAAACAAAGCAAGAACTATTTTAGTAATGTTTAAATTTACAAATTGACGACTATTTTATCTAGCATGTCAATAATTACAAGGTATAACTAACACCATCTTCGTTTTCGTTTTGCGTACATTAAAGCCATGAAAATAGCGACACAGGCAAATGGTTTTCTATATATTGTGTATGCACTACTGTTTGAATTGTTAGTGACAATATTTATTTTTAATGTAATGTCGCGAAATTTTATCAGCTTTCAATAATTATTATGACCGGTATCGTGATATTGTATCGCGATATTTATTACCTGTCTTGCCCTTACTAGACGACGTGCGGGACGGCACTGAGGACGATCTATACTCGCGCTCCACCGGGCAAGCAGACACCGATCAGTCGCCCGACGAATCTTGCGATATATCGCCCGACCCGTCCCCCATCTTGAAGGATCGGCCGAGCGGTGTGGCAGACATATTGGACTTGCTGTACAGGTAAATCCGATTATATCCATTAGAGATAGGTCTATTAGGGTTTTGTCTGGTGGAAGGCTTTGGCCGTGGCTAATTATCACCCTACCGTCAACGACGTGCCGCCAAGCGATTTAAAGTTCTGGCACGATGGCGAGTAGAATCCGAAGCGCCGCCTCTTACGCCAAAGACGATTAAAATTTTCCTATTAAAGTCCCCATTCCACTCGCACTGGTGCAGGAAAATTCACTTTCAAGATATGTCAATAACTTATCCTTGTAAAAGAACTTCTTATGAGCAACAATTCACCCGTACATTATTTTCGTGCAACTTTAACTATTAATGAGGCACACTCTCCAAAGAGACAGCTTAGTTCCAAAGTTTACCCTCCACATATACAAATCACAAAATATACGCTCTTTCTTTATAATATTAGTATAATAGATTAAAAAATTGTACCAGGAGCTCAGAAGTGGTCGAGGAGTGCGGGGAAAGGGTCGAGGCCCGGGAGCCCGCGGTCGCGGTGTGGGATTCCCGGCAATACCTCTCGGACTTGTACCCCGCGTGCGCCGCGCTGGTGCGCCGCGGGCTCGCGTGGGACAAGGACGGCGATGGATTGATCGAAAACGGGGGATTCCCCGACCAAACATATGACGCTTGGGTCATGACTGGACCGAGGTAATGTATACTTACAAAAATTATAAATGTGTGTTTATTTGTTGGATTTTACTTCAACCAATGTAATTTTGTTTGTTTTTTTGATTTGGATTACTTATCCAGCGGCTCCCTGCGACTCGTTTGATGTCCTCGGTCCACCTAGTGGGGGGTCTGCCAACACTGCGCTTCCCGGTGTGGGGTCGCCACTCAAGCACCTTGGGACCCCATCGACCATCAGCTCTTCGAACTATGTGCCCCGCCCATTTCCACTTCAGCTTCGCAACTCGCTCAGCTGTGTCGGTGACTTTGGTTCTCCTACGAATCTCCTCATTTCTGATTTGATCTTGCAGGGATACTCCGAGCATAACTCTCTCCATCTCTCAGTTATCCTGGCCGTTGGATTCAGGCGATGCAAGACCCAGACCTGTGGAGGTCCACGCAAGAGACCTATGTCCAGCAGTGGACATCTATCAGATGATTAAAAAGAAGAAGAATATACTTATATATTGTGTAGTTAATTCTATTTGAAATATTTCAGCGCATACTGCGGGGGTTTGTGGGTAGCGGCCATCAGTGTGGTGCGGCAGATGGCACACATCCTCGGGCTGGAGGAGGACGTGCGAGAGTTCGCCAAGATGCTGGAGCAGGCTCGAAGCGCCTACGATAACAAGCTGTGGAATGGTACCTTTTACCGGTTCGATACGAAGCCCTCTAATAGAGACGTGGTCATGGCTGATCAGTTGGCTGGGCATTGGTAATTTTTTTTTTTTTAAATTTTCATCGCTATTTAAAGAAGAATTGAATTTTAGTAACAAACAAACAACATTAAATAACTAATTAAAACTTAACAATAGTACATTATGGTACAAGTGTGAAACGAAGTTAGGTGAGGGTCTTAAGGTAGCCGAGGACGGTAATCATCAATGCACACGTGTATCATACGACGTTTTTCAACACACTTGTGAAGAAAATAATACTAACATAGTACAGTATGGTACAAAACAGTGAAATTTTTTCGCAATGGCGGGAAAAATTAATCAGTTTTCCGGAATGCGCGCGCACCTTTAATGGCCATAGACTAAAAGGTTTAGGTTTCTTTTTTTTTTTTGGCTTTTCTCGGATAGCCACGTACAAAATGGGAAATTTCAAGTTTTCTTTATTACAGAAAAAACAAAAGTTATATTTGAGTGACAGTTTTATTTATTAAACCCGTACAAGTTGAAATTATCTATTTACATACGAAATTGTATGAAATGAGCAAGCAATCTTAGCAATAGGATCTTTTTTGTAATAGAAACTTTATAAATTCTATAACTCACATTGTGAATAATAGTTATAAAAAGTCACAGTTTGAGTTATAGGTGTCATTGTGTACCTAATTGCGGTGAACCGGGAGCCACTTTATGAGCAAGTGTGTTGAAAAAAAATTTAAAACGTAACAATAACAAAAGTTTGAAAAACACGCGATTGGTGCGTTGCTGTCTGTAAATCAAAAATTAATTAATTACCAATTATTCTTGTTATGGGATACTGTTTAAAATTACTGATGGAAGGGTTCTCTAGGTTAGGTTCAGAATGAATCTCGCCGAAATAAAACTGAGGATTTCATTTTAATCCGCTAGGTTCCTCCGAGCCTCCGGTTGGACGGATCAAGTGTTTCCCGAGGAGAACGTAAAGAAGGCACTACACACGATATATGAGAACAACGTTATGCGTTTCCTGAACGGGCGTATGGGCGCGGTCAATGGCTTCGTGAGGGGAGTGCGGGGTCATGTGGACACAACTGCCTTACAGAGCGAGGAGGTTTGGACCGGGGTCACGTATGGACTGGCTGCGCTCATGATCTATGAAGGTAAGCTTCTGTATTTCAACAAGTTTGATTAAACAATCATACCTCTTCCCTATTATCTCTCTCCCAACGCCTTTTCAGTGCGGTCCGACGCAATAAAATTTGCCCAAACTCTGGGAAGCTTTGGCCGTAGCTAGTTACCAGCCTACCGTCAAAGACGTGCCACCAAGCGATTTAGCGTTCCGGTACGACGGCAAGTAGAAACAGATTATATGGATTGAATTTACACTGCTATACCCCTTCCAAGTTAGTCCGCTTCCATCTTAGACTGCATCGTCACTTACGACAAGGTGAGATCGCAGTCAAGGTCTATCTTGTCATTGAATTAAAAAAACTCAAACACCTTTCACATTCTTTTCAGAAATTTGAAATCCCTTAATAATTTCAGGCATGCACGAGCAAGCCTTCGTAACCGCCGGTGGAATGCACAATACGATGATGAAAATGGGCCTAGCGTTCGAAACGCCGGAAGCCCTTTACGAAAACGGCAACCACCGTTCCGTGGCCTACATGCGGCCACTGGCCGTATGGTCCATGTACCAGGCCATCCTGGCCAGGCCCGCCCCCTCCGTGCCGACCAACAACGGCCAACCGCACCACGCCAAGGAAAACAACTTATAGTGCTAGCGAATGTTCGGCGTCAAAAATAGGACCAAAAAATGGAAACTGAAAATGTTTCTTACTTATCTCGTCAAAAAGATCGGTTGTGCCAAGTGATTGTTATTTTCATTCTACAATTCGCGGGTTTGCGAGAATATCGACGTAACTCAAAATTCCATCAAACTGAACTAAGTATGCCAAACGCTCATAAATCTTTGATATTTTGTAGTGAATAGAAATTACAACACCGACATCAGTAAAGTCAAATCCTAATAATATACTTTTTGAAGTATGCACAAAAACAGGAATGAAAAACATTAATCAAAAAAATTTCAAAACGCCATTCTCTAAAATCATTAATTTTTTTAGTTCCGTCACTGTTCTCGCAAACCAGCGAATTCTATCCGAAATCGTTTAATTTTATTAGGGCCTTGATTCTGTCTCGATATTCCGGCCTCATATTATCCGAAATTATCTGTCATAAAAATGTGTTTCGTGCATCTTCAGAGAAATCCGACGAATCTCTTGTTTGTGGGTACAGAATGTATAACCAGATTTTATCTGTCAAACTATTTCTAATAAAATATTCGCCTATATATCTATTAGCGTATTGAGCCTTATCAATTAGATTATTTTTTTTCATATCCTCCAGTAGGTAGTCATATGAAATGTATGTGTATCACTCTCACTTAGCTCAGACTCAAGACGGAGTTAAAACGGGACAGATTTACGTCAGAGCATATTTCTGTCTCGTTTTAACTCTATCTTAAGTCCGAGCTAAGTCAGGGCACGCTCTATAGATCTCAGCATAAGAACTTGATACCTACTGAACGATTTTTGCAAGGCCTGCCAAAATTTGTGCGAGCATTTATTTATTAGAAAGTATCTAAAACTTACTTCTCGCCAACATTGTTATACTTATATATCGAATAAAGAAACATTAAATTCACCGTAAAATGGACGTAAAAGTTTCTTAATTTAAAGATCATTAATATGCATTTTAATATCACAAAGTTTCTGTATAGGACGGCTATTTATATGTGCACATACTTAAGCCTTAAGATCCATTTTACTTTGAGTTTATTATTGTAGTACGTACTGACGTCATTGAAAACGTCATTACGCTCGATATGTATTTTGTGACGTAACTGAACTGTCAAGTTTGACGTCACAAATCGCGAATTGTGCGTATTTGTCATGGCGAATAAGGGCCTGATTTCGAATTGTTCTTCACGATTATTATTCATTAGTCATAAGAAACAACCGTCATAATAAATTTATAATGTCATCATAACAAAGATAATAGTTGTTATTAACCGTATACTCCTGTAAGTATGGCATTCACTGCAAAATATGTCTCTGCATTTATTATATTTATTTACATAAATATATTAAAAATAATACGTCCATGAAACCATACCTACTTATATTATTTGAAATGTAGTAATTGTTATGAAAAATATTTTACTTTTATGAGTTAATTGATCGATGAACGGTGTTAATAGCTTGATTTAATAGTGTACTTAAAAACATTTCCGGGATAAAAAGTAGCTTATGTCACTCCCCACGTCCCCAACTATACCCATGCAAAAAAATCGCTACGATACGTAGCTCTGACAGTTGCAGCGTGGTTGAAGGACAAACCAACAAACCACACTTTCGCATTTATAATATTAGTAAGGATATTCAATCAAATATAAAGGAACACAGACGAGGAAGTGTTAAATTAACCATATTTGGCGTGGCTGATAAACAAAAAAAAGACGTGTGGCACTCGGGGACTGCCGCGGTAAAGCTATAATTGCATAGCATTTTTTATCAACGCCATCTAGCGGCTCACCGTGGAGGAGTCCCGTGTCAGGTTATTTTCGTTACGGAATTTCTGGATTCGGTCTCCACGCTGGCCCGCGATAGAAGCTATGAAATAGCTTAATAAATCGGCATTTGTTTTCGTATTGCCGGTACATGTGGCTCGGAAACACAGTTGCTAATTATGCGGACCTCATTAGCAAACTGCATCACACAGAAAGATCTAGAGAGCTAGGCTCGTGTTCGGTCTACGCGATCAAATCAAAATGATGAGATCCGTAAGAGAAAAAAAACTAAAAATCGCTGAGCTGAAGTTAAGGTTCCGACGTGCTCGAATTGCTACTGGGTACGTAGAAACCCTTAGCTGGAACCCACTAGGTGGTCTTAAGCGTGGTCGCTGGCAGCTAGATACTAGCGACACAATATGGCCTGTGGCGTTCCTCGCAAGAGACCTTCGTCCAACTGTGGACGTCCATCGAAGACGTCGAACGACTTCGTAAGATTTTCCTGGTCAGGCTTATAGTTTGACTTCGATTTCTATGTTATCTATATATTTTTTATTTCTTTTATTCCTTGGTAGAAGGGGTCACTATCTTTAGTAATGGGGTATACGACGCAGGATAGATATTTTTTATTTATGTTCTTTATAAGGTTTTTTCTGTGCAAACTAATTTATATCTTATACTTGATTTAAAAGACAATATGTTACCATTTGTGATTTTAATGTGCGTACATATTTTACTGTAATGTATGATTTGTTTGATCTTAATTTGCTTTTCAATAAATTATTTGTAAATAATTATAATATGTAATTGATGAAGTTTAACTTAAATAACTAATGAAATTATTAATTATATTACTTATACTTTTATAAAAAATCTATAGAAATTGTTTAAAAAGATTATGAATGTCGTTCATTTCAATTGTCAGTATTGGAATCTACATGGTGGATTAAACTTAGTTAAAAGATACGGCAATATTATTTTAGTAAAATCGTTGTGATGATCATTTCACAGTTAATTTATAAAATAAATGTAATAAAGTATTATCTTGTTAGTTTCGACTTGTTTATTACAGTGATACTTGGTTAAAAAGCATGGGCGCATCGAACGGTGTAGAGAAAGGGACAGAAACCCATTAAATTCACAAGTTTTCGTTGAGCCCATGAAATTTATAGCACAAAATATAATTTTGGACGCCTAGGCACCCAGTGCTTTATCATTATTAGTGATTTTTCATTATTATGAATTATGTAGTATTTGTCAAATAAATAAATAGTCTTAAATTACATCGAAGGATATGCATAGGTCTTTATAAAGTCGTTTCAAAAGAACAATGTCAAAATTTCGATTGACACAAATTATTAAGTACTTTGATTTAGTATAAAAATCGGGGTCATGCTGTTTATAAACTGAGACATTATCATTTGAAACGACTAAACTTAAATAATTTAATAGTATTAATAAGGTGCGTTATATTATGCCAAAGAATATTTTTTTATTGGCTTGCTGACTTGAAGCTTAATTGTTACGATATCGACAGTATAAAATATAAGGCTGAAGACACATCCGACGCAAACTCGATGCGTCAATAATCATCACGAATCGCGACGCGGCGCGTTTGTGCAGCCTTGGAGAATTTTCTTCACAATTTGTACATTAGTTGAGTTAAAGTTTGGTCTGGTGGGAGGCTTTGGCCGTGGCTAGTTACCACCCTACCGTCAAAGACGTGCCGCCAAGCAATTTAGCGTTCCGGCACGATGGCGTGTAGAAACCGATTAGGGGTATGGGTTGTATTTACACTGCTATACCCCTTCCAAGTTAGTCCGCTACCATCTTAGACTGCATCGTCACTTACCATCAGGTGAGATCGCAGTCAAGGACTCTCTTGTCATCGAATAAAAAAAAAAAAAAAGTTCAGCTTACTTCGCGACAATTTAGAAAATATACTGCGTGTCGTTATGCAATGTGTCTTTAGCTTAAGGCCTAAGAGCTAATCTATTCTTATAAAAAAACTTGTGCATTATAATAATACAATAGTTCTGCAATATGCCGGCAATGGAAGGTAGAGCTTTCGATTGCAACCCTTTTAAGTAGTAGATACATTGAATATCTCTTTTACCACTGATTTTGATTGTTCAGTTATTTTTAAAACAAGTTTTAGCGTTCTAAAATATCTTGTAAATTGGATTCTCCTGAAGCCTCTACCTGGTTTAATGCAGTTCTGTTTGTAAATTATAATAATAGCCCGTTTAATACACCTACTTCTCGATCTCAAAATTTAATACCGCCACGTTAGCGTAGAGGGTGGAAAAAAAATAAAAAACCATTTATTATTAGGTACAATAAACTTTTATTTTATGTATACTGTGTTCTAAATGCATTTCGGGAAGTTATAATATAACAAATCTTATGAAAATCTTGGTTTCATTTCATATTTTTCGTCTCCAAGCATTTAGACGTTGGAGTAAAATAATAGAAAAAATACATCCTGTCCTATGTACCACTAAGTCAAAATCAGTTTTTTAAAATATGCTATACGTTTAATATAAACAAGTATTTTTTTGTAAAAATAAATAGAAATGCCTATAAAAATATCTACGTGTAAAAATATGTACAAATATTTACATAACATTGATGACTTCAAGAATGATTTTCAGTCTTTCATTTTACTTTAGAATGTTAGTTAAACTGTGAGTTACATAGAAAAAACCATGCTTCACTTGTACCTATTTGCATGTGTGAAATGTAATTTTTGGCATAACTGGAAGTTTTTTTATTATGACACTGATTCTAATGACGTTTACAAAATATACAGTTACAAAGACTAAACAACTTATGGCAGATATTGATGAGCCAAGCTGTGCCGTTTACACTAACGTAAACAATCATGCAATCTACAAAAAAGCATTCATATTCCACTATCGCCACATAAAGCTTTAACTGATGAATAAAGACGTTTTGACAGAAAGACTGTAAAAACGTCCAAATTAGTCATTACAATATTTATAAAATAAAATATTAAATTACACAAAGGCAACGCAGTCAAACAGTTCACGGAACAGAGACCTTAAATCTGATAGGTAATGAAGAAGAAAGGAGATGTCATAAAATTACGTTTTCCCAAACTTAACGTTAACTTAAAATGATACACTCCGAAGTACCAGGTAACATTACAGATTCTTTGAACACAAAAGATTCCACAAAACAGATCTTCTTACCTAGTTCTAGATTTTAAAATAATTTTGCGATTGGTATTTATTACGTGAGGTAACAGGTATATTGTACGGTTTTCTCTTTGTCACTTATAAGGTTTTTACAGTCGACTCATCTCTATTCTATGTGTGCGTAGCAGATATATTCATGTACATGTGCGCTCCATCACGATCGTCGCAGCGACTTGCGACAGATCTGTCGCGGGGGACGAAGTTCAGACGCAGATGTGTCGAGTTAGTGTCTGTATCGCCGTCCAATCGTTCTCTTGAAGCCGAAGCTTCTCTCTCAACTATGGTTGCCATGTGTTGTGCTCTAGGGATTGTAGAACGAATTAATTACTATTATTTCGTATCTCATTCATAATTTTGGCACAATATTGATAAATAGGTATAGACCTATTATATATATTATATTGTTTGTAATAAGGACCAGTTGCATATCAGGCGGTTAATGTTAAAGATAACCACTTTGGGTTGCTCAAATCTGCCCTCAGAGTTCTTTAACTTGTGACGCTTAAAGTTTAACAAGAAGAACCCATGAACTTTACCATTTACTTAATCATTCCGTTTGACGGATTTTAAAGTATGAGGTGTCATTACATTCCGATGAATACGATACTGAATACTCACAATTACGATTAATTGTGAGAGTAACATTATGAAATTGAAATATGCCGTCCGCGAAAAAAAACCATCTCATCTACGCGTGTTTCTAGGAACATTCAGTGGATATTTTTACCGTAGCCTGGTTTTGTTTTTCATAATTTGCTTGTTGATGGGCAAGCTTAACTTACACTGTAACTTACTTTCTTAAATTGCCTGACATGCAACTGACCCTACTGCGGTACAAGATTTTTAAATAGTCTTTTCTTAATGATGTACTTTTTAAATTAACAATTTAAATTTAACAAATATAGAACCAGCAAGTCATAGCTGTGCTCAGTAGTCATAATATTTACCTATTTTCGTGTTTCGGATGTCCAAATGTGGTAAATTGAGGACATCCGTTGAGGGGTCTCGGCGGCGGCGGGATCAAGTAGTCGTCGAGGCGATTGTCGCTGTCGCACGAATTCATTGTCAAAGTGCTTGCGGATATCTAAAAATAAACGAGTTGTGTGTGATACGAGTTATAGTCGTAGTAGCTATTGTTTCCCATTGTGCCTAGAAAGAAGGGATTAATAATACTATTCATCTTTATCATCGTGGGAATTGTCTCCGCAAGTAGGCGATAGTCGCCCGTTATGCGTGAATTCGCTGGTACGGCGCACCGCCGAATCACTCCAGCCAGTCGAGTTCACTATATTGTTATATTTATTTGGCTAAGCTTCCCTGAAGGGGAAAGGGCATACTAGTCATTTATAGCATGGTTAATATTCTTTTTTAGCTTTTGCGTTAATCCGTTGTTGCGTGATTGAAGGACAAACCAACTGACCAAAAAACTAACACACATTCGCATTTATAAAAAATATATTTTTTTTTAGTAAAGATTTGTTTGCCTACATTTTGTATTGATATAATTTTTTTTTAAATAAGTACATAATAGGATCAAAAATAGTACATAATAGGAGCCAGCCGGAATCGAACCCACATCTATCCAGAATCGCGTTCTAAGTGAGTTGACTTACACTACGGATTCGTACGACATTAACTAACGACACCTTTAGCAACCGTTAAATCTATCGTTAATCCTAATTTCCTTCATTTTTAAACTGTTTTTTCAAGGAAGTACCTACCTACCTAGGAATGTTACCTTCTAGTAATGGGACTTAGGTACACTTACTATTGATCTAGCTTTATCGTCTAACTCCGATTGGACGCTATTCGATTCTCCGACACTTCCACCGCTGACGGTACTGAGGCGACCAGATGAAGACGAGCCTGTTAACAAAACGTCAAATAAATCAAAATGAAATAAAAAAAACATCCTACTGTCAAAGAGGTGCCGCGATTTAACGTTTTGGCACGATGGCTTGTAGAAACATTAGGGGTATGGGTTGAATGTAGACTGCCATACCCCTTCCAAGTTAGTCCGCTACCCTCTTAGACTGCATCGTCACTTACCATCAGGTGGAATCGCAGTCAATGGCTATCTTGTCATCGAATAAATAAAAATATTTGCCTAATTGTAAAGTAGGTAACTAAAAATAATCACGCATTAGCTGCAAAGACGTTGTAGAAAAATTGCCATTTTTTGAAAAACTAAGATTTGACCCTATTTTTGAGATTTTTGAGATAAAACTGTTGCAGCAAATGAGCAAATAGGTATATTTATTTATCAAAAACTTACTATCGCTCAAACTACTGTTTGGCCTTGTGTTCCCGTTTCTTTTCTCAATCGTGCCCGTGTTGTTATCATGATCTAAAACAAAGGTATAATGTAAAAAAAGTTCTATGATTTTTTTAAATTTTTTTTTTCGAGATAGGGTTATAATTGCTTACTTTTGTTTTTACTCTTCGAAAACATTTTTTTCACTCTTTCAAAGGGTGTCGGCCTCTTCAAGTTATCTTTTATTTTCTGTTGGATTTTGTCGTACTCTTCACGCATCTTGTTCAGTTGCTCTTGTTTCTCTTTGAGCGATTGCTGCGTCTCGTTCCTATTTTTCCACTCCATAACTAATTTTTCTACTTCAGAAATAGTAAATACGTTATTTTTGAAGTCATTAATTATTTCTGCTAACTCCTCCTGTCCCGTCGCATCTTTAGTAGATTTAACGTTACCGCTATGGCGAATGTCTTTGGTGTTTAAATTAACTTGACTAATATCACTTGTTGGAGTGTCAATATTAAAAGTCTTTGACTCTTCGGTGGGAGAATAAAGGAATATATCCGATTGCTGGGGAAGAAGTCTGGAACTATTGGCGTATAAATTATTAGGTCGGAATTTCGGGCTCTCTACTTTTATATTCGAGGGTTGTACGAGATAATCGTGTTCGATAGCTTGTTGGATTCGATCTGCTGTGTTGTCATAGTGGGCGTGCAGCGCAAAGTCGTTTTGATAGAACTGTTCCCTTACTTTTAACAGTTTCAAATTTGGTCTCGGTTTTTTCTCTTCTGTCTTGGCTAGAGTCTCTTCTAAATTCTGCGTGCAAACCTCGCTGAATGGGTCAGTTATGACTTCGCTATCCGAGTCCTTCACATTTTCAACGTTCGGCGAGTCAACCGTGTCGGTAGTTTCAACTATGCAGAGGTCTTCTTCGTGCGTTTCATCCTCTTGACCGTCTTCTTTATCGTCGGACATATTTTTCAAATAATAGTACATGTTGGAGAATTCATTTATTTTCTGAAAAGATAAATAACAAGGTAAGATTGATTTGTTTATTTTAAACTTTTAATTGTTTAATATAATTAACACAGTGTTACACTAATGCAGTTTTATCGACACTTGTTTATGTATTGATGTAAAAAAAACATAATAGTGACTTTAAACCAGGTTATAGAGGTGAAATACTCCATCAGTTGCTGCTCCCTAGTTTAGCAGGGTGGGGTACTGATTCAAACGAGGTTATACAGGTGAAATACTCCAGTAGTTGCATGCTGCCTGGTTTAGCAGGGTGGGGTACTAGGGCAGGTTACGTACGAGATGGTCGGCCAGCATGTCGGCGAGGCGGTGGTGCTTGTGGTCGCGCGCCAGGTCGGCCGGCGTGCGGTGCCGCACGTTGCGCAGCGCCACGGCCGCGCCGCCGCCCGGGCACTCCAGCAGCTGCCAGCACACGCGCTCCAGCCCAAATCGTGCCGCCCAGTGCAGCAGAGTAGGGTACTCCTCTCCGCCTGGACATCCATAAGAGAACACCGTGAGTTAAATATTTTTAAATACCCATTCAAATTATAAAAAATTGTTGGCCTTTTCAAGGAGGATTACCTCCAGAAGTCGACAGGGTATTACGACATTCTTATATCCTCCTATAGTTAGGAGTTCTCAAACCAAACAATAATCGTGTATGAAAAGATCCAAAGAAACTGAAGACCAGGCAAAGGCTTGATTTCATTGCCTCTTAGTCTTATCTGAGTGACCGAACTCAACCTGACTGTACCTTCTTAGGTAATGACCTACAGGAGTTGATACAGCATTAAAGCAGTCAAAATCCAAAAGTTTCGTGTATATCACGTTAATACGGATATTTCGCGGCAGCCAGAATTTGAGAGAGCAAAAAAGTTGTTGAAAGTGTTACGAGTTATACTTATCAGAATGTTAATACAATTAGGTGTATAAATGTACTAACTTGTCGTGTCAGCTTTCGGGTTATACTGCTCCGTTGATGAGAGCAAGTTAAAATGCGGAGGGATATTTTTCTGAAAAGCGTTCAACATCCAACTGTCTAATTGCTCCTTACTGGTAGTCTTAAATCCTAATGTCTGAAAGGAAGATAGAATAACTTTGTTATCCTTTATTTTATCATTTGAAATCTCCAAGTAAATTTTGACTACCAAAACATTTATTCTATAATAGAATAGCTGAACTTCTTTAATATATTATCGATTCAACATGGATGCATGAGTTGCGTTAGGGGAATATATCGGTTTCTCCCTCGCACTCCCGCACATAAAGACGATGACGTCATTACACCATACGTGCATCCCTTTCCTGTGATGTGGTGAGAACCTTATGAAAACATTTTTGTACTTAAAAATTTTAAAGCATAAAAACATTAAATAAAATCATGTCTACTTCTCTATTACCTAGTTATTTGTCTAATGACAACACGTCTTTGTATTTAAAACTCGAGCAGAACTTACCTGGCACATAAACTCTAAAGGATGGTCCGATGCTCTCAGCAACTGGTCCAACTCTCGAAGTCTACTTTCACACTTGATTTGCCTCCGCCCCAACGACTGGCCGTTCTTGCTGACTCTCACCCAAACTAACATCGAAACTTCCAGGCATGATTCTGAAAAAAAAATTAAATTACTTACTTTGAAAAGTGACTCATATCATTTGTTCAACTCAAGCAGTTATTTAAAAAATCGGCCAAATGCGACTTGGATGCGCACACAAAGGATTCCACGAAGTAAAAAACGCCGAAAAACGCCTTTATTTTTTAATTTATTTTATTTTTGTTATTAGTTGTTATAGCGGCAATAGATATACACATTCTGTGAAAACTTCAAGTCTCTATCTATTACGGTTCATGATATAAGTACAACCCGCTGACAGACAGAGGGACGGACAGATAGCGAAGGATTAGTAAGAGGGTCCCGTTGGCAACCTATGATTACGGAACCCTAATTAACATGACTCATTTGATTTGTTCAACTTAAATACAAATTGTTTTAAAAAAAATTATAATTTCTCACTTTATAGCGGTTTGAACCAGTGGGAACTAATTTTAAATTGTTTTATAGTTACCTGGTATATCAAATTGTAGAGTATATGGATTCCTCTTTTTGAACGTAGGTATGTGAATGACCTCCCCTTTTTTGTCAACCATTATCTTTATACTGTCTTCTTCTCTAATGGGGTCGTTGAGGAGCGCTATCACTCGACTTTGACCCTGTCAAGATAATATAAGATGAAAGAAACATATTAGGAAAGTCTATACGTGTTTATTTCAAGGAAGCATAATATTACCTACAAAAAATTATGTAATAGGAAACTTGTGTAGACTTTTTGGTAGGCTCAAGATTCTCAAGAACTTTCATGCGCTATAAGAAGTGAGATAGCCTGAGACCGCGCGCTGTTAGAAGTGTGATAGCTTGAGACTTGTCGTATTTCATATCAAAACGTCAGCGATTTTTTTTAAAGAATATTAGCCAAGCTGAATTTGAATTATATCCTCCTCTCCCCACCAAATAAGCTAAAAGCTTGTGCTAGGAGTGGGTACGGGGCTTGAACCTGCGACCTATCAGTTTTCAGTTCGCACCTTTAACCGTTGGGCTATTGAGGCTTAGATTATAGAAGTGAGGCTTCGATTGTCGATATTCGACATTGCCGACGTTAATAGCAGTTAACCTAAGATATTTGATAAGTACTTTTTTTTAAACTTACAATTTTCACTTTTTTTGGTACTATGGAGAAGCTCGTTCGGTCTGTGGCAGTGTCTCTACAGTCTTTGGTGCGTAGGATACCAACGGCGGCCGTCAGAAAAGTGTCCACGAAGGACGTGTCTTTTTCTCGTACACACATCATCTGCCATTGGTCTATTGTAGGATAATCTGCGGAATATTTATGAATGATGTAATCCTTCTTTAGAGCGGGGCCCATACAAACGAATTTTAATTGTTATTTGTAATACTAGATGATGCCCACGACTCCGTCCGCGTGGGTTAAGGTTTTTCCACGAGAATCCTACGTTTTCTGGGATAAAATGTAGCCTATTTGTTAATCCTCAATGTGAGCTACGAGTATCTACGTTCCAAATTTCAGGCAAATCGGTTCATTCGTTGTGTCATAAAGGAGTTGTTCATTTTATCCCGGAGTCAGCTAGTTATATATAAAGTATATATAGAGCCCGAAAACGGCACTTTATAAAAATGTGTTTTATAATATACGAAATGTATATGAGGTATATTAGGAATAAAAATAGATGACCTACCTTCACAATTATTAGCAACAACATGATTCTTTTCCACGCCAAGAAGCATGACTAACACTTTATCGACTTTGAATAAATTCTCAGAATTCAGATCTCTCTTTAATTCGGACATTTTAGTTGTGAGACTGGGGCATAGAATCACTATTTGTAATTGAGCTTTGCTAAGTTTGTCTAATTTGTCTTGGGAGTCCGGCGACATAAGTTCTTCTGCAGTTATTGGTGTAACACTGAAACAACATTTAGGTACTGTAATTATTCAAACATTATATTCATATTATTAAGGTTGACCCCTTTAACTATCTGTATTTTATTTGGTTTGCGATGTAATTTTTTTGTAGGCATCAATATCTTCACTCAATTTCGTTGTTCCGAACGCTTCGCTTAGTGGCGTTCGGTATTAGGTGCGAAAAAGCGCGTCTCGTGTTTTAGTCCAAAGTTCCAAAGTTAAAAATAAAGCAACAAAGCCTGTTTTTCGTTGATACTGTCATTTTTATTCGGTGAGATAGGTAGGTAACTAAGTATTCCTTTGGGCGCTAGCGAATAGTGTCGATGTAAGTAACTTATTTTAGTGGTCACTGTGCTTAAGTAGGAACGTTGTTATCTCAATAATAGAACCTATTAAAAATACAACTCTTCCACAGATGTAACAAGCCAATTCTAAAATTTAAATGACAGCGTCCGGTATAAACTTGGTTACGTTAACACAATATGAGTTTCGAAACGGGAAATTAACGCCAATAGAGAAGAAAGCATACATAGCTAGATATAGTTATGTAGTTTATAATACACTATAGTACTATAGTATAATAACCATATTACTATCTAAACTGGATTAAAAAATTATTGAACTGGACCCAGTAAGAGAAAGAGTAGGTAAAGCAATTTAAAAGATGGAAGGACGAGATATAACTTAGTCGGTATAGATGTTAGGTATGTGGACACGCTTAGTTAGAAACCGAACAAAATAGAAAAAGAAGAGGCAAATGTCGAGGAACAAGCAAGTGAAAGGATTAATGTCTAAAGTATCTAATTAGTAGATCCTAAAGAAAAAAATAATGCTGCAATAAATGTTAATTTTATATTATCTATGTGATTAAGTATCTGCATTAATCGTATTGTAATAATATTCAAAACGTCTAGAAAAATATTTGTCGATGCGACTTCAGGGCGACAAGAAAATGATGAATAATCTAGCAAACTTAATTAATTACTCATTTACTTAACTATATTCCTTGTTTAACCAACAATAAATCAGATTTAACCTGATTAGCACGAACATGAATATTAATTTCGCCATTCGATTAATAAATTAACTAGGTATAAGTGCATAGTAGGTATTTCATTTTGCTAATTTAAATAATATAGGCAAGTAAAATTGTGCTAGATTTTTAGTCGGAATTGGTATCTTTTTTCTAATGAAAATTTACAAAATTGTCATAAGTTTTATATTTATTGACTTTTATTCGCGTTAAAAATTTTAATTTTTTGTTCCCTTCGCAGCCATCTTGCATATGGGTTCCATACCTTTCTCACTATACTGTGTATAAATCTATCCTTCTCATATATTTTGCTAAATTATATATTTAAAACTTACCGATAATGATGTCTAGCTCGCTGCGACATGATCTTATCGAAGCTAGCCACTAAATAATCTGACCACAACCCGCTTTCAGGTGACGCGGAACTCCACAAAATTGCAATATCTTCCATCTCTGTAACAAAAATTTTAAATTAAACCTCTTCTTAAAATTTTATATGACTGAATAACAAATCTTATTATTGTGTGTATGGTTGTTGGTTGGATCGACGTCATTTTTTGCAAGAGTATAGTTGATCTAGAGTGCGGTGTTTTCTCCCGGAAAAACAATTAGGGGTCCCCCGGGATTTGTAAAAAACCACGTGGAGGAAGTCCCGGGCAAAAACTTACCTTCTTAATTTACCTCTAAATGCATAGTTTTAACTAAGCTTGCTCAATCAGAAATAAATTATTTCTTGGTGATTATATTAAAATATTGGGACCTTCAAAACATGTTAACTATTTTTGTTAGTTTTAACTCCGATTTAAATTGATTAAACTAGGTACAAAAAATATATCAAAATATTTATACTTTATATTTCACTATTTCTTACATGCCCTCACGCTAAGCGCCGCGCCTAAACGTGCGTTTGATATAAAGAATTGCTGATTGATTAGCTGTTGGAAGCATCTCTATTTTGAGAGAATTTTCATTGTAGGTAAAATGAAGAAAACTGAGTTGAAAAGTTAAAGACGTTCGTGGTACTCTGCGTAGGTACTATCATAAAATAATATAGCATTCCTTACTACCTCAGTCAGGAATACTATGTTTATGGGTACTATACACTGAATGATGTATAGGTATAAATTATAGAGCACAAGATAGCCGGAAGAAATGATTGATTCTAAGAACAATATATCGGTGACGACTGTGTCCGCCCGACTCCTTTATTATAGTTGACATCTTATCTAACAAGGAAGTACCCTAAACGTAAGTATTAGCTTTATATCAAGTAAGATTGATACGGCGTCATATAGAAGTTTATGAAAAAGTCTACCGACGAAATTATGATTTTCCTGCGTACTTTATAGATATTGAGACTGAGGGAAAGGCTTTGGAAAAGTCTTTTGTACTTAGTCTAAACGTTTAAAATATACTTACGTTGTTCCGTTTTGCAGTAGGTATATAATTTTTTATAGTAACAATTCTACTTTATCCTATCGTGTACTTCGTCACATTTATTCTATCTACGTACCTAGTTACTATATTTAAACAGTGTTATGCAGCAGAATTGCCAAAGACCTTGGGTATTACTTATTTTCAAATTGTAAGATGATCAATCCAAGTAAAATAAATAACGATGAGAGGAAGTTGTCAAGGGATAATCAAGGCATGAACGATGTCGTTCACTCGATATCAAGTTAGGTCGTTGGCTGGATCGAAAGTTCACGGGTCATCATCATAAAGCTCCATACATAACTTTAACGTGCTTTGCGCGTGTGTGGGTGCGCTTTGAAGTTTAACTGGAACAGAGATTCTTTCTTGTTTTTACTCTATCTATGCGTATTTCTTGTCGATGCTTTGTAAGTTTGTAGGTACCTACTACTTATTCGGTGTTGCAAGGATGTTGCATATTATTATAGTATTGGTTTGTTCATTTCAATTTTTTTTATACGTTGTGACTTTCAAAGCTTGAGCTATGTACTCGTAGGTATATCTACAGTAGGTAATCTATCTTTTTAAAAACAAAAAAAAAAGAATACCAGCCACGCTGAACTTGCCTAATATTCTCCTCTCCCCTCCAAATAAGCGGAAAGCTTGTGTTAGAAGTGGGTACGACAATAGAGCAACGGGTGGGAATCGAACCTGCGACCTTTCAGTTTTTAGTCCGCACCTGTAACCGTTGGGCTATTGAAATATTTTCTCAGTGTCAGTTGTGTTTGATTAATAAATTCAAAAATATGACTAAATCTGAGAATCGCAGTTAAGGTGATGAATTGCAACATCTGCGCCGCTACAGATGCTCGATCCGTAACCTGACCGTCTTTAGCCCTTGTCTTACCATTAGACCGTTTATCCTTAATGCCACTTGAAATCAATTAATACAATTTAAGACAGACATCAATGTAAAATTAGACTTGAAAGATTGATTATTGGATTGCTTATTCAACCGTACACGTAGTTATGCGTTCTTAATAATTTTTTTGAAGTCAAGAGGGCAACTGCAGCTGCAAATTCAAATATGTAGTAGGTATGTACATAGATAAGCGTCCAACCTTTTTTCTTGCTTTAGGTACTTACTTCCTACAAAATCTTGACAAATTGTTTTTGAGAATTTTTACAATCAAGGCTTCGCTAATTTCAACATTTGGCTTGCGAGGAACCCAATGATTAATTCATTATTTCTCTTCATATCTAGGCAGGTTCATTATTCCTCTACCTGTCTACTTATTGGCTGATGTTAGGAAAACTTGTGGTAGCGAGCGTCTAAAATTCTCTTCATTTGCAAAGTGACATCAATTGCAAAGGGTTAGGTATAGACATCATCAGTGTTTGTTTAATAGGGGACGCAAATGCTTCGAAGAATCAGAACCAGTCCTAAAATAAGTACAAGTTAAAAAACCGTCAGTCCGCCCCCAAAACACATTTCTTCCGAGAGCACAACGAAATGGAAACACATTGGCTGTTAAAGTTTTTATTGCATCCAGCACTGCATACACATCGGGAGCTTACAAAATATGCTATGCATCGCGCGCGCCGGAAACACATACGGATTTATACTTACCCACCTCTGCCGCCAAATGAAGACCCAACTAAATGTAATATCCGCTTCCTAAATAGACAAATGTCTATCAGTGCGGCTTGGAATAACTATGGGCGATTAGTTGCAGCGGTAACGCTCCGGTATAAAAGGTTATGTAGGTAGGTATAACAGGATCTCTGCTGTGTTTAAACTAGCTGTCAATCCCGCCCTAGCTTCGCACGGGTGGCTTCCTTAACTTTTTTTCACCCAACATAACGAACGGTTAAAGGTTTCAAGTGTGCATGTGTACCGCAATATTAAAAAAAAAGAAAATTAAGAAATCGTAATCTAAATATACTTATAAAAGGAAAAGGTGACTGACTGACGGATTAACTCAAATTACTGGACAGATCGGGCAATTTGGCCTATAGATAGTTATTATGACATAGCCGCTAAGAAAGGATTTTGAAAAATTCAACACCCCAAGAGCTAAAATAGGGGTTTGAAAAATCGAACTAAACGTGAGCGAAACCGCGGGCAATAATTGTTAATATTTAATTGAATGTTGTGTAAGCATGTTTTGGGTTCTAACTTAGTACTGAATTTAAAATTATACACTTACAAATCTTCTCGTAGATTCGGGCTATCCGTTGATGAAAATCAGATGAAAATCCCTACAGTATATCTTGAGATTAGATCGTTCATAGAGACAAACTGAACATAGGGATCTTGTTTAATACTATCTCATAGATACCGATGTTTTATTCTCTATTGCATAGAGATTAATTACTACAGACTTTTACACTTATTTTAATGTCGAGAATCGATTTATGATATTGAGTAACAAGTTCTGAATTATGAGGTGAACGAACTCAATATAGAGACGAATTGATAACAAAAATAATAACAATTTTAACAATAAATAAATGAAAAGAATAAGTTTATTTTACTTTGTTTGTGTTGACAACAAATACGCATCAAAGCTATTTTCCTCCGTCAAAGTAAAGACTTTTCCTTTGAGAGATTCCTCAGTGCTAAGTACTTATGTAAATGAAACATTTGAAATTTTTAATAAAGAAAATAGGTAAACGAGGAAGTTTACACGATCCAAAGAATCCAACGCAATCCAGGGACATTAAAGCATTCGTTTTAAAAAAACATCTAGGGACCTAAGTACTCTATTATCTCATTGTTCCATATTGCGACGGGTCGCGATCCCTTTCTTTTAATCGCATAGAATAGAATAGAATAATTTTTTATTCGAATGAACTTTTACAAAGTGCTTTCGAATAGTCAAATGAATCTACCACTGGCACTGGTTCAAATTAATAAAGGTGGATTCAAATCTACCCGCGAACGACTCAACTAGAGTAGGCGAGATTTCGACCTTATGTTATAACGCATGTTTACTTAACGATTATTATCAGATTTTAGTGATACCCGGGACCGCGTGGCTTTAATTCGCACTCTCTACTCAGTTACTTACTCATCCAGTTATTTGTTAAGCTATTGCATAGCTTCTATCGCGGGCCAGCGTGGAGACCAATCCAGAAATTCCGTAACGAAAATAACCTGAACGGGACTCCTCTACGGTGAGCCGCTAGATGGCGTTGATAAAAAATGCTATGCAATAGCTTTACCGCGGCAGTTCCCGAGTGCCACACGTCTTTTTTTTTTCAATGACTTTAGTCAGTGCTATTCCTGCACGCGCTATCAACATGAATACAATTTCGCAATTACACCACTGAACCTACTAATATTTTTTATCTTCTAATTTTGTTGTTAAATATATAGACTAGCACTTGACTGCGATCTCACCTGATGGTAAGTGAAGATGCAGCCTAAGATGGTGCCCGCTTGCCTATTCTTTTTAATCATAAAATTAATAAATATCTCGCAGTGTTCGAATAAAAGATATAAACCACGTGTGCAAATAGGCGTGCACTGACCGTTTTCAGTTCAACGGCCGATGTCTTTGATGTGCCGGCTGAAAGATTGCAGTTTCCTATTACGTCTTCAGCATGTCAGGTGCCTTTTTGATCTGATGTTTTTCCTAACGTAAATAATAATGTTGCTGCAACCACTGTTTGTTATTTCAAAATATTTCCGATAGCTGAAACCCCAATAATTTAGGTGAGTACCAAACATCTATTAGGTACATCTGTTGCGGGTGACTTACCTATCAACATATAAGTATACCTACTTACATAGCTACTCAATATTTTTTTTGGACCAATATTGGTTTTCTCAAAAAAAAAAAAAAAGCAAGGATACTTAGATACATGCGAACTCTATTGACAAAATATCGCGTCTAAAAGCTGGTTTTGTGCCAAAATCTGATAATTCAAAATCTAAAACAGACATAAAGTATTATAAAACAAAAATGAAAATTGCATTAAATAAAAACATAGTGTTTTTAATAAAATATACAATATATACCTAGTGTCCATTCATTAAACCCTTGTAGGCTTCGATCATAGAAAAATCTTCTGTGATCGAAGCTTGTAGGTATATCCATTAATCAAACGGTAGATACCTAAGTATAAGTTTAATTAAAACCTGCTTGTCAGTTAGCCCGCTTCCATTGATTACTTACTGCAGCATATACAGTCAAGGGCTATCTTGCAAAACGAATTAAAAAATCTAATCTTTCTCATGAACAATAATAATACGTTGTATGAGTTAGTGTATGTTGTTACTTATAATAAACAAGGAATCTGTTATGGTTTCGCTTAGCATGAACTGTGAGCTTGTGAGCTGGCAGCTTCAGAGTTCAGACAATGATTCATAATATTAAAATAAACTTTTACTGCTTTATCTGTGCATTCAGACTGCTTCTTGTACTTAATCATTCAAATGTTACTCTTTCTGACATCACAAGCTAATTAGCACAGTTAAGAATGACCATTCTTTCATGTTACTCATGGTTACCTACTGACTTCATTTAACGTTTGAGTAACACAACAACTCGTGAAAATAAATATTTTGTCCACTTAATTACTAGAAAACTTGCTTAGTAACAACGTTAAGATAGTGGTTAAGAGGAAATGCGGTCGGAGACTTTTGAAAAATAGGTAGGTATTTAAAGAAACTATCGCTGTCGCTCTACGAGGGTTCGGAGGGCGTCCGGCCGCTCTATCCATGTGTGTGTAACAGGGTGTGCGTGTGCGTGTATCGACGCGCGAGAGCTTGAGCGCGCTTGCTTTTTACTCAAAGAAAAATTAAACCCGGAAGGGTACCTATTCCCAATTGTAGCGTTGCGTATCAGAAGCGAGGAAGCAAAGTGCGTGTGCGTGCGTGCACGAGTAGTGCAGTAGCAGTATTCTCTTAAAATGATTGCATCAGTGTAACGATCGTAATGTCTTTTGACTGGCTGGCACTCTTCCGCTATTGGTTAAAATGCATTGATGCAGTAAGAACGCCATAAATTCAACCAACCAGAGGTCATTGCGATGGTTACACTGATGCAATCATTTTTACAGAATACGACTACAAATCTATTCGATTGCGGTTCGATGGCAGAAAAGTGATGGTAAAACTAGGTCGCAGGAAGCCTTTGGATACAATCGGCGCAAGATGTCAAGCCGTGGAAGTCTATTGGTTGACGACGACAACAGAATATAGATTCTCCATTGTGTAGTAAGTAATACTTTAAAACAGTTTTACTACCGTTGATTCAACATTTAAATTTGATGTCCCTTTTATAGGATGTGTATGGGTAATACATTCAAATTACCCTATTACGGAAGAATTTTACTGTTTTAGGTAATCAAGTAGCTTAACATGAATACATAATAACTTCAAGTACCTAGCTACTATGTCTAATGCGACCATTAACAGAACATTAAGTGCCTTATGTGGTTAATATAAGTCTCGTGGCATTGTCCCCAACATATTGATTAGATATATTTTAATTTTTGGCACTCCTGTACATAATATATCACTACGAGGCATTTGTGGTAAGTAACAATATCCTAATGCTGATATCTAATAAATAATCCGAGGTGGATGAAAAATTATTATCTAAAGTTATAGCTTGGGTACCTAACTACGATCATAATCACATATATATAAGACCATTATTTTATTCAACTCATAATAACTGTAACTATAAAGCATATAGATCAGAACTCGTTAAAGAATTTCATAAAAAGGTACTCGTAGGTGCATAATTTAAAAATGTTTGATATAAACAAGATGTACCGGAAGATCCTAAAGAGGTAAAGCTACCGGAAGCTAAATTGAACGGAAAGCTATTGGGATGAAAGCTTTACCAGATTTTCGACCCACATTCTCAAAATAGGTAAAGCTGAAACATACAAAGCCATTGATAATACTAAAGCGCTTATAAGTTTTAAACGAAACATAAACATCCTTCTATTGCACCACTTATGTGACCTAATTACCTGTCGAGGTGAATCAGACCAGAATTCCATAAATCATAAGCATTACAAAAAGCGGTGCGAATCAACCACCTGAATGGAATTGTCAAAGTTATATAGTTATATAGGTAGTTCATTTTGTATATATTAATTGTATTATTATAATTGTAATATTTTGTGAGTACCGATGGGGCTGACATGAAGGTCACCTTTAAAAGTCCCTTATTAAAAATGAGAATAAAAAAAAAAAAAAAAAAACCACCTGAATGAGCGAAGATCTCACAAAAACGTCAAGAATCTAGATTTTCAACTTACATTTTAAAATTTGAGATACACAGCAATTAACGATTACTGAAATCGTTAATGTTAATAAGCCTAATCAACTGCAGAGAAGTCGCATCAAATAACATTGCCTTTGTTAATGGCGTTAAACTGAGGATATCTAAAGTATTTAAAAATAGCTTCGAAAACGAGCAATAAAAATATGCTATATTATTATATTAAAACAGCTGCCGCAGAATAAACAAGGCCTTTTTAAGATACCTTGTAAACTACGGATGTCATAAAGCTCGTTATAAACATTTAAAGAATACAATTTTGCTTCGGAGGGATCCTCTACCCAAGCTGGGGAACAAAACAGGCGTCTGCATTGATATTCCTACAGCGAGTACATTACGGGAGTTGCTTCGATGCATGTAAAATACACCATGTTTATTCTGCCAGTATTGCCACCCTGCATCAGTAATTTGTACAAAGCACAAAAATCTAATAAATATACGACTTTGATTCCTAACCCAAGGCAGTAACGACTAAGATACAGTAGATCCGATTTTTTCAATGGTAAATCTGTTTTGGTAATGAATTTTACGGTGTCCCTTTGACATTTCTTTCGGGCGGACCTGCACATCTTCTAGCTACGAAGAATTTTGATTTGGATCTACTTAACTCTGTTTTGGAGAAAGTATTGTGCGTTATAGGAATAACAATTATTGTTATTTACGCTAGATAGGTACTATTTTGACAAAATGTTTACAAATCATTAAAGTTGATATGATAAATGTCTTTCGAACAATATTAGTTTTTAAAAAATAGCATATAGGTTAATTTTTTGTAAAAAAAGGACTAGGCTGTGCTCGCACGCTGCAGAATTAATTTAAGTCTAGTCTAGCTTACGGTTTAGATTCATAAACATCATTGAGCATTTTGATGCATCTGTAAAATATTTTTATAAAATAAAATTTGTCTCATTAGGTATCTACAAAACTGAAGGAAGTTAAAACTTACTTGTTATCCCATCAGTCATGGCTTCGTCAGTTTTCTCCATAGTTGGTGTCATAATAAGAAAGGATCGCACAATAGTCTAAATTCAAACATATGACATTGCACTGTCGCAGAGGAGCACTAGAATGCGTTCGGAATAAACAAACCGAGCAAGGGGCTTGGAAGCTCGATCCCTGAGAAGAGAGCGTCGCGAAGTGTGGCTTCGCGAGTGGCGACGACAGCGCCGGCAAGGCGGCGCGGGAGTGCTGTGCTGGCGTCAGGCGGCGCGCGCGCACGCACTTCGCATACTAAAAGCACTAAAACGCAAGCTCGTCGCCACAATGATAATCGTGACACCATCTCTGACGCCTCATCTTGTCAAACAAATTTGAGACCATTTTAGGACTAAAGTAAATATTGTCTGAACGTTATCGATCGCCAAATACGATGCTGTTAAGAGTAAACACCTAAGCACGTCCCGATTGTATTCCAAACGCGTCTTGCCGATAAGTCCGATCGCGGATCATTGCGGGCAGAAGTTTTTTGAAATCTTCTTATCTCGACCTTAAATTCAAAATCATTTCTCTTTTCGTTTGAAAATACTTCAAATAAAATATTTAGAGACTAATGCACTAATATTATATAAATAAACAAAATACTCGATGCCAACGGATGAATCTGTATTGCTCTTTCTGTTTTTATTAATACATTAGCGATATTAATTATATTAGCCGTTTCATTATTTTATGGTGGTATTAAATCAAAATTGAGACGGTAATATGTTCTTAAAGATTGGTAGGTACGTATTGAGACAATGCATTTTGTTATCACCTTATCACGGAGGGTCGAAGAGTTCGGGTGCAACGCTCTGAAATGATAGGCGCCCTACGTCTAACGCATTGTTTACGACCATTTATCAAACTGTCCGCTTCAACGTACAATATTACCTATTAATAGAAATCAACGATAAAACTTTTCCTAACATCCTACACCGTAGATTTTTTTTAAATTTTTGTTCCTACGTAAAACGCTCTTCTAATCATGTTAAACTTAACCAGATCAACAATAAGTACTTACTTCCCATGCTAAGATAATCGTGCAAAATAACGTGTCGTTATCTAATCTATCTAGGGACTAGGGAGGTAGATTCCGAGTGGGATTTCGAAATTTAAATCTTCTGCTACTCACCTTTAAATGCAAAATTCTTTGGTCGCCTCCTTTTAACAGTTTCAGCTTCAATTGAATTTATCCGTGGCGGTGGCATCTTCGGAACTTCGCTGGGAACGGTAGTGACCTCGCCCGTTCCCGCTGACCCAGTGGTTAAGTATCCTCCAACTGAATGCCGTCGTCTTCCTTGTAAAGGTATTGTGTAAAATACTTCCTCGTGCTCCTTGGCACCATCTGAAGTCATCAATTTTGCACTAATTTTGCCTTTCCTACGAAGAAAAGTCTCGATAAGTTATAATATTCGAAACTCAATGGTTAGATCGTTTATACCCAAAAGGTTGGAGTTCAATAGTGTGTGTGTATCCTCCAACTTCCAAGCACTTGATACACTATCACATATCTTTGTTCTGGCCTCTGTCTTACTATGACATAATGATTTATATGAAAATGTTATAATATCATCAATTTCTTGGAACTGGCTCTTTTGACCTTAATTTTGTCCGTCTTAAAACGTAGTTTACGAGAAAAATACCTTTTTAATCTAGCCTAGTAGGTACCCATCGCATTATTATCCCAAGAAAGCTTCTACCATTATATGAACAATGAAAAGGGGTCACGACTCTCACCAATGAGAAACACAATGCGGCAAAAAGAGAGAGACAGTACTTAAAATAAATTAACACCATTTTTAAAAATGGATATTAGACATGTTAATCAATCAACATTAGATTATAATGTGCCTGTTTCTTTCTAAGCGTAAAACTTGGTCTAAGAGGCGGTACAAAAATAGTCCATAGTATGGGGTTTGAACGTACATCCTTTAGGATTTCAGTCACCATTTTTGGCAGCAACTCACAATAAGGAAAGAGAAGGTATACTTACTTAATCCGTGGTGCAGTATAAGTAGTCCTCGCGTCACCCGGCGCACAATCGCCCGGCCTCGGCTGACCCTTCAGAAACGCTTCGGCTTGCTCAGGTTCTTTCGCTGACAGCGACCTCAAGAGGGCCCGGAATTCTTTTCTTCTAGGGCTTTCTGGTTCCCTTTTGCGAGGGGAGCTCAAGGGCCGGCCTCCATCCGCCCACGCCCTAGCAGGAGCTGAGCGGGAATACTGTTCAGGTCCTGAGGCATTGGGTCCGGCGTTGTCCGTGACATCTTTATCCGAAAACGCGAAGTATGACGGATTATCTGGAACAAAGGGGAATTTTCATCTATGGGAAGGGAAGGAAATTTTGCATAAATAGAATCTATCAGATGTACAAGTAACTGTAGGTGCAAAGTTCGTAAACGTATTCCATTTTAAAATACAGAAATCCATCGTGATTTAAAAGAGATTAGGCAAATCTTAATTGCGTGTTGATCGAAAATAATTGCTCTTCAACCGATTATTTTGTCGTTTATAAGAGTCGCTACTAAAATACTAATTTTTGAATCCCGACTAACCAACGACCATCATCAGTAATCCGAAGCGGCGACGCACGATGACCAGCGCCGTGCGACTGCGCGGAAATTATTCAATAACGACAATGAACTAACGGCTCTCTATTACGTCCAGTGCCCAGTACGACCGTAGACCAGCCTACTTTTGTAGGCCGGAAAATGAGAATTGAAAACAATCTTCATCTGCACCTAAAGCCCCTAATCCACTCGCCAGTCGCCACGTGAGGGTTATCTAGAAACTATTTCAAAATAGTATCCTTTGCTCAAAGTTCGCGAGGAGATTTTATCGGAATTTTGATTTTGAAGAGTGTAAGCCAAGAGTATATTATTACAATCACTTTATAATAGAAGGCCCGGAGTAGTTAAATCTAAAGCAAAATAATTCTGTGTCTACTATCTAAGCAGTCTGAGATAGAGTACTAAGCACTTAAATGTTTATTGGTAGAGAACCTGAGTGAAGTTGATTTTTCAGAAAGTTTTTTTAGACATGTAGGTATTAGTATCTTCACAAATGTAAATGTGAACAGTCAAAGGAAGGATTTCTATTTTTTATTGGATATTTTTCTTTAGGTTCAACCACCTAAGTTAGAGTTTTACGTTAGGGATCAATAGTTACGCTAATGTGAAGGATCTTAGGCTAAAGTCTATAGGACGTACTCTCACTCAGCTCAGACTCAAGACAGAGTCAACCTCTATCTTGAGTCTGAGCTGAATCAGAATACGCTCTATAGATCTCTATAGAGAGATATAGACATTAGAGAATGTGAGCTGCGAAGGATCTGCGACAATAGGTTAATGCTGTCCTAACCTTGCTTCCCAATGGACGAGGGACTTTAAGTCACTGTTCCTATTTGGAACGACATTTCGTAGATAAACCTACGGGTGGGTACTCCTCGTTTGACCCACTTTGAATAATGTAAAGAATGTGCGCAGCTTGCTCCGATAGCAAGGAGTGATAACAGCGTGAATATTTAAACATTTACACAATTGTAGCGTATACAAACTTGCTTATTGGTTTAATAGATTCCGTGTCGGTCAGTTTGTATCTTATTGACAACTCTTTGATAACGAGTATTTTCTTGAATGTTTTGCAAATTGTCGATCGAGTGCAGAGAGATCGCCTATTCTTACTGGGGTGATTTAAAACTTATCTGTCTGTCTGTTTTTTTGTTTGTTTGTCTGTCTCTCTTTCTATCTGAGTCATCAAGGCCTTATAATTTCTGAATTTATGGACGTAATTACCTACTTCATTGAAATTAAAAATTGAGGAAAGCGCTCATAGAAGCTAACATAGGCCACAAAAAATTTAACGCATTATACAGTTTTGTGGATTAGGTATCTTTTAAGAGAACTTTATAACAGAGCACAGTTTTTAGATCATTTTGTTCCGGAATCTTTTTCAAAAATTGCGTAACTTTTATATAATTTCAGTCATATAACTACTGTAAATAAACAACGTTAGGCACTAAATAAAAGTAAATTAATTATAAACCAAAAATAAAATAAATATTACATACATTTTGCCTAAAAAAACATCTCTTCAAACTTTACCAAATTTTTTTTTAATAAGTGTTAACCTATACTTAAAGGAAATATATAATAGGTTTATAAATAAATACATATTAAAAATTCCGAGGCCGGCGGGATTCGAACCCACATCTCTCTGGGAATCACGCCCGAGTGTGTTAACCGTTACACCACGGCCAAATTGACCGTACCTAAAATACCTACGTAGTAAATACCTTATACCTACCTATACAGTTTTACAGTTCCACTATGGTTCCACTCGTATCTACAAAGTTGTAGGTCGCAACTCGCAACGTCTTAGTTCGTAGAGAGCCATTATTATAAGGTTTTTTTTACAGAGAGCTACGCTAACAAGTTCTCGACTGCAAGACTTTGTAGTACTAATTGTAAAAAATCCAAAAGTTTTATAATCGCGTAGGTAACCTGACTTTTAATGTTAATACCTACCTCATTTATTATGCTGAGTGGAGTCCCTTTTGGGACCACACATATTTATTTATTTTTTGTTTTGTATCTCTTTCTGTTATTAACTGTGCTGTGTGTCTCAAATAAATGCTTTTTCTTTCTTTCTATTTTATAGAAAAACTAGAGATAGATGACTAGGATCAATCTGTAACTAACTACCTACCTATCGTCGCTGTAGAATGATAACCTCGTATTTCCAGAGATCCAAACTTTAGAGGAAACGAAAGAAATGGTTCATTTCGTCAATATTTAAAATAATATATAAAGACAAGATTTTCGAACGCCATAGATGGCCCTAATATTCATATATGGGATCACGGTTTCGCTAACTATAAATATCATAAAAAACGTAATTTTCATTCGAATTTTACAAAAAAAAAATGCTTTTTTTGATTACGAGGTTTTCATTCTACAGCGACACTATGTGTGTTATTCATATTTAAGATTGTAAAATTGTATATTATAAATCTTTGTAATGAATCTTGCCTACGGCGTAGTCGCTGGCCGGTCTTTCCCATAACATTAAACCTACGCAGTACTACCTATCAGATATTTTCACACGATTAAACGACGTTAATCGTTCGAATACCATTAAATTAGATACGTTAGTTCGTGAGTGGGTCATCTATTGTAAGTCAATTCATCCCGCCCTGTAGAAATGGTTGGGCATTATGCTCGGCACATGCGGGTTTAGGAAACTTTTTAATGACTTATTACTTATTCAAAGTTGTCCAAGGGGTCTTTTTTTACAAAAGAATATTAGTCAAGCTGAACTTGACTCATATTCTCCTTTCCCCTCCAAATAACCGGAAAAATTGTGCTAGGAGTAGGCTGTGCTAGGGTTCGAAACTGCGACCTTTCAGTTTTCAGTCCGTACCTTTAACCGTTGGGCTAATGAGGTCTTATACCTAAGTGGGAGGTTAGGTACGATTTTGTAACTTATATTATTAGCCCAATCTGGAGAAAGGCTTCGGTAGTGGCTAGATATCACCTAAGCGACAGCCGGGACTCAATTGAATACATAAGCAGTCGTATCACGAAGTAATTTTACGCTCCGGTACGTTGAGCGTGGAAACCAATTAGGGTAACAGGATTGCTAACATACCTACCAGGAAGAACTGCATCACCACTTATCACCAAGTCAGATCAAGGACTAACTTATCACTGAATACTAAAAAAAAGTAAATATTCATCTATCTATACCAGATAAATATATGTAATTAAAAATTCACAAGTGTGCAAAGTAGATAATTAAAATCGAAGCTCAAAATGCTGCTGCAAATCTAGTTTTTAATGCACAATTTGCAAGTTATAATTAGGTAGGTATAATGATTTAAATTCATTTTTTAGTCAAATCAATAAAATTTAAAAATTCTAACAACAATAAATTAGTTAGGCTTCATATTATCATCAAATAGCATAGCAAGTAGCAACGATGAAATCGTATCAACTAGATAACCGTATGAATATATTATAATTAGCTTGTGATTAATATTGGAAGCAAATGTGAACAAACAGAATCGTTGCGTCCGCCGAGTGATGAATCAATGAAGATTCTGCGAAAACAAGTAAAATGTGCTGGAAGAATAATACTTTACTTAGATGCTTTTGATACTGCCTCGTCCAGCGAATTTAGTCAGAGCATCTTTGGATAAATGCAGCGACCATTGAACTATAACGCTAAGAAGCGCAATGGTCGACGCGGTCATAAGCCATTTTTTTTAGTAAGTCTTTAAAGACCGACTACACAGTACCGTCGCTTTAGTAGGTGGGTACGAAGAGCTCGCAGATATTATTAAAAAATGCCGTAGTGCCATGAAAGGATGTCATAATTCGTCACAAAATCACGATAATTATCAGTACCAGTATAGAAAATAATTACCTACACGGCACTCACACATTTATTGGCTGTTTTGAGCTCAGCCTATGTTTCGAGCGGAACTTTTTTAGAAACTTCAGTTCTAAGCATAATAGTTCGATGCTATTTTAACAACGTTAAGAATTAGTAAGGAAGTTTGTTAGATACAAAATATGCAGGTGTATTTTAGTACCTACCTAGCTGCTACTAAATGCTAATGCGCCATTAAGCTCATTAGGTATGTAATCCATGCATATAATAATAATGCTGGAATACAGATATGTATAATTGTATATAACTAAGTAACTATAAATTATATTTAGACAAATTATATACAATACGATTTTATGCTATCTATAGTCTATGGTGCTAGTCTATGCTTTCTAACCGACTGCAGAATAAGGGCAATGGTTTTTCCTACGAATGTGTGTAATGTGGGTATGTCTTTTTCTTAGGTGTGCTCTGTACACTAAACAGTATAAAGGATTTGAAATAAGACGTGTCATCAAATTACTATTTTGTGGGAGTAACGAAATATAATTTTAATATGGCGGCCGCGAGAAAAGCTTTTTGAATTTTCAGTTGATATTTTTTAACGCAAACAAATTGGGGTTTTTCTAATTCTTTTACCACTAGCCCTTTTAACTATCTTTTGATAGGTTTTTTCAAAATTGTTACATGCCTTATATACAACTTAAATGATATACATAGATAGTTACATTAACTAAAAATAAAACCATAAACTTCTGCGGCTTCGACCTTAATTAACGATCAGTTATTTTTGAACTATAGATACAAGATCTACAGATGAAGTATGGATCATCTACAGATTGTTAAAGATGAAAGAAAATTGCAACAAACTTTCTCTTGAAGCTTTTTAGTATCGTGGTTGGATATGGAAAAAAGTTGTTCAAGGACTTACTGGTGGCTCGTAGACAATAGTCGAACTGGGGTCCCATAGTTTCGGAGATCAACGCACTAAGCACGACACATCCCGTCGAGCGCGCGTCGGGCTCTGCTCTGGCGTCCTATCTCGCGTGTCGCGGCTGGGCGGGCTGCGCGCGCGCAGGTGGATCCAACCGAGCCACACGTGCTTTCAGGAAGGGAACTTTCTTAGCACGCGCGAACAGGAAGCGTCCCTGCCCGAGCTAAGAAATCACGTATACGAAGGGGAGCCTGCCACCAGGTTTAATTCGAGTGCGGGTGTGCGTCCATTTTGGTAGCACACGCCGGCGTTTAATGTTTGTAAATAAACGCCGTACAATGTTGATGTTGACGTCCATTCATATTCGGCGCGGTTCCGTTTACCTATTCGGTCAACATACGCCATCACTCATATAGGAAACCGTAAAGCAGAGCGAACAGATACTTTCGAACAGTTCATGTCTTCGGGCCAGTCACACGTGAGAGGGGGAAGTAGGTAATGATGCCCTAGTTTAAATATATAAACTTGTCCACCAAAACCAACCACAAATTCAGCATCCATATCTCTATATTCCATGGTTTAAGGATCAAGTTTTGCCAAAATTCAAAGAACTGTACATGACTTCTGTATGATAGGTACTTACCTACTTCTGATGTGGTCATATTTAACTTTCAATAATCGTGTAATATGCAGATGGCCTTACGGTATAAAACAATAATGAGCAAAATGCGTAAGTTTTAAATGAAATGGTTTATTTTCGTAAAGTGCTGTTAGAGCTTATAGAGCGGTCTATATGTATATAATCAAAGGGTCTATAATATGAAATGGGAATAGCAGCAGAAGACTATGTACAACCCATTCGAAACTATAGGTCAGGTAATTTGAAACACTATGTTTTGGTACATAAATGCGCAAGTTAAACCCTGTCTCAATAATTAATTTAAAGCTCAAAATACTCGGATATGCTGTCTCAAATTCGGCAAGAAATAGTGCATAATGATGTGTATTAAATTTCCAATCTCGGGTTTTGACTGAGGCGTTTGTAAAACGAGAAGAGCGACATCTTGCAAGCACGCGCAGCTGTTTCGTATCGCATGCGAAATATAAATTCCTTGCATACTGAGCAACATTTATTTGGGTTAATTTACTTAGCATTATTACTACCTACTACCCAAACAAAAATCTTTGTAAATTACTAGGCTCGGACTTGAGATTGAGTTAAAACTAGACACATAAATCTGTCTTGTTTTGTGTGTATTTAAGTAATTTGTCTGAGCAGAGTGTGAGTGCGCTCTTTGCGTTATATTTTAGAACAGTGGAAAAGTACTTTCTACCTTTTTCGCTCCCCAAATGAATCCCGATATGGTTGTAGTGCCTAATTACTTACATATTACTCTTAAGATGGAATCTATGTTTCTTATCATATAGTTTTTGTCCCTAATTATTTAAGAAGTTAATTTGTCGTGGATTAAGAAGAACTCATCAGGCTCAATAGGATGTCATCTACGCCCATAGATCTGTTTCACATCACTGCTTTTTATAGTATCTTATGACTCATTCATAAAATATTTTAGTGTAATTCACTATCTACGATAAAAATAGCGTACGGTTATAAAATAGCCCAGTCGGTTAGTGGAAGAAAAAAATACACCAGATGTCGATCTGACTGTGTTTACTTACATCTGCTTGTAAAACAAAGCTCACTTTGTACCACCAAAGATTAACAATGCAGTACAAGGAAGTAAAATTTTCAAAGAATTTGCTGTTCCGTTCGGATATGTGGAACAAGTAACCCTGCCAAGTGCAATGTAATGTTACTTACCTTACATATAATATGTACTTACAATTTACATATTTTAACTGAGACCTAGATAAAACTAGGCTAGTGTCATCAGTACAGCCAATAGATAGGTACCTAAGTAGTTAAGTAACTAACATCTTTATAAATAACAACATAATTTGGTATAACTTGAGACATAAAAGATTTGTAAAGCCCTCCCTACCTCCTTAAAACTTCCATCTAAATTCTAAATTAATACACTTAAAGCCAACTAAAACATACAAACAAAATATGAGCCATAAAAGAAACTCATTATAAGATTCCAAATAAAGCATTAAGTAGGAACGATTCAGAAAAACCGCATGACAAATTATATTAAGACATGGAAATAAAATTAAGTTCGTGATGTTGTTGGGTTCAAAATCCGCGGCGTATTTGCGGAATGCCTGCGTGTTTATTTATGCCAGGGCAGCGCTCGAGTGCCTGGACATTACTGCAGACGCTGGGTTTAGGCTGAACGTTCTTTGCTTTTCATCAACTAGCTTAATGACGTACCTATTACGAGTATATAGATAATTATTACATTTTTCAATACATATAACGTAGGTTAACTACCTAATTTTAATAACTAGGCTATTTTAATTTAGAGCTTTGACGTTTTGACAGATTGCAGATACAAAAACTATACTCTTATAAGTCTATACTTACGCTGGTCTATACTATCAAAATGACTATCAATACATGAACTTTATTAATAATAATTGTCGGCTGCAAAGGCTGTAGTTTATTTAGCGATGGTGAAATAAATCCTAAGGTTTCAAAAACATAACGGGTCTCGGTCTCAGAATGTGAAGGGGTTGGCGTTGAAGGGATACTTTGCCCAAAATAGTTTCACTACGCCTGGCTAAAGTGCGGATTGGCAAACCTCACAAACGTGGTGAAAACATTCTGGAGAACTTTAAGACAAGGCAAGGTTTTTTCACGATGTTTTACTTTACCGTTAAAACAAGTGGTCTTTAATAAATCGCACTTAACTACAAAAAGTGAAGAGACCTGGGATTCGAACCCCGGGCCGCCGAGAAGGAAACGAAGTCGTAACCACTAAGAATATCACTGCTGTATATAATATGTAGATAGGTAAGTACTGCAAAATAACGCTTAATTTATTTACTCGTGCCAGTATTTAGTTCAACAACTCAATTTTGAAGTTAGATCTGGAAACTTCCTATAAATTACTTATAATATATTATTTTAGCATAGGGCTGGCTCGGCGCGCTCCAAATGTTATTCCTACCTAACTTTAATACTTAGTTAGGTAGGTACCTACCAAGTCAACAGAATTTTGATTTCGTTCGGATGATTGGTACAGATCAACGAGTTTTCTGCGTTTTTTGCGAGTATTATCGATGTAAATGATTAAAATGGTCACTCAATGTTATAGGAACTGTATATCTAACAATTACCAAATAGATAAGTTTAAAACTATATTTCTATAACATCATTTCAGATTTCTAAGGTAACCCTCTGCCATATAGTTACTTATGACTTTATAAAATCTGTCAAAGTACCTACCTACCTACTCGATTCTCCATAGGAACTTATACCTATCTTGAAAATGCTAATTGGTTTTCTTGTGTAGCGGTATCTTATATCACGCCTTATGGACAAAGACTTAAATAAGCTGTTAGGTAAGTTAACCGTATATAGGTATAGATAAGGTAGATAGTTGTACAGGACATAGTTACACCTTGTTACACAAGACCAATGGCAAATGGAAATGATTGAATCAGTTTTGTTCTAGACAATGTAAATTTTCACAGTGATTTGTAACATACATAGAATACGGAATAAGGGTCAATACACAAAGATGGGCATTATCGGATGGCGACGGCGAAGCCACGGCTTAGATACAATTGGATGCTTCCGCTTGTCGAATTAATTCCCTGTGCACATACGTCGTACGGCAGGCAAAGGATGGGAATACGTTATAACGTTGTAACATATCCCATGCGAATATAACATTTATTTGCGGGTAGGTTAGTATAATATTCCTGTACATTTATTGTGTGTAATAATTTAGCACGTCCCATGGATAGCTTGACTTGTGTTTCAGTGACCATAAAAATCTTAATAAAAGTGATCTTTTCATAATGAGTAGGTACCTAGTAATAAGTGCTTAGTTTATCTAAGACGATTTCATTAACCCATAGTTCTTGCGCCATCATTGCCACTGATCAGTCACAGAATTGTCAGCCAATTTAAATCAAATATCAATTCAAATTCAAATTCAAAATTTATTTATTTCATGTAGGCTAACTTTTGTAGCTCTTATGACACATCATAAATCTACCACCGCCCGGTTCGGAATGCAGATTCTGCTGAGAAGAGCCGGTAAGAAACTTAGCAGTTGCTCTTTTCAAAAAAAATTTTTTTACAAAGCTATGCTATGTATACAGTGCTTTCACAACAAAGCTTCAAAAATGCAAAAATGCATACGTAGGTACACCAATCCAACGCATGTCAAGATGGGCAGTCAAAGCAAACCCATTCCCGTTGGTCCTAATATCTATTAAATTAATATAGGTAAATCAATTCCAAATACCCCCTGTATACCTGTAACCTACATCCTATCCTTATCCTTACTAATATATATATGCGAAGAGTGTTTGTTTGTTGGTTTGTCCTTCAATCTCGCGGTAACAAAGCAACGGCTCGACCTAATTTTTTGCATGAGTATAGTTCAGGACCGGGAGAGTGACATATGCTACTTTTTATCCCGGAAAATCAATGAGATCCCATGGCATTTTTAAAAAACTAAATCCACGCGAGCGAAGCCGCGAGCATCAACTAGTATTAAATACATATACCTATTACCTACATATTATAGGGAGGTTCCCTCATATTTTTGTGCTGAAAATCCTTATAAAATGAACGTTCGCTGCGAGTTCGCTGGTCCGAAGAGAAAAGCGGAAGAAATAGGTCACTCGGTACCTAGATGTCCCATATAGTTGTTCTAAATACCAGCTCTATACAGGCAGGTACGGTCAACGTTGCATAATCAATAACATTCGAATGGAACTGGATTCTATAGGACTATAGGTACAAATATAGGTAACACTAGCAACGAATGTACGGTGTAGGTACCTATCTGCCTATTAATTTAGATAATTCTTTTAGGGCGCCTTACTTAATAAATGCTTGGACAGGCAAAATGTTGCACGCCAGGACAAATGTATCTAAGTGCGTTTTGTATTACAATGAACGGATTAAATGCGACTAGCCGACTACATTTCGGTTCGATGCCATTGTCGCCACATAAACGTCGCGCGTTGTGTTTGACCATGTCTTAAAACCACCAAGAGACGCATGAGTTATGAGTTACAAAGCTAATCCAGCTTTATATCACATTCTTGCCTGTCACATACTTATTTGGACTTGTCAAACATTAGATTCTTCTTACCAATTGAATGGTAAAAAATGGGCGTCCAATTTTAATTGACTAAGTCTGTGGGATTGCCTAAAACTTGCATCAGGGTAACCATCACAATCACCTCTGATTGGCTGAATTGATGACAACTGACAGTAGGTAACTCATAGACTCGTATTGTAGCGCGCGAAGCACAACTGTGTTTTCAACGCTAGTTCTAGAGAACTATAGCTTAAATACATGTAACCCGACTGGGGAAAATTGATGTAGCAGCTGTCATCAGTATAAAATGTAGCCTATGTCACCCGGACTGTTATGACGAATCGATTGACACCACATTCATCAAAATCGGCTTAGCTTTAGGTGCTACGGTGGAACATTCATGAATAACTACATAGGCACATACATACATATTTTACATAGACTGTTAATCTCATAACTCTCCTACATTTGTAGGTAAAAAGCGCTTTTAAACGTACATAGACTTGCTGCTGTTGCCATTTATTTTAGTGCTCCGCATTGCAACGTGCTTCAACAGTTCCTTGTACCTACTACAAATCGTACCAGCTTTCAGTGTCACGTTGAACCGTTCCGTTGTCGCCTCGCTTTCTGTATGACTAGGCCTTAAGATTTTAGATAAGTTGAATCTTTGAAAGTAAAAGTGCCTGGGGCCTGCGCCTGCGTGGGATGGAAACGAAATATGAATGGAGGAAATAAAGACGTATTTTATCGACTTGGGCTGCAGCTAAAATGCCCAGCATTATCCAAGTATAGGAGGCTACAGTACAAAGAATAATAAAGTGTTAATTGGCGCATTGTTTCATCGAAACGGGGCCGTGGACGCGTTTGGCACGCCCGCTAACAGTACCTCCCTGTCAATGTCATGCGCACTTAGTAGGCTAATTAGATACACTATATTAATTGCAACCAGATACAAATTAAGCTAGCATCAGGTACTTGACCATACACCCAATATTGCAAAATATATCCGTTACTATGGTCGGCAGGACTATATCGGTACCTAAACTTAACTTTGTTACTGCAGTGGATTCCGTGATATTCCATATAGGACTATAGTGACTTCAGTATGTAGGTACGTCTATATGTATCTATATACATTATACATAGAGTTAGTCGCAGGCTTTTTTGGTCGTGGCTAGTTACCACGACTTGTTGTACAGGTAAGTCCATTAGAGATAGATCCATTTGGGTTTTGTCTGGTGGAAGGCTTTGGCCGTGGCTAGTTACCACCCTACCGTCAAAGATGTGCCGCCAAGCGAATTAGCGTCCCGGCATGATGGCGAGTAGAAACACATTACCCCTTCCAAGTTAGCCCGCTATCATCTTAGACTGCATCGTCACTTACCATCGGGTGAGATCGCAGTCAAGGACTATCTAGTCATTGAATGAAAAAAATAAAAGGCGCCCGCTGGATATAGGTGGCAGAAACTCACCATCAGCCCCTACAAAACCATCGGTTTCTGGTAACTTATTTATGTTTTTCAGCTCTACGATGCATGAGCCGATACCAAAGTTACCGAGATATTACGTGTCCTGAAGGAAACTATTGTAGGTACAAACACGGCGGTTCTTCAAGATCGGCTATACTTATTGGCCTTAAAATCATAGAACCTTAATACCTATGTACCTAATTATTTCCGAGATTTATAATGTAGCTTGAGTTATTCCTTGTAGAACACCTCTTACCTGACCGTGAAAGTCTCGTTAAAATCAGTTCAGCCGTTCCGAAGATTAGCCGGTAAAAATCGACAGGCAAATTTTTTACGAGTTTTTTACCGTTCATATAATCATAAATTATGAGTAAATTATGAACGTAATCAGAGGCGGCTATTTAAAAATCACAGACTGAGCCTTTAGTTTTATTTATTTGTATAAATTAGATAGTAGGTAATAACTTCTGGAATCAAAAGTTTTAAATTAAACATAATTTTATGTTCAGAAGAAGGAACTCACGTCTAACTAAAAATAGCTGCTTACGCTATTTTTTGTAAAAATACAAACTTTTATTAACTACGTAGGTATAGGTTGTACGTACCTAATATATGATTCCCGAAATTATAACTATACTTACCTACTACATTATGCAAAAAAGCATAGAAACTCTGCTAGGCTTTTATGATAACCATGTAATTTATAATAATAGATTCCACCTACCTAAAAGATTTATAACATCACGTACATAACAAATCAAACATAATGTCTACACCTTTAGCTACTCTGCTCACGGGTCCAAATTAAATCCATCTCGACAAAAAATTAAAGGTTGAACAAACTTTTGGCGGGGACACGGCGCGAATAGAAAATGTGGGAACGAAGCTCGGGGCATTGTTGTCAAGCATTCATATGCCACTCCACTCACCCATTGCCGGGACATCCGCCGCTACTTCCGTTGCCAAAGATGGAGGATCTTCGAGCGTCTAGTTCGTTGACAGCGCCTGTCGATGTCCCCGATTCTGTATCATAATAACGCCACTATATGTACCACTTTTGGAATAACAAATGGGCGATCCGATCACAAGCACGCGGAAATTTATTCGCAAGGTATAAACAGCATTAATTTTCCAAAGCGAGGCGCACAGCCGATGTGGCCGATGAGCTCCGTAAACTTGCGTTTAGATCGTCTTCAGTGGCTATTTTTGATGCTAAAGTGTGTTGGGAGTTTGAAGCGCCAATGTCTAGAGCATGCACGGAATATGCAATGTCGTTCGTTGCCTTGATGTTAATATCGAGCGTTGGTTTCCCAGCTTTGTCCTTTTTATGTTATTTTTTTAAAGACCAAGTTTACTAGGATTCTTTGTTTCATATATATACCTACGCATCACAACAATAGGCAGTTTAAAATTTAAAAGTTAAACAGTTCATCAAAGGGATAAAATGGTAACTAGCTATAATCCTTGTAATTTTTTCTGTTTATCCAAATTAAGTAGCTTAGCATCATTTTATCATTAAAATATATAAATGGTACACATACGTCATACATGTAGGTACTAAGTAGGTTCCGCAGTGATTCTAGTAAAAAAAACCGTGAATTAAAAGCTAGAATAATCAGAAATAATTAAATCACTTTACAGCTTTCATGTTTCTGATTAAAATTGCTGCCGCACAACTAGGGTCTTCGAAAAAATCGTTATGACTGATGAGGTAGGCAGTTTCCTTTTGTACCTTTTTAACTGCAAAAAAAATTACATCTATATGTAAGACTTTTAAAATATCCCTAGATCTATTCTCTTCCTGATTTTATTTATCTAAATAAGTAGGTAGGTAAGTATGTTAGGCCATTGGTATAATTTTGTATAATTTTTTTTATAGTTAAACAGCTTGAACAACACAGATTCAATTAGATAAGTTTTATCAAAACCGATGAAGTAATATACGACCGAAAAGTTTCTCCGCATCAAGAGAAACTTGAAAAAGGCAATTTTTCAGTGTTGCTATGCTATTTTGTCTATACCTATAGGCAAAATCGATTTTGATGAAACTTGTTATCCAATTGCATCTGTGTTGTTCGAGGTTTAAAAATAAAAAAAAATATATCAATTGCCTAGCTAGTTCCATACTTACTAGTTACTTCGTAATTTGTCTATATTAGAGAACAGAACTATCAAGTCAGGACTTTAAGTACCTACCTACCCACTTAAAAGAGATAACTACTTACTTATGAATTCTAATAAGACCCAGACATCGATGTACCCAGACGACTACGTAGGTATAGAATACAGATAGTTATAATATTTTATTGCATAACTAAGTAGGTACCTACCCGCAATAGTCCGTGCGGATTTAGATTTAATTTAAAAATCCTGTGAGTTCCCCGTAATATTACGCCTAGGAAAAAAGTAACCTATGTCTTACCTCAGTAGTGAGGACAATATCCATTATTTTCCAAATATTGTCGAAATCATGAAATCATTTCTACTGAAAAACTAAAATTTAACATTAGGCTAGGTACACTGAAATCTTGGAAAGTTAGAGACATACAGACTATGGCATTTATAAGTTTAGTATTTTTATATAAATCTTATAACATACATACATGTCGTCTGCCACATTTCAAAACCTAGTAAGTATGATTGAAAAATTTCAGGAGACCAAAAAAACATATTTGTTGTAGCCCTTCTGAACTCTTCAATATCTGAATTAATGTTTTGTAAATAAACTTCTTACTATATTTATTTATTAGTAATAAATAAGTACCTATAGTAAGTAGTTTAATATATATTATTTTTTTGGTCTCCTGTAAAATTTTGTCAGTCACACTTACTAGGTTTTGAAATGGGGCAGCCGATTTGTATCTCTATCGTTAAAATGTTTCGGAAAATAAGTTTGATATTGTGGGGAACAATGACTAGTGGTAAAGAATTGCCTGCTGGTAACTACATAGCAATTGCAACTCTCTTAGTCACACTGAAAAAAGAACAGGAGTTTCTTGGATTAATATAAATATTTTACGATATTCATTTTAAAGGTAACAATTTTTTTATGAAAAATGAAAGGGATTTTGCAAAACTAAATTAAAAGAAACTCGAGCTGAATTATTGATTTCGATTCCCTGAGCTGCGCAGTAAAGTTCATTTTATAGGATTGAGATCCTATGTACTACCTACATAAGAAAAAGTTTGTTGAGTCGCTAGCTTTAGATTGTATCCATTACTCGATCTATTATTTTAGTAAAAATAAAGCTAAATAAGCCAGCAATGTACTTTATTCCACCGCAGTTATCGTTTAACGAGTTCACCTTCAGATTGTGTGTGTGAATGTAAATACAATGAAATTGTAAGTGTGATAACTGATAACAGGTAGTGTGAGTGAAACGAGAGAGAATGTGCTGCACAGATTTTCCTGTTAAACGTTATTCTATTTTGGACCTTCACTGGTTTGAATAAGGCGTAAATAGCTTAGCCAAATCGTACTCTATGATTGGTTGAACAACTGTACAATCTACGCAGTTTGCAGAAATACATCAACTACATTGACAAATTTTCTCAGTATACACTGGGGTTTTAATAGGGAGGGTCGTGAAAATGACCGGAGTGGACGAAATATTAAATTATCAAAGAAATCCTGAAGACGACTTCTATGCATTGCTCGGTTGTGATGAAAATTCCAGTGTAAGTTTTTTATTCCATTAACTAAGTTGTTCTGTTAATTTTTTGTTTATTGATTTCTCTGAATGTGACCTTATTCTGAGGTCGAGATTGTTGACCTACATCCTGGATATTTTGCACAAAAAAAAAACAATTTGGCATAACAGTGAGCTACCAAAAGAAATTGAAAGTACATTGTGTTGTATTAATTAGAGTTATTGAAATATATTTTCTGCTAGTGTCCGAGCACATTGGTTCTCGACTCTCGTCATTCTTATTTTTAAAATGTAGTGAACGCCTGCGACTTCATCTGGGTTTTGATGAGTTTTTAATTTAATTTAAATCTCGTGGGAAGTCTGATTTTCCGCGACAAAGATTTGCTTGTGAAAGGAAACGCAGTTTAACCGATACGAATATTAGACACAAAGACAGGCAAGAAAATTTTAAAAACGTATGGTAATGATATCGTTTAAATTATGAGGTACCTACTTTCGAGATCAAAGACAGAATCTAGTTTAATTTTATTTATTTGTATTATAGATGCTGCTAAGTTACCTACATGAATTCGATAAAAATTCTTTGTTTATTTCATAACAATAACCTTTTCTAAAAATCTAACTTGATTACAGCCTAAGATAATGTTATTTCCTTTACAGGTTGATCAAATAAATGCAGAATATAAATTGCTGGCTTTACAATACCATCCCGATAAGAATGACGGAGACAAAGATGCTGAAGCAAAGTTTCAAAAACTAAAGGTAACTATTAGTCTTTTTAAAATAGCAAAGTAATGCTTTGTGGTTTTTGCTCATTCATATTTTCAGTTTGTGAAATGACGAAGGGAAAATCCCCATGGAAAGCCCCAAGCAATTCACTAACCAAAATCCCCTAGTTAAAAGGAATCAATTAACATTGAAACTAGTTTTGAATCATACCTACTTTATATGAATCCATACTAATATTGTTTAAAAGTAGCTCTTCCCGTTTGTTACCATTTTACGAAATAACTAAGTTGCGGACATAGCTTATCCTGAAGAATTGAATATAATATTTTATATCATTAGCAATTAATAAAAAAAATTGAAAGCATTTATTGTTCCATACTTCATCATTCCTGTACCAATCTACAATTTTAATTTTTTTACATTGCATAACTAACTTAAGTAATTTTTTTTTGTATAAGTTATACAATGTTACGTTAAGTTACATTAATTTTATTTAACTTTAAATTGTAGGAGGCAAAAGAAACACTATGCGATCCGTCTAAGCGGGCTCTGTACGACAAGTGGAGGCAGAGCGGGATCTCCATGGGCTACAAGCAGTGGCTCGGCATGAAGGACCACATCCAGCAGTCCATGCACTGGTCCAAGCCCAACACCAAGGATCGGATGCTGGAAGACGAGTCGGGGCGCACCTCGGGCCCGTCGAGCCTCGGCCCCACGAACCCCTCCACTCGCCGAGCCTCCGAGGGAGGCGCCGCGCTCTGGGGCCGCTGGGGAGGCGGCAACCAAGAACCTCCATCTGAAGTCATCTCCAAATTCCGCAACTATGAGATCTAATCTCTTGCTGCTGTAGTTTATTTCATATTTTATTCAGTGAAAAAGACAAGAGATTATTTGTGCCCTAATCTCTTGTATTTTGTTGTGATTTGAAGTTTATGATTGTTAACACCTTGCCATTAAGTATTTTTAATTTCATTTAATGTACAATTAGGTCAATAATTAGATCGTAAATTAAATTTTCAACGGGCACAATATTCATCACGTCAGCTCATGGAACTCGATGCTCGAATGTCACTCGATATTTAGATGTTCAGTGTTTAATGTTCTAATGTTTTCAGTGTTTACTTATCGGTGTTAGAGCCCCCGGCGTAGACGTATCTACTCTAGCATGTAACACTCGTAGCCTATCCTTAGCTTTAAGCTACGCACATTCCTAAAACATATGAGTCTGATTATTACATTTCTGCTGCTTTACAATGTGTAAGGTTTACAAGAATCTCTATTATATTTTTAAGAGTTATATTTTTGATCCTCTTTAAATACTATTTATCTTACTATAAGTATTACATAACCCACAGTTTGGAAGGCGAAGAACTGGCAATGTTGTGACTTACGTACAGGGTATTGTTGAGAAGAGGGACGGCTTATGTTGACAATTTATTAATTATTAATTAGTTATGTTACCTTGACAAATCTACAATTGATATTTGAATCTTCTCAAAAAGATATATACTTACCTAAAATAGACTATAAAAGTTTGCCCCAGGTTGCTAGATATAAGTAGGGTATTAATGTGTTAAATGTTTTCATCAGTATTTACTCTTTATTGAATGTTTTGAAATAAATACTTATAATTAAACGTTACATTATTAGTGTTAGTAGATTTGGAAACTCGATGGTTTACCTAATATTTTATGTCTATATGAATAAATTTTATTTTTGACGTAATATCTAAATGGAACAATAAATTTTACTGATAGTAACGTGTCTGGCTTTTATTTCCAATAAATATGCTTCACACTTCAGAGATTAGGAATCTATTTATGTCATAACACACACAGCTAAAAAGCTGTATGAGTTGAAACAGTCAAAAATATACCTACATCCATATTTTGTGATGCTTTCAACGATTTTAACTGTCTGTCCTAAGATACTCTATGTAATGCAGCGTTGGAAAACCTCACTCTAGAGTCGGTGGACCGACTATCTGAAGTGACTCTGAGAATCGCTGGGTGTAAGAACATGTTTTGTGGCAGATTCTTGTAAGAGATCTATGCCCAGCAGTTGAAAGCTATCGAGTGAAACGACGCGTTGACGAGAAGACTACAAACGTCATCTGTAAGTCAAAGTTGAAGAAGAAACGTTACCGGTTATGCCTCGACTCTACAGTTAGTATGCGCTGACCCGAATTATTTCTACATATTAAACTATAATTAATGAACATGGCAAACTTCTCAGGCTACCATAAAACAGGGAATTCTCCTACTATATAACAAACTTGATTAAGTATCTTGTTTTGGTTTGATGACATTTTTCACGGAAGATGTTTTGTAAACATTACTGCATCTCCAAGTATGAAAACACAAAGAAATTATTGAACTTCTACGCGGGCGCATTGTTTAATAATTCCATAGATTCTTGCTTGGAAAACAAACAGCGCGTGCTGTTGCAGGAAGAAGTTTACCTACCTATAGGAAGTATACTTTAAACCATTTTTTTTCTCAGACTTATAAGTCCGATGGACGGAAATCCGACTGACCCGAGAGAGATCAGGCGCAGGACTGACGTGACAGAGATTTACGTGCTCTCCGAAGGCGACCCACCGTCAACTTTATATCTCCGGGGAATTTTTGCACTGAAAACCCAATACCTTTTTTACCTTTTGACGACCCCCCTGGCGCAATGGTGAGGGCTGTGTTTATAACTGGGGTCTCGGGTTCGATTCCCGGTGGGGGCAATTTGGGAATTTATCATTTCTGAATTGCCTCTGGTCTGGTCTGGTGGGAGGCTTTAGCCGTTGCTAGTTACCACCCTACGGTCAAAGACGTGCCGCCAAGCAATTTAGCGTTCCGGCACGATGGCGTGTAGAAACCGATTAGGGGTATAGGTTGAATTTACACTGCTATACATCTTCCAAGTTAGCCCGCTACTATTTTAGACTGCATCGCCACTTCACGCCACATCAGGTGAGATTGCAGTCATCTAGTCATCGAATAAAAAAACCCTGCCTAGACATTTTTGACCCGACCTGGAAATCGAACTCGAGACCTCGGCATCCACAAATGAACATGCTGACTAACGAGGCAGTCAAATAATAATGATACTATTTCGTTTGTATACAAAACTCTAAAAGTATTATACCTATATAGGTACCTATATATAACTAGTAAGTAAACCTATCTACTATCTTCATGTTTCTGTAGAGAACATTGTGAGAAGGACTACAACTAGGTCTAATTGTCTAAAACTAGTTTAGACCGTTCGATTTAGTGTAGCTCAGAGATTTGTGTAAAACAAAATTTAATATGTAATTCTATTCAGGTTCTAAAAAATCGTTAGGTTAGGATAGTTCCGTAGTCAAAGAAATTGTACCTACATATGCAGTAAAAAACTTCTTATCTAAGTCATGAATAAGAAATACCTATAAGAAATATAGCTGTACATAATATACTAATATGCTGTATTTACTACTACATTACCACTATAGAAGGTATTACACATACATTTACCACTATAGAAGGTATTTTTTCCAAGCGGGTAGCATAAACTTTTTTTTTTGTCTGCTATAACTCGTTAGCAACTCGTTTCGTAAGTATATTTTGTTTACGGAACAAATAAATGATACTTATATATTGTGATTTCTCTCAATATTATCTGCCACACAGTCATTCATTAAATTATATTTAATGGCTCATTAACTAATTACGCTGACTTTTATATATTCAAACAAAGCGTTCAGACATCAGATGACGCTGAGAGTGACTATTTTTAGATCTATAGGTACAGAAGACTTGCACTTGCTGGACTTAAGTTATTGAACCTTATTTTTCATGTACGAGTAGCTACAAGGGCGAATTACACCGAAATCGACTAAGCCTTGGTAAAACGTATAAAGGTCTGATAAACTTTAGGGTCGAAAGCCTGAACAACTTTTATCTCCACGGTGGCCATACAAATATGATAGTTATAATTACCTATGGCATTTAGTAGTTGCGAAGCACAAGCGATCGAGGATTCTTGTCACTGGATGTTTACAGATTGTCTCCGGTTGCATCGTTAGGTAGTGTCGACTTGGTACCCAACAGTTCAGTTTCATGCCAGCAGTTGGACACGAAAGTGAAGTGATAAAAGACAGTTAAAAAGTTAACTTTGATACTGGAACAGTTAATTAAATAGTTAAGTAACATCTCTAAATAGTATAAAATCAAATTATTTAGCTAAATTGTGGGTATTAACAGTATTGTATGAAGAGATCGTAATCCGTGTTTAGTCGATTTTTATGCGATTTTCAATATCATGTAGTTAAGTTTAGATCCACGAGGAAGGTAAAGGAGGAGGAATAGGTATCACATAATCTTTAATCCTTAGGTACTGATATTATGGTTAAATGTAAAAGTGTGTTTGTTTGTTGATTTGTTCCTCAATCACGCAGCAACGGATCGGCGTTATTTTTTGCTATAAGTGACGACCTGGAAACTGACAGGCTATTTATTCCGTGAAATCGGAGTTTATAGCATTTTCAAAAACAAGTCTACGCAGACGAATTCGCGGGAAAAATATAGAAAATTAACATTATTGTTTAAAGGAACATAAAATTCAAAATATTTAAAATGCACTTATTCAAAGTAGATATTTTGTAAGTTTAATTAATTTAATGTTACTAATTTAATTACTCATGTTAGTGTTTATCTCATACTACTTGAACAATCGGATAAAATATTTAAATTTCTTTTTAATTGAAACGTTTAATTCTTATATACCTATTAGTGTTCGTTAAATTATAAGTAAATTTTTTTATCAGGGATTAACGTAAAATGATTAAAAAGTAGACTATAACCACGTATGTAAGTAGGTACTATGTATTTAGTACCTACTTACATACGTTTATGTTATACTTTTTATTTTAAGTTTATGGAAGTAAGCTAATAGAGCTATAAAGGCTTTATAAGGGTACACAAGATTACAAAGACAGTTTTCCGTGAGCATGGAATCCGTCGCCGCAATACGAGAACCATTACGCGATTGACCTTAAAACAAAGAGCCATTATTCTTTGACAACGAAACCCAACACTGCAGATTGTCCTGGGTCTAATAAATTCTTCTGAAAAGAGAAGTTATTTGTTCCATACAAATACTAGTAGCTTCGAGACACAAGACCTAACTAACTCAATCTTGCAACTAAATGAATTTGAATTTATATTTGAATAGATAAAATTAATTGCAATATACCTAACTGCCTCTCATTAAAGCGTATGTACGGTTAATTGAACGATAGCATAAGTTTTTATCATTTATGCCTATTCTTCAGAACTTTTGGCAATTTCCACAGGAGCATTAGGTATAGGTACAACTCAGGTTAAATTTTCCGGGAACAAATACAGAGATTTATTTGAAAATAATTTCATAAGGTAGGTAACTACTCGAAATGAACCACCCAGAATATTTTTTGATTTCAGATTCGCTTTTTCTTTACTGAGTAAGTACCTATTTATTCATAATAATAAATGTCGTGAATAGCTTAAAGATTCAATTTCTTCGGCAAGAGAAAAGGAAGATAATGATGTAGGACGTTTCACAGCAAACACAGTAGTGTGCAATGCTAAAGTTGGTCATGCATGTACTTACTTTGTTTGTTCTGAAATGCCTCGACTAACTTCACTGGAGTTTCAAGTGAATTAATTGAAGAAATGCGAAAGTTAGTGAAGCCTCAAGAAACTTAGGGTAATGCATAAACAACAGGAATGTTATGTACAGTATACTATTAATTCTATATGTAACGTTTTTGTTGTCTTGAATTGCTCTCCACTCATCATTCTGAAGCTGCATCCGATCGTCAAGAATCAAGATTTTTACAAAATACATAGGCATAGTCAAGTTTTATAGCTTGGCTAATATTCTTTTTTTTTTTTAAAAAAAAAAAAACGTGTGGCACTCGGGGACTGCCGCGGTAAAGCTATTGCATAGCATTTTTTATCAACGCCATCTAGCGGTGAGAGGAGTCTCGTGTCAGGTTATTTTCGTTACGGAATTTCTGGATTCGGTCTCCACGCTCAAGGCCCGCGATAGAGGCTATGCAATAGCTTAAAAATAGCGCCTTTTAAATTCATATACAAAAGGCTGCGGCTAACTTAATCTGCCCATACTACTAGAGCTTGTCTAAACTAAAATGATGCGCCCCACTACCGCATTTACGCACACAATACACTATGTATTGTCTCAACTAATTATGATGTAGTCGGGCGCGTCATTTCAGCTTAGACAAGCTCTACTTGTACTATAGCCTAGGGATTGTATAGACTATAATTGAATCGTTATTCGCTATTTTGCAGTGTTCTATAACCGAACTGATTTCTGAGAGGAACCACTCAGAAACGAACTCTATGGCATTCTTTCGGCGTTCGTCTAAATTTCCACGTATAACTTGAATTTTATAGGCAAGCTTGCTTCAGCTAGTCCTCATCGACAAAATAATATAATGAATACTATCTACCAACCTAACAATATACCTACTCTTGTTAAAAAAACTATACCTTTGGTTTAGAAATTAATAATTAAGTATGGAAAATTAAAATGAATACACAGAACTTTCATAAAACTGGACTTATATTTATTTAATGTACATGATAATGACTGAAACGGTTTTCATAAACTATAATTATGTAAATTATATAACAAAAATATTTGAGACCACAACTAAGGATATTTTTTGCTTAGGACTATGTTAGCAAAAACATGTTAGCATAAAATGTACTGTCATTTAAGCATAAATATATTATGTTATCATTATTTAATAAACAAATGATCAACCTTTAATTTTATATTCCATTCTGTTAGTCTTTAAATTTTGTGTTTTGTTTTATTAATAATGAAACTCATAACATTATTTTGTAACTATAATATTATGATGTCATAATTGATAATAGACCTTATATATTATTAATAGTATCTATTATCAATTATACAATATATTTTTCATATATATAAAACGCATTTGCATTATAATTTATGTGTTGTATATTAATATAGTTTGTAAATGATATGTTGTAAAACATAAGTATAGAAATATTAAATGCAATAATGGCTGTGAACGACGAAATGAACTTATGGCTATTTTACAATTATTATGAAATACAATATATTATTTTATTAATCACCAAAAAATTATCGTGACAGCCTCTTTAGCATTAAAACAATTAATATATTATTATTCAATTTATTATGGCCTAAAGCTAGGTTTATTTTATTTAGGGCCAATTTAACCAACGTAAAATAATTCATATCCGAGCGTTTTGATATTTTGGCATATTTTCAATACAAAAGCTATGAAAATATAAAAAAGCTCGTGTAAATCTTATTTTACGTCGGTGAAATCGTCCCTTAGCCGATAAAAAGAGAGTTGCGGTATTAAAGTTATCAAAGTATACAAATGCCGCGAACCCATTTTTTGCTAAGAATTACTTGCTGCGACGAATAAGTAAAATTTTTCGTATTTTACACCTTACATATAAAGATAAAAATACAATTTAAAAACTTTATAATTTAAATTGAATAGGCAAAAAAATTTGTTCCTACTACACTATAAAATCCTACAATAAACAAAAGTAGTTTGTTTGTAAACCTTTGTTTATTTTGGCGTAAAGTACGAACACAAAATAATGTCTACATTAAATCGCCTGCGAATGGACTGGAGCTAGTTATTGTACAATACTTAGCAAAATTTTAATTTTAACCAAGCATTTAATCAAAGTTTACAAGCAAAAGCTGAGATTCAAGGCTTTCCAGTTTTGTATTAAACAGACAAAATTCTAACATCACACATCTAATTGGAATATATTTTACGCTAGATTCGATATTTTCTATATAATTAATTTATGATTTGTATTAAAATGTCACGAGACTACTTTTCCTATTGCTAAAATGACTTTAAAAATACTTTGAGATAACAGCTCGATAAAAATAGCTATGACTTATGCACAGACAAAAGGCAAAAAAAATTGATAAATTTTTCACTGGCAATTTTTTTTGGCAACAACAACAAAAATATCAATGCATCTTGATAAAATTTAAAATGGCAATTATTTTAATGCACACTTTTTGTTCACTGGATTCAAAGGTTAAGGCGTGGACACATCACCACGGCGCGGCGTGTAATTTTATTAGTAGAGGAACGTCTCGTTCTCTCGAGACAAAACAATGGAGGATTTTAGGTGCAAAAATTTGAAAACAGAATTTTAAATACACGTTTCAATCGTTGATTGCTGCAGCCGGCGCAGCACACCGTATACGGCATCGTGCCGTGTCACCACATTATGCCGTTTCTTCAAACTTTTGTCCCTAAAATGGTCAATTGCCCTGTCCCAGAGAACGGGATGTACCTCCACTAATGGAATTAACAAATCAACATCAACATTATCAGCCATCTTTTTCAACTTAGTGACAACGAAACATCAACTGCCGAGCGCCGGCTCACGGCGCACCGTACACGGTACGGTACCGCGGCACGAGATCGTGCAGTTAACAGGTGGTGACGCCGCGCCATGCTATGTGCACACGCTTTTATAATTCGCGAAATATGTCACTCGTAAATCTATTTAATGTTGCCAATTCTGTTGTACACAATTTCTAAACTAAACACTGACAGGTCTAAACCTAGTGCTATCTTTTTCCTATGTACTTACTGATTGTATGGTAAGCATAGAATAAGAGAAAATCTAACAAACCTTTCTATAGGGGGCATCGCTAGGATTACGAAAGCTACAGATAGGTTTGAGGGATAGAAATCAGTGAATACAACATACGACCTTTTTCCGCAGGTTTAGTTTAAAAATTGACAGATTGTGTCCAAAAGAATTAGCAACAATTGTCACTAAAAGCTCAATTTGAGCGAAAAAACCCTAATTACTATTTTTTTCTAAAGTCCTATCAATTACGTCAGTTCTTTTCAGTAGTTTGTAAGGTACAGGTACTTCTATCTGAAGGTTTTGGGCACGGCCCGCGGTGGGGTGCGGATTATACTCTCCGCTTGGTAGTGGAGGTTGCACGGCTTGATCAACTCCTGGCCTCCTTGATGGATCCATTTGTTACATACTAGAAAAAACAACACATTCTGAATAGACGACCTCCTAATAATAATTGGCGACCTCGGTATCGATGTAAATATTAATCCTAAAATTAAATGAAGTAGACGAAGATAGAAAAAAGAAAAAAAAAGGTGAAGCTTATCTCTAAAATAGAATTTTTTTCTAGTTTCCCTCGAAAGTGAGTAAAGCATTTCACAGCTCGATTTGAAAAAAAAAAATGCAAACAGGACGACGTTTGTCAGCAATGGAGGATTAACCGTAGAGTTTTTTTTAATGATATTATAAATGGGAAAGTTTGGATGTATCAATGGATGGATGAATGTTTGTTACTCAATTTGGCTGTTTGCCACAGAGATAGATTATAGGCTGGAATAAGGCATAGGCTACTTTTTATCCCGGAAAATAAGAGACTTCCCGCGGGATTTAAAAAACCTCAATCGACGCGTACGAAGTCGCGGGAATAGAATAGAATAGAAGTATTATTTATTCTAATAAACTTTTACAAGTGCTTTTGAATCGTCGATGAATCTATACCATCATCAGCTACTAAAAAAAAATCAAAATTTATTTATATTTCATGTAGGCCAATTTGTAGCTCTTATGAGACGTCATAAATCTACCACCGGTTCGGAATGCAGATTCTGCTCAGAAGAGCCGGCAAGAAACTCAGCAGTTGCTCTTTTCAAAAAAATTTTTTTTTACAATGAGTAACAAAACTATGCTATGCACACAATGTTTCCACAGAGAAGTTTCAAAAATGCACACCTACTACAATCTAACACATCACACAACATGCATGGGTAGACACAAAGCAGACCCATTCCCGTTGGTGGCACCCGTTCACGAGCATGACGCATGACAATATAGAATAGAACTCACCCCACTTGGAGCCCCGCAGCACTGGGCAAGCGGCGTGGCGCGTGGCCAGGTCGCCCTCCCCGGAGGGGTGCAGGTTGAGCCAGAACACCGCCGCACCCTTCACCGGGAACACGCTAAGGCCCAGCTCCGTGAACACCGTGGCACCGCCCTGGGCTACGTCTGACATCTAAATAACAATTACAGGTAATTAAAAACGTTGTCTCTACCCTCAATTAAAAAAGTTGTCTTTACCCTCAATTAAAAAAGTTGTCTCTACCTTCAATTAACAAAAACGGGTGGAGCTGTGTCGGTGCACACGGCCGTTGGTTTTAACGTGAAACGTCTATATCTGCGAGTTTCGGGTATTCTACGCAGTGCCCCTCCCCCACCCGGCCCCGATGCTAACTCAAGATCTTGACAGTGAGATGACTATATACTCTAACTAGCTTTAACCCGCGGCTTCGCTCACGTTAGGTTCGATTTTTTAACCCCCTATTTAACCCTCTTGGGGTTGAAATTTTCTAAAATCCTTTCTTAGCGGATGTCTACGTCCTAACAGCTCAGGTAGCTGTTAGGTAGCGGTATACCAAATTTCAGCTCGATCGGTCCAGTGGTTAGAGCTGTGCGTTGATAAATCAGTCAGTCAGTCAGTCAGTCAGTCAGTCAGTCAGTCAGTCAGTCAGTCAGTCAGTCAGTCACCTTTGCCTTTTATATATTTAGATTAATGACATTGGATTCATGTTTCTAAGACTTAAAGTTTTGTAGTTATTAAGTTATAAAGACGATATAGACCTTTTCGTTACGGTACATTTTTCTGACTGGTACCCGTATATTTTGGTGTAATTATAAGACGTTTCAGGTCAAAAAGTTGTCTATACCTTCAATTAACAAAATTGGGTTTTAACTAAATTTTTTTTTATAAACTTAAAATAATGGTTTTTAATATAATAACACAACACCATTTTTCTTTATTTGATATCTTAATAGTCTCGGAAATATAGAGCTTTTAAGTTTCCTGCTAGAGAAAGAGAGCGCTACTAAATCATGACGTCATAAGCGAGTAGCTCTATAAACTCTCTACCTATAGAAAATTTTAAATGTGTTCAGGCGGTTACTTTCTCAATATACTTAAGAGAGATACCCAAAAAGTTTAAACCGGTGTCCAATTTATTAATTACTAGCACTAATAATAATTATAATGAAATAGTACTTACGTAAAATAGAACTGTTGCGATCCGATTTCCATTGAACTCTTTGAAAGCATTTTCTTGTTTCTATAACAATGACAAAAAGTAATTAAAAAATACAAATCAACAATTAATAAATTTAAATTTTTATCGATGTATTCGTGACTCACTAAGCTTATTGTTATTAAGTTACATACGTATCTCGTACGCACTCTACGTATCACTTTTTTTTTCATTTCTTCATGTAAAGTACCTATACCACTCAATTTCACCTTACTCACTTTCAAGGGAAGCTGGAAGTATATTTTTTTTCTTCTAATATTATAAAATTCTTATATGTACATAAAAAATAAAATAAAAAAGACGTGTGGCACTCGGGGACTGCCGCGGTAAAGCTATTGCATAGCATTTTTTATCAACGCCATCTAGCGGTGAGAGGAGTCCCGTGTCAGGTTATTTTCATTACGGAATTTCTGGATTCGGTCTCCACGCTCAAGGCCCGCGATAGAAGCTATGCAATAGCTTAATAAATAAATAAAGTTTAACACAGATTGAAAACTAAAACTTCATTGAAATACAAATCACTGAATATTTTGTATGCCCATTTGGTCACATTGGTATTTACCCGAGCAAAATCGAAATGCGGTTCGTAGTGGCCGCCAATGCCGTAGTTGACCACTTGCAACTCTTCCGCAGACATCATGTTGAGGCCGGTGAAGTCGGCCACGCGGCGGGACACCCGCGCAATGACGGGCGACTCCTCGTCCTTGAGCCAGCCCGACTTGCTGATGCGGTAGTGCGCGGGGACCAGCTCGCCCGTCTTCGGGTCGTGCACTGTCGCGCGTTTGAACTGTTAAGTGATAATTTTTAATTTTTTATTGAAGTGTTAACCTACACTTAAAGGAAATAACATAATAGATTTATAAATACATATCAAAAATTCCGAGGCCGGCGGGATTCGAACCCACGTCTCTCTGGGAATCGCGCCCGAGTGTGTTAACCGCTACACCACGGCCGAACCACACGTCAGCCACGAAATTAGTGAAATGTATCTACTTTTTCAATCAGTTTTATAGCAACTGTTAGCGACATCTAGTAGCGACACATTACAGTTGTCGATCTACTTTTTTCCAAGACACCATATTACAATGGATGGAATATTATAATGGATGGAATTTTTGATATGTATTTATAAATCTATTATGTTAAGTGATATATACAGCGTGAAATTTTTATTTATTTATTTATTTAAAGACTATACAACAAAGTGATGCAAGAACAGATTAGAACGATGATCCCGCAGAAGTATAAACTGTGTTACAGTGATCAGCGCCCTCCTTGTACATTATTAACAAAGACATACAGTAAAGACATGATATGACAGACAAATTAAGTTATTTTAATTATTATTTTTTTACTAGCAGATGTCCGCGACTTCGTTCACGTGGATTTAGTTTTTAAAATCCCCGAACTCTTTATTTTTCCGGGATAGAAAGTAGCCTAAGTGTTATTCCAGACTATAATCTATCTCTGTGCCAATAAATTTCAGCCAAATCGGTTCAGTCGTTGCGGCGTGACTGAGTAACAAATATTCATCCATCCAAACTTTCGCATTTATAATATTATAATAACTAGTTGATGCCCGCAACTTCGTTCGCGTGGATTCAGGTTTGGTAGTTCCCGCGGGAACTCTCTTATTTTCCGGGATAAAAAGTAGCCTATGTGTAAGTCCACACTATAATCTATCTCTATGCCAAATTTCAGCCAAATGGGTTCAGTAGTTTTTACGTGAAAGAGGAACAAACATACATCCATCCATACTTACAAACTTTCGCGTTTATTAGGATAGGATTAGGATTTAGTAGGATAGGATTTGCTCTCAGTAGTAAGTGAATTCTTTAATGTCAAAATTGCGTGGAAACAATCGGCTTGACTTGGCTTAACCACCGTGAACATAGAAACAACAATCTAACCCTCGGCTTAGCCATCTCCTTGATGTGCTCTATCTCGGCGTCGCTGAGCACGTCGCGGAACAGGACGATGTCCGGGTTCCGGTACACGTACTCCATTTTCACGGGCGCCAGTTTCAGGTACGGGTGGTTTTCAGTCAGATACCGACATTTTAATCTGTAAAATAAAATCAAAATCTAGCCTTTAAACTCCTCAATGTCCTAATCTATACTAATATAATAAAGTGCAAGAGTTTGTTTGTTTGAACGCGCTAATCTCTAAAACTACCAGTCAGATTTGCAAAATTCTTTTTGTATCTGATAGCCCAATTCTTGAGGAAGGTTATAGGCTATTCAACATCTCGGTACGGCTCTTAGAAGCCGAGCAAAAAGAAAAAATAGCGCGGGCGAACAATGCGATGCGGTGAGTCGATTGTCGAGGGTGGTCACCCGACGAGAGAACCGAACAAGAACCGAACCGAAGGCTATCTGTTATTAATCCGGAAGATCAAACAGTTCACACGGGTTTATTAAAAACGAAATCCACGCGGGCGAAGTCGCAGGCAACAGCTAGTAGATTTATAAATACATATCAAAAATTCTGAGGCCGGCGGGATTCGAACCCACATCTCTCGGGAATCGCGCCCTGAGTGTGTTAACTGTTACACTACGGCCAAATTGAACCACACGTCAGCCACGAAATTAGTGATATGTATCTACTTTCCTCAATGTCACCTACTAGCTTTTGCCCTCCGCTTCGCTCACGTGATAAACGTAAACTGGCTCTTAAGCCAGTTTACGTTTATCATTCCCTTTCTCTCGCACATTATAATATTTTCAATTATTATAAAAATCTAAGTATACTTTTGACCTCATTGGTTTATTACTATATAAAATAACGAAATATAAAATACATATGACACTTCCATTTAATATTTGAATCTGTTGAACAAAGCAACGTACTTTTTGGCGACTTGGCCGGGTATTTCCATCTCTCCGCGGCACAGCGCTTCGTATGTCTTCCTTTCCTTCTCGTAAGTGGAAAGCTCCTCTGGTTTTTTCTCCGTCTTATCGTCATCTGCCAAATATTCGTCTATGTCCACTTCACCTGTATCCTGTAAATAAAGCTTACAGTAAATTAACTAATTTAATCACTACAATAATTGTTCATTTTGTAGTTAAAAGATCACGTTACCGGTTTAAAGAAAGTACCTACCTGATGTTTTAGAATTACTAATGCTCTACTTTACCTGAAAATTACTTTTTTCTAGTACTCTAAGATAAGGTAGGGCTTAAAGCTGTTACCGTCTTGTGATTAAGACTTAAGACTTCGGCTTCATTTTCAGGGGTCTCGATTTCGAAATTCGAATACCCAGATCCCGTTAAAATTGGCTCTACCGTTTAAAACGTATGGGTGCCATCGCTCGCGATTTCTCGAAGTTCTGTGGTAAAACGGTGAGGGAGAGGATAAGATAGAGATTCAAAGTCAACTGGAAATATATGTAAGTAACCCTCACGAAAAATAGTGAGGCGCGGTCTTAGTGGATTGAATATAATCTATAGTAAGGTTGATCAAAATAAAAAAGAGACGTAGTAACAAGCTATAATTTAAAAAAAAAAAAAAAAAAAAAACACGATTGCCCAGACAAAAAACGAAATAAAAAGTTAAATACCACACAGTCATATTGTCTTTGGAATCTTATTTACATTTTTAAATGATATTTTTTTGCGAATCTCTGGATATTGAACTATAGTGTTATATATTTTTGGAATCCACTCATCATTTTCTAGACGTTGATTACATACTTAATCTTATTTTCGAATTATTTTTTTTCAACTTTAGTCTTTAATGCGGGACCGTGGTCATCCCATCATTTTTTTTTTAATTTTACTAGCCTATGCCACCCGGAATAAGTTAAGGATTCTAACGATACCTCATTCATCAAGATCGGTACAGGCGTATAAAATTTATGGTGGAATATAGAAACTAGGGTTGCCAGATTTTTTTTAGTGATGCCAGATTTAGTGTCAATTTTTTTATATTTTTCCGAAGATTGAGTCAGTTTTAACATATTATTATTGGTTTTAACATATCTGTAAAAATCAATACAGTTATAATCGTAATTAAAAACGGTAATCAACTCGTTTTTTTACGAACGTTACATGTGTGAATAATTCACACACGTAAGCGTTCATCGATCTAGGCAGATCGATTTCATAATTAAAAACGAGGTACGGTTCAAGTACGGGACAGAGTCAGTCCCGCCGGGATATTTTAAACTGTGTCTAAAATATGGGACGTCCCGGGAAAAACGCAACGCTAATAGAAACTCACATACATACATATCTACATACATGAACCCTGAAAACATTATACTCCTTTTTTCAGGCAGTCGTATAAAAAGACCTACCCCGCGCAGTCTCTTCTTGAGCTTGGCTTCCTGCTCGTCGAGCGCCTTGCGGTAGTGCGGCACGTTGCCGAGCGCGCGCGCGTGCTCTGGGTCCAACTCCAGCAGCTTCTTCGTCCACAGCATTGCCTTCTTCACGTCATCTACAAGCACCATTCATTTTTTGATATATCGCTCATTTGCGACAAGAGTGACATAATTCAAAATCGACGATGAGAGAATTCTCTCGTTAGAGAGTAATGTTTTGTGGATGCTACGGTCCCGAAACAACACGGCGACAGTGCATTACGTCACATTTTCTCTCGCTCTTATTTTTTTGTGCTTAGCGTAATGTTGTTTTTATAGCAAAAAGTTTAAATATTAATAATATTTGACACTAAAATTGGTGAATTTTGAATTATGTCACCCTTGCCGCAAATGAGCGATATACTTTTTTTATTCAATGACAAGATAATTCTTGACTGCGATCTCACCTAATGGTAAGTGACGACGCAGTCTAAAATGGTGGCGGGCTAACTTGGAAGTGTTGCAGGCAGGTAGGCAGGCAGTGTACATTCAACCCATACCCCTAATCGGTTTCTACTCGCCATGATGCCGGAATGCTAAATCGCTTGGCAGCACGTCTTGACGGTAGGGTGGGAACCAGCCACGGCCAAAGCCTCCCACCAGACCAGACCGGAGACGATTCAGAAATTATAAATTCCCAAATTGGCCCCGGCGGGAATCGAACCCGAGACCTCCCAGCTATAAGGCATTTACGCCAGGGAGGTCGTCAAAAAAAAAGTTTCCGACGAATTGCAAAATACATAGTCAAAAATGTGTTTGTAATATATGGCTGCTAGCAAGTGTGATTGACAAAATTTTAAAAGAGACCAAAAAACATATTTGTGATAGCCCTTCTGAATTCTCTTCAGTATCTGTTGGTGAATTAATGTTTCGTAAATAAACTACTTTGAAAGCTTTTATTGGATATATTTATTACTTCGCTAAGCCATCTAGAAAACATGTTTTTTTTTTGCCGCTGTAAAATTTTGTCAATCACACTTACTAGGTTTTGAAATGGGGCAGCCGTATAGTTTTGACCCATTGACATAATAATATCCCAAAATCCAGTATAAGCCTCTATAGCCCAATGGTTAAAGGTGCGCACTGAAACTGATAGGTCGCAAGTTCGAACCCCACCCATTGCACTATGGTCGTACCCACTCCTAGCACAAGCTTTCCGCTTATTTGGAGAGGATAGGAGGATATTGGTCAACTTCAGCTTGGCTAATATTTTTTTTTTTTAAGTATTATTATGTCAATAAATTAAAAAAAAAGAAGTGTGGCACTCGGGGACTGCCGCGGTAAAGCTATTGCATATCATTTTTTACCAACGCCATCTAGCGGCTCACCGTAGAGGAGTCCCATGTCAGGTTATTTTCGTTACGGAATTTCTGGATTCGGTCTTCACGCTGGCCCGCGATAGAAGCTATGCAATAGCTTAAAATAGTTTCTTACCCAGCAAGTAGTGTGAGAAGCTAATGTACTCGAGTATGTCGACCTCCGTGAAGGTACGCTCCTCCTCGTCCTCCGAGTACTTGCGCAGGGCCTCCATCATCCACGCCAGCGCGTTGGTGTAGTCCTTCTCGTTGTACAGCGCCTTGCCCAGCTCGTAGCAGTCGCCCGCACTCATTGAGGTACTGTCACACAAATTCATCATCATCATCATCATTATCATCATCACCAGCAACCAACCAATGGCTGTTCCTCGCAATAGCCGGAATGTTCTGCTGATTCCGTACTCCGAGCTTTAAAGATGACCACACCTTATATTGATTATCTTGTTTAAAATTAGCTTAAAACTATGAATAAATAATAAGTAAGTCTAACTGCGTTAAAAAATGACCCCAACAAAAATTGGAGATTAAAATTAAGCCGTTAAAGGCGGGGATTAAAAACATAAATAGCACGTCAACGGTTGGTCATTTTTCTTGCACGTCAAATTTTCATAACATCGTCCAATGACTCAGCTGGCATAGCAAACATAGCACGCGCGCGAACCAATCATTGCTTTCGTTCTGAATTTGAACCGATCACCAAGCATGTCTACCTGTAACCTTGGAAGTGATTCGTATGATTCGTATTTTGAATCATACGTTTTGGTTTGAAGTAGGGCCATTTTTTGAGTGGATTTTGTTCTGAATTACTTATTATTTATTCGTAGGCTTAAAAGAAATAATAAAACTGACAAAATTGTAAATTGCTTAAAATAAAACATTAACTAATGCCAAAAAAAAAACCACTGATGGCTCGCGGCTCACTATTGTGAGCAGGGGCAGCCACCAACTTTTTTTTATGAAAATTAGTATTAACTAAGCGAGGCCACATACGATCAGTTTGCCGCCAAGTTTGCATGTTTTTCTGACATGTGAAATCTAGTGATGGTATATTTACCGCAATTATTAATGTACATATTTGAAAATATTTTACCATCAATTAAAAAAAAGTAAAACAGTCACACAGATAATTTTAATACGTGTAATTAATTAAAAAACCCTCACCTTTACAGACCAATATGCTAATAAAATTATTGTTATTTGAATACAAATGAGGTGGACAAAAATGAATACAAATGAGATGGACAAAAAATGTTTTGTTATTTACAGTTGGTCATATCTAAACGAACCTATCCATCACCAAGTAGTATTATGCATTGACACAGATAAATAATAGATATATACCGTATGATTGTAAAATTCGCAATAATAAAAAATTAAATAGAATAATACCTCCCCGAAGATAGATGTAAATTAATATAAAGTAACTCAAGACCTGAGGGATCACCCAAAAAAATTTAAAAGTAACTTACGATACGGCTATCCAATCATCTTTACTGTAAAAAAACTTTTAGTGAAAATAAAAAAAAATATAAAAGGCAAATAGGTAGCTACACAGTAGGTATTTGGCCTTAAAAAACTATTATGCTAAATATTTCAAAAACATTATTAAAAAAAAAAAGAATCTATTTCTTGGCAAATTAATGTTTGCTACTTACATAATTGGCGTATCACTGCAAAATTACATAATTATTGATAAGTGAATGGAATAAAAGAATAATCAATTTGTGATAATATAATGAATTTTTTAAATGTAGTTCTTAATTGAATTAAAATAGTATTAGCTGCTGTACGGCCAATAAATAACAACGCGAGTCAATATTTAAAAAATGTGTGACCGTCACGAGCTGACAGATTTATGAAACATCGAAATAGATGGTTATCGAAAGGATATATTTAAAGAAAACTAATAAATAAATATGGATTAAATTAAATAAAAACTTAAAGTTTCGAACGAAATTAATTCGAAGTAGAGAGCGCCGTGAGCATGTCGGCATAACAGCGTCATGCCGTTTGCCGAATGGATCACAGGCCTTATTCCACCACACTGGTCCAATTCAATTAGGTATTTTATTGTGTGTGGGTATTTAAATGTGGATTTTCATTAATTACAATCGAAAATGTAACATGAAAGAATAACATTCGTAAAAACAGAAAATAAATCGGTCAAAAAACAAACAAGTTATACGCCGTTTTACTGCGACTGTATCCGTCTCTTTCTAATACGTTATTTTGTATGGACAGTGTACGGAGCTACTGAATTTGTGACGCCACATGTCAGTAAAGCTCTCTCTATGTAACAGGATACTTTCAAACTCTATATTTTCGAGGCTAGTTAAGATATTAAAAAAACGAAAATGACATTGTGTTTTAATATTAAAAAACTTTATTTTAATTATATAAAAAAATAATTAGTGAAGTACCCAATTGACATCTTTGAAACCATTTTCTCCTTTATCATTGAAGCATGACTACTCACTTGGTGGTAAATGAGGAGATAATTATTAATTAGACAAATATTCTCACCTGTAAATGACTCCATTCAGTCTCCCTTCGGAAAGATCTTTGACATCGAGATGGTAGGTGTCTTGTAGCCTCGTGAGAGCTTGGGCAGCTCCGACGAGGTCCTCTAGAGTTGGATACTTCACATCGCTGTGGTTGTTCAGTATCGTTATGTTCTTAATATACGCTGTAAACAAAAACATTCCATTACTCTGATATCAATAGATTGGGGTGTGGATAAAGGTGGTCTTATAACCTAACCGGTACCAGACCAGGCGCATATCGCATTTTATCCAATCCTGACGGGCCAACTCAATGGGCTAACGTACTGCGAAGGCATAAGAGTTACGCGATAGAAAGAGAGGCAACTTCGTGGCGAATATCACTGTATGCTGTATAATGCAATAATTTAGCGATGTGCGACCTGAATTTGCACTTTATTGTGTGACTACTTGATGCCCGCGGCTTCGCTCCCGTGGATTTAGTTTTTAAAATCCTGCGAGAACTCTTTGATTTTCCGGGATAAAAAGTAGCCTATGTCACTCTCCCGGTCCGCAACTATATCCATACAAAAATCACGTTGATCCGTTGCTTTTTTCTGTACATGTAGTATTATATATTCTGATCCGGTACCTTATCCTTTCCCATTCTTAAATTAACGTTTTTTAATGAATGGTTCCTCCATTAAACATGACTTATTTTCCCCTTTCCCCACCAAAGTAACCGCAAGGCTTGTTTTAGGAGTGGGTCCGACATTAATGCAACAGGTGGGATTTGAAGTTCAAACTCTATTCGACTTGTTGCAACTATTGTTGTATCGATGGTTCGAACTTTGAGCCTTCGACCTTTCAGATTTCAGTCCGACCCCTTGACCGTTGAACTATTGAGACTAACAGAATTCATTTCGTTAGAGATCGTCAAAAATCCAAAGGTTAGGCATTGTATTAAAGTCACATATCGATATTACAAGCTTTACATGCATCTCACGTATAATGACCGCATCGACGAATTCCTAAGCTATTTCTGTATTTAATTTAAGAAGGATTTACAAAAACAATGGACAATGGCAGCTTTGTTCAAAATTTTAGCGAAAGATTAGTTGACACACCATAATATTGAAAAAAAAAAATTAAGATCTACCTAACTAGGTAATTGCCTAATTAATAGCTTCGATTTTACAGTACATAAAAAACAGCAATCAAATATTTTAAAAACGCCTCATAAAAAATGTCGTTAATTTAAATCGCACATTGTAATAAAAAATATAAATAAATAGATTCCCACGTTGTTGACGAAGTCGTGAACGATAATAATCAATAGGTAATATTGGCTTGCCGTAAAATTACAATTTTATGTGAAGCCGCATTACACGATTGTGTCATAATAAAAGTCGTGATGCACGTTTCTAAGTAAATCTTAAGTAAATTAAGTTGAAAAAAAAATGCAAATAAAATATGAAATTATTTTGTACAAATGCATGTAAATTAAACATTTAAATCACTCTTCAAATTTTATAGGCAACCTGATATACTTTTTAGTGGCAATTGAAGTCGGTTTTTAAAAAGAATTTTTATTTAAATTATGTGTTCTGATCTGGTTCTGACGTTCTTGTCTATGTGCGATTGAGCTCTGACGACAATCTGACAGACAGACAAAATAGTGAAACTTATAACACCACTTTTTGCGTCGGATTTTTATAATCAATAGGTATCAAGAATCACCTAGTATACAGCTAATGATTTCATAACGTGCTAACATTTCGTAGAATAAAATTCCGTAATGTTTACTCACATTATGACAAGTTAAATACCTACGCTACAAGAATATAATGATGATGATGTGTTAAGAGTGCTAAGGACATATTTTTAACATAGTCTCAAAGCCGACTGTTATTTTAATTGTTGTTGGACGTTGGAATTATCTCATAGATAAATTCTGTGCCTCCTATGATGAGTGATTTAAGTCGAGTTGTACCCTTTTTGTGTATTTTTTATTTTTTTTTTCTAACTCACGTTTCTAGAAACTGCTAGAATAATATATTTTGCATATTTTCAAAGTTTGATGTCATATGGAATATTGTTATGGGGTTCTGCTGCTGATTGGAAAACCATTTTTATACACCAAAAAAGGGCTATCCGTGCAATATATAAAATGAAACCCAGAGATTCTCTAAGAGCCTTTTTTGAAGATATCAGTATATTGACTATGCCATCACTTTATATCTTTGAAAATATTATGTATGCTAGAAAACATCTTCCATCTCTAATAAAGAACACCGTCTGTCCTTCGATCACAGACTTATTTTTCTATGATCGAAGCGTCTGTCATAGTTATAATTTGCGACATTCGAATGTTCAGTTGGCCGTGCAGAAATGCAGGTTATCGAAAACAAGTAAGTTATTTATAGGAAACTCTATACGCTTTTACAATAAAATTCCAAAGAACATTACAAATCTCTCTGACATGCAATTTAAAGCAAAAATTAAATATATTCTAATAAAAAAGGCATATCATAAAATAAATGATTTTATAGAAGATAAAAACGCCTGGAAAATCTAAGTTTGCACAAGCCATTGTGAGGTTAGGAAAAAATTAATTATGTGCTATTGTTTATATCTTTTCTTTTTTTTTTGACATAAAAATTATGTACTTTCTCGAGTACCTATTTTTTTTTAATCATATTTGTTATGTTTAATGACATCACATTATTATTATATTTTTACCCTTGACATAAGAAGTACATAATTTTTTCTTTTGACATTTAATTTATTTATTTTTATTAAGTATTTTGTACTTATTGATGTAAAATTTGTTGACATTCGTAAGCGCTTTTGTAAGTCATAATCGAAGAAATAAACAATACAATACAATATGTTTTTGTTCTAACTCACGTTTTTTATCTACTACAGTTTCGGAAACAATTATAACTGGCAGGATTTTTGAAAGAATATCGTGAATATGCTATATATAGCTGTAGAATGAATACCTCATTAAAAAAGTATATTTTTATTTTTGAGATGAAATGAATTTATGGCGTTTCTAGTAACAACCCTATACAAACTCAAATTACGCCGCGCCGTCGCACGCGCACTTTTTTTAATTATATACACAGTTATCTGACTATCAGCTCTCAGCTTATCTAAACATCTAGTGAGTTTTTTTCACACAATGTTAAATAGATTGAAGATAATATTATGAATTTACTTTGCCACTTTGCGTAATATTTATTCACATGCATTTAAGTACCTAAAGAGAGAGAGATCTAAGCTTATTGTTTGGTATTTTAATGCATATGTGTCTACATATATGAAATAATCTTGAGAGCTGGTATAGTACGTAAATATAGAGAGAAACCTTGAACGGTGGTATTTTCCGAACCTCTTTCAAAGAGAATGTAACCACTCCGTTTTAACCTCTTTAATGTCATCACATCATACTAAGGTGCAGCTTTTATAAATAGGTAATTCATTAATAATACGAAAATGATGCATTAATATAATTGACTCACAATATTATAGTCATAATGGATTGCGAGATAACATAACATTTATAAAATGAAATGACGCTTGCACTATAAAATATGACATAGGTACTGTGTGTTTGAAATCGATTTAAAGTATTTTTTATAAAAAACCATGTTATTAATTACTTTTTATTTATTTAACTTAAGATTAAGTGCCGATTTCGTTGAGTAACGTTTAACCGTGGAATTTTGATAATTCAGCAGATTTTCAATACAAAAACTTTTAAAGTTGAAATTGGTGCTGTAATATCGACGATTCTATCTCTAGCCGATGCATAGTCGTATCCACTCCTAACACAAGCTTTCCGCTTGTTTGGAGGGGAGAGGAGAATATTAGTCAGGTTCAGGTTGGCTAAAAGTCGTAATCATCTTTAAAAAAAATGCGCTGAAAATGTTAACAAGTGCAATTTGCATACCTGTTCCAGCTACTATGTTCTTTTCAATTAAATCCAAATCTGTCGTCAGCCTCTTGATCAAAGTAAACGCATTTATTGGATTACCCAAATAATTGGGAATGTCATCCATTGCTTTCTCATGTTCATTTCTGTACTTTGTTAGATGCCTGTAAACAATTTAAAGCCAATGTGTTGAATCCAATCACAACATATGTAGGTACTTGGTCACACAATTGATTTTATTGCCTAGACTTCTAGAGCACTTCATATAATCGAGATAGATTGTACTGGTCTTTAAAAAAAACTTCTAACGTTTAAATTATGATTTACAGCAGGGGTGCGCAGACATACCTACACCGATCTATCCTTACTAATATTATAAAGGCGAAAGTGTGTTTGTTTGTTGGTTTGTCCTTCAATCACGCTGCAACAAAGCAACGGATCGACGTGATTTGTCGCATGGGTATAGTTGAGGACCGGGAGAGTGACATCGGCTACTTTTTATCCCGGAAAATCAAAGAGTTCCCGCGGGATTTTAAAACTACATCCACGCAAGCGAAGCCGCGGGCATCAACTAGTTAACAATAAAAGGCGACAAACAGAAAAAAAATTAGATAAAGGCATTTAATAAGTACCTAGTTACGTACATATTTTTCTTATGTTTTTGTAAGTATGCGCGCGATCGATTCTAACAAACCGCTTGCGATCGGTCGACCACGATCGACTGTTTGTTTAGCCCTGATTTACATATTTACTTAAACATAAATACCTCTTTAAAATGGTTATCCTCTTTTCCTCCTTGTTAATGTAATCATCTAAATCGTCTATAATCTTCCTGTGTGTCTCCAATAACGGCTCTACATCAGATATGGCAGTGAATAGTTCCCCTCTTGTATATGTCCACAAATTTAATACGACGAAACATATAACATATGAAATCTTCATCGTAGAGAACATTTTGTCACGCCGTTTCTGTAACAAGAATAACCCTTACTAATATTACATATATTATGTTTGTCCTTCAATCACGTAGCAACGGAGCAACGGATCGACGCTTTTTGGAATGGGTGTTGAAGAGAGATAAATACTTATGCTGAGATCTATATATAATATAATAATAATATATATATATATATATATATAATTATTGAAGGGGGCTCCACTACTGTTTTTCTCGGCTTTTTGGTACGGAACCCTTCGTATGCGCGTCCGACTCGCATTTGACCGGTTATAAAAACCCTAACTCCACGCTGGTAAAGTCGCGAGCAAAAGTTAGTAAAAAATATGTTAATGTAAAGATTGGTAGAGCACAAATACTAATGACAAAAGCATGTGGTTGTGTGTTATAAAAAGTTCAATTATTTCCTCTGCGTTTATGTAGGGCAAATACCTATTGACCGGCGGGTTCATTTTGAATTGATAAAATCCTACTATCATTGGTTGTTTCATTTAAATGAGTCAATATCATAGCTGGTTCGGGTTAAAGCATCTTTCGGTATGCCAACAGCTATTTCAATTCTATTTGAGTATTTAATTTACATAAGAAAGTAATAATTATTAATTGTATGTGTATGGCTGGATGGAGGCTTTGGTCGTGGCTTGTTACCACCTTACGGTCAAAGACATGCCGCTGAGCGATTTAGCGATCCGGTACGATGGTTTAAAAACCGATTAGGTATATGGGCCTTATTTAGTTCCATGAGTCCTTTTCCCTTCCATGTTACCCGGCTACCATTTTAGAATACACCCTCACTTACCATGAGGTGAATACAGTCATACTACCAAGTTAGGTATAGGGTCATGCAATAAAAAAAGTAAATTGAAAGATGAGTTCACACAACATAAAAGGCAAATATCAATCAATTTAAGCCTACAAGAATTTAATAACCTATCATAAATATTAACATTTTATGATGTGTCACAAATCACAATTATGCTACTGCCGATAGAATTAATTATTCGATAGCAAACTTAGTTTTTTAGACAATGCAATAAAATCAATTAATTGATTAGCCATAAATCTTTTTAACGTCGAAATTTGGACGGAATTATCATATTATATTTGTTGAATCGATAATTCAAATGTAAAATTATGACCACGCGTGACGATTAATTAATTATTAATTATTATTAATATTTTATGATTGGAACAATAAAGAAGTCAATAACTTAGTTAAAAGTTAAATATTAAAACACCCGCCTACTAATCAATCCACTAAGCAATCAATCGTTTCACTTTTTTATTTCAAAAGGTTAACTTATTTTATAGAAAATAATATTGAATACATACGTACGTAAATGTCTTCAAATGTTATCGTATTCGTTTTTTATATCACTATAAATAGAACTGATGGAACATCAATTTTATCTATAACCAAACAGTCGAGAAAAATCACACGAAAACAAAAAAAAAATGATATGAAATGAGTAGAGGGACTTCCTCTATCCGGCGGCGACATGCGATCAATGAAGACTACGTGCGCCAGCGCAGCACCCAGGCCGGGTCAACGGACATATAAACTTTGCGCAGAAGCTAGCGAGTAAGCGAGTAGCGGCCAACAAGCGTGACCTTATCAAACGGCGATAGGGTCACGTTCGGGCATCAGCTAGTTAGTAATATTTAGATACCAATTGTCACAAACCGAGCTTACTTATTCCTTAAAATACCAGAAAAAATCGCCGCGATAGATCAAATAAAACATACTCTATAAACCTCGCGTGAAACGTGATAGATGCTAGCGTTTAGGAGTGTAATAAGCGCCAAAATATACATCAGGTATTCTAATAACTCGTAAAATTTTAACCTAATTTTTAAACTAGTTTTTTTTCGGATAGTTTAAACTTGATTTACTGCTGTAAAAATCAAATCTGCATCTGAAGACGTACCACTGTAAGATACATTACACGCGCTCTTAACAGAAGATGAAATAACGCCCATTCATAGATAAAAATAAGTAAATATTTTAGATTTTAGCAATAAAGAATTAACTATTTCTATTCTATTTTTTTTTTTATTTATGCTTGTATTGTATTAGTAGTCCCCTCTCCGTCCAAAATAAATGGTAAGCTTGTACCTATTAGAAGTTGGTAGGCCAATAATGCGATTGGTGGAGATTAACCGTCGACCTCTCAATTTTCAGTCCGCACCTTTAACCATTGGACTATTGGAGCTTTTTTAAAAATAAAATTGAAGTGTCTATCTGATGTATGCGATTGCGAAATAACTGCGTTTTATAAAGCCCATACGTTTATTTGTGCGATAGCATCAAACACGTTTTTAAATTATTGTCTGTCTGTCCCTTTGTTCCTACTGCCCTAACCTTTGGGACGGCTGAACCGATGCGATGGTATTTTCGAAGGCATGTGAATTTGAAGTAATTCAGACAGATGGGCAAGTGCAAATTCACCCAAGTAGACTCAGAAACCTCACTCCGCTCCTAATAAGTACTAACACTTGGGTGCTAGTTAAATAAAAAAATATCTAATTTTAGAGCTCAAAAATTTTATGACGCGAGTTTTTCGATATAGCTGGTTAAGGTAGGTCTATGACATACTATAATCGCTTCCGATTAGTTTTTCATCAATCATTGTTCATTTTATCAATCTACTAATCTATTGTAACATGTCCTTCAAATGCACAACAGTGGAACAACACCCAAGGTTGGCTTGCTACTTTGCGTCGTCGTTAACCAACATTTGGCCAAATACGATTTTTTATGCTATCTTATTTAGAAAAAATTCTCTATCAATCCATTAAATCGGTATTCTCTTTACTGCTGTAGTTTTTAATACAACAATATGAAAAACATCGTCAATTAGTTATCAAAAGGCGTCATTTCTTTATAAATTCCCGCTTTTTGGATCATAGGACGAAATATGGTTTTGATATTTAACAACCCTTTAGGTTTAGGATGGCAGGACATTTAAATATGTTTTTGAAAATTTTTATTTAGTGTTTTTTACGTTTTTGAAAATTCGAGGATCCCAAGAATTCCTGGGATAAAAATAGCTCATGACTGTATGCAGAATGCAAGCAATTTCTGTGCCAATATTCGTCAACATCATTTCTGCAATTTTTTTTCTATTTGTAAAACGAATATTAGCCAAGCTGGACTTGAATAATCTACTCTGCCTTCCAAATAAGTGGAAAGCTTTTGTTAGGACTATAACAACAGTGCAACAAGTGGAATCACACATTGGACCTTTCAGTGTAACAGCACCCTTAACACCCTAAAAAGCCTCAAGCCTAACTTGAGGCTTTTTTAGGTTAGACCAAATGGTCCAAAATAACAAATTTTTTATTTTTTACCTTGGAAGCAGTTATTCCTGGGTAAAATTAAGCCCAAACTAATCCTTATATAATCCTCTACCTGCCTGTAAAAATCCCTTCAAAAATGGTTCAGCCATTCCAAAAAATAAAAAAGTTTAAGCAGTATAAAGAGACAGAATGAGAGAGAGAGACAAATATTTGAGACAGAGACAGACAGACAATTATAAAAACATACCTTTGGGTTACGCTACCTTACAACTAATATATCATAATATGAGCCTAAAAATATGCAGTTATTTTGAAATATATAATAATAAAATTTTAAATTAAATGATAAAATTTCGAAAATAAAGCAACAGAAAGATAAACCAGTTGAAAAGGTTTGCTGACATTCAATTAAAATTCAAAGGATCTGAATGTACTAGTATCAGTCTACTTATATACAAATTTAATTAAACTGTACATCTCTGAAAACATTTGAAAATTTAACAATAATCACAAGATATACCTATGTGAGTGAAAACATCTTTACCTATAAAATACTACTGTGACTGACTGACTAAACAATCAAACAAACAGCAACTGACAGCAAAGCAAAGCTCAAAATAGTATATGTACCTAAAAATCAGAAATTTAGACAAAATATTGATTGAAGTGCTATTCTCAAAGGGGTGAATTAGCAAAATGGCAAATAACGGCAAACATAAATGTTTCTTCTTAAAAACTTTAATATTAAAACCCCATTCACATGGAATAAATTGTGGACATCAGCTAAATTATAAATCTGGACTGAAAGCCTATCACTATCTGGACAAGGAAAAAGTGGGAAAAGGTTCAGTGAAGTTTTTAAGGAAATTGAATCAATACCCCTGAGGTAACTTGCAAAAGCATCCTTTTTTAGAAAAACCTGGTTTTTCTAAGAAAGGATGAATAATATGTATTTTTAAACAGTTCAAGATCTTATTCAAGATATTAAGAAAAGTCAATACCTAAGTAGTTTAATGTTTTCATTTAGTAAGCTGGGTATTTTAATTAATTTATTAAGCTGAGTACTAGGTGTTTATTTAAAAAAAGACCTTACCTTATGTATCCACCATAAGCGTGCCAGGTTACCTTATTAAATCATTTTTTTTAAACTAAGAAAACGTAGTAGTTTTAAATATTCATTTCACTGGTATTATTTTATTAAAACAGTTTATTTTAGAAATAGCAAAATATGAGTACCATAAAGAATACTTAGGGATTCTTTCCGAAAAAGATCGATTTTTAAATCGATTCAAATCTAACTTGATGAATCGATTCTTAAAAAAATCGAGGTCTAAAAGATCGATCTCTAAAAAATCGTTTTTTTTTCAAGTTGCATTTACAATGTAAATATAAATCCATTTAATGAAATTAAAAAGATTACGATCATTATAAACGATCACTTAGTAGTAAAATCTGGAATTTTTTTAGTAGAATTCGATAATCACAATTATTTTTATAACCATATCAAAGTATCAGGTAAAAAAGAAGACATAATTTTACTTTCTAAATGTATTTGTTACATTAGCTAATAATTTTAACAAAAAAAACTGACTTCAAATTATTATTTCGTTAATCACAGTTTAATAATTATTACAAATTACGACTTCACGACAGTCAGTTGAGTTAGTCTATAGCATAGATAATACATATAGACTGGGGTTTATAGAGAAAAATAAGTCAGTCAATCGAGGCCATTACCAAAGCATAAACCCACAGATTAGTAATATATAGCAATGAATGACACAATATCAATAAACAGATACCACAGATACAAAAAGTCAAAAGACTACAAACGTAACTTTGTTTTTATTTATTTAAGATAGGTGAAGTCAGGTAACTAGGCACACAGCCATCTCGTGAATAGAAAAAATCGAATTTCGATTCTCTAGGGTGAAGTATCGATTCACTGAATCGATTCAGTGTTGCGCATTGATTTAAAAAAATCGATTTATTTGGACTGAAAAATCGATTCTTCGATTAATCGATCTCGAATCACCATCCCTAACCTAATAGGAATCTGTGCTCTTGGAAAATAACCTCCTCCTTTTTTAAAAACAACACAATAATTTCAAGAAAAATATAATCTAATTTCTTATAGGTATTTTATTTTAGTTTTTAATGTAGGTACATATTTAAAAATTAAATGCTATATATAATAGTTTCTGTTGTTTAATAATTCATTTTTATATTTCTGCATAATGTCGAACCTAAAAATCAAAGTAATAAGTCGGAATCCAGAAGACTATTTACGAGCAACTAAAAGGGATATTCATAAACGTAAGTTGTTATTAATGTACTTAATTAATAAGGGTACTTTCTTACCAACAGTTTTTGTATTATTTTGTAAATATAACCTCTACGTGACGTTTACCTACCTTATAAAATTTTCTTGCAGTACCTAGAAATTACGATCCAAGTCTCCATCCATTAGAAGGACCACGTGAGTATGTGAGAGCTATGAATGCAGTTAAACTAGAGAGAGTGTTTGCAAAGCCTTTTATTGGGAATTTGGATGGTCATTCGGACGGTGTGTCGAGTTTGGCCAAACATCCAAGTAGATTAGCTGTGTTAGCGAGTGGCGCATTTGATGGTGAAATAAGATTGTGGGACTTGGCGAGTAGAAAGTGCACCAGACATTTTATAGCTCACGAGGGTTGGGTCCGTTCTTTATGTTTCACACCAGACGGCCAACATTTCACAAGTGTTGGTGATGATAAAACCATTAAAACTTGGAAATCAGAAGTCTTGGATGAGGAGGATGAAGAACCTACAAGTACCCTGTTAAGTATGTCTGTAGTATCAGGCATTACACACCATAGGTCAAAACCAATATTTGCCACTTGTGGTGAACAGTGTCAGTTGTGGGAGAAAACAAGAAGCGAACCTGTTAAAGTATTTAAATGGGGAGTAGATAGCCTTCATCATGTGGCTTTCAATCAGGTATTATTGATTTGTAATTTATTTCTTTAAATCATCTCTAAATTAAGGCATATAAATACAGTACAGTGTCGAAAGTTCAGATTAGACCCTGTCTGGATTTTCAAAAAGGAAACTTGCTAAAGCCATTAAAAATTCACTTAAATGTTTAAATAAAGCAGATAAATAAACTATTAATAATAATATAAACTTATAATGTATTTTAATTAAAAAATATACATACTACATACATATTTACAAAGCTTTTTTTTCACTGGAATTGAATCCTGATTATCGACTGTCTGGATTTTGGATATCCAGTCCAGATTATTGACACTCTATTGCATATTGAATGATCTGGAAGTTCTTTGCATTATTATACTGAGAAAAATCTTTTCATTGTAAGCAACATAAGACAGAAAGAGTATATTTGCAGTAAGTATAAAACTTGTATTTTTTTCAGGTAGAGACCAACCTGTTAGCATCATGTGCAAGTGACAGAAGCATCATACTTTATGATTTTCGTGAGTCTGGACCTTTAAGGAAAGTTGTGATGGAATTGAGATCCAATGCACTCTCATGGAACCCAATGGAAGCATTTATTTTTACTGTAGCAAATGAAGATTATAAGTGAGTGATAGTATCTTGTTTATTTGTTTACATTAAGTAAAAGCAAAAATATGAGTAAAGGCCTAGTTATGTAAGTAGTTTCTACTAGTCAAAGTCTTAATTGAATCTAATAAAATTACAAAAGAGAATTGATATAAATACATTGTTCACCTAAATGAAATGAAACTTTGCACCAAAGATAGCTTGCATCCTGCAGTTGTGCAGTTTATTTTATTCAATAACTTGATGTAAAATGTTACTATTTTTTTTTAGTTTATACACATTTGATGTAAGAAAGTTGAAACAACCAGTGAATGTGCACATGGACCACACATCTGCAGTCATAGATGTGGACTATTCACCAACCGGCAGGGAGTTTGTGGCAGGCAGCTACGATAAAACAGTTAGAATATTTGAAAGTCTGAAGGGTCATTCTAGAGACGTATACCACACCAAGAGAATGCAAAGACTTACTTGTGTTAAGTGGTCTTTGGACAATAAATACATATTGACTGGCTCTGATGAAATGAATATAAGAATGTGGAAGGCCAGAGCCTCTGAAAAACTTGGTGTTGTAAGTACTAATGATTGTATTCTAGTTGAGAGAACCTCTTTGTGTTTGAGAATACTGCATATAAATGAACTTTGATTCTTATTTTAATTTTACCAATCAGGCTGTGAGTACATCACCAATTTGAAATCGTAGCAGTGAAATCAAAGCCGATAATTATACTGCTATGGTTTTCAGTATGTGGTAATAGCCTGAAAGTTAAGAAAACTTAGTAGACACTAGAAATTAAAATGTAGATACCAATATTTGTTTATTTTTAGTTGTCTGGTTTACCAGATTTATGTGACATTACCATCTAATCTAATCTTACAGATTGATTAATCAAACTGTTTGTATGGGGTGCCAGCACTGCTTCAGGAACTTACTTATGATTTATTTTTTTCATCATGAGATATATAAAATAAGTCTTAAGTTCTTGCAACTTGCATGTGTTTGACACAGAGTAGTCATCCTTTAAAAATTTTTGATTAGCAATTTCTCAATTTATTGTCAGAGTCAAATAACTTGTTTTCCCCATGTAACCTTCAATTATACCTTATTTTTTTAATTGCAGCTTAAACCACGTGAACGCACAGCCCTAAACTATGCAGAAGCTTTGAAAGAAAAGTTCAGCAGCCATCCACAAATTAAACGAATTGCACGTCATAGGCATGTGCCAAAGCATATAATGAACGCTCAAAAGGAGCTCAAGACTATCAGGGATAAGAATAGGCGTAAGGACGCCAACAGGCGCGCTCATAGTAAACCTGGTGCTATACCATTCATTGCTGAACGAAAAAAGCATGTTGTTAAGGAAGATCAATAAAAAACTAAATGTCTATTGTAATTAATTTTTTTAATTTCCCTGAAAAAATCTTTCTACATTGAGTATTGACACTAAAAAAATTACAATGGTTTTTGCTGATATGTTTTTATAGATTTGTTTACAAAATTATCTAAAAAATTGCTTGCTATGCTATACCAGGTTCTTTTAATTTTAATAAATAATAATTTCATAAATAGTAGGTATAAGTATAAATAGAACAATGATCTTTAAGAATAACGTGGATCTTTATTAGTACTTAGATGAATAATTATTATATATTTAATATACAAGTAACTGAATAAGCGTCACAATTAATGAAAGCTAAATAAAATCTAGTTGACAATAAATTCACAAAGTTGGGAAGTATCAACACCACCATTGCTTGTGATAAATATATTATTGATTTCTTAAACAAGAATCTTGTCACACACTTTATAAACATTAAATAACTACTTTCAATACCTTTCTGTTTTAAGAAAAAATATTAAGTATATAATATGCTAAATAATAAAATAAAGAAGTCTTATCATAATCTTAACAACTGGTACATAATTTAAATAAGTAAATAAATAGCTATTAATTACTGCCATATTATATCTTTCTTTCTTTCTCATATCTTAAATTGAAGTTAATAAATACATAGTTATTAATCACTGCTACATTTTACAACCAATTTTCAACTTTCGGCTTGTTTCTAGGTAATTATATACAATTTACAAGTACTAAGTGATATTTAATCAATTAAAATCAAAGTAATGTTTGTGAATATTGGTGTAAATAGAACAATGAAAGCACAGATCCATGATTGTTTCAATTAATTTTTAAGTTCAAGTGCTTCAAGCAAAATTCAGTTCACTACACACTGGCTCAACTTCAATACACCATAACTCATCCAGACTGATTGATTGGCCTACTGATGCGGTTAGGTAATGTCATAGTCCTTATATCCAGTCTGAAAACAATAAATATTATCAATTAAAAAATTAGTCTGGTGGGGAGGCTTTGGCCGTGGCCAGTTATCACCCAACCGTCAAAGACGTGCCGCCAAGCGTTCCGGTACGATGGCGTGTAGAAAAGGTAAGGGTTGAATCTACACTACCATACCCCTTCCAAGTTAGCCCACTACCATCTTAGACTGCATCGTCACTTGCCATCAGGTGAGATCGCAGTCAAGGACTATCTTATCATCGAATAAAAAAATCTTGTTCTAAAAGTTAATTTAGATTAAACAATGTGGAAAATTCAAAAACCTCAAGTACATAATATTTCATCTTACAACTTATTTTAAAAAATAAATATAAACTCACATAATGTCTTGTGGTAGAAAAGACTGATCCAAGTTATATTCTAGAACTGCAAGTATAGCCAATGTCTTCAATGATGGTGAATAGTCCAGGACATGTAAATCACTATTGTCAATCAATCTTTCGGGGCTATCGTCCGAGTCATCAAATGGTCTAACATAATTGTTGTGTATGCAAGGGCTGTAAATTCAAAAGAAATATTTTTTCTTTTTCTTCATTCTCACATTGTTTTCAGACAGTAAAATACATAATATGTATGTAAAAAAGGATTTTAATATTATTAGAATGATTTTTTTTAAATTTATAATTGCAGATTGAGAGCTTAATGCAATAATGAAAATACATATATGTATTATCCTTACTAATATTATAAATGGGAAAGTGTGTTGTTTTGTCATTTAATCACGCTGCAGCAAAGCAACGGATTGATGTGATTTTTTGCATTGGTATAGTTGAAGACCGGGAGAGTGACATAGGTTACTTTTATCCCGGAAAATTAATGAGTTCCTGTGAGACTTAAAAAAATCCACACAAGCGAATCCGCAGGCATCAACTAGTAATGAAATAAATCAATTTACATAGACATTTTTAAGAACAATATTACATATATTATAAATACATGTTTCTTTTTGTAATCAACAAACCAGCAAAAAAAGAATGAGTTTTGTTCTGGAAAAATGTAATGCATTGATTGATATGGCTTGGCTGTAATACTGAGATCTATAGACCACACTCTTACTCAGCTCAGACTCAAGACAGAGTTAAAACGAAATAGATTTATGTCAGAGCATATTTGTGCCTCGTTTTAACCTCTATCTTAAGTCTGAGCTGAGTCTGAGTTTTGTCTGGTGGGAGGCTTTGGCCATGGCTAGTTACCACCCTACCGTCAAAGACGTGCCGCCAAGCGATTTAGCGTTCCGGCACGATGGCGTGTAGAAACCGATAAGGGGTATGGGTTGAATTTACACTGCTATACCCCTTCCAAGTTAGCCCGCTACCATCTTAGACTGCATCATCACTTACCATCAGGTGAGATCGCAGTCAAGGGCTATCTTGTCATCGAATAAAAAAAAAAGAACAAGTCAGAGCATGTTCTATAGATCTCAGCACTAGTGCATGATTAACTTATTTAAGCTCACCTTGTTCCTCCAAATAGATAAACTTTGTCCTTATAATTTAAACACGCTTGACGCCTCCTCTGACAGGGTCCTACTCCATGCACGTTGAGTTGCTCCCAATAATTTCCTTTTATTGAATATCTGTATAAGTCATTAAAGTGAGTCTTTGTTTTGGCATTCAATCCACCGAATATGTACATGTGGTCATTGTATACCCCTAGAAAAAAGAATTAACATATCATTAAAATATTTCATTAACAACTCATTAAAATGTCTCTCAAAGTTTACTAATTTCCTACTGTTATGTAAAAGTAGTCAACTCTACACGTAAAACATAATAATGATAATAAAGACTTATAGAAAATTGAAGAAATGTCTGCTGAAGTTGCAAACATTGCAACTATTAATTCCTTATATTTTTTTTTTTAAAAAGAATATTAGCCAACCTGAAGTTGACTAATATCCTCCTATCCCATTCAAATAAGAGGAAAGCTTGTGTTGGGAGTGGGTACGACAATAGTACAATGGGTGGGATTCGAACCTGCGACCTTACAGTTTTCAGTCCGCACCTTTAACCATTGGGCTATTAAGGCTTTTAATTTAATGCTATCCTTTTCCACAGGAAACATTATTCATAGATTTGTCAATTTAATTTAGTTAAGAATTATCATCAACATTTCAATTAAATACTCACATGCTGAGTGACTTCGTCTAGCATCTGGCCATGTTCCTTTGGCGTTAACATTAACCCAAGTTTCAGTAACAGTATCAAGATAATAAACTTGTGGACAATATATTTCATCATCAGAATTATATGGGCTGTTTATATCTCCCCTGCCTCCATATATGTACATCCTGTCATTATATGCAACTGCTGTGTGGAAATCTCGATGGCAAGGTGGAGAGCCGTGTGTATTAATGTAGGTCCACTGCATTGTATCCAAATTCAAGCAGTGAACATCCTGGGAATATTGATCGAAGATATATTCAAATCCTCCAAAAATATACATCTTGTTTTTGATGATGCAAGCTGAATGCCCATCTTTTGCATATGGCACCATACCGGTCACTTGTGGTGTGCTCCATTGTAGCTTTTTTGTATCAAAACATGACAGAGTGTCACATGCTACAGCATTGTTTCTGCCACCCCACATGTAAACCTTAAAAGAACAATGTTTATGAATAGGTTTTGAATTAATATTTTATAGGTTTATTATATAACCACCTGAGTTCTTAGATCACTACTGAGAACTTTATTTCATTAATGTTGTACAAAACTAATGACCAGTAGTCCTTATTATCTCACTCTTTGCACTGTTATGTTGTCAATTGATATACATAAATTTTCTAAACAACATAAGCTTCTTGTTAAGACTTCTAAACACCAATTTTTGTGCTAACTGCTCCAGTCCCTAGTGATTTATATTGTCATTTGTCAAGTTAGTAACTACAGGATCTGCAAATGCTGCACTTTCCAGTAATTGAACTCTTATTAAGTACCAAAATAATTTACCTTGTGTCCATAAGCAACAGCTGTGTGCCCATATCTTTGAAAAGGCAAAGGTACCACTACATCACGTTTTCTGTAGCTCACAGGCCGCCACCTCAGTGTAGTTGTGTCCAGCACATGAACTGGGATGGGATCCCAATCTTTATACTCCTCTGTTGAGCAGTATCCACCAAACGAGTATATCTTGTCTTCAATGCATACAGCCGCATGGTTAACACGTCTAGGACCACCTTCAATATGCGCCGTCCATCTCATCCTGAAAATAATGTTTGTGGGTTGTTAATTTAATGATTTTTCATTAATTATTATTTATAGTCACACAAAACCTAAATAAGGACTTACTTATAGGTGTTATAGATAAATTTATACCATACAATTTGTTATTTTTCCTATGAAATGATTTACAATTTGTACAATTTCGAATAACGATATATTATTATATTGCAAAAGTTTTCAATTTTTGCATTTTGCAAAGAAGACATTGACAGTTGACATTGACTAATGGGATTATATCATGGTAGGTAGGAATAGGAAATATATGGAGATGCTCTATCTACGAAGATAGAATGCGTACCTACAGAATGCTGTCGCATAAAATGGCCGCCTAATAGGGATGTGCTTCAAAACTATTGACATCGATAACGGTAATCAAACATTTATGAATACACTAATGCCCGCGACTTCGTTCGCGTGTATTAAGTTTTTTAGTTCCCGCGGGAACTTTGTTATTTTCCGAGATAAAGAGTAGGTAGCCTATGTGTTATTCAAGACTATAGTCTAACTCTATTAAAAACTAATATGCTGAGTGGAATCCATTTTGGGACCACACGTATTTTTTTTTTTTTGTTTTGTCTAACATAAGTACGTAATATCTGTCTACTGTGTCATGCGTGTGTCTTAATTAAATGCTTTTCCTTTCTTTCTTATCATAATCATTTTTCAAGCTTATAGCTCCATGCAGGGGTATTTTCGTCTTACTTATTTTTATGGGTTCAAAATTATCGAAAACGAATCGAGTACCTACCTATTACCCACCTATTATTATATCCGTATCCTTATCATTTCTGTCTCATGACTCTCATGGATGGAAGCGAAAGAGCGCGAAAGTTTTTTTTTTCTAATTTTACAGACATGATCAGAATCCTAGGATTCCTAGGTATAAGTATTTTTTTTGCTTCACACGACCGCGACACTTGCGTTTTGTACACTGTCGTTAATTTACGTAGATATTATTTTTGGGTTTTATGGATGTTTGCTTGTTACTCAATCACGCCGCAACGAGTGAACCGATTTGGCTGATTGCTGACTGTTTGGCACAGAGATAGATTATAGTCTGGAATAACACAAAGACCCGGAAAATAAGAGAGTTCCCGCGATAATTAAAAAAGCTCAATCCACGCGTACGAAGTCGCGGGCATCAGCTAGTATTAAGTATTGTATAGATTTGTAAAAAAGAAATAACTAAGCAATATTATAATACTAAGTAAATAATAATAAAATATACTTACTAAATCCTGGGAAATAGGAAATTAACTACCTACGTTTTATGTTTTCCCTGGTTATAGATAGGTATGTATGTAGGTATACGAGTGTGAAGGTTATTTAGGCCTGTTCTTTTTTCATCAGTAAAGAGCAATAGGCGTGATCTTTCAACGCCAGGCGGTGTTAGGGCGCGAATCATTTGTTATTATTTCTATCACGCGCCGAGTTTCCAAACAAATTGTATTGTAACTGACAATATGAGCGATTATTGTTCGATTTCATACAAATGTTCAGCCGTTCCCCGATTTTTTCGTAAAGATAAAATTTTCTATTTGTACCTACGAACCTATTTTCAGCCCATTCAAATAACTGGTAATACTTAGGTGCCTAATCCTAACTAGGTACCTAAATCCCGTGATATTGTCCGCGTGGACTTAGTTTTATGAATCACATGGGAACTCATAATTGATTTTCTTTGTTAGATGTACGTACCTACTTAGGTAACTACCTATCATATGCCGTCTCCAGGATGCAAGGTACTACTTTCAAGAAGAAATGGTTTCTTTCAGGGTGCAATTCTCCATCAGTGTAGGACGTAGGTACTCTGGAAAATAGATATTTAAATAAGTAATAAGAAACGATGTACCTACCAAATTCCAAATTATACCATTACTTACATACTTAGTAGTACCTATAATATACTTACCACATGTACCTACAATTAATAGAGCTTAGATAAAAGTTATTTTATTTTTACAGTTATAAGTACATAGGCTTTATTCAATTAATTAGAAAAATTAATGGTCATTGGGATCCCAAGGTGCTGTAGTGGCGGCAAACCCCCCGCTAGGTAGACTGATGGTATCAGGCAAGTCGCATGGGGCTGCTGATCACAAGCGGCGCAAGACCGAGCCCTCTGGAAGTCCATGCTATAAACCGGTGTCCAGCAATGGACACCTTGGTTGATAAGAAGAATACCCACCTAATTGTGTTTCAATGCGATTACTTACCTAGTTTTAAAGAATACATCAGCAAATAAGAAGAATATCAAAAATGCGTAAGCGACGCGCTAAGCGCATATGGTGTTTACCGTGCTTCAAGTGAAAACTTAAGCGCCTGGCCACTTTTGTCGGCTACGTTTCTCCAAAACGTTTTTTTTTAATTCGATGACAAGATAGTGCTTTACTGCAATCTCACCTGATGGTAAGGTGTCGATGCCGTCTAAGATGGTAGCGGGCTAACTTGGAAGGAGTAGGTATGGCAGTGTAGATTCAATTATTCATACCCCTAAAAATCTAATAGGTATCTGCGATTTATTTACCTTTTAAGACAGTAAAGGAAAAATAATGTTCGATGAAATCACTTCATGTCTCATGCCTCCATCGCGAATAGGAAGACGGGGAGCGCTTACAGCGAAATGTATTCTCCTTCATCCCCCAAGCCGCCGCACGAGCCTGTGACATGTCGTGACGTATAGAAAGCGCATTGCCGATGACGGCCGATCTATAAATCATATTTTGGGCTCGGCAATCGTCCGTCCTCCCGTCTGCTTCGTGATTTTACTCGTTTTTTGTCTGACTTCGAAACCGAGCATCTGTGATAGGAGGCAGCGTGATGGGAGGTAACTATATTTAATACTAGTTGATGCCCATGGCTTCGCCCTCGTGGATTTAGTTTTTACAATCCCTCGAGAACTCTTTGATTTTCCGGGATAAAAAGTAGCCTATGTCACTCTCCCGGTCCTCAACTGTACCTATGCAAAAAATCACGTCGATCGGTTGCTTTGTTGCGGCGTGGTTCAAGGACAAACAAACAAAAAAACACTTTCGCATTTATACGCTACCGCTGTTTCTATTCTGGTAGTAAATGCAAGAATAAACAGACGGGCCCCATTTTGCTTCCTAGTATCTATTCAAGTTAAAGGAAGAAAAAAGAACGAAAGAAAAGCTGGTGTCAATGAGCGATCGCCCATAAGATAGAACTTGCCAAATGGGCTTCCAGCGACATGCAAGCTACAAAAAATTGATGCGAACTATCAAAATATTCAAATGATCAAAGCATCGGAAAAGTGGTTATTTGAATACTTTTCACGCACCACCCGTTAGCCCGTCGAACAGCAACATTTATCATCGCAATCCTATAAAAAGTAAACCGGAACTAATCCCGCGCCCCGTCGCCACGCACCCCTAATCTGCATACGCCAAAGAAAATAATTTCACGCCCTCACTGTATTGAGATGATGCTCTTTTGTTGTGTATGTGAACTTTAAAATTAAGTAGTTGTAAGTATCTCTTCGTAGATTTAGCATATTGTAGTTTTATCATTTATTACTTCTTATTCTTTGATGTACCTACCCATAGGTAACGATTCCTGTACGTAACTTAGCGCCTAGATGTATGTGACTCGTAAGTTGAAATTAATTAGGTACCTACCTACGTAGGACGTAAATAATGAGGATATTAAAAATACTTATTTTCCGAATTTTCCTCCCTTCCTTTTTCTTCCCTCCCTACCTATTTCGTCCTCCCAGTCCAAAAATGGGAGTGGTAGTTCTATAACTACTTACCTAATAAGGTACCTAAAATAAATACTTTTGTCTCGCAAATAATGAGCAATCTTCAAAGATGTGACCCATGCAGGCCACATAATTTAAAAGGGTCTGTAATTTCTATACGCTCAGCTTGATTTTGAATTTCGATGTGATGAAAAATTTATGTAGTTACAGGTAGGTATACAGGCAAGGCAAGGGTTTCGTATCCATCAAAAAGATCCTACATAAATATAAGAAATAGAATATTATGACTTTGTGTAAGAGCCCTTAGAATCATAGCACATTTGCGTTGCGATTCTATACGATAAGCTACGATGTCAGAGCACATAAAAGAGCGCAATGTGTCTAGTCGACGCCTCGGTTGGCGTTATTGATACACGGAAAAGATTTCTCTTTGATAGTTGCGGTTCCTTCAATTCGACGCCTTTGCTGTCAGAAATAGTGCAGAGAGTGTAAAAGAATTATCGATGTTTGAAATAATATTATGTAATCGAAAGAATTTAAGTTCAGAAATAAACTTTAAAGTTATACGAAAAATAACCTTAAGTACTAACACATTCTACCCTTATTTTTTGTGGTCGAAGGTTCTACCAGTATCTTGCATAAAAGTTGTTACTTTGTAATTATACCAGTTACCTAAATACTACCTATTTTGAGACTTTAGTAAACAATAGTTATAGTTAAAACGTCCAGAATCCAGATGAAGACGTACCTGACTAGTTGAATGAAGATAGATTCTTTAGTCTTAGTCGGATCACGTTTTAGACATCTTTTTACCCATTGACAAATACTCATAGGTAAGTAGGTAGGTAGGTCATAGGTAGGTAGGTACAAAGTTGAATGAAAATTGGTTCATTTCATAGGAGAAAAATATTTTCCTATAGCTTACATTTGATGTTTTTAAAAACATAATGATTATCCTCAACTTTCAGATAATCTGCCTGTCTGCCTATAGGTAGATATTACCTCACATTTAACTACCTGATTAACACTAGCTATAGATATTAGCTAAGTACAATAAGTAGATTACCCGATTTTCAGGCTGAAAGCCAGAAAATTAGGGGAAATGTAACCAAAACGAGCAGTCATTATCTCTTAGTTGCCATATTATACTACTTGCATAAAGCAAATTATTATTAGTGCCTACCTGTTTAGACCGCTTTCATATTATGTGTTTAGTAGTTATCGATTATTATCAAATATCGATATCGCGCCACGGTAAGCCCTATTAGTCGGCTAAAGCGTAAAGTTCTCCACTCAGCGTCACATTTATTGATGGACTTTAGAAGTTTTCAATATTATGACTGCCTACTTTACATGTGATATGGATAGTTTTATTACGATTTCGCATTTGCCGCCTGGCGCGTGAACTGAGTTTCAACCCCCACCGAAAATACATGGGGTGATAGGCGTTTGACCCGTATACAATATTGACATAAATATTTGCCGCTTCGATTTTTTTTAACTAAGTAGCTACGTATTTTTCTTCCTAGTTTCCCTATTATTTCGGTTTCTCGTTTGGTAAAATTAATATCTCCAAACTTTACACACTTAACTAGCCAATCATATGGTTGGTAAGTAAATATTTGTAGTCTAGTTAGCTTTCTTTTTAACCCCCGACAAAAAAAGAGGGCTGTTATAAGTTTGATGTAGGTACGTCTATCTGTTCCCTCCTAGCTCCCTAACAAATGGACCGATTTTGATGCGGGTTTTTCTGTTTGAAAGCTGACGTGATCGAGATGAATCTGAGGTACCTATAATTTATGAACAATCTATTCAAGCGTTGTGCCTCGCCCGCTCGCCATGCTTGTTGTATGAACATCAACCGATAAAGTACATACAAGTGTTTTTTTAAGCTATTGCATAGCTTCTATCGCGGGCCTTGAGCGTGGAGACCGAATCCAGAAATTCCGTAACGAAAATAACCTGACACGGGACTCCTCTCACCGCTAGATGGCGTTGATAAAAAATGCTATGCAATAGCTTTACCGCGGCAGTCCCCGAGTGCCACACGTCTTTTTTTTTTACCTAGACCTACGACAAACCAAGTGATACGTCACAGGGTCTATAGACCTAGAGAGTGACATAGGCTACTTTATATCCCGGAAAATTAAAGAGTTCTATAGGTAGCGGGATTTTAAAAACGAAATCCGAGCGGACGACATCGCGGGCATCAGCTAGTGATTCTATAAAAAGTGAATTTCATCTGCACGTAGCTTTATTTTGCTATTGAGACCGTAAGTCATTTTTATGCGGGCACTTTTCGACGATTTATTCCTTTCTATTGTCGCAAAGGTGCTTTGGGATAAGGGCCTTAATATACGATTATAGGTGACACTCACTATTGTGCTTGACCTACTCCACGAGTTATTGCTATTATCAGATTTATCAGTGGTAAACTAAAGAAGGGAGATTATAAACATTATAAAATTTGGAATGCCCTTCCGGCTGCCATTTTTCCAACTAACTGTAATGTGGGTGTCTTTAAATCAAGAGTGCATAGGCATATTCTAGGCAAGCACGCACCATCTTAGGCTGCACCTTCACTTACCATCAGGTGAGATCGCAGTCAAGCGCTAGTCTATATATTTAAAAAAAAAACCATAATTCACGATTTAGAAATAGAATTATTTAATTTTATTTCAGTGACGAATAATTTTACAGAGAAATTATTTAATTTTGTTCATTCAGAGAGCAAGAAAACAACACATCTTGACTTTCTTGGTTACTGTAGAACATAATAGAATAGATTTTTTTTTTATTCACTGAATCTCTATGAGGAATTATGATGCCTTGATAGACGGATAAAGAAGGATTACGAGTTTTAGGTAATTCGGTTGCTGAGCTAATTTTTTCACATTATTCCCAAGATTAGTTTAGAAATTGTGTTTACCCGATGCAATGTAGCACCACTGACTTCAAAAACTCACATCGCGATTATAGATTAGGCCATTAAACGCCAGTTCGAATAGCAACTTCTAAAAAATATCTTATCCAAAGAACACATAAAAAGCAGACATCGTTTTTCTTTTAAAAAACTCTCTCATTTGCCTATCAATAGTGGTTCGAGCAGATCTGACCGTAATAAATGTCATACTTTATGGCACTCAGGAAAATATGCAAGGGAACCATTTTTACATTTTTAGACGGTGACCGGGGATCGCTATGCCGAATTACGCATTTCGGCGGCCATTTCCTCGGGGCGTTTTAAAATGTTTTATATTGGTAATATTGGCTCGATAATGCGACATGAGGAGCATTTGAAAGACCGATGTATGCGATGGGATAACATATTTTCTTGGCTCTTTCAGAATGTATTTTGTGACTTAGGTGAAAATATTTGAGTAAGTATGACAAAACTAACTAAATTCATTTATGTATAGATAAGTTAGGTTGCAAGCGTGTTAGCAAAATGGTTCAGAGTTCAGAATTTGTCCTTCTTTCGGGGGTACGGGGTTCGATCCCTGGCACGCATCTGTCTGATCGTAGTTATGGGCGTTTTGAAAAATTAAGTATCACTTGTTTTGTGAAAACATCGTGCAGAAACCTGCATGTGATAGATTTTAGGCTGAAGGAAATCGAGATAACAACTACATATTAATACTTTATCAGGATGAAAATACTTCAATAATGAAAACTGAATGAAAAGTTATGTTTTCCTGAAATATTGTTTCATGGAACAGCCTTAACTCTTTACTGAAATAATTATTACAAGTATAATAAAAGTAGACCTGAAAGATTCTCTCACATATCAATTCATGAACTGGCTCTATGTCAACAGCTATCATTATAGTAGGGAGAATAATAAAACATCAGGTATTAGAACAAAACTCAAAAACGTATATTATGTTCTTTTAAATTTTACTTTAAAATAACTCTACCGCCAGTTCGGAAAATAGCTTTTCTGAGGAGGAAAAGAACTGACGAAAGAAAAACCCCCTCAGTGGCACAAGGCTCTTTTAAATGATTACAAGGTACACACATTACTCATTTAAACTTCAATTATTACAGTTTCTCTTTTACATTACGAACTTTGCCACATTACGATTCATTATTTCGTTACAAACTTACAATACTAGTTACTTACGTTACCAGCAAACTTAACCACAATAATTCTCTACTTTACACATCGAAAAGGGTTACAAAAATATACTTATCTTTTATAACACAATGCACAGACACCAAAGAACCGATGTAGTGGCTTGCCACGCGGATAATGTGCCTCGCGAGAGCTTAGGCCAACCGCTCAGTAAAACAGACCAGTTTACAATCTATCTCCCTTTCACTTACTAGTGAGAAAGGGATGTCAGGCGGCAACAGGAATTATTCTTTTTAACTCACTATACGTCTATTGTTCCAAAGCCGCCCGTTTTACGAAAACAAAGTAATAAAGCTATAGATCTTCTGTCAGAAAGCGATTTAAAATTAAGTTGAATATTCCCAAGAAGTATTGCAAAAATAAATAAGCTAGTTCTCACGGTTTAGTTTAACAGATCTTACAGCCATATTTTTCTATTTTATTTCCTTTAGGCAAAGGCATCGTTGAATCCTTTGTTTTATGGAAGTATTTTTAACATTATTGAAGATTTATCTTTCTTAGAAATGACGTAATTCCCCATATACTAACACGGCCAGACTGACTGTACTTCGTTCTCGAAGTACATAGGAAAAATTATTACATATCGTGTGATAAGCCTTTACATACATCATTATTATCATAACACATAATGAATAAAGTTTAAAAACATTTTACAAAACAAGTACATGAAACATTATCAATCACATCAAGATATAAATAATTCAGTACAACTATTTATATTTACATCTCAATATTTTACTATCCGTAATATATTCGAAACACAAACATAACAACGTAGTGACAACAAGTAACATATCTTTTACTCAAAGAAATCATCCTCACTCTAAGGATAATCATATCAAATTATACATAGATCCATTTAACATCAACACAGTTAAGACGGTTATTTTGTACATATATTATAGTGAAAATTTTCGTCATGGAAAGTAAAAGTCGAAGTAGACCACGGGAATTCGATCAACGTGCGATATGTGTCTCAGCAGAGTCTTTCAAAGAAAAATCCTTAACCCTAACCTACTTAAGTCACCGTCATTTTAACTAAACTGTTCCATTGTCATAATTACAGTAAGAAGTTAGGTCATGTAAAGTGAAAGTCGAAGTAGACTAAGAAAAACTCATCAACGTGCAATACGTGACTCGGCAGCGTCTTTCGAATAAAGACTCTGGACCCCAGCCTACTTCAGTCATAGTCATTTTCAACAAAACTGCTCCATCCGCCGTCAGTCATCGCAACCAAAACAACACATCAACACTCGCAAGTGTTATCTATTTGATATCCTCCGCATCGTTAGCCATCATCATCAAAAACTATCAACATACAAATAAATACATAAATAACATCTGCCAGATCTCCTTCACATTACAACGGGCAAATTGCCTCCACCAATTCCGTGTACATATTATATCTATTAAGAAGCAATATCTCCTCCCTTTTATATTCTTCAATGATAATAACAAACATCCATCTCTTACTTCTAAGAAATCCGTGTACATATTATATCGATTAAGATGCAATATCTCCTCCCTTGTAGGTATATTCTACAATGATATAACAAACATCCATCTCTTACTTCTAAGAAATTATTCAACCACTCGTCAGCATAGTGAAGCACAATTTACAATGTTTTGTTTTGTAATATTTATAAATAACAATAACAATCTAACATCAATATTAATAACAATTAATATCACACAGTTTTTCATTACTCTAATACAAGATGAGCAAGGTCAGAATTTTCCATCTTACATTATTTTGCAAGAAAGCGCAATCATATGTTTATTTTTTGTTTTTCCTAATGACTATCATGACAGTAGTATAACAATAGCATAAGAACATTGTTAATCTTTCGGCGGTGTATTGACATAGCAAATTAAAAAAAATTTTTTTTTTTTTTGTTTTTTTTTTTGTTTTGTTTTGTTTCTCTGTTATTTTTGGAACATATACTTCTTCCGGCCAAACTGACAAGTACTTCGCTCTCGAAGTACATAGGATTAGTACCAGTGACTTACAGTCACTACACCTACAAGACTATTAACCAAGTTCTAGAACCTTCAGTACGAAGTGTCGATCATTACCAACTAATTACCAAGTGTTACTAGTAATAGTTAGTGCCAGCAACTCAAAACTGTGTATCTCAACTACCGCAACCCTTAAAAGTGACCAACATAATATACAATACATTTGCTATATCAAACACTGCAATCAATAAACCTGACCGATAATCAAACTTTATGTTAATACTCACAACTCAACTCTTTCACTTAGAAAAATTAAATATTATACTGTCATGACAACATACCTAGATACTACTATAGAATACAATTAATTAAAATAAAACAGTTAACGCAAGGACAGTCTACTCAAAAAAAAAAAAACTTAAAACCTTCGCGAATAGTTATTAAAATATCACATAAAGGAAAAACATAACATTTTAGATGTTTCACGGCTTTACTGATCGCTGGTTAAACAATACACGGAAATATATTATGACACTTTTTCAACAGTATTTTCAACTCAAACTGTCCAGCCGATAGGTATAATAAAAGCTATGTATTTTACAAATTACATTGGAACTGAGACTTGATAAAATTTACTTTTCAATTCAGTGGAAATGAAATACCACTTTGCCTTTGATATTCAAAATATCAGTTTAAAATAAAACCTTCAAAAACTATTTAAAAAAAAATTTTAACTGTCAAAACTAAATGTAATAGGGTCTGTAAGCCGGTTCGCTAACCACCTTTAGTTTTAGCGTTTTCCGGATTAAATAAAAAAAACTAAAAATAACTTATTAGCTTCTAGCCCAAAACAGTTTATAAAAATAAACTTCATTATATGGGCTTTCATATAACATAGTGAAACTAAATTTATTAAGTCCTAAAGTTGATAGGAGCACTAAGAGGCCGATATCCGGCATATCAACCCTAATCGAAATATTCTGACAAAATCTAATTTTTACTCAACAGCTCTACAAGGAAAATTATTTTAACTTGTCTTGAAAACAAAAACTTTAATCAACCATTTTAAAGTGCAACTTTACTCTCTATATTACATTATTTTATACAAACACACTAAAAAAAAAATATCCAGCGTCCTATGCCACATTTCTTTTGTCTATTATTTATTTTATTATAGAGAAGTTATCAGTTATCACCAATTACCATTCTATTGTTAATCGTATTACAACAAGCAAGACGACTTATCCGTATAGTACGTGTCTCCGGGCTCTACAATCGCTGACGCTAAATCTTAATTAGCCGCTATTGAGAGTCCTGTACTTTAGTTAAATACCAAACAACAACAAAGTGGCCACAAGTGATTGAAAACAATTACATAAGAGACAATGTCGGTATCCTTTTTTTTTTATTTCGAAAAAGAAATGTCACATAAGGAATCGAAAATAATAAAATAATAATCGATTCACTAAAAGTTATCTTATACTCTGACAAAATTGATCTTAGAAATGCCACTTATTTCTTTAATCATTCACTTTGTAACTACCTACTTCATTCAACAATAAAAAGACATTATTTTAAGCTACATTAAAAATATTACCGCTCGGCCTACCTGATTTAAAATATTATTATTTACTTATTATACTCTTTAATTGCACCACCCAAAACAACAACAAAAAAAAATATATTCAAAAGAAACAATGACAAGAATATACTTTTCAACCTTTGAAGCTCACTGAATTATTAACATAGAATAGAAATATTTTTTATTCAAATAAACTTTCACAAGTGTTTTTGAATCGTCGACTTAATAATTAACAACTTTAACTCACTTTACAACAAAGTCCTGGCAGTCGAAATGGTATTTACGTGTCACAACGATACCAGATTTTTGGGACATCCGATGGCTCCTCACAAGCCATCCGCGTTGCGTCAGCTAGCTCCTGGTCGTGTAACAACCTGGGCAGCTTTTCACCAAGCCATCTCGTCAGCGGTGTGTAAGGTCTCTGCAGAGACTCGTCATGGTAACATCTTTGATGGCTTTTCACAAAGCCATCCATATTGGGCGTTTTCTGAAAATTGTAAGAAAATATATTAGAAAAGGCTCCATCCCACTTCTGATGATAGATTTTAGGCTGAAGGAAATCGAGATAACAACTACATATTAATACTTTATCAGGATGAAAATACTTCAATAATGAAAACTGAATGAAAAGTTATGTTTTCCTGAAATATTGTTTCATGGAACAGCCTTAACTCTTTACTGAAATAATTATTACAAGTATAATAAAAGTAGACCTGAAAGATTCTCTCACATATCAATTCATGAACTGGCTCTATGTCAACAGCTATCATTATAGTAGGGAGAATAATAAAACATCAGGTATTAGAACAAAACTCAAAAACGTATATTATGTTCTTTTAAATTTTACTTTAAAATAACTCTACCGCCAGTTCGGAAAATAGCTTTTCTGAGGAGGAAAAGAACTGACGAAAGAAAAACCCCCTCAGTGGCACAAGGCTCTTTTAAATGATTACAAGGTACACACATTACTCATTTAAACTTCAATTATTACAGTTTCTCTTTTACATTACGAACTTTGCCACATTACGATTCATTATTTCGTTACAAACTTACAATACTAGTTACTTACGTTACCAGCAAACTTAACCACAATAATTCTCTACTTTACACATCGAAAAGGGTTACAAAAATATACTTATCTTTTATAACACAATGCACAGACACCAAAGAACCGATGTAGTGGCTTGCCACGCGGATAATGTGCCTCGCGAGAGCTTAGGCCAACCGCTCAGTAAAACAGACCAGTTTACAATCTATCTCCCTTTCACTTACTAGTGAGAAAGGGATGTCAGGCGGCAACAGGAATTATTCTTTTTAACTCACTATACGTCTATTGTTCCAAAGCCGCCCGTTTTACGAAAACAAAGTAATAAAGCTATAGATCTTCTGTCAGAAAGCGATTTAAAATTAAGTTGAATATTCCCAAGAAGTATTGCAAAAATAAATAAGCTAGTTCTCACGGTTTAGTTTAACAGATCTTACAGCCATATTTTTCTATTTTATTTCCTTTAGGCAAAGGCATCGTTGAATCCTTTGTTTTATGGAAGTATTTTTAACATTATTGAAGATTTATCTTTCTTAGAAATGACGTAATTCCCCATATACTAACACATGCTTGAGAGTTTTGGATAATGTTGTAAAAGGTATGTGAAAAGTCTACCAATCTTCACTGGGCCTAAACGCTTCTCATACGTAAGAAGACTGCGCCTTGCAGTGGGCATCATTGCTGGACATAAATAGGTACCTACTCGTATCTTGCAAGGTTCTCAACGGAACATTTACATATAATGTATTATGGTTATTTGTCTGTTTTGGAGAGTATCTATATTGTATAGTATTTATTATTATTGAAACGTAAACCGCTTTTCAGGTGGATTCATAACCTCAGCGCCTCATCAGATTACGTTGCCATTTTCCTAATAACACAAGATTAGGCGCTCGCGCGTAAAGCAAAATGTAGGTACGTTGTTCTGAATTTCACTAAAATGCATCAAAGCTTAGTGCTATTAATAACGTTAGATTAAAGAGCGCTGCCGGAACGAGGTACGTCGTCGCATAATAATTACTAATTAATGCCGAAATTGTTGCTTTATCTCACTAAATACCTACGAATTGTTGCAATATAATAAGGAAGTAGGTAATCTTTAAAAATAAAATTATAATGCCAAAAATGACTTAATTATTTCATTGCAAAAGTTTTGGTTAAGATTCATTATAAAATAGCTGGTAAAACTATCGCTTTTTGCCGAAGATCAATGAAGATCCCTAATCTAGACACCTCTTAGTAGACTGGCGATGGCACACTGCATAGTTACCTAAAGCTGCGAAATCGCACGAAGTGCAAGAGGTTCATTTTTCAGTTGCTACTGAAAACCTGCTGCGAATAGTGCTTGTCACCTTAAATTGTCACTTTTTCACTAGTTCAGCATAAAACATACGAATATACCTATAGATACTTCATGCTGAGATTTACACAATCGTATCACTGTTTAGCACCCTTCGACAGCACCAACCAAGCACTATTGTTTTTGTACATAAGTATTTCAAAAAATATAAAGCAACAAGGCTTGTATCATTGGTCTTTTAAATAGGCCTATTTAAGACCAAACGTTTGTTTTTTATTTTACTCTCGATTATTAGACTTATTTAAATGGTCTAACTTAAAATAAATATAGTTGGTTACAAAATAGGAAAATAATAAAAACCAAATCAAATTGCTGTTTTAACATTTCAGAATAGCAACTTACCTCCATCAATTTTATTTCTGCAAATAGGTAGGCATCGTATCATCGATATTTTCCCCGACCAATGACTTATGCACACGTCTTAATATTTGACAAAGGCTCTCCCAGTCAGATTACGGGCGCAATATTTGCGTGCGGCGACTGTGGGCTCCGATAAAAATATTCTATTTATTACAGAGTCGCGAGCCGCGGAGGAGGCACATTCAGAACGCGTCAAGCGTTGACATCCGACTTCGGTGGCTTCCCAAACAAAATTGTTGAAGGGCTTGCAACCACAAAGTTTTCTGTTGAAACTTTTGTTTACTAGTATCGTGTCATGATCCCTTTAAGGGGTTAGCAAGGAAGATACTACTCTCTACCAGCGGGGTTAGGTAGGTGCGTAAGGAAGGCTGAATGCTCTCAAATACCTCTTTAATACTTACCAATAAATAAAATGGTCAGTTTTTGGGATTACAATTTTGTAACTGCTTCTGGATTCCTTTTTGGAAACTCTTGGAAAATTGTTTTGATTTCTTTTCCTATCAGTGACTTCCCAGCTTATAATTATGTTACATCGTGTATGCCTGAGTAAGTTCTCCAAAATGTTTTAAAAGGTGTGCCAAAGTCTGGCAATTATTTTTTGTTTGTGAAAATAAATGATGCAGTCTAAAGTTTGAAGACCTCTCTGACGCAGTGGTGAGCGCTTGTGGTCTTATAACTGGGAGGTCCCAGGTTGGTCCCAGGTCCCAATTTGGGAATTTATAATTTCTGGTGTGAGGCTTTGGCCGTGGCCAGTTACCACCCTACTGTCGAAGACGAAAAGAAGATTTACCGTTCCGGCACGATGGCGTGTAGAAACCGATGCGGAGTATGGGTTGAAGCTACACTGCCAAACCCCTTCCAAGTTAGCCTACTATCATCTTAGACTGTATCGTCACTTACCATCAGGTGAGATCGCAGACAAGGACTATCTTGTCATCGAAGAAAAAAAAATTACAGTGGGCAAACTTGAGTCCATAGTCTATGGATTATGGACATCATGCCGGAACGGTAAATCGCTTGGCGGAACGTCTTTGTCGGTAGGGTGGTAACTAGCTACGCCTAATGCCTACCTCTAGACCAGACCAGAGACATTTCAGAAATCGTACCTGCCGGGACTCGAATCTGAGTTCTCCCTTTAGGACTTTAAGACAGCGCCCACTAGTACGTCCGTACGCTCGGAGGAAAATAAGGGCTATATCTTGATGGTCCGTATCTACGTCATTCAAAATGGTCGTTTAAATCAAAATGGATAAATTAGGACGAATAGCGTGTTTGTGACAGCCCTACATCAATTACGCGGGCTCACGCGCCCCTGTCAATATGTGTAAAGTCAATACTCGCGAGTGTGAATAATTTTTCATCCATTTCTTATGCCCATTATGATAGTATCGACTTACCCACTATCAGCTGTGTCACAGGATATGTGGTTCCGACACAATAGCTTCGCGTTATTATGTTACCTACCTACCTACTTACCTAAGTATAACACTAACTTCATAATGCCTTTATATTATTTATTCCAAAAGTAATAAAGGCATTTGGTGGAAGGCTTATGTGCTTCTTCTTCTTTATCAACTGATAGACGTTCTTTGCTGGACTAGGTCTATGCATGGACCTCCACAGGCCGAGGCCTGCCTACCTCGGTCTTTATTATTCAATCAAGCAGCAACGTATCGTCGTGATTTTTTTGCGTTGGCCCATATTTGAGGACTTGGGAACTGAGTACTGACATACCTATGTCTCATATAGGCATAAAGAGTGCCATATTTTAACCGACTTCCAAAAAGGAGGAGGTTATCAATTCGGCCGGTATCTTTTTTTTTTTTTCTATGTATGCCCACCGATTACTCCGGGGTTTCTGGACCGATTCACGTGATTTTTTTTTAATCGACAGAAGAAGCTCACGAAATGGTCCCATAAAAATTTTTACCTTCAACTCTTCAAGCCTGATGCTGCAGAGGTACTTTCCTCCTAAATTATGGGGTTTTAGGAACTGTCATTTACGAATTGGTATGCTTGGCCTAAGCATATACTAGATCTTAGAGCTTCAGGTCCTCCTCCTCAATCCTGATGCTGCAGGGTACTGCCCACCTAAACTATGAGGCTTTAGGAACTTTCGCTTGCAAATTGATATTATTGATATTTAGCATAGTCTACATCGTGGAGCTCAAGGTCCTAGCTCTTCAATCCTGATGCTGCAGGGTACTGCCCACCTAAACTGTGAGGATTTAGGAACTTTCGCTTGCGAATTGATATTGTTAGTATTAAACATAGTCTACACCGTGGAGCTCAAGGTCCAAGGTCTTCACTCCTGATGCTGCAGGGTACTGCCTACCTAAACTGTGAAGATTTAGAAACTTTCGCTTGCGAATTGATATTGTTAGTATTAAGCATAGGCTACATCGTGGACCTCAAGGTCCTAGCTCTTCAATACTGATGCTGCAGGGGTACTGCCTACCTAATCTGTGAGGATTTAGGAACTGTCGCTTACGAATTGATATTGTTGGTACCAAGCATATACTACATCATAAAGCTCAAGGTTCTAGCTCCTCAATCCTGATGCTGCAGGGTTGGAGGAATTACAAGTTACATTAAAAAGCTTAAAATAAAAATTCTTTTCAAAAAACCGACTTCAAACGCCACTACTAAGTCGGTTTTTTGAAAAGAATTTTTATTTGTAATTGAAAGTTATCTCGCGGGTTATTTCCACGCAAACGAAGACATGAACGAAAGTTATATTTGTAAGTAAATAAACGATATTTAAGATTTTAGAATAAAGCTTAAGTATACATAATGTGCACTAGACGAGCCAGATCGCTATTCACAGCAAAAGTATCATTCATTCTGCAGTGCGGTCAGCGCGGAGTCGAGTAAGCGCAGTCAAAAGAGCTTTGACTTCAAAGCGATAGGCGACACGCAGAGAATGCAAAATAAACTAGCAACACCAAAGGAAAAGTGCAAAATAAATGCGGCAACACATTACACGGCCATTGAATCAAAAGGCAGACTGAGCGTGAAGTGATGAAAACTGGAAAAAATAATAAAGGCCCCCCCCCCCCCCCCCCTAGTCCATTGTTGCCAGTTAGGTTACCTACACAAGGTCCTATTCTGGGATCTTAGACGAGTGATCATTCGACCCGTGCATAATATCTGGGGCCCAAGTCTGCTATTGCAATTGTAGTTACATTACAGTTACATTGCCTATCAATGACATCCCAATTGCTTCTTTTAGCAATTTGACTTGGGGCCCAGGGGTTCAATTGTCTATCAATGACATGACAATTGCTAAAAATAACAATTGTCATGTCATTGATAGACAATGTAACTACAATTGCAATAGCAGACTTGGGCCCCTGTACTTGTGGTAGCAAAACTGTAACTGGACTTTATCATACCTTTATTTATTTTGAAAAAATTGAATTTCTAATGACAAAGTTCTGTTAAAACAATCGACATTTGCATCCACATGCCCACAAGATAGTGTACTCGTAAGTCGTACCTAATAACTTATCTTATTATTCAATCTGGCAAATAAATAATTTGCATTTGAATTATAACATTGTGCCTACCTACTAGTTCTACGTAACATTGTTTTAACCTTTTGTTTTGAAAATATAAAATTTTCAAAGGTTAAAAATCATTTTTAGACAATCTCACAGCTGCTTTCGGAACCGGTGGTAGAGTCTTGACTTGTCAGATGAGTTTTGAATTTTTTACGTTATTATTCAAGTTGTAAGGAAAAATAAAACTCCTAACGAAAACTTTGTCCATATTGTAGGACACAATCCAGAAATGGGGATTTAAAACTCTAAACTAATCACGCCTTAAGAGATCTGATCTCTAAAAACGCTGAAACCCTACCTAAAGCCGTCTCCAACCGCCCCTATAACGGCCCCTGTCCTCACATCTAATCTATTTAACCGCAACACGTCAGACAAACCACCATCTGAACGTGAGGGTAACTATCAAAAATATCAAGTATTATTTAATCAACAATTAATTACACTCATCAAAATCTATAGGCAATATTTATTTGATTAGGGCGCGATTGCTATCACATTCCCACAATCGAATACAACGACCTAGACGCGGGAGCATCCAATAGCCGTTTGAGTCTCTGGAAGAGACTGAATTAATAACGCCCAAAGCGCTGTATTTATACTAACGGCGCGGCACCAGACCGGCGCCTACGTCGTTATCAAAGACAAACTACCTACTACTAGTTTTATCTAGCTACCTTCAATACATTAAAGTTGTATATCTTTACTATTTCAATATTTCGCTAACACACATAATAACCGCGACAACTCTAACCAACCGCTAATCTTACTTTCTACTGATTAGAGATGACGAGCGACAACTAACTTCAGACGACTGACTCAACACAGAATGACGAATGAACCAATACACGCTGTACGCTTCGCTTTTATGGACCGAACGAGTGGGGAGGGAACAATGATACCAATGCTACGAAACTACCGTCATGAAACGTTACAAGACTACCGTCACTAAATGGCGCTTTAAACAATAATCACTCTAATCCTACTTTCCTACAAATAATTATACTTAATATTAATCAGTTGGCCAGTGTTGCCGACAATATGGTTACACTTTTAATGCTTATAATGTAATTAGGTACAGATTTTTGTTTTGAAAAAAAAAAAAAATTGTGAAAATCACTAAAAGACCAATGAAAAATTCCAACGCTGAGCGATTCAGAACTGTGTACTCAATCCTGGCTTTCAGTTTTCGTTAGTGTGTCCTTTACAACCTGGAGGGTTAGTATAAGATTTAATTCGATTGATCGTATTCGTATTCGAGAACATTAGCGTTAAAGTAAAATGAACCTTAACAATATACATTTAAAGTCACAAATTCAATACAACCAATTTTAATTTGGAGCGTATACGTAAACGTAAAAATACAAATACGAATATCATCAAATACGAATACGATCAATCGAATTGAATCTTATACTAACCCTACGGCTTGAAATAGCATCAGATATTTTTCAACTGGAGACTTTAGACGGGTTGACTAAAGAGAGTTATGGAATTGACCTATTCAGTGTGTGGAATAATCTCGTCCTCTAGTTTCCAACGCGTAAGTTGTGTCAATATGTCGCGATACTCAAAAGGGAGAGACGGATGGCTTTTACATCAAAGCGGTTCCGACTGCATCGCACCTCGTAAACACAGCCTAAATAGATACCCATTCAAAACTACACCGCCAGCTAACACGTAGAGGTGTAATAAGCCATGAGTATTCCCTTTGTGAATTTCTTCATTTGAAACGCTCTTTGCCCCTTCACTTTACTGTGTTATGACGACGCAGGAGGTAGATTTTTTCCTTTGATGCTGAATAAACTTCATCTGTTTAGACTTCGTTCAAGTAATATTGTACCTATTTATCCAATATAAAGGCTTTATTAAATATAAAGGGATATACCTAATTGGTCATAGTCTGTAAGCACTAACTAATAGATTTGATCATTTTGACAGATTCCCTGGCGTAGTGTTGAGCCTGTACTCATGGTCTCATGAGTGGGAGGTTTCGCGATCGATTCCCGGCGTCGATTATTTTTTGTATTTAATAATTGCATGGCTCAATTCAAGAAGTCTCCAAGTCCATAACGGCCCAGTTCAAGGAGTCCTTTAAGACTTCTTGAACTGAAGGCAATTTTTCTAAAACAGAAAAAATGGACATATGGACTTCTTCTGGGCCATCCAATTTATGAAACCTTCGAATGCTACGAAGCAATTTACGTGTATAAATCATTAGAGATATGGGTTTTTAATTACACAAAACTACCATATCCACATCCGAGTTAGCTTACAACAATCCTTGACTGAACGTCACTTATCATTAGGTGAGATCACAGTCAGAGGCGGCTCTAGCCCATGTAGCGCCCGAGTGCAATTAATATCTTGGCGCCCTCTAGTAGACGCGCGGCCAAAATGGAATACTTACAATACAAGAATACCGTTTGACTTAGGTACAGTTATATTTTCACCAGTGAAAGGAAATTCAGGTGCAAAAAATGGTGCAATTTTAAATGATGTCGGGAAGCAAGCAAGCGCGGCTTGGCGCGGCGCCTACTAAAACCCTGCGCCCGTGTGCGTTGCACACCCTGCACCATAGGTAAAGCCGGCACTGATTACAGCCAAGGCTTTATATATTAAAAAGAAGTTCTTGAACTAAAGCATCTAATATTATGAGTATGTACTTTCCTTTGGTTTTAATCGAAGCTAGCAATAGTGACGCATGTACCCATTTACGAGTAGGTTATAGCCTTAACCTTCATTCCGGGTTTTAATGTATGCAAATTGTGTGTTGTCTTTGCTTTAGTAATTATGTAATGTATCAATACAATGGCCACGTAATTGGGATGTAACATTAACGATAATTTAGTCGAAATAACAAGTAAGTAAATATGTAGATCATGTGAATTAGGCCCTGAACAGACATACGACTGCAGCTGAGTAGATAAGGACCAAAACAAACGATTGCGGCCACTAACCGGGGTCCATTGAAAAATTATATTTTTAACCGGTTATTGTTGACAAAACTTTCGGTAATGGAAAACGCTGTCAAGCCTGTCAAGACGCAAATGGCGTGTATCGGCAAGAGAGAGTATCCCTGCGAGATCAAATCTAGAATTAGAAGGTCCTTAGGAGTACAAGAGTTACCGTCACAGCTCATCGAGTCGCGAAGCTGAAGTGGCAATAGGAATCGGCATTTCGAAGAACTGATGGTCTTTGGGGTTCCAAAGAGCTTGAGCGGTGACCAGAGGCGTAACTATACCGTTTGAGGCCCGTGGCAAATTCATCGGATGGGGCCCTCCCTCGCCCAATATAAAGAAGCTCACCCAATGAGATAGTATTTTTTATTTTTTCATAAATCACTACGTGAAGTAAGTACATACAAACGCAATTACAATTACTTGATTTTCTAATAACCTTTAATTCAGAGCGTATTGTATTTATGATTGCATTACGGCACTTAGTAGTCCATTCTTGGTACCTACAATAGCAACATAAAAGTGTCATTTTCGCGAGCGAAGCGAGCGCGAAATTTTTTATGGTTGCATTACGGTACTTAGTAGTTCATTCTTGGCACCTACAATAGCAACATAAAAGTGACATTTTCGCAAGCGAAGCTAGCGCGAAATTTTTTATGATTGCATTACGGCACTTAGTAGTCCATTCTTGGCACCTATAATAGCAACATAAAAGTGACATTTTCGCGAGCGAAGCGAGCGCAAAATTTTTTATGATTGATTACGGCACTTAGTAGTTCATTCTTGGCACCTACAATAGCAACATAAAAGTGACATTTTCGCGAGCGAAGCTAGTGCGAAATTTTTTATGATTGCATTACGGCACTTAGTAGTCCATTCTTGGTACCTACAATAGCAACATAAAAGTGACATTTTCGCGAGCGAAGCTAGCGTGAAATTTTTTATGATTGCATTACGGCACTTAGTAGTCCATTCTTGGCACCTACAATAGCAACAAAAAAGTGACATTTTCACGAACGAAGTGAGCGCGAAATTTTTTATTCTGCACTGCGCCATATCTAGTCCTGTACTTTTGGCTCTTGAGACCTTGCGTTTGTATGCGCCGGTCGGCCCTACCAACTATTTAGTAATTGTTATTGGGGTTATTTTAAAATGTGTTTGTGGACCTAATGACATTTAGGTATTACAAATATGTATCTTTTTAATTTCTGTAAGACATAAATAAAAATTTTGGCCCCAAATTCGCCGTCCCTAAAATCTGCTGCCCTAGGCTTCAGTCAAATCAGCCATTTGGTAAATCTACCACTGTGCGTAACCTTTCTTCTTGTCCCAAAGAGTTTAGTTTATATCAATTTTAATTTTGAAAATGATCGCTCGGCACTAGCCGTAGTCACAGGAATGGCTATAAATGTTATGATCATCTTGTGCTTCCGGCCCTCTCTGATCGGAGGCCCCTGCCGGCTGGGGGCCCGTGGCATTTTGCCGTCATGCCACCCTATAGTTACGCCTCTGGCGGTGACCTCGCACCGAAAAGTGCAGTGTTATGGCAGACCCCCCACTAGGTGGACTTACGACATCAGACGGGTTGCGGGGACTCGGACGTCGATCAGGCGGCGCGGAACCGTGGCTTATAGAAGTCTATGCAAGATCCTGAAGTCTAGCTGTGGGCGTCTATCCTTACTTCCTTACTACCTTACTATAATATTTTAAATGCAAAGTTGTGTTTGTTTGTTGGTTTGTCGGTTTGTCCTTCAACGCAACTGATCGACGTGATTTTTTTGCATGGGTAGGTATAGTTGAGGACCTGGAGAGTGACAGAGGCTACTTTTTATACCGGAAAATCAAAGATTTCCTGCGGGATTTTTAAAACAAAGTCTACGCGGATGAAGTCGCGGGCGTCAGCTAGTCTGTTAATAAAGAAGAAAAGGGCTTTAATTTAATTCAGGTTGTTATCTTCTCAGATACCTATGGAGCAAAACAGAAGTTTCATTTCCAGGATTACGTTGGTAGGCATCGCGTCGCGTCGTAGTTACGGCTTTAATGCAAAAATAAAGTTTAACGAGGACACAGTCTGTGCTGCAATGCTGAGCCCGATTTATTGCTCGCTAAAGACCATTTATTTCCAATAGTTTTTTTGCTGTCTATAAAACTTCTGATGTTTCAACCTACCATACAATTCGCGCGCGCTTACCTACAACCTACAATAGTTAGGTAGTTTATAAGGCTACTAACAATACATATAATAATACAGCTTAGTATGTAATGATGTATGTCGGTAGGTAGCACGTGCGCCAAGAGAAAATTTTGTCCTAAACTCAAAAATATGAAATGCTACTTATTTAGTTTCTATTGCGCCTGTAAAATTAAAATAGCAAAACAGTTTTTAGTGGAAAGACTACCTACAGCCTACAGCTACCTGCATGACAAGAATTTCCATAAAAATTCGGGTAGTATTTTAACTCCATCATCATCATCATGACGATGATTATGTACCGATGAATTTCTAAGTAAGTAATAGAAAATACAGGTCAACTGCCGAATCCATCTCAGCTGGGTAGAGTCGCTATCTTCGAGATGTCTTCTCATTCAAAATTCCTCAGTGTTTGAAAACGAGTTCTCAAACAGTGCTACTTGGATTTGAGCCTTATCAGAAGGTAGGGCCCAGAGCATCCTTGCTAGGCAAGGAAGCTATTCAGAAATAAGGAAATTTGATATGAAAACTGTTTTACAGACATAGCTCATCGAGTCGTGAAATACTTACGCATAGCATGTACCTACCTAGAACAGATAGGCATCGAGGTCTCATTTCTCATTTCTCTCTTCGTCCGCTTGGATTTAGTTTTTTAAAAATATAAAATAAATTAAAATAATATGTCCACAACTATACCCATACACAAAATCACGTCGATCCGTCGCTTTGTTGATGTGTGATTGAAGGACAAACCAACAAACAAACACACTTTTCATTCATAATATTATCGTAAGGATTACAACTTTATGAAAACTTTTTGTACCTACCGTAAATAAAATAATTGATAAGCTACTTTTATACTTACCTATGTAGATAGGTAACTATGTAGGTAGGTACATGATGACGTCTAAAATGTTTAGTTGTAAAGTCGCAAATCTGATAGAGATTAGTGTCGGTGAATTTGTTTGTTTGTTGATAATGAGAACTCGAGATTATCTGACAAGTAAAACATTCCGCGCTTTAAATGCGTTCTGCGACACAGATTATTATTTAAGGGCAAGCTAAGATTGATTCTCTGCAGGGACAATTTAGATGAAGTTTAACAACTAGGATTCAACCTACAAAACTTTTCAATAGAAAAGTTAACTTTAATTGTTAATTTTGTACCAACTAGAAAACAGAACGATAAAACATAATTACATTTAAAGGACATGCACAACCTTCCTTCCTTCTAAGTAAGTATTTAATTTGACAAATACCTACCTAATGACTTGATTCCTTTTTTGCTAAGCTGCGTCCAATTAGGGAATTCCCAATTTATGGTAGTGGTTAGTGGGTTTTATTTTATTTCTAGTGCTAAATTATTGACTGCTGGATATGTAAACCTAGCACAAGGGTCAGAGGATCCTATAGTTTGGGGACCAGGCATTTCGCTGGACTATACCATGGTTTGCTTTGTAGGTACCATGTATATTTCGTCAACAATTAATGACTACTACACCTATTTAAATAATTATTTATTACTACATGATGCCCACGACTTCGTTTGCGTGGAGTGAGTTTTTTTTTTTGGATTCCCTCGGAAACTCTCTTATTTTTCGGGATAAAAAGTAGCCTATGTGTTATTCCAGCCTATAAGCTATCTGTTAGCTAAATTTCAAATAAATCGGTTTAGGTGTTGCAGCGTGATTTAGTAACAAACATACCTACATCCAAACTTTCGCATAATTATAATATTAATAGGACAATAGGATTAAAATAACCTGCTTTTACATTGCTTTTATAGACAGACGTAATTACTTCTTATTATTTAGGTATTGATGTAAATTCCCGACAATTTTCCATTAGCTATACTTATTGTGCCCTGAAAATTGAAACTTGCAGTCTTGGCCTTAACAGCCACGTCTAAATCATGTTAAAGTAGGCACTAGCAGAGATTTGAAGCTATTATGAATTAGTGTTTCAGTAAATAAAGATAAGAATGTCCTTTGTTTTTCAGTTTCTCCGCCATCTTTATGTTGTGACACTCCATTATCGCGAAGATTTATCATTGACGATAATTTTAACTGAGACATAATATGCTTTGTTCTTTTTAACTGACTTCCAAAAAAGCAGGAGGTTCTCAATTCGTCAGAATCTTTTTTTTTATGTATGTATGTTCCCCGATTATTCGAAGACGCCTGGACCGATTTGGAAAATTCTTTTTTTGTTTGAAAGGAACTTTGATTTGACTCCCTGGGCGCAGTGGTGAGCGCTGTGGTCTTATAATTGGAAGGCCTCTCGAGAGAGGCAATTTGGGAATTTATAATTTCTGAATTGTCTCTGGTCTGGTGGGAGGCTTTGGCTATGGCTAGTCACCACCCTACCCTCTTTGACGGTACGAACGTGCCGCCAAGCGATTTAGCGTTCCGGCATGATGGCGTGTAGAAACTAGAAACCGATTAGGGGTTATGGGTTGAATTTACACTGCTATATTACCCCTTCCAAGTTAGCCCGCTACCATCTTAGACTGCATCACTTACCATTAGGTGAGATCGCAGTCAAAAGCTATCTTGTCATCGAAAAAAAATTATGCAAATTATGTACCTACACTTAAGTAAGTGGGTAGGTAGTTAGGTACCTACTTCCTACTAATTCTAACAATTGCCGTGGTGTAAGTAAACAAGGTTGAAAAATGTAAGTTGCTAAGTATTTCTTTACACTAAAGCCTATACCTACTGGTCTGATACTTTAAAAATAAACTCAAGTGGCCAAGTCCCAAGTAGTCAAAGGCCATAGAGAGTAGAGACCGGCCTTTGTTTCTATTCTACAGTGCAGACTACAGTCCACACTTCCAAGTTCCAACCCCTTTGAACCTATATAGAAATAAGGAAAAGGTAACGATATAAGCAGATGTTTTGAGCATGAATGTACCACACGTCCACGTCAAGTTGGCCGCTACCTCGACCCGCGCTTCCCCGCACCGCACGGCTGCCCCATTTCAAAACCTAGTAAGTGTGATTGACAAAATTTTACAGGGGCCAAAAAAACATGTTTTGTAGATGGCTTAGCGAAGTAATAAATATATCCAATAAAAGCTTTCAAAGTAGTTTATTTACGAAACATTAATTTACCACCGATACTGAAGAGTTCAGAGTTCAGAAGGGCTACCTCAGATATGTTTTTTTGTCTCCTTTAAAATTTTGTCAATCGCACTTACTAGGTTTTGAAATGGGGTAGCCGCACACCTCAAGTCAGGCCCGCTTAGTACAGATAGCAACGTACCGCTTGCGATTGTCACTACCTACTAAATTTTTTCAAAGTTTTGTTATTAGGTATACGTTTTGAAGATTTTTGTCAACTTTTAGGGGGAAGTCCCCTAGTGGCGGACACTTAAGGTTTTTATGAAAAATAAAAAAATCTGTTTAGAAAAATATTACTTTATTTACGTCTTATATTAGTCAACAAAACTTAAAATTAATATCAATTATCAAAAATGCAACTTCTGCATAAATATATTCAAAAACATAAATTAAACATTGGTGCAAAAAAACGCAGTCTCTGGAAGTGGCACCTAGTATCGGACAGGCTTCACTTCGAACCCCTAGCAAACCCCTGTAAACATGTTTGGTCCCATAAAACCATTTTCAAAATTCTCAAAAACTTTTATTGATTACTTAGGTACTAACAACAATGAACACTATTTTATTAAAAACAAATATAGTAAACAACTTATAACAGATACACCTGTAACACTCACCTAAATCTTAGGTACGTGACGCAGTGTCGTCCGGCCAAAAACAGTAACCAACTACTCCCACTGTTGTGGCGCGCGTCACGGGCAAACCGGGTCCCGTGACTCAGTTTTGCTGCATCCCCCCGCGCCCTTCTAACTCATTTTTGAATCGCTCGCTTGCCTAGTCGCGAGATAGTACGAGTGTCCGGTACTAGGTGCCGTCCGGCGTTACGGGACTTCCCCCTAATCGTATTAATACCTAGGTACTATAAATGAGAGATAGATTATAGACTGCAATATCACATAGGCTACTTTTCCCGGAAAATTAGAAAAAATAAACCCACGAACGAAGTCGCGGGTATCAAGTTATCAACTATATATTTATTTTTGTATGGTTACTATTGTTAGCGTACCTACCTAAGAGTAAAAAAGAAAAGTTTTGCATAGCGCAGCCTATTAATTAAGTACTTTAATTAATGACTTTTTTTCAAGCAGTAGGTAGTGTAGTGCAACTTAGTGCAAGTAGGCCGTGCAATTTGGGATGAATGAGCTCAAACATTATCATAGTATGGATACGACTGCAGGACGTAATCCTATTACGGATTACGTATCCATGCTACGATAATGTTTGAGGTCATTCATCCCAAATTTCACTGTCTACGGCGATCACTGGTTATGATGACACTTTTTACTTCCTGTCTACTTGTCTATATTAAAAAGTGTAGGTCCACCTACCTAGGTAGGTGCCTATCTAGCCATTGCAATCGATGTTAGGTAGGTAGGTACGTAATTAAACTAGCGTTAGTAACTTATTTTATTTACGAGGTAGGTTGATTGGTAAGCAGACGTGAGTCGTTCACTGCTTTTGCTAGATAGGACCTATCTTAGCTAAAGGTACGACAAAAATATTGTGTTATAAAAAGTCCATAGTTAGCAAGTAGATGTGTTGTAGCAGGCTTAGCAGCAAGTTGGAGCAAGTTAACAACCTTCGGTGACCGTGACCCCGATATCAAATAACGACCCACCGACCTACGCTGATTTACACGACGACCCAACTACGCGCTCGTCGCGAAACGCCACCGCCACCGCGACCACTAGCTTTATCAGCTCATCTCTACAATCTCTTAACTAGGCAGATGGGAAATGTAAAAGTTTTATTTAATTTAAGTTTTTTGTTCTTCACTATCAAAACAAATAAAGCATGTTGGTTCTGTTTTATTACAGCTTTTGAATATTTAACGTGTCTTATTACCTATGGGCTACCTAGTACCCGCGTAATAAAAAAGTAAAGCTTAATAAAAGTTGCTAGCAAAAAGCAAGAAACAAAGGTTTCAAAGCGGCATGAGAGCAACCGCGAGTTCGCGACGCTTCCGCGTTCTTATTGATTGCTGGTGACACTGTTATCAATACTCCCCGGCTGCCGCCTGCCGGCTCCGCGCCGGCTCCGCGCCGGCAGCGGCGCCCGGCGCGCTCGCGGCCGCTCCGCTCGCCATCCAAAAGAAACAGAAACGTTTCTTCGCGCGTTCGCAACGCAACGGAAAAAAGGGCGGAGACACCGCGGCGGCGTCGGCGCCCAATCGCGTCGAGCTCCGGCCGGCGAGCGGCCAATCGTACGCGGACGCCGGGGCGGGCGCGCGCACGCGGCCGCGCCCTCGTTTCGCTCGGGCTTTTTATTTATTGTTGCGCGAAACACCGCGCGCGACGGGTGTGTGATGCGCGCGTGAGCAGACCGATGAAGATGGAGTCCGCCGTGGACTCAGCGTCGACCGCGAGCGAAGTGAGCGGCTCGTCCGGGGGCTCGCCGAGGGTGAAGGCGGCGTCGCCCGCGCGCGCGCTCAGCCCGCCGCAGATGCTGGCGCCGCGGCTGTCGCTGCCGCCGCCGGGGCTGGGCCTGCTGGGCTCGCTGCAGATGATGCACCACTCGCCGCTCGAGCTGATGGCGGCGGCGCACCACCACGGCCCGCCGCGCTACGGCAGCCCGCCGCCCATCTCCACGTCCGACCCCTCGGCCAACGAGTGCAAGCTGGTGGACTACCGCGGCCAGAAGGTGGCCGCCTTCATCATCCAGGGCGACACCATGCTGTGCCTGCCGCAGGCGTTCGAGCTGTTCCTCAAGCACCTGGTGGGCGGGCTGCACACCGTGTACACCAAGCTGAAGCGCCTGGACATCGTGCCGCTCGTGTGCAACGTGGAGCAGGTGCGCATCCTGCGCGGCCTGGGCGCCATCCAGCCCGGCGTCAACCGCTGCAAGCTGCTCTCCTGCAAGGACTTCGACGTGCTCTACCGGGACTGCACCACGGCAAGGTACGTTTCATTTGTGAAACCGACCATCTTAGGCTTAACCCGACATTACTAATTACTTTGTTGGATTGATTCTTTGATTTATTTTCTCTAGATTTTATTTATGTGATATCGTTTTGTTTAATTTTTTGCTCTTTATCCTATCCGCCAATGAAAATTTTACATTTCATACCTAACCGAATTAAATGTACCCAGTCGGTACCCGTACCGTACCTAAATAGCTAGAAAATACTACATAAACATCTCAATCTATTAAATCCAGCGCTAGCCTGTCCAATTTCAAACTGGAAAGTGCTTCGAAGTGAACTGGTTCACAAAGATAGCGAGAGCCGACTTGCGCGTAAACATTTCGGCGGAGGGTCGCGCGTCGCATTAATTTTTCATATTTTAATACGCGCCAAATATTTCCACCGGGTTAAATATTAAAACCAGCTCCGGCGACGGAAGGGTTAATTCCCTGTTAATTAGCGGCCGAGGTTTAAATTTTTAAATAGTAATTTTTACAAACGCTAAAGTTTGATTAAAAAAAAACTTGTCAGTGGCGCGTGTTACGGTGTTACCCGGTAGGCCTATATCGGTTTTCCCGAATGTGATTTTAAAAATGTAATCTTTTGGCCGACAGTGCGCTTGGGAGACGTAAATTTTAATTTTTTCACCATCAATGACGCTTTGTGCTTGTAATATAGGTATTAATGTTTGTTTATTGGTCGGACACGTTTAGCCCGCACGGCCACGGACCGGGCTTACCCTGTGACTCATTTTATATTTGATTTTTATGAAATCACAGTGCGTCCGTTTAGCATATGATGCCATTAATTTTAACAGGCCTGCTAATTAGGTCGCATTCATTTATTTTAAATTTAGACGTAGACTCTACGTTTTTATTCAATTTAATAATTTAGGTGACCTAAGTTAAACCAGGTAGGTAGGTAATTAGGACCTATCTTCATATAGGGTGACCAACCCAATTGCTAGCACTGCACCAGTTTATTCGCACTTTAGCAAAAAAGATTAAAATACCTATAAGTTTCTGATTGTAGTTTTTAAATTTTCAGATTAAAAAATATTTAGGGGAATTCATATTTTTCACAATCGAATTCCTTGTTAAAAATGCAATAAAATGTTAATAAAACGAATGCAAAGATTAGTTAGGTAATTTTATAAATATATGTAGGTAGTTGGTTACCTACAATTTCCTTACAAAACAATGAAACATTATTTTCTATTTCATTAAGAATCTGTGTTTAATATAATAGGTTTCTAGGTTCCTGGATAAGATTAGAGGAAACCTAATTCTAAATACGGATAAAGTCTACTTACTGTAAGCTCCTATATTGTAATGTAAAGCTGCGTGCAGATTGACTTTATTGTTACCTACTTTTTAAATGCTTTGATTCAGATATTTAATACATAAAACGTTACCTACTCACAAATAGGTAATTTTCTTTTAAAAAATATTTTTTCCATACCATTAAAATGTAGAGTTAGGCAATTTCAATTTTAAATTTAAGTAAGTAGGTAGGTAACATTTTTTTGTGATATTTTTTGAAAAACTTACATTAGGCAGGCAATTTTTAAGTTAGGTACCTACCTACATCACTTGCGATATCGTCTGCGTCGATAAGGGTTTTCAAAAATCTTGTGAAAACTCTTTGACTTATAAAAACTACAGGTGTGTGGTCACTATGTGGTCTGTGTCTATCTTGTCTATCTTCGGGAAACTATCTATGTGCAGTCAATATCCGTTTAGCGGTTGAGTCGTGAAAAAGTAACAAACAGACTGAGTTATTTTCACTTGTTTTATGGATTATTATACCCTTGAATGGGATGTTTTGCTATCATTCGATAAGGTTTCCGCGCCACTGCACCGTCTTGTCCGTCGGTTTCTTTGTCCGATAATTAGTAATTAGTACCCGTGGATTTTAAGGTTGATCTATACCTACATACCTAATGATAGCAGTGGCATGCACAAGGTTTGAAGCCAGGTTGTGCAATAGATATAAAATTACAGATTTTGATTTTCTCGATTTTTCAGCTGTTTTTTTGGATTTTTCCTATTTTTTTTTAATATTTTAAGCCTGCCCTCTTAGATTGACAAAACAAAAAATATGTATATAAATAGATAAATACGTAGATATAAATCAGTTTAAACCATTTTTGAGTTTTAGCCGGATAAACGAACAGCAATTGATTTTTATAAATAGGTTACCTACCTATTTATAAAAATATAGATAGATTTATATAAGATATTTATAAAAATCAATTTCAAGTTTTGTACTTACATAAACATAATATTTGGGATGAAGACACATTGGATAAAAATATTATAGGCCAGATTTTTAGTTGCCTCTTGTACCTACCTACTACTCTTAACCAATCCAAAAACTTTTTTTAATCCTACGCACCTAGGACCATAACATTCGTTAGATTTTTCATAGATACCGCTTGCCGCTTCGCACTCGTCTGTCCGTGTCTTCTCTAATTAGATAATTAGTGCCAGTGGATTTATAAGTTTCTTCATCACTGCATTATCATATTTATACGCTTTATACTTCGACGCATTCTCATGTTAAATGTTTCATGCAATGAAATACTTTGTTAAATTGTGAATAACATGATATTTCACTTACTTTTTGAAACTAACTAAACGATTTAGTGAAGATAAATATGAGATTCCTTCATATTACCATTATTAGTTAAAGAAACTAATAAAAGTTCGCGATAAAGAACTAAAATAAATATTGAATTTATACATAATATAATCAATGGTTGCCTACCTGCAATAAACGTAATATCCAGTGTTGATTTATATTTTTCCACGTTTTGAGTGTTTTTACATTCATACATTTAACGTTGACGAAAATATAACTTTTATCACCTTAAATTATAAGAGAAAATCTAAAGAATAAGCAACAAAAAAATATCGAAAGGGCGAAAGGGACTATTTAGTTAATAAAAGATAAGAATAAAAAGTATAAACGTCTGCAGTCGGTGCGGTCGAATCAAACTAATGTGTATTGACATGTTTCCGCCATTACGATTTCACTGGTTCAATCCAAGAGCCGACTCACAAATAACATGTTTTTTTTTGTATCACCCACCTTGGTATGGACGCGGCTTAGATTTTTTTTTTTAATTTTTGCTACAAATGGCATGACCGTGATGTTAAAATAATTTGAGATTTATGCAATCGGTGACTTAGTTTTGAATATTAAAAATGTTTGCAATAAAATAAAGAGTAGGTATTTAAATAATTAGATTTTAATATCGTCCTCGGCGCCATCTTTGTATCTTTTGTCAAGATCAGTCTTGTGGTTAAGGAGTGATGCACATACATATATCTACCTAAACAGACATACTTACTTTTGCATATTTACCTAGGTATATAATATATTATATTAGAAGACTTAGAAATTTTCTTATTTCTATTGTAGGAATCTAATTTTAAAAGCGTTATTAAAAAAAAAGAGATTTTTGCTCCTTAAAAGATAAAAAGAATACAGATCCAGATTATACAAATAAGGCAAGGATTATACAAATAAGATAGGTCTACCTAGTTGTTATAACGGTTGGCACACATAAGCTTTTACAGAAATGGATATCACCGGCGATGTGTTGAGATTAATGAAAGCAATAAGACAGATTTTGTAAAACCGATTTAGCATCAATGTGCATCGGCCCTAAGTTGTACATATAAAAATAGGGCAATTATTGCGAATGATAAAACTGCATTATAATAACTGCAAAGATATTTAAAATCAATATTTATCCGGGTTATAACTTATAAGCTAGGAAACTCGATATTTTAAGGCATCGCCCGCATTACAAAACGTATATAATAATAGGTGGACGTTCCTTTTCACGCTTCAATAATTGCTCGACGGCAGATAAATGAGGATCAGGTTACTCCGGATCGTGGAATGGAACCCCACGGGTGTGATTTGTGATTGTGACTTACAACTCTTTTGAGTACCAGTAATGCTTTTGAAGTTCTAATTGAATTACAAAGGCCGTTTGGAGTAACCGTCAAGTAGGTAGGTACCATCGTAGCTACCTATGTATGGGTAGGTAATTTTATATAAATTGCTCATTTGCTATTTGCAATATTTTTTTTCGATGACAAGATAGTCCTAGACTGCGATCTCACCTGATGTTAGTGATGATGCAGTGTAAGATGGTAGCGGGCTAATTTGGAAGGGGTATGGCAGACACTTTCAACCTAGGTATACCCCTACTCGGTTTCTACATGCCATCTTACCGGAACGCTAAATCGCTTGGCGGCAAGTCTTTGACGGTAGGGTGGTAACTAGCCACGGCCAAAGCCTCTCACCAGACCAGACCAGAGACAATTCAAAAATTATAAATTCCCAAATTGACTCCGCCAAGAATCGAACCCGAGACCTCCCAGTTAGACCACAGCCTTCACCATTGCTCCAGGGAGGTCGTCATAATTTGTGTTTGCAATTCGTAAAAAGTGGCCATTTCATGTTCTATGGAAAATACAAATATCTAAGTAGGTACCTATTAGTTGAAAATCAAACTCACACAAGACTAAAATCAATAACTAAGAATTTGAAATTGAAGATGTACCTACCTATACCTACTAGGTATATTTTGAAGGTGTACATTATACCTACTAATAAATAAAAATGATATTGTTTAAAAGTTGTTCCTTGAGTAGGTATCTAACAAGATCAAGCAGACTTTAGTTAAATTGCAAAAATTAAGATCTTGGTAAGTACTTGTGTGTAGCGGAGTGACTTGGGTAGATATTATAAGTAGGTAAAGTAATATTAATTGTGTCAATTTAATCGACAATAAAATAATCGAGTTGTAGCTATTCCTTTCATCAATACATTGAAAGCGTTGGTTCCGTGATCCGTCCATTGTCTCTCACAAAGCGAGGTTCAATTATGGAGGTCATCAACACGACTTTTTATGGAATTTCAGCTTTACGACTCATTTTGATGGTCCGCCTTCAAACAGAGTGATATTTTGTAAATAAACAAAGCACTGAAATAACTGCCTCATTACCTTTGTAGAGCCGGTAGCCGGGGACGGTGGGTGCGACGGAACTTTGGAAGCGTTTTCAGTAGTTTTAACTTTGAAATTGGACGGAAGGATTACGGTATGTTATTGTACAAATAGGCGGCATCAATTGAAGTGCGTTCTCACGGTGCGTTTCGACGACCTACCTATTTTCTGTCTATGCTAACAAAAATCAATAGTCGCTTATATGAAAGACCAGACCGCAAGTTTGTCTGTGTTGGTGTTTCCGTTTTTCCAACTAACTATAATGTGGGTGTCTTTAAATCAAGAGTGAATAGGCATCTTGTAGGAAAGCGCGCACCATCTTAGGCTGCATCTTCATTTACCATCAGGTGCGATCGCAGTCAAGCGCTAGGCTATATAATTAGGTATATAAAAAAGTGGATTCATTTTTTTAAATTTCAGGGGAATCTTTAATTTTCCGGTCTTTGTAGTAATTCTGGGTATGAGCTTTCTTCATTGCAAATTTCAGATCCATTCAAATCGATCCATTCGTTGTGGCGTAAAGGAGTAACGAACATCCGTCCATCCATTCCTCACAAATACCTATTCGCAACTTTTATTTTTTTATTTAAGTAAGGTATTAGTAGGATAGTAGGAGCATCACTTTGGTAGAATTCTCCTTCTTCTTTATCAACCGATAGAAGAATTCTACCAAATTCTTCGTATTTTGTATGCATTTCCATTTGTCTCGATCTTGCGCCGTCTGTATCTACCGGCTCGTCTGATGATGTTGGTCCATCTAGTGCGGGAGTTTAAATTTGTCTATACCTAGTATACCTACTTATCGATGGTTAGGTAACCAAGAGCTTCTTACTGATATTTTAAGTCAAACTGCTTTTTTTACTTATTTTGCACAAAAACCTACATCTCACGTTATAGAAAATTCTCCTACAAAAAATTAATATACTATCTACCTATTGTAAATATTTAAAACGAACTATGTTTTTGTTTTAATCATATCTGCACTCGAACAAAAAATATACAAATGTTTTTTGTGCCTTGTGTAAACTTTTGACATTTTGAGTGGATCGTGGCGGTTAACCGTCTTTATAGCTATTTTGTAGATATCCTTTTTATAATAAGTTTTCTCAGAGTTTAATCAACTATTTATGTCTACACAGCTAACGTAAATGCGTTATTGATTAAACGTAATTTGTCTCTGCGATTGAACGAGTAGGTAGTTAGAGAGAGATAATAATATATCGATAAATAATTATTGGTTTGCATTATGTTGAATATATCGGTAAATAATTATCGGTTTATATTATGGTTTACGTGGATTTGTAAATCCAAATTCGTATCTTAGACCTATAGTTATCTACTCGTTAAATCTTGACAACTCTTAATTAGATATGATGTCATTATACAAATAGGTATTTTAATGTATAAGTATTATTTTTTTGACTTGCTATAAGTAGCTATAAGTTATATTTAAATCTAATTTAATCACTGTAGGTACGAATGGTCAAAATACTGGCTGTATTTCCGCGCTGAACAGCCAGGTTCATTAAAAATATTAATTTAAAACCAAACTTGACCTAAACTTGTGCTTGATTTTAATAGTTAAGTAGGTAAGTGACTTGGAGTTCTATAATCCAAGGTAAGTGATGATAGAGTCGTTATTATTTGACCAGCTAAAATCTGCCTTGGAAAGGAAACTGAAATTCACCAACAAAAATAAGAAAATTCGGTCAATAATATCTATTTCTTTATGTATTTGAATCTAAACTTGACTTAAATTATTGATTGATTTTAATAGTTAATTTTGAAAGAGTCATTATTATTTGACCAGCTAAAATCTGTGTTGGAGAGGAAACTAAAATTCACCAACAAAAGTAAGAAAATCCGATCAATAATATTTGTTTTTATTTGGCCAACTTTCCAGTTCTGTAGAAGTCAAGCAGTTTTTACTAATAAAACCCTCCTCTCGAAACGAAATAAAAACAGATAGGTTATAGCTTAACAATCGAGATTGCAATCAGACAAACAGTTTTATTGTAATTGTTCCTAGTATCGAGGAAACGAGATAAATTGTTTTCAATTGTTCGTGTGATGATTCCTAGTACGCACAAAAAGCTGTCTGTGTGAACTTAGCTTTATACCTAAGTCTAGTTGACGAAGAAAATCGTTTAATTCATCGTTAGGTATCTTGTACCTCTGTGCCATACCTACATGCTTTAGATGGCGTGAAAGTCAGGGGATAATTGGAATGAGGTGCTTTACAAACGCTATAATTGAGATTTTTGCTATGATAAAAGACACTATTAAATAGAGTCTTCCAAAATGAATAAAATCCACATCCACTGTTAGTTTTAAAAGTTTGATAACCATTTGAAAGTGTCGTTGAACTACTAAAAGTGCGTATGTTTTAGACATCTCAGTTCACTATTTCATACAAGCTTCAATTGGCTGTAAGCTGCCATACATTCGTAGTTGATAAGAACTGAAAATTTTACTTACTATGCTCGCGTTATCAACTTTTTATCAAATGTCAAAACGCGAGCATAGTTGGTATACCTACTCTACTCGCGTTTTAACGTTTGATAAAGCTGTTGCTGTTTTGATTAGTTGGCACCATTTTGGTACCATTCTATTCCTATTAGGTATATAAAATTTTCAGCTCTTACCAATTCACTTCGTAAGTTAAAAAGAAAATACAGATGCACCTACAGTAATACTTAAATTAATAAAAATGTACCTATGAAGAAAATCGGTCTTGGGACTGGTAGAAAAGATGTATTATAAACTCAACTCAATAAGTATTAACTGCATAGGCTGCTCATCAAAATGTAGGTAGGTACCTACTCTGGCTACAAAGATATTAAGTATTTCATTTCGATAAACTTGTTGCATAAAATACAGTTTTTCCCTATGTGTATCTATTTTTAATAGATGACTAAAGGCACAATCAATTCATCGTAACATACCTAAGTAATTACAATATTCAATTCAATAGTTTTTGTATTCTAAGAAGTAAGAATACCGAAGATGAATTGAATATGCAATAACTTTTGATGAATCATGCTATAGTCGTAGCATATTTCATTTTGAACTTAAAGATAACTTATAAACTTATAGAAGATTTACCCAATATAAGAGAGAGAAGAGTGTTTGAAATCTAAATAGCATGATACAGAGCTACAATTTCTATTGTTTTTATTATTTCCCAGCTGACATTCTCCCACTAAATTTCATAGTTGTAATGAGAATATCATAAATTGAGCCAAGTCAAACAATTGCGATTGTCGCAATGTTGTATGTAGTCATAACTTCCGCGCTTGCCCTACAGCATATGCCAGCAACAATATTATGAATGATCGGGGTGGGCGTGAGGCGTTGGCACTGGCTGAGATCCAAGCGATGGTACTCATTGAAATATTAAACCAAGACGCAGTGTAGTGTCTCAGACATGTGCGCCAAATTATTTGGAGAAATTAGTTACATAAACTATTATACATGACGACTCAACTCCTCAATTTAAGCCTTGAAGCCTAATATTATTACAAGAGACTGATTTATTATTAATACGTAGAGAACTAGAGAAGACGAATGTTATTCAAATATGTAGTACCTACTACAGAGACTGGATGAAACAGGATAGGGGGTAAAGTATGATTTTGTTTTAGTATTTAAATAAATTATAAATTAATAAAGAACACGAAATGTATAAACAAAAAATATACTTACCTACCTAGTAAATTAAACCGAGTATTAAAACACTGGACACAAAGTCGATACTTTGTACATGATTGTACAAAGGTTCTTACTTAACCTAGCTCTATAAACAAAGTGTCTGCGGTCAATAGGTCACCTCAGTATAATTGATTTGCATTAATTATGTTCTAGACTATCTATATCGTTGGTTTTCAGAGAGAAGTTCGGTCTCCCGTACATCCTGAAGTCATTTGCAAGTGACGCTCAGTTTTATAGCAAATGGTGGTAGATTAAAAAACAATTGGCTGATTGTCTTTTTGAACTTTGAAATACTGGATGTGTTGCATCGAGAGTCTGAACAACCAACGTATCAAAAAAAATATACAGGCAGATAATTTTTTTTAGTAAGTTGGTCTTTTGCTAACTAGCATACTGTCTACTGTTACTACTATACACCTGGGATATTGGGATGGTAGAACAATGAATAGTGAATAGTTTGAGCCTATAAAAAGTAAGAAAAATATACATGAGCTATCATCGTATTGCAACCGCTAACTCTGCCAAAATATGTTCGAACTTCGTTGTTTCTTATTATTCCAACAAACTTCTAATGTATCTTCTTACCCGTTTACGGAATAAAACAAAGCCTCTTACTATAACAGCTGTATTTTACAATGTTATTTTTATTGAAGATCAACAAGTACTACCTGCGGCTGATAGTCTGGGGATATAACATAAGATAGGTAAAGTTATTGGCTAAAGACCTACATTTTTGGAAATGATTTTAAAGTTGATAACTATGATGTTTCATCTGCGTTGTCTAATTTTAGTGTAACACAGTAAACCTGCCAAAGTAAAGTAATGCCAAGTAATGTTCTGATGTCGGTTAGTAATTTTAGAATTATTAAGAGAATTACTCGTATTTTTCGACTAAAACCCATCCTTAGCAAAACCCATATGAAAGTTTGATAATCCTCATTTTAATATTAATCAATGAAGTTTTGTGGACATGCTCTAGAACCAATATATCTATATCTAAATCTATAGATTTAATATCTTAAGATTTTACATATTCACTAATAATATCGAAAGTGCCAAAGACACGTCAAGACTTTACCACCGATTTTATCAAGCACCTCCTCATAATTCCCATTGGCTCTCGGACGTGTTTGTATAAAACGCTATGTTATTATAGGCTTGTTTAGGTAAAATCTAGTCTAGGTATTATAAATTCAAACTGTTAGTGACCGTATTTGTTTAGGAACTCTGTTGTACTAGTGTGGGCGCTATGAATTGAAACTTATTATTCTTACCTATATCTATACCGATAAATAATCTAGGTAGGTAGGTACCTACTTCGGAAATCTTAGGTGTTTCGATTGTTTGTTTCGTTGTACGCCAGAGACAGAGTTCCTTGCGCATTTATGATTATAAGGTAGGCATAGATAGTAGAAAGGAAGAATTGCAGGCAGGAGAGCACCAGGTCGCCAAAGACGCAAGTGGTTGGACGATGTGAGGGAGTGGACTGGGCTTAGCTATCCTAAACTGAAGGAAGCGGCCCTGCGTAGAGAAGCTTTTCGTATGCTGACCGCCAAACTTCACTTCGAAGAAGGCACGCGATGATGATGATAGATAGTAGAAATTGATTTATCACAAAGAACTGAACACGAAGACGTTTTGTAAATGAAAATTTAACGGCCAGTGTCTGGCAAAACGAAATCGAGAGCTTCTGAACCTTTTTACCAACCTGCCAAAATTTAGACTAGACGTGCTCCGATTAGTTGCGGCATTGTGCACTTTCGTTCCACTTTTATCTATTGTCAAATTAAATATCCGATGTAATTTAGGTACCTACTTCGATTACAGAACATCTACTTACTTCTTTTGTAATTGATTAACAAATTGTTAGATAATTCGTATCGGCAAACAACTCTACTTTTTTGATCTTATACCTACCTACTGCCGCTCTCAGAGATATACCTACAATAAAATTAGATTGATCAATAATTGCACCCTCTGAGTCATCTATATGTGTCACTATCAAGATGAACTTGATGATAAGAATGAATTTTTTTAATCTGTTTTAAGGCTTAAATCTATAGACCGCACTCTCACTCTGCTCAGACTCAAGACAGAGTTAAAACGAGACAGATTTATGTCGGAGCATATTTGTGTCTCGTTTTAACTCTATTTTAAGTGTGAGCTGAGTCAAAGCACGCTCTGTAGATCTCAGCATAAGAGTTCCCGCAGACTTAGAATTTCAAGTTGGACAGCTAAATCGCAGAGTACACTAATAGACACAGTTACTTATGGTAGCCCGCACATCTCACCCAACTAAATTGTCGATCATTTCTTTGTTAAAATCGTCGTGTTCGATAGTCGGCCAATTTGAAATTGTATGTCTGCGGTAGCTCTAAAGAAATCCTTAAGTATGTAACGATTAGCAATTCGTGCGTCTTTGATTACTAATTAGCCTAGATTGGCACCTTATACAAAGGATATACAACAACCAACAACCACTTTGGGATAGTTTTCAATTGCTCACTAAGTTGATAGATGATATCAAGCGAGAAGTTGGGAGCGACTGGACACAAAAGGCACAAGATGCCAACTAGATCAAGACATCTAATTGGCATCATTGTTCAGACGCAATTCGATAAAACCCTGATATGATTCCAGGTACAATCATAAAACTTATTCACAGTCAAATGAAGAGTTAATAAAACAGAACAATGTAATCAAATAAACGTTCCGATTGTCATTCGAAGAACACTGGAGCGTCAAATCAACTCAAGTAGCTTAAGGAAACGCAATTTCCTCAAAGGCAGTAAAGCGACAAACTGTTCCACAATGGGAATATCATGGAGGCAATTTATTACGATTGATCAACAAGTAGCTGGGGAACACTCGACTCAGTCGGAAAGAATGGGAACCCCGGCACCGACATTCGGATCGCGACGAACACCGATAAAGGACCCTCCGAGCACCGGGTGAGCAGTCGAAACGCACGCCGACATTCGTAATCCTCTTGTACAATTCGAAAAACGCACACAAGTGACAAGAGGGAATCCCTCCGGCTAGACGGAATTATCTCGGGCTCTATTTCCGTTTCGCGTACTATTTCAATTCCGTCCTACTCGCACTCCGGCCTGCCCCATCCTGTCGTCTCTTTCTCATTTGATTTCATTCATGATTGTGGATTTGAATGAATCCGAACGTGGTTGGAACTTGGAACTCCGAGGTTTTCACAAGTGCATTTGTAAACGTGGTCGCGCGACGTTTCCACGCATTTCCATTCGCGATAACACTCCTGCTTGTAATATTGGACCCTCTCTTGTGTTATATTTGTGGTGATCCTTGCAAGAGATGTCTATGTTCAGCAGTGGATGTATCTATATCGGCAGGTCATCGATTTACCAACCTTACACATTTACCAAGGTTGCTAAATCGATACGGATAAAATTATAAGTTAAACAAACCTAAGTTTTGCAACTCTTTGTGTTTTTTTAATGGTCAATTTTATAAATACGTGGCTTAGGGTCAAATTGGTCATAAGCAGGCCAAAAGGCGCTCGGCGTTATCATGTATTTACACGCTTTCAAAGATATAAGATATACTACAATACATAGAATTCTATGGAATTAGCACACCAGCCAGCAAAAAAGTAATGTTCCACTAGGTTTAACTTAAGATTATTATCAGGTATAATAATAGTAGTACGAGGTACGCAATCCAATACAAAAGGAATCTAATTGAAAAAGCATCCCTACAAATAAGTTCTCACCAGAAATAAGCAAAAATACCTATTTTTTTTATTCGATGACGAGACAGTCCTTGACTGCAATCTCACCTGATGGTAAGTGACGATATAGTCTAAGATGTTAGCAGGCTAACTTGGAAGGGGTATGGCAGTGTACATTAAACTAATACCCTGAATCGGTTATTCCATCAAACTTCTTACACAGTTATTATTGTGTGTAAAACATCTCCTAAAAACACATTGCTGGCTTGAGAATCGTGTTCACGACTGAAAATAGTTTTGCAATTGTAAGTGAGAACCTCGGAGGAAAAAAAATTTTGGAGCTTAATCCTCCTAGGTGAGAACTTATTTTGAAGTTCACTTCTTAACAACCGATAACGTATCTAGTACATCATTGCTCGAAGGGCGAAATAGAAAAAGTAGCCATAAATAAAATGTTCGTTTCGCATCCGTGCTAGTTACTGAATGGTTGGTAGACAATATAACATAGCGTGTTGTAGCGTGTTGTACCTGCATACGTAGTGCGGTAGCGGTTGTAACGTCTTATAATTGCAACATGTGTTGAGCTGTAATCATGTTTAATTATTGTAGCTAGAAGAAGTCATTGCCGTTTATCATGAGATCAACTGTTACAGACGTACAGACCGACAGGGAAAATTATGAATCAATTAAAATGTAGAGTCAGTAGATAAATAGATCAGGGCCTATATTACCAACTCTTAAACCTTAGTAGGCCTCAAGGTATTCTTCAAAATCGATGTCGGTTTTTTTTTAATTCGGTGACAAGGTAGCCCTTGACTGCGATCTCACCTGATGGTAAGTGACGATGCAGATGCTAAGATGGTAGCGGGCTAACTTGGAAGGGATCACAAAAGGTTTAGGTCACAAAAATAAGTTTTAATAAAAAATTAATTCTAAAATAGAAATATAATAAATGAAAAGAGAGTTATAATAATATTAATAATTAAACAGTATTGAAACAAAGCATAATATAAATTTGAAAAATATCAAAGAACAAAGAATGACACTGAGAATTATTCATATTCACTTAGTTATTGTAGGTAAATAAACCATATGAAGGCTGATCAGGTAAATCTGACCAGAAAAGACCTTGCCAAGCTTCAGAAAAACATTCGGAGACAACTCAAAAAATTCACAAAATTTCATCGGATAAATATATTTAAATACTATATTATTGTCCAATATTTGAACGAGCGAAGCGAGTTCTCTAAGTCAACTAGGGCGCTTGCCTACTAGACAGAGAAGTGTGTCCGTCTAAATGTCTGTCAGAGCCCTATAACTTCTGAATTACTGAATATTAGAACGTGAAACTTGGTTGAAAATTCAGTTATATCCTGTACTTGAACAACAAATACTAAAGTTAGATAAATGTTATAAAGAAACGAAATTATTTAATTTTAATGCGCCATCTATTAGCATTATTGTGAAGCTAATAGCTTCACTATAATGCTAATAGATGGCGCTGTGTCAGAAAAACAGTTTTATGTCAACTATTATTTTTTTTATTGCGTCTAATGTTAAAAGTTAATTATTACAATATATAATTAAAACTTTTGGGAATTATGGGATATCGCGAGGTCTCAGTTCGGGGCGAACCACTAGTTATATTAGTTGTTCAGTCCGTACGTGACGGTACAGTTAGCAGTCACTAATCCAAAGTTGATCGGAATGAAGACAATGGGGTGGCGGAAACGCGGGGAATTGGCGTTTTTGCGCGCCTCGCCTCGCTCGGTGAGAACGAGTCCAATTGTACAACTGCATTAAATTATACATCTTGCATAGTAACAATATTATGAACTTTGGCTGTAAATAAGTGCAACAGAAAGAACTGAATTTGTAAAGTACGAGGAATTTAACCTATTAAAGTATTTCCGTAATAGCTAAAATGTTGCAAATAAGTGAAAGTTTTTATATGTCATATAAGATTAACAAAAAAGAATAGAACAAAGTTATTTTGTAAAAATTGAATTCTTAAAAATTTAAAAAAAAAAAAAAAAAATAGATTCCTTCTATTCTCAAATTCTATTTAGGTATTCTATGAATCTCAAATTAGCAAAATCAAAAAGTAAAATATTAGGAATAAGCTGTAGTAAAATATAGGTAAGTAGGTAGGTACCTACTTTTGCTTGCACTTTTAAACTTTTACTTAATCCTAATTTTTTAATAAATTGAATCATGTATTATTATTAATTAATGAAATAAAAGATAATAATATGTAGTAGGTATATCAAGGCGTTCATCTATAAGATCAAAACCTTTGAAGTGGAAAAGAACGTTGATATACTTATACGAGAAGACAGACATATCGGTGTCGTTGTGGTGAGAAAGATTCACACAATTAATTGCAATTAAAGATGCTTGCGAGAGTGAATTGTGGAAGCAACACTATCTCATAGTTAAAATATCTTTACACCTGGGATCGATATTAGAGTCATTATTAAATTATACTTTACATACCAATAACAATCTTCTCTATTTTTAACCGACTTCCCAAAAAAAGAGGAGGTTCTCAATTCGTCGGAATCTTTTTTTTTTTGTGTGTGTTCCCCGATTACTCAAAGACGCCTGGACCGATGGAAAATTCTTTTTTTGTTTTAAAGGGTCAGCTCAGGATCTAGGGGTCCTGGAGAAATCGAGGGAACTTTTCAAATTTTATTGGCGCAATTGATATGGCGTCCATTAGGTTACCCTGTAAGGATAGAATAAAAATGAAAAAAAAAAAATCCTTTTTGAAAAAATACTTACACTACGATTCTTAGAATTAAAATATTTTTAAGCTATTGCATAGCTTCTATCGCGGGCCAGCGTGGAGACCGAATCCAGAAATTCCGTAACGAAAATAACCTGACACGGGACTCCTCTATGGTGAGCCGCTAGATGGCGTTGATAAAAAATGCTATGCAATAGCTTTACCGCGGCAGTCCCCGAGTGCCACACGTCTTTTTATTCCATGGATATCTGAAACGAGGAACATTTTCCAAGGTATCGTGTGCATTTTTCGTACAATCATATTATAGCTAGGTACCTACATGCTTGTATCCGTGCGTTCATTTGCGCACTGGAGCTATAAAATATAAGTAACCAGACTAGAAACAACTCGAAACGTCCACAACAAAGCAACAACGTGATAAGGGCTACTTAAGCCGCTCGTTAAATCCAGATATACAGTGCGTAATAAAAACTAATAAAACATTCGCAACAATTTAAAGAGAAATCGATAAAAAACTTATAGAATATCAGGACTCCGGCGGTGTGGATAGTAAATTGCGTTTTATAGCCCTCGTCTTGTTCCTCTCGTTTTAATCATATATCACAATTAATGCAGGAGTAAACTCAATTGTTACAGCGTTCTTCATCATAAACTAGTAATATGAGTATGCCTAGTAAATTCATAAAATAATAATACATTGAAGTTTTAAGCTTGTCTCAAACATTTAGATGCAGATTTTGAAAGTAGAAAAGGAAGTCGGATTCTGAAACTAGAATGCTGAATCCTGAATCGCATATATCGATGTAATCGCAAGTATTCGATTTTCAGATTCTAAGTCCGTTTCTAAAGTTAGAATATTCCGTATATTTGAAGCCGTATATTATTCCGTATATTTAATTTTAGGTTTAGTGGTCATATTAAATTTTGATCAAACAAAACACAGGACTCATGTCTCACTGAGTTTCATAAGACAGTAAACTAAGTATAATATTTACATTTGTATTAAGTAGGTACATATATAATTATTATAACATAAAATAAACAAGTAAGTAAATCAATAAAAACTACGTGTTACTTTTCAATTAATTAAAAATAATAAAAATTTAAAAACAAACCTTGAATGGCTCGTTGTATTACAAAGTTGTTCGGAGTCGTAAACCAGCAGTCGTCGGGTCACAGGTACCGGCATAACGTCTCCGATTAAATAAATTTATAGCTAATATAAAATTATTCCATTCCGACGACGGAGATACTTTCAATAATTGTTGTATTCACACGTAAAATACATTGTTTGTAATTTATGGTGTTATAGGTCCCAGTTTAGTATACCTATACCATTTAATGCGTAACAAAATCAATAAATATATGATGTACCAACGAAGTTATTAATAAAAAAATTGAACCGTCATAAATTCGATTTAATTTAGTACCTACCCCTGTAGTATTAAGAAACTTGAGCTTACATTTCATATATTAAAATAAAACTATCCATAGGTACCTATATGGCAAAAAAAAAAAATTTAGTAAAAGAAAGTTTCCTTTGCGTATACCTATACCTAATTGCTTAAAATAGTGTGATAGTATTCATTAGTCTTTAAGTGTAATGTCGATTTTAAAATGGTATCGATTGTTATTATTGTAGGTACGTGATGCACTTAAAATAATCGATATAAGTACAACTGCGAGTGTAAATCGATAATGGTCCAGATGCACAAAAATGGGGCACAGGCATCGATTTGCCCCACATTTTGGCGGTCTAGCGGTCGCGCCAGCGAGGGTAACGCTCGCGATAAGGGATAGTGCCCCCCTCAGGGGCGGGGGTACTCCCTGTCCCCCCTTTATAATATTTACCGCCCCCGGGCCATACTTACGCCCCTCAGTATTTACGGGTTAGAGAAAAACAAGGGTACTCGAGCTCCGGAAGGTGCAACGTAGATTTTAATCCTTTCTGATGTTTTATGATTGATGGCGGATTTCGCGATCGGCGTTGGGCTGATGTTGATGGATTCTTCGTAATTCCTGCTTTCGGCTGTCGCTTCGCAGCACGCCGTGTCTGCGACTCGGATCATGTGATTATTAAGGCCGTGTAAATAGATTAAAACCAATGAATGTGATGGAAAATGCAAAGTAAAAAATGCAAAAAGGGCGTCGACTGAAATCAGTTCTCAACAAACGTGGCGATGCATACAAAACTGGTTCGTGACTACGCACAAGTCCTTCCCCGTGCCACCTACCTACGAAGTCATTTCATAACTTGAGATGTGACTTACGAGTTACGGGACTCTATCAGTATAATGAAAATTTTGACATTCTATAATCTATTTCTATTTAAAAATAATCACAAAACAATTGAAACGCAATAATAGTACGTCGTATTGAAAATAACATATTCATTTAAAATATGCCGCTAGCGCCATATGCCAATCAACAATGAATTTCAATAGTCTTAAAAACTTAATTAGACTGCTTTCAAAGACCGAGTTGATGGCCAGTTTAGGGTGAACTTTAGTGAAATTGCTTGCGTAAACCCGACCTTGTTTTATGCGTGTTAAAGTTCAATGTGTCAGTACGGTTTGAGTCGTCGCTGTCGATATTAAAGCGATTTAAGTCGTGACAATATAATGTAGTGATGATTGGTAAGATCCACATGAAGGCGTCCGTCTCCATCAAATACTGACGCGTGCGCGATGGCCCAGTGAGATCACAACACCCCAGTGAGATGATCGCAATGGAGCACTAAACGTCATTCATCAGCATCTTTAGCACGAAAGATGTGCTTATCGATTCCGAGCCAATATTCGTTACTAGCTGATCCCCGTGACTTCGTGCACGTACCTATATTTAGTTTTTAATAATCCCGTGGGAGGTCTTTGATTTTCCGGAACTGACTTTAAACCAATGAAAGATGAAAGCGATTGCCATACGTTTATTTAATAAAAAAAATATTCTATTCTATTCTATTGCATGCTCTAGTACCGAATACTTCATCTCTCTGAATCACTCAGTCAGGGCCGTAAAACTAATTAAATTATTTTCATGGTTAAGAAACAGCTGATCGGAGTAATTTTAAAATATGACTTGACTTCCCTCTTAAAACTATTTTCACACTTTTGCACATGTTGTATTGGAAGTTAATGAATGAAGCAAGAATATAATATACAGACGCGTTGTCTACAGCAGTTATACCCTTACGAATTAGATTTTTATTTATAGCAGATATGCTCTTGACTTTCTCATCCAATGAATAATGGTACCACATAAGTTAATATAATAACACCACAGCCCGAACTACACTACAACATCTATAACTACAACATCTATACATATACAGATCAATACTTTTAATTACTGGTCTGAATCTGTATAGATTTAACTACCCTATAATTATTATAGTCCATATAGGGTAGTTAAGCCTTAATGAAGCGAGCAAGAAAAAAGCAATATATGACATCCGACTGAAGGTTGTCATGACGTCATATAACACGACTATAGTATGCAAACCGCTGAGACGAAGTCAACGACAATTTATTTATCAAAGTCTTGATAATAATTAGGACAAATAGACTCGTTATTCAAAGGGAACCTAATTAAAAAATTAAAACGTTATATTTAGGAAATACTCCTTACCTACTAATCACTACTATAATATTATAAATGCGAAAGTTTTTGTTTGTTGGTTTGTCCTTCAATAACGCTGCAACAGAGCTACGGATCGACGTGATTTTTTGCATGGGTGTAGTTAAGGACCTGGAGAGTGACATAGGTTACTTTTTATCCCGGGAAATCAAAGAGTTCGCGTGGTGTTTTAAAAACTGAATCCACGCGGACGAAGTCACGGGCATCAGCTAGTACGTATAATATTTGAACGAGCGAAGCGAGTTCTCTGAGTCAACTAGGGCGCTTGCCTACTAGACAGAAGTGTGTCCGTCTAAATGTCTGTCAGAGCCCTATAACTTCTGAATTACTGAATATTAGAACGTGAAACTTGGTTGAAAATTCAGTTATATCCTGTACTTGAACAACAAATACTAAAATTAGATAAATGTTATAAAGAAACGATTATTTAATTTTAATGCGTCATCTATTAGCATTATTGTGAAGCTAATAGCTTCACTATAATGCTAATAGATGGCGCTGTGTCAGTAAAACAGTTTTATGTCAACTATTTTTTTTTTTATTTTGTCTAATGTTAAAAGTTAATTATTACAATATATAATTAAAACTTTTGGGAATTATGGGATATCGCGAGGTCTCAGTTCGGGGCGAACCACTAGTATAAATTTGTAATATAACATAATATTCGGGTTAAAACTATAAAACGTAATATTTAGGTATGCACGTAAGTTTATACATTGTAGCCACAGATTAATTAGTTATAACCTAATAGGTTTATAAATGCATATTAAAAATTCCGAGGCCGGCGAGATTCGAACCCACATCTCTCTGGGAATCGCGCCCGAGTGTGTTAACCGTTACACCACTGCCGAACCACACGTCAGCCACGAAATTAGTGATATGTATCTACTTCTTCAATCAGTTTTATAGCAACTGTTAGCGACATCTAGTAGCGACACATTACAGTTGTCGATCTACTTTTTTCCAAGACAACATATTATTATAATGGAGCTCTTAAGAAATTATAGATGCCACATTGCTTGTTACAATTTTTAATTTTATATTGAAGTGTTAACCTACACTTAAATTAGTTATAGCACAACAATCCCGTTTAGTCAAAGGTCTGCGTTCAAGGAAATTAGATTTGGGGAATTGAAAGTGCTTATTGTTCTTTTAATTACAGCCATTTGTTGCGTTCTGCGTGAATTGTGCCTATCATCGGGTATATCGGCTATTGCAGACGACCGATTAAATAATAGCTCCGACAAACGTCGGCGTTCATAAAAAACAGTACACTTTAAAGCAGATGTATAACAAATAAGCGGTCAAATACGAGGAGGACTCGCATTCGGAGGGTTCCTTACCGAAAAACGCTGAAAAAAAACATGTTTCTTACTAGGGAAGCCCTCATTAATTTTCAATTTTTTTAAGCTATTGCATAGCTTCTATCGCGGGCCAGTGTGGAGACCGAATCCAGAAATTCCGTAACGAAAATAACCTGACACGGGACTCCTCTACGGTGAGCCGCTAGATGGCGCATTTTTTATCAACGATATCTAGCGGTGAGCCGCTAGATATCGTTGATAAAAAATGCTATGCAATAGCTTTACCGCGGCAGTCCCCGAGTGCCACACGTCTTTTTTTATTATTTCTTGTTTTAGCGGCAATAGATATAAGTACACATTCTGTGAAAATTTCAAGTATCTACCTATTACGTTTCATGAGATACAGCCCGCTGACAGACAGACTTACGGACGGACAGCGGAGGCTTAGTACTACGGTCCCGTTGGTTACCTTTAGGTACAGAATCCTAAAAACGATTCTACAAAAGTCAAAGTTATGACCTCTATTCTCATGTCTAGTCTGGATCAGATTTTTAATTTATAGAGAAGGTTAGAAATTAACGAGAGAGCACGCGCTTCGCAAATGACAGAGTGATGAGTTTAGACGACGTGAAATCGGTCTCAGTCAAAAGAATGACATCTCCAAGTGGATTTTTTTTCCAAAAAAAAAAAAAAAAAAGGTTTGTTTTTCAAAAATCAAATACAAATAATTATCTAGATACACACTTACACACTACAAATACATATAGTATTTTGAAATAAAAAAAGGGTCATGCCATTTCCAACCTAAGAATTTAATTAAGTAGGCTATAATCCCCGAAAAGGCATGCATTAGTCTTTCCCATGTATTCCTGTTAATTTTAGAGCGTGTTTTAATAATTCCATTCCAAATATCATTATAGATATCAAAGAAAGGGTTGCACAGTGGGCCGAGTGCGCGCTGACTCGCACAAAACGCAGCTCTACTCCAGGGATGGCGAACCTTTTTGCATCTAAATAAAAATACATATAAACGTACATATATACGTATATCAATTGCATTAAATGTTATATATAATAAAATAATTTACGTTAATACCTATTTACATACGTATTAAGTAAAAAAAGCCATCACAACTATACTTAATGATTTTTTGAATCTTACTTTATTCAAAAAAATAATTTTGTTGCAGAGAAACCTGAAAACATTAATATAAAATATTAATTACTACAGTAATATAATCGATTGGAATTTTTATACTTTGTTTCATTTTAGATGATAATGCCACCAGCGCACAGTGCCTGTTATTATACTAGCATGTCAACCCTTGGTGAGTATAATTTTGCGCGGTCAACGAGTTCAGGAGTTCATGAAACTATTTTGACTGGGACACAAGTTTTTGTTTTGTAGAATCACAAAATAAGTTAGAAAAATAGGAGAAAATAGGCTTGATCGATAGCTCTTAATAGAAAATGTAAATGGTTAACTTATTAATTAAAAATACAAGCAAGCGCAGCGGACACGATATTTTATAAAACTAATATAATAATTATTATTATGTGATTTTTTCTTCGCCTGCGTAATTGTTTGCGCAAAAAAAATATTTCGATTAGATATTGTTGTGCCTTAATATTTTTCTCGGGTGGCAGTGGCACGCGTGCCGAAGGTTCGCCAGCCCTGCTCCACTCTATCTGCATATGGCCCCTGATTGATGTGCCCTGTAATTATAAAGACGCGATAATAACACCACCGACGACGGCGCACTTTGTTTCTGACGACTTAAGACGAATCAAATGAGAAATTCTATCGGACTTCATAAAAGCTCATTGCTTTCTGATGTTTTGTTGATTAAACGCAAACTTTATTAATAATATGCTTTGCGGATTTATTTTCGCGTTTCGTTTTCTATTTTTTTTTTTATTTGTATCTAGACGTTGTTAAATTGTGTGAATCCACTCCAAGGTGTTTATTGCTCGCAGTTTTATTGTTTAATTTTACACAATGCTAACCGCGTTTATTAGATACAAAACATGATGGTCATTCCATTTTTAAACAGCCGTGGGATTATGTAAAAAAATTGCTAATTAAATAACCCAATGGTAATAATAAGTAATTAAGTATATTAGATATCTCTTTTACAAAAAACAAATTATAAGTACAGATTCCGATTTTAGTTGTAGAATGTAACTTTAGTATTTTCCCAAACTAAAACTAACCACACCCAAGAATTACGTAAATACGAACCACTCCCGTACTGTATCTACAATTTTCATAATAGCACAGTATCGTAGATTTATATTTACATAAATGGCCGCCACATACAGATTGTCTTTATGTTTGTTGTGCGTGCTCCGTGCGGCCCCCGCTCAAACAAATCAGAATATTAACGTAAATAGTAATGGCAGGAAAAAAAGCTATTATGCAAATGAAACATTTTGTGGTAAATAGAAAATGACGTAGTGCGTAAGAAGGAATAAAATGAATCATTTCTCACTGATATAAACTTATGATTCTGTTAACTCATTACAAAAAATAAAATGAATCAATCCTCGCTGATTTAAACTTAAGATTCTGTTAACTCATTACAAATTTTATTAAAATTGGGTGAGTAGATAGATATTTACTCTTCTAAAGACTCAAACTAGTTATACATAATTCAAATACCTATTAAAATGTAACTATGCCTGCATAAATTAAGATAATATGCTGGATTAATGCAGTTTTAATATGATATAATTTATTTCGTATTACTCGCATGTATGTAATAAAAAAAATATCACTTAGATAAACTCGCATACTTACTCAGAATTAAATCTACAACATAATGAATTTGTAAAAAATGTTACAAAAAAGAACGCGCTCACCATGTGGTAAAAAGCTGCAAATGTAACTCTCGGGGAACCAAAATAATGAAATTGGCATATCCATTGAGATTGCAGATATGAATACGTTATGATATACATTATTACATTTAATAACAAACGGCTGTTGAGTACCGAATGTGCTTACGTCACGATGGAACGGTATACCGAATAATAGAGTTCGCTCAAACGTTTAGCGCACCCTCGAAATTGAAATAAAAAAGGACCATTCGAGATGTAACAGCGATATGATTTGGCAGTTTTTTATTTTATTTTTCCTTTTTTGTGTGTGTTTTAGCTGTAAGTGTGATAGATCTATGAATTGGAAGAGGTGGTTGGTTAGATATTTTTTAAATATTTTTTTATTTATGTTAGATACATAAATAAAAAAATATTTAAAAAATAAATTGTTGTAACTTGCCATCTTTATCAAAGATAGTATTAAAAGGCGAGTACCTACTTTGAATTTTATTGTATCTTATATTTTTATTGTTCTTCGTGTAGTATATGTAATGTATATGTAATAACACCTAAGTACTCATATTATTTGGGGATATACCAATTAACAAAAGTCACATGTTATTATCATCAATGACCAATGAACTTCCATACATCAATGACACGAGACTGAGAATAAGAATTACAGGTTACGGTGTTACAAAATTATATTTGGTTCAAATTACAATTAGAAAAATAATGGCATGCAAAAATTATAGTCTAATATTATTATTGTAGCAAGCACTTTAAAACTGTCATATTAATTAAAAATAAAGGAAGTCAAGACTAAATAATAATAGGTAATAACTAAGTCATTATAAAACGACCAAACTTGATAATTATTTATGATAATTATTTAACCAATACAGAAAATGATGAAATACAATTTTTGTTTCTCTTTCATATCTATTCGCACATAGGTCTACAAAGCGCCCCCATTTTTGTCAGACTAACATAATTACAAGCGAGATTGTTGCAAAGTGACTCGTAATACGAACCCTTCCAAAACATCATTTCAATACCAAAATATTTAATAATTATGCCTTTGAATTTTTCATAATTAGATATTTTGTATCTATCATATACGACATACAGCTACGACTTAAAATCATACCTTGTTGAACCTGAATAACAAAATATTTTATACATATAAATTATTATAATTACTCGATGGGCAGTAGGTATAATGTATATAGTATGAATGTACCTACGAGAATTGTTACTAAACAATTGAAATAAATTATAGTAAATTTCATTCGTTACCGTGTTACTAACAGTCTTACTACCAATACAAATAATTTTTTTGCCTGTGTTTCATGTTATTGAAGAAACGTATATGTAAAAGTATTTATACGTATTATATAAACTTATATATTTTAGGAAAATTCTAATCGATGGGCCTTTATTGAAAAAATTTCAGATTCATGCATTATTTAATTTTTTTTTTTGCTAACGGTATAAAGTTATTGCGTGATCAGAAAGAACTCAAATTATTTGGACATTCGGACGGAAGCCCCCAATGGCCCCAATCGTAAGAATGTGATTAATTAAATAAATGTACAGAGCCGGAAAGAAATTCGCCAACCCTTGGTTCAGTTTTTTATAACGGACATTCCGCGCCATTTTGTTTTGGGGGTGTAATTGACTCATCGTTAATTTTCTTTTAATTTTCAACTGCCAAGAAAATATATTCCCCGTCATGAATTTTAAATGAATTCATAAAAATTACGACATGATCATAATAACATAATTATTTTAGATCTCGCGATAGGGAGTTACAAGTTACAAACTAGCTGTTTGTAAACTCCAATAATTACCGTTCAGAGTGAGCCGTGAATAGAAATCGATGGTAATTAAACGTTTAAACTGCAAGAATCTAGCGAAGACAGGATAGAAAGGGTACTAAATCACACCGGCGCAACATTCGCTCATATTTCCAATTAAAATTCCTATACATATGCATTGTTACGAATCAGATGTCTCTATTGTCCACGGAATAGTTTTGTCCTATAAACACTGCGCACGTTTCTAGTGATCATCAGGTTGCGTGTAAACATGCTAATAGACTAGATATCTGATATTCAATGCATAAAGCTCTTTGAAAAACTTGATTTATACCAGTGCACTAGTTCGTATTGCTCTTTGTTAAGTTACCGTTTGTTTTATTTGAGTTTATTTTCATGGGAATTCCAATTGCGGTTTGATTGCACTTTTTCTTGGGAAGCGAGAAAAAGTGAACGTTACATTGCAGCTGAGCAGACAGACTAATGTTAGACATAAAAGTTTATCTTGGAGGTATTTATTACGAGTATTTTTAATATTATAATATGTTTGTTTGTTTGTTGGTTTGTTGGTCTACGCAGTTTCGGGCATAATGATACTTTTTATTCCGGAAAAACAAAGGATTCTCGCGTTAGAAAACCTCTTAATTGCACGCAGACGTACTGACGTGCAAAAGCTAATAGAAGTACTACGCTCGTTTTCACCAATCATACCTAAAATTATCCCCTAAGTACGAGTCTCTTTTCTTAGGCAACCACTTTTAGGTGTTCTCCAAAGCCTCCTCCTCCAAACAAAATTCACAGCAAGGGTCACCTAACTTAGGTTAGGTAGCCTGAAAAAGTTAAGGAATGTTGTTGAGAACGGGCATAAGTGTGATATTTGTCATTTTTTCCAAAGTACAAAATGTGTCGCAAAACAATAAGGGACCACAAGTTACGTTCAAAATTCAAATATAGGAAGTGGATCCCTGCGTTTAACATTCGTAATCGGCCCATGGTGTTTTGTGACATAATCTAAGATATGGTACACAAACTTTTCATTATCTCGTGGTTATAGAATTTTAAAACAAGTACACGGTTGCTCAATGTAGAGCAAACAAGATTAGCTCCGCATCCTGCTATACCGGTGGCCTAATCTGCCCTTATCGTTTACGGGAAAAATTTATGAATAGGCCTCTTTAGTCTTTACTTATTGTTTGTCGAGGACAAAGGTTGCCGCACTTGAAATTTATAGTAATAACTTAAATATTACGAAACTTTAGTATGTATGCGTGTGTGTGTGTCCAATAAATCGGTAGGTACGAAGTGTGGAACCTACAAGTTGATGCCCGCGACTTCGCTCGCGTGGATTGAGGGTTTTTTATTCCAGCGGGAACTCTCTTATTTTCTGGGATAAAAGTAACCTTTGCTATTTCAGTCAATAATCTACCTTTGTGCCAAATTTCAGCCAAATCGGTTCAGTCGTTGTAGCGTGATTACATCCTCCGTCTAAATTTTCGCATTCATAATATTAATAATAATAGATGCAAAGGAGAACAAGGTCAAACAAAGTCACCGACATAGCTCAGCGATCCGTAAAACTGAAGTGGGAGTGAGCGGGATTCATAGTTCGAAGAGCTGATGCTCGTTGAGGTCCCAAGGAGCTGGAGTGCTGCACTAGGCGACCGACGCGATCAAACGAGTTGCAAAGAGTCACTGGATTCAGGCGGCGAAAGACCGAGGCCTGTGGAAGTCAAGAAAGATAAAGGAGAAGAAGATGCAAAGGCCCAAAATAGACATGTAATCAAATAAACACGTAGGTACATCGACATTTAAAATTGGGTGTTCAATATCTGACAATCTTTTTTTGTTAAAAATACTCGCGAAGGTGGTCCCGTGTAAATGTCATCGCAACTTTTGATAAAGTCCGAGCCAATTAGCCAAAAGATACTTGAGAATTTGTAAGTTTAGTCTTTTATGAGTTATGTTATGCCTTATATCAGATCGATGACGTGAACCTTTAAATAAGAATGGATCGTGGGATGGACAGAAATATTTTTATCCTTAGAGTTTTAGCCAAGGTCAGAAATTACTAATTTTTTTTTGAACTACAACAAGATTACATATTAGTAATGCATTAAACTAAAGTAGGTATAGGTAGGTCGATCTTAATCCTTACTATTTTTTTTTTAAAGAATATTTGCCAAGTTGAAGTTGACTAATATCTTCTTATAAAATAAGCTTTCCGCTAAAATAAGCTAAAATAAGCTTGTGTTAGGAGTAGGTACGACAATAGTGAAACGGGTGGGATTCGAACATTCGAATTGTGAAATGAATCTATTGGTTCGGAATGCCGTTCCAACCATGACAATGTTATGTTGTTATTGTTGTTATCGATCGAATGTTACAGTTTTTTATTCATTCCGTTCCTGATAACTGAATCAACAATTAATGTAAGTCGTAATATTTACGAGTATCACACAATACTGGCAAATTATAACATGCAATAAATCAAGGCCCATTCGCAACTTGGGTTACAGGTTGCGGTTAATGGTCATCACGATTGACGCAGCGATAATGTGCATTAACTTTATATAACCGACAGCGGTTGTGGTGTCCATTTGGCTTTCAAATGGATGGATGAATTAAATCTAAATCTATAATATCATGAGTCATAGATTTATATTGGTTATGAGCACTTTAAAACGAAATAATATGATTTATTTATAAAATGGACATCTGTTGACAAGTAGTATTGGGAGTCCCGAATTAAGTTAGAATAAACCTGTATCTACGGAAACCTTAGTCTTTCTCCGTAAAAATTTACCTCCTCTGGATACATACTTACGAAATACGTACGAAATCTCGTTACTTTTACTTAAGAACACGCTTAGCAATAAGGATCCGCCACAATCCCTTGCCACTTGCAGCCATCGATCTTGTATGTACGATCTTGTGATCTCTCTTCGATCGTGTCAAAATTGAGAGTGAGAGAATCGAGAGCGGCCTGATTCCTGAATTAGGGTACACACTATGAGAAATGTAAAAGAGATTAGCCGAGGTGGGCGAAATTCATTCAGGAGAACATTATCTATTTATATGGTTGGATCATCATTTGCTCACTGGCACACACTGGATTCAGCGAACGCCAACAGAATTTTTTGAGAGAGATTTTGGAGGCTCATCTATCCAGTGAATGTAACGTGTCTGTTCTGTTTTACCAACCTTCACATAAATTGGAGTTTCACTTGTTTAAATAAATTATAACTGCAATTTTAAAATATTTCAAAGCTACCGTTGCATGCTAATTACGAATTCTAATTATAAACATAATTAGATTACCAATGAATGCAGATAAAATATCCTATATAATAGACCACTAATCGGAGATATCAAAAAGTCTAGGAAAACTGTACATCTAAATAGCGGCAGAGCACGTTATGCATCCATGTAGTAACACAGTAGGAAATGCAATTAGCCAGTACCCACTGTTCGACGATGCCTTTACGTCGCTCAACCATGTAACGCTTATCTCTGTTGCATGCTTTTTCAATATGCAATCCCACACAATCGGGTTGGTTTATCTGGCAATCGCAATTCTCAGGTATTTTTTCCATTCCTTAACAGTTCTAATTATTGTGTTTCGTAAGCGGTTTCGTGTCAATCGAACATCAAACACGCTCTACACACGGCCGAGATGTTTGTCGAATTAGTAACAAGAGCGCTTAGTTTGTAATACGTGTTAGTTGTAATGGAAGCACAATGCGTTATGCGACATGTTTGTTTATCGTGGGACATAAAAGCTGTTTAGCATCAAGTAGCATAATAGAGCACTGAATTATGTGCTTTGCTAATGACACGTCGGTATACATGTTGAAATTGGTACGAAGTGAGAGACGATGGGGAAGATTTATTTGGTTTCAATACATAACGAACATTTTTCAGGTTTTTATCAGAACACTAGAAGCCCGCGCCGACTTCGTCCGGGTTGAAAAATTAAATATTTGTTTTTACGGAACTGATTGCACAGAGCTTCTAATAGGAGACGATTGTAAATAAGATCACCACAGGAACCACTGGAACTTCCCGCACCGAAACCCGCCACCGTGCACCGCCGCGCTGGCCGGCACCATTTTATTATTTTGCCGCGCGAAAATATTCATTTTCCTATAACTCCTAAGATATTAATTTAAATTGTATAGTGTAAAGCGCAAATATGTTCTAAATTAAATACTTAAGATAATAAACTTATTTATTTAGATATAGATTGACATTACATCGGTTAAAAAAGCTTCGAAAATAATTCATTATTTTTAACCAAAATTTGAAAGGTAGAAATGGTTACTGTAAGTTATTCTTGGAAGATAGACATATTCTGTCGCGGACTTTTTTTTAGAACTCTTTGAGAGGAACATTTCACCCATACATAATTTTCATCCAAAAACAGTGTATGACCCAGCGCACGCCTTGAAAACGTTTAAGAGTCAAAAATATTTCCGACCTCTTTAACAAATTTGCACATAAAATCTAGCCATAATACATTTATCTGCATAAAATATAGCCTATAACCATCTGGAATAATGTACCTTTGAAATGGTGAAAGAATTTTTGAAGTAGGTGCGGTGGTTCCAAAGTTTGCTCCGGACATACATACAAACTCACAAAATTAGCGCTCTCTCTTTATTATAATAGTATAGATTAGAAAAGTCATGAAAATGTTAACAGTTACTGTAAATAAAGCATTGAATGAGTAGAGCTAAGAATAAGAGATTCAAAAAACATTCGCTGTCATGGGATTTATATAAGAACCTCAGAAAATCATGACTGGCAATCGATTGAACTTTACTAATCTTTTTGAATGCTCTGAATATAGCCGCGTTTCGATGCGCTCAGGTGTCAGTGAGACGTAGCATCTGAACTCCGCATGCATTTTACCAAGCATATATATTTGAGCTCGTTGGTCGCTGGAACCACGCCGAGTGATTCAGAGCGTTCGGAAAGATTGATGAGGACTGTACTCCTCACCAATCGAGAGCAATAATAGAATTATGACTCGATCTGTCTAAATCTTATAATCCCGAGGCCCTCGCCAAGTTACATACGTGTCGTATCTATTCTCTTTCTATGATCTTCAACGCTTTAGAGGTACACAGCCGCGTTGACGTTTAGAAACGCTAACCATAGACTATTCATATTTATTTTTCTTTCCTTATAGCTTTAGTGACCATAGAAAGATAAAAGATACGATACATATGTAATTTGGCTAGGGCTGCACAGTAAGGTGGGAGCATTTCGTTCACAACTTCCTTAATTTCGGTATCAAATGAAAGAGCTTGACTAGTACAATACTATACACTATGATAAATTTCAAATCCAAGATCGCCGCCACCACAAAATGGCGAATTAAATTTTTTTTTATTTCACATGTCGGGTGATTTAAATTTTCAATTTACACTTGTAGCGAAATTCTTCCGGTGGTCTCTTAGGCTAATAGACTCGTAATTATGTTCGTATGTCTCGGCGCCGGTGAGTGCACGGTTACGTTAGGTTTTTTATCGGTTAGATAGCAGTTCGCTTGCCCCGTTTCAGACGGATTGCTTGGACGTTTCGCTCGTGCTCGCTAATTGGTAATTTTCACTGATTGAGTTGTGTGCTTACAAGTTAGTACAACTTGCAACATAGTTTTATTTCGAGATAATTAAACAACATTATCGAAACAAAAAAATGGTATACAAATAACGTAATAAGTACATTACTACTACAACTAGTTGGTAGGGTACACTCCTGAAAAATTATTTATTCTAATAAAAAAAGACGTGTGGCACTCGGGGACTGCCGCGGTAAAGCTTTTTTATCAACGCCATCTAGCGGCTCACCGCTGGATGGCGTTGTTAAAAAATGCGCCGTCTAGCGGCTCACCATAGAGGAGTCCCGTGTCAGGTTATTTTCGTTACGGAATTTCTGGATTCGGTCTCCACGCTGGCCCGCGATAGAAGCTATGCAATAGCTTAAAAAGTTACGTGCAGTTCAGTTGTAATTTTTGTGATTAAACTAACCGAATCTGGAAACAACTAAATACATCTATTCTGTGGCCTTACCTTCTTAGTGATGAAAATCTTTACTTCACCATAGGTTGTCCTGTATCAATTTTATAACGATTTTGCTTTTGTATTGGGCTATTGTTGCTGTGTGAATAGAGAAAAGTGGCAATAAATATTTAAAGGCATTAAGAATATGTAAGGAAATTCCCCCAACTTTCCATAATAGAGCGAACAGTAGCTTTCTTTACAGGGAACTGTTGTGGTTCAACATAATGCACTGTTTCCGGAATTATACAAATTGTTCCTTACTCCTTGTTTTGATGCCTTAATATCGTTCGAATGATGAACGCCGACCGGAACCATGAGTCGCCGGAAATATGATATATGGAATGGATTCTTTAAATGGTTAATTTGATACATTGGAGTTCTATACCTACCAATGAATCTAAATAAAATTAATAAATGCGTGCGGATTAAGTCGCAGGCATCAGCTAGTGCTGATGCCTGCGACTTAATCCGCACACATTTAGTTTTTAGATATCCCGTGAGAACTCCTGGGACAAAGAGTAGCTTATATCACTCTCCAGGTCCTTAATTTTACCTATCAAAAAAGAACATCGATTCGCAGCTCTACGACGTGGTTGAAGGACAAACCAACAAACAAATACACGTTCGCATTTATAATATGAGTAAAGAAGTAGGAATAATATCAAGTTAAAAATTCCAATATCGCTGAAAGATTTACTACAGAATCGCGTGATTTCAACAGCTTACTTACCTACTGAAAGTAGATTCGATTTATTTTGCAATATTTTTCAGTTTTATTCAGTCATTTATCTAGTAATCAGTCATAGCGTCATCGTTGTCTTTTTTACTGTCTTTCATGTGGTTATAGGATAGGTGCACACGATGAGTAGGTATAGGTACATACCTCAAACGTTCCTTCCAACTTCCAACCCACCCACACCCAGTACCTACCCACTTCATTATCAAAACTTTTGTCTGATGTAGAGGTCTATAGAGCGTGCTCTAACTTAGCTCGGACTTAACATAGAGTTAAAACGAGACACAAATATGCTCTGACATAAATCTGTCTCGTTTTAACTCTATCTTGAGTCTGAGCAGAGTGAGAGTTCGGTCTGTAGATTTCAGCCTTACCATATGCACTTCTAACTCAAGCTTATTTGGAGGGAAAAGGAGAATAATTGTCATTTTCAGCATGGTTTCTTCAAAAAACAAAAAAACTATTTCCATTATTATATGTATCCAAATAATATTTTGTCGTAGTTTACAAGTCTAAACTGCCCGTTGCTTAGTTATAAAGGCCAACGATTTGTAGGTTTATTATATTAAAATTGCTACTTGCTTATAACGAAAGCCGCTTTAGAACTAGGCTATAGTTTCCAATCATATTCAATACGAACTGGTTCTCTAAGCTAAGACAAGATCTTCCTTAAACTGTTCAGACTACTATCCCGATATGTTGATGCAGTTTATAAAGTGCAGTTACACGATTTAATTCCTTGTTAATATGTAAATAGGGAATATTTCACTTTAATTGTTGATGTTCGAGTTCAGGTTTAATGTTGCCTGTGTGAAATAAATCGTGAGCACGCACTCATTCGATGCCTGCGGCTAATCGCTCCCGTTGTGTTTTATACCTCTCTCATTTCTTGACTTTAGGATCTATACAAGCTTTAGTGTCCGACCTAACTTTCGGCTTCGACCACCTTCGGCTTCGGCCAAAATGGACCGAAGTTTTCGCCGAAGGTAGATAAATCTCGTCATCAGAACAGCTCCCTAATTCTGTAACTCAGTGCCTGCCAACGACAATAAGCAATTTTTATCCATTGAAGGTTTGAAGAGAAATGTCATTTACTGTTTCATAGTAAACCTTCAATGGATAAAAAATATATGTCAGTGGCTTTCATTTTTTGATAGGCACTGAGTTACAGAATCAGCCTCCAGGTCAGAACATCGTAGTCAAGAACTATCTTGTCTTAGAATTAAGAAACTTTTAAATTCAAATTTCAAATCATTTTATTGGAAATCAGCCAGTCAGCTAATCTGTCAGTCAGTCAGGCACCTTTTCCTTTTATATATTTAGATTGTTTTGTTGATGAAAAACCTACAAAACTTAATAAATATTTACCTACAGTTAGACGCATTTAAAGCAAAACAAGTAAAAAAACTTAACTAACCCTTTTAATTAGAGGTAGGAAAACATTTTAATCTTAAGGATTACAAGCACGAGCCAGCAAGGACTTAAACGATTCAGATATAATATTTCTTTTAGAGTATAATAAATAAGAGAAGTAAGGATTTTCCGCTTGGACCAATAACAAAGGGGAAAATTTAGTTAAGGTGCTACCATAGGAAAAGCTATGCTCTTAATAGCTTTGCAAGCTTCATTATTTTAGTTTTTTATAACAAAGAAAATAATAAATCAATTTATTATAATAAATCACATATCCAGATGCATTTTTAGCGAGATATTAACTCTTCCAATCCATCTAAAACAGCGTAAATTACTATGTCATTACATCTAACAAAGATTAGATAATCTTCTTATATGTATAAAAATGAATTGCTGTTCGTGGGCTTGGCTGAAACTCAAGCGAGGAGTATAAATGCAATGCACATTTAAAGTATTAATCATTATTAATTATTAATTAAAAAAAAAAACACAAAATTCATTTATGTTTTGATAATAATTCTTTGCAATAAAGGGTCACATGTTCGTATTTAGACCATCGATCGATATATTACAAAAACTTTCGTGTGTGACCGCCTTAATCTGAAACCTGACGTCTAAGTAAGAAGTAATGTACTAATTGGGTTGTTTCCAGGGTTGAATCGCGAGTGTCGGAAAATTAATGCCCCCGGGAGGATAAATTCGCAATTATTTTTCTCGAAAAATGTTTGTAACGGTGTCAAAAGTTTGTTTAGGGGCAGGTGTGGTAAAAGAGTTGCTATGCTCTCCTTTGTTTACGTTATTTACTGGTGTTTATGATGCATAGTCTTACTTCTCTGTATCTAGGTAAGTAGGTACTTGTTTTCCAACGAATATATAAATGCAAATGTGTGTTTGTTTGTCCTTTAATCACTGAGCTAGTACTGGCATTAAAAAGGCGAAAAAAGACGGAATCTTGGTAAATACCAATATAGCAAATATAAAAAAAAAACATGTATCCGTAGCTCCGCACTGCGCTTTCGTTTTTATAATATTAGTAAAAATATTTCACTCTTCGATCACAAAAAAATTTCATTACTTACTTAAGTAGATAATTTTAGAATCAGATTTGATATTTTGCAAAAGAAACATTTAATCCATTTACAGATACAAACACTGTTTATTAATTTTACAAATCAGATTAACAAAGGGGTGGAAAGTAATTATTTTTCATTTTAATTGAGAGGACTGTAATTTCAGGACCCTCGAGATCATTGCCAGTTGCTATGAGTAGGTATCTCTAATAAGTTACATCGTTTTTGATGATCCCTTTAAGATTTATCAATTTTAATAGAAATATTATATGTTCATAAATAAGTAATTTAATAGATTGTTTCATTATGACTTTTCGTAACTTCCGGTTTCCATACAAATGCAGTTTGATTTAAGTAGAAACTGTATGTCGGATTGTCGGAACTTTGCAAATTATGATATGACATAATAATAATTAATATTGAGGTTTTATGTTGTTTATGTTGTGTAAAAAGTAAAAAAAGTAATACGAGCAACTTCAGAATCCAGTATAACGAACGTCAAAAATTTATAAGTTCTATCTCTAAAGGCGATAAATATGGATGAATATATGTATATAATTATGTTATTTTTCAAAAAAATATCCATAAGACATGGTAATTTACGTAACTATTTCAGTTTTTGACACCCCAAAACCTAATTCCACGCGGACGCGGAAGTTGTGGGGGGAAAAGCTTTAAGCTAGTATATATATAAATGTACCTCTATAGGTATTATAATGTACAAAATATGTACATTGTATAATGTATAATAATACTTCTATTTCAGACAATTAAATAGGCTTAAATAGAATCCTAGACCCCCACATCCCGGCATCACTTTCAATTGCCCGTGTAGCCTAGAACATATCAATCTAATCTTACGAGCTGTCAAATGTAATTTATTTGTTACGATGGGACCCCCTATAACATATATTATAACTTTTTATTTAGCTACTTTGATCAAGTGTTATTTAGAGTTTACGATAATCAACTTAAGTGACGACTTGATAATATTTTATTCGTATGTAAACTGGTACTTACCTATCTATTAAGAACCCTTATCTAAAATAAATACTAATATTACGTAAAAATTATAAAACAAGTCATGGAAGTTAAAAACACAATCTGGTGACTACTTATGTAATGTAAAAATCGCATTAAAATCGAATTTTTTCATGTAGAATTTTAATTTTTTTTTTAAATAATAATAACCCTAATAATATAATAAAAAATATAAACGCTAATAATATAATCATAAACCCTGATAATAATATAATAAATAAAATCTAAATAATAAAATGGTAACATTGTAAAAATTAATAGCTATAAACCCCAAAGGTTCGAATTCGAACCTAACCTTTTACACTATAGATACAACACTGTAGAGTGTAGATTCTAGTGTCAACTTCCATCACAAGCATAACATTTAACTTGGAGGAGAAAGGGAAATATTATTCATAATACTAAACCAACGTGGCAAAATAAATATTCCTAAAAATGGAAAATAATAAAACATAATTGCAGTGCCTTAAGATACCTGCCTAAAACGATACATATTTAGGTACTTAAAGCAAAAACCGCATTTAAATCAGTCCACTAGTTATTCAGGGCAATTGTATTTGTTGTAGGTACTAACTTGACAATAAAACGCACAAACCTACAAACATACCTCTCGCTAAACACATAAATCGTTTTTGTTCCGTCGTAGATAAAATTAATATGAATTAAAATATATATATTTTTGCCTAAAACACTAAAAACTACATTAAAGTTAACGTCCGAAACGTTTGTGGTCAATTATTTATTTACTAGAGATTCGTTGCGGTTTGGGCGGATACTTGCTTCAATGATAAATTGTGTGCAGTCTCTCATTATACTTCTGTTTCGACTGCTACTTCATAACTTTGGACCATATTTGTTATTGGTTAAGACTCAATATAATTTACATTCGTAAGAATAACATATTCAAGTTCGACACAAAACAGGAATTTTAATTTGAACTTTACGAGATTGCGTCAGAAATCATTCTCGTTTTGCTGCAGATGTCTATCATCTTTCAACTATGAGATCTGAATGACATTGCAGACTGACAAATGAATACCAGTCACATTTCAACAGTTAATTTGTAAGTTAATGTTAAAAACAAATTTATTTTAATAGCTTTTGTGTGTTCCGAGAAACTGAGCTTCTTTGAACTGATGATTTTATATACAAGGATAAAATTTAAAGAACTATAACTGGACTAGTGAAAATTGGGTGTGACATGTGTAATATTGGTCACAGATTATGGTCATATAAAATGTAGCCTTAGATCTCACCCGGGCTTTTTTCACAGAAGTTTAGACGCCAAGGTGGAACATGCGTAAAGAGAAAAATACATACATATATACAGACTGACAAAATCAGAAATCTTCCTTTTTTGTTTTGCCGTCGTCGAGTAAAAGGAGGTGTTGTGGTAAATTCTGTAGTACGCTTTTTAACTGAAATTGACAGGTCTCAATTTAGTGCTATCCCTTTCTGCAGAGAACATATTGAAAGGGATAGCACGAGAGTTAGACTCAATATAGCTCAGTTTAGAAGTTATGTACAGCGTAATAATAATAAAGATGTTATTATTAGAATATTTAGTTTTAATGCTGCCATTACTAATATATAAGTTGTATTGAACAAGTGGGAATGTAAGCGCTAAATTGCACTTATTTAGTGGGTCGCGGCGATCAATCATGGCGCCCAAGTCATCAGCCGGTTCAAATGTCAAACGAACCTAGGGTGGCGATAAAAAAGAAAGCTGAGTTGCCATTATTAAAAAAGTGACTGTGACTTTATTTCCATTGTCGATTGCCGATTCAGGATTATTAACTGACTTGCATTATTTTTTGTGTTCTAATATTGATAGATTGGTTTTTTCGAGTTCGTTTCTTTTGAATTTATTACGTGTATGCTCTGATATCTGCGTTGTGAGTGCCGTCGATTATAATATCGATGAGAAAAATGCTAGCCGAGTCACACAAAGCGATAGTCATCGCGGCCCGAGCACGCGAAGTGTATTGTCTGAAATGCAATATTTAACCGATATTCACTGGTTTTTGTTCCGCTCAAATAAATTGATTTCAGACTGCGGACATCTTATTTATCCAAAATCTTTTATTGTAGGTACCTATTGCTTCTTAAGGTTTTTATTGCACTTCAATATCGGTTATTTAAATAACAAGTTATTTAAAACAGCTACTACTTCACAGTATACATTTTAAGTACAAATTAATAGGTATTTTCTAATCGTAAGTAGATCTTAAATAAAATTAAAATAATAATTACGTTCTGATTAAAATTCTATTATAAGCAATAAACGTTCCTTCATCTTTACATGATATTCGATGTCTAAATATAAAAAAGCAAAAGCACTCTGATTTATTAGGAAATGAAGTATACGAAATTGGATTCAATTTAATCAAATTGACTTCCTTTAATTTTACGATTTCGTTTGCGTGATCTCGTCCGGTAATAATCTAATAATTCGTCCATTGGGAAAGGGCAGCACAATACCGTAATGACTCAATATTAATCGACCAATTTATTCATATACTTTTGTTTCCCTTTTATTGAAAATTAAGCGCTACTTAGGGCCGGTTGTATCAACATATTTCAACGGAAACGTAACCTTTAACATAGCGTTTACGAACGGTTTGATTCACCATCTGTTAACGGCTTTTTAACCCGATCCCGTTCCGTAGTTCTCTTAATTCCCTTGATCTGTCCTTCAATCATGCAGCAACGCAGCACCAGATCGGCGTGATTTTTTGTTTGGGTATGAAGCTACCTTTTATCCTAGAAACAGGAGTGCCGCAGAATTTTAGAATAGAATAGAATAGAAATATTTTTTATTCAAATAAACTTTTTACAAGCACTTTTGAATCGTCAATGAATCTACCACTGGTTCGGAATGCCTTTCCTGCCGAGAAGAGCCAGCAAGGAACTCGGCGGTTGCTCTTTTCAAAAAAATAAAAATTTTACAATTGTTATTGAAACTATGTTATGTATTCAGTGCTTCCACGATGAATTTTCCTGAGTACAATACAAGTAAAAATAAATACAATACAAATACAAATAAATACAATTCAATACATGTCAACACAGGCAGGCAAAAGCAGACCCATTCCCGTTGGTGGCACCCGTTCACGAGCATGACGCATGATCCAGCCATTGCTTCGCTCAACCATATTTGAGGGAACGTAACAATATATATATAACGTATAAACCTAACTCGGGCGAGAGCTATGCAATAATTTAATATTAGACCTGATGTCGGTCTTGCTTTGTAGATATCCAAGTCCAATTACAAGATGCATTCAATAAAACAATAACTCGGTTGAAGCATATGAGCGCAGCGTATCGCAGCGCGAACGCAAACACGGGCGGATCGCGTGCGAGCTACCAATATCATCGGAGTCAAGCCGTTCCACGCTACCCCATATTTTAACAACTGTCCTAATACATCTTGCAATGTTGTTTTTAACTGTTTTGCCACATTATTGTTTGTACCTTTTTTTCAAAATGTTTACTTTTAATTTTTCCGTTTCATTTTATTCTCTCTTTTTTTCTATGTACGGTTCGTTGATCACGGTTTTACGAGATAAGGTTGCGTTACTTTTGTTTCATCTGCAAATGTGATTAGACAGCTGCTAAATATCATGTTATTAGTTCCGAAAATGCATGTAAATTTATCTGTGTCGAAATTGAATTGCAACAAAATTTTACTTAAATGTGAAATATTCAACGAATTGGATGGATTTTTTTCTTCATTTCAGGTGCCTGTCAATGAAAGCGCCAGACAGGTATGTCGCTAAGTCGTTCGCGCGTTCTGTTTGTTTGGCCGGATTCGCTCACGTTCGGAAGGGTTCGGGTGGGCTTGGCAACTAGGCCGGTCGACTCGCAGGCAAAGGGTTTAAACCTGGAAGACCACACGATGAAACTACACACCCGCGTCGCAGGATTTTTAAGCACAGTATTATTTTTCCATCAAACTTGCTTATTGATGTGTGTTTTTAATGTTTTTTTTTTTGCAAACTTCATCCTTAATTAAGGTTTGCCCGTTTCATGTCATTGACATTTGAATTTATTCAATCACTTTTGAATTGCTTGATTGGTCGTTTTCTCCACATACGATCAAATGCACATGTCTCGGTGGTGTATTTTATTTTTTTGATTTAAATGGAAAATGTGGGTGATTGTTAGTTGTCGTTGTTTTGCTTCCAGGTTGTACCCTTTCTTTAATTTGAAAATGACAGTTGAATCCTTAATATTGAATCACAGATAAATTTACAAACCTATTCAAGTAGCTTAGATTATGTATTGAATGCATTTGTTTATACATATTTAGTTTTGTAAGCATGATTGTGTGGTTATTATTTGAGAAATATGTTTTATAGTATAATTTGGTAAGTAAGAGTAATAATAATGATTGTGTATAACGACAATAGTCAGTGCGACATCGATACACGCATGAGCAGTAATAAGAGTCCCAATTGATCCCATGACAAATTCGTGATCATCATCGTCAAATCGTAAAGGATTTAACGCCTCCGTTGGCACGCTTCTTTTGTTGGCATCATAAAGCCGGCCATTAACATGTTTGATAAAACGTTGGCCGCACAAAAAGAGACCGCGCGGCTACCGTAGGCTCCCCACTGCGAGCCCTCATTGAGGAATGATGCCATGCTGTGGTGCTTATAAAGGAACACAAAGATGTAGCCGTTCTCTCATGTTTTGGCCGCAGTGGCCTTGATGCATTCCGTACGTGTCATAGAGTTTGCATTGGTTATTGTATTGTGTAAGTGACGCTCGCATCTGGCGAATTTGTGCATACGAGTAGATTACGGAAAAAGTTTGGCAAGATTGATAGCAATTTTTTTTAATGAATTCATAGACACGACATAAGCAAGCTAAGGTCATAATACAAAAAATAATATGTCATAATATTATTAGCTTTTGCCCGCGACTTCGGGCGTGTAGAGTAAGGTTTTTGAAAATTCCACGGGGTTCCCTTTGTTTTTCCGGGAAAAAACGTAGCTTACAAGTATGTACATCTCTTTCTAAATACTCAACTATACGATACTAAAAAGTACCAGAATATTCATTTATATGTAAGAACATCAGCTACCTACATCAAAAAAGTTATAGAATTCTGACAGATGGTATAATCCGATGCCGCCCATATAAAGAGGATCACAGATAAGTAATAGTTATTATACAGATTATATTTTTACTAATGGACTCCGAATTTAAAATAGATCTATGTCAACTTCGCTTTTGAATCCTGATCCTAATTCCAAAGAAGTATTAAGATAAAGATAGAGTGAATTAGGTTGTCAAAAAAGTATCAAATTAAGTAACTATTTCGGTCGAGTGTCTTTTAATAAGATCAAAGCAAAAGTGTATTTGATAGCATTTTGAAATTTTTTGATTCCATGTCATTTCCATGTACCTACCTACAATTTTTCGCTCTGCTAATATTAGTTTACATATTAATCACACTAATATTATAAACGCGAAAGTTTGTATGTGTGTGTATGTATGTTTATTACTCCTTCACGCCACAACAAATAAATCGATTTGGCTGTTTGGAATGAAGATAGCTTATACCTAGAATTGACACATAAGCTACATTTTATCTCGGAAAATTAAAGAGTTTTGGCGGGAAACCTTAATCCACGCGGAGAAGTTGTGGGCATCATCTAGTTTTATATAAAACTAGCTTTTGCCCGTGGCTTCGCTCACATTAAATGCGATTTTTTAAACCACTACTTTACCCCCAGGGATTTAATTTTCAAAAATCCTTGTCATAATAGCTATCTGTATCCGAAATTTTAAACCGATCCGTCCAGTGGTTAGAGCTGTGTATTGATAGACCATAGACCAGTCAATCAGTCAGTCACCTTTGCCTTTTATATATTTATAAGAAGATAAAAATAAATAAGTATATTAATTTCATTTGGCCTCTATTGCTATTCTAACCATGTTGCAAAATGTAGCTATACCAATGTAACAAATATTATTATATCTTGTGGGCACTTGAATGCGAAGCCGATTGCTTCCATGCAATTTTGTCATTAAGAAAATCAATAATTGTGTAATAACCGCGACATAAGAAAGATGTGTTTTTACACATTATTTAAGTCGGCGTTTCTTTTGAAATCATGTTAGAACATTTGAGAGGCTATTATTTTCTAAATTTAGCGATTATAAATTACATTTTACAAAAAATTAAACCGACGCACGATAGAAGCAACTAAAAAGGAGAAATAAAATATAAATCTTTTTAGTCTCACTAACCTAATGTAATTAATTTTGAGTCGACGACAAACATTTTTAAATAGAACATATACGCGCCGAATTGAGAACCTCCTCTTTTTTTCAGTTGAAAAATTTAAAAACATTAACAATCCAAAATCTGAATATCAAAACGAAGTGTTAAATAGAAATTTAAGCATAAGTAAAGTTTTCTAACTGGAATCAAACACTCCGGAAACGAATAGGTACATCAAAATTGGCCCACCTCTAAAAAGGTTACGTTACGTTTTCGGCAAAGCAAACAGAAATCACAACAAAGGATCCGCTTACATTCTGACGCCTTTTATACTAACAAAGGACGAATTCAAATAAACACTAAATCGTTAACCCTTTGACCGGCGGCGGGTAATTTTCACTTCGGAAAACGGAATGGAAATGGTTTCCAGCAGGGGTAAACACCTCGGTGTTCGTGGTGTCGAATAGAGGTTTTATTTTCAAAGCAGTTTTAGTCATTTTATAGTAGGCAAAACTGATTCTTCCTGGGCTTTTAAGTTCAACTAGCTTTTGCTCACGTTAAGTTCGATTTTTCAAACCCCTATTTTACCCCCTTTGGGGTTGAATTTTCAAAAATCCTTCCTTAGTGTGCGCCTACGTCATTAAACGGAACCAACTGTAAAAATTTCAAGTTTCTAACTTCAGTAGTTTAGGCTGTGCGTTGATATCTCAGTCAGTCAGGACTTTGAATTTTATATATATAGATTTAAATTATTGAAAATTTTTAATTTATATTTTTTTAAGTAGGTAATTTTTAATTTGATGATAGAAAGGCTGGTCAATTTTAGCACAAAAGATCGGCGCAGAAATACAGAAAGTATTCTTGGCACCGATATGATTTGTATAGCAATTAGATTACTTTACCTGTTTTATAAAAATGAATAAAAAAAGAGGATTGTACTTTTGGAAGATTGTAAGTTAAACTCATCAACTTAATTTTTTTAAATGTCATCTTAACCGTATCACCGGCTCTAGATTTGTTAACCTTTTAAATATTCATTAAGACCTCTTAATTTCATAACTTTTAATGAATAAAATTAATCAATGTATCGAATAAATCAATTAGTGACTACACGTAGATAACTCAATGTGCTGTGTGTGTAATCCTTACTAATAGTATAAATGCCAAAGTGTGTTTGTTTGTTGGTATGTCGTTCATATTTATTTATTTACGTATTTTTTGCATGGGTATAGTTGAGAACTTGGAGAGTGACCTAAGCTACCTTTTATCCGAAAAAATAGGGTTCCCTTGGGTTCCATGAAACTCTAAATTCATGCAGACGAAGTTGCGACCAAGAGCTAGTGCGAATACATTCGGAATATCGTCATTCCCATAATATTTTAAAAACTTGAATTTTAAACTTTTATAGATAGATAATAGTCTGTAATAACACATAGGGCTACTTTTCATCCCGAAAAATTAAAAAGTTCCCGCGGGAACAGAAAAACCTCAATCTACGCGAACGAAGTCGCGGGCATCAGCTAATTCATTTTCTTTGTTAGCGTTATAAGAAAGTAATAGAAGATTGCACCTATTGAATCAAAGAGATCATTTTACTAATCAATCATAGTCCAACAGTAAATTCTCTTCTGCAAATGATGTCATGAATGGTCGGTGCATCGGGTGTAGGTAGCTCCGTTCACCCAGATGCGCGCGGAGGCGTGAGGACTTTCCCTCTTATCTGTGCCCCGAAGTATGCAAGCATGCCATCCCTGACCCATGTTTGAAGTAAGTCAGAGGGTGCGGGTCACTGAAGTAGTAACGCGGTGAAACGTATTGTGAATATGTCCTGAGTGACACAAGGGAGTCTACAGTCTTTAGACTTAGAGCATTACAAATGTTTACATGAAAGTTTGTACAAGTATTCACAAGTTGTTTTAAGTTTTATGTCTCTAGGAGTAATAGAAAGTTCGTGTTGGTTTAATTTTTTATCCATAATTAGATTTTTAGATTTTCAGAATAGATCCACGAGGAGTTGTTTTACAAATCCGCAAAAAATCACGTCGATGTTTTTCTCCATTGCGGCGTCATTGAAGGTCAAACGAACCTACAAACAAACACACTTTCGCATCTGAAATTTGGAAACAACCAATAATAAAGTTAATTCAAAGAATACAGAGTAACTCGATTTGATATTCAGAAAATGTATTTTTCAAAACTTGTAAGACAAATGAATCTATAAAATTAATTGGACAAGTAATCGAAAACTCGGAAAGAATTTCTTCATCGCTTTTAGGGGAGAGGAAACAAATGAGAGGCGGACATTGAATAATTCGATTTCCTTATTTGCACCAATCAATATGTTATAAGGGAATTCGATATCGTGAAGCGAGACACTTGGCTATTGACACTGAATATTAAAACCAAAATATAGGTTTCGTACCTTCTGTGGACTAATTTCATTAGCTAATATACGAGCTAAGGGTTCAAATATTGCAGAATAGAAAGAATTTCACAAGCACAATTTCAACTATTTCAAAAAATCAATATTACTTACTGAAATCGGATGAAGTTTCGAAGAAGTGAAGAAGATCGGAGGAACCATAGACAGCTACAGTTTTTAATATTCAAATAATGTTAAGTTTGATTTCTTGTCTTTTCCTTCCACTGTTTCTGAAAGATCAGGTGAAATATCCTAATATCAAAGTTTCAAATGATCCCTTCAAAACAATTAAAGGGTGGTATCGCTTGAAGCTGTGAAGCGGCGGCGTCGCCGTCCGTCGCAGACGGCATATTAGTTGATATAATTGCATTTGCTACCGACCTCGCTGACGTTTCCAGCCGAGTATCTACAGCTCGATCTTATAGGCAATTGAGTTACTGACATAAACCACCCTCGGAATAACTTGCCACTGATGAGAAATATTTCTTGATTGACATCTTGAACAACTTCAAAAGTCAGTCATGAAGCAACGGTAGATAGAAAATGCAAAGTAATTATTTTGATCTCTGCGAAGTCGCCGTAACAGAATTTGCTGCCGACCTAATAAGTAGAATGCTGTATCTGATTAATTAAGTAAGATGCTTCGCTAAAAATAAGCTCATATTAAATTTGGTTCGTAATTCGGCCGGGTACTTATTTAATTCCGGATATAAAATTTCTGTGATTGAGCCCCAGCGGGAGGAGTTGAGGGGCGTGAATTCCAACAAAATTAGCACCAGGGGTCGAAATAAAAAAGCGAAGGAAAAATTTAATGAACAGGAAAATGCTCCTTTTTGCAGCTATTCCATCTATTTATCTACATCGGGATGCCCATTACCTTGCTAAGAGAAAAGTTTACATTTTTAATTTAATGATTCCACTTTGTGGAAGTTGGGCGGGTTTCGGCAAAATCTTAATTTGGGGATTTCTGAGGCGTCTCGTTTTGTAAATATTATTCCTTTAATAAGACCTCACGTTGAGGGGTGATGCTGAAGTCCGTGATTACGACTCTCTTTGCGAGCTTCATTTTGGACCTCGTCATTTTGATTGGCGCTAATGAAATTTTTCTTACTCTATGCCGTTTTCTTGTTCTTGACAGAGTAATTTTCGAGAGACCCGACCGCCCTAGCCACCTTGATGTGTCATCAACACACCCTCTAAACAGTTATTTTAATACAGCTGAGCCTATGTTTTTGCCATCTTCATTTAAAATTTCACTTTTGCTAATGCAATTTCTTATTTTATCTCTCTCGTGAAGTGCGTGTCCCATCTGTATCAAAATTTCTAAATCGTTAAGTCCCAGCTGTGTCTGTATAGGCGATGACGTTTCGCTTTTAGCGGCTGTTTTAAAATTGAATATTTGATGGCGCATTCTCTTATGACGAATCCGCGGTGCGACGAAAGGGCCAATTCTGTAGATCATTTTTGAACGAGTCTTTTAACGACGATGTCACTGTTTTATGTTGGCTGATCTTATTGATATTTATTACTATGATTGTTGAAATTAAATCATTATTGGATATATTCCGACTGTTATCAAACAACTGTACGGCACTCAACAGTTCCCATTATAAACGCAAATGGTTACAGCTTAGTTCCTTTCTAATTACACAGATAAGCGACTTCAATAACGATTCTTTTATCACATCCATACGTTTGGAATCTAATTGGAATTTTGCATGTTGATATGTGGACTCTTTATTGGTCGATATTATGTTTGCTTTCTGATATTGATGTTTGTAATTCAAATGGAGGTACCCAGCAACGCGTCAAGTAGTGATAAATTAAACTGTCATTGGTAGAGTTTCATATTATGTTATTATTGAAGTACTAATTATTATCATTATCATCTTAAATAAATACACATTATAGAGAGTGATAAACTAGATACAATTTATAATAATATTTCACAACCACCTGCCTATATTGAACCAATATCTTAATGTTATCAAAAATGGAAACTTGATACAAAAATTAATTAATGATAAATGACCCGCATCAATTTGTTAAAATTAGGACCATATTAATACATCAAGATTCAAGAGTGCCAAATTTGCATTTAAACGTTTCTGTCAGAAAGCCAATTTACGAAATAACAGTTATTTTAATAGAAATTAGGATTGAATTTTTTTAATATTTAAGTTTTTTATACAAGGGTCGATGGGGTCGGTTTTTTACGAAAACATCTGTTGTGTGCATCATATGAGTTTTTGTTATTTTAAAAGGAGACATGATGGATCAGTTTCAACACGTATACGTCGGTCCCTTTGTTGCTTGGTTTATGGCTTTGTAATGTGTTTCTTTGTTTGTTCAATACACATTACAGTAGCTTCCAAAAGTTTCAAAAAGTTGACTGGACTTTACGGAAAGTACTGCTGTTTGTAACTCGTAAGTGTTATCAATAACGTATAAAATACCGAATAATTATGATGTCTTCCTTGGTAAGGATAAATAACTAAATAAGATTAGTAAAGACAGTCGAAATTATCGAATGACTTTAATTTGTGTCTAATTAGTAATTTCAATTTTATTCATGGCTTTTAGTGCCTACCTGTTTATAGTTTTGTGACTCTATGTCTTTAGTAGCGTTAGAATAATAATGTATCGATGGTTCCCGTTTATTTCAATTATAGTGTCACAGTACATCTTTTCAATATTTAATCCAGATTACGTGACAAAGGCATTTTGGTGTTACACGCAAGCGCGCCATTGCATAAAGAAGTGGCAAAAAGTAAAGTACAAAATATCATTTGTGAAAACTTTTTGTAAGTGTGGGAGTTCTCTAAGTTTTTAAGAGCTTTCTTTAGAAACCACTGTTGCGTGTACTTCAAATAGGATTTTGTGCAGATTGCCGGTATATGTGAAGATTACGCCTTATCTTTAAAAAGGTCTGTTTGTCGTCGATTTCTTTTAAATGCTATTAAAGAGACACATGTTATGTTAGTTCGAAGGCCGAAAAACTGTTCACAGCTGAGAATTTTGAATTGCAAAGATTAGTAAAAAAGTCTTAAGAGGATTTAGAGTAACTACAATTTCCAAATTTTAATACGGTAAGATACGAATACACTTCGAAATAGGTAATATTAAACTATATTAACCCATATTAAAATCGGGAACAGATGATTTTCTAATATTAATACCAAAGACAGATTTAATAAAAATACATTAAATAAAATTCTAACCATGACGTCCAAGCGAATATCAATATTAATTTTACTACAAGAGAACTATTTGACCGTAATAAAGTATACTAATTATGTTCAATGTACATGTATCATGTTGGGGCCAAAAAAAGGCGTTTAAAAGTCTTACTGAAAAGATTCTCAAGCACTAAATTGCCAACCATAAAAATAATACGTTCATAAATGAACACTGGCAATAACTTGCGCAAGACCGTATTGGAGGAATGAAAGGAATAGATATAACGTCAAATATTGCATTGGGACAAGCAGTTTCGGTATTATTACTTAATTTTTAAGTATTTTACTTTACGTCAGGTATTTGTACAGAATAAATATCAGTGAAAAGTGAGAATTAGCTCCGTTATGCTTTCGCTTCTACAGATTTGATTCCAGAAACTGTTCTAACGCAGACATTTGAATCTACGTGTTTTGTTTCGTAGCGTAGATGTGCTGAAGGCCTTAAAAGATCAAACAGCGATAGTACCACTATGAATAAGATGTTTGCTCCGAGGCGAACTCAATTTATAGCGAGCACTTTTTGCGCAGCCTCTACCGATGGTTGATAAAGATACTGTGATTGGATAATTCGTGACGCCAAGTTTCTCACGTACTATATCAATTTAGGATGGTAGGTATGTTGCTTCAAACTAAATTCGAATATTTTTATTCCACATGCTATATAATAAAGGTTACAGTTCTTCTAAAGGTTTCTGCAGATTTGTTAAACAATAATAATGAGAGGAGCAACCAAGTTATAATGATCGCATTGAGAAGATAAATCATTCCAACGTAAATCCATCAAACTAATTTAATTCAAAGTATATCCATTTCCTTTTTGCAAACAATGTAATAAAGTAACATTTATAGCGGTTACAGAAAGACGAAAGTGTGCGTACTGCATAGGGTATAAAAAAGCGAACGCGACTTTTGATTGATCACCAACAGCAAACTGTTTTTTGTGTGAAATTAAAAACACGGAGTGGGCATGCGTTGGATTAAGAAGGAATTTCAGACAAATTTCCAATAAGTAGGGACCCGAGCCTTTTGTTGTCGAGAGCAAATTTTTAAATTAATTTATTTTTATAGGACGCAAATTCGGACATCGATTTCGCATTACGGAATAATAGAAGCGACTTTTATGGATCATTCAACGTTGCTCTTATAAGATTTTTTCTTACTAGCTTAACATCAGTAACATGCATAGGACTTCTTTTGGTAGCCGTAGATAACATTATTTGCTCGTTATTCGTCATGAAACAAGGTCGTGATATAAAATCTAAGGATAAACATGTTCTTCATTAACTACTAGATAACACTTTACCGTGACGGTGAATTAATAAATATCAACATCTCAAAATTTCAATTCCTTAGTTGGTAGAGGTGACTCATAAGCATTTGCTTCGCCAATGCCGTTTTCTTATTTTTTAAAGACATGACTGAAAAGTTCCATAACATTTGGATATCTCAGGTATATCCATAATTTATTGTGATTAAGTGCACTGCATATTAAATAACGGTTTAATTAATCGTTTCTAATTTTATTAATTTGATTTATACTCATGACACACATAACAGAGTACTCTGACTGAAAATAACTATAATTTATTGCTCATCTATTCATTGTAGAATTTTTTCCTTATTAAATTATATAAATATACCTAAATAATAAATGAATCTGAATTTGAAAAACTAAATCTCGGAAAGTCTCAATCCTAAATTAATGGAAATGAAGATCAACATGTAACCAACACCACAAACGAGTAATTAAAGCTTCTATAATACATTAACATTGTGCATACTAAATTCGTGGGAGACTTAGTCGAAATGTTAACGGAATGGTTGGGGAGATGTAACACCCAATACCGCAAAGGTAAGATGTAATAATAGTAGCTGTTCGGGGCTTTATGAACGATCAAAATTGCACGAGCACGTGTATAAAATACACTTTGCAAAGTAGATTTAAATTTTAATACGAAGCTTTCAGTCGAGGGTTGTAAGTAATGTCTCGGCGTTGGAAATGGGTGGAAGTGCTAATATACACGGGAATTTTTTTCGACTGCCTTGTAATGTAGAAGTTTTAGAGAAGTTTGGAGTACTCAATGACTCCGTAAATGGGGCGCGATGTATCGATCTTGGTTTATTTACCTTGGCGTTATGGATAAGATTCAAATATAAATTGTTGAACATTGCCAACGCCGTAGACTTATGAACACGATCATATGATAAAATTAAGAGTGCGACCAAGAAAAAGAAGCCACGCATTAAAATAAAATTATTTTTCATTTCAGTAAATTTACCTTTTAGTATTTGTGGCGCAGTACGGTCGGATATAATAACGGTCGATAATACGAATAGAGTGCGGCGTATCCACGCTAAGTCCTCAAGAGCTGAGGCCGAGTCTCAGGTGTCGACTGCGGCCGATTTCACAAGACAATGCTTAATAATTTCATTTCACCATTACGGCGGCCATCTTTGCGAGTCGCACAGTTAGAGGGCATCGACGCACCCCTCCGCGGCAATTTGCATTGTAACTCGGACCACGTAGAAAGTCCTAAATGCTACACCACCACCTTCCAACTCTTGAATATATAATTTAGTTGCTTTTATTAACAGCAACTTTGCGTGGGAATCGGCGATAGCCTTCTGCGGTGACTCTTTATTGTGGACGATAACTTCGCTAGATTTATTTTATAGTTCAGCTAGACTTTGTCCTGGAAGGGTTGGTTCTTTTACCAGACGCTTTTATACTGCCAATAAAGAGGCTCGATGCATGTGCCCATTAAAATATTTGTTGGATTTATTTCATGGGCTTGTTTTGCTGATATGTTTATTGGTTTTCTGGGTTACATTGTTGCGCAAATTAAGTAGTAAAAATGTTGTATTTTATCGATATAAATTAGTTTTTATTGTTTAGTCTTAATGACTCGAATGCATGTTCACGGTACTGTGCATTCATAATGCTTTGAATGCAGTTATAATAGATATTTATAATGAGAAAAGACACATAAGTTCGTACAAAGTTATCGATTTCAAAATCCAATGATGCGTACCAAGTATTCTAATCAATCTAATTTCTTTTCATTTACTATTTATAGGTATAATATATCTGTGTCCTATAAATGTAATTTTTGCAGTAGTTACCTAAAATAAAACAATTATTATAGACCAATCTAAGATAGTCTTATTCGTTTATATCATCATTGTAACTGCATTAAAAAGCCTTTTACTTGATTTCAAACAATGTCTTCATTTTGAAATGAATATCATTATTTGCTTAACGACATTTGTCGATGACGGTACAGAACTTAACGGCACAGTAATAGGTGCAATCGTAACCGCTCCCCTTTCTGGTGTTAATGTAAAAGTTGCCGGGGCAAGACGGTTATAGACTTCTAAGTTTGTTTTGCTTCTATTAATTAATGTGTTTGGATGTCCCCGCTTAAGATTTTATAACTTACCGCTTTTGTAAGTACATTTCCATTCCATCCATTAATTTACATAAAAACAATTAATGTTATTTATGTTATTAATTAATGTTAATATGTTATTACAATTAATACTATGTTCGGTGACTTTGTGGCCGATGTTGACCTTTTTATGTAAACAAGTACTTACACTAATACAACTGTATTTCAAATGTTAATCTCCACACAAAAAATAAACAATAGCCCACGTATGTCTGTTTTAAAGCGCATTGTCTGAATAAGTATTGAATAAATATTAACATTTTCACCAGTAGATAGTCTTTTGGATAAAGTAGTACCATAGAAGGGATACCTATTAATATCCATACCTGGCAGCTGGTTGATCCTGAACACGAATAGATAAGTCAAGACAGCCAAGTAAGGTGAAAATATTAGACCCCGATGGAAAATAAATTGGGCCTCTAATTCCGATGGTTACATTTAGGGGAAAGCATAATACAATGCCGTGTTTCTAACTCTTTAGGGGTCGGAATATCGACATTTATAAAATCTAAAAGCTTTCTTACGACGTAAATTTCCAATGACTCGTTTGCATTTCAGTTTGGAGAATTATTGCTTAAATCAATTATTCTCACTACAGTACTTATACTTATATGCCTTGTGTCTATGTAATTTCCTATCTACATAAGCTAATTTTGAAATGACTGAAAATTACAGCGAGATTTATTATAATTTAGAAAATCAAATTAGGGACAAAGAAAAACTATATCCATAACCACAAATAAATCTATTAATCTAATTGTGATCACAGTATCCAGTGTTTATCTTTTATATCCTATGGCACGAAACGCAAAATAACAATAGTACTCTAAATATAAATGATATTTAACTATTTTTATATAAAACACATTTTTTCTGATCTCTTGATCTCTTTTTAGGAATGTGGTCTTAAATTGTACTAATTATATTATTGTACTGGCACTGACTCCGAATAAATGTATGTTAATATTGTGTATTCCTTGATTTATAATGAAGTCCAGTCTAATCTCACATTTACCAAATTATTCGCGAAACCTGGACAGTTTTTAAATCGAAACGTCTACCGATCATACAGATACAATGACATTAAATGTGTGTTTTCTAACATTCCCACCAAGTGAGTAAAGTGCCATTATGCGATCTGAATGAAGTGCAAGCCGCCGCCATAGGGGCATCTTGTGCGCCCTCCATCGGGGATATTGACACTTCTGTCTGTGCCTTTTGTTCTAGCACGTGTTAGGTTACACTACCCTCAACGGTACACGTGTGCCGTGCCTATCATCCTTTCTTCCTTACATCTCCGGATGGCTTTGTTTTATTGTAAGTCACTATAGTTGAAACAGGTCGTACATACACTTGATTGGGAGCAGTTGTCGATAAGATTTTATTTATTATTATTTATTAAATGGTAGATAAAAATCTATCCCTACTCAAAATTTAATAAAGGTTTTTTATATTTTAACACAATGCCATTTTTTTTTAATCTTATCTAATCTCGAAAATATAGAGCTTATAAGTTTCCTGTGAGACAAAGAGAGAGCTGTTAAATATAAATCATAGCGTCACGAATCCAGATCTAGTAGCTCTATACTCCATAGAAAATGACGTTTTAGAAAGAGACGGATAGAGTCGCAGTTAAACAGCTTATAACTTATTTGCATTTTGTTTTTTGACCGATTTATTTTCTGTTTTTACAAATGTTATTCTTACATGTTACATTTTCGATTGTAGTTAATTATTAAAATGACAATGTAACACTCGAATACCCAATTACCGCAAAAATAATGCATTTATTATGAAGTTTCCCGCGTTCCCCGCGGATGAACTCCTCGGCAATCCTGAGTGAAAGATAATCGCATCTCGCTCCGTTCGCGCGTTATAATTAGTACAAATCGTCTGTTCTGCGCCATAGAGCTTGGAACTTATAGACAGCTACGAATTTATTAAAATGCTTTTGTTCCAACACCATAAATTAATTGCATCTTTAATATCTTATGATAATAGAGTACTTAACATCTTTGTATTTTTTTAGTTTTGGACTAACTGTCTAAACTAATTTAAAAGTGCTTTTAACGATACCCCACGATATTGGAAAATCTTTATTTTTACCCACGTTTACCTTTATGACAATAATTAGGATCGCGTTTATTTTTTATAAATTGTCTATACAAAAAAAACTCATAAGATAAATACGGAATTGGTAGTATAATAAGATTTTGTATGATTCCTTCGGTAATATCCTTATTAATATTATAAACGCGATAGTGTGTTTGTTGGTTTGCCCTTCAATCACACAACCAAGGACCGACGTGATTTATTGCATGAGTTTAGTTGAGCACTTGGAGAGTGACATAGTAACACTATTATCCCGAAAAAAACAGTCTTTCTAAAACGCGGACGCAGTCAAGGCCAAAAAGTAGATATTTCTATAAGTTTTTCAAAAATAGTAGATAGGTAAAAATAAACGGTGGTTAATGTTATTTAGCCAGGAATGTCTGCATGTGTTGATATCTTCGTCCCGCGATCAAATCCCGTAGTCGTGCCAGTTAATAGATCCGATAATTCATCGTCACGCCTTGCACTCGATCCGACGATGGATGGCATCATGTCGACGCAGATAAACTTAATTTCTCCTAACGACTGAGAAAGTTGACTGTTGCCCTTGTAGGTACAGTGGTGAGCGCTGAGGTCTCTGAAGTTTGAGGCCGTGGCTTCGATTCCCAACACTTTTGGAATTAAATAATTTTTAAATTGATTCAGTTCGGTGGCCATATTCTCTAAAATTGATTGCATCAGTGAAATTATCGTAGTGATCTCTGGTTGGCTGGTCCTCTCCCGATAAATTCATTGATTAAAAATGCACTGGTTAAAATGCAGCAAGAACCCCATTCAATTCAGCCAATCAGAGGCCATTGCGATCGTCGTTGCAACCATTTTTAAGAAAATTCCACTTTGTGTCTGGTGGGAGTCTTCCGCTGTGATCAGCTGTGATTGGATTGTCTAAAAATTATTTCAGTCAATCTTCAGTTTGATGATCGCAATGTCCTCTTGCACTCACTCGCTATTGGTTAAAATGCATTGATGCAACATGAACGCCATGAATTTAGCCAGTCAGAGTTGATTACTCGATTGTTACACTGCTGCAATCAAATTCAAATTCAAAATTCATTTATTTCATGTAGGCCAACTTGTAGCTCTTATAACACGTCATAAATCTACCACCGGTTTGGAATGCACATTCTGCTGAGAAGAGCCGGCAAGAAACTCAGCAGTTGCCCTTTTCAAAAAAAAATTTTTTTTACAAAGCTATGCTATGTATACAGTGCTTCCACAATGAAGCTTCAAAAATGCATACGTAGGTACACCAATCCAACGCATGTCAAGGCAGTCAAAGCAGACCCATTTCCATTGGTGGCACCCGTTCACGGGCATCAATCATTTTACTTTGCCGCTTTAAAGAATGTTTATCCCTCCCAGGTAGCCTTTCCTGGTTCGCACGCTTCCAAGACTTTAGTTCCAAGAAGTTAGTTCAGACGCAGAGGATGCCTCTGCGTCTGAACTAACTTGACATAAATATAATAATCAGTCATTTTTGATTAAACCCCTATCGTCTGTCAGGGCAAAACAGTGGATAATATCTATGCTATCTCAAAAATAAAGAAAAATACTATACATGTAATAATTACAATGCAATAATATCCCAAAACGACGATTGAATGAGTTTTAATAGCCCTTTACCTCGCTTTCCCATAACAAAAGTTAACTGTAAACGATTCAGTCGAGACGATTCGATTCGCTTCTGTATACCTTAAAGTATCTTCATTTTTTTGAGAAATGCTTATTTGGAATGATGCAATCCTGTGGCGGTGGTTGTAGAGTTTTTTCATTCTGATGGGGATTGATTTTTTTTGCTAAATCTCGAAATACCATCGATTTATTACGCTCCTTTAGTTATTCCAACTATGACACCGTGAAATCTCCACTTGCGAACAAACGCACTCTTTACAGAAAAGAAAATACGAGTCCCAAAAGGTACCAAAACATCACAGGAATTAATTATATCGGAGAGAAGCTGCTACCGGAGTCGCGGATCGAATGATGCGGGTTAAATATACCGTTACTGATTACCAAGCACCTAAAAAATATTGGAATTGAATTCAAACATTTGTCTCTTAACGAATCGTGTCGCGGCGGCATCGGTCAAAGCGGCGTGATTCGGCAATTCTATTCCATTTTCAAATGCTCGCTGCCCATTCGTTCCCTTGGCTACGCCTACCCAATAAATTAGATGCGTGGCGTAGCACATCACATAGTTACAAACTAATGAAATCTCGAAAAGTACTCAACCCATTTTCTTAAGAACTTTTCCGAAAGAGCAGCCGCCTTCAAAGATTTTACCCCAAGAAATAATTCCGCTAATAACGCTCCGCGCTCACGGGTATGTTATGCAACCATAGGAATTTCATTAGATACACACGCGTCTGTTTGTTAAGGCGTTTTCCATTGCTAAAAGTTTCTTGAGGCGGGTATAATTCCTTTGTTTGTTGTGGGGGGTGGTCCTCCCGTTTCACCCACTACGTTTTCTAAGTCATCGGGTCCAATTATGCCCCTTTGTAGGTTTTGATATGTAAATTCGCGATTTTATTAAACAAACCATGATGCCATTCGAGGGCAGCGAGCCGGATTAATAGCTTCTTCAGATTTGTGTAATCGCTTTCTCTTAAGATAACATCGAGACGCGAGGGAGCTGTTTGCTCTCAGTACCTGCCTATACACAGGAAATGTGATTGTTTCATTTTCACCTTCGTAAACTTCGAGCGCCCTTAACGTTGTTTTAATTGAATTAAGATTATTTGATAAATTTAATCAAGCGAAAATGTGTTTTAAAATTACATCAATTTATTGACAACACTTATAGTTAAATGGATGCAATATTTACGTGATTATTATTACAGAGATTTCGGGGACTGTTATCGCCCTACAAATTAATCTGCCCATAGAAACATAAAACAGACGTTACTGTCCAAACTACCCATTCGATTTAAGCTTAATTTTTACCCCAGCACTATTAATAATTTACACCGTATCCGACAACGCTTGCGCCATATTACATCGCATAAATTAATAATGTCGCCCGCTTGTTTAACTGCGAATCAGATGAGTTTTATTGACAATTTTGTTTGGGAAGAGCAATTTGCGGGATAGCCGGCCAGCGTCACCAAGTGGTCACCAAATAGGGGTGGATGGCTTTATGGGAGTTGCGAATCTGTGAACAATTGAGGTGAGCTATGCTATTAGCTTACCTATTACTTCAAACTGTATGTATTTACTTTTGAATGGTGGGTATTTATTTAAATTACAAGAAATTAATGAATTAATATCGTTGTTGTATTTAAAAATAGAGTTCATAAATTAAACAGTTACAGACAATGACTTCTATACATGGTTACAGACAAGTATCAAATATTATAATATCTACATAATATATTGTTACACTGCGTACAATATTTTTGACGAGATAAGTACTTCGTTCAACACTTACTTATAAAACGAGTAAGGAGGTAACACAATATAACAATATATGACTAATAAGAATGAACGTACCTCTAAGTTAATAAGTATTCATAAATGTTTTTTATCTGATGCAGTTGCTCTTTTGAGTATCCCTTGATCATCTTATTGTGGATGTTTTTCCGCGAAAGGATTGTCAAGGTGTGGAAGTTTATTAAATGTTAATAATCGGGTAATTGACGACCTCCCTGGCGCAGTGGTGAGTGCTGTGGTCTTATAACTGGGAGGTCTCGGGTTCGATTCCCGGCGGGGGCAGTTTAGGAATTTATAATTTCTAAATTGTCTCTGGTCTGTTCTGGTGAGAGGCTTTGGCCGTGGCTAGTTACCACCCTACCGTCAAAGACGTGCCGCCAAGCGATTTAGCGTTCCGGCACGATGGCGTGTAGAAACCGACTAAGCGTATGGGTTGAATTTACACTGCTATACCCCTTCCAAGTTAGCCCGCTACCATCTTAGACTGCATCGTCACTTACCATCAGGTGAGATCGCAGTCAAGGGCTATCTTGTCATCAAATAAAAAAAAAATTTGTTTAAGTTTAAAAGTAAACACGTGGATTTAGGGCACTATAAATAGGCACCACACCTCAAGTTAACTATCGGCAGTGGCTGCAAATGTTTCTATCGCATTACTGTAACTCAATACTGCACGAATGTACACAATTGCATTTGGGGTTGCATTGAGGAGGCACTATTATTGTGCAAACAGGGTCGTTCCTATGATCTATGCTACGTTCACCACTATGCATTAACTAAATTTACTGCTTGAATTGCAGATACCATTATGCTCCACTATGAAATATATATTATTGCGAATATGTTTGTGTTGTTGTTTTGATGTTTAATTAGCGGTTAGTCCCAAATTGCTCGTATGATTTTGTATTTGTGTTGTTAGTAGTTTCAATATTGATTCATCTCCATCCATTTGTTGTAACTATTATTAAAATACCTATTAAAAATTATCAATTTTTTGGTTGTTTGTTATATCTATTCTCAACCATCAATTTTTATTTTCCTACTATAAACCACCATTATGTAACGGTGGCTTTATTTTATACCTCCTTTTTTACCTAGTCTGTTTATTCTAATAAGTACACTATATTCTTGTGACCTAGGAACCTATATCTAATTTACTGCCCAATACCTGTTCTTAGTTTATTCTAATGACTTCACAATGTTTTTGTAACCACTCAAATGATTTCAACGTTTGGTAGAGCGTCCTAAAAATGCTAAGGGACTACTAAAAATATTGTGTTTTAAGTTCCTTGCCGGCTTTTCTCAGCTGAATTTGCCGCGGAATGGTCTTAAAATGACAGCAATAGTTTGATTGTAATCACATCTAATTGGTCGATTCCCTCTTGCTATTGGCTAAAACGCTTTGCTGCAACAAGAACGCCATTTTAGCGAGACACTACAAGAAACTGTAGCAACGATTGATGGAACTTTTCCTCGATTCACTATCTGCTTTCTGATTCGGTGGTAGAGTCTAATATCCTATTTTAAGTACCTAATGAGGTCGATAGGGTCCCAAAGTGCTGGAGTGGCGACCCTGCATCGAAAAGCGCAGTGTTGACAGATCCCCCACTAGGTGGAGCGACAACATCCGAGTCGCAGGGAGCCGCTGGATTCAAGCGGCGCAGGATCGGGTCCCTGCAAGAGACTTATATCCAGCAGTGGACGTCTATCAATTGATAAAGAAGAATGATGAATTTTAACTCGATACTTGGAATCTCGGACTTGTGCGACTGACTGCTCTTATCGCACACGAGCAAAATGCATCGCCTCGAATTAATACAAGCTTTTGTTATCGTTCAATTTGATTTCGCCGCCGGCTGCTTTATTATTTTAATGAGACTCAATTTTCAGGGATAATTGAATGGACGTTGCTGCTTCGATTATTTCATTCAATCGCTAGCCAGTAGGCAGTCTGCTCGTGTCGACGTTCAATCAGTAATTTAAGAGCGGAAGTTTAGAAAATTTCGTCGAATAGTTTACACCTTTTTTTGAGTAACTTTTTTTACAACAATGATAAATATAGTAGGTAATATAAAAAATAAATTAAAAAAATTGAAACTACTACTAATTATATTTACAAAAAATACATGCAGTCAATGGGCACGGTGGCCAAAACACTGGCGCTATGACCTCGTTGGATAGTGAGGCTAAGCCGTTGGGCTAAATAAGCGCCAGCTCTTTGGTATGGATTAGTTAATATTATATTTTGATGATTTTCACGCTCTGTTTTGGCATGTTTTTTAGATCTACACGTGATTCTGCCTACCTGTTATAGTTTCATCAAAATCGGTTTATTCATTTCAATGATAGACCCCCAACAAATAAAATGGTTAAAAAAAAGGAAGGACCATAAACATGTGTTTAGGTTTTATACATCTTTAAAAAAAATCACATCTAGTAAGTACCTTTAGTAACCTACTAACGCAAAAGGCTGTTTTGACATACCTAAGTTAAAATTAAGTTTATTTGTATTTTGTACCAAACACAGTAATATTTTATTTAGACTATTGAGCAATAACAGTAGCACAGGCACCTGCATTATTTTAAACCCCAGTGTTTGCTAGAACTAGCGCTAGTTTTAGTTTAACCTCAAAGCAAACAAACTGCGACAATAGTAGTGAGTTGTGTGCGACTTTATTTGATGAACGACGGGCATGAATACAACGGCTATTTGCTGCGAATACGTTGCGATACTTTTTAAAAAGGCTGTAACAAAGATGTAGGTATGATATAAGAAATATCTAATTTTCTTATATCATAATAATTTTAGGTTTTAATTTTATAGTAATGCATTTATTTTAAAACACCATCTGACTGAAGCACATACCTAAGTCAAAGCCGTTTATTTCAAATTGAAATCAGAAAGAAACGGCTTTGATTTATGTGTTTAGTCGTTGGTTTAGCTTACTGAAAGGTTTAGTCAGACGGTGTAATACATAGGAGAACGTTATTCTCAGTATTGCATCGAGCAAACTGATGCTTATGGAGGAAGATCTGTAACGGTTTGAGCCGGCATCTCGCTAACCGCATGTACAGCGTTAGTTTTCATCGAACTGACGGGCCGTACACGTGGATTGACTTCTTATCGCTACATTACTGAAATCCTGGCAGACCATGTGGTACCTTACGCAGAATATATCGGGCAGAATATACAGTTGATGCTTGATAATGCACGGTTTCATGTTGCTCATGTGGTGGCCCAGTATCTCGACTGCCGCAACGAACAGTATCGAAACTGCAAATCAACTACTTTACAGTAGAGCAGTTTAAAGCTTTATTTTGACTCAGAATAATAAGTTTTAATAATTTTATAAAAATTGTACCCTTATAAGATAGCTAATGTTAGGTATTTTTGTATTGCTTAAACATAATAATAATATTTTATGTATTTTTCTAAATTTTTCACATTCGATTGTTAAACTTGTAAGTAAAAGCTAAAATTTTATCGAAAGTGGTAGTTTCGATAGTATTCAACGTTAATAAAAATTTAACAAATATCGAATCTACCAGTTTCGATACTATTCTTTGACAATATAATTATGTAGAAACAAACAAGTTTAACACTTTCGATACTTTGTTCCTGAAATAATTATATTAAAAGTTGCCTTCTGAAACAGGAGTGGATACCAAAGCCAGAAATAGTTTTGTAATTTAATCACGCACATTTTATTAATCATAAAACAAAACAATTAAATAATCTTAGCATGAGATCCATCATAACTTAAAGTTAACTTAACTTAAAGACTTAGGATTAAAAATAAATCAAGTTTTAAACCGTAATAATCCTTATTTATACTACCTAACTTAAATGCACTTTTGTACTAGAAAATGAGATCTCTAAATCGTGTTATGCAAATAAATCATATTTTACTACGTAAACCCGTAATTTAAGTACCTATTACGATATTCAGTCTTTTAAGTTAAATGCAAATAATATGTTTATTAAATAAAAAAAAATTAGTCATCTTCATCACTCTCCAAAACATCATTTTCATCATGGCCCGTTTTAAGATTTTTAAAGAATGAATGATATTGCTTAGGAATATGTCCTGCTTCGCAAAGATGGATTAAATCTTTGTATTTGGCTTCAGGAATCGGCAAACTACCTGAATAATATAGTGGTTTCAATGCATCGGTGCAGTTTGCAACAACTGTCTTTTTATTGCGGCGTGTCTGAACTAATGTATTCAATCTGAAGACGTAATCAGAATCTAAATCATATTTATATAATATAATATGAGGTTCCGACCTCTTAACGACGATTTCCCTGATATTATTCCATTTGACTGTTTGATTTAACGAGTTTTTTTTGAAATTTCTGTTTTGTAACAGTTCTTTTAAATTATAAAACATGTCTTGAGACACTTCTATAACCTGGTATGGTTCACCATTGGTTTTCGCCCAACGAACTAACGCGTACCACTGATCTGGTGTATATATTATTTTGCCCTTAGCAGATCTCTCAATAAGGGCATGCACACTATCTGCTTCTTGCTGTGTATGACCAGTCTCCAGAAATCTGTGTGTTATATCAATATTGTATTTGTTACTGGCATACATGTAGAGACTGTATATCACTCTATTGCGATTTTGTCCTGTACAATTGTCAGACCAAAACCTTATGTCTATTGCACCATTAGTAACCTTTTTTTCAATAAAGTCTAATAAACAGCTACCGACCTCATTTGCTCCTCGTTTGCCAACATTTTGTGGCCATAAATAGCAAGATGCTTCTTTAATACCAGTGTCGAAAACGGTGAAATGCATCAATGATAACTTTCTTTTATAATAAAACAGAGACACTTCGCCAGAAGGGCAGTTAAGTAATTTTTGAAAATCATACGTTGCGCATACTACTTTTGATTGACTTTGAATTGCCTCCTCTTTATCTTTTGCTTTATATTTTCGTGCAGTATCCTTGTTTGAAATATGCTTGTCATGAGCCAATACTTGTTCTTCAGTCGGGCTTATTTCGTTAGAAAAGGAGTGGCACTTATCACACAAATCTTTTTTCGGGATAAAGAATGCAATATTCATATGTTCATTTACAATATTTCGGTATTGTCTTTCAGTTTCTGCTTTATTATTATATTTAGGAAGTTCTGACCAATTTTTGTACATTAAAAACATCTTGTGGAAACTTAACGAGTTATCTAAATACAATTTACTTGTATTTTTCCTTGTATAATGGGATTCCACGGGTTGAAATGAGTTTACATGATCGCGGACACTTCGTATCATCTCCTCATCTATCTTTTTTGGGTGGTTCAAGTGTTTCCCTCTGTTGTCACTGCTAGTAATTCCACAAGCATCTAATTTGTCATGTGCTGTTCGAATTGTTTGATCGGTGATAGCGAGAGTGCCACAAAATATCTTCAGACAAACTTGATGAGCTTCATAGGTGGAATCATTCGCAGGTAAAGGTAAGTAATATTTTGTAGTAAATTTTCGTCTTGATGGACCTTCAGTTGTCATTCTTCTTTTATCAAATCTTTTAGTAAATTTATTTATAAATTCCCATTGCTTAGTATGATCAGATAATTGCCAGAATTCGTTAAAAATGGTATTTCGGATTTCTTCTGTAAAATAATTGGAGCATTTTAACTTGCAAGTTGGAGGACATGGTGGTTTAATAGTTTTGGCTGGAACGTTCTTACCTTTTTTGGAAACGTACTCTTTCCCAGAATTCTTTAATAATTTCCTACGAACATCAGCCCACTCGTTGACATGACGTTTTCGTTTACGACCTGGATCGGTTTTGTACGTGACTCTGCGTTTGCGCATAGTGGACGAATTAGGAGTAATAGGATTGTCATTGTCAGAAGTCGAAATTAGAGAATTTATACTTGGGTTATTTTCAGGTTCTTCAGTAAGAGGTGGTGTTGTTTCAATGAGAAAGTGTTGTCCTGAAGAAAGCGATGGCATCGGTGTACTGTCTCTATCTAAGGTGTTTATGGGGTATTCAGTTGGTGGTGATTCCAAATTAAAATCTTGTCCGGAGGATGGTGATGGCATTGGTGTGCCTTCTTCGCTGCCATGTATAACGTTGTGAGAGTCATTTGCCAGACTATCACTAGTGTTGTGATTCTCAGTTTGTGTAGTTGGAAAGACATCATCATAAAGCTCATTTAAAAGTCTTTGTTCTTCTTCTGTATACTCGTTGTAGTACACAGGGGATTCTAAAATAAAAGATAACATATTTATAATCTATGAGTTTAGTGATTAAAGCAAAAAAAATAACAATAAAAAACGGTCAATAATCGAATCTGCCAAATAATTCATTACTAAACGTAGAACAATATCGAAAGTACCACATTCGATAGTTCTTCGACTTAAAACGTACACGTATACTATCGAAAGTGCCACTTACAATATTTGTCTAAATTACATCCACCTAAAACACTATCGAATTTACCACTTTCGATGATTTAACTTGTTAACCATCATCACAATTAGACAGATCGGAAAACTATTTTTTGTGTTGCTTAATATTGAAGAACATGTCATGTTTTTGATACAAAATAGAGAAAAAATAAAATTGTAAATACCTACCGGGACGATTGTAATTATTTTCGTCGAGAATGGTTTCACTACGCTGCCGTTGTTCGCTTTTTTTAACTAAATTAACCATACATCTACCTCGGCTATTCATTTTGAAACTAAGACTTAGAAAAACAAAATACAAACTAAACAACAACTAAATAAAAACAACCTAAAAGTAAATAAATCCGATGCGCCCTCCCTCTCTCACATCGCGAAGAAAACTGACGACTCGGGCAGATACAAACTATGCGCGTGTATCGTCGCTATCGAATAGTATCGAATTTACCTCATTCGATTATGTTGGTCGCTCAAACAGTGAAGTATCGATTTTATTCAATTTGAAACTTGATAAAATATGACTTTTTTTCAAAAAAAATTATATTTTCCTAATAATTTATTATATACTCTTACGATTTGTACAATAAAAATTAAAACGAGATTTTGCAGTTTCGATACTGTTCGTTGCGGCAGTCGATCTACGCGACGTCGGCATTCGTACAATGGACTAGCCAGCTCCAAGCCTGGACTAGAATCCGATAGAACACTTATGCGATGAACTGAAACGTCGGGTTCGAGCCCGGGTACCTGGTCCAGTAAGGCTTCCAGAGCCCCGAATCGCAATTGAAGAGGAGTGGAATGCAATCCCTCAAGAATTCCTCGTCAGGCTCGTGAGGTCAATGAATACGAAGATGCTGGCAGTTTTCCGAGCAAGGGGAGGGAATACTGAATACTGACCAAAAACTTTTTCTTTAATTTTTTCTTTGTTTCTGACTTTATTTTAATTTTAATTTTATGATTACGAACGATTAACACGACTGGAAAACGACTCTTCTTTGTAAAATCCTCAATAAACACTTAATTAATTGATTAATCCTGATGAATTTTCATTCATTTTCATCATCAAGAAACACACTTTCTGTAGGTATAACTTTTATATTTGTAAGTTTTATATTTTTTGAGAAAATCGAATCAGAGTGCCAAGGTAGCGGGTGGCTCGGTTTATTTGCTGTCCAGTGTATATTAGATATTATAATTAAAAAATATTCCTTACATATTACCATATATTACCTATTCGATGTATTTTTTGGTGTGTTCGTTTAAGGTTTTTAATTACCGCGGGAACTCTTTTATTTTCCGGAATAAAATGTAGCCTATATATTAATCCTGGTTATGACCTATCTTAAATCCAAGCAGCCAAATCGGTTTATTCGTTGTGGCGTAAAAGAGTAAGGGCCAAATTCTCCATGGCCAAATTAGACGGTGCACTGTTCATCGTTCAATTTTGCGGTGAACGATGCACGATACCAGGGTAAGGCCGTAGATTTTGCCACTTTTTGTAAAAAAAAAATGTCCCTGCGTATTAAAAATCGAAGTACTGCGTAAATTGTTATGCAAGTATCCTAATTAGGTTAGGTAGTTCCTAAACTCCTATAGTGCATTCTTAAATTGAATGTATGTCGTATATTTAAAAAAATACAATGACTTAAAACCGACCGTACCCCGAAATTTTGCCCAAAATAAGCTGTCTTTTTTATCCAGTCAAATATTTGGCTTGTTATAACTATATTATTTCTATTTAAAGCCCTAATTTACTATCAATATCTGAAATGTGAATAGATTAAGCAATTACATCCTGGGTTCCATGTATTTAAATATGCGTTTTTAAATGTTTTATCGCAATTCAAAATGTTGTCTCCTTATTTTCACTTATTACGTTACTATTTTGTATGTTACCAAAATTGGGCATCTAAATATTCAATAACTTTAGGGTAGTATTTTATAATGGCACGTGCCACACTAAAGATTCCGGCAACGAAATAAAAAAAAAGAAACCGCCATTTTCTGGTCTGTGGAATTTTATCAAAGGTGTGCGCGTGTGTTTCGTCAGGAGCTTTTTTTTGTGAATTTTGGTGATTTTAAAGGTAAATAACAGTTTTTATTGCACACATGTATGTGTTATACTAAGCTAAAGTGATTTATAAAAACATGACAATGTGTATTTGACTAAAATCGGCTCGCATTTAGTAATTATTCCTGTTTAAAACCTCAAAAATTACGCTTCGACGTTACTTTTATGTGACTTCTATGTTACTGGTAACGTTGATTGTTATTTAGTAACGTTGAAGTGTTGTAAAGGTTAATGTACATATTCTGCCAGAAGCGGATTTTTCAAATAGTTATTTTAAATAAAGAATGAGTTTAAAAGAAGATGAGTTAATTGAAACTCATCTTCGTAATAATCAGAATAATGTACCTTTATTTGATAAACAGCCAGAGAGTTTTGGTTACTAAATTCCATTGATGATAGTTTAAAAAAATATATTTTTCCTATTACTGAATTCTCTCTCTTATCTCTGAATGATCGGCGATTATAAAAAATGCTATACTTACAAGTTTATTACAAAAATCTCCTCCTTTTTTGAAGTCGGTTAAAATAAGTATGTTATGTAATCAGCCTTACAAACAGTGTGTTACTTTCACGTTACTTCTACGTTACCGTAACATAGAAGTGTCTATGTTACAAAGTGGCAAAATCTACGGCCTCACCCACCAGTGAACCTTTTGTCGGGGCAAACTCGCCTGTGAACGGTGAACGGTTGGTGTTTAGAGTTTAGACGGTCCATTTTCGATGGCTCATCGGTGAACCCTCGAAAATGAAAGTAAAAATCTCGAAAAATTAACTGTCTTATTTAACCTTAACAAAAAAACACACACACACACACACATACAAACTTTCGCCTTTTTTTCTTTTTTTTAAATAAGAATATTAGCCAAGTAGAGCTTGACTTATATTCTCCTCTCCCTTCCAAATAAGCCGAAAGCTTGTTTTAGGAGTGGGTACGACAATAGTGCCTTTATAATATTAGTGTGATATAATATGAGTGTAACAAGCTATAATTAACACAGTTAAAAACACGACTGCCCAGCCAAAAACAAACTAAAAAGTTAAATAGGTACCACAGCTCTTTGGAATCTCATTCACATTTTTAAATGGTATTTTTTTTGTGAATCACTGAATATTGAACTATAGCGTTGTATATTTTTGGAATCTACTCATCAGTTTCTAGATGATGATTAAATACCTAAACTTATTTTCGATTTTTTTTTCAACTTTAGTCTTTAATGCGGGATTTTGGTCACCCCATCCATTTTTTTTTTTAAATTTTACTAGTTTATGTTACCCGGAATAAGCTAAGGACCCGGAATAACCGATTTTAATGAGTGAGGTATCTAACGATAAATCAAAATCGGTTCAGGCGTATAGAAGTTATGGTGGAATATAGGAACTCACATACATACATTAACCCTGAAAACAATATACTTACTCCTTTTTTCATCAAAATCGGTTCAGGCGTATAGAAGTTATGGTGGAATATAGGAACTCACATACATACATTAACCCTGAAAACAATATACTTACTCCTTTTTTCAGGCAGGCGTATAAAAATCACTGCCAGGAGTTGTGTGTCCAGGCCTTAAATGCGGTCGCAGTGCACTTGGACGAGTCGCGTGCCGATGCCGCGGTCTGCGGTTAACCCGTATATTGCTTGTGCTCAAATCATTCTATTTAGGGTATTAACTTACTACCGCTTATAGGCTCGCGTTTTTCCTTGAAGTTTTCACAAGCTCCAAAGTATAAGACACTAGCTGTTGCCCGCGACTTCGTGCGCGTGGATTTAGTTTTCAATAAACCCGTGGGAACGCTTTGATCTTCCGGATTTATAAATAGCCTTCGGTTCGGTTCTTGTTCGGTTCTCGTCGGGTGACCGCCCTCGACCACCGACTTACCGCATCGCATTGTTCGCCCGCGCTATTTTTTCTTTTTGCTCGGCTTCTAAGAGTCATACCGAGATATTGAATAGCCTATAACCTTCCTTAAGAATTGGGCTATCAGATACAAAAAGAATTTTTCAAATCCGACTCATAGTTCCAGAGATTAGCGCTTTCAAACAAACAAACTCTTGCACTTTATTATATTAGTATAGATTAACATTACACATTTAGGCATTATTTAATTAGTTTAAAAAAAGTATAAGACATTAAAACGAAAGGTTAAAGATCACATTAGTGTCACTATAATTACAAGGTTTTAGAACAAAGCGGCAACGATAGACAATTATTGATATTGCCTATTATGGGTGCACTTAAAAACCGTTAGCGAACCCTACAACTTACAAGTGAGAGCTTGGTTTTGACAGCTCTCATCGCGTGACTAGCCGGCTTAATACGTTTTTTATCCCATACACTATTTCGAGCAAATTGATTGTGTCTATTAACTTGTTTCTACTAAGTGACAGCCCTGGCTATTATAATACGGCGCCTCTTCTGTTTGGCTAACAATGACACTACAAATTAATAAATAAATGCTGTTAAAACTGTTACTTAATAATAATAATAATCGGATAGAATCAGGCGTTACTTTGCGGAAGTTCATATGAGGAAGTTCAGTGATTAGCAAGATAAGGTTAGAATTATTTTGCTGTAATCCGCCAACAGAAAAATTCTGTATGGTCAAACATGCAGTTACAAGCTAAGCATCGCTTACCTCCCCAACCAAGCAAGAAAGCAAAGTTCCCAAGCAAGCAATGCCTCCACCACTCACATGCACCACCACACAAGACTTTTATACTACTCTCGACGGACGTTTCGCCCCGACACCGGAGCATCCTCAGGAGATATCGACTTTACAATGCTGTATTGTCTAGTGACTTGGGGAGGCATAACCCTCAACACCGTTTGTCCGAGCTAATCTTCGGAACGGTTGAATCGATTTTGAGGGGACTTTCACAGGCATGTAGAGTATTAACTGGAATGATCTACTGTTTATCTGGGGTATTTTTTACAAAAAGACATCACCTTATGTTTAAGACGCGTAAGATTAGAATAACTAAACAAATATTTTTAAGTAAACGTAAATACATATAACTATATTGCACAGTTTGAAAATAGGGCTTTAAATTACTATTTGCTAAAAAACCTGAATGAATCAAGCAATTCAGATATTTTTGCAATTATTCACGCCTTTTATACTTACCTATCTTTTATTATCAACAATAGATAAGAAAATTGGCTTTATGAAGTAACAATTGTACGAAATCTTTTCACGTAGGTACACAATTTGTTTGGAAATAATTTTGATGAAAAATATCTCTACGTATTGTAGTTGGTCATTGACCTTTGGTTAGGACACGGAGAAGTTGAAAGTTATTATAATTTTGGGAAATACGCCCTTTACTTGAAATAAAGTTATTTTGGGCATTATAAGACTTATACTTTACAAATTCTAAAAATTTAATTGGTTTATATACCTAAACAAAAGTTGAATTTTAATTTACGCCTTGATATTAAATTCTTAATTTAAGTAAAGAATTTTAGAGAGCAGATTTATTTACCGTTTTTATTTTCGCAAAAATAACTTACGACAGAAGAATTAATAGAATAGAATAATTTTTTATTCAATCAAACTCTTACAAAGTGCTTTCGAATCATCGAATTATTTGATTAAAATACGTAGGCGTAGGATAAGTTGTCAAGTTATGGGCCCGGGTTTATTTGCTGAAAATTTCAAAAACCCCGTTCGCCGCTAGTATAAGCATCATGTCTGCCCTGACCTTTAATATTAACTTTGCGTAAATCCGTAAATCTATCATTGAGTATAAACGGAAAAGGGACGGAGATATTTCCTACCCTTTTTTCGTCCATACCAAACAGATTTACGTGCGGTTGATGTTAATTTAAAAACTTACACTAGGGTCTAGTGTAAGTTTTCTGGTCAATAATAATTGTCTTAAAATGAACAGAGATAGTCGCAATCACCTCTTACTGATCTCTCACCGGCGAAACTCTCTCGCTATTGGCTAAAATGCATGGTTGCAACAAGAACGCCTTAAACTCAGCCAATCACCTCAATTGAGATTGTAGCAACGATAGCTTTTCGGACAATCGACAGCTGCTGTGGTTAATTGCTCACGTATGGCAAGTTGTTTTTCTATTCAAAGGGCCTATCTAGACATGCGTATAATCTCAGATCAAACTGTTTTTTTCATTGCCGGCTAGTTTAAACACGTCGAGTGTATTTACACAATTGCATAAGATGAAAAGAAAGACATATTTTCCACGTTAGTATTACATTAGTTTAATTTTATATTTGTTCAAGATAAGCGCGGGCTGGGAACGGAAGCTGGCTGCTGACGCATGTCAAGTGCCGTAGATAGTGTGGCTGGGGAATGAGAGATGTAGGACCATTCACGGTTACAAGTTATCCTTGCAAGTAGCGTTGCCAGGCGTCCGGATAAAGCCGGGCACAGTCAGGCTTTTTTGTTGAGTGTCCGGCCAAATTAGACGGTGTCCGGCCTATCCGACTTTTGCTAAGCTTTTTAAGTTTAACCATTTTTTTACATATTTGTCATGTGTTGGTTTCCGCTCCGCTCGCCTTATCTTGTATCGCTACGCTTGCGCAAACGAGCTTTTAAAAAAATTGCCATTTTGCGCTAGGTCTAAAAAATAAGGGTGTCCGGCCTTTGTATCCAAATGTCCGGCTAAACTGGCTGGCCTGTCCGACTTTTCGGTTTGAAGACCTGGCAACCCTACTTGCAAGCAAGGCTAATTTTAAGGGCTTGCGCAGACGACGGACTGTGGCCCTCGGTGAAAAATAACAGCAAGATTTGTATAAAATCCTGCGGCAATTGTAATCTAAAAATGTCATGTCTCGAGACATGAATATATCTCGTGTACTTGAGTGTTAATATCTCAAAGTGATAGATTTTATTTTAAAAAAATCGAAGTAGATCAATCCAAAATTAAATTTAAAAGAGCAAATCATAACCCGGATGTAGAACACAATAGAATGATTCCCACATGCCTCCGAGAAAACAAAACAAGGTTCAAACATCGTCTAAACGCTGAAATAACAAACCGATTACGCCACGATCGGTGCTATATCTGGGTTCAAGTAATAAACTTATTGAGGTTCTGAAACTTCATAACGTGGGTGAGAACTAATCGATCCAATACGAGGAAAGGCCTAGACAGTACGGGACCGGTAAAAGGGAAGAAACAGATTTCTTTTGTTTGTGTTAATAGTATCCACACTCGCTCGTCGGTTATCACTTGGGCTGAAATGTAAAAACAGTTCGGCTATTCTCACTCAGCGATCCAATATTTAATAGTTTTATGATGTATTATCAAAACAAATCTCAGAGAGTAACTATGAAGTGAATACGTTTCGTCTGCAATTGGAGCGTGATTCAGTCACTTTGATACTTGATGAAATTGTTAGCACAAATTATTTAGTGGTCTAATTACTAACAGCATCATAGCTTTTTAAAGTGTTTTTTATAAAGTATTTTTTAAAGTTTAAAAAATTTTAAAAAATACTTTATATATACAACTTTACCGGTCATAATTTGCTCATTTTCCTCTACCTGTATCTACCAGCGATAGTATTTACAAACCATGGTTTACTTCTGTAAATTCTTCTCTTCCCTCTGGAAAACATTATAGGATTTTCTAAGAAGAGAATAATCTATAAATTATCTATAAATTAAATAAATCCTTTGAAAAAGTTTATTCGAATAAAAACTTATTCTATTCTATTCATATAGACATTCAAAGGTGTCAATAGAGCTACTTTGAATAAAGGAATTAATTGAACACTAAACGTTGAACTTTATTTAAAACACGGACTTTTTGTTAATGTTAAAAAAATAGTTCAAAATTATTTAATATTGGCTCTATTTACTTCTAGCTAGGACTGTAGTAGTGGAATGTATTATTAAGATATTCAGTTAAGTATCATCAGTTTATAGAGAGAAATTAACAATGGGATAAGAGGAATTTTTATCAAGAATACGACATAATTCTCAGATGAACTGAATTATATGAGTCACACAATTTATATAGAAATTAATTAGCTAATAGTTAGCTATTGATCTGCAAAGTTACATCTAAACCTCTTGACACAACAATAAAACGGGTAGAGCTGGCATTTACTAAATTGTATGGATATTATTCATGGCTTCTAACTATTTTTTCTTTATACAGTATAAAATAAATGCAATTAACGTATTACACTGCAGCCCTTCCGAGCGTTGTGTGATGTTTTTTGTGGTTGGTTTAACATTGTCCATTAATTGGCGAAGATTAAGCGATAAAAACAATACATCAACAGCTTACAACGGCTAATTTATTTTAAACATTTTACTACGTAATTTATTTTACGTGAATGTAAATTTTGATGTGGAAGTATCAAGAGCGTTCATTCATAGTGCACTACAAACAGAAGCAGTGGATACAAAAGGACTTAACGTGTTTTTTCTTCATATTTATTATGAACTTCTGTTAAACATCCAGATGTTTGAGTCTGATCAAACAAAAGATTTTCAGACGTACTTACACAGCGTCAGAGTGTAACTATTACGAACTTGATTTATGAAAAAATTCTGTTTATTTTAAAATTCCCAGAAGTATTGAAATCCATATCGATATGTACGAGTATATTTTAGAAACCGTTCTGTTTCTTTGGCTCTTTTATAATATATTAAAATACATTGATACCCTATGAATAAATCAAATCAAATCAAAATTATTAGATAATCCTCAGAGATTTAACTTAGTAATTGATTATAGACACATTAAATAACTATAAAGCGATAAATTTTAACTCCTTACCAAGGGAATAGATGATTTCCACTTATCTTGCATTTTTCAACTCCGTCAATTATTTTTAAGTAATGAACGATCACACGTCCAAAACTCTACTCTACATATGAATTTTAAATCATAGGTTTCTTTATATTTTTAATTCCCTTTCGATTGTTTATCTTATTGATTTATATCAGTAAATTTAACCCTATATGTAGCAACATTTCAATGAATTCCGTCATGCAGAACATTTATCTACCATTTTATAAACCTCCATAACAATCTAAACTCTTAACGGTGTCATAAATACAGCTTTGAGCACATTATACAAATAATATCTATTCTAGACAAATAAAACTTCTTAGACTTCATTAATATTAATACAATATGATATTTTTGTCAGTATTAAAATTAATACAAAAACATCTGGCGAAGAGATACCTATATAGCAAAAAAGCGTCTGACTTCGAGCTTTTAGGTCTGCTATTGTTCACCTATGTCAAAACGTCAATGGTATGCCAGATATTGATTTCAGTCATTTCTGTAATCAGGGCTCACCAATATGTATTCTGACGTGTGTGGTAATGATTTCTGTCATCAACTCCTTATCTAGATAAAACCAAGGTGCCTGCGCAAGAACGGTAGATATTCGGCTACCTGTGGAAACCAATCTCAGGGAAAAGATGAGAAGAAAAAGAACTCCCCATCCGTACTAAACAACGACCTATAATAAAAGAGTATGAAACATGACGTTTATTCACCTACAAATTAGTAAAATTGCACACCCTTTAAAATTTTACTTTCAAGACTAGTAGATAGAGTAAGTAGTAAAAAGTGCGGTTGAATCGGTCAGCTAGTTTTTTACTATAAAAGTGCAAAGACCGTGCTGAGTTTTTACTGTTTTTTGCTTGAAAGCACAAAGCATTGCAAAAATGTTGCATAATTAGAAAAAAATGTGCTGAAAGAACTACGTTGTCTTACACTCTTTTGTTAAAATTATACTGTTAGAACACAAAAAACAATAGGGAAACTCGATTTCAAAAAGACACCAGTAGACCAGTAGAATTGTAGACATTAGAAGCAATTACTTTACGATTATGACGTAGCAGCAATATCTAGAAACAGCTGATTAACTGAAATAGAAATAAAACAAAATAGAACAGCAGCCCACCATTTTATTATTTTCTATGTTAATTAACGTTTTGAACCTCAACATACATAATCATACGAAAATCTGCAATAGTATTACTTTTAGCACAGATTATAATTACTTGAAGGATCTCCTCGACTTTGATAGAAGATAATTAATTAATATATTTAATGGTGCATGATGGAATAGACTAGTTTTTTTTCTATCTGAAAATAGTTAAAAGCCGGTGTTGGCACATGACTGATATGACTCGACAATATCTGATGCCTGAGTTAGATGAATTTAATTTAGAAGCCAACGAAATGTGTTGCTATCCAGGTAGCAACTGGTTTTTTTTTTCAATCAACAACAGGCCGTTTACAGATAAAAAATACAACAAACGGACGGGAACGGTAGCAGAAGTTTCCGATTGTTATTGATGAACCATATCACTGTAAATGAAAACTATTAAACTTTTAAAAGCGACACAAAACAGAAATACATCCTAAAGTGGAGCGGTTTTGTGTTGTATCCGCTACGGGTCGAAAATTTTAATTTCTTTCAATCATTTGTCGGTTGGAAGCGAAAAAACTTGGCGCCATATACTGCGCCTGGTTCTAATATTAATTTTAGGAATGACTGATGCATTGTTAATTTGGTTTACTTTGATTGCGTTTTTTGCGATTGCAGTTTTGCTTTCACTCAAAAATGTATCATTGTTCTTGGCGGCTCACTGTTAACGAACGTTTATGTTATGTGCATGGCCCGTGTATGGCCTAATGCCGAAAATAATAAGTATAAAAGTTATAAAGCTCAAAGAAGCAAATGGTGGCGAAAAAAACCGTTTTGTATGTACAGGCTCTAAAAAATTTTTAGGGTGAACCACTAGTTCTAGTTATTTTTAGCAAACGTTTCATTGAAAAGACAGCAAATTGAAATCAAATGTCGTAGGGCGTTATAGAGCAATACAAGCGTGTGCCGCGGTCACTTGTCCATAAATTGTATAATTTTACACAACAGTCGCCAACACAGTCGGCGTGAATGGTCGCGTCCGAACCAGCAGCCGTCAAAGAACCAAAACAAAACATGCCAAACGCACAACCGGCCCAATCAAAAGTGGGAAATGAAAAACACATACAAACAGAAATTAATTCTCGCTTTGAAATACCTAATGATTTTATTAAAAACAAAATAACGAACTGAACGATACTTTAAAATAAAGTAGGTACAAAATTTATAAAAACTGGAAGCATTGCAGACAAATATCTATAGCGGAGGGTTTGAAATCGGGTACCTAATAGTTAAAAAGAAAATTTCATAAAGGCACGGGAGACATGAAATAAAACGACAATATGACGGGAGCTATTACCAGACTGACAAAAGAGTTACGACAAAGGGAATCGTAAGGAGGCTCTTCAGTGAAAGAGATAAAGTTACATTGAAGATAATATCGTACCTCAAACGAAGAACACGTTCATGTATTTTGCATGGGTTAACGTCTAATTCAATAATGCGCAAAAGGATTTCTGCGTTGATTCTCGACGTCTATTATAAGTGAAAATGATAAATATTACTATCTAATTATTCAAATACAAATTATACCAATTAATTATGACACAGTTTTTGAACGGATCAATAGTTATAAAATAATGTATTAAGTCTAATATTGAATTAAAATTATTTTTGTGCCTATTACAGTAATGGAACTGCCTGTGCAACAGTTTGTTTAAACATGGTTTAGATTCCTTGGCAACACTGTAGAGTGTAGACAAAGATGAAAAGAATTAATACAGAAGCCAAAGTATCGTCTAATTTTAAACGAATAAAACAAAACCGATTCAAGACTTTCTGAAGATGACGTCTCTTTCTTCTTAGCAGTCATCGAGTTTCCTTTGTAATTAAATATTGAAATTAAGAAATGAACAGCCGCTAATTACGAGAGCTTGTCCCTTGAGGGCTGATTGTATTGCCCTAGTGTTGGTGGAGGGATGCCGGGACCGCTTTTACAGTATTATATTTGTAACAAGGGTTTGTTTAGGAAATAATATCATTTGCTTTGCTGCTGGAATTGAGATCGAAAGTTGATTCAATTTTCTTCTGTTCGGTTTGCTACTTTGGAGAGTTTCATGTATTTAAATTATAATGTACAGTTATCAATGGATTTCGTTATACCTCGAAATATAACTCACACACATACACAATCAAAATAAATGAAAGTGTAGAATAAAAACGTCGGTTATAAAATAGATGTAGAGAAATCATCGTAGAAACATAAATCCAATGTTTGGACATTTCAATTATCTGAACCACGTGGCGTGCCAACAAAGTTCGTGCAAGCAGTAATAAAAATTAAAAAAAGAACAATATAAAAACGTCCTTCTTTCTCATACCTACTTGGGAATTAGGCGGGGTATATTATTTATCGCTACTGTTTACATTACTCCAACATTTTGTTTTAAAATTGAGTTAATTAAACTGTGTCTACCGTTTACAGGATATTTATTTTGAATTCGATTTTTATTTTCTTTAATAATAATTCTTCTTAATATTTTTAGCGCACTCCATTTACTGAGATATATCACTGTTGTAACTTATCATTTCCTGAAATTCAGGATCAACGTAAGATAAGAACATCACAATTTACATTATTTAATTTATCAAAACTGTAACCTTCATAACTACTACCTACAAACTAACCTAACATCAACCAAATATATATTTTCTTGTCCATGAAGACTCGTTTAAAATTAACTGTTTAAATAAGGACCGATGTTCTGGCCCGTTTAAAGTAGGTACCACTATAGATAATAAGTTTGTCGATAAAATGAAGATCCAGATTAATGAACTCTTAAAAACACGAAGAGAAAAACAGAGTAGTGGTTAATAACTTGTCTAAATAGACCAGCTTTAAATCACAATCTCTAATACGCAATAAATAGACCATAATAACATTTCTTCATTATCAAACGGAGTCAGAGATGAAATAGTCTGATCTTAAATTCGTTTGGAATGTCTTTATTAACTGTCATCGAATCAAGAGGTACCCGGAGCTGTTTAATACCCTATCAGACAAACATAATTAGTTTTGTAAATAAAATGCCTCGAGAAATTGAAACGTACGCGCTACCTGACTGCGGTGACTTGCTTTATTAGCTTATGATTTCTTTGAGCTTCCAACAAACGAAATGCTGTTACAATTGTGAGAGGTCTATTACAATTATTAGTAAGTCGTAACTATTTGGACATTATATTATTTGGATAGTTTATACATACAAATATAATTATGTCAAACTCTCCGCTAAGAAGGGACATCGAACTTCACTTGGTATGTTCGTTTTAGCACATAAAAATAATATATTGTTAAAATAACTTCAAAATCAAACGGAAGTCAAAAACCTTACTAGATATCTCACCGTGATGACCTCGTTAGTCATAGGAGCGTTGACTCATTTAGCGCACAAAGAATCAGCCAAGCTGTTCAACGCAATAATGGAATAGTATTTTTAATGTCATAATTCCACGCAAGCAATACTGATATAGTAATTAGATAAGAAATAGCTATTATTTTTATAACAAGTAACCTTTTTATAAACAAAATTAAAAAAGAAGGTAAAAGCATAGACGACAAATCAAACTATTGTTAGCTGAATAATTAATGATTCTTAATTCAACATAATTTACTTCTAACAAGCCAGGTACATAATCATTGGAAAATTTTATTAAAATCTTTAAAATTTCTGCTGAATAAATTAGAAAAATAATTGCTAATTCAAATACATATTTTGTTATAACTCAGGGTTGGTGAAACTACGTGAACTGTTGAGCATAAGGAAATAATTAAGAAGAGTATTTTTTTAAGAGCACCCACATAATATTTCATTGCTCTTTTGGTTTAGGTTAATAGCCTAGGGACAGGTAACATTAAGAGAATATGCCCAGAACAAGAAATAATTGTACGGCAAAATTACACTTCCAAAACTTTTCCACCCTAAGCATTTTTTATTTAATTTTTATTTTTACGACACGCTTAAACGCGGCTTTGCTTTCACTTTTTATTGTTACTGTCGATGTGCCCTCTAATTTTTGGTTGCAATTAAATTTTTCTTTGCTGTTTTATTAAACATTGTTTTTAATTATGTGAAGTCTGTCTTTTATATTTTTTGGTTCAGTTTTAGTGCTTCTAATTTTAATATTAGATAAATTAAGAAATAGATTAGTAGAATTTTCTGGACAGTCAATAATGTTGGTTTCTCTTCTTCTCCAGGTACTTCTCAAGGTGAATAGGTATTATAACTTAATCAAGGAATGAATCCGTCTCCCTCCAACCGGAACTCGTTTACAAAATACTTAGAACAACGCTTTTTTATAACCGAAATCATTTATCATGTTTGTACTGAACCCAAGACAAACTGCTACTGCGTTTGAGTTTACAATAGATAAGATTACGTGCGTTTGTTTTACCTTGTCTACCGATTTCTGAGCCATTTTTAAGACAGAGCTTCGTTGTTTCATATTCTCGTATAATACAGACAGACGCGGTGTTTCCGAGATCAGAAAATTATGAAAAGGAAACGTCAGAAAACCCGGGATTTAAAGAAGTACTCGTAAACTAGATAATTGTTGTGTTGGTCTTTCATAAAGTCACAGCTTCATTATGGACATTAAACTATACCATAGAATTTTAGAACTGATAATATATAGAAAGTACTACCGTACACTAAGCTAAGTGTAAAAGAAAAATTATATAGGTATTATAGACTGAAACGTAAGAAAAGAAGCTAAACATTTCATATATTATCATGGTTATAGGTTTATGGAGAACTAACTAATGCTCGTGACTTCGTTCACGTGAATTTAAGATAACTCGTATATATGTGTGGTGACCTTGTGGTGAAACATACGTGTAATTTATCCACCCATAGCTGTCATAATTATCTAAATGATCATTAAAATAGGTGTATAATTGTATATGTTATGTAATTGATATGTTTAAATTAATAATTCTTAAAGCCAAAATTATCTTCAATGTTCAATTTTTTACAACATACAGTAAAGTATTCACAGCACTAGTATGGTAAATACTAGTATGATACTTACCAGTGTTTCTGAAGTTCTGAACAAAGAACCGATTTAAATTGATGCGTAAACATTCTCAGATACTGTGCCAAGTAAATAAATATCCGAATGGTTCGAAAAAAATATAAACAGATTATGACTATTAGCTTGCCATAGGCTGTCAGCAAGTTCGTATTTTAAAATATAACTGCCAAAACAAGAGCAAATTACAGAAAACTGCACACTATTTATTTCTAGGAAAAAGTTCCCGAAGTAAATAAAATCTCGGGAATTTAGAGGTTTTCAACAGATCACAAGCTTTTCGCAACATATTTTCTGTAAAGGTCATGTTGTATTTTAAGACAAATTTTGTCTAACCCTTAGCAATACAAAGTGGAAAATTTAGTCTCTTCAACATTAGTTTGTTTTTAAACCTCAGACCAACTGCAGGCGCTACCTTTTTTTTTTTTTATAGACAGGAAATGCCTAGCATACCCCTCCGTCAGGGGAAACGGAGGGGTTATGTGGGACTTGCACCCACTAAAACCTGCCTGTATTCCTAGACGGCCCCTGGCCTGGCAGTAGCGTGGGTTACACTTGGCGGAGTATTCACCACACCACCGCCCAAGGTCTTGACCCGCCACTCTCAGATACGGGTCCCATCGCCGTCGACAGCCTAACCACTGCCGAATCTACCTCGGAGGCACGCCTGACTACCACTAACTGCAGGCGCTACCTACGCCTTTCTAAGTTTAGCTCATCTATTATAATTCCAATTTATTTAAAAATTTCTACTCTCTATTATATTCTAAAATTTCTATTCTATTTAATTAAAAAAATTATTTAGACACTTGTTTATTTCTCATCTGAATGTTAGCCATCTCTGACCAGCTTTTCGACTGGCTTCCTTCGAGGCGGATGATTCCATTAATTAATATTATTAATAGTGTTACTTTCTACAATTTTGTAACGAACCCCAGAGCATTAGTGCACTCATCGAAGACTCGCCTATTCTTTATCTATATTTAAAAATTCATCGACTATTAGCTCGCTATGGGCTGTCAGCGAGTTGTATTTGGTGTTTTCAGTTTTTTTTACTGCTAGGAAAGGATGTTTATGTTGAATGTTATGATTTAGTGTCAGTAATTGGTAGCGAGTGTGAACACGTCCACTAAGAGTCGAGAATAGTAACACAAATATAATAACAGAGACTGCATCAGGCTATTCGTAGTGTATGAAGCGGCTGTTTGTTCTTCTAATAGCTGTTGAAGCGTGTTAAGTTTCCCATTATCTTTTTTTAGGCATTGTTATACATTTATGTTTTGTTGTCGCTGTCGTTACTTGCATTGTGTTCAATGAAACTTTCTTTGATAAATAAATTAGTATATTAATGCAATAATAAAAACGAAAATTGTGTAACATTCAACATAGAAAATTTTGATGTTCTTCGGACGACTGAGCAACAAGTAAAAGCAACCTTTGAATTTTTTTTTAAGAAATATATTATATTAGAACATTATTTAAGTGTACTACAGTGTTGACACTTGTAATGTAACAGTATTGGATTTGAAATAACTTTATATTTCTGTAGAGAACCTAATTATACTGTGTAATATTAATAAGGATATCATATCCCTATAGATATCTACATATATGACTCTGTAAGTAATAATCTCTAAGCTAATGTTTTGTTTCTGTTAAATGAAACGTTTATTATTCGCAGGATTATCAAAGATTTATATTAAATGCGAAAACTTTGTATAGAAAGCTCCATTTTGATTGTTTTTCGGTTCCGTTCCCATAATCGATTGAAATTCGAGTTGATTCAAAATAATTACCCAGGTTATTTTTTGCTCTATCTTTGTTGAAAGTCAGGTTTTATCTGTCGAGGCCGCTAATTATTAAATTACCTACCTTATTACAGGTACTTAGTTAAAAAATATTTCAATAACTTGTAATTTAGATAAGCTTAGCATGGTTACGAGTTAGTCGCCAAAATGTAGAGGAAGTAATAGTTACTTACAGGTGTAAGACATTACTGAAGGCCGATAGTTCTTTATTAATAGGCAGGTAGCTCCCGGCAACGATATAGACTATAATTCATCAAGCTGTTAGAAGGTGATTGAACTATTGTGATCAAGGTTACGCGCTACAACTAGTATTTTATTTTCTATCCGTATCTACGCTGACCACTACATTAACAAGAGGTTTCAGGTACGATTCTTGGTTGGGTCAATTTTATAAAAATTCTTATATTTTATAACATACTTTGTAATTTGGATGTGATCTTGATCAGAACCTGTGTTTTTACTTCATAATAACAAACATGTGATTCTGAAAACGACCACTTACTGCAAACGGTAAACTGCAGGACACAGCGGGAGCGACAGACATGGTTTCTATTTTTTATTTTTTTTATAAAAAGAATATCAGCCAAGTTGTACTTGACTTATATACTCCTCTCCAAATAAGCGAAAAGCTCGTAGTTAGGAGTGCTTCAAATACATTTGGAACGTGACACTAGTTTGCCCTCTGCGGTCTACTGCTACGATTTGCAATTTGCGGTTGAAAGTCTGCGGTCACTTAATGGGAATCTTAGTTTCTTAATCTTAAACCTAAAAAAATCTTCCTACATCTTCATCAAGCCTACGTCTTAGTGCAACTTAGAATCATATAGCTTAAATGAATTTTGATAAGATAAGCGTGTTAGTGAAAGCGAAACCCAGTGATCGATACATTTATCGCGTCGATTTATGTGGTATGTTTGTCGAACTATCTATCAAGGGTAGATCTGTCAGAAATATCTGGGGACTCCTTTGTGGATGCTATTTGATCAGTGACATGGGCGGTGAGTGATGAATATTGCCAGGCAAATATAAAAAGCAAAACTATCCGGTTTTAGTTTCACTAGGGTAGGGTTGGTAAATGCGGCATATAAATGGCACAATGTTTGCCATTTGTAAATGTACAAGTAGATAACACTCGCAAATATTGGTGTTGAAGAGCAAGTATTTTGTTAGCGAATACGGTTGGTAAATGGTAACGCAGAGTCATAAATTGGTTCATAGGTACTTGTATCGTAACAAAACAATGGTTATTTTTAAGAATGGTTATTTTTTCATCCGGAAGCTTTAATTTAATATCCATATTATATTTTTTTAAGTAAAACTTTTTCCTGCATCTATATTCCTCATTCTGGAAGGTCGCGATACTATGGTATGCCATATAATGGTAGTGATTTTCTTAATATAACAATGCATTGAGATCCCAGAATTTTCGGCATACGACTTGAAGAGTACGGTTTCGACTCTTTCGTTAACTGATTTTAGTAATATTATAGATGTTCAGTGTAAAAACAGATAACAATTGGCATCTAAGGTTTAACTTGCTCTTCAAGGCATGAAGGAAAGGAGAATTTGAAATTCGGAGTTTAAAAATCCTCTCCTCTGTTTAAGTAGGAGATATCTGTTGGAGAACCCAAGCTACCGACCGAGTCGCGAAGCTAAAGTTTATTGGTCGGCGTGCATAGTTCGAAGTTCGAAATAGTTCGAAGAACCGACAGTCGTTGGAATCCCACGGTACTGAAGTGGTGACCTCGCACTGGAAAGCGCAGTATTCGTAGACTCCCCAATAGGTGGACCGATGACGTCAGACGAGTCGCAGGAAGCCGCTGGGCATAGGCGGCATAATACTGGGGCATGTGGAAGTCAATATAAGAGACCTAATATCTCTATCGGTAACAATCGGTAAAGAAGAAGATTAAAAGAAAGAGAGACTAAAGTCAACGTTGCTTATTCAACACAATCTGCTAACACGCGTTGTAACTTGTACGTTTGTTTATAAATTACAAATTAATGGTTACTAATATCTAAGACGTTTGTCCTCAGCACAGATCTTCCCGCCTTAACTAAACGAAGCCTCAAGATTAAAAATAAAGGAGGTGGGTTGATAAGGCCCAAAATCCGCCCCTCATACACTCGAAAAAAAAAGTTCCAGATTCCGACAAATTGTAAATGTATTTATATACTTGAAGATATAAACTTTATTTTAATATGAAGTTTAGGTGATAAAAAAAATAGTAAGTTACAGAAAATATTACCCAAAAAGAGAGTGTTTCTGGTACTTTTCTTACATTTTCATACATTTTAGTCGTTTTTTAAGCTTTGGTTTAATATTTTAGAATGAGGCGCTCCATGAACCAAAATAAATTAATACTCATATAAAAGCTTATAAAAAGGAGCATCATTATCAGTTACGTTTACCATGGTTCATGGAGCGCCTCATTCTAAAATATTAAATCAAAGCTTAAAAAACGACTAAAATGTATGAAAATGTAAGAAAAGTACCAGAAACACTCTCTTTTTGGGTAATATTTTCTGTAACTTACTATTTTTTTTATAACCTAAACTTTATATTAAAATAAAGTTTATATCTTCAAGTATATAAATACATTTACAATTTGTCGAAATCTGGAACTTTTTTTTTCGAGTGTATGAGGGGCGGATTTTGTTGCCTTATCAACCCACCTCCTTTCATTTAAACTGATACGTAATGCGAGCTATAAACGAGTACACGGACAAGACAACAGTGAATCCTTAAGTAAACGACACTTTATATCGACAGTCGCTATACTCACAGCATTCGATAGTGTTTTGCACTTTGCACGTCCATATAAATCGTTCGGAAATCGTCGTGTAATAAATCGAACGCTTTTTAATGGCAGTTTATCGGAGTGGAGTGAGCTTTGGTGTTCAGATTACGGTCTAAGTGGCGGCAAGGGAGCACGCGCTTCTTATCTGTGTCCCTCGACACTTTCAATATTCGGTTTCGTCGCGCTTTGTCTTTTATTTGATGTTCGCTCCCGAACGTTTGTTCTAAATTTAAAATATATGAAGTGAACAGCGGAACGGTTCAAGCCTTTTGTATTTTATTAAATGCTACAACAAATTCGTCAGTGTGGACTTAAATTATTCTTCAATTAACTTTACCAGGTTGGAAAAAAATGTAAAGTATACTTCCGTAATTCGGCCAAACGGGATGACTGATCCTTAAAAAGGATCTAACATGCTCGCCTTATGACCCCAGGGTTTCTAAACAAGAGATCAAACCATACAAATATGCAAGTGACGTACCTACGTTAACTTGAAAAGTTGCAATTGGATCTCTGGCCAAAATATAGGTTCTGAATATCTACATCGTAGGCCATTATATGTTCTTTATGTCGTTCGCACTTTCATTATTTAAATAAAGTACCTACTTAATTATTTTGTGAATCAAAACAACATTGACTCAATTTGTTAAGAAAAATTTTCTTTGTATTTTTATCTTATATCTATCACCTGTTAAATTCTTGGTTTTTAGTTTTTACCACATTTACGACAAATTGCGGCTTTTAATAGTAATTATAATATTATTTAGGTATAAAAAATATACTATGAGTAACTCAAGCGTAGCGCCTTGAAACTCAATATTCGATTACGCCGCAGCCAACGCTTTGTTTGATTTTACGCTCCCAACATTACATGGAGTAAGGTGTTAAAAATAAATTAGTTACAATTTTTGTCCGCGTCATTTTTAGTATTCCTTAGTCGAAAGTGAAAAACCTCTGAAAGAAAATTAGCTAGCAAAGTTTGTGATGTAGTCACTTTTCAGTTAAGTTAGTATTAAGTTAGATAAGTTTATTGTTAAGTTAGATTTATATTTAAAATGTATGGTATCGATGGGGTAGTCATGCCAGCTGATAAAAAACCACAAAACAAATTGATAAAAAAAACTTTTGTGGAATCACCTCGGAAGTCGGAGTCGATCCGTCTGTCAAAAACTTACAAACTCTTATAGAAACTCAGATTTTTTTTAAAAGTTATCGCTAATATTAGGCAATGACGACAATTCGTGACATTTATGTGTGCACTCAAATTTTGAGAAAAAATTATTTCGGGGTATATTGAATATGAAAATAGAAAAAAATTGAAAATTAACATTTTGTGGAAATTAAATTAATTCTTTCCTTCCAGAATATTCCAGAAAACACAATATGCATCGATGTCACATGAAATTAGAAAGCAAATAAAGGTTGCATTTTTTTTTATTCTATTACCTACCTATTAATTTTATTATCTATCAAGATAATGTGTAGTTGCAGCTCTTATTCCTTGGTACTATGACCAAATAGACAAGTTGAATTTAGTTTTTTATACGGAACACTTATCATTTAAGAACAACTAGCGCTTGTTCGGTTTTCTTACATTTTAGTGTCGCTATTTCGGTGTGGATACATCTGCGACATCATGTGCCAACACCGGAAAGACGTTTTTTATTACACCTTAATATAATCAATTGTTAAAGCGTAAATATTGAATTTGTCAAAGTTTCCATAGTGCAGCAATAGCAGTAGGTCATAGTGAATTAAATATAAGAAGTCCATGACGACAAGAGAAACTTATGTCGCTTAACGTGCTATTGTATGAAGAAATATTACTTAATAGATATCTAGTATCTAGGATAATTAAAGATACAGACAGTCTGAAAAATAACTCAAATTTTTAGAATATCATAGAAATGATAACCGCTGGGATAGGCTTGTTCTAGTGTCGGACCTCTTATCAGCAAACGCAGGGTGATTTCCAGTCCGCTGGACCAACGATCTTCAGAAGTTAGCAAAATATGTCTGGACAAGAAATCTGAAGGTGTTCATGGTGCCACGCCATGCGAAAGGTCTACATCCAATTAGAAGACGTTATTTAAAAAAATAAACAAAATTCTAAATTAATTAATAATTTCATGTAGGCCAACCTGTAACCTTATGACATGTGAAGGGACTACAACCGGCAGAACCGGAGAAAAGCCGGCAAAAAAACTCAGAAGTTTTTCAGCAGTTACTCAATCTCTATTTCTTGTAGTTTATTAGCAGGGCTTTTTCATGCTCACTATCATTTGTGATTAATATTATAGCTTTAAAAAAACTGTGATTTTGACGAACGGACTATTTGGCAGTTAAACGAGAGACACCCAGACTTTGAAGGTTATTATGTGTTGGTAGTCAGCCAATTATACGGACATCACATAATAACATATCCCTGACCGCAAACAATTCATCATTTTCATTAAATCCTTTATCAAAAGGCCGCACAAAAACAAAATCGTCATATTACCGAATCGCGCCCCACCTACCGAAAACGAGATACCACAATCCAAGCTAATGGAGTGTCTCATAATGACGGTTGCTGACATAAAAATAAATAGGCGAGAGTCGGTTTCTGCGTAAGCTGATACTATGATAACGGCATCGCTCCCCCGATAATTGCCGAACTTGTCCGAGGATACGCGTTGATAGTAATGTTGAATTAGTTGCTGTTGGAATTGGACTCTATGATCGGATTTTTCGGGAATTTATTGGTGCAATTTTCGTAAAATGACCTCCTTCTTTATCGACTAACCACGCTGGACAACATTTTTTTTTTAAATAAATAGACTAGCGCTTGACTGCGATCTCACCTGATGGTAAGTGAAGATGCCGCCTAAGATGATACGCGCTTGCCTAGAAGATGCCTATTCACTCTTGATTTAAAAACACCCACGTTATAGTTAGTTGGAAAAACGGAAGCCGGAAGGGCATTCCAAATTTTTGCAGTGAGTATTAGGAACGAGGAAGCAAAGCGCTTAGTGCGAGATCATAGAATTTCGACCACGTAGCGGTGCAGATTCGTACGATGCCGTGCGGTTCGGTGGTAAAAAGGTGATGGTGGAACTAAATTGAATAGCTCTTGAGCACACTTGTGATGTTCCAGACGTTGTAGTCTGGAGTTAACCAGCGATTCGTTGCCCATGAGTCTTCTGGCACGTCGATCCACCGAATCCAAATCTCTTATATGGACTTACACAGGTCTCGGTTTTGCACCATCTGCCCTGCGACTCTGTTAGGCGATGTACTGTACATTAACCCCACACCCCTACTGAGATTCTACACTCCATTGTTTATTTTTACCAGAATTCTAAATGGTTTGGTTACACGCCTTTGACAGTAGGATGGTACCTAGCTGGCCAAGGTGGAACCTTCCTACCAGATCAGACCAGAGACAATTAAGAAATTATGGATTCCTTGGTCGGGAATCCAACCTCTTTTGAAGTTAAGGTTGTCTGAAAGAAACCGGTTAAAGCAATAAGACCGCCTCTGCAGACTTTATACTCTTACTACTCTACTTATTTATTAGTTTCAATTGTAAACATCAATCCTTGTATAGGATAATAGTACATTATGGTACAAGTGTAAAAGTTGGTGATTACCGCTGAGGCGCTATTGAGACCCGAGCCGTTAGGTGAGGGTCTTAAGGTAGCCGAGGACGGTAATCATCAATATACACATGTATCATACGACGTTTTTCAACATACTTGTGAAGAAAATAATACTAAAATAGTACATTATGGTACAAAACAGTGAAAACGAGTTGTGAAAATTTTTCCGCAATGGCGGGAAAAATTAATGTTGTTCTTTTGTTCGCCCTCTTGAGATGCTCTTGAGGGCAGGCAAAGATCGACGACCATACAGCCTATTCAGGTGTTTATTTGATTTAATCAGTTTTCCGGAATGCGCGCGCACCTTTAATGGCCATAGACTAAAAGAATGAGGTTTCTTTTTTTGGCTTTTCTCTTATAGCCACGTACAAAATGGGGAATTTCCAGTTTTCTTTATTACAGAAAAAACAAAAGTTATATTTGAGCGACAGTTTTATTTATTAAACACGTAGGTACAAGTTGAAATTATTTATTTAAATACGAAGTTGTATGAAATGAGCAAGCAATAGGTATCTTGGCAATAGGTAGGATCTTTTTTGTAATAGAAACTTCTTTAAGAACAAAGCAACTCAACCAATAAAATAAAAAAAAAAAATCTATAACTCACATTGTGAATAATAGTAATCAAAAGTCACAGTTTGAGTTAAAGGTGTCATTGTGTGCTTAGTTGCGGTGAACCGGGAGCCACTTTATGAGCAAGTGTGTTGAAAAGAATTTTCTATCTTCATAGAAGACGACAGCGCTTACCACTGTGCCACGGAGGTCGTTTATCTGCAACTTTCTTTGAGGTTCAATTGATAGTAACCTGGCGTGTTTACTAAGTTTATTGTCATTCCTTTCACTTTTATGAGAAGGTGAACCTTCAATTCGTAGCAATGTATTTTGTGTAACGTGGTTAAGGACACGCAATAGGCTTAGAGCAAAGATTTAGGTGACAAACTTTATTGCGGGTAAGAATATACCGCCGACTATTACTTGACCATAAATCACGGATGGGAAAACAATAAGCGTGAAATTGTGGAAACTGCGGACGATGTCTTGTATTAAATCTTGGGGGAGTGAAATAAATAAAAATAAATCTGGATCTACCCTCGCGCGCGAACATGATTTATTGGATAAGTCCCGTAAAAGACTTGTGCAAGGCGATTTAGATACTGCCCCTGTTTCTTTTTTAATTGATATTAATTAATTATTTTTATGTTCCTCCATTGTTGCGGGCTAGCTACAAGATATTGTTTTCGAAATGGAAGTAACTGGTTACGGAGATTCTTGCTAACATCTAACTAATTAATTTACCTCAGGAAAACAGAAGCGAAACCATAGCGAAACTGCTCGTTTCAACTTAGAACCACAGCTTAGAACCATGTTTCAACTCAGATATTTCACTAGGCACTATCCCTTTCGATCCGTGGCTACGATATCTATGGCGGCATTCAACCTAAGGGAGAGGGTAGACTGGCTACTTATAACGGCAGTGATCGGCGTTTTTATTTAACGCTAACGTGGGCAGACAACAAACGCCACCGACTGAAAATCGCAGAAATCAGCGTTCAAAAATCGCGAAAACGCGATACAGACGCAATAGCCATAAGACGCCGATCGCTGCCGCAACAAGTAGCCAGTTTGCCCTTTTCCTAAATGAAGCTGAACAGCTACGCACTTATAAAGGGCGGTGAGCTTTACACGTGGTTACGTCGTGTACATGCATATTGCCTGTCAGGAGCCTAGGTGGGAGCGGTCAGGCACGAGCAAGCTCTCGCTCACACTTATACAGATATGACACACACACAACCATGAGCCACGCGCCCTCGTGAATTGTAAGAACTACTCGTATAACAAAACTACTCTAATGCAGTACTAGTTTGTCAGTTGCCCAGGACAGCTAGGCACCAACTTACTTGAGTTCATATTATTTTTTCACTCGTCGCTTGTCCTGCTTCGTCTACAAGCATACCGAATCAAACCATCTCCATGGCGGCCTATTTCGTTAAGTTTGTTATTTTTTTTTTTTTTTTGGTATAACGTTTGGGAAATAGAATCTTCCTTTTCTAAATATGTAAAAGGAAAAGGTGACTGACTGACTAACTGACCAATCAAAGCACAGCTCAAATCAGTGGACGGATTGGGCTGAAAGGCATTCTAAAGATATAGCTATTACATATAACGTAGGAATCCGTTAAGAAGGATTTTTAAATTCAATCCCTAAACAGATAAAATAAGGTGTTAAAAATCGAACTTACGTGAACGAAGCCGCGGGCAAAAGCTAGAGGTAGTAAAAAAACCGCATTCAGTCCATCCTTTTGAGTTCTGACAGAAAAACCGATAAATGGGAGTGAGAAAACTTTTCATAGTGGTGAGAGAGGTATTCCACTTACAGTTCTTATACTTTCACTGTTTCGTACCGGAACCTTGTTGCGACGTCACAACGGCCGAGTACGAAGTTTTTTTTTATCCGATGACAAGATAGTCCTTGACTGCAATCCCACCTGATGGTAAGCGACGATGCAGTCTAAGATGGTAGCGAGCTAACTTGGAAGGCAGTGTAGATTTAACCTATACCTACCCCTAATCGGATTCTACACGCCATCGTGCCGGAATGCTGAAAGATAATTAATGTGAACGTGCAGTGAGCAGGGTTAGGTAGAATAAGTCCCAAGTCTACCGATGTAAGTGCACCATCATAAACGGCAGTAACGTGCTACTATGTCCGCATCTTGAGTCTAAGCTGAGTCAGAGCACACTCTATAGATCTCAGTATTACTTACAGCTCTTACTTGCACTGTTTCGTACCGGAACCTTGTTGCGACGTCACAACGGCAGAGTTCGAAGATAATGTGAACGTGTAGTGAGCAGGGTTCCAGGTTCCACGTTAGGTAGAATAAGTCCCAAGTCTACCGATGTAAGTGCACCGTCATAAACGGCAGTAACGTGCTACTATGTCCGCAGCTCCAGACCGGGCCGACCTCCGAAGCGCGCCTCCGGAGTGGGCCTGTCGCTCGCCGCCACGCAGTTCCCCGGACACCCCTTCAAGAAGCACCGCCTCGAGAACGGGGACTACTCGCCTTATGAAAATGGACATATGAGTGGTGAGTATTCCCATTACAACTTACTTTAAATTTATAATTTCTGAATTGTTAAAGCCCAACGGTTAAAGGCAATGCCGGCAACGCATCGGTGGTGCCTCTGGTACTACAAGTGTTCATGGGCGGCGGTAATCACTTTACATCAGGTGACCCGCCAGCTCGTTTGCCCGATATTCATATATAAAAAAAGGTGCGGACTGACAACTGTCAATCCACTCCCACTCGGTGCCCTATTGTCGTACCCACTCCTAACTCAAGCTTTCCACTTATTTAGAGGAGATAGGAGGATATTAGTCAACTTCAGGTTGCCTAATATTCTTTCTAATTAAAAAAAAATAGTCGCTGGTGTGGTCTGGCTTTGGAAGTGGATTACCATCCTACCGTCAAAGACGTGCCGGCACGGTGGCTTGTAGAAACAGATTAGGGGTATGGGTTGAATGTACACAGCCATACCCCTTCCAAGTTAACCCGCTACCATCTTAGAACTCATCGTCACCTACCATCAGTTGAGATCGCAATCAAGGACTGTCTTGTCATCGAATCAAAAAAAAGTTTCTCATCGTTACTAATTACCTACTACTGCATTTTAAATAACAATCTTTTGAAATGGATCAAATCGATCCAAGATACGTGTTAACACTGGGTGCCTACCGCCTGTGATCCGGATAGGCGCCGGATATGATTCCCTCCTCGGGTGGAATGCTTTCTCATTTCGTATACAAATTACACAAATACAAAATTATCCCAACACAAACGGAGAAAAGGGAATAAAGTGATTAAATAGAGCTCAGAGCAAGACGGCTGGCAATCAATCATTTTTGTCGCTTACGCCTTTGTTGCCTATTCCGTCCTCCGTCCCGTTCTCGCCAGTGATTTCTGATCGATCTGTCTCCTTCTGGCTTGAAGTGTCGTAGCAGACAAGGGAGCAATTACATTCGTGATCTTGCATAAGCGACGCTTGCTTATCGCGCACTGCCGCATTTGACTTTGAGTGCAGTTTGTTCGCATTTTTTCCCTAAATTTGCAATTCGAAACACTCTCATATTAGAATTGTTTTATTTTTTGCTTCTCTGTAACTTCCCGTTACGAATACGGCATTTTACGAGTATTTTGAAACTGAGCTTTGTTTTCAATTAAAGCATTTGAGTTGGCTTTCAAATACTTATAATATCACACTAATATTATAAAGACAAAAGTTTGTATGTATGTGTGTCTGTTACTCCTTCACGTGACAACGAATAAGCCGATTTGGCTGAAATTCGGAACGGAGATAGCTCATACCCAGGATTAACACATATTATGCTATATCAGTATTTCATCCCGGAAAATTAAAAAGTTCCCGCGGGAATTAAAAACCTGAAAAACCTTAATCCACGTAGACGAAGTCGCGGGCATCGTCTAGTTATTCAATAATTTTTTACCATCGATTTATATTTTAAACTATCATGATCTGATGACTGAGACTTCATTTGGATGTATTCAAGTTTTTAAAAATCCTGTCAAAACTCAATGATAATAATTATTATTATTGTAGATGTTTTTAAGTATCTACCTACAATTATCTTAAAACAACGCAAAATTGATTACATTGAACCAGAAAGGACCGTTGATGAAGTTTTGTGTGGATCACGTTTCCGGTTGCCTCATTTCACTAAGATTCAATCCTATGTTAAACTAATATTATTTTGACGAGTCGTTGACAGTGGTTTGATGAAACACACACATACATTTTCTTGGGACTTCAGTCACACACATACGCAAAGTTATGCCTGTAGCTACGAGGTACACATGAATGTCAATCTCCGAATGAGTGAGTGAGGTGGCGGGTGGTACGTTTTGGCCCATTTTCACCCCGTGAAATAATAGGATACGAAAACATCGGAGAATATAATCCTCCTAGGAAGGTTGGGCGGAACGGGAATAGGAATATGAAATGCGTGGAAGGGACGTGTCGACTGTCGGCCCACGTGCGTCGGGAAAGGGTTGATGTTTATCTTTTGATGATAAATCAAAATTGATGTTCATTTCATTTTACTTAAGTATTTTAGAAACTTTTGTATTATTATATTTACTTACTAGCTGATGCCCGCGACTTCGTCCGCGTGGATTAAGGTTTTTTAAGCTATTGCTTAGCTTCTATCGCGGGCCAGCGTGGAGACCGAATCCAGAAATTCCGTAACGAAAATAACCTGACACGGGACTCCTCTACGGTGAGCTGCTAGATGGCGTTGATAAAAAATGCTATGCAATAGCCTTACCGCGGCAGTCCCCGAGTGCCACACGTCTTTTTTCATTCCTTCTTATTTTACGGGATAAAAAGTAGCCTGTGTTATTCCAGACTATAATCTGTCTCTGTGCCTTTCAGCCAAATCGGTTCAATCGTTGCGGCGTGATTGAGTAACAAACATCCATACATCCAAACTTTTTTTTGCCAATCATTTTTACTGTCATTATCTGTACTAACATGATAAAGTGGAAGTTTGTTTGCTTGTTATCGTTTGTTTCCAAAGCGACGCAGACGAGGTCACAGGCATCAGCTAGTATGAAATAAAACCTGGTAGAAGAGGATAAGTTATTTAATTGCCAAAGGTATAGTGCATAATGGTGTGCTTTTACCAGCGTCAATATAAAGTTAAGCCAGTTCTACATTCGCCCGCGCGCCGCAGTTCGCAAATGTCCTCTAAGCGACGAATTCTCTATAAACGCATTTGCAGAATTTTTTAGTCTACTTTGCAGACGTCCAACATAGTACCGAACCAACATTGGACAAGGAACGCTACCGTAAACCATTCACTCCATTCTTTCGTACCGTTCGCGAGTGTAGAGCGTGTTTAACAGTTGTTAGTAAAATTTTTCGATAAAATACATTAGAAAAAATTTACGAAAACTTTGTTTTCGAATGATGAACACGTAACATGTTTATGTATTTTTTCAGGTACAGTATTAAAAATTTACATTTGTTACAAACGTGGAAATCGATAGAGTAAGGCTGCGGTTAAACGCACGTGAAAGTCTGTGCGGCCAACGCGCGTTGCCCGCGCGGTCGCTGCGTTTACATGTATGTTGGTCGGAATGTAGATTCTATTCACTAGGTAACAACGTTTAAATTGTTCGGCATCACAATACCGCGAGGGCGCCGCGCGGCGGCTTCGCAGCATCCGCCTGTACCTGTCTTAAACAATAATTGCCAAATAAATAGAGCATATTTTGGTGTATCAACGTTGTCTCGTCGGGTAGACGTACTCATATAAACGCGTCCTAATAATAACTAATAGCTGTTGTGTAGAGTAGTACTACAAACACAATTTCAAAGTTATAACATTCTGTGAAGGATTTCCAATCGTTACTTCGAATTGACAGCCCTGCCTATAATATGTAATTTCAGAGTCTGGCATGAAAATGATGTGTTGATAATAATTAAAGGTTTCGTGCGATGTCGCGATTCGGATGTTATATAAACGGGGGGATAATGTAAGGCATTATAACATTAGGCAGGGGTATACAGCTTTACATTCTGATTGAATTCTGCGACTGAAATTAAGTAAGGATTTGCCTGTTTATGTTAAGGGAGAGGGATATGGCGGATCAGTCAATTTGGGACTCGCTTGTCTGTTCGCGCCTTTGTTGCTTCGTATCATAATTGTTTTAATGTTGAATATAAAATTACTGTGTTATTTGAGGGCGGTGTTGTACCAAAAGCGTATAATGATAAACCGTTGCCTAGGTAAAGCCACGTTAGATCGAGTTTTCTACTAAATGAAATCTGAATATCTGTTGACGCACTGAGTAAAAATTAAGAATCTTATCCTGAGTTGAATCCCGATGATTTTTTTTTATTAAGCTATTGCATTGCTTCTATCGCGGGCCTTGAGCGTTGAGCGTGGAGACCGAATCCAGAAATTCCGTAACGAAAATAACCTGACACGGGACTCCTTTTACCGCTAGATGGCGTTGATAAAAAATGCTATGCAATAGCTTTACCGCGGCAGTCCCCGAGTGCCACACGTCTTTTTTAGTTGATGCCCGCGAATTCGTTCGCGTGGATTGAGGTTTTTAATTCCCGCGGAAACTGCCTTATTTTCCGGGATAAAAAGTAGTCTACGTTTTATTCCAGATAATCTATCTCTGTGCCAAATTTCAGCCAGTTCAGTCGTTGCGACGTGATTGAGTAACAAACATCCATTTATCCGTCGATACATCCAAACTTTCGCACTTATAATATTAGTAGCATTAAAAAGAAACATTTTGCATCAATCGATTAGTACCTGCTGAGTCCTGAAGTCCACACATCTCGATATTGCGTCTATTGTATCCAACGGCTTACGACGACTGGTTTGATGTCTTAAAACTAGTAATAAATCTATGTCACCTAGATTATAATAATGGATCGATTCATACCTTATTCATCACAATCGGCTCAGTAATTTAGGTGCTATGGTCGAACATGCGTAATCACACACATACATACAAAATTTTATATACATAGACTGCTAAAAATCGTTCCTTTTGGGTTTCGTAGTCGACAAAAAAAAAATTTATTTAGAGCAGATCTTGATTCAGTACCTATGGTATATTAACATTACCAACACTTAATTTGTCTACGGCAGATACCTATAAATAAATAATAAAAGTAAGAAGTTACTTACTCTAAGAAAATGAATAATACAAAAGCAACATTGTTGCAAAAATGCTAATTACTTATGCACCAACTGTACTTAATTGCAAGAAATAAGTATCTTTGATCTTTAGAAATTTAAATTCATATTAATTGTACTGTCTGCAGACCGATCACTACATTCCAACATTAACGTTTAATATACCCAACATTAACAGCTAATTAAGCGAATAAGAAAAAAAACGTTGACATACAATTGCTATTATTCAAATTGTCTTTTTTTAAAAAGCAAGCGCACGCAATCCAACATTTATCGGTACATAAAAAACCAATTTGTTCCACACAATCGGCAAATTAAAAGTTTCCTATAAGTTGTTTTTACTTATTATATAGTGCATACGTAATCAGCACAGTCGCAGGAATTGCCAATGCCGATTAAAACATTAAAAGCAATCGTTGGTGAAACAAATTGCAGATGTATAAGGAAATGGCAAGAATACGTGTAGTACGAGAGTCCTCTTTGCGAAATCCAAAAGAATGAATGCTATGTATGCTACTTAAAGAAATTGTCCTTTGGTTTAATCTATAAAAACATATATAAAATATAGTAGGTATATAAAAGGAAAAGGTGACTGTCTGACTGACTGACTGATCTAGCAACGCACAGCTTAAACCACTGGACGGATCGAGCTGCAATTTGGCATACAGATAGCTATTATGACTAAAGGATTTTTGAAAATTCAATCCCTAACCGGCTAAAATAGAGTTCAGTAAATTCTATAGTAGGTGCACAATCTTTAAAATAAATTAAATGACAGGTCTAAAAAGGCTCATCACAATATTCATTGCAGAAAAGGATAACATTTATATAGGATAGGTTTAATTATCTTTAAATTAAACTAAACTGACCGCACGGTATATGCTACGGTACGGTACGGTACGTCAAAAAACAGGAAACATGGAACATATTATAATTCTCTATTGGACTTCTCTCTAGGACTGTGGTTTATACCCTCCTGTAATATAGAGAAGATCTGTGCTACATAGTAAAATGATGATTGACGGAGCGGTAGCCGCGTGGAAAGCTATGAGGCTGTGTGCTGAAGACGCTAATGTGCAGTTCTTGCATTGCACGATGGCGCGTGAGTTTTACATGTGGTTACGTCGTGTACATGCACATTGCGTAAGTGTGCGTGCCTGTCAGGAGCCTAGGTGAGAACGGTCTGGCGCTAGCAAGCTCTCGCTCACACTTATACAGATACGACACACAAACAACCATGAGCCACGCGCCGTCGTGAATTTTAGGAACTATAGCAAAATATGCGATCGGATTTTTCTGTGGTGATTCCACCGTGTTCGAACGAGAAATATTACAACTGTCTCTAGGACTAGTCAGCAATTCGTTCATTAGACGCCGAACCGAAGCGGAACGGCGAAGTGTTACGATCATCGTCAGTAGGACGTCACGTGTGATTTCCACGTTTATTGCAGAGATAAATACACACAAGTACAACGGTAATAAATAGTAATAATATGCTATTACTGTGACTGCTGTGAGTGAGTACTGTTAGCGTTTTCCGTCTGTCGATCTTCTTATGTTTTGCAACAGATAAGAAATAATGAAATTACCAGCTTCGATGGATGTGAGGTATAATTTTTCTTTACGGTACCTATAGAACAGAATAGAAGCGATTTTTTATATAGCAGTCGAGCTATCATACCTGATGGTAAGTGAAGATGCAGCCAACAATGGAGCGCGCTAGTCTAGAAGATCCCTTCTCGTATGCACTCTTGTTATAGTTAGTTAGTTGGAAAACGGAACCTGGAAAGTTAATGAAATTCCCGGTGAGAATTAAAAACGAAAAGGCAAAGAAGTTTAGTGCGTGATCGTGGGATGTCAACACGTAACTGTGCGGATTCATGAGGTCAGAAAGAAATTATGTTATTCTACGAGTCTACTTAATTTACCTAAATAGTTAGCCCTAAGCAAAAAAAAAGGAGAGCAATTGAAATAAGATTTTGCAATCTCCATTCGGCTAATATTCAATAAAATACATAGGTAGGTACTATCGCCAAATCAAAAGTAGGCGTTCTACCACAGAATTTCTTGAAATCGTGAGCGATGGCACCCTTACGTGGTTGAAATACAACCTACTCGTACGAAACGCTTTCGTTCAACGTTTCTGAAACTAACTGCTAAGGTATTTAAGGCACTTCCAGCGTCTATGTTTCCGGCCACGTATAATTGAGTGCCTTCAAGACAAAAGTGAATAAGCATTTTCTAAACAAGCGCGCTCCAACATAGACCTCATCAATGCTTTCAATCATTGATTGTCAAGCGCAAACCTATCTCATAATAAAAAAAAAAAATAGGTATACCTAATAGGTACGTCAGTTTGGGTGACCTAAAATTCGGTACTGAATGCGTACAATGGAGTTACTCGCACATTCCATTACTGTCATTCCTTATTTTGTGTTGCGAAATCTGTTATTGTTACTGGGTTAGAGGTAAATATGTGATAGTCCCTATATAGTACAGGGATTTATGTAGTATGCTTTTGGCTCTATTTATAGTAGGTAATAAAACCGGCCAAGTGCAAGTCAGACCCGCACACGAAAGGTTCCGCACTATCCGTACAAGATTTAAAATCAGCTATTGTTAAGATTCAACAAAACCAAAAGTTTATAGTATGTAGAGGCTCTTTAATTTTTTAATTTTTTTATCACTGTCGGACGGACGGACTTATGCTTAGTAATAATGTCCCATTGGCACCCTTCGGCAACGGAACTCTAAAGATTAGACATGTAAATGACGAAACAGAAAAAAGAAACACCTCAGCACATTACAACATGTCTACAACATACAATGGTATGTTGTAGACGTGTTAGAGTTATCTAATTGGTTTCTTTTTTCACCCTTCATCGTCATTATCATTTCTCTCCTAATTGATTATTACGTCTTGACTAATTAAAGAAGTGTTATCCGGAATTTTTCACTTCATTACATTCTTTTATAGAAATAAAGTGTCTATCAATTTTGTAGTGTATCTTTCTTTACGTCTTTACATCTGTCACAATTCCTTACAAGAATTTAATTGCTAACTGCACCTATAAATCAGATGGAGTTACAATAACTTCTTTTGTCTATAACCGTTCTTGAGAAGTAGAATTGGTTTTTTACGCCGTTGTTAGTGGCAATAAACATTTCTTATCCGTCATTTCCATACCAACATTAGCAATAAAGTATTATAAACTGTTTAATTCCCATCGTTTTGTTTGTGGACTGGAACGAGTTAGGCGTAGGTTGCACTGAGGTCATTTTTAGCAACGATCCAAAGTGATAATGGATGAAACATATTTTCATATAGTATGCAAGAAATGCACAATTTAAATGAGTATTGCATGTCAACCACGATAAGCTACGAGTAGATTAATGCTACATCGTGCATGAATCAATTACTAAACTGTTATTAGTTCATCGCCTCAACAAGACGCGTTTGCGGTACGGTGTCGCATGAGTTTGTTAAAAGCTCGCAGTGGGCCAAGGGCAATCTTACTCAGAAGTTAGAAAATTTTATGTTCAATTTCTGCCAATAATGTCGATGAATCCGTAATTACTAAGCAATTAATTTGTGTCATATTAAATGTAATACCTTTATATTCTTTGAGTAATATACGAGCTTTATATTACACAAATTGGTAGTGCAGTCAAATGACTGCAATTACACAAATTTGTTAATTACACCAGTTTATTGTGTTTAAGTGTCAACATTGAAAATATCAAAATTGCCCAACGAAAAAAAGTCATTATATTTTGTACTTCTATGTTTTCATTTGGTAAAAAGTTTAAGGAACCATGACTCATTGAATTGAAAATTGCTTTTATTTGGGGGACAAATTCAACTTTAACGGTAATCTTCATTTTTCAAACCTGCCGTGCAAATGACCTTTGCATGTTAAAAAATCTTACTCGATAGTTTTATCTTTCGGTCCAAACTACAGACTGTAGGCATGCAACATGAATGGTATTCGGGTATGCGGTATTTCCGTGCGGTGTGCGCTAAGCCTTACAATTAAAATGTTGTTTTGCCACTTACAACATTACTCACACCTCGCAGTCGTCGTGCATCCATTTTGTTTTTGCGCAAGTAAAAGCATAACGACGGAATTTCTTTTAATTAGCAATACCGGCGTATTTTGAATGTCGGCGCTGGTAACATTTTTGATACGTAATTGTTAATGTGAAAGGTTTTTCTTGAAATTTTCGCATTCTAAACATTACTCTGAAAGTAAAATGTTGAATTTGTGCGCGCTAATAATTCCGCTAGGTGATTGAAATACCTTTAAATTCAATCTAAAATTAGATTAAAAAATCCTCAGTTATAAAAATACCATACATAATATTATTATTATCTCTCTGTATTTTTAATTTTAGGTGTACTCTCATGGGACATAAGCCGGATCTTAAGTCAATACTTATTTAGGTATGTACCCACTATTAAAAGTTACGAATCATATTGGGTACAACCTACATTATTCCAGTTAGGCTCGTTTTCCAGATACAGCCGATTTGACCTATATTCATACTGTTAATAACTTAAGTATCTACAGCTAGCAACCTTGTTTTATTTATATACTAAAAATTGTCTGGACTTTCTTCACAAACAACAATGTTGCTAGGTAATTTATCGAGAAATTACATATAGATTTATTACAGAGGTAGATAGTAGAATAGTGTCTTCAAAATATCATTATCACCAAAGGTTGACAGGTTTTAGATATAATAATTATAACAATTGTAAATGTGAGGAACTGGCATTTAGACGAAAACAAGTGAGAATATTACCTGGCCAAAATTGGCCTGTACATTATAGATAACTAGCTTTTATCCGCGACTTCGTCCGCCTGGAGTTAGGCCTGAAGTAAAGATGGGCACCCGTAGAGTTAGGCTTTTAAGAATCTCACGGGCACCCGTTATTTTTCTGGTATTAAAGATAGCCAATGTCATTCTCCAAGCCCTCTACTATACCCATGCAAATACGCCGATCCGTTGCTCTTTTGCTGCGTGACTGAAGGACAACCCAACAAACAAACACACTCTCGCATTAATATTAATAAGGATATGGAAACAGCGCTAACACTGATACAACATTAGTTTCGCTAGGCCGGGCACCACCCGTGGCGAACCAAAATATTGATCGAGTTAAAACGAAATTATAGGCTGTGTCGTAACTCAATGCGTTGGGTATCCGCTCGGCGACAGTAATAACACTGTATTAATTCATCCAAGTAACTGCCCGTCATCATGGGCCACGTCAATAAATATGCCCATCGAAATTGACTGCATAAAAAAGGTAACTTTTGTATCATATATTGACACTTTGTAGAGACGCGACGGCGTGGATTATTGGCGTGTTCAAAATTAATTAAAAAATTTATACAATTTTAAATGTTAAAATAAAATCTCTCTGGTGGGAGGCTTTGGCCATGGCTAGTTACCACCCTACCGTCAAAGCGATTTAGCGTTCCGGCACGATGGCGTGTAGAAACCGATTAGGGGTACCTACCTATGGGTTGGACACTGCCATATCTCTTTCAAGTAATTCCGCTACCATTTAAGACTGCATCGTCACTTACCATGAGGTGAGATCGCAGTCAAGGGCTATCTTGTCATTGAATAAAAAAAACGCAAATATATCAACATCACACATATATCATCATTATTTTTGTCAATCTTCATTTTAGCTTCATAGGGCTGAGTTTCGTGGGTACAAAGCAGATCTTTAATATGTACTAATATACGAAATAAGTAAGAAATCAATCATCCATAATTTTCTTCCTTACCTATTGGTAAATCTTGAAAATATTTGGCTAAACTGATTGCGGATGATAGAGTCTACAAAAGGGACTAAAAACTTTGTTTCCACACGCTAATCTCCAAAACTTCTATATTTTCCAGAAGGTTTTCACTGGCAGCTTAAGTGCAGCAAAAAACTATAGATCTTAATTTTTAGGAGACTGCTCTTCTTAGTACCTACAGTTCGTAGAAAAATCAAAATCAAGTTTAATTAGTTGGTTTTAAATTCATATAGTCAAGTAAATTATTCCATGTCATAGGGATGCAATGAGCTAAGCGGAACATAAAATACGGGCATCTGCCAACCAATTATTACCTACATCTTATTGACAGATAAAACATCGAAATTCAATAAGGAACTTGTATCATTTCTGATTCAGTTGCAGCAGCTGGTATTAACCACACGTAATCCCTCCATTGTGCGATGATATTAATAAAAATATGGATGGATATTTGTATCTTTGATACTTATTATGTAACAAAGGAATAGATTCTTTTGTAAAAGTTCACGGATGAGCTGGCTTCAACAAGTTCTAGGTCGGTCGATTCGCGGATCGTGAATAACGAAGTTGAATCACTCCTTGCAATAGATATTAGGTAACGTTTGTGATTTTATTTATTTAATAGACTAGCTTTTGCCCGTGACTTCGTTCGCGAAGAGTTAGATTTTTAAAAACCGCGCGAGAATCCCCTGTTTTTCGGGATAAAAGGTAGCCTATGTTATTCTCCAAGTCCTTAAATATACCCACTATGCAAAAAATCACATCGATGCGTTGCTCCGTTGCTGCGTGATTGAAGGAAAAACCAACAAACATACTTTCGCAATCAATAATATTTATATCTATAAATTTTACTGAACCCTCAAAGAATCTTCCATCACTAAAAACGAACGTATTAACGAATATGACACACACTAATCCCAACACATATATTTATCCCGGATAAAACTGTATCCCGGTCAATTTACGAGTAATTAACTCTGACCCTCTTTCGCACATCGAGGGAGAGTTTTATTTGCCTCATAGAAATAGTCCCAGATTGCGTTAAACTTTTTACTATTAGTTTGTATCGTAGAAACTTTAGATACTTGTAGATAGGTTTTTATCATCCAATTTTTGTATTCAATCTATCAGTGAACTATCGAAAAGTTACTTGGCAACATTGACAATAACAACATTGATAATAACAAAGTTTCTAGCGGATACACATTTAAATTTTATGGCATTGACATAGACGTAATCTGCATCTAGGCTTTAATAAATTGTTAATGTTTGTCTTTGATTTGGAAACTAGTGTATGTTAATGGGCACGATTCTTCTCTCAGAATTTAAACTTTTGTCCATCCGACTAAACAAATGAATATTATAGAGAACTTTCAGACATGCAGGTTTCTCACGGTTTTTTTCTTCACCATTAACGGTGATATTTTTATTTAATGCTCAAAACGAATACAGTTTTGCAGAATTAGAGTTGTGCGTCTGTTATTCGAACTCCGAACATTAGGCCTTCGCTACTGTTAAGAATGATCGTCGTTATTGTCATCAGCTAAAATACATTCGCAAACCTCTTTTAAATAGCCATAACACATTTAAGTAGAGCCAAAGCTGCCTATAACGTAACGCAAGAAATTCATGATGTGGACAAGGGATTTGTGATATCCTAGTGGTTTACGAATCCTATCTTGTTTAATACGCACTTAATTGCGTACACCTGCTAGTTGTATTTAGCCATATAAATAAAGACGTCGCGTTTCTGCCCCCATAACTTCTCAAATTGCGTTAGTAAGTAAGGGACTCGGATTAGCGCGAGTTAGGGCAAATATTTTATTATAGTCCAAATCTCCCGCTCTCGACGTTTTATTGTTCATAAGGCTCGTCCGAGCCAAATGAAAGAGTTTATGGCGAACACATAAGTCTGTCGGTGTTGCAACTTAGAGGGATATTTCCCCGTTTGTGTGGGTACGGTTATCTTTTTGTGGTTTCATTAATTACCTACTAAAGTCTAACATTAAGTACATTGAATTTATGTTACGCTTTATTACACAAGGAATGCTTAGCAATTCATGAACAATTGTCTTGATTAAAACAAAATTAAAACTCTACTTGTAGGGTTTTTACTAAAAACGTGTGCGGACTTTGTCTTACTTTTGACAGCTGTGCATCATCGGTTTTTTTCACCTTAATTATCTAAATTAGCACGAGTCTTTTTACTGTTAAAATATTCTATTCCATTTCCAAATTACGGCTTATAAATCTTATCCATCTACATACACAATAATAATGCACTTGACGATTCAAAAGCAATTCGTAAAAGTTTCTTTGAATATAAAACTTTTGTATTTTATTATATTTCTCGAGATTCCATTTGCTTTTGTTCACCAAGTGTGCTAGTGTTGTATGTAAGTAACTGAAAGAATCACATCTGGCAACACCGTCTCATCTAAGATGTTGACTCAAGATATTGACCGTCTCCATTTCGCCAGTATTGTGTATTACTGTTATTGATTGTGCTCGCACGTGACTTGCGTTGACGATTATAGCTTGTCTCTATTGTGGAAATGGCTTTGTGCTAGCGGTTCTTACGTCATGTTAATATACGTATCGTAACTCGAAGAAACAGGAATACTACCTTATTCTTGTTATATTTGTTTGTATGTTTGACCTGTAATTTATGGTCGTTAATTTAAGCTGAAAATGGGCAATCCGTTTTTTTAATCGTCTATTTTATCTTCTGTAACTTCTAAAGTAATAACAGAGTAAAAATAAAAATTTTGTCAGAAGTAATCATAATGTTATTCGTGCAGATTCATGATTTGAGCAAAAATCCGAAAAAAAAGAGACCTGTAACCCACTCTACTCCCTCCAAAACCCTCAGCACAGCCCCTTGGGAACTTTTAGTATATTCATTTAGACAATGGACACCTCAAGGTATAACTGTACCAATTAACAAAATTACATATTATATTCTAATTTTATTAATTTTCTAGGACTATTGAAAGGACCTAGAATTTTCATATGATTTTCAATATATTTCTTCTTACTGATCTCTGATTATGGTAATTGAATGTTTTAATTACTAAGGTATTACAATTAAATAAGAATCGTAGTTGTTCACGAATTATACAATTTCATCATCACCACTGGCAGCGAAAAGCTGCGATTTATCCCCCAAATTGCAGACAATTATTTTGGCCAATCGTATATGCCATTGGTACACTGACCGTACAATTATGTGTTTATTGTAAACGCTACGATTTCCAGCCGACTGTAATTTTCTTTTAATTCGCCTTGTTTTGTATCATTTCGGGTTTCTTTATTTTGCCGTTCGTCGAGATTTGTCGGATTCCATGTATCCTCTGAGCGGTCGTTTAGTTTTTGCAAAGCTAAGTAGATATTTATTTGTCTAAATAATGATGATGTGCGAGTGTAGCTCTTTAAATACACAAGATTAAAAGGAGATATGTGATAAAATGTGATGAGAGATTTAGAGGTACGGGTCCCATTTTAGAATAAGAAGAGTTTAGTCCACCACGCTAGCCAAGTGTTGAATTGAAGACATGCAGGTTTCCTCATGATGTTTTTCTTCACGAATAAAGGTAAGTATATCCATTTATTTGCTTAAAATACAGATAACTCCGAACCCCCACCCCACGAAAGGTGGCTGAAGTCTTAAAAACTGGGTTATATTTGGAATATGTAAAAATTATATAATATTATATCTACTGAAGTGTCAAGTGAACCATTGGCAACTTTGTTTGAATCCTTAGCAGCTATTGATACATATTTTTGTAGGAGATATGAAGCCTTTTTATTGACTATGCCTTTTATCATAGTTTTTTTTATATATTTTTCAACATTGTCAAGAATATTTTATAGGTTTTCTTCATAGATTGAAGTAACATTTATACTTCGTAACATTTGCATTCTATCCTGCGTATATTCTACTTTAATGCTTTTAATAATTTATAACTCTACTTTGATTTACTACATACCATTACTGTTTATAATGTTAGAGTTATCAATAAAAGTTTATGATATAAAATTTAATAGGCCTATGCAATACTTTGTTTTCTTAAAACGTAAAATATTCTTTTTTGTGATATCGACAGTATCATTGTAGGAATTGAAGTATTCTTTGAATTTCCAATAAATTATCATTGGAAATGAATTTTTCGACAAAGATAATTTTTACACTGTAGTTAAAAGTTTAATTAAATTAAACAACGACGGAGGATGTAATAAAAATATATATATGGGAGTTAAAATATGAGTAGTTTTTCGCATACATTGCCAGTCGTCGCGCCCGTACTTTGTTCTTTATGGCCAATCATTTATGCCTTGCTCGTATGGTCATTTTGTAATCTCTCCATAATAAAACTCAATGGTTATTACGTCTGTTTCATTATCTCTCGACCTGCAAATGTTAAGCCGCCACGGCTCGTTACAAGTTAAATTAATTATTTCTGAACCGATTTTGTAATTTTGACCGTCAGTTGACGATCGCAGATTTCATGCTTTTGCTTCGACCGTGTAAAAGGGAATGTAAACATGACCATTATATTCAAGTTGTATTTATATTTAAAGATAGACCGCTTAGTACCGCAAATTCGATTCTTCTTAATTTTCTTGGTTTAATTTCTCGTTTTTTTTTTTAAAAAACAAGAAAAGAATATTAGCAAGCAGAACTAGACTTATATTCTCTTCTTCCCTCCAATAAGCGAAAATCATGTGCTAGGAGTGGGTACGACAATAGTGCAAGCGGGTGGGGCTCGAACCTGCGACCTTTCAGTTTTCAGTCCGCACCTTTAACCATTGGGCTATTGAGGCTATTAAATTAAGGTTTACGAATAAGAACTAAAGAAAAAAAATGTAAGCGATTTTCCGTAAATTACTTACTAGAATATATATACCTACCTACTTAGCTACTGCAGATTTTTTTTAGTATCTAATAAACTAAATTAAATTTGAGTACTTATCCAACAAAAATAAACAATTCAACGCAGATGACGGCAGTTAAGTTTTTTCAAAGTAATTTAAAAAACGTAGTCCTTACAGTTTGCAGTTATGACTGCCTTTATCCCAACCTCCTTTAAACACATAAGTGATATAATTGGGGTCCCGATTCTATCGATTCTAATTCTAAATAATGGCCGGTAATTTAGTGCGATCATTTGTCGAGGACAATCGGTGTTCGATCAATAAATCGATGAAAATCGATATAATAGCGGTCGGGAATCGGCGTTTCATTTCTTTAAATGGCTGATCAGCCGTTTCGCTTAATAACAGTCATAATAATAAATAATCGATCAGCACTTCGTTCGTTACGGAATGCTTTAAAAGGTTTAAATTAGGTACATTATTTTTTTATCAAATATCAAAATATTCACAGGTGAAACGTCATTACGATATCGATGTAATATACGAACACGGTTATCAAATTAATTGGACAGCATGGTGAATAAATCAAATTGCAGACAGTTACTGTTACAACCTCAATTATTGACATGTGAGATACTTCTGTTAATTTGATAGTAATTATTCAAAAAAAATAATTTTGTCAAGACTCTTGAGTATAACAAACAGATTTTAATCCAACAATAGCAAGGACAAAGGAAATTAAAAATAAATAAATATGGGGCAAGTATTAAACTTCATGTTGTCTAATAACTTAACAGTAGGACTGCAGGTAACTGACCGGGGTAGCAATCGAAAAGAGACAGCGAGATAGAAGTTATTCAAGCTAGAAAGAGACAGTGAGGAAGGGTTGCGGTAACCGCAGGTTATTACGAGATTTAACACGTATTTAGTTAATTAGTAAGTGCGGTTGACCGATGCGGTCGGGTTCTTTACGTTTAGGGATTTGTAAATATTATTTCTGTTACACTAACCTGATTGCGGTTTTAGTACCGAATGTATGCTTGGGTCTTTTAACTTTCTTGTTATTAAATGTTTTATTAAAATTAAGGATGAGTAGCTCTTTGAAATTTAATATATTTCATTTTCAGCGCTAGGTTAACGTCAATGTATCTTAGCACTCTATATAGTAGGTCAGTCAGTCAAATCTTTATTTGCCAAATAACTGGTAATAGATTTGACATTAAATATTACTTATGTGTCCTCTTGGCTTTCTAATGTTTAACTTAAAAAGGTCTTTACAAGGTCTTAAATTACAATTGCTTCAGTAGATTGTTTGCAAACGTTTTTTTATAGCATAGTAGCTTTTACTTAAGAATCCGTCCGCGTGAAGTAAGTTATTTTAAAAGGCTTTCTAGGTAGATATATTTAAAAAAAAATACCTAACCTCTGACACTCTCCAGGTCCTTAACTATACTTATGTAAAAAGATCTCCTCAATCGGTTTGTTCATAAAAATGTTAATAAAAAAAATATTCAAATAAACTTGCTGCGCGATTGAAGAGCAACAAACTTATGCCAAAGCTAGATATGAAACTCACTCCAGCATAAATTTTAATAGTCACACAAAATTAAGTTGTAACATCCAATTACCATAATATGTACATATAATTAATAATAATTATAATAAATGTTTAGCAATGTTTACATTTTAGTTACCTCTAGTGAAACTAACTTTGTTTTTTCGGTTGGAACAAAAACAACTAAGACAACAAACATGTAAAAGCCAACAGCAAATACATTAAATACTGCGTATGGTTTAGAAGATAACCGAGCCTGTTAACTAAGTAAATAAACCCAAATTAATTCAGGGTCCATTGGTCATAATGTTTGTTTGTCTGTAACTTTGTAATACGCCTCGAGTGAGAAACTTTCGTTCACCTACGTACCTATTTGTGTTTGTATTTTTATATACTATAAGTATAACATTGTATAGAACAACATGATAACCTTTATCACATGATCATCATCACATTAGCCTGTCAACATCCACTCTTGGACCCACGCTACCACCTAGCGGTCCTCACAATTCCTCAACCAGCTGCTTCCCTCTTAATATCGTGTAAATGCCTCGTTGGTCTAGTGGTTAGTATGTTCGACTACGGATGATACGTCCCGGGGGTTGATTCCCGGATCGGGTAAAAAAAAATATTGAGTTTTTCTGTTAAAGAAATTCTCAGTAATAGCCGCGATGAGTCACCCCCTTATCTCGGAGAGCATGTACTGCGCCTGATCTCTCTGTCGCATTTCCTCAGGACTATCAGAGTGAGGGAATAGGGAGTGCATCTGTGTTTGCGTAATCTACCGCACAGATGGCTAATCTCTGAGGAGGTTGGCCGCTGTGACCACGAGGACGTTAAAATCATCGGTCCATAGTGCTAGAGGGCGCCCCACTCGACGCTTGCTTGTACGTGGTCTCTAGGACTTTCGGGCTCCAACGACATCACTACTTCACAGCTTCTGCATTACCACTTCAGTTTGGTGTGGTTTAGACTATTTCAGTCACATGTAGGGCTTCTACTCATCTCCATCATTCATGATCATTCTGAGTCTTATGTCCACCATTAAATTATTATTAGATTACGACTTCCATTTTTAATTTTTAGAATATTGTGTCTTATCAGCGAGTTTTAGCTCATTTTACCTTCAAAAACAAATGAGTAATGACGATATTTACATTCAACCAAATGTTATTGACGTTCAGTTTTCCAAATACCTGTTCCCTAATCGTATAACAAAGCGAAACACATATTAAATACTCAGCGATCCTCAAATCCTTTGTACCGCACAATGGAAAAGGGTTTTCCTTAACGGTCCAAACGTTAATTCGTGTATAATTCGACACCTTGTTAATTGTTTCCAACACCCCAGTTTGGTGACCTCCAGGGTGGTGAAAGACCACCGGCCCCCCATAGGGGGTCATTTTAAGAATATTTGTACACCCCCCGAATGTTTACACGGGCTGTTTGTGGTACCCAGAAAACAATAGTCTCGAAATTCATTGCTCATTTTATTATTGTTGATACACCGTTTTATGGGCGATTCGATTATTGGAACGAGTAATTAAATGATAATACTGGGTATTAATTGGATTTTACCTGAGTTGGTACGCGATTACGTTTAAGTGGTATGCTATTTATTACAAGGAATTGAAAATTGAAATATTATTAGCTACGCCCCGAGTTTTCATAAGCCCTTTTTGTCCAAGTGCTTACCTACTTACTGCTCGAAAGTGTCTTGATTATTATAATTTGCCCTTTCTATTGTTTTATTTAGATAGCTCCAATAACGTTAAGACGAGTTTATATATTAGGCAATGTATTTTCGAAGTTACATGAGCTCAAAGATTTGTATGTAAACCATTGAGGTCATACAACATTGAAATATTATAATACTAGATGATTCCTACGACTTCGTTCGCGTGGATTAAGGTTTTTTATTCTCGCGGGAACTTTCTTATTTCCAGGGACAAAAAGTAGCCTGTGTGCTATTTTAGACTATAATCTATCTCTGTGCCGAATTTCCGCCAAATCGGTTCAGTCGTTGCGACGTGATTGAGTAATGAACATACAAACTTTCGCATTTATAATATTAATAGGATAGGATTAATAGGATTATGGAAATGTAACTTTCAAACGCAGATAGGTATTAGTTTTTGAAACATACCAAATGAGTTTCATCGACTAATATCGAATAACAATTAAAGTTCGTTTCAATGTGACGCGCTCAAGAAAACTTGAGGGAATTTCTATTTAGTGCCAATCACATACTCAATAATACCTATTATAAATGCGAAACGTGTTTGTTTGTCCTTCAATCACGCTGGAACAAAGCAACGGATCGACCTGATTTTTTGCATGGGTATAGTTGAGGACTGGAAAGTGACATAGGATACTTTTAATCCCGGGAAATCAAAGAGTTCACGCAGGATTTTAAAAACTAAATCCACGTGAACGAAGTCGCGGACTGATGTCCGTGTTGACTAGTTTATAATATCTAAGATCTATTCATAGTCCCTAAATAAGACCATTTTTAGAAAAAGTTTACATTGGAGAAGTAAACCAAATGAAATAACTTAATAACCTAGTAATAAGTTACCTTTGTTTCAGAAATGGCTCGTATGGACAAATCTCCGCTCCTCGCGAACGGGTACAACGCCCCCCCTACTCACCTGGGGCCCATGGGCTTCATGCATCAGCATGCTCTCATGTCCCCTGGGATGCCCCACCCGGGCGTCCCCAGGCCCGACGGGTCCATCATCAAGGGACAGCCGATGCACAACATGGAAGCGCTAGCAAGGTAATCATCTTTTTTTATACATTATAGGCGCACGCTTGACCACTGTCACACCTGATAGAAAGTGATGGTGTGGTCTAAGGTGTAGCGCGTTTGCCTAGAAGATGCCTATTCACTCTTGTTTTAAAGATACCCAAATTGTAGGTACGTGCTAGGAAACACAGATGGAAGAATGCGATCAGTGCACGCTAATTCTCACTCTCCGTTAACACTTCTACTTATGCCTGTTGCACTAATCATAGATTAGGTAAGCTAATGATTACTATAGAAAGTACAAACGAACATACATACATCATAAATATATAACATAATTCTATATCTAGTATGTATATCCTACTATAATAACAGAAAACATTAAAAAAAAATCAGGCGAATCGGTCTAGAAATCCCGGAGTAATCGGTGGGCATATAGGAAAAAAAAAGATAGAGGCCGAATTTTTGGAAGTCGGTTAAAAAATAATTTACGTTATAGCTACATCCAGTCAAACACTGGCTACAAAAGTATTAGAGATCGTTTGTGACAACTAACGCCATCTAGTGAGTGATTTTCCTTAATACATTACACGGAGAAAATTCTTCACTATCATGATATTAAATGTACATTTATTTGTATAACGGTCATTATTAAAAAACATGATATTTAATTAGCCTTCAAAACAAACGTTCTGAATGATCAGCGTAAGAAAGCAAGACGAATGACGACCAGGGCCTATGCTACCACCGCTTTAAGTAGTATTAATTTCAATTTTGTTTTGAGATGTCCTATAATGACAACTTTAAAGTAAATTACTTAAATGTACTTTAAGCGTTGCTAGTATACGGTCCGGTCTGGTGAAGATTTAAAAATTAGCAGAGCCACAAAATACATGGTAGAGCTTAAAATAATTACCTTACTATGCATACCTACTTTTACGAGTATTTGCCTGTACTTGGTACAAATAAGAAGCAAAACCTGTCCGTAAAGAGATAGACTTATTGTTGGCATCTAAATGGCGAATCAAATCAAATTGATGGTTTATACATAATTTAATTTTCGTGAACCATGACTATCGTGATATATGTATGTATTATTATAAAGCTCTACATACATACCTACTGAAAATAAATTTAAAGCTCGATTCGTATAAATTGACGTATTTCACGGTCCGTTTAAATAAAACGTCAATAAACAAATAAATTGTTATAAAGTAAGCTTACAGCGGATATTGGTTACGTAAAACTGTGGCTTCCCAACATCGCTCGAGCTGGAATTAATTCAGTATCAACCTATTATTATCTCGACAACGACGATGGGTAAAGTTATACGTGTATTTCTGTTAATCCTTTTGTTGTCTATATACTTTTTTAGCATAGATTTAAGAAGATACCTACACAGGATAGGTACAAAATAGCATCGTCAGAATTGCATATAATCATATGATCTAATATGAGCTATAGCCTACAAATTGCCTAGAACTTCAATGGTCTATAATTATGTCGGTCACAGCAGCTTAACAGTGCGCAGAATGCCAGAAAAAATCCCCGCAATAGATGAAATAAAAGATACCCGAAACCTCGTGTGAAACGCGACAGATGCTAGTGTAGTAAGCGTCAAATAAATATTTATGTATTCTAATAACTCGTATGATATTTATTTAAACAAATGGCTGGTCCGTCCAGGTAATATGTACCTACAGGAATTTTATATAAAAATTTTAGCTCTGTAATATGCAATGACACATTGATAATAAATGCAAATTGGTTAAAAATTAGACCTGACTGCGCGTTTTTTTGTCAAACACATTATTTTATGTTTCTATTCAGTATCGTCTCTTGGAAATATGATGTAATGTTTGCCTGTTTTTTTTCCGGATAACTAAAACTTGATCTACTGATAAAAAAATCAAATCTGTATCCGAAAATTTACAATTACACGCGCTCTTAACATGCTATGGTTTATAATAGTCTTTTTTTTTTATAATTCTAACCCACTGTTTATTAAACATTTTCCAAATATTGAAATGAAATTAGGTAATTGCACCGATTTTTTTAAAGAACTGAATAATTTCTTCAAAAATTCGAAATAAGCTCTAAGGTTTCTTTAAATTAGATTCGTACTAACTTTAAAATTGCTGAAAATGACCCTAATATTATTTTAAGGAACTTACTCTTTTGATACTTTTGTGTTTCAAGTAATGAGTTTATTTCACGGAGGTAAATAATAATGATGTAGCGTGTCTATTTCAGTTTTATTGATTGAAGTGTGAACGACAGACAGATGATCTATATTTATCGTTTTATGAACAAAATTGTTTACTCGGTGCGTTCTTTGTGATAATTATCTGGACGGCTAAATATACATATATGACAACGTAACGGAAGGAGAGAATAAAATTTTATATTTATTATCTTAATGCAAACAGTAAAAAAGTAGGCAATAGCTTTAAAGCAAATTAATGTTTTAATCGTAATTTTTTTAACGGAATTAGTCCACGTAGGTAACAATTGAAAACCTCTATCTTAGAATTCCTTATAAGAAAAATAAATGGGGTAGAGACCACCAATCGGAAATATTGAGATATATTAATTATGCAAAATAAGTTAAGTTAATCTTTATCAGGACTCATAAGTTTATAACGCTAAGAATAAGTATTGACTTAGAATTTGCTATAACTGAATGAGGATCCAATATACCATCACAAAACAAAAACATGAGAACAGTTAAACGTGACAAAGCAATTACAACTAATTAAACCATAATGAGCTTATATAATATAAAGGAACAGTAAGGAAGCCTGTAAAACGGGTCACAAGTGATACAGGTTAAATGACTGAGCTAATCCAATAAGAAAAGTACAAACACTTGCCCTCACTTCCGCCCGAAGACCCACAGTGACTTCACTTGACTTACCCCACTGTCTTACTGCCACCCATGATTCAACCGTCAGTACAATAACCTACATGTATTACGTTTGCTTACATATTGGGTTACATAAGAGTTGCGTTTAACCTGTATTTTTCTCTGTAAAATGAACTTTTTCATATAGGAAACTGTTTGCGTACATTATCAAAAATACAATACAAAATCTTGTGATGATCTTAAACAATACAGTACCTAAGTTCGTGTAGGCTACTTGTTAGAATACGAGAGTACTTAAGAGTAGTAAGAGAGCCTATTTTAAAAGGGACACAAAGGTATGCCTGTAAAGCGGATGAGAATGAATTAACCCTCTGTAGAACCCTTTAACTATTGTAAGAAGTATTCCCTCGAAGAAAAGTTTAATGAAAACAAAGTGCTAAAGCAATTGAGAAACAATTTCGACGATCACGCATGAGTTGTTACGACACAAATATAAGCGATTGTTTTAAAAACATAATTAATTTCTTCGACCCTCGCTCAGTCTAACGGAACATTTAATATTGAGTGCTCATAATTATTCCTTTTACATTCAAAACCCTTTTCATTCGCGAACTTTTATTTTTTGAATACTTGAGAACACTTTCTTGCAAGTTTTGTCTTTCTTGAGGACTTATTAAATTGAGATTCTAAAAAGAGCCTCTTTGTGAAAAAATTGTTCAATTTGAATTTTTTGGCGGTTTCAGTCATCGTTTTTCACCTTTTATGGCCTTTTTTCCTAATTTTAATATCCTACTTTCTATATTATTTCCCCATTCTTCTTATTTTATTTTTCTTTGTCAACAGATCTGGTATTTGGGAGAATTGTAGAGCAGCATACGAGGACATCGTAAAACATCTCGAAAGGTAAGATATGATCGATTGGATTAATAAGGACAACGTCCACTCATCTGGTTTCTGTTGTTTTTATTGGTTTCCGACTCATTTGGTTTATTTTTATTTTTCTATGACTTTTTAACATATTCAAAGCAGATTTAAAATCGTTTTTAATTTGCACAGCGCGGAGATATCATGGGGGAGTGTGAAATTAGAGGAGACAATTAGATCGTTGGATCGGGTGTATTTTTAACAAATGACCGCTCGGCCGACGGCGCGGGCGAGGGACTCTGCAGGGTGAACAATTCATCAAACTCATTCTGGACTAATCTCGATGCGAGGAAAATGCGGCTCTCATGTAAATTGGCCCGATTCGAGGGCCAATGGTTAGGGGAAACGCTTTTCTTTTCTTGTTTAATGGATGGTGATTGATCGGCGGGCTTGAACGATACTCGCGGTTTTAACTTCATTTTCGAGTGCCGCGATTGAGTGTTTGTATCCGATTTTGATAGGTCCTTTAGGTCGAGAACGAAGTACTTATTTACATTATTTCGTTCAAGTATCAGTAGTGTTTCCGTGTACTAAATATTTATTTAGGTATCTGTAACAAAAAATAATTCGAATCGTGTGAAAATAAAATTCAACCATTATTTTACAGTTCTAGTTTTTGCTAACAAGTTACACGATGACGGAATAGTAAAAGTTAGTTTTACCAGACACCTTTTTTGAACGAATGACAGGCAAAATTTAATTGTTTTTGTTAGGTGATGCGAATTAATCCTACATATTTGGAAATAAAACATATCCCTGATCCGGAGTGTCGGATGGGTAGAATTACAGTCGGACAGCAAGCCTTGTACCGATGTGTCACTGTCAGCCGATCGCCCGCCACGGGTAGGATTAAGGCCGTTTTTAAAGAAATTACTCCGGAATTTTTGGGATAAAACGTATTTTGCGAATCGTTGCGAACCTTGCTAACCATTTGGCTTCGTAATTTCAAAATAACATACCTTTTGAAGGTGTTTTTAGCGAGCAAACGAGCAGACGGGTCATCTGATGCTAAGTGATTACCGCCGCCCATGAACATTTGTAGCACCTGAGGCACCACCAATGCGTTACCGGCTTTTCAGGAATTTGTTGGTCCGGCCTTTGAATAACCCCATATTATGGTGTGAAGTATCAATTAAACAGTATAATCTAACGGAAATATATTAAATTATAAATATTGAGTAGGTACTGTCTTAGTCTTAGACTGCATCGTCACTTACCATCAGGTGAGATCGCAGTCAAGGGCTATCTTGTCATAGAATAAAAAAACAAGGTACTAGGTATACTTTCGTAATTTGATAGTCAGATTTTGTGTTTAAATTATGATCCACTGAGGTTATAAAATAAAAGTAGGCATGACCGCGTATGAGAAACCATAAAAGTTGCTGGTTCTACTTGCCTATATTATTTCCAATAAAGGTGGTATTGTCAGTGACAGACATTACTTTATTTTGTAATTTAAAAGACCCAAGTTACTTAAGGGTTCATTACGGCGCGGCTCGTTGTCGATTGTAGGTATATTTGCGCCAGCACAGAATCGGTCGGCGCGCTCGCTCCTTCTCGCTCACACTATATGCAGGAACAGTGGGCATTGAACTCGTACAAAACCAGGGACTTGACAAATAATAAAACTATTATCATTTTCCGAAGTTTGGAAAAACTAGGTGAACTACCTAAACTGAAGTTTTCGAAAGTTTATTTTAACCACCTACTGAAAAACAATAAATATATAATGATAACAATAAATAAACATATAATGTTTTTAATAATAAAAATTTAAACTAAATCCTAAATATCCTACTAATATTATAAATGCGAAAGTGTGTTTGTTTGTTGGTTTGTCCTTCAATCACGCCACAACAAAGCAACGAACGGATCGACGTGATTTTTTACATGGGTATAGTTGAGGACCGGGAGAGTTACATAGGCTCCTTTTTATACTATAGTAATGAAACAAGTATACTAGCTAGTAAAGCTGTGATAGCCATGTTTAGGACTGCAGTCTTAGGAGACTACCTAGGGGTATTCGGGAGGTCGCGGGTTCGATCCCGGTCACGCATCTCTGACTTTTTAGAAATTTATCTTTGTGTCTGTAATATAGGTAGGTACCTACCAAAGGTTAATGCAAAAATGACTCTTCTGAATTCATTGTAATAGATACAGTGGATATTTTAAGATTCTGATTAGACTTAGATCCTGCAACATCGGAGTATTATTGTGACAATGTTATGATAATGATAAGCATAAAATAAATCGCGGACGAAATCACGGGAATTTATAAAACACAAAAGTTAGTCTGAGTCGGTAGGTAGGTACGACGATACAAGTTTATTTGTTCAAATGGTGGGCATTTTATCTGTTTTTACTCATGTCCAGGTATGCTCGGTAAATGAAACAAGCACCTAATAAATTAAAACTAATATTTGTAGATACACTTTTAAAATTAAATGACATACTTATACAAATAATAATTTAAAGTATTTATTGTAGGTACCTACTGATTCTTAATTATACTTCGCATATTTCCCGAAGATGATTATTGTTTACAAGCAATTGTTTTCCTCTTCCCTTCGGACCTCGATCGCGAGTAGACGCACTAACATAGTTTATTTATATTTTTCTTATTTATTTGTTTTTATTTAATCAATTTTAAATAGAATTGTGCTCAAAAATCAAGTTAAAATATTAGGAGTGCATAAGTGGTAATGAGATTTATCCACTAGAAAGCCACAAACTCCGCCGCAACAGCGACGTCATCACAGTTGGAGGCGCTACAGCGTTTACATCAGGTTTACCTCCATTGATTTTATGCTACCCTGGTACTTGACTTGAACATTGGTCATAGATTTTTACCTTAACTTACTTGAAAATATTTATTATACAATGTTGAGATATGGCCGTAATGATTACCTGCGATGACTTCATGTTACCCTGGTACCTGATTTAGAATTGAAGTACATTATTTAACTTATTTTACCGAAATATTCAAAAGTTAAAAATATAAAAATAAAGGCCAATATGAATAAATCATTCTCTGAATCTAACATTGCGACGGACTCGTTGAGCACATCGGATTCACCCCCTAGCTTTGCCTCAGTGCGAAACAAAAGAAAGAGAGATCATGAGGACTTCAGTGTGGATTTCTCTGCATTTAGGGAAGAAATGAAAAACTTAATACACTCTATGATGGCCACTTATAGCGAAGAAATTAGGAAAATTACACCGACGCTAACAGACATTCAGCAGTCTAATCGAAACATAGAAAACTCTATTGCATTTCTCACGTCTCAAAATGAAGAATATAAAAAGAAAATTGAAAAATTGGAAATGCAAGCACAGGAAGACAGGAAATATATTTCTATTTTAGAAGATAAAATAGAAGACATGCAAAAAGGGTTGAGGAAAACTAGCTTTGAAGTTAAAAATGTACCGAGGAAGGATAATGAAACCAAGGAAGACTTGATTGACATGGTAACTTGCCTGTCTAAAAACATTGGTTGTGAAATGAATAGGTCAGAAATAAGAGATATATATAGAATACGACCAAGAAAGGAAGGGCAAAGAAACACACCCATAATAATAGAAACAATGTCAACAATAACTAAAAATAACTTCCTCAAAATGAGTAAGTCTTTTAATATAAAACATAAGACGAAAATCTGTGCGAAACATCTAGGACTACGCAGTGAAACAGACACACCTGTTTTCGTCTCTGAAAACTTAACTGCGAAGTCTTCCCGACTATATTTTCTGGGAAGAGGACTAACAAAGTCGGGTCAATATAAATATTGTTGGACGTCATATGGGAAAGTGTATATGAGAAAAGATGACAACTCTCGAGTGATTCTGATAACTAATGAGGCCCAAATTCACAAACTGCAGCAAGGAGACTGACTATGCCTAGTGACTTCAGTGTTAAATAGTCTAGTATACTTAAATTGTTACTTTTTTTACCTGTACGTAAATAATCTTATCACATACAAACCTAACATTTTCACACTCAAATTACTTACTACACTCACACACGCTTATCAAAACTCTAACTCTATAATCTACAATTACAAACAACTACCAAAACTCATACTTGTTAGTTTGCTGTACTCACCAAACTTACTCAAGCAAGTTTTACCTACAAAATCTATGTTAACATTCATGACTATCATAGTTGTAGGCCATGAAATGCTGTTAAGAATTAAATGTTTTATCCTACACCAAAAATATTGTAAACTCACCTGTAATCATACTTTGGGCACGAATACATGTTTCACATACATACATCTAAAGACGTTTCAAAATGGATAGTACTTTATCAACACTGAAAGAAATAGACAAAACTGAAATAGCAACTTCAATCAATTGCGATATTGAAAACTTAAATGAACATATACATATAAATGACAAAGACTTAACTATTATTACGCAGAACATACGAAGTATATATAAAAATATTGATGATTTACAGGTAACTCTATCGAACCTAAAACTTGAAATTGACATATTAATACTTACAGAATGCAGACTTGATGACAATAAAAACTTACCTCAGCTAAATAATTACACATCTTTTGCTACAACTAACCATCTCAACCAAAACGATGGGGTAGTAATATTTGTCAAAAGCAATCTTAATTCTAAAATAAGAGAAATTAACTTAGATCAAGCATCATGTTTACAAATTGATATTTTTAACCATATCATACTAGGTATTTATAGGTCACCCTCTAATGCTAATACGGATAGATTTACTGAATCACTTAGAATACATCTGGACACTATACAAACCTATAAAAATATTGTAGTAACTGGTGATATAAATATCAATCTTATCCAGAAACCTAATGAAAGTTCCATGGATCATAAAAATAGACATAATTATCTAAGTATGCTATCAATGTTTGGAATATTACCAGGGCATATGTTACCAACCAGAGACAACAGCTGCTTAGACCACTTCATGCTAAAATTAGACAGGAAAAAGATTAATGCTAAAGTAGCCGTCTTCAACACAACCATTACTGACCATCTTATGGTATTTTGTAGTTTTACTAAAATAAAATTTACTAGAGAGATTGTTAAGAAGAAAACCTATATTGAATTTGACAAAGCTCTTTTAACTCTCGCAAATAAAAACTTATCTTCTTTATTGCATTGTGATGACCCAAACAGATTACTTGAGATGCTAACTACTAAAATTACTGAATCTTTACAAGAAAATACACATACTAAAAGCTTACCTAAAAAACAAAGAACCATAAAACCATGGATAACTCAAGGTGTCTTACGCTGTATAAGTAATAGAAATAAAATGCAAAAACAACTAAAATGTAATCCTGACGATAACATCCTTAAAATAACATATAAAAGATATCGCAATTACTGTAACAACTTAATTAAGAAACTAAAACGTGTATATGAAAGGAAATTATTACTAGATAAGAACCCGAAAGTGCTATGGAATAATATAAAAAATTTAACTAATTCAAAACCTACTAAATCAACAAACTCACAATTACTAGAAATTGACCCGTGTCCTGTAAAGGCAGTTAACTCAGTAAACAACTTTTTTGCTAATGTTGGAGCTAACCTTGCTAAAGAAATTGAAACAAACCACCAACTATTTCAAAATAATATACCAATTCAGATACCTAATGATAACAATCAACTGACATCCTTTGTTATTTTAAATACTGATCATGAAGAAGTCACTTCAATCCTTATGAATTTAAAATCTGACAGTGCTTCTGGTCTAGATAATATCCCTACTAAATTTTTAAAACTGTCAAAAGACTTAATAGTTCCCATACTCACTTATTTTGCAAATCTTTGTTTTACTAAAGGTGTTTTCCCTTCGCTCATGAAACAATCAATTATTACTCCTGTGTTTAAGAATGGGGATAAAACTCAAATAAATAACTACAGGCCAATTTCTGTCTTGACAGGTATCTCTAAAGTAATGGAAAAATTAATTAATAACAGACTAATTCAATACCTTAATAAATTTAACATTTTATCAACCTCGCAGTATGGATTTAGGCAAGGGAAATGTACGCAAGATGCCATTTTAGATTTAACTTCGCGTATTGTTGACCATCTTGATCGTAAAAATAAATGTCTAACTGTATTTTTGGACTTAAAAAAGGCGTTTGACACAGTATCCATCCCCATCCTTTTAAGAAAGCTAGAAAATATTGGTATTAGAGGAAACCAGCTTAATCTGATGAAGGACTATCTAAGCAATCGAACTCAGCGTGTAAAAATAGAAGACTATACCAGTACTGACCTTGAAATGACCTTCGGTGTTCCACAAGGTAGTGTCTTAGGACCTACCTTGTTTTTAATATATATTAATGATCTATGTGATTTTAAAATAGATTCCGGACATATTTATTCCTATGCTGATGACACCGCTATAGTCTTTCATGGAAAAACTTGGAAGGAAGTACATACTGCTGCCGAAACAGGCTTAAGAAAAATATCTAATTGGTTGAAATCTAACATTCTAACACTTAACACTAATAAAACAAACTATATATGTTTCGCAATCAATAATATAACACAACCTACAACTTCAAATCTACAAATACATCACTGTAACGGAAATAGCGTAAATTGTTTGTGTCCTACTATTGATAAAATAGATTCGACTAAATATTTAGGCATAATAATTGACCAAAGATTATCTTGGCATCTCCATCTGGAACTATTATCTAGCAGAATCAGAAAACTTATTTGGATTTTTAAAACCTTAAGACATGTTGCTACAAATAAAGTTCTACACCAAGTCTATACTGCCCTTGCTGAATCTATACTGTCCTACTGCATTCCAGTATGGGGTGGAGCATCAAAAATTAAATTCCTTGAACTAGAACGTAGTCAACGCGCCTTATTAAAAGTCATGTACTGCAAACCTTTTAGATACCCCACAAAAGAGTTATATTCCATAAACAACTTACTGAGTGTGAGAAAACTATATATACTACAAATTTTAATAAAAAGACACAAAACAGTAAGTATAGACACTGACACACTCACAAAAAGAAGAATAAAAATTAGATTAGACACAAATAATGTAAGAACCAATTATGCTGCTAAACAGTATACAAATCAATCAGCTTACATTTACAAAAAGATTAACAGTTCGTTACAAATATATTCATTGAATACCCACAAACTTAAAAAGTCTCTAATTGAGTGGCTCACAAAATTAAATTATGAAGAGATTGAGGCTTTACTAGTAATCAACTGAAAAATTTAGTACTACTTTGCACTCGAAACACACGCTCACACACACACACTAACATGCATACAACACACAACACACACATTCACACACACACACACACCACACACACACACACACACACACACACACACACACACACACACACACACACACACACAAATACACACACTCTGGTTATTCAAATTTAATTTTATTGTAAGGTTGATTATTTAATATTAAGTAAGTTCATTATATAGATCTACGGAAGAGCGGGACATCCTGGCACAGGTATAATACTTACCTAAAAGGATGCCCCAGCGACGGTTTAATGTATTTGTAACTTTTTATTAATAAATCACTTTTTCATTTTTCATTTTTCATTTTCAAGCAGATGGTTAGAGCATCGAAAAAATGCAACAACATTACATAAATTATTTCTTGTTCGTTGATACTTGACAAATTAATCGACAGAAATAATTAAGAATCAAACGAACTTACCTTGTGAAGTTTGATATCTAATTATACGAGTGTCTTGACCGAAGATGATTATTGTTTACAAGCAGCAGATCGCGAGATTATGCTGTCCTTATCACACATTTAGAGCTATTTAATATATATAAAATATATAATTTTATTATTATTTTTAAATTTTATTATGATAAAAAAGTTTCTTATATACTTCCACTGAGTATTACTAACCTCCCACCAAACACACCATCCGGCCGCTTGAAATCCCGCTTAGTGTCATTCGTTAGAGCCGTATTTTTTCGATAGGTCGAGGGATTTTGAAAAAATTAGGGTGGGTGGGTTTGTAATCATCTTCGGTCAAGACACTCGTATAATTAGATATCAAACTTCACAAGGTAAGTTCGTTTGATTCTTAATTATACTTCGCATCTTTCCCGAAGATGATTATTGTTTACAAGCAGATGTTTAGAGCATCGAAAAAATGCAACAACATTACATAAATTATTTCTTGTTCGTTGATACTTGACAAATTAATCGACAGAAATAATTTACATACCAAACTATAAGTCATTAAATAAAATCTACATTATTCTTGTATTAAGGTAGAAATTAGTTATTTGTTGAATAATAATTTTACTTTGAAATTAAGTATCGAAGAATTCAGTTTTACCTGATTTTTAGAAGTTTTATTGTACTACTGTAATAGTACTTTAAAATATATTAAATGAGGATTCAGACTAACTTGCTGCTTTTAGAAACACCTGCCTTGCGGTCAGTTAACTTCGACGCATGTCACGTGTTAGGGGCACCGTTTAATGTTATACGTAATTAATGCCACATATCCAGAATTGATTTAACACAATGCGATAAAATTGGAGATTTTTTTTTTAACTGACAAAAGACAACCTTCCTACTGATGCAAGGAATAGGTTTTATCTCAAAATGTTTTAAGGGAGAACTGGATACACTTTAAAATTTTCTTTAATAAGTATATGGCAAAACAATGAACGGTTAAAAACTATTTGGTTTTGAGCCTTTCTAAAATCTTATATAAATAATTTATATTATTTTAATACGAATATTTTCCGATTCAAAAGGAAATGTTTTGAATATTTATAAGGCTAAGGATGCTTGCATTCTTTTTTAAGAGTTAATGTGTTTAAAGACAAGTCTTTTAGAGAGATTAATTCATTAGGGAAATTATTCTGTAGATACTTTAATAGATACTAGATTAGGAAATCAAGACACCTTTAAAGACCTTTATACCGTAGTATTATGACCAGAGATTTCGCTTATTTGGCCAGATAAAAAGATAGCGCGAACTGATAACTGTTTTCCTGAAATAAAAATATAATATTAGAACCACAATAATTTAAACCTTTGTTCTTGCATAAAACAACCATGACTTAATCGTACTAGGAATGAAACCATTACTATGTCTAGCGATGCATTAGAGACATCGCGCCTCAGTAGTGACTGTCTAATAATTTCCCTGCCACTAGGGTTAGATTAACATGGAAAGGACGATGCTCTTTGAAAGAGCAGATAAGTAGGATTTTAATATAGGTTAGGTGGTTTCGAAACCCGCAGGTTGATCTGTACCGGGCACAAGGCTAAATGTGCCAATATAGCAGTACGACAAAGCCCTCTGCCTTGATACATTTAATGTGGCGTAGCAATTAGATTTATCTGTAAAAAAAAAACATAAAAATTTAAGTTGAATGCATCAATAATTTCAGACTAAGCTTAATTTCCATGCAGCGTATCTCTGACATTCATAATTTTGATTATTGGTAAATAAATCCAAATCAGGTGTATCAAAAAATTCCTGTATCTGACGAAACGCGTAATCTATTCAGTGTTTATATTAACCGTTTGACGAGATTCAAAATCTGAGATTAGGTTCGTATTGGACTGACGCAATAAAAGTATAAATTGGATTCTTCACACCATTGCCATATGTTACGTGCGATTGTGTTGGTATTTTTTTTTTTAACACTTGGCTGCGATGATGGTAAGTGAAGATGCAGCCTAAGATGGAACGCGCCTGCCCAGAACCTTTTCACTCTTGATTTGAAGGCACCCAAATTTATTTGAAAGATTTTTTTTTTTTTTATTCGATGACAAGGTAGCCCTTGACTGCGATCTCACCTGATGGTAAGTGACGATGCAGTCTAAGATGGTAGCGGGCTAACTTGGAAGGGGTATAGCAGTGTAAATTCATTCAAGATGCGAGAATATAGCGCCCATTAATATATATATAGCTACTCGTGCTGATTCACTGACTGACTGACTGACTGACTCATTGATCACCTCTCCTGTAAAATTTTGTATGGAAAAATTTTTTTTCACTCACCGTTTCGTATAGAGGACAAAAATTCATTCGGAACAAAAATATGGAGAGAGCTGATGATTGAGGATTTCGGAGACGGGTGAGGAGCACCGGCCAGGGTATCGAAGATAGGTGGGAGGTGTTCGACCAAATGTCACTCGAAACCTCATCCAATTGGCAAAGAGCCGAAAAAAAACTCCAAAATGGCGAATTCAAGATGGCGGCCATACAAATTTTGTTTGTGTCTATCTCGGAGAGTATAAGAGATGGAAGAGTGGTTTCTTGGCAAAAGATGATCAGGAGCCGAAGTTCCACTTGGTGAATAGAAAAAAAATTCAAGATGGCGGAATTTATTTTTTTCCATACAAAATATATGCAAGACTTTAATAGGTTCCTTTTTAAAATTTCTGATGGTTTCGTATAGAAGACAAAAATTTATTTGGAGAAAAAATATGGAGAGAGCTGATGGTTGAGGATTTCGGAGACGGGTGAGGAGCACGGCCAGGATATTGAAGATAGGTGGGGGTGTTCAAAGAAAAAGTCACTTGAAACCTCATCCAATTGGCAGGGAGCTGAAAAAAAAATCCAAAATGGCGGATTCAAGATGGCGGCCATACAGATTTCGTCGGTGTCTATCTCGGAGACTATGAAAGATGGAAGAGTAGTTTCTTGGAAAAAGATGATCAGGACCCGATGGTCTACGTGATGAATAGAAAAAAATTCAAGATGGCGGATTTTATTTCACCATACAAATTATATGGCGAATTTATTACGGTCCCTTTTCCTGATAGTTTTGTATAGAGAACAAAAATTACTTCGGAGCAAAATATGGAGAGAGCTGATGATTAAGGATTTTGGAGAAGGGTGAGGAGCACGGCCAGGTTATTGAAGATAGGTGGGGGGTGCTCAAACAAAAATCACTTGGAACCTCTTTCAATTGGCAGTAAGCTGAAAACAAAATTTAAAATGGCGGATTCAAGATGGCGGCCATACAAATTTCTAAAAAGATGTTCAAGACCCAAAGATCTACTTGGTGAACAAAAAACACGCGGTTCGCTTTAGCGAGCCGCGCACCCACGCGCCCTACTAGTTTTATTGATATAGGCAATAGCTGTCTATTCCTCATAAGATATTGCGATTACTTAGTCATGATGCATGACTGAGACTTTAAAGGCTACAAGCAAGGTGAGACGAGAAGAAGGCGATATATGTATTTTGTGAATTATTCTACTAGGGAAAAGTCTTAAAATGAGGAACCTGCAGAATCAATATAATCCTTCCAGTCCTTCCGCCATACGAAATCATCTGTTAAACGTTCGGAAAGAGTCATATATATTATATATTATTTGTTATAATTGTCAAAATAGTTGAGTGCCAAAAAATTCTCCTTTTATAAACAACCCATCCATAGTCACTGGGCTGTCTAGCGTCAGCAAACCAACATAACTAGCTAGTTTTCTGATGGTAGGTACATTTTTCAGTATTGGATAGTTCAAGGGTACGCATTCTTACGTTACGTTGTACTTATCCATTTTTTCTTTTTAAATTTAAAACCCACAAATAAATATCTTTTCTGAGGGCCAAGTTTGACTTTTTTTATTTTCTTAATTAGTTAAAAAACCTTATTTGTATACATTATGAATCTTTGAATAAAATAATACTGGTAAAATTATTGTTTTTACATTATGCGTAAAAAATTTCCAATACACAAGAAATCGTCAAAAAAGAATTATTGATAAGTGACCTAACGAACTTGAAGACGGAGGAAAGGTTTCAATAACTTTATCTTTTGTAATATACAAAAGAGATAGTAAAGTACAACCGAAAAACAATCAAACTTTAAATTCATACAGTTAATAATAAAGCTAGTGTTGTTAACGACCAAAACCGTATTTCGATCTATGATCCAAAAAGCTGCAATTTATTAAGAAATTGCGTTTTTCAAATTGCTATATCAAAAACTACAGCAGTAAAGAGAATGCCAATTAGATGGATTGATAGAGAATTTTTTAAGTAAGATAGCATAAAAAACAAAAAAATCGTATTTGGTCAAATGTTGGTTAACGGCGTTATAGCTTGAGGAGGGTAGAATACAGTCGATTGCTTCATGTAAATCGAAGATTCTATCACTTGTAGCCACTGGTAGTAAAAAATATGCATTTTTTGTCTAAAGTGGCCATGAAGCAAATTTTATAGATCAACATTAATGCCGTATCAATTTTCAAGTGAATGGCATAGATTATTAAAATCTTTTAAATTTCATAAACCAAGGGTTTAGGGACTGTAAAGATTTGTGTGATGAATTTACCCAGAAGGCAAATCAAAATATAACCTGAATATAACAATTCCGTAATGCATTCACTGATTTTGAGAGAATACGATCTATTTTAGATTTATTAATTGTTTGATGTTCTAGAACTATGAAATGGAATTTTTTAACCTTTTAATTTTTATAGGTTATAAGGGTAAAATTTTTATAATCCAAAATGATTTTATCATTCCCAGTCATGATGAAAATACTGCAGTCTGCCAGCGATAGGTCAAAACATTTTTCTGTTTTTTGTACCTGTGACAAAGGACCTTTGGAGTTTGCGCGTAGGGTCGAACGCTAAAGTGTCCCGTCCCACTCGCATGGCGCGGACTCAGACGCTTGTGGTACCCGCCATAGGGGATGCTGATACTAGTGCAAGTATAATCGCGTCTCGACGCGGAGCCCCCCGTGCGTTTAGAGTTTCCGGGTTGCAAATCGAAACACTCGGTTGAGAGCGCAGCTGATTTGGTTTATCGCTGTTAAATCTCAATTCTGAGAAGTAGAAATGGCCTTATAGCATTTTAATTATTATTTTATACATCTTGTTTTTGTTTGCTTACAGCAATCGCCCTCCAACGCTTAGTATTTTAATAACTCCTTGGCCAATTACAGATAGACATAGAACTCGAAATCTGATTCTGTTTCTCCAGCATAACCTCGCGATCTGCTGCTTGTAAACAATAATCATCTTCGGGAAAGATGCGAAGTATAATATAAAGCGAGCACGTGCAAGTTACCCAGTTCAAATAAATACGTTTAATGAAACCGATACACGATGCTCGCCCGACTATGCTATGGTCTATGGTCTTATAATTGGGAGGTCTCGGGTTCGATTCCCGGCGGGGGCAATTTAGGAATTTATAATTTCTAAATCGTCTCTGGTCTGGTCTGGTGGGAGCCTTTGACCGTGGCTAGTTACCATCCTACCGTCAAAGACGTGCCGCCAAGCGTTTTAGCGTTCCGGCGTGTAGAAACCGATTAGGGGTATGGGTTGAATTTACACTGCTATAATACCCCATCCAAGTTAACCCGCTACCATCTTAGATTGCATCGTCACTTACCATCAGGTGAGACGGCAGTCAAGGGCTATCTTGTCATCGAATAAAAAAATTCATGTATGCATTCTTATACGTTCCAAATTAAAATCAGTTGTACTGAATTTGTGACTTTAACATTTTACAAATTAGGTTCATTTTACTTTGACACTAATGTCATCAAATTCTTATACAATCAATCGAATTAAAACTAGGTAGAAACTATTAGGTATTCTGTGTTTAAACTAAGACCAGGCAGATCAGGGTAGGTAGTAGGTAGACCATGACAGTTCGTAAAGAAATTGGTGCCTCTGGTAGCTCTGGTAGGGACTACAAGTGTTCATGGGCGGCGGTAATCACTTTACATCAGGTGACCCGCCAGCTCGTTTGCCCGCTATTCATATAAAAAAAATCTAAGTAGGTAGGTACGATCTTTATCAGTGATATACACCTATTGGTTATATCCTCTCTGTATACACCAGGTAGGTACTTAGGTAGGTAGGTAGGTAGGTAGGTGGGTAGGTACGGTACGGTAATAAATCCGTCGGTCCTGCGCCTGATCTCTTTCAAGTCACATTACCATCAAATAAAAGTATAAAATTGATGGTATAGAGTGAACACATTTGAGCAAATTATACTTGTAATACTTACCTAATAATGTCCTTCCGACCGAATCCAATCATGGTGGCTTCCTTAGAGGCTAGCCTTCTGCGCGAGAGATAATAGGTATAGTGTACAAGTGTGTGCGCAAACACACATGTACTCTCTATTCCCTCACTCTCATAGCCCGATGGGACGGAAATCTGACACGACCGGAGAGAGATCAGGCGCAGGACCGACGGCTTTACATGTTCTTCGAGGCATGGCGGTGGATCACCGCCAACTTTCAAACTGCGGGCTAATAGCTAGGTACCTACCGACTGCACATTTCTTGACAGAAAAATCCAATAAGTAGGTACATATTGTGACCCGACCCGAGAATCGAACCTCGGACCTCGTCTACATCACAACGTCACACATCACAGGTGCTACGCTATGCGCTAGAAATGTATAGGTAGGTATTACATATTATATTATTATGTAAGTATAATAATAATACATAAAAACCTAAGAAAAAAACAAAGTCAACATTTTATAAAAATACAAACCTTCCTCCTCGATTTTGATAACCCTACCTCGGTACGCACTGTACGGATTCCACTATCGACATACAAATTCGCACGTAAAATAAATTGGAAAAAAAAATTGCGCCGAGAAGCGTCCTTCCTCCTTGAAAGCCCGAATGGGAATGAAATTGGAGGGCTGGCGCTGTCTATTATAACGCTCCCCATACTAATTTGTAGAAGAGTTTTATGATTATATTTTTCATTAAATAATGAAAAGATGTAAGTCTAAAATAAAAATTGCTGAATATACTTTGATTCCTTTACTTTTGAAAAAGAAATTATTTTTCTGGTTTATATCAGTAGAACATTTCACGCTCTTAGGAATTCCACAAGTAGTTTTTCTAGTAAAAGTGAGTTCTTAGTGATATTTGAAATTTTTTTTCTCAATAAGTATTATACTTGTATCATATATAAAGTTGTTGAATAAACTTCAACTATCGAAATAGCTACACAAATTTTTTTTTCTTGAAAATATATCTGTTTACTGGGTTAAACTATGGTAAGCAGAGAGCGTGTTTGGCGTAATGGCCCGTTAATAGTCGTACATACTGAATTATCTTAGAGTAACAATATTTTACGAGTATTTAATAGGTTAGCTGGATCTCAGCCTCAATGTTTAATACAAAGTTTACTACCCACCAAACGAACTCTGTAATTTTACTCTACATGTTTGATTAGTAAAAATTGATTTCCAAGTTTATCATTGACACGTAGTTAACCAGTTGAATGAGAACATTACTATAGTCCAGTCCAGTCCGGTCCATATTCAATCTGTCCAAAACTCTGTTTTTAATACAATTGGTCACAGTCAAATATAGTTAGAATTAGCTTTTGCCCGCGCCTCCGCTCACGTTAAATTTCGATTTTTCAACCCGCTTTTTAACCCCCCTTGGAGTTGAAATTTTCAAAAATTCTTTCTTAGCGGATGCCTACATCATAATAGCTATATGCCAAACAGCCCGATCCATCCAGTGATTAGAACTGTTCGTTAATAGATCAGTCAGTCAGTCACCTTTACCTATTTAGCTATAATTTCAATACTTTGACATGGCATATGGCGTATAAATTATTATTTGAACAGCGTTAACATCGTATGATTTCGATATTGACATTTATAACAAGCAACATTGTACGAGCGTCTTCGTTTCTTTGCCCGGCTCGTTTGAATCGCGCATGCGCCGACCGGTTTTGCCCTAAGTCCAATTAATTGACAGGATTATCTCTGATTTAATATAATTTGTAGGTACTGTTTGTTTTGCATCTTCCAAGTGCACTCGGCCGTGATTATTCGCCGCTTTAATGACGATCATTTTATATATAGTGCTCAATCTTTGTAAAAGGTTCATTTTAATAACAAGGTGGAAGAATATGGCCCTAGTTTTAAACAGAGCTGAATAAAATGGACACAGTTTATTGCATTAAATTCGATCACTTAAGAATTTCTTTGTAGTTCCCAATTTGCCCTTAAGACAGGAATTTGAATTTAATAGCTAAACTATACTTAAATGCACTAAAGTTTTGGACTTATTTAGTAAAAACAGATTTTCTCTAAAAAGCTTCTTTGACTTATCTCTTTTGAAACATGAAATCATAATCATTTAAGTAAAGAATAAAAGTCAAGAAAATCTAACAGACGAATGCTAGAGCTAATTTGTTTAGGTGATCTAATTCAACTCAATAGAGTGTATGTCATCATTGTAAAAAAACACGGATAGATTAGCCGCGATTACTATTACAATTAAAAAAGTTAAATTTAAAAAAAACTTAGCGTTAAATCTTATACGATGGTACGGGACCCTTCTTGTATGAGTCTGACTCGCACATGGGCTGTCTTATTTCGATGTCTGCATTATAACGATAACTAGACGAGACGTCAGTTCTAATACAAAAATGTCCGTTTCAAAAAACGTTTCACTTGCAGTAAATTAACAGTCGACAAATCTTTGGGTTCTGCATTGGTCCGGTTCAATTCCGATTCGATTCAAATTAGCCGCGATTAATCGGCGTCAATTTTATTACCGTGCGTCCATTATTTTTTATAAAAGTCTCGTCTATATAATATTATTCTAAGATAAATATTTTTTTACAAAATCCGCTTAAGTCGAAAACTCTTTTTAACTCGAATTTTTTGGCGTTTCTCTGGAAGTTCAACTTAGGTACAAGAGATTCTATTGTTTAAGATATATAAGTTTAACATTAATAATTGTCTTCTTGCATGCATACAGCATAGCATGGCTATTGTTTGGCGGATTGCAGATTGTTTGTATCTTATTGTAACACCTTTTATGTATGTGTTATCAATGAACGACTTAGAAATGTCAGTACAAAAACGTTTCACGCGCAGTAAATCACAGTGCAAGTCAATTAACAGTCGACAAATCGTTGGGATCTGCATTCGTCCGGTTCAATTCCGATTCGGCTCGAATTAGCCGCGATTAATCGGCGTGCGTCGGGTTAAGCCAGGAGGCCATACGCGCACATCGCTGTGACGGGGCTCGTTATTCATCGAGCCCTGCGCTCCTCGCTCCGGGGAGACACGGCTAGCTGTATGGTCACCCTTACGTCCGGGTTTTAGTGACTTTTGATTGGAAAACCGAATTAAAAGAGAAATACATTTTTTCATTAATATAACCTTCCTATTAATATTATACAATGTGTATTGAAACTCCGAAATAATACTGAAGGAGGTGAATGTGGTCATAAAACTGAACAACTTTCTCCAAGGAACCTAGGTCGAAATAAAAAAAAAAAAATTTCACGTCCCATAGTAAATCAATTAGCTGCTCGTCAATTTTGTATGGGAGGTCCAAATTTTTTTTCATATTTCGACCTATGTTCCTTGGGGAAAGTTGTTCAGTTTTATGAGCACATTCACCTCCTTCAGTATTATTTCGGAGTTTCAATACACGTTGTATATGCGAAAGTTTGGATGGATTTTTGTTACTCAATCACGCCACAACGACTGAACCGATTTAAGTGAGAGTTGAATGTATACTGCCTTCCAAGATAGCCCGCTACCATCTTAGATTGCATCGCATTTACCATCAGGTGAGATCTCCGTTAAGGACTATCTTATCATCGAATAAAAAAAATATATCAACAAATAGTTACACTTATATTACACTGTCTTGTCGCAGCTGTATATAAATCCTGATTGCTTTCACGCATCCTTGTCATTCATATTGTCAATTATACCTACCTAAAGTTCAATTATGCATGAATTATTATTTATGCTTGGACAAAAGTAAAATGAATGGGATCATATTGTATCAGTCAATTTATACCAGATGAAATTTTGTCTTTGTCGATCCACATTCGATTTGAAAGGCATGCAGTATTAAATTATAACAAAACGGGGCATGCTAATGTAAAATTATACTTTATCAGCGTGTAGTAGAACACGTCAAGAGTCGCGGCGGTAACATTTGCGTGATTGAATCCTCCACCATTAATTTCAACGAAGATCAAACGAAGACCGAGGGTGATATTTATCAAGGATATTGCGAATTATTTTAATCAAATCAAATTCCCTTCGTTGTAAACAAATGCTTTTGATTAATGAGACGCGCGACAGAGCTCCGTCCTCGTGATAAAACACCCGAGGAAAAGACAAAATTAATGGTCATAAAATGAACTCTTGTATCCGCGAGATAAAGATGCTGAATGCTTCCGATCGTCAATAATTTTTCCTCGCTGCCATTTGAAGGATGATACTCGGAGATCGCATCTGGTGACTGTACATTTATGTCGCCGTTTGTGAGTATTTTCGCGTGCTCGGTTGAAGTTCCAGCGCGGATATTTAGATTGTCATGGCGCGAAGCCATTAATAATAGCGACTTTTGATTTTCAGTTGGCTAATATGCGAAGGGCGTTGCGCAAAGGGTGCCGAGTCACGGCAGTCCCTCTGAATACCTCCCGAGTTTGTCACCGATGCGGTTGTACTGGCATTTTATGTAGCTCTTTGTACTTTGCCCTTTTATGGCTGAAACTATTCGGGTAGTTCCGCCGGTGAACCGAACTATTTATTGCGTTAGCTTTGAAACCCGTACCTGCTTGATGTTGTCTGCATGGAATTTTTATACTGTGGCATACCTATCTAATGTAATGTCAAATATGAACCTATTCGTTAGATCTAGTGGTCAACTGCCATTATTTACGGTTTGGACCAAAAATTAATTTTCTCAGTGGGTAATTAGTTAGGTACTATTTGTAGTTGGGAAGTTCTAATACGTAGACCCTTCGCGTAGACCATAATATAAAGCCCATTTCTTTCTCCGATCCATCCATCGTATAATATGAGATTAAGGGAATAGAGAGATTGCGCTCGCACTTATCTCATAATATCTGCGTGCAGATAGCTAATCTCTAAGTAGATTGGCCACTGTGGCCGGTTCCGGTCTGGGGTCATTATTTATTATTACCTACTTATTGGTCGCACGCAAACTCTACCAAAGTCATTTAAGTATAAATATAATAAACCAGTAAAAAGAAACATAACATCGTATGCAGATCACAAAAACAAGGATAGCTAGAATATTTTACCCCGGGTAGTACCTCACATTGTATCGTAAGTTGCAACGTCAGCCTATATTAATCTGGATCCGGCGCCTGACAGCACAAGTCAAATTTCTCATCAAAAATAAGAATTAATGGCGAACGGCATTAATCATTAGCTCGCAAACAGCACGAGGTGTCCGTATCCCATTATTTTGCATTACTAATGATATGTACACAGCGATAAGGGATGCTTCATAAAAACATCTGAGGTATCAACTTTCTTCATCGATTTTGTGTTAGCTCACTAATGTTACATTACTTTGTGTCGTTTTTATTTGCCGTAATTTAAAACACCATCATGTTTCTTGTGAACATAGTGAAATACGTCATCGGAATGCTAATACGAAATTAGGATTAAATTTTATGCGGTAGCGCGTTCGGAGTGAAAAAGATTTATTGTTCCCCTCATTATTCGGGTGTCACTCTAGAAATGGCTTTGCAAATAAACTGTTTTATTTACTCTAAATGAATAAAACCGTTTTTACGCTTTCGTTACTTTTGTATTCAACATCGCTGTTATCTCTGTCTACTGTCGTGTTCCTTATTACTGAGTACATGGAATTAGTTGCTAAGTTGAATGAATTATAAAATAAGTCACACACCCAACGAAGTGTGTCGAGTCGGGCTTCCCGGCAATCAATTAGTTGCCTTCACTCAATAATTTTTAATAAGTTTGCAACACTAATCACTTCCTCCCCAAAAGGCGTGACCGTTCTATTTCTAAAAGTTGGCCACACTGTCATTGACAGAAGATGTCACTTTTCCTTTAATTACGCAGCGGCCTCATTCCTTCGCGCCCTATTAGTACGCATCAATCAATGTTGCCAATACCTATTTTTTACCCCGCGACTCGAATGTTTTTTCCCTTGGTGAGTTTTTGTTTACGGAGATTTTTTAAGTGGGGAATAATTTGATGAGGTCCGCCACCCGACTGTGTTGGACGGCAATGCTCATTTGTCATCGTCTTGTCATTTCTGCATTTCTTTGGAACAGTTGTATCGCTATAGTAGGTAATTATGTAATTTTTAGTGGTCCTTTTTCCGTTCGACTCGTGGATCAATGTAGCTAAAACGATTTTGTGCTTGTACGTTAATAAATAATGTTTATTTAGCTATGTATAGATAATAATTTTATTAGTAATATAAAAAAGTTAATTTATTCACAGAGTTGTTCTCTCACCTCTCACATTCCTTCATCACAATAACATAATATGAAGTCGCGGGCTAATGGTAGTAATGTAATGACATTACTCTGGGATAAAAAGCCTATCATTCTTCGGGTCCTCAACTGTACACATGCAAAAAAATATTAAATTTAAAAAATCAAAAACCCGATTGCGTAAAAATTGAATTTTAAATAAAAACTGAAAGGGAAAAAACAAGTCCTACTTTAAAATCTAGATCGGTTCAAATCTTTCCAATTATGGGTCCCGACTGTTTATGGATTTGTTTTATCAGTCGGGTTTTTGATTTTTTATATTTTTATACAGCAAATTTTACAATTTTATGATTTCATTATAGGAGTTAAGTGAAAAAAAAAATTAAGTGAGAAGTTGCTAACCAACTTTAAATTGTTATAGATGGTTCATGGTCATTAAAAATGAAAAATGATCAAAGAAACCTAACAATAATTTTCAAATACCTATTCAATGATATCCCACTTAACATAGTTCGTCGACTTTCATTTTTTCTTTTTCACAATATGGCGTCTGGTGGTCGCCATTTTTAATTTTAATTACTGTCATGTCTTTAGTGATACTCCCAAGATTAACACAAATCGACTGAGGTAAAAATCATCAAAATCGGCCTACGCATCTGGTCTCCAGAGCGCCACAAACATACATACATACATAGACTGATAAACACATCACCCTCCTTTGCGTGCCGCAGTTGGGTGAACATCCCATCATCGATCAATCCCAAAATCGATTCGACGCTCCGTTGTTGCGCGATTGAAAGACAAACCAACTAACTAACCAACAAAACACCCTTTCGCATTTATATTAGTGAGGATGTGACACAAGGACTTTGTGACAAAGGGTGATTAAAGTAGGTTAAGAAAATGACGACTCACATTTCTATAAGTACTTAGCAGGTAGGTACGGGTAGCTATTGTTCAAAATCACAATTTTTATCTCAGTGTAAACATTGAAAATTCATTCATAAAACAGTACGTTTCAAGCGTTTTCCGTTGAAATATGCGCACTCACACTCGGCTCGTAGTCGGCGCCAAGTCAGCATGTAAACAGGAGAATACTTTTTATTCCCGTTGTAATTTCCCCGGTGGATTTGCATAACAAACCGGGAAACGGGAAAAGGTCAGGAAGCGAACGGAATGGCAAGTGTCCGGTTTGATGCGCAGTCAGCACTGCTGGCTGACGGAGCGCTCATTCCGACGTTCAATTTCACTTGCCGAAAAATACAAACGATCACTTGGTGGCGATGTGAAACGTTCGTGGATAAGCAATATGAAAGGAGTGCAAAAATATTTGAGAAGTGAAATGAGTTATCATTGATTTTGATAAGCTGTAAAATATAGACAGTAACTGTCTGTGTCACAATCTTACATAGGTACATAACATAAATATTATAAATTAATTTATTTCAATGTGTTAACTTATTGATTTTGTTATTTTCTTTTCGATTTAAAGAAAAACATTGGTCTCTTGTAGAGATTCCTATAAACCTCTATCTTGCGCTCTCTAGTTTAACGGCATTTTGTTTTTTTTTAAATTCATTTTGTTTATCAACAGCTTATTTTATATAACTATGAAAATTAAAATAAATAAAACAATAGATAAAATGTAAACTAATTAGAGGTAAACACTACATGCATAGTGATAGGTTACCTACTTATTTTACAACAACTGAAACAATTAAAATAAAAAAACAATCAAAAATAGTTTGTTTTGTGTATGATGTCGTCTGATCATTCAGGGGTCTACCAAAACTTTATAAAGCGAGATTGGATTTGGACATTGGACACCAACGTCTATTGGCAATTTAAACTTGTACCTACTGTAATTTAACTAGGTATGTATGACTAATATGTAATTCATACCGCAATGTTAATTTAAATATTTTTTTTTATTAAATTTTTTTTAGCAAGAAATTAAAAAAAACATTTTAGTGTTTAAGTGGATTTATAGGTTACACTTAAGTGCAATTTTTTTTTAATTGTTGTGTTTAAAATTGTTTGCACGATTCTTAAAAAAAAGGGTAACTAACATCAGTAGGAGAGTAGTCTAAGCGTGGCATAGAATGCTCAGATTCAGGCGTTCGGGATGCATATTCATGATACTTTGCGCCTCATGCAAATCGTGATTTACACATTGTAATGAATTCTTTTGATCTGTGGATCATATTTGATTTACCCCGATGTATCAACAGGACGGATGATTATGTATTCATAGTTTTTCTATTGTGCAATTCGTTGGCAATCTGTTAATTAGGAAACGTTGGTTTTTTTAAGCTATTGCATAGCTTCTATCACGGGCCTTGAGCGTGGAGACCGAATCCAGAAATTCCGTAACGAAAATAACCTGACACGGTACTCCTCTAACCGCTAGATGGCGTTGATACAAAATGCTATGCAATAGCTTTATCCCGGCAGCTTTGCTCGGCAGTCCCCGAGTGTCACACGTCTTTGTTTTTTTTTTGTTAAACCGTTCATTTTATTCAGAATCTATAGTGTATGATATTTTAAAATATCTACATCTTAACAAGCTCTGCATAAATGTAACAAAATTATTAAGTAGGTACGTATGATTTTTTGAAATCACATGTTTTTAAAATTTTTGTCTGTCAGTTTTCCGGGCTAACCTCGTAAAATGAACTGTCAATTTTCCGAGCTAACCTCGTAAAATGAATTGAAAGAACGATTTTGATAGGAGTTTCATACTACTTCCATGGTTTCATACGACGAGTCACAACAACGAGTCATCCAAGCTACTTGATATACCTACTAGTTTATGCCTGAAATCGGAGCTTTTAGTTATCCATAAAAGCATTTGACAAAAATGTCTCAATCTGTCGTAGGTTCCATCTATATTAGATATAGGTATGGAACTGTGAGTAGCTAGAAATCGACGAAATTCTGTCCCAATATTAAAAACATAGATACCTTTTCTCTTTTTTTCTATTTCTTCTTTTTTTTAAAGTACATCAGGCAAGCTGAACTTGACTGATGTTCTCATCTCCTCTCCAGATAAGAAAACTTGTGTTAGGAGTGGGTACGACAATAGTGCAACGGGTGAGGATCGAACGTGCAACCTTTAAGTTTACAGTTCGCACCTGTAACCATTGACCTATTGAGTCTTTTCTATTACCGTAAAAAAATCGGGAGGCTGTTAGGCTCGCCTGGACGCGACTGATGTCAGCGTGGATTAATAATTGACTACATAAGTAAGGGCCGTAGCATCGAATGGCTAAATAACCTCAACCCCAGCCACAAATCAAATGTTTTGATAGGGATATTAACGAGACAATTTGATTGCGGACATATCGCGCTAAATTGCTTCGAAATTATATTTTCTGTTTACTTTCCAAGCTCCCCGTTATATGGACGTTTGGAACAGATGGCTTTGTTTCTATTGCGTTTATCAGAGAGCAAACAGGGGCCCAAGTCTGCTATTGCAATTGTAGTTACATTACAGTTACATTGCCTATCAATGACATCCCAATTGCTACTTTTAGCAATTTGACTTGGGGCTCAGGGGTTCAATTGTCTATCAATGACATGACAATTGCTAAAAATAACAATTACCATGTCATTGATAGACAATGTAACTACAATTGCAATAGCAGACTTGGGCCCCAGTATTTTAATAATGTTCTGGACGATATCGATACTTGATTTGGGATTGTACATCAATGGATTATACATCATTGGGAATGTGCATCAGTGTGATGATTGTAATCGCTTCTGATTGGCTGGTACTCTCTCGCCATTGGTTAAAATTTATTGATGCAACAAGAGCTCCATAAGTTCAGCTAATCAGAGGTGATTGCGATCGTTACACTACAGCAATCATTTTTACACACTCCAACAACTGGTAGGTATCTTTCAATTCACGAGGGCGCGTGGTTCATGGTTGTGTGTGTGTCGTATCTGTACAAGTGTGAGTGAGAGCTTGCTCGCGCCTGACCGCTCCCACTTAGGCTCTTGACAGGCTGACACTGGAATTAAAAAAATTCTATCCATGCGAACGAAGTCGCGGGCATCAACTAAACAAACCAAAAACCTAGAAAAAAACACACTTTCTCATTTATAATGCTTAATAAGGATATCTTGATATCTGTCATAATGTCCAAAACTAACATATCTAAAGTCTTTATATCCGATATGGATAGACAGGATTTCCAAACAAGTCACTCATAATTTTAATTACTTATATTCATGATATGTACGTACCTAACATTAAATTTCAATTTTAATCTTAACGAAAACTACTCAAACCCAAGGGTTGTGGAACTGAGGCTTGATATAAATGTCTCAGATGTTATCTAACAAGCGGACATTCTAGAGTTTTTATCTTGAACAGTCGGTTCAGGACACATCGATCATAGTATTGTTCAGACCATTGATAAACTGAACATTATCCTATAGATAAAAGATTAATTTTAATGAACTTATTTTTAATACATTTCCTATTAGAATAAGAACTTGAACTTAATTTAGAAGGATATCCTTAAGTACTTATATTATAAATGCGAAAGTGTTAGTTTGTCGTTCAATCACGCAGCTATGGATCGACGTAATTTTTTTGGAGCTTGGAAATCCCGAAAGAATTTCGTCCAAGTCCTCAAATATACTCATGCAAAAAAATCACTTATGTCCTTTACTCCATTGCTGTTTTACTGAAAAAAACTAACAAATTAATACATTTTTGCATTTATAATATTGGTAAGGATTTGTATAGTTCAAAACAAAAAGTCAAAGTTATTGGCCGCACGCCATTATTGTCTAGTCGGGAACATGTTGCGGTGAGCGCAAACGATCACTTCTGCAATCATTGCCCATGCGACAGCTCCGTGTGCAGCCAGCGGTCGCAGCCGATGAACAAGTTAAACCGTCCAACAGGGAGAAATTTATGAGCGCTGAAGCCGCTGGAAGATAAGGAAGGATTTGTCTCGTCACATTATCCAAGGAATTGAATTGGAAGTGTGTCGATGTATGTGAATTCTCTGCGGTTATCCCATATGCTGCATGCCTCGAAGCCGTATTTATGCAATCTGCGGTCGGCCAATCGTATGTCTAGAGTTACTTTTCGGAAAAAGAAAAATGTAACAGGTAAAATACAGCGGTGATAACAACGGTTAAGACGCGGGTATCTTTTTTTAGGGAGTTCCAAGGTTCTAACGCATGTCTGACTTTTCAGAGTTGTATATGTGCACTTTAACCAATTACTTACTTTAAAGGTTTAGGAGACCATACTAAAAGAAAAAGTAGTATATTGCTGTAACTCGCTAAATCAGAAATAATCTGTGTGGCAACACGCGTTGCTCGCGCCGTACACCTTCGTTTCTCCAGAATAGCAGAAACACAGGAACAACACAACACCATCACATAGCGCCACACAAACTCCTTCAATACACACTCGACATACGTTTCGCTCCGACACCGGAGCATCATCAGGAGATGTTGACTCCACAATTCATAATTGCAAAGAATTGTTGTTGTATTATCATGGAATTCCACAAAAAAGCGCCTTTTTCTATCCAATATTAGGAAAACATCGCAAGGAAACCTGCATGCCTTAGAGTTCTCCACAACAAAAAAACAAACATGTGTGACGACTGCCAATCAACATTTGGCCAGCGTGGTAGAATGTAACCTAAAATCTTCTCGTTCGAGGCTGTGCCTTGTAGTAGACACGCGATTGGTTGTAATCAGGTAAACTCCCATCGGCGTAATAAATAGGAAACGAACTCGAATTTCCCTAAAGGTATTACAATGAAATTCAACATTATCAAAAAGCATTCCCATTACAGATAATGGTAATGCCCCTAAAAAGTCGGGGAGTACGAATTGTTGCAGCAATTTTGCATAATTATCCAACATTGTGCCCGGAGACAGGCGACGCTCTGCCGCTTAAATCCTAATAACCTCGCACGGATCCGATCGGAATCTCGTTACGCTACTGTAATCTGTTGCAAACAAATAGCTTGTTATTCTGTACATTTCCATACTTCTTAGATTGTTGCCAGCCCTGAGCGTTACATTTGTTTTAATCCTTTTTTGTCTAAAAAAAATCATCAAATACTTTAACATCAAATACGGACCAAGCAATCCATAATCTTCTTCTAAATATATAAAAGGCAAAAGTGATTGACTGACTGACTGACTAATCTATTAACGCACAGCTTAAACCACTAGATGGATCGGGCTGTGGCATACAGCTAGCTATTATGAGTAGGCATTCTCTAAGAAAGGATATTTGAAAACTCAACTCCCAAAGGGTTAAAATAGGGCTTTGAAAAATCTAACGTAACGTGAGCGAGGTCTCGGGCAACAGCTAGTTTATAATAAGTATGATAAAAAACAAAACAGTATTAGCTTTGCTGTCAGGCACAAATACTATCAACGAGAAAGTAGGAAAACATAAACCTTGTTGAACAGCTTCTTGCCAAGTACCATTTGTGTTCTCATTAAAATTCACGTAACTTCCTCAGGCATCTTCTGTATTCGTTCATCTATTACATTCCAATGACAACTTAAATCTCCTCACGTTTTCCTAATATCATAATGAGCTCTAAAGCCTCCAAGACATATTTTATTTTCTTTCTGACGCGTTTTATTTTTCATTTCACGTTTCATAAGCGAATTTTGCTTGTCCCTCTTTACATTTGGCAAGCATAATGCCCCGGTCGCTTAGTGCAGTTTTATTACGGTATTAAGTGACGTAATTTTTTCCATATTATATTATTCAAATTTAAATAACTGTCTCCGATTTCCCCCGCAGAGGTCCCGCAGATTACCGTCTTGTCGTCGTGCTCTGTCTTCCTTGACGAAAAAAGTTATGGAGTTGTGCCTTGTGACTTTTTTTTTAGTTTATCAATTTTTATATTTACATTTTTAAATGGTTTTACATACGGATTATTCATTAACTATGTTCGTAGTATTTAATTTAGAAAATTATAAATATAACTTCGTTATTTAAATTCTATAAATGAATTATTTTCTCATCCGAAAATCTTAGAATTTTCAAAAACGTTCCAACATTTTATTAACATAATCTGCCCTACGCCATTTATGTTCTAAAATCGAAGAAGTTAGGAGGCCGCAATTTTTACAAATGACATCGTGACGTTTATGCGGGAGGGTAGGGCGGCCGACAAGTCATCATGTTACTTCTTTCCTATTATTTTTGCATTCTCTGTACCTTTTCCGCCCTAAGTGTTTATCTTTCTACTTTCGCATTGATAACTTTGCGAATAAAAATATTAAAAACTCGAAATAGGCATTGAACTATATGTAAAATAGTTACCAAAATATCGTACTTATGTATTTTTAGAATAGAACTGCCCCGTCTTTTCGAGGCGTCTTGCCAGCTTATATACTTGCTAGTATTTAGTTTACGCTACGCCACTACAAGAAATCAAAAGATAATAAAACCAGAAATCAATGTTCCTACTTGGCAATTACTTTAGCAATAACGATTGCGAATCAGACAAAACGTAAGGTCTCTTATCTGCATAAGCATATAACTTTTTGTTTGCTTACAGCCCCTTGCTACTTGTATTTTCTTTATAATTTATTCCATTTCTCCCCCCATACATTGGCATCGGCCGCTGATATTTTTTATTCGATTAGTAAACCCCTAAGGTGTTTTTAGCCTTTTTTCGCTCGATTTTCTTCGAAGCTTTGTTGACTGTTACGGGGGGGTTACAATGCTCATTTCTTGTGGATGAGCAAGCTTATTTATTTTGTTGGTATATCTCTCTATATTTATCCATAGTCATTTTCAACACTCGGGATTATAGATATTAGATATTAGATTATAGATTCTAGATAGACAGAGCCTTATTTTTTGTACTTTTAGAAATTGCATTAAATCCAACAGTGAACTAGAATGGACTCAATAGAACAAAATAATTGTCTAAAACATTATCAGACTAACTTTCTAGTGCAAGGTAATTTTCTAATTAACCTAGCCTGGCGTGTTGCAAGCAACAAGACCGCCCCGTTACAATATGGCAATTCTTTTTATCTATGCTACGAAAAACGACACATTGAAAAAAAATAATAACGCATTATAAATGTAATTATAAAATTAGTTTTTTATTTGTATCATTACACTTAGTTAAGAGAAACTAGACTTGTTTATTGCATTCATGTACCCTGATTTCGCTTAAGCAGTAAGTTAATAATGAGGTTGTTGCCGCAAATTAATCATACGTCGCTCAAGGGGAAACAGAACAATTGAGTAAATTCTTGTGAAGTCGTAGACTCCCGGAATGTATGGTATGACCCTAGTTCCTAACCGCAGTACTTACACACTCGATTTGTGTCGAAGAGGAGACGGGGGAAAGGAAACTTTTTGATGGATCGGACGGAGTTTGTTTTGCATGTGAGTGATATGTCTGAAATAATAAATGTTGAGGCGTCGACGCTTCCCCAGTCTCCCCTCGGGAGGGTGAGCTAAAACGATTTTTGATTTGGGTGTCAAGCAAATGTTTTACGCAGTGACGCTCCGAGAGGATTTGATTTTCTTAATCGATTCCACGCAATGCAAATTGGAGGAACTACTGGTGCATAGATTTTAATTATCTTCTGTCGCGGTTTATTAAGAACTAGGACATACAGCTGTTGGTAATCCCATAGACATTGTTTACTGCACATCCTGAGCTCGTCTGATTTCGTCGGTCCCACCTAGTCACCTCTACATCTTCCGCTGAATGACTGTAATCTTTCTTATGTTTCTTTAATATTAGTAGTAGAAGTATAAATATACTTCATTGTAATATTTTATTGATTTATTTCGGTAGAGCTGCATCTGCCGTGACTACGAACTTTATGTGAGTATTTGGACGTATTTCGTCGGTTTTGATGTTCTTGTGTGAATCAGCGACACGATTAAAAGCTTCATAATACTTACGATAATCAGATTATGCATACAAGAACGGTTTTGATCGTGGCACGCTGCAATATTAGGCAATATGAACGGTTCAGAATTAACTAATCAGCGTACATTGGCTCGGGTGGTGATTGCATCGTATTGTCCGCGTTCGTGCCTGCGGAATATCTGTTTAGGCCACTGCCCGCCCTGTAATGGCAATGGTTAACGTTAACTAACTTAGTTAACCTTCATAATTTCGCTAGCGGAGCATTTGCATATCCATTTGGTGTTTGCGATAGAATCATATGCATACTCATAAAATTAAATAGATTTGGTAGTGCGACTCTCCTATTTACCTGCCTGGCCTTTAATTTAATTTGGGGGATGCGGTATCAACGTTTTGGCTGCATGAACTCGGAGGATTTGAAAATTATTTTTATAAATTAACTCGATTTTTGTGGTCCAATGCAAAAAGTAATCGAATTTCAAAGCACACACAGAGTTTCGGAAGGCAAGATCTCTAGTTTGACAAAATAAAAATTGTTGGATAAGCGATAGTATGACAAAAGGCTTAGCTCTTTTTGTTTTTGGAAAAAAAATATCTATTTACATGTATTTTAAATGTAAACACATTTACGTTTGCGAACGCGACGACAAAATAAGTTTTTTGGCTCAAACCTAAGTTAGTATGATTAGGTATTTAGAATTTAAGTTACTATAATTAAGTCTAAACGTTTAATATAACGTACCTACTTTTAAAATAACCGAAACTACCCACTATTACAATATGAATGAATTTGCACTTATGGATACGTCCACAAGCGTCTATGTAGGTATGGATAGGTATATGCCTACTCAAATACAAATATTAATTGTAATTTTTTAGTCTGATTAAAAATATTAACGCTTCAAATGAACCTTACAAATTCCAAACATCATCGATCACATTAACAGTTTTGTGATGATTAAAATAAAACGAAGGAAGTGGAAATAATTTATTACTTTATTGATACAGGCGTTATCTTTTGTCCGATCGGACTGTGATGATTTGGTCATTTCTTTTGGATTCGTTCAGGATGCGAGGCCTCATTTATTTTCAATTCCTTTACGTTAAATTGGATTGTCAAATAATATCCTGTTTTAGAAAGTAATTGATAAAAAGTTTATTGATTTACTTATTTTGTACGATTTTTGTTCCGATAAGAATTTTACGCCACTGGGTTAGCAGGAAGACGGAAAAAACCATAATAATAATTAGTTTTAGCTTGCTTTTTGAATGATAGCCTGTTTTTGTTTATTTATTTTTTATCTTAATATATAAAAGGCAAAGGTGACTGACTGACTGATTGACTGACTGACTGACTGACTGACTGACTGATCTATCAACGCACAGCTCTAACCACTGGACCGATCGAGTTGAAATTTGGCATACAGGTAGCTGTTAGGACGTAGGCATCCGCTAAGAAAGGATTTTGGAAAATTTCAACCCCAAGAGGGTTAAATAGGGGGTTAAAGTTTGTATGAACGAATCAACCCCGAAGGAGGTAAAATAGGAGTTTAAGAAATCGAACCTAACGTGAGCGAAGCCGCGGGTTAAAGCTAGTTTTATATATTTACTAGATGATGCCCGGTTTTTTGATTCGCGGGGGTTAGATCTCCATTCCAATTTCAGCCAAATCGATTCCTTTTTTATGGCGTGATGGAGTAACAAACATACACACACACAAACTTTGGCCTTTATAATATTGCGTGGTTTGATGTGATTAGTTACACCACAGATGCTTTGCAGCGACATTAATGATTATAATAGTCATTAAAAAATTATGTCTGGTTCTAAGCAAGATTTTCACATACCTAGACATCAAAGGAACTTAAATTACTTAACGCAACTTAAAACAGCGTTTACACATTGGTCGGTGCATATTGAAAGCCTACAAAAAAATTTGCCCATACTGAGTATGGCAAATTTTTTGTTTATGTAACAAATTTTTTATTATCCTATTTCAGCTATAAACAATTTTCTATTTAAATATTTAATTTTTTTTTCAAAAATAAAAATTGGCTTTCGAAGTTCAAATGTTTCAAAGTTGCGAAAATTAACATTTTGATAGCGGCGGAAATGAAAAATGTATTAAATTCCAACCGAGTTCCGTGACTCGTCAGTAAAGTACCAAACGACTCCATTTCAAGGGTTCATGTATAGAGCACCCACACATAGAGTACCTACTGTTTAGGTAACTACAAGATTTGTATAGTAATTTTATTAATGCACTAGCTTTTGCTCGCGGCTTTGCTCACGTTAAGTTCGATTTTTCAAACCCCTATTTTACCCCCTTAGGGGTTGAATTTTCAAAAATCCTTCCTTAGTGTGCCTACGTCATAAAAGGAACCAAATGTAAAAATTTCAAGTTTCTAACTTCAGTAGTTTAGGCTGTGCTGTGTGTTTGTTTAGTGAGTCAGGATTTTGAATTTTATTTATATAGATTAGGTTAGCTATAATTATTTAATTTGTACATTTCTTACTTACTGAATCCTTACTCCTGACTTTACCAATCTCTCATCAGCCAAACTGATTTTTCCCATAAGTTTTTTGTCTAACTGCAACTCGATCGTGACCTTTCATCTCATTAACAAGAAAAGTAAAGTCCAATATGGCGTCTAGCGAGCGGGTGGCGAAATTAGATATTCATTATTTTGATATGTTGTGACAAATCTACTGGTGTAAGAATCATTAAAATCCCTCCATGCGATTATTTTCTTACTCGAAGGTGCCCCAAAGAAAGAAACAGACATATTATGCCTTGTATAGATTGATGAACAAATTATTTGCATTGTAATTAAAAAAAAGATTGAATAGCGATAGCAAGCGACTCTTGCGCAAAATCGCTTTTGACAGTCTTATAAATTCTAAGATATCCTAAGGTCTATCGCTATCCGAATAGTCTGAGACTGAAATCTATAGACCTCACTCTCACTCAGCTTAGACTCAAGACCGAGTTAAAATAAGACAGATTTATGTCAGAGCATATTTGTGTCCCGTTTTAACCTCTGTCTCGAGTCTGAGCTGAGTCACAGCATGCTCTATATATCTCAGCATGAGCATTTTTCTCAAACTCAAATTATGAAGGAAACGCACTATAGGAAGAAACATTTTATGAGATATATCTCTCCCCCAAAATTACTCTGTAATCCACAAAAGGGTTCCGCGAAGGCTTAAAACAGCCACTTATTATGTATGTTACATTTCACTTTCAGACGTCATTTATATTCAAATGCTCAAAAGGCATTACTGGGCAAAAATTGTAGCATTAACCCCTTTGAAATGAGCGAAATTGGTTCCGACAAGGGAAATCATTTTTCAAGATCTGTTTTTTTTTATGAATATACTGACTCATACTTCTAATGGATCTCGGTTATTACACTCATATAGATTTTGATGAACTGATTGAATCAATTGTTGAAAAGATTTTGCTATCGTTAATGAACATAGATTCTTGGAATATAACAAACGGTACCTACGAAATATTTTTAGTTTCATGAATAGGCTATAATATATACGCATACGTTCGCTTATGTCAATTATATTTCGATGCTACGTTCTCGAGATTAAAATATATTACACTTGTAGTTCCACTTTCCAATGTTGCCATTAATTCACTTAGTTTAGAGAATAACCTCTAAAAAAAAGAAAATATTTGTGTAGACATATAGGTCTTAATTTCAGTTGACATACTCGAAATGTGCTATATATTAAGGAAACCTGCATGCCTGAGAATTTACCATGATAATCTTACAGCTGTATGAAGTCTGCCAATCCGCACTTGACCAAGGTGATGGTTATTGGCCTAAACCTTTCTAATAGAGAAGATCCGTAATGAGCTGGCGATGGGGCGAGATAAATGAACGAATGAATTAATTCTATGTAAACATATAGCTGAGATAAATGCAAAGATGAAAATGACAGATCATCTATACAAAATGTTTGGCGTATTTCATTACCATAAGACAATTGCAAACATTTGCACAAAATGAAATCAAACAGAAGCATCAAAAGACCGATAACTCACAATCAAAAAGAACCTACGGAATTAGGGTAGCGGTTCGGATCCGTACAAAATGATTACACATACCGTCTTCATCCGCTCACAAAAGAACTCAGCGGGGTCTTATAATATTATACTTCTCCCTTTGTGGTAGCTCCGCAACTCAGTGGGTAGCATGCTTTATGGTTTCAAATGATAAAACTGTTTGTCAGTGGCTTTGTTTGGATTCGTTTTGCGTTGTGGCGTGTCCGATTGGCGGTATTTACGATTTTTGATTGTATCTATAACGAGGTGGTGACATATCCTTCGTTTTGTTCGTTGATTTCTTTCTGGCTTTGTAATGAACTCTATGTTCAAAAGAGAATTGTGTGTAAAAAGTTACTGATGTTTGTTGACACTTTTAAAATAACTTTAATACTTATTTCTTAGCTCTCCCTCAAAATATCGAGCGAAGTATAGCATATAATATGTATCAATTGATTTATAGTTGCTTGTTCATGTCTATAAGCGGCTCGTAGTTTTTCATAAAAATAGTTAACGAACCTAACACACAAACAGTTCATAGACCTAATACACTAATATTTAGATAGGTACATCGCAAATGCAATGTTATAAAAAGATGGAAGTGAAGTTTCTAAGAGTAACATAATATCCGAAACGCGACAAAATAATAACACACGGAAGCGTTGCGCCTTAGGGCTCGCTCCAAGTCACGAATACTTCAAAAACCCTTCCGTCTTACTGATCTGGATATCAAGCAGCAAGCTCAACAGAACATTGTGAGTTCTGTTTTACCTTGATATTAATTTATATTTATAAATGCATAATTATTAATCTGAGAATGATCCGTTCTTACATCGGCCAAGTTTTGTATGGTAGTGACTTTGCGAGACGTAAGTCAGACAAAGCCAATTATACTAAAAAATCTTAATAAATTATGCGAATAATTTGGGTTCAAAAGGTAAGAGAGGATGAATTTCGGGTCTGTATAAGTACCTATAGTGCAAATTATGACCATCAAGCGTAGAAAGTTCAATCATTTAAATTATGGGTACTGTTTTATGATAATCGTCACCAACAGATGTCCAGTGTTGGACATAAGGCTTTTGTAGAGATTTACACGACCATGGTTGTTTGTGTACAGCAGCTACCTGCGTACGTAGGATCACGCCTGCACAATTAAAGAGGACTATACTCTCCTGTGCAATTAAAGAGGAATATACTAACTGTTTATTTCCCAGTGTGGGGTCACCATAATAACACCTTGGAACTTAGACCGATCCTCCGAACTATGTGCTTCCCCGTAATTCCACCTCAGTTTCGCAAACACTGGTATTTCTGCGAATCTCCTCATTTCTAATATGATCACGTAGAGATACTCCGTGCATAGTTTAAGCGAAGCGTACAATGAACATGCTCACATCGACTGTGCTTTCAACGAATTCAAAACAAATTTACTTTGTTACAGGTTGCGTGATGAACGGGGTGATATAGAACGTGTTATAGCAATGGACAAAGCGCGCGAGGGTTCACATAATGGTGAGAATACTTAGTAGTTGAATTCATTTTACTTAATAAAAGCAGGCGTTGTTTTGTTCTAGTCGGCGTCGTGCAAGGAAAGTTTACAAACTTTCGGATAAAAACAGAACAACTCTCAAAACTTCGCCATAACCTGATGCAGAGAAAAGTGATTAAGATTTTCTTCTGTGATCGAAGGATTAAGATAATCTAACATATGAAAAAACTCCTTTCCATAAAAAATAATTGTATATCAGGCGATCAACGGAACTTAACCATTAAAGTTTTTGATCTCCAAATAAAAATTACTTTAGGTTGCACAATTCCGTTAACTTTGCAAAAATTTGACTCTTAACTTTGAAAATGAATATAATATTAGAAACGATTTTTTTTTCTACAAATGGTAAGTGATGCAATCTAAATTGTAAGCGGGTTAATCTGGAAAGGTTATGGCAGTTTTTAATTACACCCATATACTTTTATAAGTTTCTATAAGGTTTCTACTACTACTGCTGCGTATCGGAACACAAAATCACTTGGTGGCACGGCTTTGCCGATAGAATGATTAGAAGCCCAGACCGAAGACCACGAAGACCAGACCAGAGACATATTAGAAATTATAGATTCTGAAATTGCCAGGATTGATTCCCGAGGCGTCCCACTTACAAGATCAAAAAGAGTTCGAGAACCAATTAAACGAGTCTTCCTATGCAGGTTCCTCTCCGGGCCACAGTCCTGTGTTAAACCTCTCCAAATCTGGTTCCGGTGAGCGCGAGCGGTCTGAGCGGGATCGAGAGCGTGCGGAGCGGGGCGAAGGCTCGGCGAGCGGTAGGAGTTCGGCGGCCTCCCGCCGCACGCCGCAGCCTCCCCGCATACCTTCCACAGCAGCAGCGGCGTCCCCGCGCTCTCACACAGACGAGAGCGACGCTGCACTGTCTGATCAAGACGACCATAATGTCAAAGACGAAGATGACGGTGAGATATAGGTGTCTATTCGGTTGTATACAAATCTCTCAACTAAATTGGCAAGTCTAAAAGGAGTGATATTCTTTTCCAAGCATTGTGAAAAGAACTCTGTTTTAGGTTTCTAATTTTTAACTTCAAGAGATTTGTGTACGACCGAATAGACACCATTGTGTATTGTACCAATAAGCAAGAACAGCATCCTGGCTTTTCTGGATTCTCCATTAATAGAGAAGCACACACGTTTCTTTCGTAAAACTGTGCAGATTTAGAAATCTGTTGCAAAATTTTAACTGTTCAGGTAAACCTTAGAGATCACATCCTTGTTGTGTGGTCTTTTGGGGTCAGGTAAGTTTCCGTTTATTTCTGTTTTCCATTAACTCAGTGTTGCCCGTGTTGGCTACATTTTATTTTTAGTGAAACACGTTTATTGAAAATTGATCTTCTTAATAAGTTTCATTATCCATAATCACGGATAGGACAAGAAAGTGCCGTGTTGCATTAGCACCAGCCTGTACATCTCGTCCGAAGTAAACGTCATATTACGTCCAACGAAATTACCCAGTAATAGTCGCAAACCCTTCGACATTCATAGTTCAGACATTATCGGCAATAAAAACGCCTTTTATTTTAAAAGACCATAAAGTACTTAAAGTTAAAAACCGCTTCTTCTTACTTTGTAATCCGATGACTAACTTACGTTTATTTGCGTATAATTACAGCAAGTGTATAAATGCAGGCAATATGAGAAATAAGTGCAACTATCTTAGTAATTGTTCCTTCTATTACAGAAATAGAGGAAGTGAGAATTGGTGTTATTCGTTGCAAATGTACCTTGATTGCTAGTTCCTAAATGATTTCTCGTCTCGATCCCAGAGCACGGCACGTTTACTTATAATGGTCCGATATAATAAAATCTTATTACGAGTATGGGCCGCGATCGCCTTTAATGATGTATGAATAGCACTTAAAATTGTGCATTCAATTTTACACCATACCTGAAACATGTTAGATTAAAGGCTTCAGAGAAAAAAAAAAGTATTTATAAATTAGAGATGCATTATGAAAGTTAGTAGAGTTAAAATCTAGGTATATAATATTATTATGAATAAACATAAAATTCAAAAATGAACAAATGAAGGTTCTAAATAATAAAAGAGAGATGCTCTGAATATTATTGATCGCTCAAATCATTAATTGCTAAGCAACGACGCGACGAATAGTTGATGAATACAATACGATGAATACCATGTAAACGACATGGCAAATCATAACAGTCATATCAAAAAGTAAATACTCGAAGCTCACAATAGCCAAATGGGTAAAACAATAAGCAGTGTGTATAGAGGTATTGTGATTGTTAACGGCTTAGTAGTTATATCTAGCGTGGGAATTCATATTGTAAAGTCTAGGAAAATCGAGTCGAAAGCAGACACTTCAACATTTTCAGCTAAGTTATTCTGTTTAAACCCTTATTTATGTAATGTAGGCTTATTGTTCATATTATATTTTGTTTACTTGACACCTTCAAGATCATCGCAGTGGAAAAAAAGCTTTTCGTTAACGCTTGTGTCATTCAACTTTCATCTTTTTCGATCCGATCTTACCTCCATCTTTCAATCATCACACTCGTTTGTGACCCGATTTTTGTTTTATATCCGTTTGCTTTTATTAGTCAGGAGTGATTATGAATCGAACTGAATTTTTAATTTCAAGGTCGGAGAGTCCAATTTCGTTTGATCGCCTCTTTTACAATTTTGTTAATTGGTCTTATTAGGAAGATGGTGTTGTGACAACTCGAAAGTGCTATCGTGCGCATCGACAATGACGAAACGATGTTGTCTTCATTATATGATGAGCGTTCACTATCTTGTCAGTTAAATTAAATGTATCGATAGATTACTTTGGGCCGTGAGAGACGCCAATCGAAACACTTTCTTTTTTAAAGATATGTCTGTTACTTATTTGAGTCCGCTCAATTCAATTAAGTTAATTTTACATCGAATCCAAATAAGTTAATTACATTCGTGTTTATTGTAAATATCATTAATGTTAAACAGCAATGAACCGAAGATACTTTCACCGTTATAATTAGTAGTATTGAAGGTTGATCTTGAATCGCAAAAGGAACAACTAGCGGTACAGTGCATCGGAGAATATATAAATTGGTTTAGAGACAGCCCATTCGGTGTCGAATGGCCTAACATGTCCTTATTCCGACTAGTATCGGCAAAACAACTTGTAAATTGAGCTACCCTTACTCGCTAAGATTGAATATGTTTGTTCCTTTATTGCTTTTTATAGTTTTATCTTTACTTTATAGAAATATACCAATTATATTTTGTTATGAATTATGATATCTTTTCAATGGTTCTATTATTATTGGTTCATAATTGATCATGTCAGTGTGATTGATGGTGTTATTTTGTACGTATAATGTATATATTCATATTCCTTGTTGTATATATATCAATATACCCACCTATGTATGACTTAGGTACTTTATGCATACACTCGCGTCAAACGAAAGCTAGTGATAGTGCGAATAAGGTCAGCAGCTTACTTAGCTTAGCTTTAGTTTATAACCAATTATTTGAGTAAGTGAAGTAGTGCGAGCTTCAGCTCAGCTCTCTCATTCGTTTACGAAGCTGTGTATGAAAATGTGAGTGAGCTGAGTATGAAAAGGCTGAGGTAAGATGAAAGCTTTGGTTGGCACGCGAACAAAGCTATATTAAGATTAGTTTGCGGTGAAATTTGCGTGTATTACGTAGGTAAGTACTAATAATATTATTAATATCTACTGGAAAGTGCGGAGGATGTGTTTTTTGCGGTTCGAATCAAGTGTGCGATCAGCTTACACCGTGTAATCGAAGGCAATAAATACAAAATAAAGTTAGGTCGCATTCCAATGGAATAGGCCTTGCCCTTGCAGCAAAGCACCGTACGGAGTACCACGCGATTTCCATGTACCTCTCTATAATAATTGTTAAGCGAATGATACACGCACGCAAAGCTCTGTCGTGTATTATTGATTGTTTTAGGCGCAGCTATAATAATATGTGGAATCCTTAAGACTCCTTACGGTGCGATTGATAAATTAATTGCAGCACATAAAAAATACTTGTTCTGTGCTATCGTGCAATTGTAATGCGGGGAGTTTAATTGCTCGGTTTCACGGCCAGTGTTTATAATAATAGCCCAGGTTGTACTGACAACTTTGTTACTCTGGAATCAGTTTTTTATAAAAAATATTCGCAGGGCTTGGAATAACAATTACTCCCCTTTCCCCTTCTAAGCGTAAAGCTTGTGTTGTACCCTGTGAATCCAAAACACTGCATCTCAGAAACAGTGTTTTGAATTAACAACATTCATTCGATTTCTTTTAGCCTGTTTCTCTGGTTCTTGTTCTGGTTTGTTGATGCCAAACACTAAATAGTTTCTAAAAAAAACTTTTGAAGTAACGTTCCAACAACTGTAGATTTAGTATAAGATTCAATTCGATTGATCGTATTCGTATTCGATGACATTAACGTCAAAGTAAAATGAACCATAACACCATTAAATTAGAGCTCAATTTGCTACAACGGCTCATTTTAGCCAATAATGAGAAAGAATCGGTCAATCAGAAATGATTGCAAACATCATTTTTAAGCCAATCCCGCTGCGGATCATATTAGTCGTAGCTTGACTTTGGTTATAAAGTGAGATTTTTCTAGTTAAGATTTTTATTTTTATTTTCAAATCGATTCATTTATTGCTTGATTGCAGGTACAATAAATTTACTACTTATCGGTTTACTAAAAAAGATTTTCTTTTTGCAAAAGGAGCAGATCTCAGCGACGGTGAGCGAGACCTGCCCGCGAACTCCTCGCCAGCGCCTGTCAGCTACCCCCAGCAAGGCTCGCCGTCCAACGTGCCGGTGGACCCGACCGCCGACACGCTGGTCTCCTCCACCGAGACCCTCCTCAGAAACATCCAGGGCCTCCTCAAAGTGGCGGCGGACAACGCCCGCCAACAAGAACGGCAAATCAGTTATGAGAAAGGTAAGCAAAGTTAAAAATTGACTATGAACCCGTCTTTTTTACGCAAAGGGTGCCAACGGGACCCTATTACTGCTGTATCTCATGAACCGTAATAGGTAGATACTTGAAATTGACAGAATGTGGATGTTTGTTATCTATATGCCACGTTAAAAATAAAATAAAAAACAAGCGTGATTTTTTTCGGCGTTTTTTGCTCGGCCTTAACAATCGCTGTTCGGTTGGTAGGTACGTAGCCCTTGGTGGCTTAGGTAGGCTTGCTCTTGACAAAATTAATGATGGAAAGCACTGATGAGCTCTACGTTGGAACGCGCTAGCCTGTTTTTCCGATTAAGAGCCTATTTCACCATAGCCGGGGAACGTTTAACCAAGAAATGAAAAAAAAAACGGACTATTTTTCTATTAGTTTGTCAAGACGTTGAGTTTATTCGCCGGTTAAAGTTAATTGTCGATGGTGAATTATTAGGTCTAGACTAATACTGGTAAAATCTCAATTGAATGCTTTGCTAACTGAGACCAGCTTGGTTGTGGTAAGATCCAATCATAATGGCAGATACAAATTGTACCAACATATTTTTTAAAACAACGGAGGTAACTCGGACTCTCCGTTGTTTTATTTTTTTATTGTTTGGTCTAGGTACCTATTAGAAGTAAGGTGTTTTAAAAATAGGTAAGCTAACTACTAGCAAATATTACTATCTAGTCAAGTTAGACTAATTCTAAACCAAGACATTGAAGCCAACGTCAATTAAGGATCTTTGAAGCGTAAGCATTTAGTAATTTACATATGAAATTAAGGGTTATAATATTGTGAGGAGTCAAAGACATTATCCAGCAGGAAGGCCTACTGATGTAAATGCTATAATCGATATTAGTCAACATCGCGCGCGAATCGATTCACCGTAATCGGACGTACAGCAAGATCGATTATCTCTTAGTTCTGTGACCGTGTACTTTTAGTATACAAGATCTTACATACTTGTATCCAGTAACTGCTTTATAAGTAACGTTTATTTATATCGCACTTTACGTTCCATATTTATTGCGGCATAATCTGAAACATTAAAAATTATAAAATGCTGCATAAATTGTTTGGATCCATAATTGTAGCTCAGATAGTTTCTCAATGATTTTTTTATCTTCGACGTAAACTAAACCAATTTAACTGTACCTCTTATAGTATGGAGAGGTTTTATGATATTGTAATAGGTATCTACTGATTTGATAATACAAATAAAATATAGCTTGAGAAAAATGCGTTCATTAGAAAGATATAGTCAATCAAAGTTAAAAATTCCAGCGCGCAAAGGAAGTTCGCCGTTACACATATCATATTTTATGTGCCTCAGAGAGCACGTAAAGTTCTGCGCCTGATCTTTATCCGGTAGTGTCGGATTTTCCGTCCCATCGGACTATGAGAGTGAGGGAATAGAGACTGCTCCTGAGTTTGCGCACACACTTGTGCACTATAATATCTCCCGCGCAGATGGCTAATCTGTATGGAGATTGGCCGCCGTGGGCGCCGTGGCATCATACCCTTTTACACTATACTTATAACCCCTGCGCATTAACATGGCACCTGGCTCGGAAACAACCTATTTTTTATTTCTCTATCTGTGTGCCTAATTTCATCCAGAACAGTTCAGCCGTTTTGTGGTACGATTGAGTAACAAACATCCATCCATCCAAATAATATATAGGTATATTTTTGCCCTCGGTACTTTAAACGTCATTCATTCGAACCAGGGTGCCATGTTAATTTGCACGGGTTATAGGTAGATTTTCCAATTGATATTCAGAAAGTAGATCCGTATAATAGTTTGACTCCATTTTTTTTTACTGAAGTGCAACTCCTACCTACTTGAAACCAACTCGGGTTTGATTCACTCACACTCAATCAGTTTTTCTTTGCGGTCATAAAACATCAAGAGAAGTTAAGGACAGCAGCGTGAGCATGGGCAACAGACAAAAATTTTATCCCCGATTTTATCCACTGACAAGAGATAAAATTATCTTCTCCCTATGCTAAAGCAGTCAGGGGAAAGAGAAGTATATTCTTATAAGTATATCCAGTGTGGATATGAATTCCACCGTTATACCCATGCTCACCGGGTGGATAAAACTGAGCGAGGGGATAAACATTTTATCCTTTCCCCGTGGATAATATGTCCCCTGCCCATGCTCAACCTGCAGTACAAGTTCCGTTTACAATGCGAGGATCGGCACAGGCGCATGTCGTGCCTCAGCAAATAGCCGTAGAACAGATGCGTCTGAGTTATAGCACGGCCCACTATCATTACCCGCGATCCCATTCGGACAGCATAATTGTTTAATTGATATTTCTGCAAGTTATTTATTCACGTCATTCCGTTTTCACCATGAGAAATATCTTCGTGCGCTATGGGTTCGCTTTGTTTGTGGGCACTTAGTGGTTTACACATTCATCTATGTATAGTTTATTTATAATTTCACGAGGAGGATTGCGTGTCAGAACATTGCTCTTGAGATTGTTTTTCATTTTTTTATCAGTGTCAGGTTCTAACTAAGAACAGATTTTTGGAATTTCTACAAGGCGTTGAATAGCACCGTACAGTATTGCACAAAAGTTGGTTATTTTTCCATTTATATCTATGAAATTGTTTTTTTTTTCTGAATTTTTTAAAAGGTCTTTGAATCTCTTGCAATAAATGAGATTATGCTAGACACATACTATCCTTACTAATGAGTAGTTTTACTTTTAAGAATGGGGCAAAGTAATTTTAGTTAAATCTAAGTCATACACATGTATGAAATCGGGAGTATCATCCAGTTACATAAAGGTATATATTAAATCATAGAGCACACATGTCAAGGAGCGTACTTTAATCGTCAGTAGCCTAAGCACGAACATTTTAACTTTCGAATAGTAAAGGTAAAGGTTAACGCCAATGTATGAAAATGACAGGAGCGCTCCTGTCATTTTCATAAAAAAATGTCGTGAGCTTAGGCATTTTCATAAAAAATGTCGTGATGTATGCATGCGCGTGAAATATTTTCTGGCTTTTGAAGTCACCCATACGCTCAATCAATATGTATACTGACACGAAAATTATTTGCCCCAACGACAGCATAACACATTTACACACAGTTGAAAATTTGAAATGTATTTGATTACTGATCAAGGCCATGAAAATATCTGCGATCTACAATTAAAAATGAAAGAAAAGAAGAAATAGCCTAAAGTCAGTTGAAATTATTGTAATATATTCAATACCAACATTTTGCCGATGCCTAAACAAAACGAAAGCAATTGTTATAAAAGCCATAAAAATACAGAGGTTGAGAAAACTCGCGGCGCGAGTCATCATCAAACTTGAATATCAATATTGCGCCTCGAGCCAATTGTATTAATAAACAAAACAAAATGAGAAATAATAATGCTATAGGCCAACAAAAGGTTCCATTTCTCCCCCTGACATGTAAACTGTGAACGTAAAAGAAATAACTCCCTGAGCCCACGGCGTTAAGATTCCAAATTGTGTATCTATTTACTAAACCCGTAATTTTGTTATTACGATAATAAAATTATTGTTGATGAAACATTTTTTCGAATCGATGTGTCTGGCGAACCTTACCGTTGATTTTTTTTATAGAAATTACAGCAATAACCCGCTCGCGGTCCGCCTCGGTCGAAATTGTAGGTGCACATTGGTCGCAAGCTTATATGTTTCGTGCTTACATTACATTATTTTGTATTCTATATATCCTTTGGCCCTATTGTATATTAATAAAGTTTTCTATTTATAAACGTTATACCCAATTAAAAAGGCATCTACTAGGCAAGCGCGCTCCAACCTACCTGAGGTCTACCTCATCATTGCTTTTAGGTAGGATTTTCAAGCCTTCTAAAAATAAAACTTTAATTCATGATCTACTCATTTATGAAACTAAATAATGCAATAATTGCATTTGTAGGTCTTCTGTAGACTGTGACTTACACTCTACATTAACTTTTTTTGTTTTTATTTATCGATTATGGAATTATTTGTTCTTTTTCTAAGCGACGAATTAAATTATTTTCTTTGCATCATATTTAAAGAGACCAGCCGATTCAATTCAAATTTTAATTTCTTCTGCTGTCTTTGTACTTATGTAATAACTGAGCTTCTTATAAATTCTTTTATTGTTTTCTTTCAACCAAGTGTAAATGCGTGTAGGCTGTTTCTCTGTCTACTCGGTAAACATAAGTCATCTATCTGTCACCCCTCTATATGGAATGGCAGATCGTTATCAGGTGTATTCGTCGACAATTTTTACACTAGACGCGGTGAGTGGGTGTCGCACAGACAAATGTACTGCATTCACAACGTTATCAGATAACGCCAGAGGGTCCTATGAAAGGACTGCTCTGTGATAAAACTCTTTCGATTCGTTTCTGTAAATAAACTGGCCATGAATGGGAAATAGGTGTCGTTTGTAAGTTTTCAGGTGCACTACGCTTGCATGATATCACGTGGTTTAATACGAGTGTTATGTATGTTTTTGTTAAGCCGAATTTACACTGCGAAATTAGTGGCATGAAATTAGTTTCATCAACAATTTCACGTGTAAACTTCTAATTTCACAATGCATGCATGAAATTAATGCATGCATTATGCCACTAATTTCGGGTGTGAATTCGGCTTTAAACAGGTATTCGTGAAGAAATGAAATGTTTGAAAAAAGTGAATAAATTTTTAATAAGGGATACCTTTGATTGTTCACGCACATTAAAAAAACTAAATAATATGAAATCTAATTAATTAATGCTTTCATTTTGAGACAAACTTGATTAGCTGTTTAATTTCCAAGTCATATTGAAACTGAAGCCATCTAATCAGTAATTAAAACCTTAACTTAATTAAGCGTCAAGGATTTTTAAGAGACTTAGAAGTGATTTTGATAGACTCATTTTTAAATAATTATTTCTTCTATTGCCTGTAAAAATGATCGTTTTTAATTAAAAAGTAAGTAGGTACATACTTACATAAAACATATTTTATTTTTATTACAATGAATACTCGCCTAATTTTTATGGTTGTTGACATTTTGATCCTGTAGTCTGAAACAGTTTTCTAGTGTTTTATCTGTATTTTTTATTTTACCTATATTCAGAAAATTTTCGTTCCATAATAAATAATATTCTCTTTGATATATTCAAAATATTTGCCTTTTATTAAGATCATTTGATTATTTATTTATTTGACCAATAGCAATAATTTTTTTATTTATGTTTAAGTATTTCTGTTTGTCTGGCTCTTCTTAACGGCTGAATCAATTTTGATGTAATTAACACAGATTTTTTTTTTTCAATAAGTGATCTAGGTTACTTTTTATCACGAAATCTTAAAGAAACCTCGGAAAAAGAAAAAGATTCTACCATTTCTTCGATTCCAGAGCGTATTTAATTGTTTACTCCTTTGTTTAAAACATTCGTAACACGCAGAATCGTTCCGATCGCAATCGCCGCGACATAAATCCGCTTCGGCTACTCTTTAATCCTTTATCCAGTTAATTCTTACCGCTTAGTTTATTTCTGAACCAAATGGTCCGGTCTTGTACCTGGTTTTGTTCACCTCTTTTGTTTTACAACTATCAGTTTTTGTTAAGCTAAGTGCTGTTCAACGGACAAATGGCACATGCGCAAGTAGATAGGACGTATTTTATGGCGTTCTGTTAGAAAGGGAATTCCACTTCCATATCTAGAGATAACTGGTGTCGAGGACCATAGTAGTCATGGTCCTGATATTGAATATTGGCTTGATAGAAGCAGGCGTTACTTTGCAGAAATTCATTATACACAAGAAACATCAAACTTATTTAGCTGTACTCCGACAAACTAGACAAATCTGTAAAAGTAGCACGTGCAGCACACCCTATATAACCTGCACTTTCTTTAGTGTCACTTGAAATGCAGACATAACCAATATGCAGAGTGAGTTTGTGTAGTGTTGCGTGTTGGTTGTGCATTTCCTTGCTCAGTTGCTTTTTCTTCCTGCATTTCTTCAGGTAGGAGAGCATAGCGCGTGCTATGATGTGCCTATAAGTAATTACGGATATTTATCCCCGGACGAATAAGGAGATGTACAAAATTACAGAAGACAGAGAGATTTGAATGTTAAGTTTTTACCATTTACAAACAACCAATTTTATGTACTTCAGTAAGTAACTTCAGTTTTTGCAAAATATCGTCAGGTTATCATACTCAAGTAGTTCGCAAAATGGGCTATGCAATCAACCCGATACATTAAATAAATTGTGCAAACAGCATTCAAAGCTTAAACGTCCGTCTGACAGAGTCAACAGCAACAGGCAAATAAAACACAATTAAAATAAAACCTTTCTTATTTCGATGTGTTCATGATATAATTTGCGGTGATATCAAATCGCTTTGGAGGGAAAAAGCCATCAATAATGTGGAAGTGACCGATGGAACAAACAAGAACTGGCCAATGATAAAAACTGATGAGCAAATAGACAGACAGGACTTGTGTACTCAGCTAATGGATTCAATTGATATGAAAGCTTTTACAATACTGCCAGGGACATTGCCATTACGCCTCGATGTAACCAAATTAGCGGGATTGCTTTGTTTCATTTTCGCCAAAAAATGCATGATTCTTTTTATACGTACTTTTCTTGGAGTTCCTGACGGAAATATTGTGTCTCTTCTTAAGAGGTCTGAATATTGTTCTCAAAAAACCTTTGAGTATATAACCACTCGACAGAGAACTCGAACTGAAATTGTATAATATCTTAACATCTGTAAAGTTTGACCTATCCATTCTTATTTTCGCTAACATTTGAGTAATAACATACTTGTATTATCAATTATGTTGTCACATAGCACATGCCAACTCTTAACTAGGTTTAAAAAACTTTTTCCCTACAAAATTTACCAGACTTTTCACCTCTATTGGGGTTGAATTTCAAAAAACTTATAAGGTTCAGGATGTACTTTTTCTCTCAATCAGTCAGTCAACGCGGCGCAATTTTAATCTTAATAAGCAAACTGACAAAGACTAGCCAGTGGCCACCAAGCGATTTACTGTTCCCGTAAGATGCCACGTAGAAAACTAGAAACCCATTAGGAGTAAAGGTTCAATTAAAACTGCCATAACTCTTCCAAGTTAGCCTATCTCCATCTTAGCATCCACTTGGTCACTTGGTCACTTCCTACCATGTGAGATCGATTGAAGAACCTCTTTTCCACGTCTTGGACTTTGCATATAATAATATGTAGCTGATCTTGTTTACATTTTCTGTATTGGTAAGGTTGTCGATCAGCCATAACTCGCTAGCTCAAACAACCGCCCCCAGGTAACGAGCCACTGCAGATTCGCGCGATATACCAACGATGCATTGTTGTGCATCGTGCCAGCTTTCGCACCATTGTGCAGCCGAACATCTCCTGGGCCAATCTTTGTTTGTTTACTTCAACGTGCTGACTTGAGTTATGGACTCACTTTATTTTTTTTATTTTCGTCGTCTTAACTTATAAGATACCTAAGTCTACCGCTGGATATTGGTCTCTTGCAAGGATCGCCACAGATTACGATCGTGTACCGCTTGTGTTAAGCGGCTTCCAGTGACTCGGTTGAGATCTTCCGTCCACCTAGTGGGTACGATGCATTTCCCGATGCAGGGTCGCCATTTGATTACCTTAGAACCCCAATGCCTCACGGATCTATGTGGCCCGCATCCGCCCGTCCATTGCTACTTCAGTTTCGTGAATCGATATGCTTCAACGGTAACTCTGGTTCTCCTACTATTTTGATGTATTATTTTAAGTCTACAATAATACTAATGTTTAAAATCTATGGACCATACTCTCACATACAAGGATTCATGACAATTCGGTTAATATTTGGATCGCGTTTTAATTCTGTCTCAAGTCCGAGTCAGGTCAGAGCACACCCTATAGAATTTAGCTGTCGCTGCATTGCGCTTGCCAAAAAATTTTTATTTTTTATTTTTGTAAGAACATTTACTGACTTTTCAAAATCAAAGCTTTGTACAATCTATTAGAACTTAACGGATGCTTCTTCTTTTGTCAATTTTTCAGTTACAGAAATTAATTTTAAACACTTTTGTTAATTAATGTTTTCATGTTACTTTATAATATCGCCAATATTATCGTCTGAAGCGTTTATCGTGTGGCTTGCTATCAGATGTTGAATTATGTAACAGAATATGCATTAGCACAAGGTGCAATAGTCACTGGTACGCGGTTTCCATACCACTTGGCCGTGGAGTAAACAATAACTGACATTAACGGGGGTATTAAAATGGCATTCCTGCTATGTACCGATATGTGACATCGGGCGGCCATATTGGATTACTTGCGCGTGTCGCTCCGGTTTCGTTGCGCACGCGACTCGACCACACGCGCGCCATCTCTTGATTAATACAAATATGAATCATCGATACATGATGTAAATGCTAATTAGCCGACTAAGTGAATGATGTCAATAAGATTCAGAAATTATACATAAGTGCCTTTGCCGCATTTACCTATACATGACAGTCTGCCGAAAAGTTATACTTACCGTACCAATTTTTTGGTAAAGTACCTACGTAGGTACGATATATTAAGGATATCTTCTTCCTCAAGGAGGAGGTTATCAATTCGGCCGGTATCTTTTTTTTACTTATTCAATTGTATCAAATTTTTTATTCTTTTAACCGTGCTACAAAAAACTTACCTTCATTTATTTACCATTAAACAATCTAAACCGAAATGATAAGATAAGGTATCCATTACAAAACAAGCATTTCTGCCGTAATATCTACATCTATAAATTCATAGAGAGTAGCTCAAATATGAATCCTGTACCGCAACAAGCTAAGATACTCCCTTAGGATCTTAGGAAGGGCCCATCGAATTGATATGTCACACAAACTAAAACTTACACACGAATTTCGATCTTCAACCAACGGGAGTTACGCACAAAATCCTTTGTAATATATCATTTAGTTGTGTCATTCTGGTACCTTAGTCCTATATAAAGGGGTAAAGTGAGACAATCGTAAAGTTTAATAATAATTACATTCTCAACTCTCCTCCCGGGTTGTGCGCAATAATTAACCGCCCGGAATTACTTAGCCGAAATAATTTAATGTGACGTACGCCCAATTATTCGTCATGTGCAAGATGTCTTTATTGAAAATGAAAGCAACACGCTTTTATATATTTCCTACTAGCTTTTGCCCGTGACTTCGTCCGCATAGAGTTAGGTTTATAGAAATCCCGCGACAACTCTATTTTTCTTGGACAAAAGGCATGCGAAAAATCATGGCGATCCGTTGCTCCGAAATTTATTTATGTATAATTAAGCTGATAGCACGACTGCGTGGTTTTTTTAAATCTCGTGGAAACTCCTTATTTTTCGGGGATAAAAATGCCTACATATGTTACCTAATTTTGTGTTTGGATATAATTAGTTGGGGATCCAAGTCCATCCATCCATCAAGATCCATTGCTGCGTAATTGAAGGACAAATCGACTACTCGTAACAAACATAGTTTCGCACTTATAATAGTAGTAAGAATTACCTACTAAGTTTTCAAAGTTCGAGTCGAAGCTTCCTAGATAGCTTCCAGATTATTTATACTACCGATCGTTACCATTGTTTATGTAGGCAGTCTTGAATATTATCTTTAGTGCTTTAATATCTGTAACTAATTAGGTACAATTTGCAATAAGCATTAGGTAGTGCCATCAATGCAAATCATTCTTCAGACTTATTTACCATGTACAGTACAGTCAGATCAAACTAAACACAGCTTTATTTTCGTAAAATATACCCAAAAACATCATCAAATAAAGTGTGTATGTAGATCTCTATTCTTAATATTTAAAACTACCGTAAACCAAGGTTTAAGGGCACGATCTTCGGCCGCAGTAGGTATTTTAGAGCCACTTCGTTCCTCGCACGGTGAGGTCTCGCTCGCGCTCATCAAATGAACTCGCTAACCCCGCCGCAGCGAAAATTTTACGTCATAGATTAAATAACCTTATGATACCTAACAGTAGGGCAGTTCTAAGGTTTATGAAATATTTAAATTGAAGAAAGAACAAAACATGCAGTTTTAAACTGCTAAAGCTCAAACAAGGTATTAAGTAAGTTCGATTAATATTTTACTTATTAGGTACACTTACTACATATTTTGTTCAGTTTTTTTTTGTTATTAGACCGATTTCTTTCAAAATCGATATCTGGGGATCCCTGTGCTCATAAAAGAGATAACCACTGCCAAAATCAGAAAAAGTGGCAGCCATTTTCTTTTTTCTCGTTATGGGACCGATTCCTTTCAAAATCGATATCTGGGGATCCCTGTGCTCATAAAAGAGATAACCACTGCCTAAATCAAAAAAAGTGGCGGCCATTTTCTTTTTTCTCGTTATAGGACCGACTTCTTTCAAAATCGATATCTGGGGATCCCTGTGCTCATAAAAGAGATAACCACTGCCAAAATCAAAAAAAGTGGCGGCCATTTTCTTTTTTCTCGTTATGGGACCGACTTCTTTCAAAATCGATATCTGGGGATCCCTGTGTTCATAAAAGAGATAAACACTGCCAAAATTAGAAAAAGTGGCAGCCATTTTCTTTTTTCTCGTTATGGGACCGATTCCTTTCAAAATCGATATCTGGGGATCCCTGTGCTCATAAAAGAGATAACCACTGCCAAAATCAAAAAAAGTGGCGGCCATTTTCTTTTTTCTCGTTATGGGACCGACTTCTTTCAAAATCGATATCTGGGGATCCCTGTGTTCATAAAAGAGATAAACACTGCCAAAATTAGAAAAAGTGGCAGCCATTTTCTTTTTTCTCGTTATGGGACCGATTCCTTTCAAAATCGATATCTGGGGATCCCTGTGCTCATAAAAGAGATAACCACTGCCTAAATCAAAAAAAGTGGCGGCCATTTTCTTTTTTCTCGTTATAGGACCGACTTCTTTCAAAATCGATATCTGGGGATCCCTGTGCTCATAAAAGAGATAACCACTGCCAAAATCAGAAAAAGTGGCAGCCATTTTCTTTTTTCTCGTTATGGGACCGATTCCTTTCAAAATCGATATCTGGGGATCCCTGTGCTCATAAAAGAGATAACCACTGCCAAAATAAAAAAAAGTGGCGGCCATTTTCTTTTTTCTCGTTATGGGACCGACTTCTTTCAAAATCGATATCTGAGGATCCCTGTGCTCATAATAGAGGTAACCACTGCCAAAATTAAAAAAGTGGCAGTCATTTTCTTTTTTCTCGTTATGGGGCCAATTTATTTCAAAATCGATATCTGGGGATACCTGTGCTCGTAAAAAAGGTAACTACTACCAAAATTAGAAAAAATGGTGGCCATTTTCTTTTTTCTCGTTAAGGGACCAATTTCTTTCAAAATCGATATCTGGGGATCCTTAGGTTCATAAATGATGTAACCATGGCCAAAATTAGAAAAAGTGGTGAACATTTTCTTTTTTCTCGTTATGGGACCGATTTCTTTCAAAATCGATATCTGGGAATCTCTGTGCTCGTAATAGAGGTAATCAATGTCAAAATTAGAAAAAGTGGCAGTAATATTTTTTTTTGCTATAGTTAAACATTAGTCAAATATTAAAAAGGCGTTCTTATCATTATTTACTATTGGATAAAATTCTTTCAAATTCGATATCTCCACTCCACATTACTGTACTAACCAGAAAGTAGACAAACATTCCCGTTGGTGACACCCGTTCACGAGCATGCCGATCCAGCCGTTGCTTCGCTCAACCAATAAGGGAACGTAACAAATAAGTTCCAATAACAAGAATAAAGAAAATGGCCACCACTTTTTCTAGTTTTGACAATGGTTACCTCTATAATGAGCACAGGGATCAATTTTGAAAGAAATTGGTCCCTTATCGAGAAAAAAGAAAATGGCTGTCACTTTTTCCCATTCTGGCAGTGGTTACCTCTTTTATAAACACAAGAATCCCCAGATATCGATTTTGAAAGAAATCGGTCCCATAACGAGAAAAAAGAAAATGGCCGCCACTTTTTCTAATTTCGGCAGTGGTTATCTCTTTTATGAGCACAGAGATCCCTAGATATTGATTTTGAAAGAAATCGGTCCCATAACGAGAAAAAAGAAAATGGCCGCCACTTTTTTTTATTTTGGCAGTGGTTATCTCTTTTATGAGCACAGGGATCCCCAGATATCGATTTTGAAAGAAATCGGTCCCATAACGAGAAAAAAGAAAATGGCTGCCACTTTTTCTAATTTTGGCAGTGGTTATCTCTTTTATGAGCACAGGGATCCCCAGATATCAATTTTGAAAGAAATCGGTCCCATAACGAGAAAAAAGAAAATGGCCGCCACTTTTTCTAATTTTGGCAGTGGTTATCTCTTTTATGAGCACAGGGATCCCCAGATATCGATTTTGAAAGAAATCGGTCCCATAACGAGAAAAAAGAAAATGGCCGCCACTTTTTTTGATTTTGGCAGTGGTAATCTCTTTTATGAGCACAGGGATCCCCAGATATCGATTTTGAAATAAATCGGCCCCATAACGAGAAAAAAGAAAATGACTGCCACTTTTTTAATTTTGGCAGTGGTTACCTCTATTATGAGCACAGGGATCCCCAGATATCGATTTTGAAAGAAGTCGGTCCCATAACGAGAAAAAAGAAAATGGCCGCCACTTTTTTTTATTTTGGCAGTGGTTATCTCTTTTATGAGCACAGGGATCCCCAGATATCGATTTTGAAAGAAATCGGTCCCATAACGAGAAAAAAGAAAATGGCTGCCACTTTTTCTGATTTTGGCAGTGGTTATCTCTTTTATGAGCACAGGGATCCCCAGACATCGATTTTGAAAGAAATCGGTCCCATAACGAGAAAAAAGAAAATGGCCGCCACTTTTTTTGATTTTAGCAGTGGTAATCTCTTTTATGAGCACAGGGATCCCCAGATATCGATTTTGAAAGAAATCGGTCCCATAACGAGAAAAAAGAAAATGGCCGCCACTTTTTCTAATTTTGGTAGTGGTTATCTCTTTTATGAGCACAGGGATCCCCATATATCGATTTTGAAAGAAATCGGTCCCATAACGAGAAAAAAGAAAATGGCCGCCACTTTTTTTGATTTTGGCAGTGGTTCTTCTTTATGAGCACAGGGATCCCCAGATATCGATTTTGAAAGAAATCGGTCCCATAACGAGAAAAAAGAAAATGGCCGCCACTTTTTCTAATTTTGGCAGTGGTTATCTCTTTTATGAGCACAGGGATCCCCAGATATCGATTTTGAAAGGAATCGGTCCCATAACGAGAAAAAAGAAAATGGCTGCCACTTTTTCTAATTTTGGCAGTGTTTATCTCTTTTATGAACACAGGGATCCCCAGATATCGATTTTGAAAGAAATCGGTCCCATAACGAGAAAAAAGAAAATGGCCGCCACTTTTTATAATTTTGGCAGTGGTTATCTCTTTTATGAGCACAGGGATCCCCAGATATCGATTTTGAAAGAAATCGGTCCCATAACGAGAAAAAAGAAAATGGCCGCCACTTTTTATAATTTTGGCAGTGGTTATCTTTTTTATGAGCACAGGGATCCCCAGATATCGATTTTGAAAGAAATCGGTCCCATAACGAGAAAAAAGAAAATGGCCGCCACTTTTTCTAATTTTGGCAGTGGTTATCTCTTTTATGAGCACAGGGATCCCCAGATATCGATTTTGAAAGAAATCGGTCCCATAACGAGAAAAAAGAAAATGGCCGCCACTTTTTCTAATTTTGGCAGTGGTTATCTCTTTTATGAGCACAGGGATCCCCAGATATCGATTTTGAAAGAAATCGGTCCCATAACGAGAAAAAAGAAAATGGCCGCCACTTTTTCTAATTTTGGCAGTGTTTATCTCTTTTATGAACACAGGGATCCCCAGATATCGATTTTGAAAGAAATCGGTCCCATAACGAGAAAAAAGAAAATGGCCGCCACTTTTTATAATTTTGGCAGTGGTTATCTCTTTTATGAGCACAGGGATCCCCAGATATCGATTTTTGAAAGAAATCGGTCCCATAACGAGAAAAAAGAAAATGGCCGCCACTTTTTCTAATTTTGGCAGTGGTTATCTCTTTTATGAGCACAGGGATCCCCAGATATCGATTTTGAAAGAAATCGGTCCCATAACGAGAAACAAGAAAATGGCCGCCACTTTTTCTAATTTTGGCAGTGGTTATCTCTTTTATGAGCACAGGGATCCCCAGATATCGATTTTGAAAGAAATCGGTCCCATAACGAGAAAAAAGAAAATGGCCGCCACTTTTTCTAATTTTGGCAGTGGTTATCTCTTTTATGAGCACAGGGATCCCCAGATATCGATTTTGAAAGAAATCGGTCCCATAACGAGAAAAAAGAAAATGGCCGCCACTTTTTCTAATTTTGGCAGTGGTTATCTCTTTTATGAGCACAGGGATCCCCAGATATCGATTTTGAAAGAAATCGGTCCCATAACGAGAAAAAAGAAAATGGCTGCCACTTTTTCTAATTTTGGCAGTGGTTATCTCTTTTATGAGCACAGGGATCCCCAGATATCGATTTTGAAAGAAATCGGTCCCATAACGAGAAAAAAGAAAATGGCCGCCACTTTTTATAATTTTGGCATTGGTCACCTCATTTATGAGACTAGGGATCTCCAGATATCGATTTTGAAAGGAATCGGTCCCATAACGAGAAAAAAGAAAATGGCTGCCATTTTTTTTTTGATTTTGGCAATGGTTCTCAAGTGCAGGGAATTCGTAGGGCTAACATGCGCGCCACGAGAAAATTTTGTCTACACTTTACTCGTGAATCTCTGTAGAGATTCACATAGAGACTACGAGTAAACGTGTAGACAAAACTTTCTCGTGGCGCGCATGTTAGCCCTACAGATCGATTTCGAAAGTCTGTCCAAAGATTCACAAGAATTAAAAAAAATAAAGTAGGTAAGGTACAGAATAGGTACAACATTTGTATTAGAAGGATCAAACTTACCTTAAATTTTGTCTAAGCTTTCGTAATTTAAATCTGGATATTTTTTTCTTTTGTTTATTGTTAGCCCCCATATTTTCTCTTTATTGTATTCTTAATTAATTAATTTACTATAAGAGTACCTAACTTACATTAATATTTACAGATTTAATAATAGATAACAAGATTTACACACTAGAAGATAATAGGTAATAATATTTACACACTAATTTTATTTTGATTATCTATGATAAGTGAACACTACTGCAATAGTTCGTCTGATCAGCGGGGATCGCAGTGAGCCAGCTAGAGCGATACGTCCTACCTCGATGATACCTTGCGAGCTACTGAAATGAGGCGCGCGAGCCACTTTGTTATAAAGAAAGTAAACCAGTCATGATTAAAAAAAAGAAAACTTTTTAGAGAAAAATTAACGCCAAAATATTGTTCTAAAAGCTTTTGCCTATTTTTTGTCATTTTTTTTTTTAGTTTAACTTTGATATACTACACATACAACCGGAACCCAATTGAAAACTACACTGTTTTCGGAATATTATTTCATCGAGTGAAGTTCAAAATTAGGTCTTTTGAACGGCAAAATAAATTAGAACGTGTATTAATCTACAACATATATTTTTAACCTATCAAAACAATGAATATTTGATTGTTTACCATTGAATCTAAAACAGGCTGTTTTCGGAGATCCTGCCGTTAAGAGCAGTTATTCCGGTCAAACATAACAAGATCCCTCCACACATACTAAATACTTGGTGACTGTAGCTCACGAAACATCGGTTATGTGTTGTCTCTATAGGGTGAAACAGAACCCTTGTTCTAGTTGTAATTTACATACGGAATTACAAGCCGGAATAACGTCGTTCCATATGTTTATGATTCGGAAGCGTGTTTATGAAGTGTGATGCTTTTGCGTGAATTTTAGATGTTGCAATAAAATAAGGAAAAACATTTCTATTTAAAAAAGAAACTCTGAATTATCTCGCTAGGCTAGATTCTAGTCTAACCTATCTTGTTATACACTGAAGTTTCTTTGTTTTAACTTTTACAAAACTATTAAAAACTAATAAAACTAATATTAAATATTTAATCTTATCTCTAAATATAAAATTAATAAATAAATAAATAAAAATATATGTACCTATCAACTTAAAGAAAACCTAATGTCATAAGTGCATGAACAGCAACTGATTTTTATAATATATTCATTAAATTATATTTTATTTTACTTATTAATATTATAAATGAAAAAGTTTTTTTGTTTGTCGATTTGTTTTCCAATCACGCAGCAGCGGAGCAAAGAAACGATTTTTGCACGGGTAGGTACAGTTAAGGACCTGGAGACCCACTCTCTGTAGGCTACTTTTTATAACGTAAATACAAAACCTTCCCGAGGGATTTTTAGGGAACCTAACTCACCGCAGATGAAGTCGCTTACAAAATTATTTACTACAAATGTTACCCGATTAGTCTTCACCACTTACCTAAGGATAGAATTTCAAAAATATCCCTTCTTTGTGAACTTCTAGACTACTTAAGGATTTCCTTCAGTCAGTCAGTTACAGACAAAAGTTACAATATTAAAGCATTCGATACTAATTTTCAACGAAATCGGTCCTACAGTACATTAAAGCTGCGAATCCTCCATTACTTTTCATTTGAACTTATTTATCATAATTTCAATTCCCTCAATTCGAACAGGAAATCGTAATATTATAAATCATGACGTGCAGCTGGAACTCGGCGGGGTATAAATATTCTTTATATGCAGTTAAATTTTTAACAACGCGCCCATTACATCAGAAAGTTTGCAGAAAAATGAAAAATTACCGGTCAGGGAGCGACCGCAGAAGTATCTCATAAGGAACAACTAATGAAAGCTTAGAGCCATTCGCATAAATCTCCCTTACATTTTTAATACCAATATATCCAAGGAGGGGAGCTTCCGCCGGGGAAAGAAAAAATGAAGCCGAAAAACAAAACATTCGCGGAGTCGCGCATTTATATCTTATTTAAATACCAGATGTTGTCCGCTTATAAATGTGGATATTTTTTAATCGGTACCTTACCGGGGACATAATGGTATCGGCCGATCTGCCGTCAGCTGGTATGTAGATGTACAGGAGTTTATCGTGTTCGGTGGCTAATTTAAAAATGGTGGAGGGGCCGCGTGGATTGTTCGCATTTCGAGCGCCGTCATCCCGCACCGCCCGTGATATCTTTCTTGACCCGTGTACTTTTTATTTGCTTCGTTACCTAAGCTTTTTTCGTATCGTTTCGAATCTCATGGAGTCGTGTAGTCTCATTAAAATAATACAGGGCTACCGGATAATCTTATCCGGTGTGTTTCGATCGCAGATTGGGTGCGCGTGCGGCGATAACACCGCGAGTTATTCCGCCGGTGCCCGCTCGAACCACCACTATTTTTAACTCATTTTGCGACGACATCTTCATTATTTGAAAGCTCAATATTCGACGCAATGCTAAAGATAATTATTAAATGTCTATCTATAGATATAATGAAAAACTCCATATTGAATCCATACAAATATTTTGCGAAAGTAATCTTTACTATCAGTAGGTATATGTATAAATAACTGAATGGGATTTTGACGAAAGAAACAGAGATAGCTTAAATCCCGGAAATGGGAAGAAGGATACTTTTTATCCTAGCAAATCAAAGATTTCCCACGGGATTATTAAAACACCTAAATCCACGCGGACGAATTCGTGGGCTTCAGCTAGAAGCAGGCTATAAATAAATAAAATAAAAAATTTGACACAGGAGATTTGTCAATTAGGTAAAAACAAGGAGGAAAAAGTTCGTAAAACAGATCCTAGTTATTGCATTGTAAAAAAGTGCTTCACATCAACAAAAAAAGATGAAAACGTAATGGACGCAAAGATTTTATGATCGAAATTTCACACATAATAAAGAAGGGCAATTCCTATGATTATTAGCGTGGAGACTGCGGGAATAATCCGCTTCTGTAACATCGCCGTGTGACATAAGCCGGAAAAATCTAATAACACTAAAATAAAATTGCCGACGGTTTGTAAATTTGAAAAGCATAGGGAAGAAAATTCGTTTTCCGCGTCGTGACAGCCATTATCGTTACTCTGAATTTAGCTTTTAGGAGCATCGCGAGTTTTGTAAATACATTAGTGGGCCAGTAATCAATTATTTGATAAACACGTTTCCACAATTAATAAATGCAAGTTTGAGTACCTACCTATTAAGGCTATGATATATTTACACCGTTTCAAATTAAACACCCTACGAAAAAAGTTCAATTCAGTAAATTGAGGCATTATTACTCAATTTAAAAGTGCCAAATCGGTGCGGCTTGATTGAGTAACAAACATCCATACATCTAAACTTTCGCATTTATGTTATTGTAATAATTGGATAGGATAATATTGCAATCCTCTCCGTTTTCTCAAGAATTTTAATCAGCAATATTCCTCAGTAATATTTCCTTATGCTATTACTATTAAAATTTCACCTTCAAACCGCTGAAGACTTTCATTCATCGCGCTTAAAAGGACCAAAGGAGAACCAAAAGGGAGTAGTGAATGCGTTCTTTTGTTTCCCTTTTCAAAGACCCATTTCAGTCGCATTCACCTTAGCGCCCGTTTAAATTATTTTGCCAGTTTTGAGTCGTAAATTTTGAGCGGACTTTAATTGTTATTTTAACTGCAAACGCAACTTAGTCTTGCAGGGGTGCTGTGAAAATATGTCTTAATTCGCTCACCCTATGACTTATGTGTTACGGCGTATTGGAGGTTTGCATTTGTATTATTTGATTGTACCTACCTGCGAATGAAACAAATGAGATTGCGAGTTGCTTTTTAATTACCTACTTAGCAGCTTTCATTTGTTTGGTTCCGTTTTTAAACCAAGTACATTATTCTTTATTTGTTTCTCAGTTTTTTCTGGGCAAGTATGTAAAGGTATCACATTTATAATTTAAATATCCTTGTTGCTTTTGCTGAGTGCACAAAATTGAAGAGAAATAAAATTTCCCTCCACGACCCTCCGGGACATCGACATCTCACCGACAATCGACTAAAAAAATACAGACGATAACTCCCAAACGACTTTTCAATTCACTGGAACACTTATCTTTGAAACAACCGGTCAAGTGCGAGTGAAATTAAATTTCGCGAGGAGGTTCTGTAGGTAGTTAAGTATTTTTATCGTCTCCATTCATCTATAAAATATTTGCCTCATTCATTTCATTTGTGACTCTTACATATAAGTACTACTTCCACACTACCAAAATTTCATCCGATTGAACAAGGATAACATAGGATAGTATAGGCGTATTTTTACGTTGCGGCATATTTGGCGAGAAGTCTCATATCGATACTCTACGTAGTAGGTTATAGGAATACTTACTAGTAGTTCTATATACATCGTTCTATTGGATCTGAATCTCTGTAGAATATTCTTACCTTGAATAATAATTATTTGACCTCTTTCTTCACCTCGTTACAGTTGGCTAAAAATTTTGAGAACTTTTACCAAACCATTTTAATACGGAACCTTAAAATCGATCCTTCAAGAATCGATTACGATATCAGTTAATTACTTCAGGCCATTATTAAATTGCGTAACCGGAATCGATCCTTTTGTTTATGGGTTTCGATCCTTTCAATCATCTATCAGCCATTGAGCTTCGGTATAATAATAATTGTCCATAATTATATATTCCCTTGAACGGAGCATCACTTTTATTGTTATTTTATTTATAAAGTGGTATTTTTTACTCTGATCCACTCTATCAAGTTTTTAAATTTGATTGATTCGATAAAATAATGTTCGATTTTGTTATAATCGTGTTCCTCTGCAATGATCTGACGATGATCATATTTCAATGTGTATACAAACGTAATTTCCCAGTTATGGACTACGTTTTTCCATAGTATAAAATATTTGTATTACTTTGAATTAGATTTAATACACACATAAAATTTATATTTTGAAATCATAAATCACTTCTTTAGAACGCTAATATTTAAACTACTCCATTTTGGGAAATTTGTAAAATGCTATTTTATCGATCACTCCAGTGATTTCTCCACCGAGCTTAATTAAATCATATCAGCGATAGACCAGTCTGCAATTATAGTTGCACTCATTACTCGTATCTATAACGCGAACATGAAACAATACCAAGATAGATCGTCGTGGACTCAAAGACCACCGGGAGCATCTTTTGTTAGGACGCCTAAGCTCACAAATCGCTAGATGTGAAGATACGGCGCATACCAACGCGGGTCTTAATGGCCGCCTCGCCGAAGGTAATTTACGTCTCATGTGCGAAACCACTTTTAACTAAAAGCCCTCTAAATTACACCATACAACTGGATTGATTTGAAATTGATCTCGGGAATAGTCCTCGAGGATCACGAGGTAAAAACTTTAAGTTAAATTGTGAGAGTATGGGTGGTTGTATAACGCGATGAACCGATTAGATGTTGAGATTCCAAGGTGCACGAGTGGTGACCTCAAACCAGGAAAGGTGTTAAAAGACGCTCCACAAGAAGAAAGATCTCAAACTATGAACCCGCTAGACAAGCCTTGCAAGAGGTCTACTAGTAAAATACATATATCCAACGGTGGAAGTTCATCAGTTGAGATGACAACGGCGAATGTTTGACAAACAAGATATAATTAGACAAGTAGTCAAATATTCAGGCATTAGAAGTAGTAATTTGCAGAATTTCTTAATTATATGCTATCTATTGGTCATGGTACAGATTTCAATTTAGGTACAAAAGCTATAGTAACATCTACAGCTGTAAACTGCTCAATAACAGACGATATACTGAAAAATACAAAAATACCGAAAGGCATTACGCTATAAACGAAAACAGAAACAGATATTTAGCAAACAATGAACAGGACAACGTTTCACTTAACAAGATCGACGCCTAAGATAGTACGAGTACCTGGGCTTTATTCTTGGTCCTTATTACCAGCATACGAGCAAGTTAACTTGTCTCAGTGTTATCTTTGAGATTATTGTTTGTCGATATGAAACGCCCGGTACTGCCTGCAAAATATCTTGGTTTAATATAGTACAGATCGATATCGAATACTGATTTTTCTGGTTACAATGCTCGACTGCTATCAATTGTACGTAATTATCTGAGGATGTCGTTGACTTTTAATAGTTATAAGATAAACATTTTTCGTTCGTAATTCTGGAATACCAATCTTTTATTCGCCTCCTCTCTACATACATAGCTTAATTTGAAAATGTTATTAATGTCATCCCACAAATCAGCTTTTCCTAAAGTAGAATGATAGCAAAGCGAATTAGTTTATTAAGTATTAGAAACGTAGCTGCTAAGATCGCAAGTTAATCAGCCTTATCCCGACCTCCATTACGTCAACTCGCCTAATTGAATAAGGGACTAAATTAAACGGAACTGGCATCACCACTTTCTATTCAAATTCGTCTGTAATGCGCTTACGTGCCCATTCTTAGGGATGCAAAGGATGTTAGGGGTTTTGGGTAAGATTTTGTAAAATAGCAATAAGGTATTTGCAAATCTAATGAGTAATATATTTCTTTATTTTTTCTCCACGGAATATTTGAAAACTTAAAAGCAACGACATATCGACATAGAACGACATCAATATCAACAAATAAATAAATGTAAAACTTCATAATTCGAAACTAATTAGACAAATAGTACTCGAAATCCATTTTCCCGTATTCGGAAACTGCTCCCCAATCATTTACGTCAGGTTAGCTTTAATTGGAAGTTATGCAAATCTCCCAAATCAACTCCTTCACAATGGTGGATTCCGAATGAGTTAATCCGTGTTTATGTTCTAATCGGCCCCCTCTCGGCCTTGTACTTTGAATATACAATGCCTTTTGTGTATCCGATTATTTATTTAAGCTAATCTCTAGTTTATGATGTTTGTTGATTTTTTCTGTACCGAAAAGTACTAAGTATTTATTAAGAACAAGAACATAGAGTGTGGTTTTGTTCTCTGATTATATGGTGATGGTGCTTCCAGCTCTAGATAAAGCTAGTGACACATTCACCTCGTTCTTCTTTTACCAGATAAAGACTGTAGGAAGATTTAAGTTGTTCTCTATTTCGAGTGTGATTTTCTAAGCTCTTTTTAATCTATGTTATTTTTTGTTTCGCAGCGGAACTAAAAATGGATGTATTAAGAGAAAGAGAAGTAAAAGACAACCTGGAAAGACAATTACTGGACGAACAAAAAATGAGAGGTAAGTTCTAATTCATAGAACACTAACTGGATTCGCCCGGTGGACTAACCTAGTGTATAGAATAGAATTAAAACTAACATTACTTTAATGGTATAAGATCACCCCTTTTAGGCCGTTATTTACCCAGTTGGAAGTAGGTAGGTGTTTGCACACACTCTGCACTATAATATCGCTTCATCTATCTAGTCTCCACTTGGACTGAGACTGGCCGACGATGCCAATATTTGGTACGAACGACATTACTTTTAACCAAAAACAATTGAAGATCTACCGCCTCCCTTTATAAATATCTTAAAGCCAGGTAAGAAAAGTAACAAGAGCATGTGTATCTTCAATGGCATCGTAAATCTCCGGTCACGACCACGCGCCACATTCACCAAAATTAACAGCGAATCCTATTACCAGACCATTGTCTTCCTCCGAAACACGCTATTTATCTCTACATAGTATTTACCTACTATCATCCAAACTAATGAGAACACACTAGCGACTAGTCACTCGACAAAATCTTGTTATAAAACGAAATATGTCTTGTAATCCCATATTTCGTATGTAAAACCATTTTTAAGACTACATCGTATTTTACCATCTTTCTCGATATACTCGTATCTCAATGATCACCTAGTTTTAAATAACGTTTATCGGCTTCTGTAAACAGCATCTAAATTCACAACTCTTTCCTCATCACATGTTTACCTCATACAATTTGAAATATTTTTTAACTCTTAAGTCAATTAACTCTTAAAATATATGCATAGTCGTCACGTATCAATTCAGCCAAACATATCAATACAATTACTATCATAATGACGTGAAAATCATAAATGTCATCGACTTAAAATGTCCTTGGCAACCTAGGCGGCCTGCTAGGCTTCTGGAGAGAGCTGAGATGGTTGGAGTAAAGAACATTGGAAGGAATGGTGTATCACACACAACAGACCGTAACTGGTTTAAGTGTGGAAACCAGCCCAGCTTTAAAGAAGAACTTAAAATGTGCTTATATGCGAGGTAACGTCATTAATATCGACACCACGAAAGTTCGTAGTCGACGCGACAAAATATCGTTTTCGGTTGTTTTAATAAAAGTGTGTCATATAGATCGCATCTATACCCAACTTAATTATCTACCAAAGACGTCGACAAAATGTTCTGTTACAAAAGTACCTAGTTTAACATTAACGGTAGAATTAACTTCGGGCAAATTTCCCTTACGTGCTGGCGAATCATTGGGCTTCTTACCTCAATAATTGTGTAAGCCTGAATAAGCTACGGATGTTCAATTAAAATGCATTCTTATTTTCCTATTCACACGTTATAACTCACAATTATATCTTATTAGGTACTTAATGGCAACTTCGCGTTTGTTTCTGCGCTTTCCCAAGACTTGATTGCACGTTTTGATATTTTCTTTAACCATACGGGTTTATTGATAGCAGAATCTGATATCTGTTAATTTTTTATTATTATTCGAATATTACGTACTGTTATAGTTGTGACTAGTTTTTAAGCTATTGCATAGCTTCTATCGCGGGCCTTGAGCGTGGAGACCGAATCCAGAAATTCCGTAACGAAAATAACCTGACACCCCACGGACACAGACTCCTCTCACCGCTAGATGGCGTTGATAAAAAATGCTATGCAATAGCTTTACCGCGGCAGTCCCCGAGTGCCACACGTCTTTTTTTTTTAATTTTATAAACTTAGCTTTACATAATTTCCTCTCTGAGGTTTAACAGAAATACGAAGATTTCCAAGTGAGTTAATTTCAACTGTGCGTTAATCGGTCATTAAGTATCGAAATGTCTTAGTTCTGGCATAATGTCAAGACTAGACATCTTGCCACTTAATAACTTTTTGATACTTCAAAAGGTAATTTTGTATGAGCCCCCGTACCCCAGAGCCACCATAGTTCATAAATTCATAATGCTACAGTATTGTGAACCTTTTGTTGTCCCAATGGACTTTAATTAATCCTAAGACAGTATGTCTGAATTCACTTGGAGAAAAAGATGTTCGTTAGAAGAACTGATTTTTCCTAACAAAATTAATTCAATATTGATGTAAACTCTTGTAAACTCTGTTAATCTAAGGATCGAATATATTTTTTTCTCCAAGTGAATTCAGACATACTGTCTTAGGATTTATAAAACTACTCTATAAGGGCGACAAATACCCAAATATGTAGTTCAATAATAATACAATTAACTTTGTAACTAAGTCTCAATTCTGAAATATTATAATTTCAGAATCGCAATTCTGAAATTATAAATTCCCAAATTGCCCCCACCGGGAATTGAACCCGAGACCTCCCAAGACTACAGTGCTCACCACTGCGCCTGGGAGGTCGTCAAGAATGAGAAGAAACAACTAAAATATTGCAAAACATTTTACAAATAAATAACTCACTGAACCTTTTAATTAGAAATCTTATTTTCACTCAAGCGAATCTGGGGGCATGTTCGGTATTTATAGGCTAAGTTTTCATAATAGCTCACTCAGCATTGTAAAACATATTAAGGCGCTTCCACCCCATTCAATTCAAAGGTTAGATTGCACGCAATACAATAACACCCTTTCTTTGCTAATAAAACAGTGTCAGCTAAGAAAACGTACTGAAAGGCAAGTAACCTTTGTACAAATGTCAAGCGACAACGCGCAGACGACAGACCTACTTGAAACAAAGGGGGTTATTATTGGTTATTTGTATGTATTTTGCAATGTATTATGTTATAAGTAAGTATAGGTTAATTAGAGTGCTATTGAGTACGCCGGTTCTGAGTTCTGACCCTGTTTTCTCTTTGATTATGTTGGTTTGCCGTCCGATTTGAATATGAGTGTAATGAAATAAACAACTATTTAATAATATACATAATTATAATCTCACAACTAATAATTTCACAATATATTGAAGTGTAGTAATTTTTCATCGTAAAATATTTTTATTACATTTTAAAATAACATCAAAAAATAATACCTAATGCTCCTAGTTATATATTCTACAACTTTAAGGGTTCCTTGTAGTTTTCGTACGGAACCCTAAAAACGTTATAAATACATAGCGTAATTTTATGTTAAACAATAGTAATTCCATGGCGGTCCGTTTAACAAGTTCCCACATAAACTAAAGGAGGCGACAGGTTACAGTACCTAAAGGTGTGCAATAGTTGCACTTAAAAGACATTTAAGGGAAATAAAGACCAAAACAAACAAAACTCGTGGCGAAACTTCTGCACGCAGGATGTTACACTGAAAGCGCGTTTACGCATGTACGATTTGTATTACGTAAGAATGGCGCTAAATGTCGAAGATTCGTGACTGCAGACAATTGATTGCAACGAAAACCTTGCAAAAACTCACATTGATCCGTTACTCTGCTGATGCGTGATTGAAGGGCAAACGAAGAAATCAATAAACCAACAAACAAACACATTTTGCATTTAAAATACACTAGCTTTTGCCCCCGCGACTTCGTCCGCGTGGAATTAGATTTTGGGGTGGAATTTTCAAAAACTGTGACACACGTAGGTACTTCTTTATTTTTAACTGAAAGCTCTAATACCAACTTTGATGGAAACAGCTTGAAAAATGACGGAGTTTCATATAAACTTCCATCCCCTATTTAAACCCCTTAGGGGTGGAATTTCCAATAATCCTTTCTTAGTGTGCGCCTACGTCATAAAAGGAACCAACTGTAAAAATTTCAAGTTTCTAACTTCAGTAGTTTAGGCTGTGCGTTGATATCTCAGTCAGTCAGTCAGGACTTTGAATTTTATATACCTATATAGAAGATAAGATTTTCATTAATTCAAAACGTACTGAAAGTAAGTAACAAGACTGCGGTTTTTCTTCATGATACTCACTAGATTGTTGTTTATTCAGTTGTTCTGTTAACAGAAGATTATTAATGCATTAAATTCGAAATTATCTGTTTATCACGTATCCATAATTATTTATTGGTATTTTACTGGTACATCTCATTGTATTGCTCTACGTCGGGAACAGTTAATGGATTTCGCCGATATTTGACAATCTTGCGTCCGATGCACTAAAAGCTTTTTGACAATTACTCGCCGCCCAATTAAAATTATTTGTCGAAACTCCCCGCGCATTGTTTGTCTGGCCCTGTCATCGGCGTTTTGTATTTTATAGCGTAGTGTATTCATATTAGTATCCAAGTGTATGTGTATGTCAAGTATCCAAGAAACCTTTTCATTTCAGTTAATAAACAACAATATTTTGAATGCCCTTGTTTTCCGACTTATAGCGTCAAAACAAATGCTATGATTCAATACAAGTTTTTATAGTCTTCGCAAAAAATGATATTCAATAAAACATTAGAAAAGGAATCGATAAATAAAATTAAAACTTCGACAATATCTACTGTTTCATAAATTGTGTTACTTATTTTTGCCTAACTGTCAGTTTTGAATTACAAAAATGCACTCACAATAACAGGAAAACGCAAGAAGTAAAGTGGATGATTTAAATGCTGTTTCAATGACATGAAACAAAATTTTTGAAATTGCAACAAAACTATAACTTATAAATATTTCACGTTGAATACGGCGACACATTACGAACAATACAAATAATTCCCAAAATCCAATCATCAGATAGCGTTCTGTTTCGACACTATGAAGTAAGAATAACCTACTTTCGTAGAAAAGCCTGTGAGTATGATATGACTTGTATTAGCTAGTTTTCAAGAAATAAGTCCTAAAATAAATATCATAAAACTTCTTATTTTTAAAACATTTAGGCACACGCATAATAAATCCAGCTTACACTAAGGAGTAAGGACAGTTTTTTATGTAAAATGTATGTTTAACATTTTGCATCGGTGGCGTAAAAGTAAACTCGGCAAATATTTGCAGTTTACGTAAAGCGACCATATTTTATCTCAAGTTGGACTGAAAATTATAAAATGTAAGTTAATGAAATGTAAAATATTCTACTATTTCATTGTAATTTTTAATTTTTCATCATCACCCTATTTTCGTCCACTGCTAGACTTCTAGATCTTACTGAAAGTATGCCACTAATTTAATTTTCCACCTTCCTCATAAATGCATGCACTCACTTCCCGCTATCTTTTTAAGGTCGATGGTCCAACGGGCTGGAATTATCCATACAAATAAATATTTATTGGTGATTTTGAAATAACTCATACCTACGAGTATTAATAGCGGGGGCGATCAAGATATATTAAACATATGGCTTAAGTATCTATTGTAAGCATTCAAAACGCGCACGGTTCTATACAATTAAAAAGAAATAATTTAGGTAACATATTATCCCCATAACTTTTAAAAAAATAGTCGCGGTAAATGGTCACTTGAATATGGATTAAACAAAATTGTGCTTTACAACCTACTCGTATGTTTTGATTGTGTCATAGAGATCACACACAGATTTATAACACTAGATATAAACTGTTATACCTTATAGAGGACGTCAGATAAACGCAGATTCGACAAATCTTCATAAATATGCGAGAACAGCCATTAATCAAGGGTTAATTTAAATAACAAGCTGTTATTCCATCGCAATGCATAGATGCAACAAAGAGCGGATCCCATACATATTTCACACGGTGAGTGCACGCATTGCCCACAATACTGGTAATTGCCAAAAACCAATCATCAGATAGCGTATTGTGTGTCGACGCAGTGAAATACGCCTTCCATTTTAACAGCGGGATATGTGCACGTTAAACTGAATATCTGTCGGAGTAAACTCTGATCGCTTTCCAACTTTGTATTTACAACTTGGAAAAACTATCTATACCTACTCTTCGAATTTTACGTGAATATTATAAAGGCGAAAGTTTATATGAGAATGGTTGGATGGATGTTTGTTACTCGTTCATGTCACAACGATGGACGAATGAACCGATTTGACTGAATGGAGATAGCTCATACCCAGGTTTAACAAAGGCTACATTTTATCCCCGAAAATCAAGGAGATCCCACGGGAATTAAAAAAAAAGACGTGTGACACTCGGGGACTGCCGCGGTAAAGCTATTGCATAGCATTTTTTATCAACGCCATCTAGCGGTGAGGGGAATCCCGTGTCAGGTTATTTTCGTTACGGAATTTCTGGATTCGGTCACCACGCTCAAGGCCCGCGATAGAAGCTATGCAATAGCTTAAAATTTTTTAATGCATGACTAAGGCTAAAATCCATTGACAGCACTGTAACTCAGCTCAGACTTAAGACAGAGTTAAAACGGGACAGATTTATGTCAGAGCATATTTGTGTCTCGTTTTAACCTCTATCTTGAATCTGAGCTGAGTCAGAGCACGGTCTATAGATCTCAGCACAAGTCGCGGGAATCATCTAGTTACTGTATAAAGCAAGAGTAGTATATACGATACATACTCATAGCATGAGCAATCAGTGGTTTGATGGTTTTAGAAAAGCTAGTACTAACCTACGATTAAAAAAACTTTTACCCAGCGATGCTAATCCAATCAATTACAATTTCGTAAAGAACAAATTCTTACACTTGAAATATAGTATAAGCTAAAAATATACCTAACTCCAAAAGCCCCGTGCTAAAATAAAAATATGAATCAATATCAATAAGTTCTTAACTTTAATAAACCTATATTAATACCTAATTTTCGTTTCATAGGTCTCAGTTGAAATATTTCTATTGTGATTCAATTAAAGTTTCGTATCAGTTTCACCTTACTCCATCATTTTGATTCATACGTTTATAATTGGTTTAGACAAGTCCTTCTGCAAGGGATATCTTAGAAGGGTTCCCGCTTTGACTGAAGATTGTACGGGCGTATAGGGTCGTATGAATCCATAGATGTTGCGTCTCCAAGACTAAAGTGATTAGTCAAAGTTTAGACTTATCTCCCACTGTGTCTTTTGTAAAAGCAGTCTCTTAGTCATACTCATAATCATCCTTATCTAAATATATAAAAGGAAATGGTGACTGACTGATTGACTAAATGACTGATTTATCAACGCTCAGCTTCAAGATCGGGCTAAAATTTTGCATACAGATAGCTACTATGAAGGCTTCCTCTAAGAAAGGATTTTTGAATACAACCCCTAAGGGATTGAAAATAGGGATTTGAAAAACTGAACTTAACGTGAGCGAAGCCGCGAGCAAAAGCTAGTTACAAATATAATCGAAAGCTTGTTCGTTTGTTGGTTTGTCTTTTAATCACGCAACAATGGAGCAACATTACATTCCGGAAAAACAGAGAGTTTAAAGAGAGTGGTAAAAATCTCAGTAAAAATTATTATTTTAGCAATCTTTGACATCTTTCTATTTTTTCTTCATATTTGTAAAAAACTACGATGAATATCAGCTAGAATCTTTACTATTTGACCTGAATGTGGGTTTCCAGCTGCTATACAACAATTAAAATAAACTGCGCTCACGGGAATATTAAACTTTCGGTAACTGCCAGTCCCTGGGTTGTCCTAGCCCAAGTTATAACTATTTGACTAAGCTCTAAATAAGTAAACCTTAATAATGTAGAAAATATCAGTTATCTCCCTTTAGCCTAGATATCATGTCCACAGAATTTCAATTCAATAGCCCAATGAAGGAGTTTAATCTCCATTCCAGTTCTATAGTTTTGCATTCATCGGGAAACATCGTTAAGTGCAGTTTTTGATGTATTGAAGGATAAAATCGGTTGTTGTATTAATTTTATTGTCCAATTTAAGTAAACTCTCCCTGGTCTCGTATTTACGTACGTCCCTGTGCAAGCTTATGATTCGGGATACGTCCCGTGAGTGTAAAAACAGAAAATATTCCTCGATGATTAAAATATGTATGATATTTGATATTTGAATCATCGAGGAATCGCTACTCGACACAATTCACATTGTTCGAGATTGCGTAATTAAATAACATGTAGGGCGTAACATTACGTCTTGGAAGGGTTGGAATGGAAATGTTTCGCCAATTATGTGAACATTATCTTCGGAATGGAGGGTTATCGACGTAACTCATATCGAGAATTCTGCACACCCTTTCTGCGAATATCATGTACAATTAAAACTCATATTGGTTGTAATTGATGATAATTATAACTATCTTTAGACTGATCCACTATTAATCGATGTAAACAATGCAAAATACAGAAAAAAAACAAAGGGTTCAAGAGGGATTTTAAAAGTCTATCTCCACGCGGATGAAGTAGTCGCAGACATCAGCTAGTTTTAAATCAAAACAACAATAAAACAAAACTTAGAAATGAAACACGAAATTGATCTAATGACTAATGGTTGAATGGTTTCAGTCTCCATTTTCAGCTCAAATTATGATAGCTAGAATGTTGTTAGCTAGATGTATGTTTGTAATGATGAAACCCAATCTATTCCAAACACTATCACGAATCGGACAGGCGAGTGGCCAGAATCAAATGAATTGTTTTCGGAACAATCGTATCAACGTACATCAGTAGTCACTCTAGGCTATTGTTAGGCTACCTAATGCACCCCAATGACTGTGTTAGCGATACATCAAAACAATTCAATAGAATTTACATACGAAATGCCTAAAGCTTATTAGTTTAGACCTATCGCGAAATTGTTTTAAAAATTTTGCAGTGTTTATTTGAGGTTTCTGTTCAGGATTTTGAAAAATAAATTTTGTTGACTAAGAGTAAAACTAATTTTTAGTGCCAAAGTGCACCTCAAACTTATACTGTTAAAGATCGATGCAATTGTATGGAGATACCCGCACCTGCGATTTAAAAAACAGCGTGTTTTTGTATCAAACTACAGATTTATTTACCGCGCGAAAAAAATTCGCGCGATTTTTTTCGCAGTGCGAAAAGTTGAAATCGGCCCTAGGACCGATCAGACCAGGTCTTAGGACCGATTTCAACAACCTAAATTAAGTCTTTTAACCGAGCGTAATGATATTTTGGCAGATTTTCAGTACAAAACCTGTCAGAACGCCTAATTTATTCTTCGCTCAAACGTCACTCGACGTTGCTGAAATCGAGCTAGAATTTTACGGGGTTAAGTTTACCACGTTTACAACTATCCAGAGTAATCACGACGTTTGCTCGTCCACACTAACTGTAATGTGTAGTGATCGATCTGTAAAGCTCCTAATAAATGCAATCTGCACTGTCGAATGAGCATCTCACCGATGCTATTGTACGCCGGCATTAGACGGAAACCACCCATTACAGACGACCATAGGGCAAGTCCCTGCAATGCAAACACTTCCAATAATGCGTACGAGCCTGATGGACACGTTCTACGACTGGTGTGTATTGAGCTATTGTCGTGTGAACGTTTACCAAACAAGCTATCGAGATCTTCATAATTACTACTAAAAAGTGTTACTCGTCGTCATGAACCTATAATAGGTTCATGCTCGTAGTAGCATCGATATACATACAATATGTACCTAGCAGCTTTTACAGATATAACTGGATTTAACTATCTTTTAGAGCAGACAAATGAAGGTTTATTTTGCAATCGCCGAACAAATATTAACCAGTGACTTTTAATGTTTTGACAAATCACCAGTATAACATCTGTTAAATATCTTTATTATGTGGTTGAAGTTTACTGAAATATGCCTTAAGAGTAAGAATGTCAAAAATTCATAGTTTTCTATTTTTATTAAAGTGTTTACTATTTAGAAGTAAAAACTTTAAAGATAAAAATTAAACAACCAGCGCTATTCTCCGCCTAATCATTTAGCCTAGTTGGTTCACTGTTTATTTAAAAATAATTAAAATCAATTTACTAGTAATAAATTCTGTTCACGCAAAAAGAAATGCATTATCCAGTATTGGAATGCAGGAACGATTACCGCCAACACTTGGGAAACAATTTGGTGGAGAAGAAATCAAAAAATATTTCCTATACACGGTAAATCCTGACCGCAGAGACGTGCAAGCCCGTGCGACGCATACCAGTTGATACGCGTCGCTCGTGTGCGGAATTCACTTACAGAAAGGCTGCTGATTTTACACGAATCTTCTGGACGTTGTTGTATTTTTTCTTAGTCACACATCCATACATTCAAAGTTAATAGGAACATTTTTATCCATTCAAAATATAACTTAGACTAGCTCTTGCCCGCGACTTCATCTGCATGGAATAAGTTTTTTCATTACTCATACACGGAAAGTAGGTCTGAAGTTGCCTGAGAAGCGGGTTGAAAGTAATACTTTTCAGCCCTAGGGAGAATCGTTTTCAACTGACAGCTGTCAAATAATTAAAAAAACTAGTTGTCACATTTTTATTGGAATTCAAATGAAACACGACATACCCGAGTGCATCCATAGACAAGAAGAAAGATAGACTTTATTCATAAAGTTTTTCAAGTTGTTGATTTATGTAAAATGAAGTTCACTCAATTTTCTTTAGCTAATTTCTATTTTTATTTTGACTTTCCTTATATTCGTAATGAAAAGCACAGTGTTTACCTCGGGATAAAGACTTATTTAGTCCCTCGAACTATAGGCCCCCTCGCTACGCTCGGGCGCCAAACCCCGTCTCGGGACTAAATAAGTTACTTTCATCCCTAAGGTAACAATGTACTATTAAAAACCCGCGGGGTCCTTCTGTTTTTCCGGCATAAAAGTCATTCTTTCAGTCCTCAATTATATCTTGCTCCATTTCTGCGTGATTAAAACCAACCAATAAGCAAACACACTTCCGCATTTATAATATTTATTATTCTTAATACTTAAGTTACGATTTCTAATTTGAAACTTTAATAAATGTCTTTACCTTGATAAATGAGAGTTAATGTGATTCCAATCAGAATATCTAGACTTACAAACTAATCCAAAAGTTGTACTAAGATTTCTGTGTTAACTGACATGTATTGTGTTGACATGGCTTGAACCTATATGAGCTTCACAACCTTGCCCATCTTCTACCAAAGAACTGCGAGAATCTCGAGTGATGGCGTCCTTATGTGGCTGAAAATCAGCCTACTCGCCTGAAACGCACTAGTTCAACGTTTCTGAAACGGACCACCAAGGTGTGGAACGCTCATCCGGCGTCCGAGTTTCCTGTCACGTAGGTAGAATTTAAGTACTTTAAAGGCAAGAGTGAGTAGATATCTTCTCGACAAGCGCGCTCCAACCTAGAGGCAGTTGCAATAAGCAATAACAAACAGGCAACAACGGAACTTCCTACATTTAGTAGACATTAATGGGTTGAAATTGCTACAATTTTTTCGCAATTGTGGTAGCATCGGGCGAAGTTATCGGCGAACAAAATTTTCGTTTTCGTGGACGGCGGGTAAATATTTGCAGTTGAACGATGCGGACATGTTTTGCTCGCTTTTTCGGTTTTGTTGCGGCTTAGGAAACATTGTTTCAAGCCTTCTGCATTTTTACATTGCAATTAGATACTTCAATTCAAGTGTTCGTACAGTTTGAGTTGCTGATGAATTAGGTCTCCGAAATAAAATTATGGGTCTCGTAAGAAATCTTAGAGTCAATTGTTGGGTGATGGAAAGAGAAATATGGTCGGTGATTATATTAAATATGATTCGTGATTAAATCAGAAAAATCATAGTAACCAAGACAGGACAAGTCACTGAAGTGGCAATAGATGGGGCACATAGTTTGACGGAACGATAAAATTTAGGGTGCCGAAGAAAGTGCTGGAGTGACAAATAGACAACCTCAAACGAGTTGAATTCAAGCGGCACAAGAGCGAAGCATATGGAAGTTCCTACAAAAGACCTATGACGTCTACCAGTTGAAAAAGAAGAAGAAAATGAAAATTTCATTACGCTAACCTGCTATACCAATCTAATTCGGAAATTAGGATTTCGTCAAGATCATTTCCAATACTCTAGTACTTATTACGGCTTGGCAGCAATACGTGACCTCTTTATCAATGTCCATAATGCTCGGCACGTCACTAGGGGACAACTCCCACATGTATAATATCAACGATACACCACTTACAGCTTACGGTTATTTCCACAAACTTTGGCAGTTTCCTGCCTTAATACTGCAAGACAATTCAAACATCTATGCAACGGTAAAGTTTCAGCAGATCTAGCACGTGTATAGGGAGTCCAATATCAATAATAATATTATTATTGTTTTAGAAAATTAGATATCTTTACTCTATAGTTATTACGTATGGGTAGAAAATGAACTAGAAATAAATAATTGAACTTTAGCGCCCGATATTTCATTATTATTATAGGAAGTAGCCAACATAATTACCAAATTAGCAACTCTTTATCAAACGTCAGCAACAGTAATATAAGAGCTTGTATAAAATAGTTTTAGAGATTAAAGCAACAAAATCATCGATTTACAATTTACTTTGAATTGATGAACGAAATAGTAAACAACTTTAACTGATTAATTATAATTTATCAAACGTAATACTAGCAGATAACGAGAACTATTTAATAATCACTAAGAAATAATTAATTTTTAACATAGGTTAACATCCCTATAAAGTTCAAGTCGGGCAGAATTTTTCCTTTTCTTTGCCGATCTAATGAGTCTGCCTCTTTTATTTTGAGGAAAATTTCAATTTGCGAGGCCACAAACGTACAAATCGGATCAAGGGTGGATGTTCTGGTGAAATGAAGCGCAGTATGGGCTTCGGCCGCGCATGACTAATGCAAATGATTAGATTTGGCCAACTCTGACTGGTCAACTCATCTCTCCCTAATGTAGGTACGCTAGCGCGTACCTACCTACTAACAGCTGGTATTAATAACCTTTCTAATCCAAAATCTACAGATTGAGTATCGAAAATTTAATCCAGATGTGCCACTGCATACCCACTGGTAAAGCATGTCAATTCACGTTCTCGTATATTGAGATTGTAATCTTTTTTTAAGAAATTCTATCAATTGGTAAACTTTTACTACATATCTTCATTAAATTGATCTTCAGTTAGTGATGACTAATCGCATCCAAATCTACTAACTGAATGTCAAAAATTGGTTAACTGGTCCATAGTAAAAATAAACTAGGAACGCGTCGCCCATGCGGATAGTATGGATATCACAGAATAATTTTCATTACAATGCAGTAGCGTCATTTAGTCTCACCTTCCTGTCCTAGTAAAAGTCAATACGTGTAAGGAACAGTAAAGGGCGGCTCTGGGAGATCAAAATAAAAGGCATTACACATTTCACCGCTAAGTAGAAGACGCTGTATCTTGAGTCCCAGGAACACAAATCGACTGCCTTATAAGTAAGGTGTTTTCTGGATTCGTTTAAAATCTTAGCCGACGTTGGTATCGAAGTCTAATTGTTTTAAAGTGTGTTATTCCATTGTTTCGATCGGAGGATGCCTTTACCCTTTGAGTTTTAATTAATACTCAGTGCCAAACGTGTATAATATTAATGATAGGTTACTAAGTGACAATTTCACTATCGCCGAGTGATGTTCAAGCGAGGAATTATGACAGTTTTTGTATTGAAAATCTTTCTCATCAACGTTATACTGCTTCGGTGAAATTGGCCTGAGCGATATGGACTTAAATGTATTCAATTTAAATAATGAAAGACCATTATTATTGGATCGAAACAATCGTTACTTTACTGATGTCATTAATATATGTGGAACCAAAAACTTATTAATGTGCTTAGTTAGAAATTCTGTACAGTCCATGATGTAACCAATCATGCCTCCTGCCGCTAAAAACGCAGGAATAAGAAGCAGTCATTGGATGGAGAATGGCTTTGCGATTATACATTGTAGTCAGTACTTTCTGAAGATACTCCGGTGCTTGAGTGAAACTTATTACGAAGATTTTTTTAGGGAGTATGTGTGCTTTTGGTGGAGCGTTTTTCTTGCCCGTTTGCTTGATCTTCCTGCGTTTTAGTGGCGAAAGGATGGGTGTAAGATCATTATTGGAAGAAAGTGATTATATCGCCGGTGTCAACACATGCTTTTTAATACCCGGTGATACCCGAGCTAAATCACTACACACTACTTATACTATTCGATTAATATTAAACTTTCTAGTTAACGGGATAGTAGTAGTACGTAATCTTGAAAATAGTTGTGAGTTACACTTTGATAGAGTTGTAAATTAAACAGTTGAGAAGAAGTAGATAGGCAGTTTTAATATAGAAAACATCTGTATGGACGACGTTTAATTTAGCAAAGCATCATTCCCTGCGCGATAACGAAACGAAGCTAAGTCCCGGGAAGGTTTCACAATGTACGTGGCTGTGTAATTACAACTTCTATAATTACAAAGTTGTAGCAAAGAGCACATACAGGAACGATGCTAATCAACGCCCTATTCCGATCCAACGTAAAAGTAATAAATATGGAGCGCTAATAAAATCTCAGTAAAGGAAATAATAATAAAATATTACAAGCCTAAGATTTTGTCTAATTAATTTTGTATACGCTAAGGGCGCCGTCTTGGGAGTAACATACAATGAAACGAAACTGAAGGTGGTAACGCGATCCGGCAACTCGCTAAATTAGAATTTATGATTGTATGTGAAATTGTTAGAAGACGGTTTCAATATACTCGATGTACCTACGTACCTACCTGTAAAATACGATCAAGTTTGTTTACGTCTTTGTGTGTCTTCCCTGTTGAAATCTCAATAGCTCATCGATAACAGGACAATGTTTACAATAACCTTATCAAAAGGAAAAATTATCTTAAAATTAATTCTTATTAAATAAATACTCATCGTCGTGTCTGTTTGATTCAACCCAGAACCCAAGGCTGGGTCTCTTTCAACAGTAGTTATGTTTCTGTATTTAACCTTCTATGGATTAATGATTCATTTTGAGTATTCGGAGAACCGGCCCTAATGTTTTGCCTCATTGTTTAAAGTGCCCCTATAATATTGTAAGTGGATGGCTTACAACATTTAATATATAGTATAATAAGAAGTTTTCTAAAAATATTGTGCTGAATAGATTCTATTACCATATTGTTTTGCGATGCGACAGTGAAGATTTTGCTACGATCGAATTGTCGATTTCGCTACAATCCACTGCACGCGCCATGTGCTGGCCGTATCGCGTCTGTAATCTGATACTAACTTGTTGCTCATACGACAGTTACCTATATCATTTGTTACCTATCTACCTATTTCAACTTTGTGTCTATGAAGTTAAAAAGAACTTAAAAACAAGAGAAGTCTATCGAGAGCTCCCAAACACGCCCCAAACGAAGTTTGACTTCGGGCGCGTTTCATCCGCTGGAGTTCGGTTTTTAAAAATACCGCGGGAATCCTCTATTTTTTGCGAGATAAAAGGTAGCTTATGTCTACAAATCCTTTTAACCTTGTAACCATGCAAAAAACCGCTGTCTTACTGCGTGATTGAATGATAAACCAACTAACAAACACTTTCGTCTTTATTATTTATATTAGTAACGATTGAATTGTATATTTTGAGCCCGAATAAATTTGAAACTACTGACGAATACAGGCACAGATCTCTAGAACGTTTCCAAAAATTTTCTTTGAGTTTAATTCATTGTTTAGTATTCAAATAAGAATTATACTTCTTGACATGGGGTGCGATCAAATATACTCGTCGTGTCTTAATTGTTTATTATCGATGTTACTTCAACTACATATTTTGATAGTGTTGTCCAATCGATTAACACGAGTTCAGGGATTTTGATGTAGTTTCGTCACAGCGCGATCGGGTGGCCGTATTGCCCAGTGGCAGTGAGTCATAACTCATACTTGTGCAGTTTTGAGTGCCAACTCCCAAAGCGAACCGGCACGCAGCGTCGGCTCACTAGTTCATGCGCTCCAGTGGGCAATTTGGAAAATGTACCGAATTTGAGCACTCGCATTAAGAGTATATTCAATTTTACTAAGTAAAATTGGTTGAGTTACAAATTTGGAGCTGCTTTAGGATAATCACAGCGGGGATTTACTCACGTTAGTGCACGCTATCGCTATAGTGTTATTATTGTTAAATGTGCAATGAAATGTTTATATTAAATACTCAATATTATGTCACTCTCCAGGTCCTCAACCATACCAATCCAAAATCTCGTCCGTCCATAGTTCTGTTGCAGTGTGATCGAAGGACAAACCGGCATTTATAATATTAGAAATAGGTGTGAAAAAAGGGAAAGATAGAATTACTTTCTCTTTTATAATATTAGTGCGGATTAAAGTTGTACATGAATAATAGGTAGGTGCTCTAATAATATCAAATGCTCCGTTAGCGTCAAACTCATTAATTCAATACAGAAGATTTGCTTCAAATATCTTCAAAAGCGATTAAGTTATAGATAGGTAAATAAACGTCGAAATAATCCTAAGTAATACAAAGCGAATGAAATAGGCGGAATAGCAACCCCTTGTAAACCGGATTTGATGAAACAACAACACCGAGTGGCATCTTCATTAAAGGAAAAGTTTTTAGAATTAATTATACAAATAAACAGTACGACGGTAATGCCCTAAACAGAATCAAAGTTATAATTTCCTTAATTATTATTCATATCAAGAACTTAATAAATAATTTTCTTAATTTAATTAAATTCATGTATTTTGCTTTTAAATGTACCTACCTACTTATTATATTCCAATGACACGTCATCCTGTCTGGGTGCTTGCAAGATAATACAAATAATAAAATTATGAATTAAAATATTACAAAATAACAATATTATGACTTTAATACAATATTACAATCTACCCAGTCAGTTATTTAATCATTCCTTATAGAGTTTATACAGTTCAAATAAATACGATTAAAAGTTTATAAGTATCTAAATAGTATGCTTATATTGATATTCAAAATTATTTTATGATAATAATAATGAAATCGGGATTTCGATATTCTATATTTGTAACAAAGGATAATGAGATCCATACGACGACATCTAGATGAGTCGCAGAGAGCCGGATACAGGACACGCGAGACCAAAGCCTGTAGAAGCCTATGCAAGAAACCTTTATCCAGCAGTGGATGTCTATCGATTGATAAAGAAGAACACACCATTACAGCCCTATTGTTTTTGCCTCCCCGTGCCACGGACGTAGGAAATTCAATAATAATTGAACTTGTGCCCGGTAGACCGCATCCGTTATCTTGGGGAAATTGCTTATTGATCTCAGACATTGCTCTCCGCTACCGGTTCTAATTGTGAATTTGTTGTCACTATTATCAATATTCATCAATATTGTTGTCACTTTTTTGTTATAGTTGTCACTGTTCATCAATATTATATTGACACTAGCTCTTGCCAGCGGCTGTGCTCACGTTAAGTTCAATTTTCCAAACCCCTATTTTACTGCCTTTATGCCAAACAGTCCGATCCATCCAGTGGAATTTTCAAACACTGAACTTCACGCGGATGAAGTCTCAGAGAAAAGGCCAAAAGGCAAAAAAGGGTTAAAATAATTTAAACTAGAATATAATAGAATATCGTTTATTCATTGACATTTATAAATACAAATGAAATAGGTACACGTAAGACTTACACATTACAATTTCTTAAAATATAACTCAACTAGTAAAATGGTGATGTTTGAAATATTGCAAGTAAAACGTGTAGTAATTACAATCGATTCACTTATAACGGACCCGTGATTATTTCAGCGAACGCAAGTCGATGCATTGGATCGACTGTAACTGCGATGTCGATTGTGGTAATAAACTGTTGACGTTAGACTACGGCCATTAAGAGCTTTGTTTACGGACCACACACGAGCAGACGTCGAAGCCATTGAAACCATATGATTTGATTGCAGGATATCGTATTTATGCTGCTAATATCATATTTAGACGACTAATTTTGAATCAGCTACAGTATCTTCATGTTCTCGAATTGAAATTCGAGTGTAGGTAAACACGTCATGTCTGCTTTTGGATGTGTTGCCTTTAATTTAATGCGTTTGTTGCTTTGTTCTTAATAATTATTATTATCATCAGCATTTTGATCAAGGGTTTTGTAATAAAAGAAAAATAGAGCGTGTCTCTACTTTTAATTTATAAATGGCCACTAAGCTTTACCATCTAAAACGACAAAGCTGCCAACATTTTGTGTAGGTACTATGCCCAACTATGGGTTTGTATCTTAGGTTGGCAGCGATTAGTTCAGCTGAGTTTTTATACGTATTTGGTTACAAAAAAAAATTGCACCTATTATAAATATGCAAAATTTACTCTTCTTCACAGTGATTAGTCTGGTAAGTATACATTTGATTCTTTAGCTTCCAAAAATTGAGAACTTGAACTGTTTTATTAAAGAGAAGTAACAAACTTAATTTCTGTAAGAAAAACTTGGCGAGCGATGGAGAGAGCTATGCTCGGAGTATCCTTGCGAGATCAAATCAGAAATGAGGAGATCCGTAGGAGAACCAAAGTCACCGACATAGTTCAGCGAGTTACGAAACTGAAGTGAAAATGGGCGGGGCACATAGTTCGAAGAGCTGATGGTAGATGGGGTCCCAAGGTGCTGGAGTGGCGATCCCGCACGGGGAAGCGCAGAAACGAGTCGCAGGGAGCCGCTGGATTCAGACGGCGCAAGACCGAGACCTATGGAGGTCCATGCAAGAGGCCTATGTCCAGCTGTGGACTTCTATTGGTTGATAAAGAAGAGGAAAAAGAAGAAGAATTTATCAGTTGCATTTGCTGTCGGCCAATTTGGAAAATTGCGACGAAAAAAATATTTTGTTTGCTCTCTGTCTAGCACAAAATGTACGTAGTCAGTAAAATCAATCTTGTTTTCGTGTAAACCGTCCGGCGGGGCGTGAAAGATGGCTCCGTTACTCTCATTCGGTAGCAAACAGTCGTTTTCTGTTTAAGCTCTCATTTTATCGAGTTATTGGTTTTTATCGAGAATTCGTCTGATTGTTTATCCTGTCCGCTGCGCTATTACGGACTTGTTATTACCCACTTACTTCAAGAGTTTATCCGACATAGGATTAGATTTGCTTTTTCGATTCCGTATTTATGTATCTTGAATTTTATTACTTGGTTTTGGATACGAATAATTGAATGATTACTAACTTTTCATTTGCAATTTTACTGTTCAAAATAAAGAGGCGTAAACATAGACTTATTCCATTAAGATCGATGGATGTAAAGAAATAGCATGAAATCTAGATAATATGATATAGGATTCCTGACCAGACGGCGCATCTGCAAAAATGAATTATTTCGGGCCCACTCAACCCCGTCATAATCGAATCATGTGAGCAGAATCGATTTATGGAAACCCTTTTCCCTTGTTGATTATATTCGCACTAATAAAATTTAATATATTTTAGTTGAAATATCTCAAATCTGATTTACCTTGCTAACTACTGATAAAGTCAGTTGACATTGAAATATTTTGTAACTAACTTTTAGGAACTCCTTGAAATTTAAAGATAAAGATAATTTTTAAGAACACTTTAATATTCAAGGCAACCTAACTTCGACTAAGAAAGTCTATTTGAGTGATATAAATATTAATAAAATGAGTAAGTAAATAATACTTACATATTCCACTTTGTTCACCTAGGTGATCTAGTTTTCTGCAGAAACTATCAATGTATATAGTACAACGCTTATAAATTTTTCATTCATAGTGGTTTTAAAAATATTCCGGTGCCAGAAATTGAGAGTAGGTTCCGAAAGCTGATACATTGATGTGACGAGGGTGGCCGGATTGTTTTAAAAATAAATTAAAAAATCAAATTAATTGAATCTCTTAATATTGCATCGATATAAAAGACCACTCCACGTGCACGGTTTTATGAATTGACTGATAAAAAATTGGATACTTACGCACAACAGAATGCTTTTCGTTTAATTACTCACGGAAAATTTACTCAATAAAAATTTTGCAACCTAACACGGCCAATGTCGGTGGTCGTTTATACACATTGTGGAGCCACTTTACGTTTTTATTAAGCTTCTGTTTACAACTGACATTTTAATACAATAGTTATGTGCACTTAACATACAAGTACATAAAGTGAGGTCTAAAATCTTCGTATCTTTTAACATTTTTGTTAAGCAGCAGAATGCTAATAAAAATATGGTCACTGAAAACTGCCTTCTTTTGCATAATTTTAGTAGAAAATGAATTGATAATATTTGTCATCATCTCATTCACTGGACGTACATAAACTACTAATAATAGGTTAGACAAGGATCGCCACAGAATACGATCTTGTGCCGCTTAAGGCCAGCGAATGTACGCAAGACCTCAATTCCTCCGTCCATCTAGTGAAGGTTTTCCGATGATGATGTGGTCTTATAACTGCGAGGTCTCGAGTTCGATTCCCGCGGGCGCAATTTGGGAATTTATAATTTCTGAATTGTCTCTGGTCTGGTCCGTCCCCTATACGACGAGCAACCAAGCTATATAGCGTTCCGACACGATGGACGATAGTATGTAGAAACAGATAACGGGTATGAATTGAATGTGCACTGCCATACTCCTTCCAAGTTAGCCCGCTACCATCTTAGACTGCAGCGTCACTTATCATTACGTGGAATCGCGTCGAGGACTATCTATCTTGTCATCGAATAAAAAAAGCATTTGGCAACTCCCAACTCCATAATATAATGCGCGCCATTTAAATTAATAAACTGTCGGCACCTGTTAGTGTGTACAAATGGTCCGGACATACGTTTCCCGGCCTGGTTTCCCGACAGGGGCGATTCGCGCCCCCATGATGAATTCACCTTTTATTTTGTCCCACTTCACTCGATTGAGAGTGATTTTTGAGCGTGAATGGGCAGCCAGTGTAATTTGCCACTGACAGGTCGAAATGCGCATTGAAAGCTATAAAGGACTGGACCAAACTCAATCACGGTTGTTTTTTGTTTGGGCCCAAGTAAAACGGAAAAGTTTATAGCGAACATTGTCGGAGTTGGGAAATTTGTTTTTTATGTTCAATTCTTACCTACTCGCACTCTATGTTTTTGTTTTTCCAATAATTGTTTTTCTAGTAAAAAATAATATTTCTAGACTTTGCTCACGACTTCGTCCGCGTGGATTAGCTTTTTAAAATCTCGTAGGAACTCTTTGTTTTTATTATTCAGTAAATATAGTAAGATAAAAAGTAATCTATAACACTCTCCAGGTTCTCTATCACTCTCACTATCCCCATAAAAAATCATGTCACGTTATCTTTTGCGCCGTTGCTGTGTGATTGAAGGATAAACTAAGAAACACATTTTCACATTTATAAAATTAGTATGCCTAGGGATACCTAATCAAAAATCTGAAAAGCACATTCAAAAACATAATATTAAAAGATTTTGCCTTTCAACCCAACAACACTAACTCATTTAAGTTTCATAGACGAAGTTAGTTCGCAATACCATAACAAAACTTAGAATCTTAGCGAAACATTCGAGCTTTGCCCCTTACGAATAGTTGTTAGACAATAAATTATTTAATAACCCTCGGCCCTTACCCGACCTGTGCACTTAATCAGGGAATATATTCGACGGAATCGCCTCTTTAGAAACAATTAATTCGGTCTTGATTAGGGACGTTGCACTTACAAGATGTCTTTGCGGCGGTGTGTTGCCTAATAGACGTGGGTTGGCAGGAGACTAAACTTGACAAAACTATTATAATACTAAAGCTTTCGCCTGCGACTACTTCCGTGTGGAGTTAGGTTTTTTGGAAAAAAACCCGCGGGAACCCTGTTTTTCCGGGTAGCGTATGTCATCCTCCAATAGGGTTGCCAGATTTTTTTTCAGCCTATAAGGGACAAATGGTTAAATGGGCAAAAAAATACGGGATTTCAGTTTTTTACCCGGGAAAAATAAAAAACAAAATTATTTAGTGTAATTTTGTATTGTTTTTTATATTTTAACGAGGATCGAGTCAGTTTTAACATTGTCATTCTGACACTAACACTGTTATTGGTCGATGCGGGCTGCGAGTGCAAGTTAGTAGCGAGACGAGTACGCTTTACAAACGTTGCGTGTGTGACGTAGATCGATTTCATAATGAAAAACGACGTACGGTTCAAATACGGGACAGAGTCAGTCCCGCCGGGACATTTTAAACTATGCCTAAAATACGGGATGTCCCGGGAAATACGGGACGTCTGGCAACCCTATCCTCCAAATCCTCAACAAAACTTGCATGTGACCCGGGAATCGACCTCGAGACCTTGTCATTCGCAGTCGAACATGCTGACTACTGAACTAACGAGGCAGTTACAATAGAATAATAATTGGTTTGCTTATACCCGAGAAGCGTATCTTCAAAGTTTCGAGTTTCAAAGGTAAAAGACGTTTAATTATTCGTCCCAAATGACCACCGCTGACCGCTACACTACAGCTCTAACAACAATCGGTTCTTCAGACAACTACCTAACCGTATTATATTTCAATTGAATTACTCTACGAATGCTATGTTAGAATTGCTGTTTATCACGACTTAGCTGAGACGACTTCGCGTGAATTTATTTTCAATAATCCCGTGGAAACTATTTGATTCTACAGGATAAAAAATATCCTATATCACTCTCGAGGTCGTCAACTATACCTACCCATGCAAAAAATCGTGTCGATCAGTTGCTCCTTTGCAAGGTGATTGAAGGACTACAAACAAACACACTTTCGCATTTATAATATTAGTAAGGATAAACCAGACATTTTTTTTCTAATACCTATTTATAATTTATTTAATTTTTAGGTTTTTTATTTTAAATGTGAAAGTATTTGCTGTAGATTTTCTGGCTGGCCTTTAATCACACAGCAACGGAGCAACGGATAAATGTGATTTTTTTCACAGGTATACCTTATTATTCCGGAAAAAACAAAGGATCCCTGCAGGATTTTTAAAAACCTAACTCCACGTGGATAAAGTCGTGGATAGAAGCTGTTTGACAATATTTGGCAAATTAAGCTGAACTATAGTTTGCAGAAAGTACTTATGCAATTAATATATGTAGTAAAAAAAACAGACAAAAGCGTTCAATCGAAGTTCAAACTTTCTATGAAATAATTCACTCGCTGCTTGCGACAGATATTTAAAAACTTTTCCCTCGAACAAAATGCGACAAGGGGTTACCCATTTGATGTCCAGGGTCGGTGAAGTTCGAACGCTTTATTACTGTGTCCGGCTTTAAGTGGGTGTAAAGTTTCAACACCCTTTGATTTACTTCCCGTGCGGGGGATAGGTATACTTCCAATTGGACAAATTTACTTCAGTCCTCCACGTTCAGCATCATATGGCTCAATATTTTCCTACGAGTATGTCATAATTCCAATCCTGTCGTTTTGGTTGTGCTAACAATATTCACCAAGGGAATAACTAGGAATACTAACCGCATAATGGACCCCACAATTATTACTCTAATGCCTCAAAAGGACTACCTTAATCCCCTAATCGGAAGCCAAACTAACGTGGCGCCGTCCCGCATAGAAATATCTTAAATTGGCAACACGGTCCGGCGGCCCGTCCATAAAACATCTTAATGAGTACAGCCAGCAGCTGCGAAGCCCCATATTGCCGCTCTCATATCCATGCAAACTACCCGCCGACTGCGTCTTAGCGGGCTTACTTTCCTCCTCCGTGTTTACAAGTCGACAACTAATTTGTTGCAATATGTGCATAGGACAACATTATGAGCGCTATCTCCGCAGTGCGTGTCTTGCATACGTTTACCTCCCGCCGTACCGAAACGTTACTCGACCTGACCCTTGAGCGGTATCCCTCCTATATTCAAATTCACTCCGACCGGCCATTTGGACACGGATTTGTTATAAGATTAAAGGAAGATTTCACTTGTGAAACAATATGGCAACCGATTTACATATTTCGTTTCCTTATTAGTTTCGGGATATTTGTTTTGGGGCCGCCGAATTTACATCCACTGACCGATTAAATGGCCCTTAGGCATCTTTAATGGGGGTGCCGCGTGGTCGTTGTTGGCCTTAGCAAATGTGTGCTTATGGGTAATTGAATATTTTATGGGCTGGAGTAAATTTAGTGCAGAAACTTTATTGATTTCTAGTTCGCATTGCGTTTTCACTAGTAGAGTTTCGTTTTGCGATTGAAAATATTTGAATAGATTTCAAGTACGTACTCGTCGAGCTGAGTCAACGTTGACTTTTATATCTCGCCTTTTCAGTTGTCGCATGTGTTTATCGTGGGCATTTATCTGTTGACTGTTTTTATTTCGCGGTTGACATTTACCCTCTGTTTCAACAAACTCATCCTGTTCCCGACGAGTTTCTTTCATTCGCTGTACGAGTGCTCGCGTGCATTACCTCTATTCAAGTCGAGATAGCTTCACTTAGTTTCCTCTTTTTCAGTGCGGCCGGGTTAATTTCTGCATCTTTATTATTCGAGTGGCCGGTATACGGCGTAGTCTAGTCAGTCTGGTAGCGTAGATTGTGTGGCGGAAAGCAAACTTGAATTGTTGGTCGCGTGGAGGTAATGAACGCACGGGTGGGACATGGCGTGCTGCTGGAGGCGTCTGTTGGAGCGAGAGGCGCGCCGGGGGAGCGGGCGGCGAGGGGGGGCACTCCTAGCAGGGGGAAGGGAGGATGCAGCGCGTCCTGTATGCATAGCGCCGCTTCCGCATTCGTTAATGCAAAAGCGGGCACAGACTTCAGGTGTACATTTTCAGCGCTTGTGTGCTTTATACTCGATGCTAAGGCGCGCGTCTTTGTGAAATGTTAAGCCTTAATTATTATTACATTTTATCTCGTCTATGCTTTATGTTCCTCGCCGGGTTTTAAATATAAGAATACGCGAAGCTGGAATGGAAGCTGTTCACGTTAGTAGTTTCAAACGCAATTATGGAAGCAGACGCATAGTATTAAAATACTCAGCGTAAGATTGATGTTATTAAATTCCTTTTCTTGTTTCCATTCCTTTCTGATTCTAATAAGCATAAAAAGAATATCCAACGGCTTAACAATTCATTATTACATTCATTCATTTCGGGTTCATTAAAATCGCATTAGGATTAATTTTTCTCGTCCCCGTTTTAATTTGCAGTTTGCCAAGGGGATCTCTGGCCGGCTGCAATCACCCAGTGTCAATATTTGCTGAATGTTACCTGCGCCTATGTTTTATGATATTGTACGGAAAGATGAAAAATTTTCACGGTTTTATTTGACTTATCTCTTAGTTTTTATGAATCGTTTATGATATCGCTGAGCCAGCAAGTTTATTTCAAAACTGTCGGGCTTTTTTATGATTACTGTACCAACTAGTTACAATACTAGAGAAATTAGCTTTACAGAAACAAAATTTTGTTGTACTTTGTATAGTCTATAGACTGTACAACTATTGCTAATTAGATGATTGAACCCCCAAGTTTTGTAGCTAATGAATGAACATTTATACCAAAATGTAACTAATAATTATTTTTCATCCAATTATTACTACGTAATTAATCTTTATTTGTAAAATGTTATTACTACACTTGCGTAAATATTTATTAAGTGTCATCCCTAAATGAAATGTCCAATATGTCATAAATAATGATTAAATGTTTTTTGTCGGCCATAACGATTAACGACTAGACGTCCAATTTCAGTAATATCAAGTCGACACCATAATAAAAACGAAACATAAATATTATATTAGGTGTAATAATAACCAACTATACTTGATAGATGTCTTGTAAATAATTAAGTATCAAGAAAATACGTAAAGAAGGCTAGTTGACCGTAGGAGTCTTACGTACCTACTACTGTCGATTTGACTTTAGATATTGGTTAGTACTTGGTTAGTAGGGTCAGATGTCCAACAATGAAACAGTGGTACACAATAAAACACTGTGATATTTCTAAAATTCTGCGTTGCCATTTCGTGCATTATATTGCGTTAGGACACTCTCGTGGACCCCCCGCCCTAGCCCAATTTGCATCGACGCCGCGTGCAAGAAGATGTGTTTGCGGAGCACTTTTGGTTTTTTTCGACAAAAAGTAAGTATTTTTAGCATTCTTTATAGATTTTTTACTAAAGTATGGTTGAAAATTTCATAAATTTCATGATTAATTAGCATTACACACATTTCGTAGATTAATGTGCAATAAATTATATCTTAAACTGTTACAATTTAGTGGGTAAAAAATTGAGATTAGTAAAAAAAACCTTAGGTAGTTCACAATGAAACAGTTGCACAGTAACACAATGAAACACTATTTCAATGTGTATCATTTTATTTTATTGTGTACCGTATAATTGTACATACATAATATCATGTACTTTCCGGGCAAATTAATAATTTTTGTGGCTACAAATTCACAAATTAATCTTATTAACATTAAATTTTTTATAATACCAGTAATAGTACTGGTAACCTGATTAAAGTTAATTAAAAATAAATCCTTTTGTGATTATTAACTCAAGCATTTTTTTTTATTCACCTACTCCATAAATTACACAAAAGTCGAGACAATACTATTAATGTTTCATTGTTGAATTTGTGGTGTTTCATTGTGTACCACCACTGTGGACACCAATGAAACATTTCCCATTTTTTAGTTTATAATTTTTTGCCGATTGATTACATATTAATTAAAAAAATTGTAAATGAAATCCGATGCCGAATAAAATTACCTACACACCTGTAAAAAATTAGACTTCTATCTGTAAAAACAAAAGGTGCATGAGACTTTGAATTTTTTGTGTTTCATTTGTTGAACACATGACCCTACTTATTTTTCTATTTCTCTTATGTCGTGTGTTCTGTTTTTTTTTATTTTGTTTTGCATTTTTTCTATAAATAAACTAAATTAACTGGTCTATAAAATGATAGCACTAAACTTTTCAGTTCTTGAATGTTGTTTGAAAATTATAAATATATTATTATAGTAGGATTTTTGTTGTTTTTTTTTTTAAATTTTCTTTTAAATATTTCTGTCGAAGTTATAATATTCATGTATTCAACAGATGCGTTTCGATTTTCTATCGCAGGAATCGAATGTAAATCGATATTTTTCTCAAACCGTTGCACTGAAGCCTCACGATATCATCATTTGCACGCGACATGGCCCCTTCCAAACATCTACGTTATTAATTCAGGCATATTAATAAAGGTGTCGCGTTACGACCACACTCGTGTCGCAGGAAGCATGGCCCGGTGAGCCATTCCGTCCAAAATATTACATTCGATCCCGAATTCATTATTTTTACTAGGAATCCGATTCCAATTTTTTTGCTCATCGCATGAATGGTAGAGTTCATAGAAGTAACTTTTTGGTGACAGTAAATTTTGATTGAACACACTAATATTATAAAGGCGACAGTTTGTATGTGTGTGTCTATGTTTGTTACTCTTTCACGCCACAAGGAACGAACCGATTTGGTTGAAATTTAGAACAGAGAAAGACTTATAGTCTTGAATAACACATAGGCTCTTGATAGGCTCCTGATTTGGTATAGAAATAGCTCATACCCAGGATTGACACATAAGTTACATTTTATCCCGGAAAATGGAAGAGTTCCTGCGGGAATTAAACAACCTTAATCCACGCGGACGAAGTCGCGGGCATCACCTAGTATTTTAAATACACTCAGAAGTACATAAGAAGGCTCAGGGTCACTTAGAGGGCGATGGTGAGAGGTATGCTCGCAATATCTCTACGAGATCAATTCAGAAATGAGGAGATTCTAAGAAGTAGAAGATCGTTTTGTGTTCAAAATCTGTCAAAAAGTGCAAGATTCTTCGTTTAAACACTCGAAACAATGGTGAAATTAGCACTAAGTAGGATTTCTTTCCGGAGATCAAGGATTTTACTATTAAAAAGATTAAATTCAGTGTTATAAATATTTTTACAAGCAATAAAGATGAGATTGGCTTCCGAATTGAGATGGACGTGTCAGGGCGTAATACTCGCACCTATCGACTATATTGTGACGACAATCACCGTTAAAGTTACAAGTTTATTGATATTTCCCCTAAACGTAGCTACTCTTTTATCCGACTACAAAGCTAAAAGGAAGGGTTATGGTTTTAGCAGTCTATGTATGTATGTATGTTTGTATTTACGTATGTTCCACTAAATTACTGAGCGGATTTTGATGATTAAGGTGTGATTTCGCAGTGATACATTTTATACGAACAAAATATGAAGGATGTTACATCCAATTTCCGTAGTCGGGTTTTTAATTTATTTCCTTCTTTGCTTATCCAGTCACTATCGACATCACAGTCGCCTGCGACAAGATTAAAATCAGTTCTTAGGCAAGTCAGTACTGACTTGACACTGCCATGCCAGCGTTACTGTCGACGTCATTACTAGTTTATTTTCACTTAGAAATTCCTCTTCTTCTAGCTTTGAGGATCGTAGATAACATTTCCTTCACGATGGTGCGCCATTTCTCTGTTGGAGGTCGTACGGAAGACATTGCAGAAGGGCGTGTCGACCGCTTCTCTTATCTGGTTGAGCCAATGACTCGGGCTTCGTCCGTAGATCCCTTTTCTCCAATCTTGCAATTCACGACGGCTCATGGCTCATGGTTGTGTGTGTGTCGTATCTGTATAAGTGTGAGCGAGAGCTTGCTCGCGCCTTCCCGCACACTTACGCAATGTGCATGTACACGATGTAACCACAAGTAAAGCTCACGCGCCCTCGTGAATTGCAAGAACTATACCATGAGTTTCTCGATGCTGCTCGCGGTTTTCCTAGCAATTTGGCCGGAGTAGTCGAGCACCCGCCGCAGACAAATGTTGGATGAATACTTAGAACTTACTGTATTTTTTAGTTAAAGTAAAATAAAATAAAACATAGCAGTTTTTTTTTTGCATAAAATCAGATCCCAATATCGCGCTTCATTTAATCTAAATAAATGTTTTCGATGAAAAAGACAAGATATGAATCAATTCGAATATAATGGGATTCCATGAAAGAGATGATGATATCGAAATAGCGCATTTTTTGTTTTACAATATTTAGGTAAAAACGAGAAAGCAGAGGAAAACTTGTTGTCATTGTTATTGTAAAGTATAAAAATACATCGAAAAGGTGGTCTAATCCGTATTAATCTGTTTTTATGGTTCCGTATCAAATTGGTAAAAAAACAAACGCGTCCGTCTGTTCATCTGCCACAGCTGTTATTTTCAATAACTTAACTAAAATGCTATCGATGGAATATTTTTCAATAATGCTTGTCGACGTCATAGCAAATGAAAGAATTTCAAAATATTTTTATTTTCATTGCAAAAGGGGTCAATACGGTAGTCAGAAATGCTATGTTTATGCCAATATGGGTGTCTAAATTTTCCGATGGCCGGGCTTTCTATGTCAAATTTTGTCATCTGGAACGGCTTTATTTGCACGTTCTAAAACTTTTTTTTAAATTTCAAATTAAATAGTTCGCATAGTTACAATATTATTTATTATTTAATAAATAAATAGAATAAATAAATAAAAAACTATACGTTTCCTTTCAAGGCACAGATTACTCAGTATACGCAAGTCTAACTCTCCCTTATCAAGTTTTTTTAAGTTTAGTGTCCAAAATAGGTAGCATCGGGCCGGGGGCTGCAATATGGAATCCAGCATTTCACGCTCCGTAAGCTAACCGTATCGATACGGATATAATAACCAGTGGAATGGTAACTATAAAGAGAGATTGTATTTTTTACTAACGTCGTATAGTCGGAATGTTCGACCGGCCCTTTGATCGGTTTGATAAAACTGCCTGCAATTTTCTTCCTTTATTTTTTTTCATAAAAATTTTCTTTGCCGTTATTGAATGAAAAATAAAGAATGGAATGTTGTGTTTAAAGATGTGCTACACGTTCTTTGGTAGTGTATTTCCGCTTGAGTTAACACGAAGATTAGAGAAATTTTAGGTTTTCGCACAAAATTGAATTAAGTCCGAAATGCTTTCGAATAATATAATAGCTATATTATTTTGAATAACACATCATTTAGAAAGTGAAAATCTGCTGATGGTTAAGTGAACGTTTAGTTATTTATCGTTATCTATCAAGATATTCAAAACCAAACAGATGACCATCAATACCGATATTAGAAAGTGATATTTAATAATTAAGTATATTATGTCGTCAAGCATGTCGGTAACTTTGGCTCCCCTGCGGATGTCTTCATTTCTGAAGCCTTTTTATGAGGACCATAGTTAGCGACCACGTTTTCATAATTAGCCATCACTGGAAAGACGCACTATCCAAAGATTTGGATCTACCTATTATATAATAACTAGCTTTTGCCCCCGCGACTTCGTCCGCGTGGAATTAGATTTTGGGGTGGAATTTTCAAAAACTGTGACACACGTACTTCTTTATATTTAACTGAAAGCTCAAATACCAACTTTGATGGAAACAGCTTGAAAAATGACGGAGTTTCATATAAACTTCCATCCCCTATTTAAACCCCTTAGGGGTGGAATTTCCAATAATCCTTTCTTAGTGTGCGTCTACGTCATAAAAGGAACCAACTGTAAAAATTTCAAGTCTCTAACTTCAGTAGTTTAGGCTGTGCGTTGATATCTCAGTCAGTCAGTCAGTCAGTCAGTCAGTCAGGACTTTGAATTTTTATATATATAGATTATACCATAAGTGACTTCTGGACGAAATAAATACGAGTATTCGCCCATGAGTGTACACAATCTTAAGTGGATATAACGCGTTATGGGTGAAGGTCAGCCGTAGCTCGTAACTCAGAGTCCCCACTCGTCCGACAAGAACAATAATCCGTACAATTTTGAGGAAAATGTTTATCGCAGGAGACACTCGCCCCATAAATTTTGCCCAAATAAAACAAGAAATAGATAAAACGGTAACCGTCGTCGACAAGAGGACTGTACTGGACAGTGGCGGTGACACTTTCAAGTGCGTTTTTGAAATATTGCGAAAATAAACTATGAAACTATGATTATGTATGTCTATATACCTGCCTAAATACGCATATGTATGGCTCTATGTCATACATATGCGTAGTAATGTAGTAAGCTAATACCGCTTTTTAAATCGGGCAGCAAAAGTGACCCGAATAACTACCGGCCAATTTCAATTTTGCCAACTCTCAGCAAGATATTCGAAAAAATAATGCTCAACCAACTGCTTTTACACTTTAATTTAAATAAGCTCCTACACACTGAGCAGTATGGTTTTACAAAGGGTCGATCAACAACCGATGCAGCCGCAAGGCTATTACAACACATATTCGATGCGTGGGAGAACTTACAGAATGCCATTGGTATTTTCTGTGATTTGTCAAAGGCATTCGACTGCGTTGATCACGAGACTCTTTTGCTTAAACTGAGCCACTATGGCATTAAAGATTTTGCACTTAGTCTCATTGCGTCTTATCTCAGCAACCGAGTCCAAAGAGTATGTGTCAATGATGTAAAATCATCCGGATCAGCCTCAGTAATGGGTGTACCCCAGGGTTCTATTCTAGGTCCATTCATGTTTTTGGTCTACATAAATGATTTACCACATTTTGTCCAAAATACTTGCGATATTGTACTATTTGCTGATGATACGTCTTTAATTTTTAAAGTCGATAGGATGAAAGACAATTTTGACGATGTAAATAATGCATTATCTCAAGTTTCTGAATGGTTTACGGCAAATAATCTCCTTTTAAATGCTAAAAAAACAAAGTGTGTTGAGTTTTTATTACCTAACACGAGAACTGTCAGTAAAAATTTAAAGATAAATAATGAACCTTTGAAAACTGAGGACTCCACAGTGTTTTTGGGGTTAACCCTGGATTCAAAGCTACAATGGGGCACCCATATAGCAACGCTTGCTGGCAAACTTAGCTCTGCTGCTTACGCTGTTAGGAAGATTCGACAGTTGACTGACATAGAAACTGCAAAAATTGTTTATTTTGCATATTTTCATAGTATTATGTCATACGGAATCTTACTATGGGGTAAGGCAGCCGATATTGGAAAAATTTTTGTTTTGCAGAAGAGGGCAATCCGCGCAATCTATAATTTGAGGCCGCGGGATTCCCTTCGAGAAAGATTTAAAGAGATAGGCATTCTTACAGTAGCTTCACAATACATTTATAACAACATAATATTTGTCAGACAAAACATTTTGAGTTACAAAAAAAAGAGTGATTTGTCCGATAGACCAAGTAGAAATCCAAATAGGCTCATGTTTCCTGGGCTGCGCCTCAAGAGGGTCCAAAAGACATTTGTGAGAATGGGCGTGACGTTTTACAATAAAATTCCACAGTCAATCTTAGACTTGCCTCTACACAAGTTTAAGAAATCAATTAAATCTGCTCTCATGAAAAAAGCATATTATACAATTGAAGACTATGTAAATGATAAAAAAGCGTGGATATAATTCGCACCAGTGATTCATAAGACAGTAATAACTATCCTGTGTAACATGATTTTATTATATTCTGTTCCACGGTGTTTCCACTTTATATGTCTCAGTCATGTCTTAAAATGAGTAGTTTAATATTAGTATTCAATTCGATGCCTTAACATGGGTAGCCTAAGTATGTCATGCTCTCTTTAAAGTTTCTGTGGTGGTGTCGTGTGGTGCGGGTTGTTACGTTCCCTCAAATATGGTTGAGCGAAGCAATGGCTGGATCATGCGTCATGCTCGTGAACGGGTGCCACCAACGGGAATGGGTCTGCTTTTGCCTGCCTGTGTTAACATGTATTGAATTGTATTTATTTGTATCTGTATTGTATTTATTTTTACTTGTATTGTACTCAGGAAAATTCATCGTGGAAGCACTGAATACATAGCATAGTTTCAATAACAATTGTAAAATTTTTATTTTTTGAAAAGAGCAACCGCCGAGTTTCTTGCTGGCTCTTCTCGGCAGGAAAGGCATTCCGAACCAGTGGTAGATTCATTGACGATTCAAAAGTGCTTGTAAAAGTTTATTTGAATAAAAAATATTTCTATTTCTATTTCTATTTCTATGCGAATCCTTTGCACTATTGTCTTAACTATTTTTAACACTAGCTATACGCTAATTTGGAGGAGACAGGGAAATATTAGCCAAATTCTACTGGCACATATTCTTGTAAAACAAAAATATTTCATGAAGGTTTTTTCTGTAAGTAACTTAAAATTCCTTAAAATAAAATTTACTTTTAAGAAAAAGTGAGTATACCTGTCATACAAGATTATAAAAACCTTAAGTAACCGACATCAGTGTACAATGCGGTCAAGATATGAATGGGAATACTAAACTGCTGTTTTTATTTTCGCTCCGCATTAAACACTCGTTAGTAAGACAATAAAAAATTGCGGGAGATAGATAGCTATACGATTCCCATTCTTCTCCTGATGGCATATAAATTTTCTACACGTCCTTTTCTTGTCAACCCTGAAATTAACTAGTCAAAAAGTGACGGTATAACAAAGTTTAACTAAACCGGATAAATCTGTTTGGTGTATGGAAGGCCTTTGCTGTGATTTTGTTCTTAACTAAGCCTTAAAGGTTGAACAATAGACAGTTTAATTAATAACTGAACTGATTAGTGATAAACTGTTGTCTTGGGGACTTATAAAGATCATCATATTTCGCGGTGGCGTAATTCTATAAAAAATTATGGTCCAAATTGGTTGCTTCAATAATAAATTAAGCACATACATATATAAATACCTACATAATTTTACGTGTATAAATACATACGTATGGGTAGAGTTATTAACCTCCTCCTTTTTTAAATCTAGTAAAAATTATTCATACATTCAAAAAAACTATGTCTGCAAAGAGGTAAATTACTTAAAAAACCTTGTCATCGTTTCTCACGCCAAGACAATAACTTAACGATGTGCGAGTAGGCGTTTAATAGTGTATTCAAATATAGGTTTAATGATATTATCTTCATCTGTGACTCAATATTCATTGTATCTTAAGAGCCATTGAAACGTCAATATATTTTTTTATATACTAGATGTAGAGAATTTTCTTTTTTAAGAAGAACAAGAGGCTGCTCACAAAAATCGCAACAAAAATGAACTTTGCTATCTTGTTGAACAAATAACTATAGTAGGTACGGTACAGGCATGTTATTCTTATTCTTATTATAATCCGACAAAATTCACTACGTTTAGACATGGCTCTTAGACGCGTTTTCGTCCCACATTTAGTTTGCCCATGCTTTAAGAGAAACCACTTCGTCATCTCCGTCGATTATGCCCCTTCAAGCGAGCATACGGCTGATAACTGACACATCTTATCTGCCGAACATTATTTCATACACATCTATCGGAAAGCCATTCCGAATGTGTCTGATTTTATTCTAGGCAATTTATTTTCAATAAAGAACTATAAAAAGACTTATCTAAATGGCTCGGGCGCGGCTGAGGGGAGTTGCTGTCATAAATGTCGAATTTTATTTACGTCACCCGCCGCGAGTGGGAAAACTATCGTGAGTTTGATTTGGAGGAAACGCAATTAAGTTTTACGTTTGTTTGACAAATGTTTAACGTTGTAGTTATTTTATTTGAGCCCTTGACCACGAAAACGGGCAATCTATTGTATACTTTGAGTACATACCTACATTGTATACGTACATATAATTTTTTCAAAGCGTTCTAACCCAAAATCTATATCTACTATATAAAAATAAGTCGGGTTTTCCTTCCTGACGCTATAACTCCAGAACGCACGAACCGATTTCAACGGTTTTGCATTCGTTGGAAAGGTCTCGACCTTAGCATAGCAAAGAAAATTCAGGAAAAATTGGAATCTAATTCCACGCGGACGAAGTCGCGGGGGCAAAAGCTAGTTATGTATAAAAATCGATCGCAGTTCGTTAGTTTGGTTAAAACTCTAAAACTTCCGATGTCGAATTCGGATTTGAATTTTTTTTTGTTCGAAAAATCGAAAAATTCAAAATTGGTAATTTTGTACAGGAATCGCCATATGGGATTACTTTTCATAGATGACGGAAGCGAAGTCGCGGGTAAAAGCTGGTCTTCAATAAAAACATTAAAATACATAAGTAGGTACATATATTATATGCAAACAACAGCAGGCAATTTTCTTGTATTGCCAACACTCGGTGAAGACATAATGAAATCCAAAAAATATCACAACCTTTTATAATCTGCCGTAGGGTAATATGTGAAATGTCCATACAATGTAAAGCATAACATAAGTGCATCCGTATCCGCGAGGGTGTCTCGCTCAACCCATTGAAGCACCATCGATAAGCCATTGTTATTACGCCATACAGGTCAAGCTGTTACAACCATTGCACCTGTGTATGACAAGGAAAAAATATCAAAGAGAAAACGTATTTCAATAAACTTATGGAATATAATCAAAACGCTCCTTAATTTTTGCATGTATTCTGTATTACTTTTTTAAATATCAGGGGAACGGAATAAAATTGTATACACACAAACCGACTCATTTACATGTTATTTGAGCAACGAACCCAAGGGGCCCGTATCAGCCATTTATGAGTCGAAAGTATTAAAGAAAAGAGAACCGGATACATATAAAGAGAGATATAATAATAATAAGAAAAGAAGCGCAAGAAAACTGCTCGCGGCGAATAAACCCCGCAGAAAGCGGCATTGTTCTGCGACTTTTAAAAGCGGAACAAAATGAATGAGGGGAAGGAAATCGGATGAAAATATGAAAAGAATACACGGTTTAAACGAAAAAGTGAAACGGAACGTCGGAGATCGGGTCTCAACCGCGGCGGTCCGCAAATATAATTTGCATAGCCAAGTAGCCGAACTTTTGTCTGCAGCGGATGTTCGCAACCATATTTGTTCGTTGCTTTTTAACCACACTCTCATTCTGTATCGTATCGGGCTGGACTTTTTATTGCATTTTTCCCCTTTGAACGAATTCCTTCAATATTTCGGTGGTTCGTTATTCATACGCTCGGTCGTCGAATTGTTTTGCTTAATATCACTCTCACTGTTTGACTGTTATGTTGTTCGAATATCGTTTTTAATCTCTACTAGAGACATACCTGCTTCAAATTTTGTTTCAAAATACAGCACAGGTTTTTTTACATGTACAATAATTCTAAAATATTATCATAAATATTTATAAGTAGCCACAGATATTAGATAGGAAATAACATTACCATAATCACAAGAATATAAATCCATTAGGTATGTCGATTATTTCTAAAATGATAACTATAATTTCTCGACACAAAAGCGAGAGCACAAAAGATTAGAACTCTTTATTCAAAAGCTCCATTGATCCGAAAGAAATAATCTATTGAAGAATTATTACGATTCATCTTTACTCATGAACTTATCGAAGTATTAGGAGCTGGATTATTTTCAAAGAGCGCCGACGGTCTATGGACAAATATTGACTTATAAAAACAATAGGCCGACGTCGCTCCCGCTTTATTGAATTCGATAAGACATTTGATTGCTATCTGATTCTTTTGAATGCTTCGCAACCTAGAGCGATGGATATGTTACCGATGATATCTATAGCCCGGGATTTTATTATACTTTTTCATCGATGACAGGCTTACGTTTGATTATTATCTCACCTGATGGTAATTGGAGCTCATTAACCGTTTAGAGTACCGCAGTTACGATAACTTTTGTAATTGTATCTACACGTATTTACTTGGTAGTAAACCATGCAGGCCCTTAGTTATGACTTTTCTCAAGCTAGCAAAACACTCAGACCTGTGCCAATCCTAAACCTATATAGCAGTTCTATAGAAAGGTATTACACACTGCGTTGGTGGTAATCATAATCGGTCACTTATGGCAACAATTTTTTGTCTAGAAAAAAAAGGTGATTACAAGAATGTAGTAAAAATAACCATTTCATATTCTCTGAAAACTTCATTACTTGAAAAGTAAAAGCATAGTAGACTTTACTATAAAATTTTCAAAAATCAAGATTTGACCCCATTTAAAAACTTTAAACACATTTTTTAGATAAAACAGTCTTTGCAGCAAATGAGTGATACTGACGTCACTAATTGAAAATGTCTGCGTTTCACAAATGAGGTGAGATGAAAAGGTCCAAAAATAAGCGTCATTCGAGTGAGAAAGTGTTTTTCAGAGGTGTTGGTCTGTGCCGGTTCGGACTCGACGGGTCGTTGAATTTTCCACTCACTGGACGTTTCGGGGCTCACTCGCACAGCGGTTCCATCCACCTCACCTTTCATCCTAAATATACGTTTTATGTTATGTGAAACTCGTTCAACTTTGTAACGCCACTATTGAAAAACAAAACCCCAATCGTTAGGCTCTACATTTTTTTTAACTATACTATAAATTAAACCAATATTTTTTAAATTATTTTTTAAATGAAATGTTATAATAAAACTTATAGCTAATAGCTAATACTAATCTTAATAAATCTAATTAGTAACAAATCATGCCAGCGTGTAATGGTGCCAAGAATACTGGCTGCATTTCCACGCTGGACAGCCAGGCTGATCCGTTGTGCAAAGAATGCCAGCCCTTCTGTCACCAGATGAGGCATTTAACAGAGGTGAAATGTCTCGTAAAAATTTTTTTGCACTCAGACTCCTTGACCCCAGGACTTATAAAACTTATACTAAATCTGAATTAAAATTACTAAATCACTAAGAAATAAAATAAACGACCTAATACAAAATATCATAGATATCGTGCAAACCATCACGTCATGGAAGTGTGTCCAAAACGCTGACTGCGTTTTTCCACTGAATAGCCAATATAAGACGGCAGTAAGACTGGATGATAGACGCTTGAAAGTAGCTAGCTCTGACCATCCCCATGATTCCAAGGATTCATGATTATAACAATATCATTTTAGTAACAATATTTTTTATCTAATTCATTTTATTTGTAGTTTTCGTAATAAAGTTTCTCCTAGCAAGTATTTTGTTTAAAAAATCTCATTTATTGATACGAATTGATTTAAATCTCAATTTAAATATCAGTTATGATTGATTGAAATTGTCATCACTGTTACAGCACATATTTTTAATGCTAGCTTTTTCACAGCAACAAAAATCAGTTTGCAAATCATATTAAGAATCGAGAGGAACAAAAACGACGGTTTATTAAGACTGGTGTCGGAGGTGGTATGACAAATGATGCGTAGGAGTTGAACCCCGACCGCTTCATTAGCAACAACATTAATTACTAGCGAATCTTTAATGAGAAACTCGTGTGGCTTTTTATTTTTAATGCGCTTTAATTTGTTCTAGGCTGTTTTGTATAATTACTAGCGCCGCTACTTATTTATTCCCGCATCTTTGCCCTTAGATACATTTGCTGGTTGACTAGCTTTTGCCCCCGCGACTTCGTTCGCGTGGAATTAGATTTTGGGGTGGAATTTTCAAAAACTGTGACACACGTACTTCTTTATTTTTAACTGAAAGCTCAAATACCAACTTTGGTGGAAACAGCTTGAAAAATGACGGAGTTTCATATAAACTTCCATCCCCTATTTAAACCCCTTAGGGGTGGAATTTCCAATAATCCTTTCTTAGTGTGCGCCTACATCATAAAAGGAACCAACTGTAAAAATTTCAAGTTTCTAACTTCAGTAGTTTAGGCTGTGCGTTGATATCTCAGTCAGTCAGTCAGGACTTTGAATTTTATATATTTTGCTGGTCGATTAAAAATTTCTCAGACATTAGTGTAACTCTTTAAGTATCATATTATAAGCTAACATAAGCGTAGTGTTGAAGTAAATCTGTCGTTTGATAAAATCTGATAATATTATTGTCAATGTCATTATTTGACGTGTCTATATTTTGGCAAATTAACGCAAATCGAATATCATGTTATTAAACTTGAAAAATTACACTCAACAACCAAACAACAAGCATAACTTTCATAGAATTATTGAACGTTTTTTTGTTAGGTAGCCGAAGATTTGTTAAACTACAAGATAATTATCATTTTTGAGTTGTGATAACCGTGATAGGAATAGGATAAAAAGTGTATCAGAGTTTTATTAACCTTTAACTGCAGGGATTTCATTTTATATAATTATTATTTCATCTCACATGATGAAAATGACAAATGAATGTCTTCGATATGCGTCCATATTTGTACTTTAGTGCATTGATACGTGCAACATCTCAATCATTCGTCAGTCGAACGTCAGGTGGATAAGGATAGTCAACTGAACTTTCTTACTGCAGAAAAGAGATAGCTGTTCATGATTACTATCGATGACGAAAATCTGTTTCTGCGGCGAATCAAAAAGATTCTCCCTGCCATATTTATGGGCTTTTATAGATTGTCCAATTCTTTATTTTCTTTTTGGCAGATCACGCCTATAAATTACCGTTTTTTTGTTTTCGGAATAATGTACTAAAATAATGTCGTACTTTATTGACGTTTAGTGAAGTGCCCTGTGCATAACAAACAACCACAGACTAAAACACAGTTCTTGAAAGACGATAAATCATTCACAATTATGATAAAAATAATTTGACTTCGTGTAAGTATTGTTTCTGTAAATTTAATAAAAAAAAGGAAATAAAAATAGTAACTATGACTCCAATATTGAATATTTGCAAGGAATTAAGTTGAAATCTTGGAATTTAAGTTCAAACCAAGAGTAAAGAAATTTTTCTTTTCATTTTTTTTTTTTTGACGGCTGCCTTAAAATGTAACTATGCACGCGTTAGTGAAGTGAGTTAACTTCAAAACGCGTGGTTAATAACGTCTAAACCAAGTTTAAATCAAGAGTTATGAATAAATATACTTGGAAAATCACATACCTACCTACTTATTTATTTAACAAACTAGCTACGTAATTGGGTATACAAATGAAACAAGTAAAATTATTAAATACTAGCAGCTCATCCTGGCTTCGCACGGCTGGAAATTTATTTTTTTAACATTTTGGCATAAACGTACAGTAAATGCAGGACAAGTGCCATCAACGCGTAATTTTTAAAAACATTTCACTGAGCAATTTTATTAAACTCGTAATATGTTTCGAATGGAATGTCCGATTTTAATAAACTAAAAAGTAATTTACAGGTATTTAAACTGCCTTGCTTGAGAAATCATTTATTTAGGTAAGGATTAAGGCAAAGGTATAAATAAGTTGATCTGATTTATATACACTATACAATTTAAATTAATATCGGAGTTATCAGAAAATGAATATTTCCGCGTGATAAAATAATAAAATGGTGCCAGCCGGTGCGGCGGGGCACGGTGGCAGGTATCGGCGCGGAAGATTCCTGTGGTTCCTGTGGTGATCTTATTAACAATCGTTTCCTATAAGAAGCTCTGTGCGATCAGCCCCGTAAAAACAAATATTTAATATTTCAACCCAGACGAAGTCGGGGCAGGTCGCTAGTTAAACATATTTTGAAAGAAAACCTTAATTATTATTACTATCGATAAAGAACCCAAATCAACTTATAATTTTTTTCTGTTTGTCTGTTACCGCAAACATATGTCAAATTAATTTATCTAAGTGATTAAAAATATATAATAAAATATAAGTACGTTAAATCAAAATTAAAAAATATTTCATTAAATCGATTGAAAGTTCTTCTTAAATAAAATCGATTATTACTTCAAATCGAATCGGTAACGTGTGAAGGCGTCACTAAAGTCAAAATTTCTTGATCTGCCAAAAAGAAAATAAAGAATTGGACAATCTATAGTTGCAAGTTTTATATGGTAGAAAGGGACAAACAATGCGATTTCCGAGTTTTCGTATTTTCGTATGTAGATAATGTGTACGTTGAATGCATGCGTATTGACGAATACCGAGTATGGCGTACGGCACAAAAGCTAAAGCGATTATTTAGTTTAGGTTTTGTTTTGTTTCGCGCTGCGTTCACAGCAATTGTTGTTTCGATACGGTACAAGTAAGCAAAATGGATTCCATATTCACTATAAATATTGATGAAGGGGGATTGTAGTAATATATGTTCATTCATAAACCATATTGACGACAGACGAATTAAAATGTTAAGTTTCTGTGATATGGAGAAGCTTTTGTTTGGAGGATAGCGGTGCCGTTCATAATGCCCATTTTACATATAGAATCAAGTTTAACCTCAAAAGCCCAATGATTAAAGATGCGAACTGAAAACTGCTAAGTCGCAGATTCGATCACCACCCGTTGCACTATTGTCGTACCCACTCCTAACAAAAACTTTCCGCTTATTTGGAGGAGAGAGAGGAGAATATAATTCAAGTTTAGCTTGGCTGAGATTCTTCATAAATAAAAATGTGAAGTCATGTTACAATGGTCATAATTTGTTGGTACATCTAACCGCGATCCATAGCCAAAAAACAAAAACTCGAAAGACAATCAAAGTTAATGAAATTTTAAGAACACGCTGTAGAACTTAATATCTGTATCTGTAGTTTGGCAGAGTTTAATTCAATAAGTATGAGGCCCGCTAGGAATAAACTCCTTTTAAAGGATTCATCCAAAGGAATAAACGACTCCTCCTTTACTACTGTATGAGTAAAAAATATTTTATAATTCTTTTTGTTTACAGTAATGTATCAGAAGAGATTAAAGAAAGAAAGGAAACAGCGGCAACAGATTCAAGAACAACTGGATTTGGAGCTAAAACGACGGCAGAAGATAGAAGAGGCACTAAAGCAGTCAGGTGCGCCCGGTGAAATTCTCAGAATAGTAACTGGTAAATATATTAATTTAATTGCCAGGCTTCTATTTTATATACGTACGACTACTCTACACGTCATCGTTTGATTTGCAATTGAATACCTTGATGACCTCAACTCTTCACTTTGGAGAGTTTGATTGAAAATTTAATTAAATTAATTACCAATAAAACAATGTCTTGTAGAATAGGCGTATTTTTTTTATTCGATGACAAGACAGTCCTTGACTGCGATCTCACCTGATGGTAAATTATGATGCAGTATAAGATGGTAGCTTCCCACCAGATAAACATTCTGAACATTTTTAATACTTATGTCCCTCAAGTAAGAAGGAAAACATCGTCAGGAAACTTGCTCACATGAGAGTTCTCCATAATGTTCTCAAATGTGTGTGAATTTACATTGTGACAGTGTGATGGACTTAGGTATATGGCCTAACTTGGATCTGAGCGGAGACTTGCACTCAGTAGTAAGCAGTTCATAGGTTGCTGATGATGTTGCCCCTTAAGGCTCGTTAGTTATATTACTGAAGTTCCAAATATGTACATAAAGTAAAATAATGAAGGCATTACCTTCATTATCAAAATATTAAAGATTAATTTAAATAATATCTACGGTTATGAAATAACAGTAGATACAAAATGATTATTTTTTGTAACGAAGGGTCGTTATAGGGTAGGGAACACACAAACCTATACATATATAAGATTACTAGATATGAAATCTTATAAAGTTTGTAATACTAGTAAACCAATAGATTTAAACGTGCTAACATTTCGGAATGCCTCTGACATGTTAACTTTCCGTCTGTCAAACAATCTTTGTATCAGTAAAAATAAGTACCAAAACATCTTACACAACCATGCTATCATGCAAATCTCAACTATATATAGGGTGTAATAGGATTCTACTTTTAATGGCTAGTTAACATCACTTGTGCTACAACTTATTTGGAGTTTGATATGGAGTGCGTGACGTAAGGAGGGTGGTAAACTAGTGAAGCCTTGTACTAATCTCCGTGTCAGGAAATCGTTTCGCAGGCCATTTGAAATGAGGGTCGATGAAGTAACACGCATTCAAACTCAATTTCTTGTATAATCGCTGTTTGCTACTTACTTTAATTGGCATATTTGTATACAGTTACATCAAACGAATATTGACGTACAATCTATTATGAAACGATACTCCTTTAGCACATCTCCGCCGAAAATGTAGGAGTAAATGTAGGAAACCACTGAAGCCCCGGCTTGACTTGTTAATAGAGAATACAAATGTATTTGAATAACATCAAATATATCAGTTGATATTCAACTTTTCCATTCTCTATTTCCAATATATAACTTTAAATGTTTTCGTTTCTTCAACAGAGAATTTAACACCACCGTCCCAAGAAAATCGCGAACGTGAGAATGGTACGGAGAGCAAACCCCCAAGCACTGAACCCCCCACCTCGTCGCCGCCATTCCAGCGGGACCCGCCACGCACGCCCGACAAGCCGCAGTGGAACTACCCTCCGCCACCTGTCGACATAATGAGTGGAGGAGCTGCTTTTTGGCAGAACTACTCTGGTGAGTCTACGCCCTATTGACTACTTGGATAGAAATATTGGAATTAGGGCAATCTTTTATCTAATCACCCGGCAATCGCGGCTGTAAATGTGGAACCAACTTCCTGCGACGGTGTTCCTCTGGATCTCAGGTCTTTCCTCATTTGTAGCAACAAATGTTCATGGGTTATCACTATATGGCGGTATCACTTAACATCAGGTGACCCGCCTGCTCGTTTGCTCGCTAAAAATATTTAAAAAAAAAGTTATCGGATTTGAGCTTGAGTTTGAGCAAATTGTCCATGACTTTTCACATCGCATTGTAAGAGTCAGTAGTGGGTTAGTGGATCACACTTTTTTTCGCCAGATTAAAAAACTCATAAGTTTCCTTCCGTTGTGACTTGTGAAGCTAGTTTGTTCAGATGACCTGAGAACCTCGATTGATACTGCATGTTATCTCACATGATTTTCTGTTTTATCGTCTTCATCCATAGATCCTGGTGGATGTTCTTGTTTCTTATGTACCATGGTAGTTATTTAACATGTGCCTTCAATTGGTGTGAATTACTGGTTATTATTTCTCTTTAATTTAAATATTACTGAAGACCTCTAACGTAAGGTAGTAGATACAGCCTGTGCTAGGAGTCAGCACGACAATAGTAGTATATCGGGTGGGGTTTGAACCTTTTAGTTTTCAGTCCGTGCCTAAACCGTTGTGATTTACATTCCTATCATTACAGTGGCAACTGCAAACCATAACGTCAAACTTTCTGACGCTAAAATTCTAGCATTGAACCGGCCAAACTTGGCTCTTTGACCCAAATATTAGATTTAAAATTATTTGTGGATAAACGAAAACATTTAAAGTTATATATTGGAAATAGAGAATGGAAAAGTTGAATTTCGATTGATATCTTTGATATTAAATTTAAAATTAATATGTATCATTATATTTGTCATGAGGTGTCGAATTGATAGAATTTGAAATCGTTAAATAACAAAAAATCATATTCTAGATAGTTCTAGTTTTCCAGATACCACTGTCTATCGTAACAACAAAACAAACCAAAGACCATCAAGAAGATTTACCATAAGTAGTGTAAATAGCTACTTAATAGACAGTTTAAGGATCTAGTGAGTAGTCACAAGTATCAAAAAAATAATCTTATTTTCACATATGCATAATCTCAACCAATAGACGTCCGACAAAGTCTATATTTACACCTCGATCTATTTGGTCGGAACCTTTTCGAAACAAGCATAATCTAGCAATGTTAAAGTGAAACTAATGAAATTATATAAAATCTAAAATAACTTGATAGTCAATATAGTACTTAGTATCTAAAATATCTTTCACCAATAGGTATTGTAACATTTACCATTAACGAATAGAAGAATTATTTTCTAAATTGAAAGCAATGATATCAAACGTAGATGAAAATCAAAAAGAGGGTCACTCGGAAAGAAGAAAAAAAAATCGACATGCGAAATTTATACTCATCATATTACATACCATTGCGAATCAAGAATTTCAAGTATTTAAAAGCACAAAATGAACGATACACGCATTCCTATTTTTTGCTGAAATTGTATTGGGGGAGCTTTTACCAATCGATTCTTTTATTGAAGTTTTTGTATCAAGTAATAATATATTATTTTACTATGAAAAATAGCTTCGATAATAATAATTCTACGAGTCTATTTTTTTATTAAAATGTTAAGCAATTTACTTGTTTTGTGTTTTTTTGTTTTTACTTGGCCATTTGTTAAACTTGATTTAAGTAGAAAAAGTTCTTATTTCTTACGAGCTAAAATTAGAAAATTGAAAATATTTTCCAACTGTAGAAACATTGACGTAATATGGACAAGAATTCACCACGGCCCAAGTAAAATAAGTGTGATTAAGCTCACAAAAAATCTAGAGGCTATTGCTAGAGCGGGAATATATTTAGGTATATATATCAAAATATGATAAATGATCGACCATATATTTTCAAATATGTGATCATAAAAAAAAAACTAAAAACCAGTAAAAGAACAAAAAAATTCGCTCGCATGTTAGCGAATCGGGGGTAGTTTTTTCATTCATATCCTCTTTGTGGAAAGCCCAGAAATTTCATTAAAAATGCACCGGCTTCTGCAGAGTTTCGTACTATTGTGTACAACATGGACACGGCGTACATGTTACTTTTGATGGATATAAAAAACTGGCTCAGTTTTAAAAAGTATATAAATTCTATTTAAAGAAATAAACGAATAATATGGTAAATGAAAAATTAATTTAACGATTTTTATTAGATATCTGTGATAGTGCAAGATGAATTTTTTCATAATACTAACTTAGAAGAATTGTAAAGCATTACAACGAATACATTATTTATTAGAACACTCTTAAGATTTTATAATTTGTAGCGAATAAATTGTTATAAACAATTTAGGTAATTTAACATCTTCTGTTAAAGTTAAAATCTTCAGTTACACAATAAAATTTCAGGCGTAATATTTCATTGGCTTCGCATTCGCGTGCTCGCGTGCGTTAGACACTTGGAAAGGGTAAAAGGCAACACTTAAATTAGTTGCAATTTCTACTCGAAAGCAAAGTCGGGCACTTGTCGGTTAAGCAGGAAATGTTCGAGCGAATGTTGTGTGACTGACGAGTGTTTTACTGATGTAAACACTGTATCGTTTATGTATTGATGATAATAGTACTAATAGAAAACATACTTCGAACCCAAAATGCGTTAAAAGAAGATCATTAAAGATCTAAAATATGGTAATGTTGATACGACAAAGCGAATGCTTGTCTTTTGACACATAAATAAGAAAACAATAAACTGTATTTTCAATAATGTGGAAAACAGGATGAACCAACTGATGCTAAGTAATATAAAGTTGAAAAATTAATAAAGAGGAAACTTCTCCGGCTACTTTTTAGCTACGCTTGTAAAATGAATGGAAATAAAATTGTACAACACAGGTGCGCTCGAAACCTTTGACGATATTAACTTTTTGTTCGCTTTCAACGTAATACAAGCTTATAAATAGATAGGACTGCATAATTAGTATCTTTTTTATGTATATTATAAGCCCTTAATTTTAGATACTTAGATACATATTTGAATTTGCATTATCATTGGTTCATTCATACCATTCATTCAATTCATTCATCTCAAGTCATCACCGGATGATCACTACTGAGCACAAGTCTTCTCTCAGAAGCGTTAAATTATAGAATTGACAATGTATCTAATTCACGAGCAGTTCCTTTCTGTCTATTTGCCGTAGTCAAGAGCTCCTCTAACCCTTTCTACATACCTATTTCTCTTGGTTTCTTCTTCCAGGCTTTGCCTCATATCCCATTAAAGTCTTTTCTTTCCTTCTTATATGCCCTGTCTATTTTAACTTTAAACGTGTTAATTTTTGCTGTCTTCCATTATTTATATAACTTACCGCATACATACCTTTAGTTATATCATAATATAATTTTCCCTTCAAAACTCAAATCTCAAAACAATCTTAGGTAGATTTAGTAGGCATGATCTGCTGTTTTTTAGATGGGAGATTACAGAGGGTTCCATCCATTTAAGAAATCAACGCGTTTTGAACCCTAATCACACCATCGTTTGTTTATCCTTTTTCTAAAAGCAGCATTTGAAACGTACTTAATTATGTCACGAGAAATTGAATTTATGTAAAAAATAGATAGTACTTTTAGGAAATCAATTCAATCAGTGCGATTGGACACGCTACAGTAGCAGTAGCGCCCATTCCAAACCTGTCATTATACAATCGTCTGTTTCTGCTGCCACCATTGCCCACCACTCAGACGAACATTCCAACTCACCGTATTGGTTGTGATTTAGATCTATGGGTATTACAAACGACTTAAGTGTAGAGGAGTAATAAAAATCTTAGTTTATGCTTACCTAAGTACTCACCTTGGAGACGTCATCAAATCATCGAAATATCGGCTGGTGGATTGTGGAAAAGTTACATCAATCATTGCTACAGTCTCGGTGATTGGCTGAATTTATGGTATTGTTGTTACAAACATTCCTTTTAGCCAATAGTGAAAGTTGCTCGGCCAATCAGATACGAGCAAGATAGCGTCACACAATAGCAATCATTTTTAGATAATCCATGGCAGGTCTATATCTAGAATTTTGCTTGCAGACTGTAATACCTATTGTTACTTCGTTACTGTAGTCCCTTTGTCCATAACCTTCTCAAATTTTGTAAAGAATCGTGTAGATGTATTTTTTTTTTTTTCGGAAGGGCTTAATTATTTTAATTTTACGGTCTCATCAAAAACAAGCGTCGATTACTTCGAAATTGTACAGGATAAAATATCGCCTTTGATTACGTTTTTTTCCTAAAGTATTAGGTTCCTAAAAAGTTATCACCTTTTGAACAAAAACGTAAACCTCAGATCAATGACATTGTTAAAAGTGGAAAATAAAAGGCAGAACATTCCGTACAATTCTTGATGCTTTTTTCCTAAGAGAATCAATTTGGCTGTATAGCCAGAGAAAGTGTAGTTTTTGTTTATTTTCTATTTAATTGTTAAATCTGTCAATAAATTGATTTTTCTTTCCTACATAGAAGCTTTAATTTTACTTAATTTTAAAAAAGTGGAGACGTTCAAACAACTATTAAACGTAAATTTGTGATTGTTAAAGGTAGTAAATAATATAAGTAGGTAATATGTATGATAATAACTGACTAAATAATAATGATTGTTAAAGGTAGTAAATAATATAAGTAGGGAATATGTATGATAATAACTGACTAAATAATGAGTTAAGCGCGACTCACGTTGACCTACTTGAAGAAATGGACTCTTTCATTAAAGGCTAACTTTTTATTTAACTAAGGCGCTCAAGCGTAACAGTTATTTCAAAGAACAAATAGATTACAGCTCTCAAAGGAACCGGCAATTCTGTTTTAGGAGCGGCAAATGCAAAAATATTACGTATTCAAACAGACCTAATGGGACATTTAGGGGTGGCAGCGAAGTGAAACGGCAAAGGCCGAAGCTTTTAAGTGTATAATATTTAATTGTGACGCCCTAGGCGTATAATCTCGCCCGGGATAATAGGTTTCTGTTTCGGGACAACCCTCGATGAGCGACACTTGTGAGTGTGATGCCCTGGAGCTGACTCCGCTGAGACAAATCGGATTATAATTGAGTTTTTTTAAATGACAAATGAAAGAAAAATAGTACCATTTGGTCTTCCGCTCTTTTGCTCCTATTAAAGAATTTGTGTCATTTTTGGTGTTTATTGTTCGAAGGTTTAGCACTCTAGCACCATGTCGTATCAGCAAAAACTCTAGCCTGCTGGCCTCCAGGATGACAAAATGTTTTATTTCATTGATCTAACTAGTTTTCTATCAGATTTTAAATATAAGGACATAATTTTAGCCACGCTAATTTATTATTGTTTTCATCAGGAGAGTGGACAATATGGTATTTGGTAGTTTTCTTAAATCACAAATCATGAGAGACTATCTCGTACAAAAATTCAATTCCCCGTTGAGAAAATGTTCCTAGGGAGTAAGCAAAAAATGTGATTCCGTTTATATCTTTTATATCTCGTAAATTGCAGGAGGCGGCAAGCGTTGCATGAAATTGAATAAGCATATTTCGTAAAACGTAGACGTTTTCGGAGACAATTGCCTTACCTCACCTACTCCTTACGAACTTTGTCAATTTTCCCAAAAAATCTTATTAGAAAATATTCATTCCTTTGGATTTATTTCGCTTAAGATATTCTCGAGTCGTTTATGCGCACTTTATTCTTATTTTGATCTCGTCTCTCAATCTAATTACTGTAATGTACACGCTACAAAGCCTTTTTGGAATTATTTTTGCACACATGCATTTAATAACAATTAATTATATAACATTCCTCTTCTTCGAGTGCCTCTTCGATTGGCGAAGGTCGGCAGTCAGCTTTGTATACTCCATTTTGTTCTTTGCAAGGCTAAAAAGTTCAGTTGAACGTCAATGGAAATTCTCGCAATTTCCGTCCACTGCCGGATGTTGAGAAGCCAGATTTATTAATAATTAATTGATATAATGTTCCTAAACATTTTTCCATGTTATTTAATGTATATTTTGGCTACGAGCATGACCGGGAGCTTGAAGTGATAATTTTCTATCTCGCACACTGAATTGCTAAAGATCGTATCCATAAGTGTCCGTAAGTGACTCTGTCAACTCTGTCCGGTCCTCGGCTTTTCTAATCGCAATTGTTGGTAGAATAACAGTTCTTACCTGGGGTTTTTATCTGGCTATTCAAAATATGGTCATCAACTTTTGCTGTAGCAAGTGTGGACGTAATTGTCATTCACGGATTGATCTTTATAGTCTCAGACGAAAATGCCTTCTAGACATTGTTTAAATCGTCTATTATAGTCGTCGAGGCCTTAATGATGATTCAATACGAAAGTCACAAATTGACAATTTAATTACCGCCCACGATGTGCCGACGCACGTACGTTTTTACGGAAGGCAATATTGAATATCAAATTAGGAAGTGCCATACGGATGTCGAGTCCGTTTGATGTCAGCCTTCGCCCTTCCACTACCCTAACGTACTTTTTTGGGCCAACTAAGGTTTTAATGTCTGTATTGTGCGCTCATGGTTGACGAATTCTTGAGAGAAATAATAGATACGAGTATGTTATAGTAGGTTATTCTTTTGAGTCGTTCAATTACATCTAATAATAATCAAAAGCAGAGTTGATACTTTTTACCCGGCAAAACCAAAAGGAAAGGCTAATAATATCTGTGTTTATTAGGCCCGGATAACATAATTCTATGCAAACAAATTCGACACGACGGATGTTTAAAATTTTTGCCTTTTTTATTAATATTATTTGTTTTGTTTGTCAACAGAATCCCTGGCGCAAGAGTTGGAGATGGAACGCAAGTCCCGCCAGCAAGCCATGGAGCGTGACGTGAAGAGCCCGCTGTCGGACCGCGCCAGCTACTACAAGAACTCGGTGCTGTTCAGTTCGGCCACTTAGCTATCAAGCACCGGGGCCACGGATTTCCCCGACAACCAACAATACGAGAAAGAAAGCGACGACACGAGAAAACCCATCATAAGCGTCAAACCTGAGTTCAGGGAAAAATAGGACGTTCGAAGATTTATCTTTAGAAAGAAACGCGTCCTATCCGGACTTTTGATAAAGGTTCACTCCTACGTCTTATTCCGAAACGATACGCTCGTTTGTAAATTTAAAATTATTCAACTAATATTATTTAGCTTTAATATTTTCAGTGTATCGGGATCTCGATAAAGTATTATTACTTTGAGATTAATTGTAAATACTGTTATTAATTCGAGGTAAGCACGTAGATTTCGTGGCGCAAGGCGAAGTCGCAAAAACTCTTCTTCCATAGTGAAATTTGTAAATATTTCTTAATATTTTTAGATTTAAGTCTCAGCGGTTTTATCGACGATACACATAATTTATTCGTCAACATTTAATCTTTTACGAAATGTACCTTTAAACTTATTGTTAAATGCCATATTTAAACATTAAGTATGATTTACAAGTTATGTACCTATTTAAATAAGCAATCAGCCTTAGCTTAATTATGATTTGTATCGGCAATTCATGATGTTTAAAAAACTTGATGTAGTTGAACATAAAACGATTGGAATTGACCTAAGACTGCTTTTAAATTGCATTTCGTTTGTAAAAGAAAGATTCACTTTTCTACTCACTAGTCGATTGATTTACAAAATGAGTTCATGCAGCAATAATGAAGGCTGTTCAATTGCCAAAAATAAAAGTTTTTGGGAACCAATCGTGAAAAATATCTTCTCACACAATATGAAATTAAGAGAGGAACAAATAGCAAGGTGTACAGTTTTTCGTTCAACCTATTGTGATCTTCAATATCTTAAAACTTTTTCAATTTTAGTGCAATGATTAGATATAACTGATAACTAGAATAATCGTTAAAAGGATAGAAATGTACGATAGCTATGATAAGTTAGCTGTTTTGATGATTAATTTTACAAAAAAAAAAAAAATGTTATTGACTGAATACCCACAAAGATAGATTCTGGCGTTCAATATAATGTAAGCGGTTTCTTTGTATTTAAGGCATTGTACCATATTATCTCATATCCGTGATCCAATGATGTCGGTGTGCGTGGGTAGTTATTTTATTAAGTGCGGTAGACTTAAACTATATAGATAAAGTATAAAATAGCGTTATTTATATCGATGCTTAGTTTACGAAATGACTTTATGTCTAAAATAGTATAAATAAGGTTTAGACATTGTATTGAGCGTTGAGTTGGGGCTTGGCTGTTACGAAAAAATTCGACGAAAACCAAAATTGAATTGGGTATGAATGAAATGTGTCTGTGAGAAAATAGTCAAGCACCGACACTGAGTATAGCCGGAGACGATAATTTCTTACATATTATCTGTAATGGGTAATAACGACGTAAAAAATAAAATTTAGCTGTTACTATAAATGTTTAGATGAATGATGTGTGGTTGTATACAGCGAGTGAATGCGAAATTTTCATATCAGTTCTTTCCTTTTGATTATAAATGTGAGAAAGTTTCACTGTTTAAAGTTCAGGCAGGCAGTAACAATATTAGCGTAGGTTTTCCTTTGTCAATTATACTATGTCGAGGCTTATCAGTGTACACTTTAATAACTTGGTTATAGCAGTTCGTTAAGCGAGTTCTATTTATTATTTTTATTATAATTATTATTATTAATTTACTTAAAATTGTGTGTGTGCCTTGTATCGTAGAGGAAAATATCAAGATTAAAAAGGAAAATTATCACTTTGTGTTTGAATTTGAATACTTCTCGGTAGAATCCCAAATTCGAAAATTTATGGTAAACATTGAAACTCTTCAAAGCGATCGAGCCGATCGGGATAATTGAGAAAATCCCTTAAAAAAGACAGATAATGATACTAATTCAGTTGTGCAGTATCATCTCTAAACTATACTAAAGTGACAGGTCTAAAACACGTTAAAAATGACACCTTACCCGTGAATTCTTTGATTGAGAGATTGTGTAAGTACAAATAAATTGGCACCGATATCACTTTAAACTTTAGAAATTCAACTGGAGTTTATCTACAGTTTACGAGTAGTACCTAGGTAAGTAGGTACTAATTAAAATACCAGCTCAATAGTCAAAAATTAGCTACTAAGTAACACATTACAAAGTTTGATCAAAATCGGTTGAAATGAACTCAAAGCATACGTGCGTAGCCCAACGCATTTACCTACTAGCAAGTAGGTACTAAGTACTTACTTTCTTATATAACGTATGAATAAGTATACCTAGATGACTTAAGGGGGGGGGTAAGGTTAATTCGGCAAAAAAAAGGCATGTTTTCAAGATTTTTTTTTGGCAATACAGATGGTGTTAGTTTATTCAGTCGATCCATATATGATAATGTAACAATAGAACAATATTCTCCTAAATTTTCATTGCAAAATATTAAAAATTGAGCGAGTGACAGTGAATTTCCGGAGGCGCCTCGAGAAAAAGTTGTTTTGCGGTGCCCATCATAACTCGCAACCAAATCATCTGAAATAAAAAAATCAAAATGCATTCGTTAAAGGAGATGTTTGTCGAGGTATTCACGAGAGGGTTTTTTTTTCTTTCGATTTTTCGATTTTTCGTAGCACTTGGAAGCCAAAAACCAGATTTTCGGTAAAAAAAACGGCTTATTTGCTGTTGTAAAAAAAATGATAATTATTGGAAAAAAAAAAGCTCTCGACAATACCTGGAGAATTATATGAAGAAACACTGTGCAAAATTTCAAAACGATTGGTCCAGTAGATTTTTAGTTATGGTGGGCACGGACTTCAAAAATGACAAGTCTCAGAAAAACGCTTTAAAGTTTGCGTACTGAAGTATTCAAGATAAAATTCGAAATTTTTTTTATACTCACACAGAGTCGTTGGTGCCAGGTCCGTCACTTGTTACTGCTCAGCACAGCATACAGCGTTTAACTGATGCATAGATCATGCCTCGAATATACTCGATTTTACCTGAACAGGCCCGTTTGGGGCGGGTGGGGCTGTAAAACCTCAGGCTGGCAACGGACGCTGAAATACTCATAACTTCGTCAATTTTGCCTCGATCGACTTGAAATTTTAACACAATCTTCTTGAGATATTATGCATTCAATTAGAAAAATAAAAAAAAAATCGAAAGAAATAAATTTTAATACCTTACCCCCTTAACCAAGCGTGTGACGCTGTCGCAAAAACTAATGTTAGGGGCCCCGTGCACTACAACCAGTGGCAACAAGATAAAGTACCTAACGCAGCTCAGAGTTGGCGATCCATTGAAATGATCATTTTGGACCCTTGACAGTACCGGCTTGTACCACTGGTAGTGTAAATCATGATGTCTCGAGTCTTGTGGATTTGCAAAAACTAAACGACCGCTCAAAGCATACATGAAATTCATCAGATTGGTTGGTTAAATACTCAAAGGGTTGAGACAATGGTGTTATGATGACAAGTCCGAGTGTAATATATTGACCCGTCTAGTCCGCACACAATATAAGTGAGAATGGTGAACGACGGTAAGTAGGTGGGTTCTATGTTTATGGATGAACGTGGATAATAAAATGACGCGACCAAACTACAGTCACATAAAGCAGAAAAGTCATAGAAACTTCCCGATTTTATTAGAGAAGCCCGCCATTTTAAATCCTGTTAAATCGGAAAACTTCATATTTATTGCTAATAGATTTTCGGCCGATGAGCACCGGGTTATTTGGGATGCAATTTTATTTTGTCCATATGAATGATTTTTATATCTGCCCGGGGCGGCTGGCCGGTTGATGCGACGCCTCCCTTTTCCATTTCGGACACCGTGCTATAGGTTTTCGCTTATTGAAACATTTTTTTGATTTTCTGACCTGACCTGTAACAGGTATTGGTCTATTACGCTGTGAGTGCGTGGTTCGTGCTATCTACGAATATTTAGATAGTTAGTACCAATTTCACCATCACCATTGCCGAGTAACGTTTAATCGAGGATTATTGCTGTTTTGACGCATTTTCAATTCAAAATATGCTTTGCTTCAGCTGTCCACAAGATAGATAAATATTGTAACATTTTTTATTTTGAAAAGAGCAACTGCTGAGTTTCTTGCCTGCTCTTCTGAGCAGAATCAGCATTCCGAATCGGTGGTAGATTCTCGATTTGTCATAAGAGCCACAAGTTGACCTACATGAAATAAATAATAATTTGAGTTTGAGTTTGGAAAAACTGTCGAAAAAACAAAAATGTTAGTCCTCAGTTAAACCTTACTCGGCAATGGTAAAATTGATACTAAATAGAGGATTAAAACTATATTTATAAACTTTTAAAAAGAAAAAGGAGAATGAAGCGGCATCCACGTCTCAACTGATGGATGTCCACTGCTGGAAATATGTATCTCGCTTGTGAACATCGCTACAGAACACGATCTTGTGCCGCTGGTGTTTAGCGGCTGCCAGCGATTTGCTTGAGATCCCTCATAAGGTAGATAGACCTTCTTCATGGGGGATCGCCTTCCTTATGAGATTATTTGTCTCGGTAGTCGGATATATAAGCCAACACTTGCTACACGAATATTTACTGCAGACACCGAGAGATGAGAAACTTCCCGGTTTCCGAACGATGAATTCGGTGGTTGACCTCTTTCTCAAAATTAGACTTACCTACCTAGTATCTACCTCAGGCTGAAATCTATAGATAGCACTCGCACTCAGCTCAGACTCAAGACCGAGTTAAAACGAGACAAATTTTATTCAGAGCATATTTGTGTCTCGTTTTAACCTCTATCTGGATTCCGAACCGGTGATAGAGTCATGACGTCATAAGAGCTACAAGTTGGCCTACATGAAATAATTTTGAATTTGAATTTATCTTAAGTCTGAGCTGAGTCAGAGCACGCGCTATAGATCTCAGCATCACTCTCAGTACTTGAAAACAACGAATATACCATTTAGTAAAAATAAAAGGTCGTCTGGTATATTAATAATTTTTAATATTTTTAAAAATCAAAACAAATTTATTCCTACCTATTTAATGGAGATAACTCCCCAAAAAGTAATTTATTAATAATGCGCATACGTTATTTACGCAGAGTTTTCGAAACGTTCTTGTGTTAATAGTCGCGTCGCAGTTAATATTGCGGGCATAAATATTGTCGCGCGAGACAGCTACTTGCCGGCTTTAGTCTCCATTGAAGTATGGCCTTAATATACAGGCTGATGCGGCGATTATATTGTTTTAGCATTGTGCCACCATTTTGGAGTACGTCATTTTGAAGTTTGTCTGGTGGGAGGCTCTTGCCGTGGCTAGTTACCATCCTACCGTCAAAAACGTGCCGCCAAGCAATTTAGCGTTCCGGCACGATGGCGTGTAGAAACCGATTAGGGGTATAAGTGCACTGCCATACCCCTTCCCAGTTAGCCCGCTACCATCGTCACTTACCATCAGGTGAGATTGCAGTAAAGGAATTCATCGAAAAAAAAAGTCATCGAATAATAAAAAAAATTAAAAGTCATCGAATAATAAAAAAAAATTAAATTCAAATGGACGCTGCAAAATGCTCGCTGCAAACTGAAAACCAATGCATAATAGTGTCCTATCCAAATTGCAAATATTAAAATTTGTCTGTCTGTTAACTTTTACTAATTTTGAACAGATCCTGACGTAAGGCAGAGAAACACATAATCATTCTATAGACGGAAACAGGACACTTTTAATCTGGAAAATCAAACATAATTTGACGCTAATTAAGTAGCGGCCATCCATTAGTTTACTAGACTTGTCCTTGTCCACTATAGTAAATATTATAATACTTTCAGTATTTTTTATAATACTCAGTTTTTTTATAAATTGTTTCTCCTCTATGAAAAAATGTAGCATTTTCAAATCGCTGTTTAGATAAACTATGCAATCTTTCTGAATCTAAAATATTAATAAATCGAGTCTTATTATTAATGGAGCTTAAACTTCAATAAATACGACATTGTCGTCATTCTTGCAAGTGAATAACTAACGAACAATGAATATCGGTTCTTCGGCTATGCATGGGGCGTTGCCCATTGTCACATTAGCTTTTAAAAATAAATTGACTTACTTATAAAATATATCAAGAAAATAACTGTGTTAAGAACACCCTGTGTACGCACACGCATGCACACACATAAGGGCACCTGTCGACGGCGCGCGTAATTTTCGTTCTACCGTCGGATTAGTTTTTCCTTATAATTAAATAACTTTGAGCTATGTTCTGCGTGATGTACGGCCTTGTTTATTGTCTTGTTACGCTGTTTATTGCTTAGGGCGGAGGCTTTGCGTTACTCTTCTATGAGTAGGTTTTACTTAAATTTTTTTTAAACAAAACACTGATCTTTACTTAATGATAATCATCATCGAATAAATGTTGTAATTTAACTTTTATTACAGTCTTACTTGACAACCTTATTGACCAAAGATTTTGCAATTCAGTGTTTTTTTTTTGCTCAAACTCAAACTCATTTTAATGGAAATTAGTAGAAACTAGCGTTTGAGAAAAAGTTATGATTAAAAACTTCTTCATTTTTAAGCTAAACCGGCAGCTTTGGAATTCTATCTATAGGTTCACGCAGGCGAAGTAGGGGCGGAAGCTTTTAATAAAAAATAAAAAAACTAGGACACATAGATCTCGTGTGCACGTGTCGCCTTGAATAATTTTATTATGTAGGTGTGTGTAAAAATTTGATAAACCGACTAAAAGGGCAAATAATAATTATGCCCGTTTTAACCAACATTCCCTTACTTTTAGTGTTACCTAAGCTACCTTAGGTGACGCTTTCATTTTCACCAACCTTTAGGAAATAGGTGTGGGAATAGGTATCTAAAGGTGGGAATATATGGGGTAAGATATTGCACTTAGGAGCTTCCTATGTAAAGAAACTTCTACTTAGGGGATGATTTAGGTGTGGTTTGTGAAAATAGGTATTAGTTTTCGTTTTAATTTGAAATCACGTAGAAGACAAAAGGTTAACTTCGCCATTTTTAGTAATCTTTATTCATTTCCATTTAGCGACGTTGAAAGGCGATTGGTTAACAATGAATTGTAACAACACTTCGCTACGAAAACATCTTAACCCTCCGTGGAAAGGGCTGTTATTCCAATTTGCATACTATCTGAATATAAATTATTGCAAAAAATCGATTAGGAAACTTCAATACAATCAAATAATCAGTAAGTCATTTTGTGAAGTAGGTATATTTGTGGAGTCTAACGGTCTCCACGGAGAGCTTACTGCTGCTGGCTGGTTTATGAGCTGGCCACTTTTATCTTCATATTAGGTATTTGTTTGGAATTGTAAGTTTGGACAGACGTCGTAATTTATTATTCTATTAACCACCGTCCGAGCCGGAGGTCTAGAATCAGAGTTATATCCTCAACTCCCGTCCACGCCGGACGTACACAACGCCTGTTCATTCAGTTTAAGTTTATCATGTTACATTCTTTCATTGCTGGATAAATACAAATGTACAAAAGTATTGTGACACAGTTTTCATTTGAATAGGGCTCAATTTCCCTATATATTCGACAGTCGCGTTAGCTGCGTAGGTTGACCGTAAACGTAGACCGTGTGCCTACGTCACGTAGTCGCGTAGGTTTAATAGTCTAGGGATTACAATTTCGGTTCCGTTTGCAGGTTGGCTGGGGTTCGAATTTCAGACATGAATCTCTAGCTTTTCGGAGGTGCATTTGAGGAATTAAATATTACGAAAACGTGAGCAAATCTGCATACCTCAGAGTTCTTCGTAATTTTCTGAAATGGTGTGTCTTGGCCAGCGCGAGTGTGATGGGCTATGACCTAAACTCATCTCGTTTTGTTGATGATCCGTCCAAACTATTCTTATTTCCCGCGTGAATTGAACAGCTCAATCCACGCGAACGAAGTTGCGGGCATCAGCTAATACCTATTATAAAATGAGGTATTTTATAGGTGTGTTTCAAAAATTCTTAAATACGATCTTATACTCTAAGATAAAATTAAATATAAGAATTCTTAAAGAATTCTCTCTTAAAGAAGAAGTAGGTACTCAAAGCAGCAGCAGGTACCTATTGCAACATTAGCCGAAACAATATCGTTTCAGCAAACTAAATACGAAAGTTAGCGAACAGTGGGTACCTACAGATGAAGAGAACTCCAACGGACCGGAGAAGTTAAGTCAAAGTGACGGCCGAGGACCTTCTCCGCGCAGATTTGCATTAGCTAAGACATTTCACACTAACAGCCCCAAGACCGCCCCGCTTTTAATACAATTGGATTTCAAGGGAACGCGATTTCCATACCTACCCACTGTTCGAAAACACTTTTGTGAGATGTCTATGTATTATTAAATTTATCTTAATACTTATTAAACATTGTTTATATTTCCTCTTATATAATATGTACATTCCTATTACACTACTATGTATACTAATTACAATTACGTTAATAGTTTTAATTTTAGAAATAGTTATAGTATAATATTATTATAATTTAGAGTTTAATTTTATATTATTTTAAGTTTGTTGATTATATTATAATTTATTGAATAAATTTGTTTATTACGTTCTGTATTTTATTAAATTAATTATGTATTATAATTATTTACTTAATATATTAACTTAATCATGTATTCTTCTATTGGTCAAGACGACATCAGCGGCCCGTTTTGCGTGATTCTTTATCAATCGATAGACGTCCACAGCTGAACATAGGTTTCTTGCATTTGCCCCTGACTTCCACATGCCCCAGTGTTGTGCCGCCTGTATGCAATGACCCGTCTGATGTCGTCGGTCCACCTAAAGGGAGGTCTGCCTGCATTGGCTCTTTACGGTACAGGTCCTCATTCCAGGTCGTCAATTCTAGACCCCAACGAGCATCAATTCTTTGAGATATATATATCGCACTCTGGTGCAATAACGTCATAAATGCTATTTACTAAAATGAGTTCTTGATCACAAATGATGTCAAATTGTTTCACCGGATGTAGATGCATGTTTGAGATCATTTGTGATCAAGAACTCATTTTACCAATTTTAGCATTTATGACGTTATTGCACCAGATGTGCGATATATCCCGCTCATTGCCACTTCAGCTTCGCGATTAGATGAACTGTGTAACTTCGCTCACTATTCCTATAGAAATACAGGAATTATCCAGAGTCGATAAAATGGCGTCGGCCGCGACGAAGGCGGCACAGAGACACAATAATAAATTGTAATTACAATTTAAAATGAGCAGGCGTCGACGAGGGAGTGGCCTCGCCCGCACGCCACCTCCACACGCGTGCACTTACATGCATGCAAGTAATTAATTTACCTATGTGTGCAACTTTAGAATACAAAGATGCCAATGAGACAGTAACAAATCGAATCATAATGACCACTTTATAAATAAAATTCAAATTATGTTAGCATGCCAGCCCGCTACCAAACTCTCTAAGTTTGGCCTCGATGAGACGGTAAGTAGATACTTTGTTTCTAAAAATAATCTGCTTCATCTTCATCAAAAGATAGCGATTAATGATATGTCCACTGCTGGACAAAGGTCTCTTGCAGGGACTTTCACAAGCTTCGATCTTGCATCCAGCGACAACTTGTCCGATGTAGTCTGTCCGCCTAGATGAAGTCTTCCAACACTACGCTTTCTAGCGCGAGATCGCCACTCCAGAACCTTGGAACCCCACAACCACTAGTGCATCGAGCCATACGCTCCCCCACCCATTCCCACTTCAGCTTCGCGACTCCCTGAGCTATCTTTGGTTCTCATACCTACGGATCACATTCCTGATTTGATTTCTGAAAATAATAAATTATGTACTTTGATTTTATATGTCTGAAGAACTTGAGTTTACTTTGAAATCTAAAGCAACCTAAGAAATGCAAAAGTTCAATTTACTAAGTGTAGGTATACACTAGCAAATATTAATTAGATAAATAGTATACCCAATTAGAGATTAAGATAATGAAACTCATGAATTTATGCTAAGTTTCATTCTTTATTTTTATCAATAAATAATTATTATTTAATAAATAAAAAATAAAGAAAAATGAAATAAGTTTATATCTTACGATTCCTGCTATTAGCTGAAATTGCCAATTCGTTCTGCGTGGATAAGTTTTTTAAAATTTCTTAGGAACTCTTTTATTTTATAAAAAAAAAGTATTTTCTACCTGCATATGAAAGTTCAGTCAAAAACGATTCAACTGATACGGAGATGAATTTAATTTTTTTTTAATATATATCGCTTAATAATAATAATAATATTGTTATTAAAATTTATTTATTTTTTAAAAGAGCAACGGCCGAGTTTCTTGCTAGTTCTCGGTTGGAACGGCACGTTCTGAACCAGCAGTGGTAGATTCATTTGACTATTCGAAAGCACTTTGTAAAAGTTTATTTGAATAAAAAAATATTCTATTCTATTTTTAAAATACTTTATTTATTACTGTTAAAGTGAACCTGCCAAAGTGGCACCATCGTAGTAACTTTGCAAAAAATATCTCTTACTCCCTGGATGGAATTAAAAAATCTCTGCGTAGTACACCTAGGGTATTCAAGGAGTATTTTCTTTTTTTAAAGCCCAAGTTCCACTGATTTATACTGTACGTTGTCTCACATTTCTTTTATACTTATTATATTATGTACTAAATCTATTATTTATATAAGAGAGATTATTAAAAACTGTATTCTGTTAGGTAGGTATCTGGATTTGTACCTACATAAAGTGCTTAACGTAAGGTTAGATCTGTAAAACATGGCTTTGGAACCGCATGAATATAATAATTCAAAATAAAATTGGTCTGATTAATACGGAATCAAAAACCTAATATTATGTGCATATTGAAACATACAAGCTTTTCGTTTGTCGATACGCAGCTTTGTGTTCCCAAAACGATTTGATTCGTATCGGAAAGCTATTTACCAAAATTACATGTTATGATACTACTTCTTTTATTTTTCCGTTCCCCCATATTCGAATATGATTTTTATTAAAAAAGCTAAATTGAGTGACTCTGTTGTAATTTAAAATTGAGGGTTCCGTATAAGTTACAGTATTATCTGCTCACCTGTGTAAGTATACAAGTAGCCATTAGGTACTTATGCAGCTAAATACTAAAAACTTAGCCAATATAATGACTATTTATAATTCATATTAAAAAATAGGTTAAAAGTGTTTTTTTTTGTGTCTGACGTAACAACAAATAAACATTAAAAAAGTAAAAGTTTAATCAAAAATTCAAAACACGATCGAGTAAAACCCAGGTTAAAGAAAGATTACAGTTAACTTTAATATGGTTTCCCATTATCAGCCTTCGTTTTTGGATCAAAGTTTTACAAATTGCAAATTATAAAAATAAACTTGATTTATAATGACGTTTGGCTATTTTTTATTCCAAACCTGTCTTGACGTGTCATAAAAGACACAGGTTTGGGCTACATGAAATAAATAATTATGAATTTTGAATTTTTTATATCCAAATTATACAACTCACAGTAAATAATGATAATATAAGGGGTATCTCTTCTCAGTAGAATCAGCATTCCGAACCGGTGGTAGATTCTCGACTTGTCATAAGAGCAACAAGTTGGCCTATTTTTTTTTTTTTTTTTAATTTTATCTTGAACAGTTGCACTAGATACAATTTTATCTTCATTTTCTATTAACGAGTAAGTATTTTAAACCTATTTCGAAATTTCGTGCGGTATCCTAATAAAAGGATAGAGATCATAATCGAGAGGTCTGAGTTGGAGCTCGAATAAAATGGGAATACATTTAATGATTATTATGCCCCTAAACGCTTTGGCTTCAACCGTTCATTTTCAATGGACCTAATCACTAATCCGAACACTTTTCACCTATTTTTTTGTGCCTATATCTTAGTAAAGAATTTATGGGAATCACCTTGACATATTTGAGCAATTTTCAGAACAAAACATGATAGAAAGTTATTAAAATTTAGAAGTAGGTAGGTACCTACTAAAATAATAATAGAAATCACATCACACTAATATTATAAAGGCGAAAGTTTGTATGTGTGTGTGTATGTTTGTTACTCCTTCACGTCATAATGGAATGAACCGATTAGGCTGAAATTTGGAATAGAGATAGCCAGGACATAACTCATACCCAGGATTAACACTTAACACATATTTTATCCCGGAAAATTAAAGAGTTTCTGCGGGAATTAAAAAAAACCTTAATCTACGCAGACGAAGTCGAAGCAATCGTCATGTGCTACATATAATAGAATTATATTAAACTTTGGGGTCTTAAGGTGCTGTAATGGCGAATAATTCGCATCGGAAAGCGTGTGCTGCGAGACCCCCCAGGCAGGCCGAAGTCATAAGATGAGTCACAGAAGGCCACTAAATACAAGCGGCGCAAGACTACGTTGTGTGGAAATGCGTATGTCTTACACTGGAAGTTTATCAGTTGACGACGACTTAATAATTTTTTTTAAATCAGCTTATCAGATTATTTATTTATTAGAATAGGTAACAAACAGGTAGACAATCAATAAATATAATTACCTATAATCCTTAAAGGCTATCAAACGCCTTGTTAGTGCGATTTTAAAAATAAACGAGATTAGCGCAAACAATTGGAATTTCCCCAAAATCGTAAATTAAAATAATGCAAAAATACAACTCCATCATCGAAATATTTTTGATCCTGATCCAAATGATTGATGAAAATTGACCGACGCCCCTAAAATTCTGCTGTGGCTGTGGCGTAGGCATTAATATTTAAATTTTGATAGCCAAAACTGTGCTTACTCGTTCATCACTTGGAGCACTTCGTCAAAAGACCGTGGCAGAACTAAACACAACAATGCTGTATCCATTGACTTGTGGTACAATGTCACAAGATAGAGCGGAGCCCTATCACTAAAGGACTGTCATATGAAATATTGGTGCTAGTTATTTGTGCCCAGTCTCTAATCTAAATCATTATTTAAGAAAACATATGTGAGATAGCAGTCTTCCTTGTCTGCGGTCTTACTTGTTCATGACGATGTAATTTAGATAGAAGCGTGCTAGAAGATTCAATTTCAAATTGGTTTCTATGTGGCATATAATTATTAAGCCCGTTTGCAACAACGTTCCATAACTTTGTTAAGTTAGGTGACGCTTTCTGTCAATGACGTTTTCAGCAATCTTAAGGAAACACCTAAAGGAACAGGAAATGACATTTTTCCTATTAAAAAAAGAATATCGCAAAACTGAAGATAGTAAAAAGACGTAATTTTCAGCATAGAAAGATGCATTGCCGTGATGTACATTGCATAACTGCCGGGGTAGTTTTTATGGCTATGGCGTCATTTGGGCCTATTGCGAACCACAAGAAGGACCAAATCATCGGAAAAGTTCTAAAATTCAACTGAAGATTCAGAGTAGTCTTGTTCAGAAAAACAGCACGAAGATGAGCACTAGATACTGAATCTTCTGTCGGCGAGCTTGAAGTATTATGACCTGAGTTAGGAGAATTTGTACCCGTGCTTTTCTTTGCTATTTCTAAATCGGTTTCAGGATGCACACAGCCGTAATTTCTCTTTGGGTTTAAAAGGATTGTCTCGAGTCTTTCAATCCGCACTTGATCCGCGGCGCCGTGGTGGATGATTGTGTCTCCGCAATATTTAAAGAAAACCCTTATTTTCTGTCCTCTCCCTCCCGTGACATGCGGCACGCGCAGGTTCGCAACGAGAGCACTCTTCGAGCGGCACACAATGCCGGTTTGTTTGTCGCTGCTGTTTGTCATGCACCAGCGGCAGCCACTGCGCTCGATTCAGAAATTATAACTAAATTTTGAAGCCGCATTCCGCTTTGCTATAGATGAATGTACAACTGACGATCAATACCTCTTCAAAAAGTTACCTGTGTTTAAATTACTTACCTACATCAATTTTTTAAGTAAGTAATTGGCATAATATAAGCATGTTAAACATCCTTAACAATCCTATTAATATTATAAATGCGAAACTTTGGATGGATGGATGTTTGTCACTCAATCACGTCGAAACGACTGAACCAATTTGGCTGAAATTTGGCATAGAGATTATAGTATAGAATAACACATAGGCTACTTCTTATCCCAAGAAATTGGAGAGTTCCCGCGGGAATTATAAAGCCCAAATCCACGCGAACGAAGTCGCGGGCACCAACACGTAAGTACATATTACATAGCTTTGTTTGGGATCCTTATAACGATCTATTTTAATTAAAGTTGGAGATTTTTCAAACTATGAAAATTACATCAAAATTGATGTAGGTACTTACCTCTCTAGGTAGAGGCGAGGCGCACTCCGTATTTTCTTTACAAATCATCAAGTTTTAAAGTGTTCAAGACTGTTACAATAATTTGCCATTACAAATAACATACAATTTACATAAGCTTATCAATTTGCACCATTAATGTAATTCTTATGGGATTGTTTTAATTATTAAAAGGATATTAATTAATTATATATAATTAATTTCAGTTTTTTATGCTTTACAAGTCTCCAAAGGATTATTACGAGTATCTACATAAATTGTTTATTGAAAAATTGCAACTATGTATGCAAATAATTATGTTACACTATGTATGCAAATAATTATGTTACTTGTAGTTAGCGCTATTCCATGAATTGACCATCTCTTACAAAATATAGTTTGAATCTCATTTCTATCATGAAAAATTTTTCCAGCCTCTGTTTTTCATATCGAATAAAAAAGACGAATTTTAATTTAAAAAATATTTATGAAAACATTAGTTTCAATTTACGGTTTACCAAACACAATACGATAAAAATACATTATGGTCATATATTGGAATTATATAAAGAAGGCATATTATACAATTGAAGATTACATTATAAATGATAAAAAAGCGCGGACATAACTCGCTCTAGTAATACATGAGCATAATTAACTCGTAAATTGTACACAACATAATATTGTTACATATCTTTTTATTTTTAAAAGAGCAACCGCAGAATTTCTTTGTTGGGTCTTCTCGGTTCTTCTCGGTTGAAACGGCATTCCGAACCAGTGGTAGATTCATTTGACGGTTCGAAAGTACTTTGTAAAAGTTTATTTGCATAAAAAATTATTCTATTCTAATTACTGAATCATATTCTATTCTAATTACTGAGTCATTATAGCAGAGACTCTCGTAGACCTCAATACAATGCTCAATGACCTCAGCAGGGTTTCTCAACAGGTGGGCCTTAAAATGAACATGAGCAAGACGAAAATCATGTCTAATGCTCATGCTCCGCTCCACCCAGTAATCGTTGATAACTCTGCACTCGAAATTGTAGACGAGTATATATACCTGGGACACACAGTCCAGCTAGGTAGGTCCAATTTCGAGAAAGAGATCAACCGCCGAATCCAACTCGGCTGGGCAGCGTTCGGGAAGCTTAGAGATGTCTTTTCGTCCAAAATTCCTCAGTGCCTGAAGACTAAAGTCTTCGAACAGTGCGTGTTGCCAGTGATGACTTACGGATCCGAAACATGGTCGCTAACTATGGGCCTCATAAGAAGGCTCAGGATCACTCAGCGGGCGATGGAGAGAGCTATGCTCGGAGTATCCCTGCGAGATCAAATCAGAAATGAGGAGATCCGTAGGAGAACCAAAGTCACCGACATAGCTCTGCGAGTGGCGAAACTGAAGTGGAAATGGGCGGGGCACATAGTTCGAAGAGCTGATGGTCGATGGGGTCCCAAGGTGCTGGAGTGGCGACCCCGCACCGGGAAGCGCAGTGTTGGCAGACCCCCCACTAGGTGGACAGACGACATCAAACGAGCCGCAGGGAGCCGCTGGATTCAGGCGGCGCAAGACCGAGGCTTGTGGAGGTCCATGCAGGAGACTTATGTCCAGCAGTGGACGTCCATTAGTTGATGAAGAAGAAGAAGAAGAATTACTGAATCAAGAAGTTTCAGTAATCTATAATTATATAAAAAGGCTTGTCCTGACTGACTGACTGACTGACTGACTGACTGACTGACTGACGATCAACGCACAGCCTAAACCACTGAAGTTAGAAACTTGAAATTTTGACAGTAGGTTCCTTTTATGACGTAGGCGAGCACTAAGAAAGGATTTTTCGAAATTCGCCCCCCAAGGGGGTAAAAAGGGGGGTTAAAGTTTGTATGAAACTCCGTCATTTTTCGAGTTATACTCATGAAATTCGGTATTTAGGCTTTAAATTGAAAACAAAAAAGTACGTGTTTCACAGTTTTTAAAAATTCTACCCCCTAAGGGGTTAAATAGGGGTTGAATGTTTGTATAATAGTCCTTCGTTCTTCAAGTTATTTTTCAAGTTACGTTTATGAAACTTGATATTTTGGCTCTTGATTAAAAATAAAGAATTACGTATTTTACATTTTTTTTAAATTCTCCCCCCAAGGGGGTAAAAAGGGGGGTTAAAGTTTGTATGAAACTCCGTCATTTTTCAAGCTATACCCATAAAATTCGGTATTTAGGCTTTAAATTGAAAACAAAAAAGTAAGTGTTTCACACTTTTAAAAAATTCTACCCCCTAAGGGGTTAAATAGGGGTTGAATGTTTGTATGATAGTCCTTCGTTCTTCAAGTTATTTTTCAAGTTATGTTTATGAAACTTGATATTTTGGCTCTTGATCAAAAATAAAGAATTACGTATTTTACATATTTCGAAAATTCTCCCCCCAAGGTGGTAAAAAGGGGGGTTAAAGTTTGTATGAAACTCCGTTATTTTTCAAGCTATACCCATAAAATTCGGTACTTAGGCTTTAAATTGAAAACAAAAAAGTAGGTGTTTCACAGTTTTTAAAAATTCTACCCCCTAAGGGATTAAATAGGGGTTGAATGTTTGTATGATAGTCCTTCGTTCTTCAAGTTATTTTTCAAGTTATGTTTATGAAACTTGATATTTTGGCTCTTGATCAAAAATAAAGAATTACGTATTTTACATTTTTTGAAAATTCTCTCCCCAAGGGGGTAAAAAGGGGAGTTTCAATATTCATAGTTAAGACAGGACAACGTCTGTCGGGTCCGCTAGTTCTAATATATGACCTTAATGAATGTAGTAAAATACGAAGCCTATCAACCAATTATTGTAGTTTAAAGTAGTTGCGTGCCGAACGCCATTAGCCCGCCCTTTGAGCCAGTATGGCCGCTAAATGAGAACAAAACCGATTAATTACTCTTTTCATTGACATTCATTAACAAATAAATAATTATTTTCTGCATAAGTATACAATATAATTTTGGATTTAAATATTTATAAATATGGTGTCATATTCATAACACGTAGATACAGTGTAGGTACACATCTTTTTTTTTTATTCGACGACAAGATAGTCCTTGACTGCAATCTCACCTGATGGTAAGTGACAATGCAGTCTAAGATGGTAGCGTACTAACTTGGGTGGGGTATGGCAGTGCACTCATACCCCTAATCGGTTTCTACACGCCATCGTGCCGGAACGCTAAATCGCTTGGCGGTACGTCTTTGACGGTAGAAAAATAAACAATAGTTGATTTATTTACTAGGTATTACATGTGGAAGCGCAGTGTTGGCAGACCCCCCACTAGGTGGACCGACGACATCAAATAAGTCGCAGGGAGTCGCTGGATTCAGGCGACGCAAGACCGAGGTCTGTGGAGGTCCATGCAAGAGACCTACGTCTAGCAGTGGACATCTATAAGTTGATAATGATGATGATATGTTTTCTGAATTTTAATTTGTTATTACAGGCGAGCAAATCAATGATGTACCTATCTATATGATCACAAAAGGTTGAAATAGTTTTCAAAAGGAAACACGGACAGACAAAGCAGACCCACACCAACGGGAATGGGTCTGCTTTGTCTGCCCGTGTTGACATGCGTTGGATTGTGTACCTACGTATGCATTTTTGAAGCTTCATTGTGGAAGCACTGTACCTATACATAGCATAGTTTTGTTACCTATTGTAATTTTTTTTTAAGCTATTGCATAGCTTCTATCGCGGGCCAGCGTGGAGACCGAATCCAGAAATTCCGTAACGAAAATAACTTGACACGGGACTCCTCTACGGTAAGCCGCTAGATGGCGCATTTTTTATCAACGCAATCAAGTGGTGAGCCGCTAGATGGCGTTGATAAAAAATGCTATGCAATAGCTTTAGCGCGGCAGTCCCCGAGTGCCACACGTCTTTTTTTTTTAAAAGAGCATCTGCTGAGTTTCTTGCCGGCTCTTCTCAGCAGAATCTGCATTCCGAACCGGTGGTAGATTTATGACGTGTCATAAGAGCTACAAGTTGGCCTACATGAAATAAATAAATTTTGAATTTGATAATGATGAACATGTGTAATATGTGTAAATATGAAGTTCCACAGTGTAATTCAATTGTCTTCGAAAGTAGATAAGTAAGATATGAGACACAAAATTTGATTACAGATAGGGCAAGCGGCGCTGAAGGCACAGGAGGGGAATTTCAAGAACTTAGTTAGTCTCACGGAGGTGTCTGAGTCGGGAGAGCTTATCGCTTTTGCCTCTAACGCGCTTTGTCGTCGCTCTTGCGTGTCTGATGTCATAATGCATGTGTGTCACCGACTTTCTCATGTGATAGAGTTCCAGTGTTAATAATCGTCGATTCTTTCTTAATCTAAAAGATAGAGATAGGTATATCGATACGGTTAAACATTATTTATAGGTTGATTTGGATAGCGTAATTACAAATTATTACACTACTGTCATTTCCAAAGGATCAAAATATTAATCAATGACTATAAATGAGCAGTATATAGAAAAAATAATAATGAACACAAATATAGCAAGATACGTCTCAAACAGTCCTTGAATCGATGTTGTCGGTCCGAGTGATAATTGACAACTGCCTGGAGAAGCGCTTGCACGCGATTTTTGTCTTCATATTGATATCGAAATACCAACATTCCTTACAATATTATATTCCAGATAAGTCAGTGGTCATAGCTCGATGTCTGTGTTGCTTCGTTTGCACCTATCTGAAATAACAGCATTTAATAATATTAATGTATTAGTATAGGTACCTACTTCTTCACTTCACAATGTTTTTTAAACTGTATAGCAACGCGGGCGAAGCAGAAAACCCAAGCTAGTTTGTGAATAAAATACATCAACCTAATAAAGGTGTTCTATTCACGAGCATTTAGTTAGATAGCGAGTGCAGGGTAAACGTACTAGTTGCCGGCTTACAAAGGCAGCCCCGCAAACACAAAAGGTATCGAGTGCGCGCAGCAAAGTTATGGAGGATGCAATCACAACTTGTGCAGCGAGCGAACGTGCATTTATAATTAAAGTTTGTCTTACTTAAATGTATTACAAGCGCTTTGCTTTCCTCTTAAAAATTTTTTAAAGCTTAATTTTTTTTTATATTTTCGAAAAGTACAATAAGTTAGTGAGTGTGGTAAATACGTGATAACATTGAAAAACACTGACCGAATTTTTGAAACAAGATCTATTAGTTCCCGTGTAAATGAACCATTAATGTTAATAAATTATAATATTTTTAAACGAATGAGTTCAAAGTGCACACACAGTCTAATTCGGACAGAAAAGAAGTTTAATTTACTTAAGCATACATAATATTATACAATCGTAAGGTTGACGTAGTAAATGTAAGTAGCCAATATTCCTTCCGGCAGATTTGCCAGTTCTTAGTATTAGGTACCTATAAGATATCCCCATTCAGTATTCGGATCCCTTGCGGAAGACATGACCACATCCTGTTTAATGATGTTTCTAGAATTATTAACTAAGATCTGACGTCGGTAATAAATTCGAAGTTTCGACTGAGGGATTAGGAACACCAGTTCCGGTCCGTACCTTCGGGGATAGTTAATTGTTGGGACTACACGACTATTATAATATTATTTAACCTTACGTAGACGATATCCATATATTACATAATATTCTAAGAGCTTATAATTTTGCCCGCCCCGCGGAAACCTTTTTTTCTGGGATAAAAAACAGCGAATGTCATTTTTTAGGTCCTCCGATATATCTATGCAAAAATCACGTCGCATTCGTATCATATATTTTCTAATGTTCAAGTTATTTTTAATCTAATAATAAAACCTTGTAATTTATGCATTAACCACGCAACAAAAAGTGTCAAAAAATACTAAGGTAGATTAGTATTGGGCCAAACATCTAATACGTTTACACGCATACAAATAGGATAATCTTGATCATAAGAGCGAAAATAAATTCTACTCTTAGTTAAGTTTTAAGTTTGTGGAAACATCATTTGTGTCTCAAAAAGAACATCATATTGTGTCGAAGGGGTACGCGACTCAGCAATGAGGAATACGATGCAAAAAGACAGATGTAGGTAGAACAGCTTCAAAGCTAACTTGCGAGTATTAAATAAACTTAATGCCCCTTCTTTGCAAACTACATCTTAGTTACACTGGTATTGATAATAATAATACAAAAACTACCTCACTTGATTGCTTGGCTTCCTCATGACAAGAAGTTTGCTTAGTTTTTGCTAGATATTCAATAGGGAAATGTAGCCACAAGTACCACTAGTAGTATTTGTTAGTTGCTAGTAGTACTTAGCAAGCAAGCAATATTAAATACCTTAGGAAAAACCTTTTATATTAATGTACAAAAGTAGGTAATGATGCTATCTGTCAAAGTGGTAGTCTCTAAAATAATTGCATCAGTGTAACTGATGTAATTTAGAAGTTTAGGTTAAATTAAAATTACTAATTAGTCAACTAAGTTAGGCTAGATTGTAATTGTACTGAGCACCACTTTGGTACTCAGAATCAACAGAAAAAAAAAAAAAAGTGTAACAAACGTCTCAATGACTTCTGATTGGCTGAATTTATGGCGTTCTTGCTGAATCAGATATGATCATAAACTATGTATTAGGTACATATTTTCTACCGTAAGGATAGGATATTAAAACTGGCCGCAAATAGATATAGATGACGGTTACAAAGATGTTATTGAATTCAGTTGCCAGTTAACCCTTTGGGCGCGGCTTCCGTTCACCTCTGGTAAATGGTTCAACCACTCATACGATATTAAAGATCGCTATCTTCAGGAAGGCGCACTAAATTTTCACTTCGTTTTCATTAATACTGGATGTGCTGGTACTTATGACCGAAATTATTAAATCACTTAGGTACATCATGAAAATGGAATAAAATAAAAATGTTTTGAAAACATCGGAAAGTCGCATACTTCATACAAGAAAGAATACCTGATGACCTGAATGAACCTGATGAATGACGGTGGTACAAGTTTACAAGATACACAACACTTTCTTTTATATCTAAATATATAAAAGGCAAAGGTGACTGACTGACTGATCTATCAACGCACAGCTCTAACCACTGGACCGATCGAGCTGAAATTTGGCATACAGGTAGCTATTAGGACGTAGGCATACGCTAAGAAAGAGTTTTTCAAACAACCCTGGAGGTAAAATAGGGGTTTAAAAAATCGAACCTAACGTGACCGAAGCCATATTTATGGAACTTGCATTACGAAATCGCACAAACCATCTTCAACTTTTTAGCATTAAAACATTTAACTTATCCAATGAGGTATTAATAGTTACCTAATGCACAAAAATCTGTTAAAAATGCTCTGGTGGGAAAATTTTAACGCTTACTCTAACTCACCCCCTGATGACCAACTAACCCATATACAAGTTATAAGCGTACATACACGAACGTGAATGAAAACTTTCCTTTGTACTATTTAGAGAAGTGATTACTTTTATAAGTAGGTTACTAGCACCAGCGAGTTTCAGGTTAAACCTACCTATAATCATGAAATCCTCCAAGTTAAAAGTTATAGCTTGAGTGTTTTGAAGCAAGGACTAAAATATATTTCTATAAATAGACCGGCATCTTAGTAAGAATATAAGATAACACACATACTCGTAGCCATCGTGTATGGTCCAGTAAGGTTTAGCCGGAGGCTGCATCGCCTCTCAATCACATTATGGCACCATCGGAGCAGTAAATTAAGAATTACCAGGGAAGTGATTATTTTAAAACGTGTCATACCCTTTCTAACGAGTTTGTCGGTGGTGGCGTCAGATTTCTCGTATCCTGCAACTGATCTCCATTAATAAGGATTGGATTTAATTAAGACATTTTGTCCTACAGTCAATTAGTTCCTTTTACTTCGGATTGGATCGTCCCAGGTATCCAAAATCTAAATCTATCTAGTAGACAAAGTGTGTGCAATCCCTTGGAAAATCGAACTGAAGTGGCAAAACATACTGTATGTGTTGCGCATTCTGATCGTTGGGGTCACAAGGTGCTGGAGTGGCAACCCCACACCCGGGAAGTGCATTGTTGGCAGACCCCCCACTAGCTGGACCGACAACATCAAACGAGTCGCAAGGAGCTGCTGGATTCAGGCGGCGCAAGACCGAGGCATGTGGAAGTCCATGCAAGAGACCTTTGTCCAGCTGTGGACGTCTATCGTTTGATAAAAAAAGAAGAAGTACTAGGGTAGTGCTATTTGGGTTGACTGAACCAGCCAAGTTGTAGACATGACAAGACATGATGATAGTGGATTCTGGTTTCGGAAGCTATTGAGGTAAGTAGTAGGAGTCACTGGACCAAAGAAATGGCTATATGTGGCGGATCCTGGCTTCGACCTTAATTTTCCATTTAAGTGTTACTCAAATGTATCTTACAATAGCGAAATACAAAAAAATATATGCCGAACATTCTTATTCTTTTCTTTATCGATGTAGATATATCACGAAACATAATATGTAAATCTTATTTTTTTCTATGCTGTGTATACCTACCTATATTTTCGTCTTAAACCTATCGTAGGAAGTTTATTGGTTTTTTCTTTTAGTATTCGACTTTAATTTAAGAAAATTACGACTTAATTACGTAAAAAAATATTATTACATGATAATATTAAATTCACCGTTAAGCCTACGTATGAGGCGAGGCTGTAATTATTAATGTTTATGGAAACATCTGTTACAATTTCATCCAACTTTTTAAAGGGGTTGAAAATACAATTTATATTAATATAATACTGTCACATTTGCGCAGTCGTTGAAAGATCACTCTAAATGTCAACGCAGTAGATAACATCATATTATACGGTCTACTATAATATATATTATACACGTAGTCTTTAATTGCGTTATGATCGAAAAATTTTATGGTCATTATTTCAACACATGACTTGACTGATGAAAGCGAATGACTTAATTTTTCTAACAAGGTGCCGCAGAGTTGGTGATATCCCGCAAAAGTGGCCTTAAGACCGCGCGTAATGGGAAATCCGCAGATGCAGAATTGAGTTTTACATCAGCAGGTATATCAAGTTTTGATTATCCGAAAAAAAAATAGGCAAAAATTACTCATATTTCCAAGGGACGATATTGAGTAAAAACATAAAATAATGAAATTTGTTCGACAAAATAAAATCGCGAAGTTAGGTCAAATTTTTAACCAACTTGCATGTATTTTTAAATGTGGTGCATATTACAGAGCTAAAAGTTTTGTATAAAATTCCTATACAAGAGACGATTCGACAATCGACAACCATTTAAAAAAAATGAATATCTTATTAGAATACGTACAACCGTTTAAACATTGTTTGTAACAAACATCCAGTCGACAAAAATATTCGCATTTAAAATATATGTACAATATAATTATGTTTCTGCATCTCTATGATCTAATCTAAAATTCTATGGGATTACGCTTGACCACGAGAATAATAGAATCAATTATTTATTTACCACCATTTTTCAAATAAGTAAATAAAAAAAAATTAAATTAAGAACATTTTTAAATTTATCATTAATTTTTTATAATAATTAAGTACTTAATTTTTAAACTAAGAACATTTTTAGTTCGATTTATTGTGATATCAAACCAACTTATCGCAATTCGTGTAAGAAATACCCGCATTATATAAAACAAAAATGTTGGAAAATACATGAGAATGAAAGGAAAGAAAGAAAATCCTGATACGCGAAGTAATCGTGTCGACGAAATGGTATCGTGACAAAAATCCATGCCTCAAGCGAGCGCGGTAAATCAGCGCGTATGAAATCCAATTACGTCCACAAAACCATTAGCCATATACGAATACCCACTATAACAATGTAACCATAGCCACAAGTATCATGGTGAAAGAAAAGAAACATTTTTCTTAACATAAAGGTGGACGCATACCACAGGACGATCCGCAAAACTCTTCATGGCGGCCGTTCTGAATACAATGCTTTTTTTTTAGAATCTTAAATTACTTGAAAGATGGTACAACAGATTCTTAATGGCTAGTATCTTACCAATATAATAACATTATAATCAGTTTGAATATTACATTATTATATTTTTCAATTTTTAAAAAGCTTGTGACGTCAGCAGCCCTTGCTACGTCGCATCGTACGCATCGGAAAAATGTTGATAACGTCAGTAAAGTTTGAAGGGTTGAAAATTTCATACTTTATCCGTACGGATCGATTAATCTGTCGTTAGTGCCTACAGTGATAGTAGTACTATATTTAATTGGGAGCAAGGAAAAAGTAAGAAAATCTAAATAATAGATACATCTATGATTGCTAGTACATAATAGCTAGTAGGTATATAGCTTATGTATAAGATAATTATATCGTACTTTTGTGCTATTCAATTTGTATGGACTCCCAACGACGAACCGTAACGCCAATCCAAAGTCGTATTTCCACCATCCATATTTCGCGAAAAAAAAAACGAGTAAAATAACAAAATTATTGAATTTCGCAATTTAATATCGGCGCGCTCGCTCACTGTCCATAATTACCAATGCGGGCCCAATTCATCATTCTTTATTACAAGTACGAAATTCCATGTAAATTTCATGCACGACCGATGAACAACGCGAATGAGTTTCGATGGATCGAAGAAATCGTTTTTTGCGTAGATCGACGAGGCGACCCATAGCCGGGATCAGCGATCTGCAGCTGCTACGGCCACGCTGAGCGTACAATTGTAAATTAGGTAAGTATATTAAACTAACTCTTACTAATCTTATAAACTAGAAAACCTTTATGCCCGCGACTTCGCCCGCGTGGATAAAGGTTTTAAGCTATTGCATAGCTTCTATCGCGGGCCTTGAGCGTGGAGACCGAATCCAGAAATTCCGTAACGAAAATAACCTGACACGGGACTCCTCTCACCGCTAGATGGCGTTGATAAAAAATGCTATGCAATAGCTTTACCGCGGCAGTCCCCGAGTGCCACACGTCTTTTTTTTAAATTCCCGCGGAAAACTTGATTTTTCCGAGATAAAATCCTAATCCTGGATATGACCTATCTCCATTCCACAGCCAAATCGGTTCATTCGTTGTGGCGTGAAAGAGTAACAAACATACACACACATACACAGATATAAACTTTACAATAAGTGTGATGTGATGTGATGTGAATAGTTTGTTTGTTGGTTTGGTAGTTTGTCCTTCAATCACGTAGCAAAGGACTAAAACTGCCTCACAAAACGTGCACTTGACACTAAGTAGAAATAAGGATAGATTAACTTGGCTATTGAAAAGCAAAAAACTTTTCTATTCTATTCTACTCGACCAACTCTACCTCTGCTGCGGGATTTGTAAAACCCTAATGTTATCAAAGCTACTTTGCGACAAAATTAATTTTGATTTATTCAAAAGCCAGCACCAAAATCTAGGCAGTTTAACTTAACGAAATGACTTTCAAAATCATTGTCTCAGCCAACAAGCAACAAAGTCCCCCGCGTGCCAACTGAAAATGTCATTAATGCCTGAGTGAAATTTGGGGTCTAATCTCTCTGCAAAGCTTATTACATTTATACAGAGTAATCTTGGAATAAAGTTTTCAATGGAAAGTGTTGAATCATTGCGGATCGCGTACCCTTCCCGCTGAAACTCGCTCCCGATGACGCGAGCTTGATAAATACTGTTTAGTGTTTACTTACCTACTCGTAACTGAAAATCATTTACTTTAGAAAACAGGAAATTCATTTAAAGTAGGTAGTTATTTTTATCATAACTGGGAGGTCTCGGGTTCGATTCCCGGCGGGGCCAATTTAGTAATTTATTATTTCTAAATTGTCTCTGGTCTGGTCTGGTGGAAGGTTTTGGCCGTGGCTAGTTACCACCCTACCGTCAAAAACGTGCCGCCAAGCGATTTAGCGTTCCGGCACGATGGCGTGTAGAAACCGATTAGGGATATGGGTTGAATTTACACTGCTATACCCCTTCCAAGTTAGCCCGCTACGATCTTAGACTGCATCGTCACTTACCATCAGGTGAGATCGCAGTCAAAGGCTATCTTGTCATAGAAAAAAAAAAAAGTTACTAGATGTTGCTCGCGACTTCATTCGCGTGGATTAAGGTTTTCCTATTTGTTAATCCTAGGTGTAAGCTATCTCCATTTTCCGCCAAATTGATACATTTGTTGTGGCGAGTAACGAACACACACACATACATACAAACTTTTGTAATAATAGTGTGATGTGATATGATGAAACAAAATTTAGTAAACTAAACATGTTTAATAAACAAACATCTAAGTAGATTTTATAGCATGCACTTAAATGGACTTTAAGCTGAAATTACACGTAGTATATCCACGACTAAGGGCCATTTCACAATCGCCGAATTGTGTTTAACCGACGAATAAAGTTGATGTTTTGAGATTTTTTGTATTCGCAATAACAATATGTCAAAATAACTTAATTCGAAGGTTTAATTTTACTTTGTGAAATAGGTTCTAAGCAGTTGAAAATATAGCACGACCAAAGGGTTTCACCATCGATGTATTACATACATTGTATGTGTATCTATTTCACCCATGCGAAATGATTTTAAATGGCATATCATGGCTCAAAAAATAACTACCGGCGAAGTTCGCAAGAATATGCATAGGCAAATCCAAAAGCACCCATACGACACGCTGGATAAGAATATTTAAATTTTTATTTGACATCGTATAAAGGTGGCATTTTCCACTTAAGGTTGGAAAAGTCATGGCGCAAACCGCAGAGTCATCGCGACGCAATAACCAATTGTGAGCGTATTACGCGTCCTAGCACAAAGCCCGGCGCTCGGGGCCGCTGCGTGGTCTCTACTGGAAGAGATCCAGTTCCAAAATCGAAAAAACAAAAAAAAGTTGATGTTTGATAAGTAGGTACTATGGCTGAAATCTATAGACTGCGCTCTCACTCAACTCAGATTCAAGACAGCGTTAAAACGAGACAGATTTATGTCAGAGCATATTTGGGTCTCGTTTTAACCTCTATCTTAAGTCTGAGCTGAGTCAGAGTTCGCTCTATACCTAGATCTCAGCATATAACTCTCTTCTAATATTGCCATCGCCAAGTTTTTTTTCTAAGCCGTGCGTTTTAAGCAATTAAATATCACTTGCTTGGGATAATATTCTTGTAATAATATATACATTATTTATTATTTATTATACTTATTTTCAGTGTACATTGGGTAGGAAATATTTAACGAGTTCCATCCTATGCCGCATCTACAACTACAAATAGGTTTAGTAGGTATAAAACTTGCTGGTGCAATTCTATCCAAGGTTTTTATGATTTGATTTCCAAAGTAACCAAACCTTTAGATCGATTGAAGTTCGTAATAAAAAAAAAAACCAGTCATTTCCAGTGAAACTCTATGGTTATGAGCAGATTTTTTATTACTTTGACTGTGATGCGACAAAGTCGTTTTTGCGCAAACATATCGCGACAATGGGAAACGGGGCTTTTGTATTTTTTAGTTTGATTGATGATTTTAATTTCCTATCTGCTTCATTGATTTTGGAGACACTGACGACATAAACATACTTTCTACACTATTTTTTTATTTTATTTTTTTATGATACGTTTGATTGTGAGTGCTTATTATTAATAATAGGTATTTTATTATTAAAAACATAAATATTTTAGTCGTTTTAATTTGTACTTTACATTATAATTGAAATAATTTTAGAGTTCTTACTGAATATAAATTTTAAGTTTTCTCACAATTAATTAATCCTAAATTAGGTAACTTACTAATAACATTCGCTGAAACCGGATGCTGACCGGCTGAAAAATCATTAAGTTTTTCAATAAATGCCTATAATGCTTCGAAACTGAAAATATTACGAATGTAAAGCCGCCATTATGAATGAATTTCGAGGGAATCTGTAAGAAATATCTACCATTGAGATAAGCTTTGTCCCTTCAAGTTACAAGTTTAATACGTTTCGTAAAAGAAAAATAAAAAACAAATAAATCCAATAAAATAAATAGAAAATGGCGGCTTCTATTCTCAATTTGAACTCATGACAATCAGCAGAAATTTAAAAAGTCAGTGAGCGCTCAAAATATCCCGCCAGTAAAACCTCCGTGCGCAACGCGAATGTGACAGGCGATTTAAATATGGCGGCGGCATCATCCCGCCGATCCCGCCGGTGATGCCGCGGCCGTCCATTTATCACTCCCGTAAGCCTCCGCCGATATTATGATCAATGCCATTCGCCCGAGCCCCACCGGCCTTCTATTACGTGTCATAGAAACAGTTTGCTGAGAATTTTAAATTCGATTAAAAGCGAGCGTTTCATTGCAATTTGACCTAAGAGTCTAGTGTACGGGTGGACAGGCGCTAATCTGTCTGGTGAGGTTATGACATTTTCTACGTGTATGACGATGTATTTTGCATGACGAAATGTGGGTTTGACAGTTCTTAGTTAAAAACTTTCCAATTATTTTTAGCTACTGGAAATATTAAAAATACGGATGTTGAGCAATGAGTATAAACACTAAAACTGACATTAAACATTGCATAACACTTGCCAGGAAGGCTTATTGACTACTTTAGCATGGTGTGTAAAAGAGTTACAACAATCTACTTAGATAGATTTAATTTCCATGAAAACTTGTGAACGTATCTCTAATAGGGACGCCTAGCGTTCACCCACATTGCATACTTTATATTGTCATAGTCACCACCTGGGATAGTGGCTTTTTAAAGAATCATTATCTAGGTTTCACTTTGGCCGGAATTGCAAAATTTTATGGTGGCGATCGCGGAATATTTTTAGTTCTAAAATAAAAATAGATAGGAAGGTACTCTATTAAATTGTACTTTAATTTTTCCTTTTTTTAGGATAACTATACTAGGTACTAACGCAATTTATGACTTTGATACTAGCACGGGGAAAAAATCGAATTCAGAATCGCAGCTCAAAATCTTATTAAAGTAAAAAAATTACAAGGTACGCGATGCTCTATCACTTGCTACATACTCGTACACTGTCTTTACTCTGTGCTAGTACCATCAATTATTATATTTATATGCATCTTCAAAGTAAATTCACTTCCTAGTTAACCTCAAAAGCTTAGCAAAACAGATTTTACTACAAATTCCACCAATAGAAAAGTTTATCTGCTGAAACTGCACGAAATATAAATCATGTTAATAATTCTTAAAAACAGCCCTGCAAAACTACCACTGCAACTTAAATTACACGAAGTTTGTATACCAGTATACAAACCAGCCAATATATTCTATTTTTTTTTTTTAATAAAAATATCAGCGAAGCTGAACCTGACCAATATCCTTCTACCTCCTCCCGAAAGCTTTTGCCAGGACCAGGAGTTGGAGCGCAACGGGTGGTGTTCGAACCTGCGACTTTCTTTTATTTTTTTTATTTCTCGAATGAGGTATTCTTCCAAATGCAGCTATATCAGATTACATTTATCGCCAATATAGCCGTATCACTCTCCACTACAATGTAACAAAGACGGTAGATCAAGTGTCGCAACTGAAAGAGCGCCTAACAAAAGATTGGTACCGGAAAGATAGGTGAGTGCTGCTTCAAACGAGTGGATTGTGAACCGACTCTCTGAGTGCCGTCTCAGAAGTCTGCGTGATCAATTGATATCGATACGGATATATCCTCGGATATTTATAAATGATGATACAAAATAAAGTTGAATTCAAATGCAAATGTTTAGTTGGGGAAAAAAATAATAGTTCCTATTCCTGCTAGTATTAAAATTAATGCGAAAGTGTGTTTATTATTTGGTTTGACCTTCAATTAGGTCTAGGTCGGAAGAGCGGAAATATCACTTGCTGAGAGTTTTTCATAATGTTCTCAAAGCCTAAACCTTACTAATTCGAGAGGAGATCTGTGCCCATCAGTACCTAGTGGGTTTGTTTTTTAGATGTCTATATTATTATAATGAGTCGAATACATAGATTGTAGAGTTTTAATAAAAAGTAGGTACAACTTAGTATTCTTACTTAATTGCGGTTTAAAATTATCAGATTACATTATTTAATCTCCGACGACGGGGTATCCAACTGAATGAGCTACATCTCAAAGTCTCGAGGGCCACAACTCAATGTTCGCCTGACAAAAGATAGAACCGGAAAGAAAAGTGAGTGCTGCTTCAAGTGAGTGGATTGTGAACCGAATCACTGAGTGCCGTCTGCGTGATCAATTGATATCGGCACGAACGAACCCTTGTTTGGAGCCTGTTTTAATTTTCATCTGTAATCATTTCTCTTAGAGGGCCTCTAACATTTTGAATAGCAAATACTGTCGGTGGGTGGTCGAGCTGAAGTCTAGAACTAGGTAGTTCTATACTGTGACATGGGTACGTCACATCACATAATGCTAAACGGGTATGTATCGCGATAAATGTTGCAGCTGGAACATTTAGCGTGGTATACAAAATTAACACATTTGAAATAAGTTTAAAATCTTTTTTTTACTTTTACAAGTACCTACTTGTAAAAAAAAATATAATCCTAAAATAATTTATAATAATATTATGATCGCTTCCGTTTTGAACGCCTTGTAAACTTAATATTGCAATGTGACTGAGCGACAAAATTGATACGCATGGATTTTAGTGTAGGATGTAAGTAAGATTATTTGATTTATTTCATAATCATCTCAACCTATTTGCTGGTCCAACATTGGGCACGGGTCTCCTCTCTAAATGAGGGTGCCTGATCTACCACGCTGGCTAAATTCAGCTGAACCATTACATATATTATGGAGAACTATCACTAGGTTTCCCCATGATAAGAATGTCACAATCAGTCGCACTTATTTCGACAATTATTTACCTGTCATTTGTTTTAACGGAGAAGAAAAACATATGACTTTTATCCATTATAAAACAAAATTAAAGAAGTTGGATTAAAAATTGCTCTTTCGCAAATAAAATTTAAAAAAGAAATTGTTAGAAACTCATAAAAGTAAATCGCACTCAATTATTCACCGTCCCCTCGAAGCCACTTGAAAAAATCCAATCAGCATAACTCGTCACTTTAATATCGATCCCCAATTTGCCAACACTTACCAAATCATTTTATGCATAGATATAAGAAGAACCAATCTGAGTAATGCAGTTACTTTAATCGATTGTCAACCTTATTTCTTTGGTACAATGCGAGCTTCTTGTTTATTGATCTGTGGCAATCTTGGCAGCGTACAAAGCCGAGTGGTTTACTTAGAGTTTAAAATATTCATAGCTTGTACTGGATCGTATTTAAATATTTACATAAGTGTCACGCAGCGGCAGTGACGTTTGTCGATAAATGTATTGAGTGAAGCTGACTCGGGTGGTGTCGTCACGGGAGCGCTGGGGGTGAAGAGAGCACGACCGCGGCGACAAGTTCATGGAATTATAATAATTTAAACAATTACATTTTATTCTAATGGCGGCTTTGTGAAAATTTCCTGACTCTGACGTCGACATAACACAGATATCTCGTATCTCGTTCTGGTAGATAAATGTCTATCACTAGGTATAACTAGTAACGGTCAATAATTCTAATTGCAGTTTGATGGATGGACGAAGTTTTAGTGCAATTCATACACTCCTCCACCTACCTGCGTATCTTCTTCTTCTTCTTTGTCAACCGATGGACATCCACGGCTGGACAGAGGTTTATTGCATGGACTTCTTTCACAGGCCTCGGTATTTGCGCCGCCTGAATCCAGCGACTCCCTGCAACTCGTTTGATATCCTCGGTCCAACTAGTGGGGGGTCTGCCAACAAGGCGCTTCCCGGTGCGGGGTCGCCACTCCAACACCTTGGGACCCCATCGACCATCAGCTCTTCCAACTATGTGCCCATTTCCACTTCAGTTTCGCGATTTACCTGCGTATCTTAGCTGCGTATAAATATGTGATACACCTATTTTGTTAAATGTATCTTTATGTAAAATATATCTACTCGTAAGTCGTACCCTTAACCTACTGTACTTACCTTAAATTTTGAAACGTGGGGGGCGACATCAGTTAGCATCGTGTATTGAAGCTATAAAAAATAATGGTTCTGCGAATCGTCGAGATACGCGTCGGAATATGAAAAAGGTGAGCTCAAATCGTAATGGCATCGCGAAAATGGGGATTAGAAAACGATCGAGTGGAAATCAATCCGGGGTTATGCGGAGACGCTCGGCTAAGTGGTTCGAAAGGTAAAGATAAACAGCTGTCGTGATTTGCTACCTACCAACCGCTGTGAAAATGTTTTTGCATTTTGTGTAGACAGGTTACAAAGCATTGATTTGTATTTAAAGGGATCAATTGTCATAGCTTGTCATAAATGTATCTGCATTCCGAACCGGTGCTAGAGTCTCGACTCTCGACGTGTCATAAGAGCTACAAGTTGGCCTACATGGAGTAAATAATTTTGAATTTGAATTACTTGATACCTCCCTGAAAATTTATTGGTCTCAATAGCCTAACGGTTAAAGGTTGCGAATTTTTTCGTTCGCAGGTTCGAATTTCCGTTTATTTGGAGGGGATAGATAGGATATTAGTCAACTTCAGCTTGATTGATATTCTTTTTAAAAAAAACTTTTATTTACAAAATCTAATGACGTCAACACCAGGCAGATGCGTCTGTCCAATGAGTGATGTTAACAGATCTTCGTAGATATAATCATAATAAATGAATAGGAATCGATATAAATATACTACGTACTAGATATTGTATTTCGAACACACCTTGTTCAACCGGAATGCACAGTCAACCATGCATTAGTGGTGTGGCATGGGCATTGGCGACGTACGAAAGGGGTGCTATCTATACGATAAAACTTTTTAAGCACCTAATTTTAAATTGAAAAGCGAACAATACCTATAGCTGCTGGCAGCGACTCGTTTCAGATTATCCGTATCCAATTTAAGACACCGACGACCAACGGTTACGGCAATAACAAAACAAATATGTTTCCTGAACATTCTAATTTTCACTATTTCAAACTTAAAATCGCTTCCATAAGTCTTAACAAAAACAGGTCACAAAAAAATATCTCTACTACACGTGTAAGCCAGGTATTTTCAGAATTCCAAGGAATCAAAGAATCTTTTTCAAGACTACAAAGTGTGATACCGAGAAGATATCGTATAGGTCGTCACCTAAGTCTTCACGCGGAATTGCTTTCCGAGCCACAGCTTTCCTTTCAAAGTTTTCCTTCTGGGGATACGTGATAAATTAATAAACTTGCGCATGCCAGATGCATACCTACTTAAAATAATATAAAAATTGATTTAAATTACTAACCAGTGTAGATATCCAATCTTAGCCAGTCCATACCTACTGATAATATTTATAAATCCATTTTTATCAATATAAAAGTTTTTACCCGCAGCTTCGTTCCGCCATCTATCCGAAGAGTAATCCGAAGTGGTGATTCGTACTCATACAAAATTACCAATATCTACTGACTTTGCAATTTTTTAGCTATTCAAAGCATGGCCAGAAAAGAAAACTTCCGTCACAGTCGTGGTGGTGGTGTGACGTCATTTTTTAACGGTCCACGACGGCCAACTTGAAGTGAACGCGTATTTCTTTAACTCACATATCTTCTAAAAGTCAAGAGTTAATTTATTCATCTAATTTCACCTAATTATCTGAGCGAGTAAATGCACGTGTAAATAACAACATAAACCACTACCCTTATTCCAGGTTATCGTGTGTGTCTACTCGCCGTACGCAAACATATTACGCTGAAAATGAGTGTTAGGTACTCCAAAAGGTATTTCAAAACATGTGCGGGACTTTACGACCTACTGTGACACACATTTCATATTTCTGCATTATACATTCAATCTATCCACGTAGTTATTTATTTCTTAACTAAATATTTATTTATTTAGAAAAGTAAGTATATGAATACAGAGTTAATGTATATGTATAATTTAATTCTTATAATATTTTAAAATCTCGCCGTCATCGACATCATGACAAAACTTTCGAGAAAAAGAAAAGTAAAATTTTTATACATAATTCAATAACATACCTATAACATCAATTCATACTATTACTATAAAAATTTCTTCTATATGCTATTTAATAAATGCGATAATAGTGCATAGGGTGGGAATTGAATCGTCCGCGTCACTTTTTAACAGTTAAGTATATTGTATTAAACAAATCGACCTAAATATCCACCTACCCATGTAAATAACATAAGATATAACTAACATAAAGCAAAACACGTGTATAATACTATACGCACCCTTATTCCAGGTAATGGTGTGTACTCGCCGTACGCACACATATTACCCCGTAAATGAGTGTAGCTTCTGAACGTACTTCAAAACATATGTGCGGGACTTTACGACCTACCTGTTCAATTTTGGGCACACACTTTTTAAATTTTCACATGACAATAAATTCGAACCAACTCTATGTAAGGGCCAAAGCACACACGACGACAATATCTACACTTAGTTTCAGCAACATGCGATTTGATCGCGTTTTGCAAGCTAGGCTAGAAGTTGCAATTAAACTCTAAACAATGAACATACTTGTAGAGACGCTCACAACACCTCTATTTTAATGCGAGTGGCCTTTGTACAATATTTTCATAAAAAATAAATTGGAATTGTATCTGATAATATAAAATAACAAAACTGATTCAGAAAATAAAACATAACATTGTAAAAAACGTACCTGCACTTTTAAATATAAGTACATACTACACCAATAGCGATTTATTGAAGCTTAAGTACATCTCTATCGTGGAATCATAGCAACAGATATACATAGTCTAAATAACTCTGCGTTATAACAGGAAGCTACGTTATTGTTTCGCTTCTGACCAAAATTCAGCTATGACATTTGTCATTTTGATATTTATGTCAAACACGTAAATCGCCAAAAATCGATGCAGCATCGAAGACGTTCGTGATTTAAATGCCGCTGTGTTAGTCGCCGAAACGCGATGAAGCTGCGAGATCGCTTATTGCCGATTCTAAAAGTATAGTGTGCGTTTCGACCCCTTACACAAGGCCAATCATAATATAAACTCATACATATTGAAGTTACTAAAAATGAAAAATAAATATAAAGTAGATTTTTATAACAGCAGGTCATAAAAGTTGAGAACAACAAATTATTCAAAAGCATAAATTATATTTGAGCAGATGCCTAGGTACCTATTTATATTTAGGTACTTTAATTTTGATGAATCTTTCGTGCAACTAATCAAATACAAGTAGATATAAAGTTCTGGTGGTAATTCATACGAATATTATAAAAAGCATGTATGTATATACAAGGTGTTTGTTAATGTGTATAACTTACCAGCAACCACCCATGCACTTTGACCCTATAAACACAATGGCGGTGGTAAAAAGTGAAAATTAATTATCAAAAACTTTCATACAAAATTAATTAATTAATTAAGAAAAAAACATTTTGGAAACCCTAACTGGAGACATAACAACAAGTTCAAAACGAGTGTTACCACTCATGCTTTTGATTTTACCCGTTTTCCCTCAAAAAAAATTCCCTAGAAGTCCTTGAAGAAGAAGAAAAAAGATTTTGACTTTCTTTTGGCAAATAACTTGTAAAATGAAAAACTGAATACTGCTTTAGGTAGCAATTTAAAAAATACTTATTAACAAAAGTGTTACATTTGAAAAGCCACATTTTTATCTCAAGAATTTACCTAACATTTGGTAGTTACTGTTAGATTCCAAAATTATTAAATGCACTCGCAATTATCATCAATTCCTTTAAAAATAGTTAAGCAAAAATCTTGTATAATACAAGTATTTTGTGTTGTTTTTCCCCAGGTAAAGGCAAAATTCCTAAAGACGTAAACACTTTGGTCCCCTACACTATTTCCAAGAATTCTTTGACTCCGCCCCGCGAGTAAAGGCGAGGCTACACACAAGATTTGCGGTTGCGTTTACGCAACGAAAAATTTCATCGCATAGGACATCGTACGAGTAAACTCTTACCATTATTTTACTTTCTAGTGAGACATGGACCGCACTAAATACTACTTCTGCTTGCGTTAAGATGCATCAAGAAAAAACACAAAAGAAAGTACCTACTGCGTATTCATCTCCTCAAAATTGAGATGTAAACATTTACATACTTCCTTCCACGCTTGTTTTTGGAAATTTATCTTTGTATTCTTCCACTGGTTTCTCCCAAAGGACAGGAGGTTCCTGAATCAAGGAAATCAGATAATCGATATCGTAATTAATCATCTTGACATGCACACGCTGGGAAGTGTGGATACCGCTAGAATGTTAGTACATCGTCGCATCGCAGGTTTTATGGTGCACAGAGGACATTTCCACGGTGCGTTGTGGTCGCGACGTCTATGATTTTTACAATGTCCTCAGTGAAGGCGCGCCCTTACGGTGTTTCGACGTATTTAATATTCAAACCACGCCCACTTACGCGGCATCGGTAAAGGAACTAAAACTAGCACTGTACTGCAAGCGATAATAATAATTATTGTATCGTTTTGAAATTGATTTATTATTAAAAATATCACACACATTCATTCGTTCATTCACATACAGTAATTGTTAATCAAAACCACAACACAAATTAACGAGATATTAATTACCTGCAAAGAAAGAGGCGGCAGTCACTTTATGGACTACGTAGGTACGGACTTTAACTTACGGAGTCCGAAAGTAGTCTGGAATATTCTTGCAAAAATACAAGATTTCTAATCGGTTTTCACTCTACTGATCAATACTACAGGTTACAGGTTTAATTGCATGCCGATTAATGGTTAGGTATCGCATCTGGAATATTTTATCGCAACGTTATAGCATAACAAGTAGTACGTTGTAGGCCTACACACATTCATTCATAGTTTTATCGTTGGCAGTTCATCGCCATTGAATCAGCTGTTTTAAAGGGCTGCCACCTATACATTTATGGTGAATTTTTGAAGTCCTCATAACTTGGCCAGGATATGAGCTACACGTCTCATGATATTTTTTCATGTATCTATACACCGACCCCAACTTATGGGTTTCGGTAGGATAGGGACATTAACTAACACCTTGTATATATATCCACAATGAAATCGCGGAAATCATTTTTTTTTTTTAATTTGCTGACTTGTTGATTCCACCTATTTGACTTTTATTAATTACTTTTTATTTTCTGACGTAATTATCATTCAATTGTTTAATTATTATTAACCAATTTTGACAGCAATTATTTAATATTGTTATATTATGTTTAAGATTAGTAATAATAAGTAAATAATAATTCACTGAATTGTAAAATTTGCAACGCATCATGTTTGTATTTTTTTTTTTTTCATATTGTACGAAGTTTATATGAATATGATAGCAAATAAAGAATAAATTATACGTATACCAAGGGATATCTTTACTAACATTATAAATGTGAAAGTTTGTTTGTTGGTTTGTCCTTCAACCACGGTGCAACAGAACTATGAATTGTCGAGATTTTTTGCACAGGTATAGTTGAGGACCTAGAGAGTGACATATAGGCCACTTTTTATCCCGGAAAATCAAAAGTTGCCGCTGGATTTTAAAAACATAATCCACGCGGCCAAAGTCGTGGGCATCAGCTAGTATAAATCTACATACTATCGTACCACACATAGTAGGTACATATATTATCACCGCAAGTTAAACTTGCGAATGGACGTCCACGATAAAGACGGACAGGGATAATGAATCGACCTAAGGTATGACGTAGGCATAACGTCCAAGTAATTCGTCTCAAGTTATACTGTCGGCAAACAAAGTTGGCCGACGGGGAGCACCCAATTATCTCTAATGAAGACAATGATAGAAGCGCGGGTATTGATCTAGATTTAAATTTCAGGATGGGTCAGTCCCTGCGATGTGCCAGCCCTTAATGCTTCTTACCAAGTTTCGTGTAGGGCGGACGAACATTCTTAATCCTTTAAGAAATCATTTACAAAATGGATTAAAATCAAATTAAGACATATTTTACTCTTTTATACACATGGCAGTGGTGGATCAAGTCATTATACTGAGGGGTCTAAAATAATTTTATAAATTGTTTAACATTACTAGGTTCTATATTTAATACCTTGTTTGACAATTAAGTCTAAACTATAATATAATTATGTTAAGTTTCAAATTAAAAATATACCTAATTATTTTGAAATAATTTAGATTTAAGTTCATTTTTAAATTATGTTAGTATATTATTTTCGTTACAGAAAAAGATTGGAAATAAAATTAAATTAATTTGGAGATGGAATAAAAGATTGGAATTTTAACTTTTCTATATAATTGTACTTATATCAATTCCGTAATGAATCAAAAAAGGCTTTCAAAACATTTTATCATTGCATTTGCACATAATTATATAAGCGTAGCACCCTTATTCAATCATCCTACTGTAGTATTTAGTAGTATTTACTAGTCCATCCTATTTTAAATTAAAGTCAATGAGACTCTTCTCAACGTTAAAAAGCTTGACTTCAAAAATCATTTTAATTTAAGTATCTTAACTAACTTTCACGCTATACTTGCTGAAGTTTAATGTCCACTAACTAATTTCTTATCCCCAAAACATAATATTATGAACCAACATACACACGCACAGACGTCTGAAATTATGATTAACGAGCTTGCACTCATACATATAAACCTGAACCTTTGTATACACACACATAATGGAATAGATCACCGCGTCAGATTAAAATAGGTTTCACGTTGTTGTGGAGATCCATCAATAGTCTTTATCAGCTTCCTCATCTCAACCCATAGACTGTACACAACTCTGCACAACTGGGCACGGATCTCCTCTCTCAGAACAAATGTAAATTAAAGATTTAAAATACCCCCGATATAATAGATTTATAATTTTTAATTTTTTATTGAAGTGTTAACCTACACTTAAAGGAAATAACCTAATAGAACCTAAGGCAATAACATAATATGTATAACCTCGGAATTTTTGATATTTGTATTTATAAATACAAATATCAAAAATTCCGAGGCCCGGCGGGATTCGAACCCACATCTCTCTGGGAATCGCGCCCGAGTGTGTTAACCGTTACACCACGGCCAAACCACACGTCAGCCACGAAATAAGTGATATGTATCTACTTTTTCAATCAGTTTTATAGCAACTGTTAGCGACATCTAGTAGCGACACATTACAGTTGTCGATCTACTTTTTTCCAAGACACCATATTACAATGGAGCTCTTAAGAAATTATAGAGTAGGTATTAGTGTAGGTTAACACTTCAATAAAAAATTAAAAAAAAAAAAACACCCCCGACATGTTACAACATCCTAATCGCTAGTCAGTAGGTAATCGTTAAAATAAAAATATGTAATCTGCCATTTTTGTGAAAAATTTTCGCTTGTTTTGTGAGTATATAACGAATCTAATAATATATTATTCATCTGTGTCTCTAAGTGGGTCTACAATACAACAATAATATGTTTTTCATTTTTGTTTAGTTTAATAAGAGTGATTGTCCATTAAATAAATAAATTAACATTTATTTTTAATTAATATTTTGTGGCGGCGGCCATCTTGGACTGATTTTCATCAAACATAGCTAAGAGCACTGCCGATTAATTCACCTTTCAAACAAAAAGAAAACAATCAAAATTCGTTCATCCGTTCGGGAGCTACGAGGCCACACACACACATACACACACGTCAAACTAATAACACCCCGTCGTTTAAAAGCTTTAGGATTAGATCAGTTAACAGTCTTCCGCGTTGCATGCCAAATGCAAATTGGCATACTGATGTCTGCCAATTGAAAAACTTGCAGGCCTGACAGTTCTTAAAGGTGTGTGATGATTGCATCACACACCTTTCAAGTCAGGCCTGCAAGTTTTTCCAAAATGATTTTTTCACCATTAAAGCAAACTCAGAAGCCCCAAAAGCCCAACGGTTGAACACATAACATGTTTTGGGTAAAAAAGTTCCTTTAAAACTGAAAATAAATACTTAGCAAACAAAAATAACATTGGAGCGCTAAATCGTGAAACAGTGCCTAACATATAAAGCGCTAAAGATAATTTATATCCTAAGTATTGTGAAGTATAGGCAGTCGGAGGGAATGTATCGGCGGCGCGGTGACCTCCGACCGCGTGCCGCTTTCTCAAACGATCCTATCTCAGCCGTAACAGCCGACCCGCTTTTTTCTGACACTGAATTATATGTTATTGTTCCAATACTACTTAGAGTTTTATATCCGACGTACTTTGGTATAGTTCTTGCAATTCACGAGGGCGCGTGAGCTTTACTTGTGGTTACGTCGCACATTGTGAAATTTTTCCCAAAATCGGACATCCCTTTTTTATGATACTAATCGAAACTTTAAGCTTTTTTTAATGCTAGAGTAGAACACCCAGAAGTTAATTCTGTTTAGAACCGGAGTTATAATTTTTTTAAATTTTTTTTATGGTTACCAGAAAAAAACTAAGAAATGCTGTAACTTTCTACGTAACGAAAGTTTTCAAGTTTCAATTATAGCATGCTATAAAATCAATTAAGTGCTATTTTTGGAAACATATAATTAATTTCTAAGTGAACAATAAAGGAAGATATGCTTTTTTAAAACTAATTTTGAAATTAATTTTTTTCTCATCTTTGTATAGATATTAGCATCTAATTTTCACATATTGTATTTATTAGTGTTATGTTAACCCGCCTGTATAATGAAAATGAAAATGAAAAAATATTTATTTGACAAAACAATATTAAAAATTAATACGATAATATCCTTTGGGACCCACACTAGGTATTCCTGTATCGTGGGGCCCAATTTACCACCATTAACAAAATTATTATTTAAAATATAATTTATGTAAAGAACAAAGGTTGAACTACTACTACTATTCAAAGTTAATTTAAATTTAATATGATTTAAACGCCCTTATTTTAACGGTGTGACGAGCTTTTCTGTTGTGTCATAGCTCAGGGATGCGAGCCAGGAAATAATTTTCGTTTTCGCATCCCTGACAGAGCAATGTTTAATATCAACGGCGCGGACAACGTTATTATACACAAGGGTGTCTGCAAATGGTCTAAAGCGTGTGGCAAAACTTGATTTAACTTTAGGAAAAGAGATACTGTAAACCCGGCGTTCGAGTAAGAATTTATAATCATTAGAGTTAATTACTGACTGGTGAACTTTAAGAGCTAGTTTTAAAATATATAACTGACGCACAGTTAGGACTTTGCTTTCCTGATACAGTTTGTTGGTGGGAAATCTAAAAGGCTTCTTTAGCATCGTTTTCAGAACTGCTCGCTGGGCTCTTTCTAGCTGTATCATGTGTGTTTTTGAGGCACTGCCCCAGGAAGTTTGGCAATAGGTGATCAGCGATTGACAAAGGGCAAAATATACGGAGCGCAAAGTTTCCACCGGAGCCGAGTGTCGAAGAAGCTTCATGATGTTTATGATTTTGCGTACCCGACCTGAGAGACATTTTATGTGTGCCTTAAAGTTTAAATTTTGATCAATAAGTATACCTAAATATTTTGCCACATCAGTTTTATTTAGCGTCTTACAGGAGCAATCTTTCTTGCTATATTGACAGGTATGTAATTTCAACTGCAGTGTTGGATCTGGGGCAGTAATGGAAGTTTTATGAAAACAGATATAGTTGGTTTTTGTAGAGTTAAGTGTCAGCAGATTATGACGTAGCCAAGCGGATACACCTCTCATACCAGCTTCAGCCCTAGCAAAAGCCTCTGTCCAGGTTGAACCTTCATAAATTATTGCAGTATCATCTGCGTAACATACTATTTCGCCATCGACATTGGCGTGTATGTCGTTTATATACATGATGAAGAGAGTTGGACCGAGGATGCTCCCCTGTGGCACGCCAAAATCTACTGATTCTTGACCACTGACGTGGCCACCCACTCGGACACACTGTTTTCTATTAGTCAGGTAGCTTCTAAACCAATCTAGTGCTATTCCCCTAACGCCAAATTGAGATTCAAGCTTCTCCAGGAGTATTGGGATTGAGACCGTGTCGAAAGCCTTTGATAGGTCTAGAAATACAGCAATGCTATTTTTTTGTGAATCCAGGTGCCCAGCTATCGTAGTTGTAAACAAAGTGACAGCATCTTCCGTTGATTTATTACTTCTGAAGCCGTATTGTCTCGAGGAAAGTAAGTGATTATTTTCAATGAATTTCGTTAGCCTTTTGCTGACCACCTTCTCTAGTAGTTTTGAGAATGCTGTCAGCAAAGAGATGGGTCGGTAGTTTTGGGGAGAGTCTTTGGCCCCATTTTTATAAATGGGCTTAATACACGACATTTTCCAGTTTTCGGGGAAAGTACCTGTCGACATACTGAGATTGAAAATGGCCGTAAGGGGTGTAACGATCTCGTTTTTAATTTCTTTTAAAAGAGTGTTGCTTATGCCATCGAGACCTGGGGCTTTATCGTTATGCAGAGATAATATGAGAGATTCTATTTCGAATTCGTCGGTAGGCTGCATAAAGAATGAGTTAGGTATGAGATGTTTAGGATTAATCTTTGCAGCCAGTTTTTTCTCTTCTGTTTGTAGTTCGCGTAGAATATCACTGGCTAGAGTTTGTCCTACTGTAGAGAAGTATCTGTTGCACTTATCTAAGGACATCTTGGCATCTGTCGATCCTTCTGTCTTCAGCAATTCAACAGGGTCTTGTTTATTGGACGAGAAATGACAAATATCTTTAATGGATTTCCATAACTTCTTAGGATTTTTCATATTAGTAGTTAATGAATTATTATCATATTCTGTTTTAAGTTTCCGCAACAAATTATTGCAAAAATTACGATAGCGGGTATATACAATTCGTTTGAGTATGTCATCTGGGTATTTACGCGATTGCATGTGGAGGCGGTCTCTGTGTCGCATACAGCGAATTAGTCCTGCAGTGATCCAGGGTTTAATATTACGTTCTCTACGTGTCCTTATTAATTTGCTAGTGTGTTTGCTAATAGTTGAAAGGAGCAGTTGACAAAAGGTGTTAACAGTTTTATTAAGGTCATGAGAATCATATATTTGGGACCAGTCTATTACGCTGAGATCTTTTTTGATCGAATCTATGTCATGTTTAAATCTGACCTGATTTTTTAACTTTGGGTTGGACATTTTAAGAGATAGACCAAATAGAACAATATCATGATCAGTTATGTCACTACAGCAGACTACGCCAAGAGCACCATCAGTTTTATTCACATAAACATAATCAAGACATGCTTCCGCTCTCGTTGGCTTTGTAATAGCAGGAAAGAGACCATGTTCCGCAGTTAAACATAAATATTCCATGTCTTGATTACTGGATGCGGATAGCAGGTCGATATTCAGGTCACCTGCCATAATTAAGGTAGTGTTCGAGTTAGAGATGGAATTTAGTACTAAATTGAGAGAGCACAAGAAGTTATCCATATTTTTAAATGAAGGAGGACGATAGATTGCCAGTATTGTGATCGAGTTTGAAATTTGTAACTGCAGGCAATTAGCATCTTTGAGGTCAGGTTCAGAAACTACAGTATTAAGTTTCCCTAATGTACACTACAACACCACTATTTTGATTGATTATCTTATGTGTGTAAAAGGCATTATAAGAGGTAATTTTGGGAATTATTGAGTTTTCATCGAGCCAGCACTCTGTTAAAATAATAACGTCAATAGGTAAATCAATTCTCTTTAAAGTTGTTAAAAAATTATTAAAGTTTTTATTCAGGCTTCTAATGTTAAAATTAAGGATTTTAAAGTTATACATTTGCGCCATAGATACTCCACACTGCTCTGGTTCTTGTACTATGTGGCAGTTTATGCATAATGAATCCAACTCATTAGTGGTGATATGTCTATCGCCCGTTATTAAGATTTACTACGGAAGTAAATAAGTTATAAGAGATGAATAGGATTACAAAACTACCACATAGTTGTCTTGTTTTTACAATATTAGTGTCAGTGTACTGATAAAAAAAGCTCAACACATTCATATTATGTTTTAAACAACTGGTTACTATAATACTGGGTTTAAGTAGGGTATATTTGAGGGCAAGAGGTTTGTGTGCAATTGAAGTAATAATTTTGAAACAATCGCTTAAAAGCTGAGGTGAAGCAAAGATTATTAAGTAAGTTATAAGATCAATTCTTAAAAGTTCTATGAGACACGGCCAACAGAATAAATAAAGTTTATAACAATGAGTAAACAATGAGTATGCAGATACGTAACACTTAGGACCTCGGAGATATTGAATTTTAAAAATTTCATTTTATGCAACTCAATAATAATCCCTGAAAAACATAACCCTCCGTTTTTACAGTCGGATAAAAATTCTTTCTTTCAGCCACTTTTTTAGAATTTTCTCTCGTACATTTGTAATTAAGATCTTTGTGACGACCCTAATATCATAGAAATTGTAAAATCTCATATCTCCAATGTCCTCATAGATTTCTGTGTGATTTTTTTTACTAGAAACAATACAGTTACGACGTATGTTTTCAGATAGATATCTACTGCTAATCGTAAATGGTTTATGAGAAAAAAAAAATGTAAAAATCACAAAATTAAGAATAATTACTTTATTATTAATACTAAAATTATTTTGTTTAGCTTATAAAATGCCCTGTATATAATGCCACTTTGCCCTGTAAATAATTGTATAAATATCATATACAATTCTTTTATTTCGCCTTTTTCTGAAAATACAGAATTTTCTAAAAAAAAATATTACTCCGAGGTCCTAAGTGTTACGTATCTGATATTATACAGGCGAGTTAACATAGCACTAATAAATACAATATGTGAAAATTAGATGCTAATATCTGTACAAAGATGAGAAAAAAATTAATTTCAAAATTAGTTTTAAAAAAGCATATCTTCCTTTATTGTTCACTTAGAAATTAATTATATGTTTCCAAAAATAGCACTTAATTGATTTTATAGCATGCTATAATTGAAACTTGAAAACTTTCGTTACGTAGAAAGTTACAGCATTTCTTAGTTTTTTTCTGGTAACCATAAAAAAAAAAAAAAATTATAACTCCGGTTCTAAACAGAATTAACTTCTGGGTGTTCTACTCTAGCATTAAAAAAAGCTTAAAGTTTCGATTAGTATCATAAAAAAGGGATGTCCGATTTTGGGAAAAATTTCACAATGTGCGTCGTGTACATTCACATGCATAAGTGCCTGTGAGGAGCCTAGGTGGGAGCGGTCAGGCGCGAGCAAGCTCTCGCTCACACTTATACAGATACGACACGCACACAACCATGAGCCAGGCGCCCTCGTGAATTGCAAGAACTAACATCTACGGAAAGAGACAATCGGCCAGTCTCGGCTTCCTAGAACTTTATCCCTGTCATTTATAGGCGTAAGTGACGTTTTGTCGCTTCGAACGACAGAGACAATACTCTACGAAGTAAGCCGACAAGGTATCCCTTTCCAAAGCTCGATGTGATATTCACTGTAATAAGTAGGTAGGTAGCGTTAGAAATGCTTGATTTAATAATTCTATGAAATAATACGAGTATATTATATTTCTACTTAGATACTATCTCAAGTTAGAAGTGAAATTTAAATAAATAAGTATACATAATACAAAGAAATTCTACGAAATAAATGTATCCGAAGTATTTCTTACAAATTCATATGACGGTGGGCGTGGAGATATTACCCTATGGAACGATAAAATAAAAAATGAAACATTATTTCACACTTCCCTTAGAGGGAATAATCTTAAAAATAAGAAGCCGCAACATTACTTTTCCGGTTCTACCCTCAGGGAAAAGAATGAAACGAATGCGAAAGTTATTATGAGCTTATACATACAATATCTGACTAATATTAGAAGCAAATTGGTGCTAATTTGGTTATACAGTTTACACATAGTATGTTAAGGCCGATTTTACCAAAGTAAAATATGTATTATCCGAGCGTTAAGATATATCGTCAGATTTTCAAAAAAAAAAAATTGCCATAATTGACCGATTTGGAAAATTCTTTTTTTGTTTGGACCACCTGGGAAGTATAGGGTATACTATAGGGGTCCCATTGTCATCAGGTCAGAATCCGATGATGGGATCCTGGAGAAATCGAGGGAACTCTTCAAATTTTATAGGTACTATTGATATACATAGGTACTTTGTAACTTGGTTGAAATCGGTTTTGTAAAAAGAAGTTTTACAAAACCGATTTTTTCCCGTTTAAATTATCAAAAATCCTTTCTTAATGGGTGTCTACGTCATAATAGCAATCCGTATGTCAAACAACCTAGCCTGATCTGTCCAATGATTTGAGCTTTGCGTTGATAGAATAGATCAGTCAGTCAGTCACCTTTTCCTTTTATATATTTAAATCCTAGCCCGTAACTAAGAGAATTAGCATCACCTTGCACCACAGTTATCAAAATCACTCACACATAGGTACATACACAAAGATTACTAAAGACAAAACACTCCCTGGGATACTACATCAAAATATTTACCGCTCATTGGACTAACAAGGAATGAAAGGCGAATTAGGTCAATAAAATCGCCGATAGCTTCGGAAATATCATCAAATCAGATTTCCCGGCGAATAAGGCGCGTAGGAAACAAAAGCTCCACGACGTATTTCAGTATAGTCCCATGAGGGGGACGAGGGTGGAGGGAGGGGTCATCAATCTGCGGTCCCCGTCGATACATTAAGTGGCCCACATACTGCTCTGTACGCAGATGTGACCCTGCACTGTATCATATAGACATATGAAATATATATCGCTTATTCAACCGCCACAAATCAAAAAATTCCAAAAGTCGGATTAGTCATACCATTATCATAAATTATATCGGATTATCATATTATGTACTTGCTCATAGAGCAGTACAAAATATCGCATCTAATAATAAAAACATAGGAAAAATGATATTAATAGTTCTGTTAAAAAAGTTTTTTTTATTTGTGGCCCTTTTGAATTTAGTGAGCGATATGCAGAAAACTTTATAGAAAACCAAGTAGGAACCTTGTAATACGTCATACTAAACTTCAACTTCACTATCTTTTATTTTAAACTAGCTGATGCCCGCGACTTCGCTCGGTTCAACCACTTTGAGTAGGTCAAGTAACGTATCTAATTAACTAATATTTATTTCAAATTCCAAAAAATGTGTTAAATATTTTGGTATACATAAAATTACCTTATTTATATTGCTTCTAAATCGAAATCATAATTATTGTTTAATGAATGAATGGGGCCAAAATTACAAAGCGAGCAAGAATTCTTTGCGGCAAAATAATTAATTAAACTCGAACAAGTTATCTCTAAGCGACACCTAGCGGCCACCGTTCTTTGTATAGCCATCTTTTCATCGTCAAAACTCATTTCAATTAATTTTCTTAAAAGTAAGTAAATGATGTGCCCTTTCTGAGCGAGATATCATTAACACTACGGCTGGGGAGAGCTTGTATAAAGTAGGGATGCTCCAATTTCTTGAATAAATATTTCATGATATTGAATACCATTTTTCAGATGCAATGAGGAAGAGAGATAAGACGGCAGGCAAGCTTGTGTACTAGTGAGCACCAGGCCAGTTTAGATAATTAAAATTGTCTGAATTACTTACTTGGTTCAGAGATGCCCCAAGGTTCCCCAAAACAGGTTAGGTTTCCCAAAACATCCGAAGCCAAAGACTACTAAGACTGTTTATTATTTCAACGTGTTGGCTTACTCCCAGAAGTGGTCCTCGAGTTTTCTCTCGGATTGAGGAGGGTTGAGTCATAGAATAATAGCAAGTGTATTATCAAATTCAAAATTATTTATTTCATGTTTCAGAGTGGCCACCTTGTGACTCTTATGGCAAGTCAAGACTCTACCACCGGTTTAGAAAGCAGATTTTGCTGAGAAGAGCCTTAACTATCTAAAATTATCTCAATTTCCTAAATCTAAGCAAAATTTTCCCAGCCAGAAATTACCACAAAATAATTGAAACAGTGATCCTACTTTTCTAATCCTAAACAGATTAGATATGGTAAACTCTTGACATGCAACAATTCCGCTGGATAATAATTTCTTGATCCATATTTACGCCAACGTCGTACGTGGCATTTTTATGAACTGGGAAAATAAGAAATAATAAAGCTCTCCCACCCCGCGCGCCTCCTCCCTCCTCCCATGGGAGAATCATTAGGAAAAAAATCGTGTTGATGGATTTAATTACAAAAAATAATTATTCGTAAGAAAGTTGCCTGAATAAACTCGGACGGAGCGGGTTCTTCGATTCCCCCTTAATCGGATTAATTTACTTTTAAAAAGCAGGGGGGTCGGTTCTTGTAATTAATGGAATGATAACATTACCCACCTCGCGGTTGACGCCTTTGGAAACACAATCGCCTAAAAGGTGGAGCGGATTATCCGAAATAGTCGTAATCCAAAATTCGGGGTTATAGTATAGGTATCCTAGGTTTTTGGATCCTTAGTGAAAATATTACGAGTAGGTATAAAAGTGCTTATTTCTCGTCAAAATAAGTCACCAAAGTAAGCCATGTATTCCTTAGCTTTAAAAAAAGCTTCCTTTTTTGCCTCTTGACCGTTCCGCAGTAAAAATAAATACTCATTCAAACCGTGTTTCGTAGCGGTCCGATGAGAAGCGTTTTTTCCAGTCGGTTACCGTTCGGTGATCAGTTCTAAACGCATCTTCACTGACGCAAATCATATTGCACGGAAGGGTTTGAGATTTGGTACGAGGGTTACTCGACCAAATATTTTTTTGAACTAGCGTAGCGTCTGCGAATAACACGGTCTCTTTCTAAAGAAGTTTGTGAGAGGAGGACAATAACAGACTTTTTCGATTGGAAGTAGCCAACCTCGGGATAGTATTGGAGTGAAGAATCGACAAGTCATCGCTGCTGAATTTTGCGAATTTCCTCGACCCTTTGATAGAACATTTTTTCTGAATGTCACGACTGTATTTAGAGATGATAAGAAATTAATTCGTCTTCCATTCATAAAAAAAACCATGCAATATTACTCTGGCAATAAAACTTAAAAGAATTAATTAAATATTGGCCGAAATAAAACAGATGCAGTAGAACTTTCTAAAAAATTGGGTTGACGTGCAATTAGTACCTACACAGAAATTGTTGCAATTATTAGTTTTTTTCTTTCTAACGGGTTATTTAATTTTTGTGAAATCAGTTTAGTTGTTACAACTTACAAGTGCCACTCATTTTATTAGATCAATAAAATATTTTTGTCGTTTGTATCATATTTAAAACTCATAAAGAAAATCTTTACGGAAGCGCTAAAAAATAAACTATGCTTAAGTAGAATTGAAAAACAATTTAACCCTACATTGTCTCATGCTACGAAAAGAGGGAAAAGGCGTTATTTTTCTCCCAAGTGCTGCATCATGTGACGATCATTCTTTAAGCTTTGTCTATCTACGCGCTACATGTGAGGGAACTCACATGAATAGATAAACTCGGCAGATGTTTATACAAAGTGTTATTCCGAAATTGAGATTGCATACCATTCTCGCAATTCAGAAACTTTCTGACGCAGATAATTTGTTAATTTAATATAATATTTAAATGTAAGAAATGTATTACGTAAGAGCTGATTACGTGCAGAAACATTCGTCAGATCCTTTACTGTTTAATATAACAATTGAATTGTTTTGCTAATTAAGAACTTGTATGAATCACATCGTTTCAAAGTATTACATAATTTATTAAATAACTGTATCGAACTGAATCATTAAAAAAACCGACCAATATTTCACCTCATATGCTTTCTTGCCAAACAACATGGTAGCCCTCCGGAAAGTGCCCTAGAGGTTTTTGAAGACGTGACGTCACTGGAACTTTTGTATGAAAAAAAGCTTTTTAAAGAGGTAACTTTATATTGAATTGAATTACAAATTTTAAATTTTTTGCAGCAATAGCAGAACATTGATATTTCAGTATACATTTCAACTTAGTACTTCAAGTAGTTTCTGAGGAAAAGGGCCTAAACATACCTACGTATAAACAGACGGACAACGAAGTGATCCAATCCTAAGAATGAGAACAGTTTAGTTGCTATAAGGTCTACATCTTTATAGTTTGAAGGTCTATGTCATGTTCTAGATTTCCAGAATGAAAGTTGTACCAAACGTCAAGAGATACTCAGCGACTGAGCAGTTAAAGCACAGAATTAAAGCTGTTACAGACAGACAACTTTACTTTCGCACTAATAATATTATAGTGCATAGTGTTAGCTCACACTCCAGAAACGGGTATTGGAACTCTTTAACTAATCACGCCTTAAGAGAACCTATCTCTTAACACGCGGAAATGCTACCTAAAGCCGCCTCCACTCGCCCCTTTAGCGGCCCCATGACCCACGTCTAATTAATTTAACCACAACACGACAGACAAACCACCATCTACGTGAGGGTAGTTATCGAAAATATCAAAGTATCAAAGTATTATAGTTTTAACCAATTACACCCACTTAAACCTACTGGCAATATTTATTCGATTAGGATGCGATTGCTATCGCCATTCCTTAATCAGATACAACGACCTAGACGCAGGAGCATCTAATAGCCGAATGAGTCTTTGGCAGAGACTGGATTCGTAGCTTCAAATCTGACGTATTTATACTTAACGAAGCGGGTAAAATTAACATATTAACCTTACGGCAATGACGAGTTTCATTCAACGTAATTGTCTTATAAAAGTGTGAAGATACACTTGCCAAGCGACTAATAAAGGGAATCAGACTATCTTAATACAAACAACTACTCACAATAAGATTATATTCGAATAATTAAATAACTAACATGGAACCCAACATTTCCACGTCTTAGATAAACTTGGCTAACTAAACTAGGCTAGTTACGGCCTCCACCTTCCCCATAGCCGTCACGTCACACACCATGATAGAAGAACCTAGCCAACGTCTATTTTAACCACTATAAGCCACGAATGGGCAACAACACTATAGGGAAATCACAGTAACGTAACATGATTAAACAATGGAACAAACTCACCAAATAACTGCGATTCAAAGGCCAAACCAGATTGACACCAACAGCACTATTACCAATCACTTGATCACAACAATATTGAACCATCAGAATAACCACTATAACGCTAAACCGACCGCTCATGACTAGCGGTGACGACCGACAACTAATGACAGATGACTAGCTCGACACACGCTGTGAGTCTCGTTTTTATCAACCGAACAAGTGGGGAGCAATGACGGAACGCCCATTGAACAATGATACCAACGTTATAAAACTACCGTCATTAAACTCACAAGACTACCGTCAATAAACCTTATAAGACTATCGTCACTAGATGGCGCTTTAAATAATAATGACTTTAATCTTAATCTCTGACATACTAATAATTCAAGATGGCACGACATTGGCGTGCCCTCGCTTTCAACAAGTCAAATATCGATTTAATTAACTACCTTCAAAAAGATCAATCTTAAACATGAATCTAACAGTTCGAATAATCAGTATTTTTATACAAACTTCCGTAATGATTGTAAAGTATCTAAAATTCATAACTTATTTATAAAAAAAAAGCTAACAATTCGTCCATCCTGATACTTTCGCGTCCCCGCGAATGCCACAAAACAAAAAATAAGAAAAGAAATTATTGACATATACTGAAACTATTTCAATTGTTATTGTGCACCTTGCACTTCAAAAATAACAACAGTAATACGTTCACGTTGCACTTCGAGTGCACTTATGCTCATAGCAGTGTAGTTTTACAGTACATTTACGCTCATAGCAGTGTAGGTTTTCATTATACTCACGCTCATAGCAGTTTAGGTTTACATTACACTCACGCTCATAGCAGTGTAGGTTTACAGTACTCTCACGCTCATAGCAGTATAGATTTACAGTACACTCACGCTCATAGCAGTGTAGATTTACATTACACTCACGCTCATAGCAGTGTAGGTTTTCATTATACTCACGCTCATAGCAGTATAGGTTTACAGTACACTCACGCTCATAGCAGTGTAGGTTTATATTTTGTGCACTTTGCACTTCAAGATCTGAAATAAAACTATATTATTATAATTATTATTAACACTAACGCTCATAGCAGTGTAAGGTTACAATTGTGCACTTTGCACTTTCATTGACGTGCACCTTGCACGTCCTGTTATCCTTTTCATTATAATAATATTTATTGAATCAATAACACCAAAAGGTACACAACCAAAGACAATAAAACAGGTCTGAGATTTGCGACTGCATATTTGCGCTTGTTTTGCGTTTGGGGTGTGTGTATATGCGATGTACTTATATATGTGAACTGTGTGTGCGTGTGCGTATGTGTGAGAGAGAGTGTACCAAACATATCTGCGAGATTTTCGACTGCATGTTGGGGCTTAGGTGTGTGTATGTGTGATGTATTTGTACAAGTGTACTGTGTGTGTGTACGTGTGAGAGAGTGTTTGAGCGCGTGTGAGCGAGAGAGTGAACCAAACATATCTGCGAGATTTGCGACTACATGTTTGGGCTTGGGTGTGTATATGTGTGATGTATTTGTACTAGTGTGCTGAGTGCGTGTGTGTGCATGTGTGAGAGTGTGTTTAAAGTGTGTGAGCATGCGTGTGCACGTGTGCGTATAAGTATGTGTAGATTAAAGTAAGTTAACAATTCGGTCAGGTTGGTAATTCAATCCCATAGGCAACTCATCGTCAATTTAACCATAACTTTCAAAAAACAGAATCGTAATACTCCAGTTAAAACATACAAGTTCTGTCTGTCTACAATGTACTCTTCATCACTAATCACGTAATCGACACATTCGATATCAAACCTCAAAAATTAACAAAACTGTTTAACGTCATTTTGCTGGACCACACGATCGATCAACTAATTGCTCGGCCTAACCTGACTTTAACCAATGATTCTAATAACAAAAGCACTTTCCTTTAAGCACTTACTTTTTTTACACATGTAAGAAATTATCACTGATTTGATCGAAAGCAAAAGCTTTATTCAACTACCGCGTAAGTTGAAATATTATTCACGATATAACAAACTAACTCAGACAAATAAACTATCCTCGGTAGGTACGTATGCACGTGTCAACTTTTCTATGTAATACATCAGAATCAGTACTTAGTTAAAATGGTTTTATCCACAAACTGAAAATCTCAACAAAACCGATCAATTAGATAACCAGTTGCCACATTATCAAATTTGTTTTCCTCGGAAACAGTAACTACACGTCTCGAATTTAATTTTCTACCTTCGTTATGTAAATATAATTTTTGCAACACAATCTTCAGTAAAAACTCGGCAATCTGTACTTGAATTACCTGCATCATTTTTTATCTCTACCCGTTTGATAAAATATAATGCATGAAATAAATCGCGTACGAAAATCACTAGAATCTTCAAAAGTATAATTGGAAACTTCTTACCGATATATAGGCTTGTACTTAGCAGAGCACTTCTCATGTGCGATGTGAAGACTGGCACGGCGTGTTGTGCTCGCCCGCAGTGTTGTGTGCTCGCCCGGCACCAACAGGCGACGCACAAGTAGATGGCGCGTAGAAGTCCCGCAGCCAGCGCTGCGTCAGGCTCGCCCGGCACCAACAGGCGACGCACAAGCAGATGGCGCGCAGAAGTCCCGCAGCCAGCGCTGCGTCAGGCTCGCCCGGCACCAACAGGCGACGCACAAGCAGATGGCGCGCAGAAGTCCCGCAGCCAGCGCTGCGTCAGGCTCGCCCGGCACCAACAGGCGACGCACAAGCAGATGGCGCGCAGAAGTCCCGCAGCCGGCGCTGCGTCAGGCTCGCCCGGCACCAACAAGCGACGCGCAGTTAGATGGCGCGCAGTAGTCCCGCAGCCGGCGCTGCGTCAGGCTCGCCCGGCACCAACAAGCGACGCGCAGTTAGATGGCGCGCAGTAGTCGCGCAGCCGGCGCTGCGTCAGGCTCACCCGACACCAACAAGCGACGCGCAGTTAGATGGCGCGCAGTAGTCCCGTAGCCGAAGCTGCCTCAGGCTCGCCTGGCACCAACAGGTGACGCGCAGGCAGGTGATGCGTAGAGAGGCGCCGCTGAAGCGCCGCGTCCGGCGCTCGAGTTCCGCGTCTTGTGCACTCTTGCACAGTGTTGGGATGCTTCTCAGTCACGGCTACCTTAGCCCTCAGTCACGGCTACATTAGCCCTCAGTTGCGGCTACATTAGCCCTCAGTCACGGCTACCTTAGCCCTCAGTCACGGCTACCTTTAATTCAGTACGTAATGAACTTTAACTCGGTAATGAACTTTAACTCAGTAACGGACTTTAACTCAGTAACGAACTTTAACTCGGTAACGAACTTTAACTTGGTAACGAACTTTAACTTGGTAACGAACTTTAACTCGACAGTGAACTTTAACTCGACAGTGAACTTTAACTCGACAGTGAACTTTAACTCGATTAACTCGACAGTCAACTTTTAACTAGACTGTCAACTTTTAACTAGACTGTCAACTTTTAACTAGACAGTCAACTTTAATTCGATAGTGAACTTTAACTAGACAGTCAAATTTAACTTGACAGTTAAATGTAACTCTTCAACTATAACTCGACAGTTAACTTGAATCCAACAATTAACTTGAACCGAACAATTAACTTGAACCCAACAATTAACTTGAACCCAACAATTAACTTGAACCCAACAATTAACTTGAACCCAACAATTAACTTGAACCCAACAATTAACTTGAACCCAACAATTAACTTGAACCCAACAATTAACTTGAACCCAACAATTAACTTGAACCCAACAATTAACTTGAACCCAACAATTAACTTGAACCCAACAATTAACTTGAACCCAACAATTAACTTGAACTCAACAATTAACTTGACTTGAATTCGACAATTAACTTGAACTCGACAATTAACTTGAACTCGACAATTAACTTGAACTCGACAATTAACTTGAACTCGACAATTAACTTGAACTCGACAATTAACTTGAACTCAACAATTAACTTGAACTCAAAACTTGAACTCAACAATTAACTTGAACTCAACAATTAACTTGAACTCAACAATTAACTTGAACTCAACAATTAACTTGAACTCAACAATTAACTTGAACTCAACAATTAACTTGAACTCAACAATTAACTTGCACTCAAAAATTAACTGGAACTCAACAATTGACTTGAACTCAACAATTGACTTGAACTCAACAATTGACTTGAACTCAACAATTAACTTGAACTCAACAATTAACTTGAACTCAATAACTAACTTGAACTCAATAACTAACTTGAACTCAACAATTAACTTGAACTTAAAACCTCCAAATAGATCCATAAATAACTACTTTAATAACGGCACGCATAACCGCAGCAACAATAAATAAATCAAATAAATATATACAAATAAGTAAAGGCATATATATAAACGCAGTAATAAAATAAATAAATATATAAAATAAATGAATAAATAAATACTGTAACAGCGGCATACATAACCGCAGTAATAGTATAAATAAATAAATCATTAAATAAATACATTAAAGCGGCTTACATAACCGCAGTAATAGAATAATCTAATACTGTGGAACACAACCATAATATTGCGGTACACAACCACAACTGATTCCACTTGTTAATATTCTTCCAATCAAACAAAACCAAACTCGGTTTTTGTTTAATATCATGAAACTACCACTTTACCATCAGGGATTACCAGATAAAACGTTAATCCAATTTATTCATACAACCTCTAATAAATTATCTTATTGATTCTAAGATTTTACCAAAAATAACAAAAGATTCGGTTTCAATATTTAACCTCAACTCATTTTCCAGACTCCAAATTATTCAAAACAATACAACTGTGAAGATGACTTGAGCAAATCAAGGCAACGTGGTTCTATCCCACTTCTGATTTGTTAGCTCACACTCCAGAAACGGGTATTGGAACTCTTTAACTAATCACGCCTTAAGAGAACCTATCTCTTAACACGCGGAAATGCTACCTAAAGCCGCCTCCACTCGCCCCTTTAGCGGCCCCATGACCCACGTCTAATTAATTTAACCACAACACGACAGACAAACCACCATCTACGTGAGGGTAGTTATCGAAAATATCAAAGTATCAAAGTATTATAGTTTTAACCAATTACACCCACTTAAACCTACTGGCAATATTTATTCGATTAGGATGCGATTGCTATCGCCATTCCTTAATCAGATACAACGACCTAGACGCAGGAGCATCTAATAGCCGAATGAGTCTTTGGCAGAGACTGGATTCGTAGCTTCAAATCTGACGTATTTATACTTAACGAAGCGGGTAAAATTAACATATTAACCTTACGGCAATGACGAGTTTCATTCAACGTAATTGTCTTATAAAAGTGTGAAGATACACTTGCCAAGCGACTAATAAAGGGAATCAGACTATCTTAATACAAACAACTACTCACAATAAGATTATATTCGAATAATTAAATAACTAACATGGAACCCAACATTTCCACGTCTTAGATAAACTTGGCTAACTAAACTAGGCTAGTTACGGCCTCCACCTTCCCCATAGCCGTCACGTCACACACCATGATAGAAGAACCTAGCCAACGTCTATTTTAACCACTATAAGCCACGAATGGGCAACAACACTATAGGGAAATCACAGTAACGTAACATGATTAAACAATGGAACAAACTCACCAAATAACTGCGATTCAAAGGCCAAACCAGATTGACACCAACAGCACTATTACCAATCACTTGATCACAACAATATTGAACCATCAGAATAACCACTATAACGCTAAACCGACCGCTCATGACTAGCGGTGACGACCGACAACTAATGACAGATGACTAGCTCGACACACGCTGTGAGTCTCGTTTTTATCAACCGAACAAGTGGGGAGCAATGACGGAACGCCCATTGAACAATGATACCAACGTTATAAAACTACCGTCATTAAACTCACAAGACTACCGTCAATAAACCTTATAAGACTATCGTCACTAGATGGCGCTTTAAATAATAATGACTTTAATCTTAATCTCTGACATACTAATAATTCAAGATGGCACGACATTGGCGTGCCCTCGCTTTCAACAAGTCAAATATCGATTTAATTAACTACCTTCAAAAAGATCAATCTTAAACATGAATCTAACAGTTCGAATAATCAGTATTTTTATACAAACTTCCGTAATGATTGTAAAGTATCTAAAATTCATAACTTATTTATAAAAAAAAAGCTAACAATAGTATGGATAACACAACGTGACACAACCACTCGTGGTACGTAGAACTAATTAATTCCACCTTATTTGTCAAAAATAAATCGATAGGTAAAGCCTCGATTATAAGTAGCCTCCTGCTATCGTCAAGTTTTCACTTTGGTGTAAAATAAAAGCACAGTGAACAGTTTATGAAGGGCTCTAGTGTCGAAAGGCTAATATACGTTTGAGAGTCGTTGCGCATTGGCCTCATAGTCATAGGTACGTACACTTAATGATCTCATATCTGAGCTCCTGCATAATTTATCGATAGTTTACTAGTTGCGTAGTAAACAAGACTCAGCAAAACCATTCGTTAATAGTACATTATGGTACAAGTGTCAAAGTTGGTGATTACCGCTGAGGCGCTATTTGAGACCCGAGCCGTCAGGTGAGGGTCTTAAGGTAGCCGAGGACGGTAATCATCAATATACACGTGTATCATACGACGTTTTTCAACACACTTGTAAAGAAAATAATACTAAAATAGTACATTATGGTACAAAACGGTGAAAACAAGTTGTGAAAATTTTTTCGCAATGGCGGGAAAAATTAATGTTGTTTTTTTGTTCGCCCTCTTGAGATGCTCTTGAGGGCAGGCAAAGATCGACGATCATACAGCCTATTCAGGGGTTTATTTGATTTAATCAGTTTTCCGGAATGCGCGCACACCTTTAATGGCCATAGACTAAAAGAATGAGGTTTCTTTTTTTTTGGCTTTTCTCTTATAGCCACGTACAAAATGGGGAATTTCCAGTTTTCTTTAAGTATTTCAGAAAAAACAAAAGTTATATTTGAGACACGTACAAGTTGAAATTATCTATTTAAATACGAAGTTGTATGAAATGAGCAAGCAATAGGTATCTTGGCAATAGGTAGGATTTTTTTTGTAATAGAAACTTTTTTAAGAACAAAGCAACTCAACCAATAAAATTAAAAAAAAAAATTCTATAACTCACATTGTGAATAATAGTAATCAAAAGTCACAGTTTGAGTTAAAGGTGTCATTGTGTGCCTAATTGCGGTGAACCGGGAGCCATTTTATGAGCAAGTGTGTTGAAAAGAGGAATTATCTATTCAGTACTACGCGGGAACTGTGCGCAATATATTATCTGTCATCATTTTACTTGAATTATATGCAGCTACGCAATAATAGCGAATATACGTACCTATCCATTATGGTGTATTCTTTTAGTTTTAAGAACTTTGTAAATTATGTAATAATAAGCATAGACAAAAATGTAGATTCGCACATACTATAGGCACTCATCTCTTTTTAAAGTTACGTGTATTTTAAGCTATACCTAAGTAAATATTAGTATTAGCATTTGCTTTACCGGTGAAGAAAAACATCTACATGTGAGGAAACCTACACTTGAGAGTTCTCCATAATGTACTAAATCGTAAAATGACCATTGCCAACTTTTAAAAAATATCACCAATGTTCATGCACATTGATTTTTTCCCCAGAATCATTAAGGACATTGGTTGTTTTTCTAGAAACACCATAACTTTGGAGCTACATTTCAACAGGTTGATGATTGTTTTTTTTCATAATATAGTGTCGACATCACAAACATATATATATGTTTGTGGTCGACATAAAATATAGAATACAAGGAATCCATAGACTAAAAAAAAACAGATTTTCGAATAAAGTTGACATTGGTTGTTTTTCCAAAACACCCTTCAATTTATGTTTATTGTTGTCACTCAGATGTGAAATCGGATTTGTAATCTGTAAGGAAATGACATAATTTACCTATAGATTACAAAAAATTATAATATTGAATTTAAATTAAAAACAACTTCCTAGAAACATTGCGCAAATCAAACGTAAATCGGTTATCAAATGGCACGCAGTAAAAAGAAGGCTAATCTACAAACGTAGTAAGTAATAAATAATGCCCGACTCGACCGGCACTAATTCGTAAGCTAGCATTGAATAACGTAATCAGATTTGTTGCGTATTTGCAACTACAATATACGCTGACCACTGAAAGAATTCATTTACTCAGTGTTCGTTACGAGCAATATTATATTCATTGTTAGGGATTTCTCCTTGAATCTGTAATTAGTTTGCTACGTGTGTGCGGTGGAATAGTTTAATTGTTTTGTTGAATTATTTTTTTAACTGTGAAAGAGCCACGTGAGTCTAAATTTTTTTTTGTTTATTTCTTTTTTTTTCAGTTACTTATCTAATTTGGAATTTATAATGTTCTCAACGATGTGTGAAGTCTGCCATTTTGCAGTCAGCGCGTTGTAGACTATGGAATCTTTGTAGAATAGAGTCTATAACTCTATTATACAAAAACAAAAAGAGACCTGCACTCAATAGTAATCCATTGTTAGGTTGTTGATAGTGATTATTAAATTAATGATGCCTACTCGTAAAATCTAATTGAAAAAGTGCCCGTGAAAATGCGTTCTCACTATACCTACAAGAAATATCCAAAATTACATTTTCCTGCAAACTTCATTGAACCTTAAACAGTTAAGTTATTTTTTTATAACTTTTAAAGCAATTGCCGCATTTTAGTCTTAACGTGTAAAATTCAAGGTTTAAAATCTGCAGAGTTATGAGCGTATTGGTGTTTTTAATTAATTTAATCGTATTTAACTATTGACAGAATTATTGCAGTATTGAATTAAAATGTAAGTAGTTAACTTAAAATTATTCATAAAATCGATTGATGGTAGTTGTTAGATATGCTTGACCGATTTGAATATTGTTTTGTATACATGGGTGATTTAAGAATAATAGAGAAAACCAACTAGTGAAAATTCGAAAAAATCTAAATTGGTAACTTCGAATTATTTCGAATTCGCGGTAGGAAGCTAGTTTGTTATAAAAACAAAAGTTAAACGTACCTAATCCACTTACTAAAAGTAGGTGAAAGTTATTTAGTGTTTCCCACAAATAGCAAGTCGATAGATTAACCAGTAATAATCGAATAAACACTTAACAGTGGGAGATCGTATTACAGTAAATCTCGTAATTTGAGCTGTTTACTACGAAGGTAGGAATTTCCCTAGACAATTGTGGCCATAGCAACAATACAACAGGCTATTTTTAGTTAAACTGTTTTTTTACTGATTCTGCACAAAAACCTTCTATCTCACACTAAAGAAAATTCTCCTACATAAAATTAATACCTACTGTAGGTACCTAAATATTTAAAAGTAGCTTTTGCGCGCGACTTCGTCCGCGTGAGTTAGGTTACTGTTTTTGTGGGGTAAAAGGCTCTTGAAATCAGTTAATCGTTCTCTAGATATCATCAAAAAGACGTTCCATACAAAATGTATAAGAAAAGTAATTTACTTCGTAATTTTTTTTTTTTTTCAATTTTTTCCGATGTTTTAATAGTTATTCTGCTATTCGGGATAATAACTTAATTTAATCGACTGATACAATCGCACCTTTTAACTTGGTAAAGTTTGGGAAACTTTTCTTTAAATCAAAAATGTTCTAGAAACTATTCAATGAGTTAAAAAAAATTAAGCAGTTTTTTACGAACAACAAACGCCACGGTGATGTAGATAGGTAGATATCCTTATACCTACACAACGTCAGGCGTCGTCAACTCACATAAAAGTAGGTTCACTCATTCTCGGATTGTTACCGCTGGGCGATACATAGCTTTAACTTCCGAAGCACACGCTCTGAAATATTTATTCCTGAAACGTAAAGATCGGGAGGGGGCGGTGGGGTTTATCCCGCGGTTTCCTTCCCGCCGTGTTTTACTTCGAGAATGGGAAGTCGCCGACGGGTCGATATTGCCAAAGATAAAGGCCGCAGATGTGTTTTTGATATGCCACTTTCGGGGCGAGTTTATTGCTGAATTTATTTATATATTTTGTTATCTCTGACTGCCTCGTTGGTGTAGTAACTAATGCATGCTGTGGATTATGGTCCTGGATTTGAGACCCGAGTCGGACAACAAAAGAAAAGTGGGGTTTTAAGTTAGGTACCCATGTTGGAAGTTCGCGATAGGTATTACCTCAGCGAGCTCATAACGTAACGTCATAACGTCCTTGCGCTTTGGTCTCTGGTCATCCCAGTGGATTTAGCTTATACGGGATAAAGGATATATAAATTATAATAGCTCCTGCATGTAGTTGGTTAGTTTAGTTAAGGTTGGCCAGCGAAAAAATATTATTTTTCTTTCCGGCCATCTACAAGACTAAAAAATTTGTTGTGTGGATCAACAAGTTATGAGAGTCGGGACTCGGGATGGGTCCAATCTAATTTATCCAATGATAGGTGCAGATTTCAATCATGGATTAGAACTACCTATTGAGATTAATAATATTAAATTATAGAAAATCGAAAGCCGAAGGAGACCAAAATTATTACGCGGTCTTCTTGCTGGCATTCCGGCGTTCCCTTGACGATTTACAAGCGCTTAGTAAAAGTTGATTGGAATAAAATGCTTTTCTATACTTACTATTTTATTCTGATTCAGGAGACAAAAAGTTTCTCAGTCTCTGTCTTATTGGTTATGGTGAGAGAACATTTTTGTCATTCTAGTTCTTGGTAGGTACGTAATTGCTGAGACTGCATAGTTTAGACATGGAAATTACTTTCCGAAAATACAGATATACCTTATTATTGCTTACAAATATTTAAGCACAAGTGAAAGCGTTAAGGAATAGATGCAAGTTATGGAATGCGGTTGTATGAGGTGTCTATGACGCCGAGTCTAGTCTTTGCCGTTCCCCGACCTCCAGTGGGGGGCACCCCCCACCGTTCGATTGTCTGCGGAGGCTGCCCCGCCGGTGCCATCTGATGTGCCGAGAGCACTCCAGATCTGCATAGATCGTTGCCTTCGTTTTTTCCCTATCGAAAAATCAATACCACTGTTATATTATATAAATGGGAAGACACCTCTTAATGCTTTCAATAACCTATTTTTATTACATGTGACTCAAAGCTTATTTCCTTCCAATCAATTATAACTTTATAACTATAATTGAAATAATACATCTGGAACTAATGCAACGTTTCGGAATAAGACGTTTAGACATGGATGTGGACTCTGGCCGGCCGTAGGCTATAATAGATTTCATTTGTAAATAATCCATAGCGACATCGTAGGCTGTAAAGGAGTTGAGTAGGAGTACATAATGTAAGTCTCATCCCAAAACCGATTCGAGGTTTCCGCCGCAGCCGCCCTCAAGGGGAAAGAGGCTCAAACGCCGAGCAATAAAGCCTTCGCATCCAGCAAAACAAATACAACGCACATTCCAATGCTAGATATCATTCGCCCCGCCTACACAGTCGGCATGACGACTGTAAGCGTTCCTATTGGTCGCCGCGAAGCCTTCTCCATTTCGAATTGGTTATTTTTTTTCTACAATTGAAATTGGCACTGTCGGTTTGTTCTGTGCGAGTGTGGTACGCATGCGTGGCCAGTAGGCGGCTACGTCACGTAAACGTATCTACGTTTGGGGCTACGAATGTTTTATTGGATTCCTCTCTCCGTTTTCATTCGTATTTCGTATTCGAATGTGGATTTGTGGCCGCTCCAGTCTCACTGCGCAGTCGTCAGAACTGTACTCCAACAGGTTACAGCTTTACTTTTTATTTTTACAGCAAAATAACCGATCTTCAAGATTTTCTTTATAAGAAACCGTTACGTTCCCTTTGTTCGTTGTATTCAATTTCTCTATTGAATTGCATATTGCCACTATGACTATATATTTCAATAGAAATATTTCACGTGATATTTTTCGAGTTTTTATATATTCTTTATTTCAAATAACACATAGGTACCTACTTATTTCATTGGAATTTAATTGATATTTGATAAAAAGATAGGATTCTGTTCCTCGTACGTTATTTTTATGCGTACCTAGAAGCTCTCGTGATCTCTTGTAACCATCGCTTGTAACATTTCAAGTACCTAACGCTAATTAGCAACAGCTCACATATTGTTGCTAGTAACATAGTAACAACGTCACGTCATACGTCAAAGGTAAAATCATAAAGTTAAACAAACATACTTATATAAAGTATTATTTAAAGCATTCCTTAGTATCGTAGTAAGGAATGTTATTAACATTATGGTTCCAAAAAGTACCTATTTGACAACTGACTACTACGATTACTAAAGATTGTACGAACCGTAGCACTGAGTTCGTAGGCAGCCGTAGGTGATTTCGTAGGAAGCATAGAGATATAACGTATTAGTTAGGTTAATATTTTAAGTTTTATAAACACTTATTAATACAGAAGTATTTACTAATACTACTATCTTTAACAAAGCAGGTAGTTTACAGTAATACATAGGTATATTATTTTGTAAATTAAGAACTTATTGACTCAGGTGGAATAAGACAACGCATATCCAGCAGCAGACCTAAAAATACTAAGAGGCTGCATAATCACATAAAAAGCTGTTGCTGTCATTTATTATGCTTTAATGTAGATTTTGTAACATACCCCTATTGTTTACTTAATGTAAATTGTGTAGTGTGTGCTTACTCAAAATATTCATGACACATTATGAGCGTAGAATATTATTAGAACGTTGTTACACAGCGTTCTAATACATATTATAAATAACTGATTCAGGAATTCAATTAACAGCGGGGGAATATTTACAAAACAATATGGAAACAACTGGCGGCTGTATAAAAGCATAAACAAGAGGCAAACAATGTTAAGCTTTAATAAAACTCCATGAATAGTTATGTATAGGAAATGCAACTATCTGGTCTGAGGACACCTAAGCATACCGTTGCAGATATAGGCTTGGAGACACAAAGTATTCACCACTGAACGAGTTCTGAAACAATTTACTTAACATTTACGCAGTGGATAATGTATGCACATTATCCACTGCGTAAATGTTTGTACTATTTTACGCTGGATTGTTGTTGAGAGGCAATGGAAAGGTGGTGGTTTGGAGTATTCGTTTGGTAGTAGTGCATAGGTAGATCTCGTTTGGGGTGGGTGTGAGGCGACAGTCCTTTGATTCCGGCGAGATTAAACGTGCGGCAGACGGTGGCGCCTCTATCGATTGTTGTTGTAATTACAACGCTATCCTCGCCCAGTCGCAAATGAAATTGTTCGGGACACAGCCTGTTCTGAACGCTCGGATGTTATTGCAGTTGTCTAGCATATATTTGTACCGTATGCCTTCGATGATACGTTTAGGTATTTAGATGTACCTATGAGCAGGTATGTTATGTTGCGGTTCGTAATGCAATTAAGCGGTTGAAGTGATCTACGGTACCTATTGATGGAAAACGGTAGATGTGTTCATGAATCTACCTATTAATCTATTTATTAGGAGCTATTCTATAGTAATGAATTGAATTTACGTGTATAATATCTACCTAGTTGAAATTATTTGAATTAACATCTTTCATTTCATTTAGTATGGAATAAAATAAAACATTTTAGCATCTCACTTTAATTTTATAAATCATTGATGTAAATATACTACGTACCTACTAGATGTCGCGTTCCGAACATTGACTTTGTTCAACTGACATGCACTGTCGACGGTGCATTAGGTTTTGCATTCTTTTTTTTAAATATATAGCTATATTGGCGCTTGACTGCGATCTCACCTGAATACTATGATCAGTTAAGATGCAGCCTAAGATGGTGCGCGCTTGCCTAGAAGATGCATTCCTTACCTACATACGCTACGACGCGCGACGGCGAAACCTTGCCGACCGTGCCCGCGCGAAGTAAAAGTTTTGTGTTCTGTAGAGCTAACATGCGCGCTACGAGAAAATTTTGTCTACCCATTTACTCTTGAAATCTCACACAAAGTCACGAATAAATGGGTAGACAAAATGTAAAATTTCAATAGTTCTTCGAAGACTGGGCTTTCTGAGAAAAGACCCAGGTTGAGATGTTATTATGATGATAGATTAACTCCCTGACTCAAGCATTCAATTGCTTAGAGAATTCCTTACCACAGATTGCGATACAACCGACTGTTACCAAAGCATCCATGCACGTATCGATTGTCAATAATTTCCGTTCCGCACCGTTGTAGAGGCGATGCATATAGTTTCGCTAAATTATCGTTTACATTGCCATTTTCACCGCATAATGTCTGTCAAGCTCGTAAATACAGGTACGTATTGAAAATGAAACTTAAGCACATAATTTATCCTATTAATCCTATTTTCATATTATAAATGCGAAAGTTTATATGTTTGTTACTCAATCACATTGGCTGAGGCACAGAGATAGATTATTGTCTGGAATAGGACATAGGCTACTTTTTATCCCGGGAAATAAGAGAGTTCCCGCGGGAATAATAAACCTTAATCCACGCGAACGAAGTCGCGGTTATCATCTAGTCATCCTATTGTAATATTATAAATGCGAAAGTTTGTAAGTTTCTTACTCAATCACGTCGCAACGACTGCACCGATTTGGCTGAAATTTGGCACAGAGATAGATTATAGTCTGGAATAGGACACAGCCTACTTTTTATCCCCGGAAATAAGAGAGTTCCCGCGGGAATAAAAAACCTTTATCCACGCGAACGAAGTCGCATAGCTAGATGGCGTTGATAAAAAATGCGCCATCTAGCGGCTCACCGTAGAGGAGTCCCGTGTCAGGTTATTTTCGTTACGGAATTTCTGGATTCGGTCTCCACGCTGGCCCGCGATAGAAGCTATGCAATAGCTTAAAAACAATTTTTCCAAATCGGTCCAGGCGTCTTCGAGTAATCCCATCGTATAACCTGTGTCCAGCAATAGACGTCTTTAGGTAGATAAAGAAGAAGAAGAGAAGAATCTATATATTCTCTAGTAAACTTATAATCAAAAAATTTCAACAACTTTAATATGGAAGACGAATTCTATATAGTGAGGTAGAAATGTAAAAGTGGAACAGTCTCGCATTCAGCACTATGTATTAGGGAGTGCTCTACATAGCGCTATGTGTTCGAATCCTCGGGACGCAGAACGTAACGTTACGAATAGAAATAATATTTTTATTTTTTTCGTTTTTTTTTTCATCTAATACGTCGTGCAATTAAGTAATAAGTGCTTATATCATAATATATTATGTTTATTCAGTTAGGTAATTCAGTCAAACAAAAGTTTATATTAATAAAAGAAGTATTTTTTGTATTATTAATTTATATAGGTACCTGTCTAAAAACTATCGAATCTATTTGTATAGGTATCAACTGAAAATTCTAATGGATTTTATAGATTTTTTTTCACTAACTTCATAAATAAATTTTATAGGTATCACTCCAACAATTAGACTAATCTAAAGGAGCTTCATTTGAAATCTTCCTGACTACAGAGAGCGGGCGTGCCAGAGAAATAGACATATGTACAATGTACACACATATATAAGCGCGATAAACTATTAAATATTACCTTCTTTTGAAATTCGGAAAATCAAATTAATTAAATAACTGTTTTTTATTACACGTCTTTGTGCTGAGATCTATTGAGCGTGCTCTGGCCTCTGACTTAGCTCGGACTCAAGATAAGAGTAAAACGAGACACAAATATGCTCCGACATAAATCGTTTTACCTCTGTCTTGAGTCTGAACTCAGTCAGAGTACGCTCTACAGATCTCAGGCATTTCTTCTTTTAGATACCGAGCCCTAAAAACCTAAAAATGTTAATTTCCTTTTTAATATTTGGACTCGTATGTACAGTTACGTTCTAGAAACCGCGCTACTTATAGAATAGGAAGCGAGTGTAGGTAATGGCGCAAAATAGTGACGCAGTATTATTGCAGGGGGTGGTGGGGACCCCCTCCCACTACACTACCCGGGAGCGACTGAAAAGTCCGCGAGAAAAATAAGATCCGCCGTCCTGCTTATTCTTGGGAAAGCAGAAAGCTTTTTGTATATTTTTGTATACTTTTTCTTTCTGTGTGACGGCCAAGTGCTTGTGTTGGTAAATACTTTGTATGTGGAAATGAACGGGCGTTGGAACAAATATTAATATTGGGTGGATACGTTTTATTTTGCTGGAAGATTTACCGCAAAAGTATTTGGATTACATTTTGGGTAAAGTTTCGGTTCCACACGTTGCGTGAGTTATCGAGTTATTACTTATTTTGTATGACAAGATAAGCCTTGATCTCGCCTGGTGGTATGTAGCCACACAGCCTAAAATAGAATTGGGCTAAGTTGTATAGCATTTTACTTACATAGAAGCCGCTAATGAGTATATTTATATGCGTGACACTGCAATGCTTGGCCGCGATTTGTCAGTAGAGTCAAAAGTATACTACTTTCATGGAGCTTAGTTAGGTACTAGGCCATCAGACTAGACCAGAAGCAATGTCGAACATTCCCTGCCAGGAATCAAACCCTCGACCTCTCATTTATAATAGCGCCTACCACTCCGCCTGGGAGGTCATCAAATAAAGTGCCTTTTCTCTTCGACCAAATATTTAATTCTAGAATTAAGATTTTTCACTCTTGTTGTATTCTATTTGCACTGTTCAATAACCTTGTTTTTGCCACGGACATTTTGGATCATTTCATTATTTTATTTTTGACCATTTTTCTCGAATTCCATTAGTAAATTGCTGGACACTGGCCTTTAGTAAGGCGCATGATTCAAGTCCCAGCACGGTCTACCCTCATCCACTCGCTAGTCGCTACCCACCCACCTTGAGATCAATGGTCCAAAGACCGGTAGTTTTTATACTCTAAAAGTCGCTCATTAAATACTAAAGGGCCACAAATCAAAAAATCGGATTACTCATATCATATTATAAATAATATCGGATAGTTATAGTATTTACTTCGAAACCACACCTAGTCTAGAGAGGAGATACAAGTTCATTGAACTAGGAAAATCTTCTTTAGCACTCTGAATATTTTTTTCACTGTCCTTAACATCTACGATAGTTTTAATTTTTTAATTTTCCTTACTAACGCCCTCTAGCAGGATATCACTGAACTTTGTCACTCCGGGAAAATCGTACTCCGAGTGAAACCAGCCGCACTCCCGAGACGTGTACAAAATAATGTGTAGATGGCACTCCTCGTTTTGTTTGCTGCTGGTTTACTGAGGAAAATTCAAATTTAAAAATCTTCTCTACCTTCTTCTGTGTCTTCAGTGAATCTTCTATACCTAGAAAGTGGCATAGGCTTTATGCCGAAAAATGAAAGAGTTCCTACGGGATTATTAAATACTAAATCCAGACAGACGAATTCGCAGGCACCAGCTAGTAAATTAGTAATCCTTACTAATATTATAAATGCGTAAGTGTGTTTGTTTGTTGGTTTGTTGGTTTGTCCTTCAATCACGCTGCAACAGAGCTACGGGTCAACGTGATTTTTTCTATGCAAATAGTGACATAGACTACTTTTTATTCCGGAAAATCAAAGGGTTCCCGCGGGAATTAAAAACAAAACCCACGCGGACGAAGTAAGTCGCGGGCATCAGCCAGTAAATAAATATTGGTACAATAATATCACATTGAAAATGTACCTTATACCTTTCGCAGCGAATAATATTATATCTAAGCCTACGACAACTTTTATGACCTCAAACATAACCTGCCTTAATGTCTGAACCATTGCCACTTCAATAAGAGAACAATTTTAACCGACGCACGGTGCCTAAACAATTCAATTCGTCGCACCAACTCTTTTACACAAACGGAAATGACGTAAGTGTGAGTAAGAAAGCGTACCAATTTAAAATTTGGGTAGTAATGCATGGGGCAATGCACTCTATAACAGGTTGAGAGAGGACAAAAGTACGATTTTTGCAATATGTAATTCAAGTTAAAAGAATTGTAACAACTCTTACCAAGCAACGATGCAATGCTCAAGCACACCGATGAAATTATTATACACACATAATTATACACAATTATTATACACAAATATTATTATACTTACATAATTATTTACTATTGTAAAATTAACTTGGAATTTTACAATAGTATAATAATTATGTCTGTTTGTGCACACCGACCGTTAAAAACGAAATTCTCTCTGGCGAGTTGAGGAAAATAATGTTCTAGAATCATGAAAATAACCTATTCTGCCCGCGTAATTGAAAACACAGTAAGTTAAATAGAAGTTACCTTTAAGTTACTCTGTTTTCAATTACGAGGGCAGTATTGGTAGCTAGAGCGAATTAGTAAGATATCTCAGAAGTCAGAACACTCACTACATAATTAAAAACCCTAAATACCTAATATCGCATCAGGTGTTCCATACCCCGTTTGGTTGCAACCCAACTTTATCAACGTATTCTTGATTGGGCGTCAACACTGTTGTTATATGTTATGTTGTTGTTACTGTTGTTGTTGTTGTTGTTGTTGTATGTGGTTACTTTCTCAAACTACGAGTACAATGAAAACACGGAAAATCAGATGCTATAAGCGACAAGTTTGATCACACACGACTCTATATAGATGGTACATAATTATATGGTAGATGGTATGGTAGAGGTATGGGTTGAATTTACACTGCTATACCCCTTCCAAGTTAGCCCGCTACCATCTTTGACTGCATCATCACTTACCATCAGCTGAGATTCTCAGTCAGGAACTATCTGTCAACGAATACAAAATCTCCTATTATTAATTTTTGACTATCTCTCGTGTCTTGGACAGTTAGTAAATATTTCTCATCACAACCAGATAACTCAGGGTCATGACTTGATACTACATAAATTAGAATAAAACGATCTCAGCAAATTTATGAATAGATGGAATTCCATAAAACGACTTTTTTATAGATTTTATCAAGGTACGGCATTAAGCAAGATATCTCAACTTCACTTAAAACTCCCATAAGTTACCACGGCTATAAAAATTACTACAATATGATGCTTTTTTTATCTAAAAATGCACGATTAGTTAAGATGAAGGGGCAAGGTCAGCTACTTTCTCCATCTTCAAATGTAATACATATGGTACCTACAATGATATCGAAATATGGTCTTCTCGTACCTCTCGGGCAAGTTCGTGATATTGACTTTTTTCTAACTTTCACTCCCTGGTTTCATCATCAAAGGTCATTTGATGAGCAGTCTAACTATAAAGATAGATGCCCTTTGAAAAATTCGATATCACTTTCAATAACCTGTTTAACAAATATCGTGAGGTTTGAACTTGTATTCTGTTAGACCTAATATACATCCGTTCACCTTTGACAAAGATCTTGCGCAAAGATTGTAAATCTTTGAGTTTTTTTTTTATTCGATGACAAGATAGCCCTTGACTGCGATCTCACCTGATGGTAAGTAACGATGCAGTCTAAGATGGTAGCGGCCTAACTTAGAAGGGGCATAGCAGTGTAAATTCAACCCATACCCCTAATCGGTTTCTACACGCCATCGTGCCGGAACGCTAAGTCGCTTGGCGGCACGTCTTTAACGGTAGGGTGGTAACTAGCCACGGCCAAAGCCTCCCACCAGACCAGACCAGAGACAATTTAGAAATTATAAATTCCTAAATTGCCCCCGCCGGGAATCGAACCCGAGACCTCCCAGTTATAAGACCACAGCGCTCACCACTACGCCAGGGAGTACGCGGAACTTAGAAATTACATATTTTTAAGCAAATCTGACAAGCTAGAGACCGGCTATAATACCTACCAAATATTACTTTGATTAAAATTCAAATAATAATTAAACGTCGTTGGTATGGACAGCGCCAGCTTGAAAGTTCTCCTAATATTGACGATATGGATAGTTTTCCAGTTATAATCTAGATTCCACCCAACTACCCTGCTACCCAGTACCTACCCTAGTAACCTTTTAGTAGTAAGCCGACCAATATTTACAGTTAGTAAATATCGCTTTCCAAATCTTCATGTTAGAGTGCAGGTCTTACTCAAAGTTGTTACTCATTCGAGCGAACGATTTGGCTGAAATTTTGAATGGAGATAGCTCATACCCAGATGTCCAGGATTAATGCATAAGCTGCATTTTATCCCGGAAAAGTGACTAGACGATGCCCGCGACATCGTCCGGCATGCGGGCGATATCGCGGGCATCGTCTAGTCACATCACATCACACTAATATTATAAAGGTGAAAGTTTGTATGTGTGTGTGTGTATGTTTGTTACTGCTTCACGCCTGAAAGTTTGTATGTGTGTGTGTGTGTATGTTTGTTACTGCTTCACGCCACAACGAATGAACCGATTTGGCTGAAATTTGGAACGGAGATAGCTCATACCCAGGATTAAAACATAGGCTACATTTTATCCCGGAAAATTACAGAGTTCCCATGGGAATTGAAAAACTTTGATCCACGCGGACGAAGTCGCGGGCATCGTCTAGTACCTAATAAAAGCAAGTTGGAACAAATTTAAAGATAAAAATGTCCGAAAAAATATATTATGGTATAATAAAATTCCCTAAATACGAGCCCTTTCTCCTGATCTTGAGCATTGAACTCGGACGGGGTGACATTGCGGACTGCAGTATACAACTATTGACCCTTTTTGATACTTGAGTGTCTTTATTGTTTAACTTTACATTTTCATTCTTTTTTATTTACATACTAGCTTTTGCTCGCGGCTTCGCTCACGTTAAATTCGATTTTTTAAACCCCTATTTTACCCCCTTAGGGGTTGAATTTTCAAAAATCCTTTCTTAGCGGATGCCTTCGTCATAATAGCTGTCTGGATGCCAAATTTCAGCCCGATCCGTCCAGTGGTTAGGGCTGTGCGTTGATAGATCAGTCAGTCAGTCAGTCAGTCAATCAGTCACCTTTGCCTTTTATATATTTAGACTAGTAGGGCGCGTGGGTGCGCGGCTCGCTAAAGCGAACCGCGGTTTTTCTGTCCACCAAGTAGACCTTCAGGTCTTGATCATCTTTTTCCAAGGAACTACTCTTCCATCTTTTATACTCTCTGAGATAGACGCCGACAAAATTTGTATGGCCGCCATCTTGAATCCGCCATTTTTTTTCAGCTCACTGCCAAGTGGATGAGGTTTCGAGTGACTTTTGTTTGAACACCCCCAACCTATCTTCAATACCCAGACCGTGCTCCTCACCAGTCTTCGAAATCCTCAATCATCAGCTCCCTCCATATTTTTGATCCAAATGAATTTTTGTCCTCTATACGAAACCATCAGCGGAAAGGAACGTATCAAAGTCTTGCATATATTTTGTATGGCAAAAAATAAATTCCGCCATCTTGAATTTTTTTTCTATTCATCAAGTAGAACTTCGGGTCCTGATCATCTTCTTCCAAGAAACCACTCTTCCATCTCTTATAGTCTCCGAGATAGAGACCGACGAAATTTGTATGGCCGCCATCTTGAATCCGCCATTTTGGAATTTTTTTTCGGCTCTCTGCCAATTGGATGAGGTTTCGAGTGACATTTGGTTGAACACCCCCCACTTATCTTCGATACCCTAGCCGGTGCTCCTCACCCGTCTCCGAAATCCTCAATCATCAGCTCTCTCCATATTTTTCCTCCGAATGAATTTTTCTCCTCTATACGAAACCGTGAGTGAAAAAAAATTTTTCCATACAAAATTTTACAGGAGAGGTGATCAATGAGTCAGTGAATCAGTGAATCAGTGAATCAGTGAATCAGTGTGTCAGTGAATCAGCCCCAGTAGCTATATATATAGTAATTACATATAATGAAACAACTAGATCAGGTTAATATGACTTATGAGAATAGTGGGAATTTTAAAATAAATAAAAGATGATTGAATATAAATAATTAACTATACATAAGGTGCTTTGCGAATGAGAAAAATATTGATTTAGCGGTGGAACAGTTTTTTAAGAATAGTAGAATTATCTATTATTACAAGGAATAAATAACCATTAGGTTATTCCCTGTTCCTTTCGGGCAAAAGATCTAAAACAATGGCAGCCATTTAATTTTTTACCGAAGCACAGGCGCGTGTATTAATTGAGCAATATCTAGCCATCTAGAGGTCCCACAAACACAAAAAAGGTCTTATTTGATAGCTATCCTACATACCTAGGTAAGGGTACAGTCTTGACCAGAAGGTGGTAACTAACCACTGCCGAAGCCTCTCACGTGACCAAATTAGAGATATTTTAGAAATATCCAAAGTTTAAAGTATCAAAACTGTTTATAGCGGTTCGTTTAAAATGTACAGTGCACTTGCATTATGGCGTATGGATGCACCGCACCGTCTTGAATTTTTTTCGCCGGCTTTAAACTTCGTCCTTGAATTTCAAGTTTAGATTACAGCTCGTACATGACCAAAACTTGTTGCTCGCACACAGGTGTATTACTTCAGTTACAGAAGAGCTCACGGTAGATACATACTCACCTTTAGTGATAATGTATACTATATTATATTAGTCAAGTAAGTACCTATAGGTACACCTTGTATGCGGGCCGTTATAGCGTTGGTACATTTTGACTAAGACAAAACTTTAATTACTTAGGTACCACAATAACCTATCGATCATAATTATTATTAAATATCACGAGTACGTACCACGGTAATTATTTTAGTTGGGATTGTCGATATTTCGATCCAATTGCATGGACCGTGGTCACGACGAGACTCCACGCGGTCCATGCAATTGGATCGAAATATCGACAATCCCAACTAAAATAATTACCGTGGTACGTACTCGTGATATTTAATAATAATTATGTCAGTAAACCACGAATCAAGTCTAAAATCTTTAACCTATCGATCATCTGTAATCAACTAAAAAAAATCCGCGTAATACAATAGTCTAGCTCCTCAATAAAGTCCATTCAGCCAACAGTAGGTAGACTTAGATATATAACCTTATAATAAAAAAACACCGTTATCGTCATCTAATTGAATGCAAAGACGTTCGTGTGATCAATACAAATCACATTAGGCTAGGTCAAGAATCCTAACCCAGCTGAGTAGATACGGCACAATAAAGGTAATAAAAAAGTTGAAAAGCGACGCAGTCCCAGGGCAATGGACTTTTTTGCAGACGGTCAAAGAAGATCGAATGCGCCTGGTCCTGCTCAACATTTGTGAATAGCACGACAATTTCGGCGATAGAACCAAACAAACTTCAACCTTACCCGTTCCTATTTAAAATCCATTAATTAACTCGAACAGTTGCATTCTAAGACCTTTTGAAACTGGCGTGGGCCAAACCGAAAAATGGCGAACGTCATAACCGAAAAGGTACCTTGTTCGGGATGCAATTGATATTAATTTCAAACGCAACGAAGAAAATTGCGATCTACGTCCAAATCAAATGCACAACGAGAACCAAACGAAAATAATGTCTAATTCAAAGGTCGTAAGGTAAATAATAAATAATGATGTCTGTCAAAAAACGTAATGCATACGCAATGGAATGCAAACGTGAGGTGGGTACATGTGAATCAGTGTAGCTAAGGTCATGATACAGTAGAATCATTTGTGAATATACATATATACTTTTGGAACCACCAATTGACTAAGTGCAATCAATACCAGTGCACACAGCACACCACAGTGTCATGTCTGAAATTATCAGGCTACAGAAGAAAGTCAGATATACGTTAATACAATTTTATTTATTGAAAACTAGCTGATTCACTTCGGAACTGAAACGGTAAGGTTTTTTATTTCCCACAAATACACGTACTTCTAAATAAAGCTCGTATCTCAATGCATGTATGTTATATGTAGTATGTCCAAGATTCATCATCATCATAAAAAAAAGATAAAACCTTTCGCTCGCCGGAGAATTGTCTAGGGCCTAAACTTTAGGCCATAGCCCATTATTATGGCCAAGAGAGGAAGAAAAAATTAAGCTCCGCTAAAAACTTATAAAAACATCCCTACGCATTTGTCAATCGCATCTCAATAACTAAAATAATTTCAAAATATATTGCAGGAATTTTCATTCGATTTTCACGAAATGATCTAGCCTGTGAAAGTATTTAGGTCTGTGCAGTGTGCATAATTTTTAAGAATTATTAACTTTATGAACCGATAAACGTCCACTGCTGGACAAAGGTCTCTTGCATGGACTTCCACAAGACTCGGTCTTGCGCCGCCTGAGTTCAGCGGTACCCTTAGTTCATATAATTTAAACCTTATAAACTTTTAACATAAATTCCCCTTGGTTTTTCGAGGATAAAGCCTATGTCACTTACCAGATACTCGACTATACCTACCCATGCAACAATTCCGTTACTCTATTGCAGCGTGATAGAAGGACAAACCAGAAAATAAAAACTTTTGCGTTTTTCAGCATCAGATGATACCTATAATAATTGGCTATATCCTTCAAGTATAATAAGAATAACAATAACTTATCCTGATTCCTGACTGAATCCGGTTACGGCGGCCAAACTCCTCAGAGATTAGCCATATGCGCGGGAGATATTATAGTGCACAAATGTGTACACGAACATATGTGCACTCTATTGCCTCACTCTCATAATCCGATGGGATAGAAATCCGACATGACCGGAGAGATATCAGGCTCAGGACCGACGGCTTTATATACTCTCAAAAACACGTGGGATACACCGCCAACTTCCTAATTTCGAGCTAGCAACTACAGAGAACTTCTTGAGAGACATACGCCTTTACATTTTATTGGCCTGACCCAGTTATCAAACTCGGGACCTCGTCATCTGCAATCGAACTTGCTAACCACTATACTAACGAGGAATTTAGTTTTTATATAATCAACCAATTTTAATGCAAATACACTTTTAAAGGTATTTTTTAGGTTAATAAACATTTTAATGCGTTAATTTTCATAACAGCACTTTCACAATAGACTTCAGTAATCGATATTTTCAGTAATTTTCTAAGATAAACCATCTCACATGGACAGACGATAACACAGACGACAAAATAACTGTTTCTAGTCTCTACTACTCTGTATTTACCCTTACTAGTCCTAGAGACTTAAGGACTCCTAAGAGTCCTAAGGACTTGTAAGAACTAGTAAGGATATAGATCCTTACTAGTTCTTACAAGTCCTTACTATCCTTACTAGTATTATATATGCGAAAGTGTGTTTGTTTGTTGGTTTGTCCTTCAAGCACGCCGCAACAAAACTACAGATTGACGTGATTTTTGCATGAGTATAGTTGAGGACCTAAGAGTAACTTATGCTACTTTTTATGCCGGAAAATTAATTGTTCTAAAAAACTAAACCCACGCGGACTATATATAAATTACTAGCCGTTCACTGCAAGTTGGCCGCTACCTCGCGTCACGGTTTCCCGCATCGAACCTCAAGTCAGACCCGCTTAGTACAGATAGCAACGTAGGTACGTTTCTATTGCTCGCGTGTCGTTTCCTAAGGTAACTTAAAAAAGGAAAAGTTTTGCATAGCGTACTTAATGACTTTCTTTGAAGAGGAGAAAAATAAAATATTAAAAAGCTTCGTCTTTCAAAACGTCATTGCCATAAAAAGCATTCCCAAAAAAGAAAACTTCTGCCACAGATATTATGGTTACAATTAAAATTCAATTATTATTTTATTGTCAACGGTACCAATGTCGTTTTGTAACGGTCAACGAGACGGCCAACTTGGAGGGAACACTTGATCGTGTACATAATTTATTCAAAGGTTTTTAATAAAGTTATCTTTTCATTGGTAAGTACATTAATTTAATAGAATCTTTACATATTAGAACCACGTCAGAACAAATTACAAATACACTGTCGAAATATTTGATGGCTCTACAAGTAGGTGTAATCTTCGTAACATCAAAATTTTAATAGAATTATTCTTTCCTGATTCTTCCTATTAAATGTGTTTTAGTGAAAGCAGTATTAAGTATTGGCACAGACTTGTATCAAAGGCTAGTAAAAAAAGACGTGGAATTAAAAGCTAAGATGAACTAAGCGAGTGATTCCCGTACATACGTAGGCACATACACAAAATAAGAACACCTTTTTTTATTAAATATTAAAAAGATAGTGAACCTAATTTGCTGTCGATAAACAGGCCTGGTGATACAGAGATTGCGAAAGAAACGCGACAAAGATGCCAGCTGATTTGGCTTGGGAATACAAAGTTTTTTTTGCAGCTACGCTACGTGCACAATTTGTAATTGTTTTTTTTTTAATTAAATGCATACAATAACACTCATTTATGTGTTAAAAAACGTGGAATGGTGTCAAGAATACTGACTGCATATCTACGCTTAACAGCGCTGATCATTTGCGCCAATAATGAGATAGTCCTTTTGTCACCATGACCCGATTAACCGCGGTACAATTTAATTGAACTAATTTTTTATACTTAAATTCATAATATTTGTTCATTTTGCCGAATTGGCCTATGAAAGAGTAGCTAAAGGTAAGACCACATTGAGCGGAACCGCACTGCAACGAATCAGCGCAGTACGATGCGGTTCGATTTATTTATGTTATACTAGCTGATGTCCGCGACTTCATCCGCGTAGATTTAATTTTAATAATCCCGTGGGAACTCTAATTTTCCGATAAGTATATAAAGTAGTCTTCGGTTCGGCTCTTGTTCGGTTCACGTCGGGTGACCGCCATCGGCCACCGACTCACCGCAACTTTGCCCGCTCGCGCTATTACTTCGATTTCGTTTGGAAAATGGAAGTGGGCTGAATCTTATAAAATGTACATCTTATAAAAAACAAGAAACAAAATTTGGCCAAAAATGTTACAGAAACAATAATAATTGGCCGCATCTTTCAAAGACTGCTATACAGTTCCGCTCAATGCAATTATTTTATTAAAGGCAATTTACCTTAAAACTTTTAAATTTATTTAAGGCAAGTCCGTATCATAAAAGTACACATACTACGTTGATAGGGCGTAGTTAAATCGTAGGATATGAACATACACATGCTACGCACTACAGTATAGTCTACGCCACTATACGTCGTTAGTTCTTAATGATAATGCTTCACAATAAAAATTGTTTGACTAACTAATTGACCAGTGTTTATGCTAATATTTTTTTAAATAATAATACTCGACATAGGTACTTAGTACTTTAATTGAAATTAATAGTGATCATTTTATTGCAATTAATTGTGACATTATACCATTAACATTATTTGTAATTTTTATTATAATTACAGCAGATATTTTGACTGCAATTTTGCACGCCATGCATATATGGTAAAATGTGAGAGACTGTATTTTTTTTTTATATGTACTAACCTCCACCATGATAATCTACTGTTTTACTCACATTTGGCAAAATAAACACATTTCATTTCAATAACAAAATCTATGAAAAAAAAATATTTAAACTCACTGGCTGTAACTTTGGCAGTACTTAGGTAAAAGAAGTTGTACCTATATGGTGGAGATCAAGGCTATCGATTTACAAGGTATATGGCTATACAAAGGAGTTCACACATTGAGGCTGTCGATCATAGGTATAGATAAATAAAAATAATCTATTTTCGGATAAGTATGTATTACGCTAGTCACATTGTTACAATATTAGAAGTATGTAAAGAGGAAAATGATTTTGCAGATAAGTACCTACCTTATGATAAAGACTATGGAGACATGAAAGAATGGAAAAGTCAAATAAAAGTGCTCACCTCTGTAAATATTCTTTGGATTTTCCATTGCTTATTTATATAGTTTATTTTAATCTTATGGAAAATTTAAGATGTTACGCGTACACCTAGCTACCTACTTATCTATTGCACAGAACATCTTATTTATCCTTCTGAATAACTTTTTTGGAGCTTTCCTTTTGAAAACTATTTCAACCTTTTGTGATCATATACGTACATCAGTTGATTTGCTCGCCTGTTAATAATAACAAATTAAAATTCAGGAAATATATCATCTTTGATACGGTAGAGACGTCCTAACTCCATTAACATAATCTTTATCTCTCGGTAGAGAGGAGTCCTTGCTCTTGGAGAAGTCAAATCGTGACGTTTTCCGAAAAGTAAATGTTCATGCTTTCTGTCTAATTTTCATATCGAAGTTAACTATTGTTCAAAGGAAATTACCTTGAAAAGTTATTTTGAAGCTTAGCTACCATTTTAGTAGCTACATATAGTGTTTATTTATAGAAATAGAAGGATTTTCTTTTTAGACTATAGCGTAGTACCATGAATAAGCTCAAAATTAAAGAATTCAGTGCAACTTAAAGAAAAGCACTGTTGATTGAACACCAAAATCATTACTTGTATCTATATAGAGACGTAAACCTACCTACCACAACAAATTACTTTAAGAAAAAAGATCCCAATAAAACCTGTTCTTAACCAGGAAACGTGGACTTACTGACGATACGAGCTTTTAAGTATATCTACTGTACTGTACAGAGCAATTTTCATTTTACGCTCTTCACTTTCAGGTTTCGAAAGTCCCTCGCCCAGATCTGAACCCTCGGTCGTCTTTGCCACGGTAGTCAACCATGTCGTGCATCGGTGGCACATATAAATACATACGAACCACGCTCCTGTCGAGACTGCTCGCCGAAACCGCGTCGAACAGAGCCACCTAACGCACGCGCACCCGTTAAAAAAAAAATATCTCACACCATAAAAAAATAAACAACAATGAACAATGCGGAATTGTATCAAAAAAGTAACACTATGCAGAAAAGGGATGCTTTGCAGAGCTTGGAAGAATACGCGAAAAAAATCAAATGGAAAAACGATGGTGATACAGTCATTGATATAGGATGCGGGGACGGCAGTGTGACGAGTAGTATACTGAAAAAGTTTTTGCCTTACAACTACAAGAGACTCGTAGGCTGTGATATAAGCGAGAGGATGGTCCGGTTCGCTAACGAGCACTACGCTACTGACCTCACCAGCTTCGCAGTTCTGGACATTGAGGGAAACCTGCCCGAGCAGCTGAAAGGAAATTTCGATCACGCATTTTCTTTTTACACTCTTCACTGGATAAAACACCAAGAGTAAGTTAACTTACTTATTCAAAACTAGCTTTTGCCCTTGTCCGCGTGCATTTAAGTTTTCGTTAAATCCCGTAGAAACTGGAAATAGCCTAGATCACTTCATAATGTGTATGTAGTACCTAGATTCTTACGTCTACAAAAGTTCCGTCGGAATCGATTATTTAGCCAAACGACATATAAATTAATAAAAAAAAAATTAAAGATAGAAATTTCATTACATGTAAGTACATATAAAGAAATAACCTAATTATAAAAAGCAGCTACTTCGAAATTGCACAATTTCATTTTCAATAAAATATGATAGTCCTAGATAAATATATTATTATATTTTGTACCTATTTATTGAGATAATTTTGACTTTGGATTCAACTCACCCCGTTTAAGTTTCAAAGGTGATGCCATTAAGTTAAGTTAAGGATATCGATTTTTATTAACTGCCGAAAAAGAGAAGGTTCTCAATTCGTCGCGTATATTTTTTTCAATGTATGACCACGCATAACTTTTCGCAAAGTCGTCCGATTTTGATGATTCTTTTTTGTTTTATACTGTGAAAACACGGTAAAAACTAAAAAAATAGGCCACGGTAGCACCTAAGCGCAAAAGTCCTCTCCTCCCTTTTCGTTTTTTGTTGCCATTCAAAAAACAAGGTTTTAACTTTACTAATCGAAACAGTAAATAACTCAATCTTTCCCTTGCTTGTGTTAATTTGACTACACTTTATTAATATAATTATAAAAGTATAAGTAAATCAAAATATAATCGTAAATCAGATTAACATTTTTTTTATTATGTAGGATGTAGGTATGTGTCCATCAATTTGTAGCACATATTTAAAATTCTCGGTAGAGTTAATTCACCTCTAATATCTGTTACGTTTGAATGACTTTATCTTTCCATTGTTAAACTAAGTACTACTTACATACTCAACTAGTACACGTTTATGAATCGAGCACGTGTTTTCGCCGTCCTTCAAGTTACCTGATGTTTGTTTGGCTGTTACTCCTCGTCCTGTTTCGCAATTTAGAGAATTGCGCAATTTAAATACGTATTATTTGGAGTTGTTTGATTTAAAGTTCTAATGACTAAGATATACGGAGCTCATGTAAAGATTTCATAAACTTTTGTGTTTTATCAGAGCGCAGAATGCCCGAAAAAAACCCCCACGATAGATAAAATAAAACAGACCCGAAACCTCGTGTGAAACGCGACAGATACTAGTGTAGAATCCTATTAATATTATTAATGCGAGAGTTTGGATGTATGGATGTTTGTTACTTAATAACGCCGCAACGACTGAACCGATTTGGCTGAGCACAGAAATAGATTACATCAGTCTGGAATAACACATAGGCTTTTTATCCCGGAAAATAAGAGAGTACCCACGGGAATCAAAAAACTTTTATCCACGCGAACGAAGTCGCGGGCATTAACAAGTATATCATATATTCTAATAACTCATAAAATATTCTTTTTTAAATGGCTGTATCGTCTCTTAGTAGGTAACTTCGCGATTTTATTTTGTCTTGGGAATATTATGTAATTTTTACATAAAGTTTAGTTAAAACTTGATCTACTGCTGTAAAAATCAAATCTGCGTCTGAAGATTTACCAGTACACGCGCTCTTAACATTTCAGATTTAAGCAAAGTTGTTACGTCTACTTATTATACTAACTTGTTAAGTACGTTACTAAGAAAAATCATGAAATAGGAAGAATCTGCTTCTTAGGCTGAAATCTATAGATCGCACTGTCACTCGGCTCAGACAGAGTTAAAACGAGACAGATTTATGTCAGAGTATATTTGTGTCTCGTTTTAACTCATATCCTGAGTCCGAGCTAAGCCAGAGCACGCTCTATAGGTTTCAGCATTAGTCTCAGCAGCACCTTTATACTTTTTTCAAAATACACTTGCTTATTTTTTTTTACAAAATCCTTTTACAAATTTTCAGGGTCGCGTTCACTAACATCTACAGGCTGCTGGCGAAAGGAGGAGATTGCTTGCTGATATTCCTGGGTCACATGCCGGTGTTCGACGTGTACAGGATTCTGGCGCGCACTGCCCGGTGGAGTTTCTGGCTGAGAGACGTCGATCGATACGTTTCACCCTACCATGACTCTCAGGTAATTTCTTTTTTAAGCTATTGCATAGCTTCTATTGCGGGCCTTGAGCATGGAGACCGAATCCAGAAATTCCGTAACGAAAATAACCTGTCACGGGACTCCTCTCACCGCTAGATGGCGTTGATAAAAATGCTATGCAATAGCTTCACTGCGGCAGTCCCCGAGTGCCACACGTCTTTTTTTCATGCGTCTGCCCGTAATGTGATGTTGCAACGATGGTGCCTGTCTGTGTGTGTGTGTGTGTGTGTATGTATGCTGTGTGTGGGTGTGTGCGTGTATATAGTTACAAATTAATAATCCATGTTTTTGAATATTCCGCGGGAAACCACAGTTTTCCCGGATTAAAATTTTTTTTGCCATCCTATGCAATCAAATCGATCCGTTGATTTTTAAACTCCACATGAACGATTGGCTGTCAAAAGTTAATTAGTATGATTTTTGATACCTGACTTAAAGAAGGACTTGCTTGACAATGTTTTTGTTTTCTAGGACCCCGAGAAAGAAATCAAAAGAATGATGACCGCTATTGGATTTACTGGCGTTGAAGTCAAATGTACAGAGAAATCGTTCATTTACACCAGCGTAGAGGCTCTAAAAAGTAAGCTATGAATTGAAGTTATTTATTATTTTATTATATTTATTTTGGAAAACCAACAGCTAAACATACTAACTAAATTAGGTAACTTATAGTGAAACTCATGTGAACATATCATTTCCTCAATTTTTTGGCAATCCACCCTTAGCTTTAGATTCCTTAAACCAGGTCAAAAGTTCAAACAATCATTGATATCTGCAACTGCAAGTACCTAACTCTAGGACAAAAACATGGTGCGAAAACTGTACAATTTGAGGGAGTACCTACTACTATATAATACCTCAAGAGATTTTTACTGAAAATTCATTTGTAACTTTTATTTTTTTTAGAACTTACTTTATTATTATAAGTCACCATTTTTGTTTTTCATATGCATTTTATATTAATGTTATAGTCTTAAGTTCTCTGTAAATGAGCAAATTGTTTTTTGAAAATTATAATTATTAAACCTAAACTTATATCACATTGTTAATTTGTTACCAGAGGCCGTAAACGCAGTGCATCCCTTCAATATACCAGCAGAATTACAAGACGAATTTTTGGAAGACTATGTAAAGATTGTACGCGATATGCATCTTATTGATCACGTTAACAATAACATAAATCATGTAAATATTAGAACTAACTATCATCTTCTCATTGTCTATGGCAAAAAGTAATATTTTAACGAAGCTTGCTTAAGTATCAGTTTTAGCCGGATGAAGTACATTCAGGTTTCTTCCGCGGAGAAAATCTAATAGGAAATCGAAACAAGACGGGTTCACTTTGTTATATGATTATATATATTGTATTATTTGTCATATTATTATGTACTAGCGGACCCGACAGACGTTGTCCTGTCTTAACTATGAATATTGAAACTCCCCTTTTTACCCCCTTGGGGAGAGAATTTTCAAAAAATGTAAAATACGTAATTCTTTATTTTTGATCAAGAGCCAAAATATCAAGTTTCATAAACATAACTTGAAAAATAACTTGAAGAACGAAGGACTATCATACAAACATTCAACCCCTATTTAATCCCTTAGGGGGTAGAATTTTTAAAAACTGTGAAACACCTACTTTTTTGTTTTCAATTTAAAGCCTAAGTACCGAATTTTATGGGTATAGCTTGAAAAATAACGGAGTTTCATACAAACTTTAACCCCCCTTTTTACCCCCTTGGGGGGAGAATTTTCGAAATATGTAAAATACGTAATTCTTTATTTTTGATCAAGAGCCAAAATATCAAGTTTCATAAACATAACTTGAAAAATAACTTGAAGAACGAAGGACTATCATACAAACATTCAACCCCTATTTAACCCCTTAGGGGGTAGAATTTTTTAAAAGTGTGAAACACGTACTTTTTTGTTTTCAATTTAAAGCCTAAATACCGAATTTCATGAGTATAACTCGAAAAATGACGGAGTTTCATACAAACTTTAACCCCCCTTTTTACCCCCTTGGGGGGCGAATTTCGAAAAATCCTTTCTTAGTGCTCGCCTACGTCATAAAAGGAACCTACTGTCAAAATTTCAAGTTTCTAACTTCAGTGGTTTAGGCTGTGCGTTGATCGTCAGTCAGTCAGTCAGTCAGTCAGTCAGGACAAGCCTTTTTATATAATTATAGATTACCAAAAGCTACACTAAGGGGTGATTGAAAGTGAAGTACATAATTGAATGTATTACTTATATGTAACTTTTGTGTGTGACTTCTACGCGGATAAGAAGCTGGGTTTCTTAGAAATCTCGCGGGAACCCTAATTTTTCCGGGATAAAAAGTACCCATGTAAAAAAATCACGTCGATCTGTCTTTTCGTTCTTTCATATTAATATTATTGTGTGGATTTAAAATGGCAAGTCCAGTGAAAAGGTGGGTCTACATATTATTCTACATCTGGCTAAAGTCACATTCTCAGCAAGCTTTTTTTATATTTAAACACCTGCTAGTACAATATTAGGATTTAATATGTTTTAAATTATAGTTTTGTGTAGAATTACAATATAACTAATAATTGCATTTTCTAATAATCGTAAGTATTAAAACATTTTATTGAAAATAGCACTGTATTACATTACATTGTGGTATAGTTCTTGCAATTCACGAGGGTACGCGGCAAATAGTTGTGTGTGTGTACCTTCCATAGTAAATCAATCAGCTAATCGTCAATTTTGTATGGAGGGTCCAATTTTTTTTTCATATTTCGACCTATGTTCCTTGGGGAAAGTTGTTCAGTTTCATGAGCACATTCACCTCCTTCAGGGTTTACGGGGAATAAATTTTCACCGTGTACAGGAGCTTGCTCGCTCCTGACCGTTCCCACCTAGACTCCGGACAGGCACACATACTTACGCAATGTGCGTGTATACGACGTAACCACAAGTAAAGCTCACACGCCCTCGTGAGTTGAAAGAACTAGGAATACATTACATATTAAGTTCGTTTCACCTAGAGAGGCTCAGCTTTTTAAAAAGCCCTCTCTTTAAATAATGCAAAATAATGTCAAAATAATTTCATCCTATTTTCTGAACCTTCGTGGGAACATCCATAGATAAAATTTCTACCCTATCTCAATTTTAATGAGCCGCCATTTTGACTGGAAGCTCCAGCTGTTTGTCCGTAAAGCTTTCTTTTTTTTTCGTATTCTGAAAATTTTACAAGCATTTTTGTAAAAACTGGGCCTTGCTAGGTACCGGTAACTACCTACCTACTTTATTAGAACTGAAATACCATATTTCAAATGACAAAAATGTAAATTATATATAAACAATAAACATAGCATAGTTTTAAATATTAATAATAATCTTAGTTAGCTACTAATAAAAACTTAAACACTGTGTCGTACATGACTGATACTGACATACGTTTCTGTACACGCAGTATGTGAACGTTTAAATAAGTAAGGCCCATAATAGGTAATTGCCCTAAGTAGGTATTCTTAAATGTTTTTGCAGTTGAATATTAATTCAGATTGTGGTACTATTAGAGTCCAATAAGAAATAAATTAATATACCTAAGTTTGTAAGACAAAATTTATGTAAAATTATTTATTTATTTATGTTTATGTTTTCGTAGTAAAGTAAAGCTTGAGAGAGAAAGATATAAATAAACTTTTTAAGTTTAAAAATAATTGCAATGTTATTTTGTAATATTGTATTATTTTTGTATAGTTTTATATGCCTGTGCCTTCTTCTTCCTTATCAACTGATAGACGTCCACTGCTGGACGTAAGTCTTTTGCATGGACCTCCACAGGCCTTTGTCTTGCGCCGCCTGAATCTTGTTTGATGTCGTCGGTCCACCTAGCGGGGGGTCTGCCAACACTGCGCTTCCCGGTGCGGGGTCGCCACTCCAGCTAACTTGAGTCTTGGGCCTCCTTATGAGGCCCATAGTTAGCCACCATATTTCGGATCCATAAGTCATCACTGGCAACACGCACTGTTCGAAGACTTTAGTCTTCAGGCACTGAGGAATTTACTGTGAGGAGCATACCTGTGCCTAATAGTTTTTTATTCGTTAATGGCCATAGTGCCCGTTGAAATATTAAATAGAAGCAGGCGTCCAATGGGGGAATCCATCGATGTAATCGGAAATCACAATCGTTACTTGGGGGAACATCATACACAAGCTTACGAGTACCTTATCTAGAAACTAAGAACCACAAACTTGTCTCTGGTGTCTGGTGGGAGGCTTTGGCCGTGGCTAGTTACCACCCTACCGCCAAAGACGTCGCCAAGCGATTTAGCGTTCCGACACGATGGCGTATAGAAACCGATTCGGGGTATGGGTTGAATGTACACTGCCGTACCCCTTTCGAGTTAGCCCGTTACCATCTTAGACTCCATCGTCACTTACCATCAGGTGAGATCGCAGTCAAGGACTATCTTGTCATGGAATAAAAAAATCTTATCTTCCTTTATTCTACCAAACCAAAAAATCTGTATGACACAATGTAAAAAATGCAATGCTGCTACTATCTATAGTCATATAAGAAAAACAGGCAATCTTGTAATCTATCGCAAATTTTTTTTTTATAATCAACAGCACTTGAAGATACTCGGAGTGTCTTTAGATTCAACTCTCAATGAAAAAACATAGATACTTGGTTGGTTTTATTTAAGTTGGTTTAATGTTCACAAACTAAAGTGACTTTTTAATTAACAGCTAATTTCCTCCAGATTTCTTAGTGAAGATCATGCCAATAATCATACACATGATGTTACCTTTTTTTGAAATTACTGTCACCTTCAAAAGGAATGTTCCATAAAAGAAGGATGTACCAAAAAAGGTACTTTGAATTTCTTGTAAATTCATAATCGAAGAATATGAGCCCTGAAACCGGAATACTATTATTATCAGACATTATAATATATTATACTAGCTTTTACCCGCGACTTCGTCCGCGTGACTTAGGTTACTGTTTTTCCGGGGTAAAAGGTCACTTGCCATCAAAAAACCCGTTCAATACAAAATGATGAGAAAATGAAATTTTTTCATAATTTTTCCGATATTTTAAAAATTATTCTACTATTCGGGATGGAGACAATTACAACAGACTAAAAACCATGAAAATCGGTCTAGCCGTTCTAGAGTTATAAGTGTTTGAACATACCCGACTTTCTTTTTTAGTATACGGGATAAAAAGTATCCTATGTCCGTCTCTTGGTTCTAAACTACCTCCCCACCAATTTTCAGCCAAATCGGTTCAGCCGTTCTTGAGTTATAAATAGTGTAACTAACACGACTTTCTTTTATAGAATATATAGATTAGCTAAAGAAAATTCACATACATGTTAGTTAAGTGTTTAAAGACGAAACATATCTTTGTGCCTATCAGATGCAACGGTGATGGCCTAGTGGGCTTAAACTTCGGCCTCCTGTTCCCTCTAAGATTTCGGAGTTAGGTTCGTTTGAAGTAATTATTTCACTTGCTTTAACTAGGAAGGAAAATATTATCGTAATGAAAGATGCATATTAGGGAGAGAGAGTGTGAAGTCTACCAAATAAAATATGGCCAGTTTGGTAGACTATGATCTGAATTCTCATCATTCTGATAAGACTCTCGTCCTTATCAGTGTGGTGGCGGCCGGCGAGGTATGAGGATTTTTTTATCAAATTTTTTAAAGGACTCATCTAAGATGACCACGGCAGCCCCATCGTATCCTTACAAAAGAGAATACTGGAATGTAAGAGAAACAAGTGCATTTTGGAAAAGGACTTGAGAAAAGTAATCTGAAAATAGACAATCGAAACTAATTGGTGCGTAAGTTACTCTTATATACTAGAAGTTAAAAAATAATACTTACCTTATTTACGTTACAATTTGGTGCTTTCAAATAATTATTTATTGATGCAGCAATAGCATAATGCTTGCATGGATCGTTTACCTTATAGGTCCAAAGCACATTAGCTATTTTTTCATTTTTTAGCGAATATACCACGATTTTCACCTGTAATTATTTAAAGAAGATTAATTTTACACCTCTATAGGTCAAAAAGCACCTTTTTTGCTTAAAAGGTATGCCTGCCTTATGCCTGCCTGTACAGGGTGCCCGGTAAAATGTCACGATCCCGTCGAGAGGTTATAGAGGAGTTCAAATACTATCAAATGACCCCCTAATATCTAAGATTGAAAATGGCTCGTTGTTAAGTAACTTAAAAAGGTAGGTTGTATTATATATTTTGACACTAACCTGATCTATGTGGGTCGCAACGAGGAATGTTAAATTGAATTCGCCGAAAAATTTAAATCCTTCAGAACGCAAAATCAATGTGTTCGTTGTCAAATTCTTGGACTTTGGTCCCGTGCAAAAATCAAATCTGGTATAGTTCAAATTATACGGTCCCTGAAACGTACACCATTTATGAGCTACCTCGTTGGTTTTGTGGTTAGCATATTCAACTGCTGATGGCGAGGTCCCGGGTTCGATAATTCCCAGTTCGGGCCAGAAGTGTATTGGGTTTTTCTGTCAAGTAATTCTCAATACTAGCCCGGAGTTAGGAAGTTGGTGTTGTGACTCCCACATGCCTCGTAGAGCACATGTAGCCGTCGCTGTTCCTGCACCTGATCTATCTTGGATCGTGTCGAATTTCCGTCCTATTGGACTATGAGAGTGAGGAAATAGAGAGTGCACCCGTGTTTGCGCACACACTTGTACACTATAATATCTCCCACGCAGATGGCTAATCTCCGCGGGGATCGGCCGCCAGGGCCGGATTCGGTCGGGAGGTCTAATTATAATTTTATTATAACATCGACTTAATGACCATTTTTTGATTCCTCATATTAAATATAATAACTATAATAGTTTTAGGACTTATTTTATTATCTCTAGGAATATTGCTGTTATTTCTAATGTAATTTCAAACGCTAATTTTTCAAGGATAAATATACCTATCCTTGTCCTTAGTATTATCTTATAAAAATAAGACAGAGTATAAGACATAATATTAGGAAATTATAATATGCCAGATTATCGACATGTTTGTAAATTAAGTCATCAGAAACTTTATCCCCAAATAATAAACCTAGACTTACGAAATTGTTGGGATCCTGGAAACCTAGGTTTATCAAATTATCATTTGTTACTATAGAAAATAATACAAATAACACAATGCAGCGTATGAAGCCGTACATGATTTATTATTTTCTACCGATCAGTAAACTAGAACATAATTACGTACCTTTATAAACCTACCAACGATTAGGTACTGATGGATTTTTAAACATTTAAACACTTTGATCAAATCAGCATTCGCTTTATGCTTTGGCTTTGTAGTTTTTAAGTGTACCTTGTAAATTATTCTATTATCTCCTCTTTTCCAATGTTATCATTGCTATTTAAAAATCAATTTCTATTTTGCTTTTAGAATGATAAAGTCCAGCAATTGGGTAGGTACAATTCCGTATTCATACACTAATATAGAACCATATATGTAGATTCATACCAGAACCAGCCAGAACCATATAGACTCATACCAGAACCAGCCAGAACCATATACAATAGATGATCTTCTTACATAAATTATAGTTAGTCGCTACGCGTAGAAGCGTAGCTAGCTAACAAAGTAAACGATTGTAGCAAGTATGTATGTACTGGTATGTACCTACTACCTATCATATTGTCTTTGCATGAAACCTTTTTTTCAACAATAAATTAATAAAAGCAATATATTTTTGAAGTTCTACGAAATATCTTCACATCTGAAGTCAATATTTAGTGAAATATTGTGATCGAAGCCCTTTAGCCCTTTTTTGATACTCTGAAATCTCTCAGTAATGTCTCAGTACCTACCTACACTAATCAGGCCGCGCTGTCACAAACATTGAAAAAAAAAACAATATAACCTCGGATTAAAAGTTAGTCTGTGGTAAAAAAACTAAAAATATCACTCAAATTGAAATTTACTATAATATCTATTTTTTTACAGGAATAAGAGAATATTAAGCAATTTAAAGATTAATTCAGTTAATATTTTCTGTACCTCATAATTCCTCGCATTCATTGTTTAGAGAAATGAAGAAAAAGGTTCAGTACCTACTCCAAAATTATTTATATTTTCCATCGATGTCAACACCTCGTGCATATTTATTAGATTTTTCCTTAGTTTAGTTTGTAGATCTATCAACGCACAGCTGAAAAAACTGGACAGATCGGGTTGAAAGGCATACATATAGCTATTATGATATAGGTATCCACTAAGAAAGGATTTCTGAAAATTCAACCCCGAAGGGGATGAAATAGAGGCTTAAAAAATCAAACTTAAAACGCGAGCGAAGCCGTGAGCAATAGCTAGCTTATTAATTTTATTAATAAAATATGGTTATTTTATAGAATCGTTCAGAAGTGTCTCTAATGGTGGTACAATCCGCCACAAAATATAAAGAAGAGGTTTACGTGCCACCTCTAGATGCCATTGCTATCAAAATCCTCGATTTAAAAGTGCCTGATGAAGAGTCTAAGCTCTATGTGATAGTAGTCACGTTCTTCGACCAAATTCTCATATCGAGTATAGTAACGTCGACAGGAGGCAGGGAAGTAAAAGAAGAACGCAACAAAGTAATAGCAATGGGGCAGATGAGTTACGACCCATCAGATTACGAGAAAATGTGCCTCTTTGCTGATAATCCTCTAATTAGTATGATGTTCACTTAATAAATAGTCGTAACTTGTAAATGTAAATGAGAAGCATAAATAAAAGTGTGAAAAAGAAATCACTCATATTATAGTTCTTTCAATTGACGAGGGCCCGTGAGCTTTACTTGTGGTTACGTCGTGTACATGCACCTTGCGTGTGTGTGCCTGTCAGCAGCCTAGATAGGAGGGCAGACGCGCTCGCAAAATCTCGCACCCACTTATAAAGATACGACCGTACAACCATGAGCCACGCGCCCTCGTGAATTGCAGGAACTATACCACTATTTCATGTAGCAATCTTGCATGATCTTTTTTACAGATTCTTTGACGCCTATAAGTACATTATTTAAAAAAATAACTATGAACTAAATTTTCTTATTCAAATAAAAAAATACCTCAAAAATCAATAAAAATCTTTTTTTTTTCATTTGTGATTGAAGATAAAAATATTTTTGGTTCAACGTCGAACTTACTATTATTGGTAAAGAATAAAGATGCTCTGGTAGAGTCTTACCAGTAGTAGAGTAGAGCCATTATTTACTTTATTAATTCAATAGGATTAATAGGTTGGCTTACGTAAAATAAATATTTTTGATAAAGTAAGTAGTAGGTAAAAACTAATAGTGTGTTATAATTTTGCAGTAAAAATTTATCCCTTGAGAAGTGATGAAAAAATGGTAATACAAAAAAATAGCTCGTACAGTTCATCTAATAAATCAAGCCAATCTACTAAATCTAGCTCTTTGGGAGCTACTAAATCAGACCCGGATACTTATTGTTGTAACATCGATATCTTACCAATATTTACAGGTAAGCTCAATATATTTTTAAGATCACAATCGGTTTTTAATTATTAGTGTTACCTAGTAATTATATACATCGGATGAAACATACATATATACATTCCAATTAACTGTAAATAGTGTATCTACACGCCTCTCCAGTCCAAACCACTAGTTGCCTACGAACCAGATACCTAATTATAATCAGAAAATGATGTTCATGCAAAGGAAAAAATGGAAATCACTTATATTATATTCATTATAAATCAAATTAGAAGCCTCAATTGCCCAACGGTTAAAAACGCGGGTTGAAAACTGAAAGATCGTAGGTTTGAACCCAACCTTTGCACTATTGTCGTACCCACTCCGCTTACCTGTACTCTGTAGGGGATAAGAGGACATTAGTAAAAAAAATTATACGGCAAACTCTGTCACTGCTTTTAGAAAAAGATAAAATGAGTTTTAAGAAACGTCTGGAACCAATGTTTGAGCCGTCCGTGTTATTCGCCAAAAGCTGGGATAACCTTCCACTAGTCACGATATCTTTGAAAGCGATAAGGAATCCAGCAAACGTTCATCACCATAAAATGTTCAAAAATGCAAACTATATGAAATTCACTCTAGTTGGAAGTTACAATATGATAATCCCATTCGAAGATGAATATGTTTATGCTGCAGCCTCTAAATTACCGCTTCAAAACGAAATGGTAAGAGAACCTTTTTTAACGGACTTCCAAAAAAGGAGGAGGTTCTCAATAACTTAAAAAACAAAAAATAAATAACATAAAAAATAAAAAATTCCGACGAATTCGTCGGAATTTTATTTTTTATTTTTTATGTATATTCCCCGATTACTCGAAGACGCCTGTACCAATTTGGAAAATTCTTTTTAAGCTATTGCATAGCTTCTACCTATCGCGGGCCAGCGTGGAGACCGAATCCAGAAATTCCGTAACGAAAATAACCTGACATGGGACTCCTCTACGGTGAGCCGCTAGATGGCGTTGGTAAAAAATGCTATGCAATAGCTTTACCGCGGCAGTCCGCGAGTGCCACACGTCTTTTTCAACAGGTTAGGATCTGATGATGGGATCCTGGAGAAATCGAGGGAACTCTTCAATTTTTATAGGCACAATTATTGATGAATAATGATATATTAATAGGAATTACAGATTTTTCTTGTTGGGCGGATAGCAAAGGAGTTTTATTTTTTCCTTCAATGTCATGGAATTCCGTAAAGTAACGCCTGCTTCTGTCGAATATTATAAAATGATTTATTTGTTGAAGCATACTGGAGTTTTTTCCTTTATCAATGGACATAGACTGCCGAGGAGATTCAACAATATGTCCTTCTATCCGCTGTGGGAAAGCCTGAGACTTGGACAGGAATTATTCACCAGAGGAGATGAAAAATTCGAAAGCAGTATTGGCGAATTAGGCAACGAGGAAAACATAGACGTGAATTACTACATAAATGAAAAACCAAAGCATTGTAAGCATATTGATTTCTAGCTCCAAACTGAAATGGGACATAGAATCAGAAGGTTCTCCCGGCTCAAAAGATGAATAAATAAACACACAGACACGCACACGCACGCCCTTACCAATGTTATAGCCTCAATAGCCCAACGGTTAAAGGTACGGACTGAAAACTGAAAGGTCGCAGGTTCGAGCCCCACCCCTTGCACTATTGTCGTACCCACTCCTAGCACAAGCTTTAAAGGGGAGAGGAAAATATAAGTCAAGTTCAGGTTGGCTAATATTCTTTTTTAAAAAAAAATGTAGGTAAATATATTGAACTAGCTTTTGCCCACGGCTTCGCTTACGTTAAGTTCGATTTTTGAAACCGCTATTTACCCGCTATTTAACCGCTATTTAGCGGATGGCTACGTCATAATAGCTATCTGTGTGCCAAATATCAGCCCGATCCGTCTAGTGGTTTGAGTTGTTCGTTGATAGATCAGTCAGTCAATCAATCACCTTTTCCTTTTATATATTTAGATATATAAAAGGTAAATAAATATATTAAACCATTAATTGATAGGTGTTCTACCTAAGTCTATATTATTATTTCTAGTTACAACCTCGTGGGCTTCTTTTCACCGTGTCCTTATGTTAAAAGATACAGAGGAATTGTTAGCAAAACATATACGCGAATACAAATGGCCAATAGAAGTACATATTTACGGTGAAAGCAATAAGGGCTATAGCTTTATGGGCTTCATAGACCTTTTCCATCTTCTTTATCCTGGAGGTTCGTATTAAATCTTTCACAAATACAAAAGTTTCTTTGTTGGTTTATCCTTTAATCACGCAGCAGCGGTACAACGGATCGATGTAACTTTTCTCATAGGTATAGATGAAGACCAAAAGAGTGACATAGGCTACTTTTTAACCGACTTCCAAAAAAGGAGGAGGTTCTCAATTCGTCGGAATCTTTTTATTTTTTATGCATGTTCCTCGATTACTCAAAGACGTAGACGCTTGGATCGATTTGGAAAATTCTTTTTTTGTTTGGAAGGGTATACCTACTTCCCAGGTGATCCCATTGTCATCAGCTCAGGATCTGATGATGAGATCCTGGAGAAATCGAGAAACTCTTCATAGGCACAATTTGATGTTTGAAGTCGGTTTCGTAAAAAGAAATTTTAAATTTTATCAAAAATCCTTTCTTAGCGGATGCCTAATTGCCTACGTCATAATAGCTATCCGTATGCCAAACAGCCTAGCCTGATCTGTCCAGTGGTTTGAGCTGTGCGTTGATAGATCAGTTAGTCACCTTTTTCATACCCAAAACTGCCCATTCTCCTTTAACGTGATGCTTTCAAGAGAAGACAGCTCGTGTAGTGGTACCACTGCAATGGGTCGACGCACAGAGTATGATTGCCCAGTGTGGCTGTCAATTGCTTCTCAAGCCCACTGATAAAGTGCCGTCCATCGTTTCAGCCGTTCAAAAATCTAGCAAGTTAGTATAAAAATGCTGCTAATTCTATTATTCGAATTCTCGAACTAAATTGACAGAGTTTATACCACCTTTATCGACCAACAGATATCACTGCCAGAAATAGGCCTCTTGTACAGAATTCCGCATGCTTCGGTCTTGAGTCGCCTTTATCTAACGGCTCCCTACGATTCGTCCGAATTCATGGCTCCAGTGTATTAATACCATAATCTATACAATATTCTAGCACTCGGAAGTGGAAAAGGATAATAGAAGTCAAGATCTAAACATATAGAGCTTTTTACTTTCAATTTACTCTCAAATTCACATAATTTTAAACAATCATTCTATAAAAAAAATCATAATATCGGCATATAAGAACTCAAGTAATAACCTCACTTTCAAGGGCTACAACAGATTCGGCGCCTGCAAGCACTAATACAGAGATAACGTATGTACCACGATCTACTGGCAGCGACGAGAATTGTTCTTTCGTTATCGTTGAGGTGTCCCTAGCACGTGCACTTAGGGAGCCCTGCATACCACCACACTTATCTCAGTGAGTAAATATGAACAGCAGCAATGCAATTTTACTGCAACTCTATCTGTAGGTTCCACGACCAGCTTCGATCAAATACAATATCAAATCTATACTAATATAATAAAGCGCAAGAGTTTGTTTGTTTTTGACGACCTCCCTGCCTGACTCGGGTTCGATTCCCGGCAGGGGCAATTTGGGAATTTATAATTTCTGAATTCTTATCTCTGGTCTGGTCTGATCTGGTTTTCGCCGTGGCTAGTTACCTGTTAGTAGCTTGTTACGTGACCAGTTAGTAGTTAGTTACGTAGTTAGTGGCCTACCGTCAAAGACATGTCATATTATATCTACAGAGACTATACTATTACACATTTATAGAATACAGGTAATCAGTAAATCAGTGACTATGATTATCATTATTATATTGCAATTAACAGGACGGAACTGTGATAACTAGTAAAACACAAATACAGAACCGGGTTGGAAAGAACTCCTAAATGCACAAGTTTATGAAGACTTAACATAAATGCTTTAAAGGAGCTATAATACGATACCAAGATACACTTATGGATCACTAGTAAATCTCCCTTGCTCCGTTTCACAAGAATATTCAATTACGACTGCCCGCTCATCTCCCACACCCCATAACAACAACTTCGCGCGGGGTAAAAGGGCGGGAAGCCGATGCCGCGCTGCCGCCATTTTTGCAGCAGTAGTACCACCCGTTTGACGTGCAACCGCGCGCTGAGCGCGCCACTAGTCCAATGTTGCCACCCGCGCGGTCACAGATATCACGCGATTTCCGTAGGCGACAACATCCGGCCCTCCTGTTGACGCATTCGTCCCGAATTGCGTACTTGTCTGGTGTAATTGCTGAGAACAAAAGGATAATATAAGCGAATTGTAGCATGAAAGTCAGATTTATTCTGAATGTGTACATTGAATTCAGAACAACCATAATACATTTACTTTATCAAACACAAGTCCTACAGTGTGAAAATGGCAACTTTGACAATGACACATGAGCGTGTATAGGCCCGCCATCTGGGGTCGTGTATAGCTCATGGGTTGAAAGAAATAAAAGGTCAGCAACTTTGACAATGACACATGAGCGTGTATAGGCCCGCCATCTGGGGTCGTGTATAGCTCATGGGTTGAAAGAAATAAAAGGTTAGCAACTTTGACAATGACACATGAGCGTGTATAGGCCCGCCATCTGGGGTCGTGTATAGCTCATTGGTCGAAAAATATAAAGTGATTAGCAACTTTGACAATGACATATGAGCGTGTATAGGCCCGCTATCTGGGGTCGTGTATAGCTCAATAGTCGAAAGAAATAAAAAGATGTTATAACCTCTTGAAATTTTCCACTATGCCAACATTGTACAGCGTTCACTGCGGATACCTGATACAATTTCGCATCACACTGTAACCCTTATGTTCGAAGCAAATACATTAGACATATGAAGTAAACACTAATCATCAATAGTTTAGTAACAAAAATAATACCTCTGACAACATCCGACTTATAATTCATCGTTTTCCAAACGTATCCAAGACTGACCCTCTCATATCTTCTACTCCGTATCTGTTATGATCCAATATTCCAGTGACTTGAAACGGTCTTTTATACTGTGCTATGTTAGTTTAGTGCTCTGTTTGTTATTTTAACAGCTAGGAACTTTAATAACTACAAAGATCTCCAATTTGATAAATTTCCGTTTTGAATCAAAAGTGCCTTTTTGTTTTTCCGCGTTTATCTTTATTTCAGAGTCTACTAATTGTGCTCTTAATGCAGCCACATATAATAACTGGTCTTCGTTATTGCAATCTCACTATTCATTCTTAATCGATACCCAAACAAAAATACCTCACTCGGTATTGCCGCTTAGATTTCATTTATTGTACTGTTAATACCTTACTGAATTCTATCGATATGTTGATCCCATTTATCGTTATCAGTATCTTGCTCCCATGCTACGAAGGGCCCCGAGAATTGTTTTATTATAACGATCTACTTGACCATTAGAACGTGGTACGGTAGTCGATATAATGATTTAATGTAAGGTATGAAAAGAAAAAGAAAAAAAAAAAAACGTGCAATTTGTGCAAATGGGTATTGGATTTAACTGAGCAAGTTTTTTTTTGCCATGAATATTTTATAATAAATACAATTTAAACAGTTGTTACCAACCAATAGTTGCTACACCATGCTAGACCTACATATGTACCTAATCTGTGGTACACGTTACTTCCGGATTACATCAGATAGTTTGATTATTACAATATTTATATTTAGAAGTGATAATTAATAATAGTAAATATTATTTTGTTATGAATGTTTAATATCAGAATATTTTATTATATATCTTGCGTTAATCCAAATTAATGATTAATGATTGTTGTGATACCAGTAGAAGTTGATTGGTATTGAGTTACTTAAATAGTAAACCATTATTTAAATAGTTTATTCAATTGATTATAATTCTAATTTAATTATATTATGTTTTACGAATACCTACTTTTATGATATTTAGTTTGTAAATTATTATTTAAAAAATTGATATCATGAAGATTACTTTGTCCGTTTGGTTGGCTGAATTGTAAATATTAAATCACAGGAATTTGATTGATATTGAGCTGCTTGAATGTTTAATTGTTATTTAAATCGTTTATTCAGTTGACTATAATCGTAATTCAATTATTTCTACATTGTAAATAGGATTCGGAATACTAATATCACTGTTTGTTTGGTTGGTAGTATTGTAAACCTTTTGTTTGAATCATGTATAAAAGTTAAGTAACGGATTAATAGACGTTCATTCTGTAAAACAAATTTTCATTACTCATACACGGAAAGTAGGTCTGAAGTTGCCTGAGAAGCGGGTTGAAAGTAATACTTTTCAGCCCTAGGGAGAATCGTTTTCAACTGACAGCTGTCAAATAATTAAAAAAAACTAGTTGTCACATTTTTATTGGAATTCAAATGAAACACGACATACCCGAGTGCATCCATAGACAAGAAGAAAGATAGACTTTATTCATAAAGTGAAGACAACTGTTCACTCAATTTTCTTTAGCTAATTTCTATTTTTATTTTGACTTTCCTTATATTCGTAATGAAAAGCACAGTGTTTACCTCGGGATAAAGACTTATTTAGTCCCTCGAACTATAGGCCCCCTCGCTACGCTCGGGCGCCAAACCCCGTCTCGGGACTAAATAAGTTACTTTCATCCCTAAGGTAACAATGTACTATAGAAAGTATAAACTCTGCTCGGAAATATAGCTGAAAGTGTATTTATTTGGACTATTATTTGAAGACTCTCCCAGGTTCTGCCACATTTCAGAAGTGGGATCGAGGAAAAGTCAGGATAACGTGCAGCTGGTCGCGTAAAAAGGAAGAGGGAGGCGCAGCACAGCGAAGAACACGGAAATTTTTTTTTCTTTTTGCGTGGCCCTTGCCGGAACACGCAACGCCGCTGCCAAGAAAACTAAGCCGAGTGACGCTTGGCGGTGCAGAAGTTAATCTCAAAATTTCGAACCGAAGATAACCTTCGTCTACGGGGTTCCACTCGCAGTTGAAGAACAGAAGCCAGAATTTCGACGCGGAAGTCAACGGAGAAAAAGTGCAAGTGATGGAGGGTCTACAAGTTACAACGTCGACGCGGTGAAACGGCGCTGTGAAGTACCAGTGAAGTGTCTACCGTCGGGCCGGGCGCGAGGCGCAGAACTACAACGCTCTCCTACGCTATGAAACCTGTCAACGCAGCGGGCATGAATCCTCCACCTACTGCTGCGGGTCCACGGCAACACCTGGAACTACGTGGCAAGAAGCACAAGCACGTCGGGTGAGTTCTATAATGTACTTTCTTAATAATAATTATCTGAGCATTTACGAAAGCCTCGCATATGTTGGTGCACGGGAAAAAAAATCATTGCGAGTATGATACGAGAAGTAAATGGAATATAACTTTAACCATCAGCTGAGAGTCTTTGGAGGTGCTCATAAATGTCACTGGGTAAATCTCGTATAGATACCTACTTATATGAAAATGGATACTGTGTGTTTAAAACTGGTGACGTAGAGATAACAGATAACTATCATTACAACATAAATTTGATCATTGGACAGCCGGTGACCTGATATGTCTAGTTACTGCTTCAACCTCCGCAAACTTCTGTGTTAAATTAGAAAATTCAGATTTTAATATAATTGATATGTTCATTGGTAAAGGGCTCAATGAAAGTTTGCACTTCGTGACCAACTCAGTTCATTTGCAATTAGGTAAATTATTGTATGCTGTACCTGAAGGAGTTCGAAGTTCGGTCTGCATTGAAAATTAGCATTTGTGATATAGTAAATTTCTTTGCCAACTGATAATCGATTGCGCGCGCTGAGTTAATATTTAATTAATACTGAAAAAAGTTCAAAATATTATGAATCTTGATTCCGCTAGCAGGTTTTCTAGAATCTCTTCATTACCAGGTATAGGTGATGCAGCGCGAGACTATATGTGGGTAGTTGAATATATTATGACGTATAAATACAGCCGTCATGATGCATGGACAGTGGATCTTTTGTCTTACCTCCGTCGGTGTAAACAGACGCGAGGGGAGTGTATAGGTTAGGTAATACATAATACATAACTATTATTAGTTGTGTTATTGGTACTAACGAACCAGCACATGTGAAATGGATGTAGCGGAACCAAACAATGAGGATTTCGATAAACTTTACATTTTTATTTTATACTAGCTTCTGCCCCCGCGACTTCGTCCGCGTGGAATTAGATTTTGGGGTGGAATTTTCAAAAACTGTGACACACGTACTTTTTATTTTTAACTGAAGGCTCAAATACCAACTTTGATAGAAACAGCTTGAAAAATGACGGAGTTTCATATAAACTTCTATCCCCTATAATAATAAGCCCCTTAATAATAATATAAGCCCCTTAGGGGTGGAATTTCCAATAATCCTTTCTTAGTGTGCGCCTACGTCATAAAAGGAACCAACTGTAAAAATTTCAAGTTTCTAACTTAAGTAGTTTAGGCTGCGCGTTGATATCTCAGTCAGTCAGTCAGTCAGTCAGGACTTTGAATTTTATATATATAGATAGCTATTATCTACTTCTTAATACGAATGCATATTCAGACGGCAGAAAAACTAGTATTATATTAAATCACACAGTAAAGTAAAGTGTACGAAAATAAAATAATTGTTACATAAAAAGTTCAGGATTAGATAGCTGGAATAATGGATAGGCACGTAAAACGATCTAAATACGGGATTCCAGCTATATTACTGTGGAATTATAAAGGATGGTGTGGATAAAGGATGGAACCTAGAGACTGTGCATAGATTACAGGGCTTTAAAACTCGCAAACTGTGAAAGATCTTTAACCGTTACCACATACCTATTGATGATCATTGATCTAGCTCAAGACTATTACCAACTGAAAATTCCTGAGAACTCATCTCACAAATCTGCCTTTGTGACAGTAAAAAAAAAAATCCCTATACGCCTTTTGATTTAGCAAATGTCCCTGCCGTTTTACTCAACTTATACTAAGAGACTTGTGTTGCCGATCGTTACCGTAGAAGCAGGAATACAACTTATTAAAAACTTGTTTTGAGCTTTCTGAAAAAAGCTAATTTAAAATTAAAACTAAAATAAATATTATTTTTACCTAAACCATTAAAAAAAGGGATTTTAAATACTTACGACCTAAAAATTACCGCGACCATAAAATAATCACGAAATTCATTAGCTTCTTAATTTAGGAAAATTCATACAATACATGTGTGTATATATCGATGTGTGTGTTCATAATAGCTCTTCCAAAAAATGCATACGTTGGTTTGTCCATAATAGCTGTTTCATTGACAAAAATCACAGGAAAAGATGTTTCTAAGTTGGTCTTGGGACTCTGCACAGGAAAAGGCATGTTAAGTTACTCTGAAACTAAATAAACCCAAAGGATGTAGTTGGTATTTATGAAAGTAACGTCGTAACAGAATTACATACCGACGCGAATAAGTTAGGACTAGATGGCATGCTTAAGCAGCAATTAAGTGTCTAAATAAACCAGTTGCATATTTTTAGTCTAAAGAAGAATTATAACTCTAGCATAGTTATAAACTTGGAATTTAAATTAAATTTAGAAAGCCCTTCCGGCTTCCGTTTTTCCCTATAACTACAATTTGGGTACCTTCAAATCAATAGGCATTTTCTAGGCAAGCGCGTTCCAGCTTAGGCTGCATCTTTACTTACCATCGGGTGTGATCGCAGCCAAACGCTAGTCAATATTAAAAAAAACTTTACTTTGGCCTTCGACGAGTAACTACAATGTCCCGTGAAGGAAAATACCGGAGGAAGAATAGGAAAATACCTCTCAGTCCAACATTAGTTAAAAAGTATCTATTTCCTCGTATTGCTCGAGGGTAGCTTTACTATTCCGAGTTTTGGTTTGCAAATAGAGTATAGGCCAGGGCAGCAAATGAAACACCTAGATACGCTTAGTGGGGAGTGGGGACCCTCTTATAGGGCTCATTTTCCATATTAATGGGATGACTACCCTCCAATAAAATTGCAAGATCATCGAATAATCAACAAATACTAAAGCATTACGGGAAAATACAGTAGATCCAGACTTAATAAATAAACATATTTTAAAAATAACATCTTTAATAGCAAAACTGTTTCTAGTTATTAGCATAACTCATATAAATTCGTGAAAAATATATAAAACAAAGGAAGTTTGAGTTTGCACATATTCACGCCGGAAACTTGGACTCTTCTGGAAAAAAATTTGGATTGCGAGTCCGTATATTCTAGCGTGTGTGGTGGTGCTCTTAGGGAAAGGCCTATGTTCAGCAGTGGATGTCCGCAGGCTGAAATGATGATGATGATAACGATGATGATGATGATATACTAGTAGTTCTTAGTACTCCTTAGTTTAGATTCTTTTACAAAATTTGTGTATGTTAGAGCAGTCAAAAAGTGCAGTTCACTTGTGAGTGTGACAGTTAAAAAATTAAAAGAAACAATATTATCTGAATGTTACAATTATTGCTGATAAAGGAAACGCTTTCAGTGCTTGCTAATTTAAACAGTTCGCCGCAATCTAGTCAAGGTCCAACGATCTGGTTTAGCGTATTAATAGAACCAAAAATAATCGAGGAACTCCCTGATGCTGTATGGGGTATATATCATACGACTCATATTTTCTCTATTCAGACTAATGTTTGCTTATAAAATTCCCGCTTGCCAAAAATTTCCTTTAGGTTAGTAGAAAGCTTTGTCGCAAAACTTTGCTGATCAATATCAAGGCTCACAAAATAGGCGAGGCACTGCGAAGTTGCATTTTGACAGAAACATGACCGTAATGGAGGGAAAAGAAACCGATTTGACGATTCTTGTAAAAAATGCATAAAATGTGGGGTAGGGAAAAAAATAGTTGTGTGGGTTAATGTAGCCAGTAGAGATACGTCGACACAAATTTCACAAAATTGAAAAGTCGTTACACAGGGCCTAATAAAATATGCAAGATAATGTCTGTGTGACTTCTACCAAGATAATGTCTATGTGACTTCTCCTAAATAATGTCTGTGTGACTTCACCAAGATAATGTCTGTGTGACCTTTCCCAAGATAATGTCTGTGTGACTTCTACCAAAATAATGTCTATGTGACCTCTCCGAGATAATGTCTGTGTGACCTTACCAAGAAAATGTCTGTGTGACCTTACCAAGAAAATGTCTGTGTGACCTCACCAAGATAATGTCTGTGTGACTTCTACCAAAATAATGTCTATGTGACCTCTCCGAGATAATGTCTGTGTGACCTTACCAAGAAAATGTCTGTGTGACCTTACCAAGAAAATGTCTGTGTGACCTCACCAAGATAATGTCTATGTGACCTCTCCGATATAATGTCTGTCTGATCTCTTCACGAAAATGTCTGTGTGACCTCACCAAGATAATGTCTTTGTGACCTCACCAAGATAATGTCTGTGTGACTTCTACCAAAATAATGTCTATGTGACCTCTCCGAGATAATGTCTGTGTGACCTTACCAAGAAAATGTCTGTGTGACCTTACCAAGAAAATGTCTGTGCGACTTCTACCAAAATAATGTCTATGTGACCTCTCCGAGATAATGTCTGTCTGATCTCTTCACGAAAATGTCTGTGTGACCTCACCAAGATAATGTCTGTGTGACCTCACCAAGATAATGTCTGTGTGACTTCTACCAAAATAATGTCTATGTGACCTCTACGAGATACTGTCTTTGTAATATCTACGATGATGTCTGTGTAATCTATCTAACCTACTGCCTGAGTGACCAATTTTAGTTATTGTCTATATGGCCTCTGCCTGTGAATTCCGTAGGTTTTAAGTACTTCTAAGCGAATCGAGATGATCTCTCCAGAACATGTTACTGTGCGATTTCTTTCTCTGTCCAGGTAACTGATGCAGCTGCAGGGACGAGGATCTTGATTACGCGGCGTGAGACACGCGCGTGGGAGGATGGCCGAATGTTACCAACCAATAGTTGCTACACCATGCTAGACCTACATATGTACCTAATCTGTGGTACACGTTACTTCCGGATTACATCAGATAGTTTGATTATTACAATATTTATATTTAGAAGTGATAATTAATAATAGTAAATATTATTTTGTTATGAATGTTTAATATCAGAATATTTTATTATATATCTTGCGTTAATCCAAATTAATGATTAATGATTGTTGTGATACCAGTAGAAGTTGATTGGTATTGAGTTACTTAAATAGTAAACCATTATTTAAATAGTTTATTCAATTGATTATAATTCTAATTTAATTATATTATGTTTTACGAATACCTACTTTTATGATATTTAGTTTGTAAATTATTATTTAAAAAATTGATATCATGAAGATTACTTTGTCCGTTTGGTTGGCTGAATTGTAAATATTAAATCACAGGAATTTGATTGATATTGAGCTGCTTGAATGTTTAATTGTTATTTAAATCGTTTATTCAGTTGACTATAATCGTAATTCAATTATTTCTACATTGTAAATAGGATTCGGAATACTAATATCACTGTTTGTTTGGTTGGTAGTATTGTAAACCTTTTGTTTGAATCATGTATAAAAGTTAAGTAACGGATTAATTAGACGTTCATTCTGTAAAACAAATTAGAAAGTATAAACTCTGCTCGGAAATATAGCTGAAAGTGTATTTATTTGGACTATTATTTGAAGACTCTCCCAGGTTCTGCCACACAGTCCTTTATATATTTTGTACAATGGTTTTTAAACGCGGAAACCAGTATACTATCGGATTCTTTTGACAGTTTCGTGAACGGCAAAAATTGTTTAGGTACTAGCAATCGTCGCCCATATTCCGTGCGTTAATAAACTTTGTCGACTTAAAATTTATAGCGATAATAATAAGCGAAAATTTGTTTATACCGTTCGGCCTCTCCTGATTTTAGTATGTCACGAATACTACAAATAGTTAGATCTTGAATTTATAAAAGTATTGCTTATATGAAATGAGTCTACATTATTCCCCAACTTAACGGGGTTCCCACTCAATGCATCTACATGTTATATTTGAAAAAACCTGCCCTATATACAACCTCAAATGAAAATTCTTGGGTGCGCAAAACCCATCTACTTATACGAGGAATTAGGTCTTTCTTTGTCAAAGCATGTTTAACGGCATTACAATCCGTGATAATTTTAAAATTAAATCCCAGTAAATATTGTCTAATTTCTTGTGAAAATAAATAATAATAATAACTCCTTATATTTAACGTTAAACCCTTCTCAGATAAAATTCTTAAACTCTCTCCTAGACAAGAAATATCTACAGCTACATTGTCATTCATGTAACATATGATTTTACCAAAAACGATGATTTGTATTCAGAAGTCATTGAAATATGGTCGCTGGTCCATTATAAAGACCAAATAGGCATCCTTGTAAATTCATAGTGACCATCACTCGTAATGAATGCCGTTTTGTGGACATCTTGTTCCTTAATTGGGATATGATAATAACCGCTTTTCAAATCAAGCAAAATAAAATATGTACAACCGCGTAATTTATTCAGAAGATTTTCTATTATGTGCATAGGATATTTTTCTCTTACCGTAACTTTATTTAATTGGCGATAATTTATATAATAAGCATTTTTCCCCACAGGATTTATCGACTAATCGTGCCAGACTAACATAAAATAATTACTATGAGAATAATATCGTTAAGTAACAAATCATCAATCTCGCGAATAATAACTTTTCCCTGCTCAAACATACAATACGGCCCTTGATAAACCGGTTTAGATGTAGTAAGATTTATTTCTAACTCCACGAACTAAATTTTCCCTAATGTCGACAAGTCATTCGAATTATATCATAGATATTTGTTTAATAACCCTTTCAATATAGGTTCATGTTCGGGACAAGAAATGTTTAGATTAGGAATAATATCAACCATTGACACTTGATGCGACGTTATTAAATATGAAGATATCCCCAATACGACTGTACATTATACTTTTTTTCAGTAAAATTCCTACCAATTAATACCTCACAATCCGAAAAGAAATCTATCACGTACATTGTCACTATCAGTACAACTTAATAAATTTTAAGTTTACCCTCAACGTACTATTTACTTCAATAGTTATTACTGGTTTTTCAAGATCTTGTGTTAGCAAGCCAAGTTTATTTACTAAACTAAGTACAATTAGAGAGCATCCATAAAAGATGTACAAGGTTTGTCATTTAAAAGTTTTTTTTTTTTTTTTTTTTAATTAATTTTCGCTTCAGAAGAGACTAATTTTACCTCAACATCTTTTCCATTTTTAGTTTTTAATAATTTACCTTTACAGGCCAATTCCAAATGCCCACTTTTCAAACAAAACGTACATCTTACATCATCTTTAACGGTACAAGAATTTCGTTTATGCCCTATTTCCCCACACCGAAAACAGGTAGGTTGACCCCTATTATTACTAGACAGGCTACTCGCTGAAGGAAGTTGAGTATAACTTGTTTCCGGCTTTATATCAAACCTAGATTTGGAAAACAAAGCTGTTTTATTTATTTGTTGATTTGAATTGGTTAAATCTAGCTGAATCTTGCTGTGTAAAAATGAAGCTAGATCATCACAATATTTGAAACTACCCGCTTCCGCCGCATTACATAACTGTGTATCACCTATCGTACCAACGATTATAGAAATGATATCATTTTCTCTAAAACCCAAACGTAATTTATCAATTTTGCTTTTTTGTTGGAAATAAAATTCATATAATGATTGACCGTCATTTGGTTTGTTATCTAGTAATTGTTTAAGCAATAGAAAAGTGTTCCGTTTTATTTGGAAAGTGTCGGATAATTTATTCCGCCAATCTTTCCATTTCCACGACGTCCATTTTGTTTCATTTTTTTGTAATGAATCATACCAAGTTTTTGCTGTGTTTCTTACTTTTTGTAAAGCCTGATATTTAATCATTTCATCTGACCAACCAAAACTAATCGCGTTAGCATCTACCACATTAAGCCACATATCAACATCATCCGACAAAGGATCAAACTCAGGTATAACAGACGATAATAAAATATTCTGACTCACTTTCGGAGAACGGCGGCGGCGTCGCTTACTTCTTTTCCGATGGTAATCTTCACTACTGTTACTACTAGATGAAGAAGAAGATGTTACCGAGTCTGAACTGGATGACCGTCTGCGCGTCCGCTTATGCCTTTCTTTTTCCCTTCGAGGCATGATCGAGCGTCGTGGTTTCTTGAGCACTTCTGATATTAAAAGACCATCTACAACATATACATTTATTATTTACAACACCTAGTAACACATGTCATATTATATCTACAGAGACTATACTATTACACATTTATAGAATACAGGTAATCAGTAAATCAGTGACTATGATTATCATTATTATATTGCAATTAACAGGACGGAACTGTGATAACTAGTAAAACACAAATACAGAACCGGGTTGGAAAGAACTCCTAAATGCACAAGTTTATGAAGACTTAACATAAATGCTTTAAAGGAGCTATAATACGATACCAAGATACACTTATGGATCACTAGTAAATCTCCCTTGCTCCGTTTCACAAGAATATTCAATTACGACTGCCCGCTCATCTCCCACACCCCATAACAACAACTTCGCGCGGGGTAAAAGGGCGGGAAGCCGATGCCGCGCTGCCGCCATTTTTGCAGCAGTAGTACCACCCGTTTGACGTGCAACCGCGCGCTGAGCGCGCCACTAGTCCAATGTTGCCACCCGCGCGGTCACAGATATCACGCGATTTCCGTAGGCGACAACATGTACCGCTACGTAATTTAACATTCTGGCACAATGGCGAGTAGAAACCTATTAGGGGTATGGGATGAATGTGCACTGCCATATTCCTTCCAAGTTAGCCCGCTACCACTTACACTGCATCGTCACTTACCACCAGATAAGATCTCAGTCAAGAACTATCTCGTCATCGAATAAAAAAAGAGGATTTTTGAGGAAGATTATACGCTATTCAACATCACGTTACCAACCTTAGAAGCCGAGTAAACAGTGACAGCGCAGGCAGGCAATGTGATGCAGTGAACCGGTGGTGGCCGGATCCATCCGGCTGATCCACCCGACGAAAACCGAACCGAAGGCTAGGTACATTTTATTTCGGTCAAAGAGTTCCTACGGGATTATTGATAACTAAATTCTCACGAAGTCGCGGGCATCATCTAGCACTAGATAAGGAAAGGAAATATTTCTAGGCTTGCTATTCAACTTGTTTTTCTCGGTTGGAACAGCATTCCCAATCAACAGAAGATTGACTTGACAATTTAAAATCACTTTGTAAAAGTTTATTGGAATAAATAAGTTCTATAATCCATTTCCATTTTCATTATGAATTTTCAACAGATCTGAAATAAATGAGATGTTAATCGAAATGGAAGTTATACCTAGTAAACGCGAGTGTACGGGGCGCGGTCAACTCGACCGCGACTGGCAAACTACAGTACGTGTCGCGGCTAACTCCCTACGCCGTGTTCCTTACTTTGGTAACTAATTTTTTTATTGTAGGTATTTTCGTCGTCTCAACCGATGATGTGCACTGATGAACTTGGTTTTTTTAATAGGAGACAATCTTGAGCCTCAATGTATTGTTAAAGCGCATCCAGAATTCTAATTGAACGAGCGAAGCGAGTTCTCTGAGTCAACTAGGGCGCTTGCCTACTAGTCAGAGAAGTGTGTCCGTCTAAATGTCTGTCAGAGCCCTATAACTTCTGAATTACTGAATATTAGAACGTGAAACTTGGTTGAAAATTCAGTTATATCCTGTACTTGAACAACAAATACTAAAATTAGATAAATGTTATAAAGAAACGAAATTATTTAATTTTAATGCGCCATCTATTAGCATTATTGTGAAGCTAATAGCTTCACTATAATGCTAATAGATGGCGCTGTGTCAGTAAAACAGTTTTATGTCAACTATTATTTTTTTTATTGCGTCTAATGTTAAAAGTTAATTATTACAATAAGTATATAATTAAAACTTTTGGGAATTATGGGATATCGCGAGGTCTCAGTTCGGGGCGAACCACTAGTAAGTAAAAGTAAAACTTAAGACCATCTACATAGACCTAGGAAACAATGGGTTTCATAAGCCATCGTTAACGTTACAGGGTTGACAGATTTGTGTACGGTTAACCGTCAACTCAGCGAATCCCGTACCCGCGTAGAGATAGTGACGTCCTTCTGGCAGGAGGCAGCCATTTACGTTAACAACAACTTTGTTATCAAAGATTTTCTACGCTCCGATGATACTTTCGAAGTAAGTGTGCCAGTAAGCTATTACTCCTACCTAATCATTAAAATGGTCGTATTTATGTAATCGCAGTTTACCAAAAGTCTAATGGGTAGAACTTAAAATGTGTAAAAATTAACTTAAAGCCCATTAAACCTACGTATTCGTAATATACCTAACACGATGATGGATGAGAAGAATTTAATGCTCCCTTCCGGATTCAATTTCGTTTTAAATACACGCCTATTAACTATCTCATATTTTTTCATAAAAGTTTCAGTTCCGAAAAGTTTGTAGAGAAAGATGCGTTGTTTTACGATCCATTTCACAAATCATTTCGAACAAAAATAAACGAAGACCTCCGTCGTGCCTAGTCTGTAATTTCTGGTCTCTACAGCGACCTTTTGTTAGAATTTATCTCAACTCCTCAACTATAACCACGCAAAAGACCACTTCGATCGTTGCTCTGTTGCTGCGTGATTGAAGGACAAATTATCAAACCAACAAAAATCACGTTTGCATCCTATTAATATTATAAATGCGAAAGTTTGGATGTATGGATGAATGGATGGATGGATGGATGTATGTTGGTTACTCAATAACGCCGCTACGGCTGAACCGATTTGGCTGGGCACAGAGATAGATTCACAATCACATAGGCTACTTTTTATCCTGGAAAATAAGAGAGTTCCCGCGGAAATTAAAAAACTTTAATCCACGCGAATGAAGTCGCGGGCATGAACTTGCTTATAATACCTATTTATAAGCAGAAGAATAGACATTTAATTTTTACATGATCATATTATATTTGTTATCCGAAGGAGATGCTGATGATAGCACACGCCTGTCTCGTGCGGCTCGCGAACGACACGCTGCAGGCGGCGCCCGATAACCGACAAGAGCTCATCTCCACGCTGAGGGCGGCCCGGCACGCGCGACATCTGCAGGACCTACCGCATGCTATGGATCTTTATTTACAGGCTTGTATTAATTTTTTTAAGAAATTAGCCAAGCTGAAATTGGCTAATATTCTCCTATCCCCTCCAAATAAGCGGAAAGCTTGAGCTAGGTGTGGGTACGACAATAGTAGGGTGGGGTTCGAACCTGCGACGTTTCAGTTTTCAGTCCGCACCATTAACCGTTCGGCTATTGAAGCTTAATTAACTTTAATTAACTTTAATTTAATTTAATTAACTTGTACTTATTTATGGAGCTATGATAGTGGGAAGCTTTGGCCGTGGCTAGTTGCCACCCTACCAATAAAGATGTGCCGCCCAGCATTTAGCGTTCCGGCACGATGGCGAGTAGAAACCGATTAGGGGTATTGGTTGAATCTACACTGCCATACCCTTTCCAAGGTTTCCTTACCGCCCGCGCTGATGGTAAACGTGACTATGCTTTACGTGTGCGTGACTGACTTTATTTTTTCGGTGGGTTCGAATCTAAAGCGATCGATTCCTAAGCATTTTGAGCAATTAAATACTTGCCTATATTATGGTGAAGGAAAATATCGTGAGATGACTGTACGCCTGAGAGTTTTCCACAATGCTCTCAAATCAATTGATCTCAAGAATCACTTCGATCTGATCGTTGCTGCGTGATTCAAGGTTAAACCAACAAACCAAACACATTCGCATTTATAATAGGTATTCGTTGAGGAGAGAAGACGCAATTTGCTTAAAGAATTTAAATAGTCTTAAAGCAAAACTTATGTACACGAATTGTCCTCAAGTTGGTGGCATCCAAACCTCGGGAGGCCAACAGTTGGCGCGAGCTCGCCACGTGTCTCAAAGATGTGGATGTCGACTGGGCGAACGTTTGTATCAACAAAGCGATCATGCTGAATCCCCGGCACCCGTTAAGGTACAGTTTACTTCATTATCCCATACTAAAGGAATGGTAGGTAGGTAGTGATTTAGGTAATTCGGAATAGGTACTTACCACATGTCTTGCATACCTCTCATATCTATTACTATAATTCATATAAAAAAGATTTGGATTCGGACTCTAAACTATATAAAAAATAAATCTATATTATAATCTAGTTCAAAAGGTACTCGTAATAACATCAGGCAGTAATAGAAGCAAGCAAGAACTCTTTGATTTTCCTTATTCGCCAGGCCTTCAACTAAACTCAAGCAAAAATCACGTAGCTTTTATTCGACGTGATTGAAGGACAAACAAACAAACACTCTTTCGTAGTTATAATATTACGTAGCAGGGAATTAGGAATAGGGATGTTTTGGCTAAGCTGTATCTTTATCAGTGTCATTTATCTCATTTATGATATACTCTACGAGTATCAGTCTAGAACTTGGTCTAGAATAATAGTTATTAGGTATTACGAGTATGTTTCAGTCTACTCTCTAAAGGTGGAGCGGTATTTGACGTTGATCCGGAGGCTGCAGAACCCTTCTTCACTGCTCTGACAGCATTGTATCCATTTAATACTTGCTTGTGGGTTGCTGCCAACGCGTATTATTTGCACAGAGAACTGTTTCACATGGCACATGCAATCATGGAACAAGTTAAAACGTTAGTATACGAGTAAAATTTCAATAAACTACTTAGTTGAGTAGGGAAGGGTAGTTTATTTATAGGTATTGATTTTTCAATTTTCCTTACTTTAAACCGTTGAGCTATGGAGATTTGATTTTTTCTTAAATTCCTGTACGGGAAGGAGCAATTTTGAGTTTCCGGGGTTAAGAAAATGCGACACTCAAAATAATTCTAATGGCAAGGATATATACCTAATCAGAACAGAAGCGGAGGGGCTGTCTCAAGAATTGGTGTACCCTCGGGCTTGGGAGCGGGAGCTCGGGGACTGGTGGGACCACACCCCGCTGCTGCCCGGCACCAGCCGCTACTACGACGCTGCAGATCTGCTGCTGAGGATCCGCGCCGTCTCCGTAAGTTTAACACCAACCCACGAATATACAAAAGCTTTTTCAAGGCTTAAGAGATCTTTATCTCAGTATGTTAGTTAAGTAGGTATATTCAATAAGATCTTGGTGATCGACAAAGCTCATCGATTCGTAAAGCAGAAATGGCAATGGTCAGGGCACAAAGCAGTTAGAACTGATAGAGGGATTCCCACGGTGCTCGAATGACAACAAACAAACAACAAAGCGCATCGTTGGAAGACCCTTCAGTGGTACATGGAAGATCTCAATCGAGTAGCTGAGAGTTCCTGGTACAGGCGACACAAATTTGTTTTCTGTGGCGATCCATTTATAAGACGTGTACTCGTAACTCTTGAGATAGTGTTGATGATGAAATGATATGACATGACATATCTTCTCAATCCCACATTCTTGCAGCTCGCAGAGATATGCGTAGCTCGGGCTTTTTCGGAATCTGGCGAGAGTCCGGTATACTTTCACATGGTCGCCCTATGTTGCCGTCTCAGAGGAAACGTCGATGATGCATTGTGCCATATTAAACAAGGAATCGAGAAATATGGTGAAGTAAGTAGAAGAAAGTTCTTGTCTTTTTATCAGTCTTTATTATCATCATATCATATAAGTAAAGCCTTTGTATCTTTCCTTTGCACATGTCCTCAAGTTTCCGTTAACGTCTCTGTCAACTCCTTTGCATTCTGCATAGCAACTCAGTCTCGATAGCATTTAGTGGAGTGTCTGCCAACACTGCGCTATCGGGTGCAGGGTTGCCACCTTAACAATTTGGAACCCAAACGACCAACTGTTCTAAGAACTATATAAGTACATAAGCATGCCGTTATTTTAATAAAAAAACCAGCGCAGCTTTGGCCCATCAATAGATCCCTACCTACAATCAAAAGTTCGCCTGGACATCATCATTTTTAATGCGTCCCATAGATTTTTTACTTAAGAAGCTTGGAAGGCGAGTGCTACCACAAGCGAAAAGAATTACCTGCTTCAATGGCGTCGTTTGAAAAAATTGGCAGTTACTGCAGCCCTTACATGTAAGTTTAAATTATTTACCTCTAAGAATTAGGGTACAAAAGTTCATTATGTGCTTAGTTTTAATTTTTATTAAACCGTTTATACCAGACGTAAATTAGAAATTCTTAAATTCTCCTACTTCTAAGACCACGGCTGGTTAAGCAAGGTATGCCCAAGTGGGTCACTAGATGGATGCCCAACTTTTACAGTTTATAAAATTTCCAGTACCCTGCTGTCTCTTCCTCGCCGGGATCATGTGCGAGTTCAGTCCATGCTGACAGATCTATCCCGCCGCCATCCCAGTGCCTATGCGTGGATGGCGCTTGCGGATGATTGGATGATGGTAAGGAATTAGCAAAGATGCTCAACAGTGATAGCCTGATGGTTAGTATTGCTGTCTCCGATTCGAGGGATCGTGGGTTCATTCCCACCTCTGATTATTTGGAGTTTTTTTAATTCCCGCGAGAACTCTTATTTTCTCGGATAAAAAGTAACCTATGTGTTATGCCAAACAGCCAAATCAGTTCAGTAGTTGCGGCGTGATTGAGTAACAAACATCCATCCATCCACACATCCAAACTTTCGCATTTATAAAAGGACTAGCTGTTGCCCGCGACTTCGTCCGCGTGGATTTAGTTTTAGAGACCGCCCTCGACCACCGACTCACCGCATCGTATTGTTAGCCCGCGCTATTCTTTCTTTTTGCTCGGCTTCTAAGAGTCGCACCGAGATTTTGAATAGCCTATAACCTTCCTCAATAATTGGGCTATCAGATACAAAAATAATTTTTCAAATCCGACTGGTAGTTCCAGAGATTAGCGCGTTCAAACAAACGCGATTAAGTAAAGGATGAGTTATTTTTAGCAAAGTGCGATGGGCGAGGGCGGCGACGCCGAAGCAACCGCGGAGCAGCGCGCGGCAGCGGCCAACGCTGCGCTGTGCGCGCTCAACGCGCTCAAGTGCGACCGCCGAGCGGCGCGCGCGTGGTCGCTGCTTGCTATCCTCCTCAAGCCCAGCGCGAGGCGACACTACTGCAGGGAGATGGCGGTTTTGGTAATGAGGGGCACTAATGCATAACGATAAGACGTGCCAGTGAGCTGTCAAAAAATATTTATATCTCACATGTAGAAACTGTTCGTATAATATAGCCTCTATTATTATCGATGATACGTGCTGTGAAAACCATACTTTGATATTGATGCAGTGATTTAAAAATTGATGCAGCTTTTAGAGAATCGATCTGAAACCGACCTAAAAAGCACCCTTTCTCCAGGATCCAGGATGCAGTTATCTTTATCTGAGTGTGTGTACGTGTACGCGTGGGTACGGATGCGTGTGTGTGTGAGCGTGTTTGTGTTTATGCGTGTATGTCTGGGTGTGTGTATGTCAAATTCCTAAAACTTCGTTATTCAGGAATCAATATTTGCTTCCGGAGCTAAAAATAAATAAAAGCAATTTGTCTCTGTTTCAGTGTGGCGAAAATAAATTATTGTCGGAAAAACGCTCCAAGCACGCCATGGAATCGCAACAATCGTTTTGTTTTCGACTCGGAAAAGCTCTGCGGGAATGTCGCTGCAAAATGTGTGAACATATTGCATTCTAATTCGTGATAAATTAGAAATAATCTATTTTTCTTTAGCTTTCTTAAAAGGTTAGTGATTTCTTACAAAAAGGCGTAAATAATGCACAACGCATAGGACTATCAATATCTACTGCATCGACAATGACGCTTGCTACTAACTACAATTGAAAAACCAATCGCCCGGCTATGCACACATTCGTCAGTTAAATACGTTTTCTGTTATTTGTGGGAAAGTAAATAGTATAGATAATTTTGTTCTCAGCTTGTTATTATTATTAGTACAATAAACTGCAATAGATTGCATTTATTTTTATCCCCGAAAATAAAAAAAACATGCATTTTTACTTACCAGTTTATGGGCGACCCAGTGAGGCGCGCTCACAGTATCCAAGAAAAAATCTCAATATTTTCTCGAGTTCCGAGTGGATCAGTGGACAACTCTAAAGCATTGGTCAGACAGTGGACGGGGCGGGATGCCGACGCGATGCTGACAGAACGACGGTGTGGCGTGGTAGTCATTGCATCATGATGGTAGCGTCGCGCCGGCCGTCCAGGCGATTCGGACTTGAAAAATATCGAGTGATTCTAATATGGAACCGATTGGAACCGATTTTGTTTTGCTTACGTAGCATTTTTTATTGTCTGCGTGATATCTTTACTATCTATCTATTTGGAATATATGGGCAAAATCGCTTTCCAGCGTTGATAATATCACTCATCCAATAACAATTGTAGGTAAACCTGTCTAACCTACTATTATTTCTTGTCTAACCTACTTTTCCTATTATTATTATACCTATTTTTCCTTGGATAGAACATCCACTATTAATACTTATGGCATCAAAAAGTCAATCTCGAGCATGTAATATAATAAATCTATGATTCCAAGTTTTTGCAATCACGTGTTTGGGATGAGCGATATGCTAACTGGTACATTTTAACTGCTCAAGTCCCGCCTTGTCCGCGCCACGTCCGCTGTCTGACCAATGCTTTCTAAAGACAACAGAGAACTCAGGTCGCTCACCTCTTCGCAAGGAGACTACCAGTTAAACAAGTTAGCATAAATACCTACTTAGGTATCTACCTAATTGTCATTTTAACGAGGTAAGTAATAATAAATAATTATTACTGCACGCTTTATCATTTTCTTCGGTTGAACCATTTCGCCGTGATACGACGAGTATAGCATGCGTCCCTGTTAGCATTAAATAATCACTAGAAGTAATGGATAGCGGACGTGTGGTTTTTGTTTTTGCGATAATTATACAATGCTTCAGTTTTACGTTACCGTGTTATGTTTGGTGGACGAATGAAATTTCTTTAGCGCAAGGAAAAATAAGGGGTAAAGTAGATTGTGTCAATGGGTATAAATCTTATTTGGGGATACCTTATGCGTCGGTTACAAAGCGGTTCCAGGTGAGATAATTTTTTTTTCAATTCATATCTGTTATTATAGAGATTAAGCTTGAAATCTATAGAACATGCGATGACAACATGAACACCGCGATGATCCAATACACAAAAGTCAGATGTAGGTACGTGCCCGGGATCGAACCCGCGACCCTTCAAATAGGAAACCGCAGACCTAACCACTAGGTTACCACTATTCATCATGTGTACCATTTAAGGCCCCTGATCATTTTCAGGAAGCTGGTCCTGCGCCAGTATGGAACGGAACTATGTTCGCAATGACAGGATCTATTAAATGCAGTCAATACTTCGCATTATTAAAAAGACCGATAGGGCAAGAGGATTGTCTCGTTGCGAACATCTTTACTCCAATTAAAGAAAATAATAATTTGTTGCCTGTAATGATTTTCATTCATGGTGGAGGATACGATTTCCTTAGCAACACTGATGTTATTTTCAATCCAAAGTACTTCATACAAAAAGATGTGATTGTCGTCACGATTAATTACCGGTTAGGTGCTTTTGGTTTTCTGTGTTTACCCGGAACGGAAGCGACTGGTAATATGGGTTTGAAAGACCCAATAGCTGCATTACAATGGATTAAAAAGAATATCCAAGCCTTCGGTGGAGATCCGAACACGATAACAGTATTTGGTGAAAGTGCCGGAGCAACGTCCGTCCACTACATGATTACTACTGGAAAATATAAAGGGTTATTTGAGAAAGCCATTTTGCAAAGTGGTTCAATATTAATGCCAAACAAGTTTGATCCCGATCCGACCAAAGCTGCATCGATAGTTGCTTCTAAAATGGGATATCAAACAGAAGATCCAAAAGAACTGCTCAAAATATTTCAAAATGCCACAGCTAATGATATAATCGAAGCATCACGCGTAGACGGAAAAAATCAACCTTTAAAATTATATATATTTAGGCCTTGTAAAGAAAGTCCAGTCGTTGAACAGAAATCGTTTATTACAGCAACCCCAAGAGAATTAATAGAATCGGCAATATTAGATCCTAATTTAGACATTATATTGGGATATAATAATAAGGAAGGAATAAAACAAGCAGGCCAATATGATTGTAACGGACTCAAAGATTTGAATTCAACGTTGTCTGATATAATACCCGAAAACATACATTTCAGAAATGTATCTGAGCGAGAAGCTCTCGCTCAAGAAATCCGAAAGGTTTACTTTCAAACAGGCGTTGATTATGATTCTTTGATCGACTTTTTTTCAGATTCTGTGATCATTTACCCTTCAATTGCTTCGACGAACTCTTTTCTTTCTTCCAACATAACAGTATACAATTACTATTTTAAATACGATTCATTCAGAAATTTCTATAAATTTGGTTCTGGTTTGCCTCTAAAACCTGGGGCTTGTCATGCAGACGAATTGTTCTATATGTTTAACCCTACGCTTTTTAACCTTCTGCCAATAATGCCACCTATGGGAAACGATCTTAGAATTATCGATACGCTAACAACACTATGGACTACTTTTGCCAAGACAAGGTATTTTTTTAATTAATTGTACGTTTTTACTATACACCAAAGTTAGTGCTTTTAACCGACTTGCAAAAAGAAGAATCCTCAATTCTTCGGAATCTTTTTTTTTAATGTATGTTCCTCGATTACCTGAAGACGCCTGGACTTATTTAGAGAATTCTTTTTTTTTGTTTGAAAGAGTATACTTCACAGGTGGTCCCATTGTCATCAGGTCAGGATCTGATGATGGGCTCCTGGAGAAATCGAGGGAACTCTTCAAATTTTATAACACAAATTGATTTGATTGATATACTTTGTAGTGGTGTTTTTGTAAAAAGAATTTTTACGTTTATATTATTATGAGAGATATTAGAATGTTTAGAATATTTCCTCAACTGATTAGAAAAATATTTAAAACAGATGTAAACTATCTTGGTGTCATAATGAAACACGAGCGACCTCAACATTCAATTTCAAATTGTCCGACTATTGAACACAACGATTTTAATAAAGAATGACTTGAAATTGTTAGTGTGTGGGTACTCTTACATTTGGATCCAGATTTTAACGTTTTTTTTAATCTATTTTATTTAATGTTTCAGGAAGCCATCATCCTGCATGACTCCAGAGTGGACCCAAACTAAGAAAGGAGATCTACAGTTCTTGCAACTTGATAAGGAATTCAAAATGATACCACTACCTAACAAAGAGCGATTTCAGTTTTGGGATCGTGTCTACAAACAATACTCATGGATTTAAAAAAAATAATATCTACTAAAAAATACTTATGTCATAGTATGCACTTAGTTGTAGTAGAAGTTATTAATAATATTTATTTTCTATTATTATGAAAACATCTTAGTAAATAATATTATTGCACTAGTTGGTTCTTATTTTTAATAGACGACAAATAAGGTTTTCAAGTCGTTGCATATTTAAATGTCAACATTTAAAAATTTTGTATCTTATTTACCTTAAATAACAAACCTCAAACAATCTTAATGCATTACCGCGATATTCATTTTAGATATTTTTTTATAAATATTAGGAATTATTTTTGATCTCTATAATTGACCAAGCAAGTCGTCGTCTCAAGACTTACTGGACATTATATATCTAGCAAGGATCGCCAAAGAACATGTCCATGTACCGCTTGTTTCCAGCATTTGCCAGCCAGAGATTGCTTGAGATATTAGATATATTCTGTCCACATAGTGAGGGTCTATCGAGCTGTCATGCGATAAAATCTGCCTGTGTTTTGGTAAAAAAAATATACATCGCAATAAAATATAGAAAAACTAAGACTATTGACCGTTTTAAGCGCCTGTGTAGAGGAGCCTTAAAAGTCTCTACCTAATTACGAAATAATTAATAAGAAAAAAAAGCCTGAAACTGAAGTTTTTTATTGTATAAATAAGTTCCTAATTAGATACTTGTCGGTGAGTTCTACGAATTATTTAAATTTTACTTTTTAGGGTTCCGTACCAAAGGGTGCCAACGGGACCCTATTACTAAGCCACCGCTGTCCGTCCGTCCGTCTGTCTGTCAGCGGGCTATATCTCATGAACCGTAATAGGTAGACACTTGAAATTTTCACAGAATGTGTACCTATCTCTATTGCTGCTATAAAGATAAAAAATAAAAATAAAATAAAAAATAAGGATACTAGAAACGTGATCTTTTCGGCGTTTTCTGCTCGACCTTTGCTGTTACGATGGTACAACACAACGTGTGCGAGTCCAACTCACACTTGGCCGGTTTAATTTCATTTATCCTTGTAATATCTTGTTGGAGGGTGGCAAATGTCGGTCGGGCGCGGGGCTCGGCAAGGCTTCAGGCGGCGGCGGGCTGGGCAGCTCCGCCAGCTTCTGCGTCAGCCAGATCAGAAAGTAAACGAAAAGTCCCAAGCCCGACATCCTGCGTACAAAACACGCGTATAATGAAATGACATCTTTCTTTCTTCTTTTCTTTGGTGAATGGCTTTTTTGTGCCAAGCCAGCACAATGCGTGACATCTCTAAATCTCCAATTTGATATAATGGAATAAAGGGAATATAATAATAATAAAGTATTCCCGACCGAATCCGGCCACAGCGGCTAATCTCTATTAGCCATCGGCGCGGGAAATATTATAGAGCACAAGTGAGTGCTCAAACACAGGCGCAGAGAGTGCACTCTCTATTCCCGCACTCTCATAGTCTGATGGGACGGAAAATTCAACACGATCGGAGAGACAGCAGGCGCAGGATCGACGGCTTTACGTGTTCTCCGAGGCACGGAAGTGCCGACTGACTCACCACCATCTTCCTAACTCCAGGCAAGTAGGTACCTAACTACATACTGAAACAGAAAACCCAATACAATTTTGACTCAACCCGGGAATCGAACCCGAGACCTCGTCATTCGCGGTCGAACTAAAACGAAGCAGTCTTCAACACTTGACAGACAGTACGAAATATATTACATAATTACTAGGTATAGGTAGGTATACCTGTAGGGCTAACATGCGCGCCACGAGAAAGTTTTGTCTACACGTTTACTCGTAGTCTCTATGTGAATCTCAACAGAGATTCACGAGTAAAGTGTAGAGGAAATTTTCTCGTGGCGCGCATGTTAGCCCTACTGGTAAGTATACTTTTGTTATAATAGTTTCTTTCGTACCACCTACCTAGTGGTACGTATTCGAATACGAACAGTTGCGGTTTCGCGCTTCATGCTAGTTATATTTATATCTTCGTTTTGTAACCAACTTTATTATTTATTACGTATTTTATAAGTGGAAAATCATAGCTCACTTTAAAGTTAAAAGAGTTATTTCTCGCAGAAAAGCGTAAGCAACACTATACTCTTCGGGCAACGCAACAGACATAAAATAGGTAGGCATATAAGATAGGTACCTACCTATGCCTACATCGCAGATGATTGCACGACATCAGCCACCGCCTTGCGCCTACTACAGTCAGGTAAGACCAAGAGATAGTTACTGTAGAATTCCATACCACAGACTGTCTCAACTCTCTGTATGGTAGATAAAGAGAAAGGGTCATAATTACCTGTAGGGCTAGCATGCGCGCCACGAGAAATTTTTGTCTACCCATTTACTTACTCGTGAATTTGTATGAGATTTCAAAATTTTCTCGTGGCGCGCATATTACTTTTAGCCCTAGTGTTAGGTGTATGCAAGTTCCGCGATTCTGTCATGTAGCCAAAACACCTAAGCTGTGGCCTGTGGAACATCACTTGTTTCTTTTGCTCCAACTTACGAACAATGTGCTACTATAAACTCAACAGGTTTAGCGATGGTACTGATATGTGGTTGCAATTCACCCTATTCGTACGAAATGCTTCAGTTCAACGTGTCTGAAACGAACGGCTAAGGTATGGAACGCACTTCCAGCGTGTTTCCGGCCACGTATAATCTGAGTACCTTCAAGGCAAGAGTGAATAGGCATTTTCTAGGCAAGCGCGCTCCAACCTAGACCTCATCAATGCTTTCCATCATTGATTGTCCTCAAGTGCAAGCCTATCTCATAATAAATTCTCCTACAGTAGGTAGTACCTAATTGCTAAAAAAAATCTTATAACACTTACGCGCCCAACATCTTGCAGAAATCTCAATGGGGTGACCCGCGCCGCGTCGCAGTTGATGTCATTATGAATCAACAGCTTTGAGCTGAAGACAATTTTCTGGTATTTGTTTGTTATTGTTGAAACCAACAAACATTTGTTAAGCCTAGTACACAATAGAGTTGTTCAAAAATGCTATAAATCAATATCATGCTACTGACTATAAACTATAAAATTTTAGCATGCTATAAAAAAAGCTATGCTATAGCAACTTTAATTAGGAAGCTTGTGGGCAGACGGCGCGCGCGCTATGTCTTGCAACACGCTAAATCATATAGCATGTTTATTGCGAGTTGCGATAAATTCATCTACTAACTGCCCGGCCGCCTCAGCGCCGCTGCTACGCGCAGTGTGCTACAACGCCTATAGCGCGTGATATTTGTAGCATCGTAGCACCACCGCGCCTACGTATGTAGCACTTGCTGTGTGCTATGGAAGGATAGCATGCTGTAATATGTTGCTAAGTGCTATATTAACCACCTCTAGTACACAAGGCTGATGTTTATGCCAAACCCATTTAGTTCGCGCTAACGAATTACATAGGTAGATACTTACCTTACATTACACTTAATTATAAATTCCTACCTAGTGCCTAGATGACGTCACTATCATCACAGGATTAATTCCAGTTCGAGGGCTTCACCCGTGTATCTAGATTACTTATCTACCTTAGCTATATCCATCAATTTATTAAACTGAGTTTAACTTACATTTAACATACTTCTTTACTTGTATGTCTTCAGTTTTTTAGGATTTTTAGGATTCCGTAGTAACACTATAAAAACCCTTATAGTTTCGCTGAGTCCGTCCGTCTATCTCTTTTGCACCTCACTATTTTAACTTACCTTCTTTTTCTTACTTATTTTTTATAGGAAATTTAATTTTATTTTATTATCCTATTTGATCAATAATAATAACTACCTTAACTTTGATATTAGAATTTTGTCATCCTCGAATTTTGGTTGATTTTATAAAAAAAAGCCTTCAATCAATCCAAAATCCTCAATGAGGCAAAGATACGACTTGCTCAATGATGACCATAGAAATTAAAGATAATTGATCTTTAAATGAAGTGTTATTGTTTTATTATATTTATGGTTTTAGTAGACATAATATCTCTTTCCAAGGCGGGTTTCAAGGATATGATTGACAAAATAAAAAAGTCAAGAGTTTCGGTTATGTTGTTTTTTACTATCAATTTTGGATGTACAAGAATTCGAGGAAAATAAAGGAATATGTAATGTTTTATAATATATATATTCTACATCGCAGTATGCGTTATGAACAAACATTACTTATGTTACTTCCCATATAGTATTTCTACTCATTCATATTTTGTTCGCTCGCTCATCATTTGTATAAGATATCGTGAGAGCATAGTTATTCAATACAAGTGACAAAACAAGATAATATACTAACTATATTATATATTTAGATCCGATTCATTTAAATAAAACGTACCAGCTAATCGAATCACTCCATCCGTACTTTGCAAAATATTAGCAAATACTGCATAAAATCTAACTGTACAGACGCGTACCTCAAACGCGTCAAGGAAACATCGAGAGTATCCTCATGATATTTATTACAAAGGTCTCGCTTACAGATGCACAGAAACGAACAATATTCCACTGCATATCGTAAAACCGGTGAAAAAGTTGCAATAAAAACCTATACGTACTGAAAATCTAAAAATATATTAATAGATTTCAAATGTCTATACAGTCGTGTTCACTGCGCGCTCACACGAACACCTTGGCCAGCCCGTCGGCGCCCGCGCTGGCGATGTAGGGCCGCAGCGGGTGGAAGGCCACGTCCAGGATGCTCTCGTCGAACTTCTTGCGGTGCGCCGTGATCTCCTGCACGCACGTCTTGGTGTCCAGGTTCCACAGGCGCACGGAGCAGTCGTGGCTGCCCGACAGCAGGAACAGCCCGTTGGGGTCCAGCGCCAGCCCCGTCACGGCGTCCAGGTGCGCCACCATGGCGTGCGCGCAGCGGCCCGACACCGCGTCCCAGAAGCGGATGTGGCGGTCCTCGTGCGCCGTCACCAGCAGCGGCAGCGTGGGGTGCGAGCGCACGCGGCTCGCGGCGCTGTCGCACGACACGCGCAGCACGGCCTGTCCGGTCTCCAGGTCGTAGAGCAGCAGGTTGCCGTCCGTGTAGACGACGGCGGCGCGCGAGGCGGCGTCCGCGAAGTCGGCGGCGGCGGGCGCGGCGGCGGGCGCGGCCGCGTCGTCGCGCAGCGTGGCCAGCAGCGGGCGCGGCGCGCGCGGCGCCCACAGCCGCGCCGTGCCGTCCGCCGACGCCGACAGCAGGCGGCCCTGCGCGCACGACAGCGACCACACGGCGTCCGTGTGCTCGCGCAGCACGGGGCCCTGCACGGCGAGGTCGTAGGGGTCGTAGGGGTCGGCGGTGGGCGGCGGCAGGTTCCACACGCGGATGGTGCCGTCGAGCCCGCCGGAGAAGCACTCCTCGGAGCGCGGCATGCCCATGGCGAGGCACAGCACGGGCGCGGCGTGCGCGCGGAACGTGTACAGCGGCTCCACGTCCAGCCCCGCGGACTTCTTGGCGGGCACGGTGCGCTGCAGGTTCCACAGCTTCAGCGTGTGGTCGTCGGACGCGGTCACCAGCGCCGCCTCGGTCGGGTGGAAGGCGAGCGCTCGCACCTGCGATGCAAGTCCCGCTGTTACACTACGGCTACGGCTTACGTTACGAAGCAGGTGTTACTTTGCAGAATTCCATGATAAAAAAATTAAATTCTTTTGCTATAATCTGCCATACCAGAAAAATATATATAGCACAACGCGTCATTCGCGCTGTACACCATCTTTTCTCTAGGCATAGAAAAAACTCAGAAACAACACAAACTCAACAAGAGAGTATTTTGAAATCTTACAGCATTTCGGACTTACACATGTGTGAAATACACTAAATCAGGCTTTATTCATAAACAATAACAAAAATCATCCCACAGAGTACAGATTAAACCTTTTTTATCGCTAGAAAGAAATAGATTAGTCGGTCAGATGTCTCGCATGTATAATGGAGTGTGGGTCGTACTCAACTACTCACCCCGTCGAAGTGCGAGCGCAGCGTGTACTTGGCGTTCCACGTCTTGCGGAAGGACTCCTTGCTGGCGCTGGCCACGTCGTAGCCCTCCGCCTCGTTGCTGACCGTGAGCTGCGCGAGCTCGCCCAGCGCCAGCGGCTTCTCGTCCGCCTCGCCGCCGCCCGCGCCGCCCGCGCCGCCGCCCGCGCGGACTGCAACACAACCGTCAGTGTCAATCACTCACCATACCATACACCACTCACCTCTGTAAAATTACTCTATGATTAAAACTGCGCAGCAGGGCTAGCATAGGCGGGAGAAATTTTATCCCCGGGAAAAGGATAAAATGTTTATCCCCTCACTTAGTTCTATCCACCCGTCGAACATGGGCACAGCGGTGGAAATAACACTCAGTGGATATACTTCACTTTCTCCTCTGTCACCATTCTTTAACATAGGGAGAAGATAATTTTATCCCTTGTCAGTGGATAAAATCGGGGGATAAAAATTTTATCTCCTGCCCATTCTGGCTAAAGATTTTAGACTTGATTGGTGGTTCAATGGCATAATTGTTATAAAATAATACGAGTACGTCCCACGGTAATTATTTTAGTTGGGATTGTCGCTATTTAGATCCAATTACAAGTGACGTTGTTAGTGTTTTTTGCCGAACTTTAAATGACGTTCCTTCAAAAAAATCAAGAGGGCGGGTAGATAGACCTACCCATGACAGCTTCAACTTGACGTCTCGCAACAACGCAGTCTCGTCGTGACCACGGTCCATGCAATTGGATCGAAATATCGACAGTCCCAACTAAGTACCGTGGTACATACTCGTATTATTTTATAACAATTACTGCACAGGCTGCTGTCATTTTTAGATCTACTTAATTGACGCCATTTTGGCGCTGTAAACTAGAGATTGGCTTAAACGTTAAAAAATAATAACACTACTAAATGCTAATCCTAACGTTAATTAATACTTAAAACTAGCAGTTATTTTTAGCAACTGTTAATTTGAATCAGGCAGATTGTTAAGATAATTAATTGTTATTTCCTTCATACTTTCCACAGGCTTAGGACTGTTATGTTGTCTGTGTTAACTAGTGTTTGTGAGTTGCGACTGCTATATTTAACAACTATCTCAGAATTTACTTAACAGGTAACTAAAAAAAAATAGCAGTGTTAATTTAACAGCTTATTAACTTTAGACACATCCCTGCTGTGAACTGTTACGAGTGTCCAAGGAACTAAAATTATTGAGAGCACTAGTTGAAAACTGATAGTTGTTACTTTTTGTCACTTCCAGTATCCTGTGTGGAATCGCGGTTACTGGATTTTTTGTTTTAGAGTTATAACCAAGCTTTTATTTTGTTTTTTTTTGTACCAATTATCTCCTTTCTTCTTCAAAAAAGCGTAAAGTCATCTGTTAGAAGTGGTCACACAACAATAGGATGGTAGGTATACAATATTTAAATAATATACTTATTCATAAGCCTCACTAGTCCAACGGTTAAAGGTGCGGACTGAAAACTGAAAGGTCGCAGGTTCGAACCCCACCAGTTGCACTATTGTCGTACCTACTCCTAACATATAATAATAAAAATAGTATTTGCTCAAGCAAAAAGAACTTAACTTACCAGGAGGATATTCGTCTCCTTGACCGCCGCCGTCGGTTTCGCTTTCTGTTAGAAGGTTCCGCTCGTTTAAAACTTCCTCCGCCTCGTTATCTACTTCTTCACCTTTAATAAAAACATTCAATTATACTGATTATACGTCTAAAAAGTTACCGAGCTAATGTCCATATATTATGCCCTGCTATAATGCATAAACGCAGCGCAGCATCCATCTGGGGAAACATATCGCTCATTTGCGACAAGGGTGACATAACTCAAAATTCACCAATTTTAGTGTCGAAAAATACTTTTTGCTATAAAAACAACATTACGCTAAGCACAAAAAAATAAGAGCGAGAGAGATAGTGACTTAATGCTCTGTCGCTTTGTTGGCCGCTGTGTTGTTTCGAGACCGCAGCATCCACAAAACATTACTCTCTAACGAGAGAATTCTCTCATCGTCGATTTTGAATTATGTCACTCTTGTCGCAAATGAGCGATATAGTACACCCTAAGGAGGCTATACTCATCCCAGTCAAGAAAGTGCTGCTGTTCCTGGCGGCGACGAGTATCGACGAAGAAATTTAAATATTGGCGAGCACAATAGATCGGTGACGGTCAACGTGCTAAAGGGACTTGTAACCTGCATAGCCGCAGCCCAAGAAAGGAAGAAAGAATGTCCATATAATCCATAATAGTGTCTCTATGTCACCAGCTAATTGTAACGATCATTAGATTATAATAAAACTGGTGAGATAATAGACAGACGACTTTTCCATAGTTATCTTAAAATCTTATATCTATTGAGTACTTTTCGTAACATAACTAAAAACCTTGCCAGTGAGATACAGAAAAAGCCTGATTTTATCTTATACCAGCTTTTGCCCGCAACTTCGCTCACGTTAAGTTCGATTTTTCAAACCTATATCTTACCATGGGTTGCCTGGAAGAGATCGCTTTTTAGCGATAAAGTCGCCTATTGTACTCTGTGTTGTTCATTTCATTTCATTTCATTTACCCCCTAAAGAGGTTGAATTTTCAAAAATCCTTTCTTAGCAGATGCTAATAGCTGTCTGTATGCCAAATATCAGCCTGATCCATCCACTGACAGATCAGTCAGTCAGTCACTCACTTTTTCCTTTTATATATATTTAGATTTTTTGGTAGATTAGTCTGAATTCATCTAGTGTCACTTAAACTTGTACTGAGCCTACGCGTAGTCTAACTTAAATATTTAAACACATACTTATATTCTATGTAAGTAAAATACCTACATTGTCTACATACATTTCATTTATACCATTAAATCTAAAACATAATCTATCTATACCCCAGCAAATAAAATCTAATTATCTACTCCAAGCTATAAATGTATCTATATGCAAGTAGTTAAAATACACAATACCTTGTTTACCTGTGGAGTGGTGCATTTGTTTGGCATCTAAGTCATCTATCTCGTCCATGTCCATTTCCTGATTAGCGAGGAATTCAAAATTCGCAAATACTGCTGCAGTCTCCTGTACAGACAGGCCGTCGTCATTGTAACCACCTCCTTGTGACACACCACCTTTACGCTGGTCCTTACCTAAGAGAATATATCCTTAGTGACATTATAAATGCATAAAATTCGCACTCTTCATAAAACAACGACCGTAAAATCGTAAAACTTTCGGGAATTGACGAAAAACTTTATCGCTGGTTTGCGAGAACAGTGACGGAACTAAAAAAATTAATGATTTTAGAGAATGGCGTTTTGAAATTTCTTGATTAATGTTTTTGTGCATACTTCAAAAAGTATATTATAAGGATTTGACTTTACTGACTGTCACTGATGTCGGTGTTCTATTCACTACAAAATATCAAAGATTTATGAGCGTTTGGCATACTTAGTTCAGTTTGATAGAATTTTGAGTTACGTCGATATTCTCGTAAACCCGCGATATATTTAATGGACTGTCTTTTTTTTATTTATTTAATCTAGGTTTTGCCTTCGCAACTTAGTCCGCGTGGTATTAGGTTTTGGCATTTCAGACCATTGACATTACCGGCTTGCATCACTAGTAGTGTAAAGGAGTGGAACTTTCAAAAACTTTGAAACACCTATTTAGTCACTTTTAATGCCCGAATTTCATGGGTATAAATTGAAAAATCAAACTTTCATACAAACTTTCACCACCTATTTAACCCCCTTGTTGCTGGAATTTCAAAAATTCCTTTCTAAGTAGGTACCTACGTCATAAAAGGAATCTACTGTCAAAATTTCAAGTTTCCAAGCCCAAAAAAATAGTATTAATTTGTTGGTCTATCGATTTGTCCATCAGTCATGCAACACCAAAACAATGGATTGAAGTGATTTTTTGCATGATTTTAATTAAGAAAGCATCCAGTAGAATTTTCATAAATAAAATTTACCATAGCTTAAAAGCTATGGTAAATTTTATTTATGAAAATTAAATATATATTAAATATATTAATTATAGGTTAAAACCTTGCACCTCTCTTGTATTAAAGACCTATTTCGTTTTAGAGCAATAATATTATGAGAAATGAACATACCATAGTCATACATCTTGCGACTTAGGGCAGTGTTCATTGAATAGTGTTGCTGTTTGTCACAGTTTCTGTAACTAGGGTCCTCACCCTGTTCTTCGTTATTTAATCCCAATAAAGTTCTAACTTTGTTTGAACGTACGTCAAGAATAGTGTCTGTATATCCTATTTCCTGTAAAGAAAATTAATTCATACAAAAATTTGTTGGTATAACAAATTATAGAATGTGGATAAAACCACTGTGTATGTAAACTAATTTGTTATTCTTTACTCTTTGCATTGATTAATTTAGTATTGAAAAAGAATGTGACCTTGTCTAATTAAATAGACAATACATCATGATGGCTTACAAGCTCTACTGATTAATTGTTTCCTTTGATAGATTTGTTCACAATATTAAGAAAATTATATATTTTAATTTTAACTTCAGGACCTTCTTGTTATCTTTTTTATCATAGGAAAACCAGTTGTGACATTATTTTACCTAGAAGCTAGTAACAGGAGTATCGCAAATTACAGATTTTTTCAAAAAGAATATTAACTTTTTTGACAGTGAACTTATTTTATCTATTTTTATTCTTATACAAAAACACATATTAAACAATGTTAAATGAAGTGGACAAAGAATAAGTTTTCTCTATATCAGATTTTTTTTCCAGCTTCCCTTGAAAAGCAAGGTGAAATTATAGTAATAAACAAACTTTCAGCTTCAATAGCCCAATGGTTACAGATGTGGACTAAAAACTGAAAGGTTGCGGGTTCAATCCCCGTAAATAGCACCATTGTCATACCCACTCCTGACACTTTGCTTTCTGCTTATTTGGAGGGGAAGGGAGAGTATTAGTTAAGTTCAACTTGGCTAATATTCTTTTAAAAAAAAAAGTTAAATAAGTACAGCACTAGCGAATTAGGGAAATAAACTATTCAAATGAAAACATGTTATAAGTAGTATAGATTCTATACTATAGAATAACAAATTACAAACCAATTTGTATGGTAAGAGAGTGTATGTGTGTGTGTAATGTGCATGTGCATAAAACAAATTCTTAATGTGTCTTATATAGTACTAAAAAATATACTAGAGTTCAGGTAAACTATGTGACACTATAGAATTATTCAACAAATAAAGGCTTATATATTATCACTCATTTGCGACAAGGGTGACATTATTCAAAATTCACCAATTTTAGTGTCGAAAATTTATACTTTTTGCTATAAAAACAACATTAGGCTAAGCACAAAAAAATAAGAGCCAGATAGATTGTGACTTAATGCTTTGTCGCTTTGTTGGCCGCTGTTGTTTCGAGATCACAGCATCCACAAAACATTACTCTAACAAGAGAATTCTCTCATCGTCGATTTTGAATTATGTCACCCTTGTCGCAAATGAGCGAAATAAAGGCTTATAAATGTTGGTTAGATTTTGTGAACAAGGAAACATTTTCATTGTTCAGGCTGTACCTGTAGATACTGTTTAATGAGTTGGCGCCCCTGTTTCCACTGCGCTCGCTCGGCGGGCTCGGGCTCCTGTGGCGGCTCGTCGGGCGGAGGGCGCATGTCACCCTGCTGAAGTTCTACACCATATTTGAGTTTGTGGAACTTTGCTCTTTCTTGCTTTAATGCATACTCTAGCATTTTGATCCGCCTTACAAGATCATTCTTTAGATTCTCTTGGCCCTTCCTCTCACCCTGTAGGAAGGCGATCCGTGCCTGAGAAAGAAAAGGTTTTATTAATTTGCAGTTATATTTATGATTACACAGTAGAATTATGACGTGTCATAAGAGCTACAAGTTGGCCTACATGAAATAAATAAATTTTGAATTTGAATTTGAATCCCAAATATCTGAACACTGATACCTCCTGGGTACCTCCCCTACACGTAAAGGGGGGATGATATCTCTTTTACTCGTCTATTCCATTGTGTGGGGTATCACTGGAAAAGTCTCAAAAATATTGGAGGTGTGTTATGAACATTTTTTCGATTTAAGGGTCCATTAAAGAGATTTGAAAATTATTATTATTGAATTATTATTAAATATTATTATTGAATGTGCATCTTTATGCACATGTATGTAGTAAATACAAATAAAATTTTTTAAAACTGACAGATATTGCATGCCTTTGAAGGCATTTGGATGTACTAACCTGTATATAAGACCTAATGTAAACCCAAATTTGCAATAAATGAGTTTGAATTTGAATTTGAAATTTTCGTCTGAATAGGGTGTCCCCCCATCCCCTCTAAAAACTAACCTATTGATTTAAGATACATGAAAAGTACTCACAAAAGAAGTATATATAACAAACTTTAAAGGAAAACTATCACGGATCAGTAGGCTTTACTAGATTACATTGACTTAGGTTTTTTTTAAATTCCCTGGGGACCATTCAAATGTCAGTAACTAAAATTATTTGATGTCCACCTACGGCCATTCTCCAAAATGAAAATAATTTCTGTGCCAAATTGCATTTAGTTTTTAAAAATCCCACTGAATCTCTTTGATCTTCCAGGGTAAAAAGTAGCTTATGTCACACTCCCGGTCCTCAAAAATACCCACACAAAAAATCTCATTGATGTGTTCCTTTGTTATAGTGTGATTGAAGAACAAACAAACACACTTTCACATTTACAATATTAATAAGGATTACATTTTGAAGTTTACACAAAATTTATCCAGCAGTTTTTGTGTAAAAGAGTAACAAACATCCATCTATCCATCCATCTATCAAATGTCTCCTAAAAATTTTTCCTTAATAGAATTAAAATGCAGTAATGCTGTCAAATCAAGTCATAAAAAATTATATGTACAGCACTATCATTGTTATCTGTAGAACTACTAATAGTTTAAACTAATAAATGAAACAAAAAATATGCAACAAGAGAGAATGGATAATGTAATTTTATCACAAATACATTACAATTACCACTTTTTATTACTGTGCTTACTGAACCAAAACATGAATAGCCTTTAAGTAGATGCACAAAATATTATTAACTAAAGTTTACAAAAAATAAAATAAATTACAATTTTAAACTGAAAATTTAGAATAATTTTGATATTTTTATGCATATATAACTACCACTTTTCTACATTGTTACTAATTCAACTATTCATGTAATATACCTAATGTAGATAATTGCACATAAGTTTAGATTTTGGTTATATCTAAAGAAAATTGATAGTTCTAAAAATTCTCCCATCCTAATGTACATGGCAAGAAAGGGATGGGACTTTTCAATTTTGATTTACTAATAAATAAAATGGAAATATGTACAACTCAATTAACAATTTTACCAATTTTATTGTGTTCTTTGATCTTATTTTTTTTTATGTTATTGTAAATTATTGTCTGAAAAAATATAAACTAAAATTCGTCACATTAATTAGTGTATTTTCTAAAATGTTAAGGAAATACTCTGTCTTTTTTATATTGAACTAATAATTTTCTTCTTCTCTTGTGTGATGGCATTATTTATTGTATTTATAAGTAATAAGACTATTATATATTACACATCACAATTAAATGTTTCTGTTGGAATCATAAAGGATAATTTGTGCAAATCAATTATTATTCATGTAGTTATTTAAGAATCCATATAGGAAAATACCAGTATCTATAAACAGACTAAAATTATAATACAATGTATACTGCTCCTAAACAAAATTAGAAGTCAGTGAACGAATTATCGTCAGTGAAGTGGATTACGTGGGTGTTACGAAAGAAATAAAAGTAGCAAGAGGTAGTCAACAGAATAGGTGATTAGAATAACAAAGTAAAATCAATACAATTATAAAAATAATACCTCAAACTCTGCTCTGTCCACCTCCCATTGTGATCTCTCCAGTTCGAATCTCGCCCATTCGTGTTGGATAAAATGCAAAACGCCCGGTATTGAATACTGGACACTTTGACTAGATTCTTCATTTTGTTTGTTATTTACACTAACTCCTATCTGAGATCCCACTTGCCCTCCGTTATGATGAGATACGGAGCTATCATCCATGGCTGTGGGGATTTTCATGACATGGCCACCATTACCGTACTTGTCACAGACCTATCAAGAACTATAACATGGAACTATGGAAAATCAAACACTAAAATATCATTTTTAACTAAAATCTAAGTAGTTTTCACGACGGCGACACCATTTAAAACACTTTTAAACGATGTATTCATGAATAAAAAATTATTGCATGATGGAATACAAAAGTCGAAACGACATCCGTCCGCTGAACATTGCTTTTTACTTTTTTAATTTTTTCTTGCATCAAATGTTGCCATTCTTTTTTCAATTTGTTTTACTGCTGTAGGCGTAGACAGATAATATAAGTACCTACCTTATGCCCGTGATACACATGTTTGTTACTCGCACAAAAGCATGCCAATCAAAAGCAAAATAGAAAAACTCATATGAGTAGATCGCAATCAAACGGCTTGCGATCTACTCGTATGCTTTATACTGGCACATAAGTTACTGGGGCCCAAGTCTGCTATTGCAATTGTAGTTACATTGCCTATCAATGACATCCCAATTGCTACTTTTAGCAATTTTGGTAGTCTACTAATTCAATGGCGTCACAATTGTTTTCCGATGGTTTGCCACTGACACATCTAGCTTTGAATCTAGCTTAAATAAACGTTTTTAATATGTAGTTTTTTTTTAAACTCATTTCGGCAAACGCTTTTTAAGCTAATTGCAATACCGAGGTATGATTGAATTACAATCCAATTATAAGAAATCAAACGACCATTGTGAATTTAGTAGACTACGAAATTTTGGACCAATGATAATTGTATTGTAATTGTATTGCGGATCCATGACAATGACATGTAAAATAGCAGACTTGGGGCCCTGGTTGAATCTCGATACAAATGCCAAAATGACCAAAAACTCGCTGACACTGAAAGATACAAAATGTTACAGCATGTCTTGCTTACTCTTACATTTTACCATAGCTGCATCTCTTTTACGCTTAAACTAACGTTTTACGAGTACTAACTTACTAACCTAAGCCAACAACAATAGTGCTTTGACCTTGCTCTATGGTTCGTGGCCTCAAAATATTCGATGTTCGATCACAGAACACTAATATGTGTTCGATTCGATTAACGTGTTCAATACCGAATAAGACCGAATAAGTACCACAAACATATAAAGAGTAGCAGACTAGACAAAATTACCGTGGCAATTTCTCACACACGTAAACAATACGCACACATATTACAAAGCACAGGACCGCATCTTGTGGTTGAATTAAAAATTATGGCTAAGACTAAAGTTTAGCAGAGTGTAAAAATATTCGACCTAAAAGTTATCTACTTATCATTTTAAAATGAATATGGTAAATAAAAAATATCAGTACACTTTATTTTTTTTTACTATTCAAGTACATAAGTACAATAATCACAAGTGGTCACAATCATAATACCCGAAGGGTAACCAAAGGGATCCTATTACTAAGACTCAACTGTCCGTCCGTCAGTTAATGCATCTGTCTGTCAGCGGGTTGCATCTCATGATCCATAAAAGGCAGACAGTTAAAATTTCCACAGAAAATATATTTCAGTTGCTGCTATAACAGCAAACAATAAAAATAAAAATTAAACATACCTAAATTAAAAGGGGCTCCCCTATTAGAAACGTGTTTTTCTCGGCATTTTTTGGTATGCGAGTTCGATTCGCATTTGACTGGTTATTCAAATCACTAAATGGTTTTTAAGTAGGAGTATATTAAATTAAATTTTTTGCTGCAGAACTTATTCGTTCAATAGTTCATTCCCGATATAGTTCGATAATAGCCCATCCCTAGAGATCATGTAAAAATGAAGTCACGTGATCGGTACGGCCATATTTATTTACCTTTTAGCTCAACTCCATTGGAACAGACTTATAGATAATCAATGAAAACTACACGAAAACTAATGAAAATTTAGGGAAAAATACTTTAGACAAAGTGGTGTGATACTTATTAATAATCTTATCAAGTATAATTACAAATAATTATGTAGTGTGTTACACCTACGATTCACTGCTGATCCTGCGCAGCTGAGTAAAATAATTATTACGTAATTAAAAACAATATAGGTATGTCAAATATACATAAAAGCAAAATAATAAATGTTATGGTAAATTAAACAAAATGAATTTTAATAAGTTATATCCAATACTTTGGTTGAGGCCTGTGTATTTCGCCTCGTATGCAAGAGTCCTAAAAAGATTAATAACCACAAAATCACAACAAAAACAGGTTGAGGTTAGTTAACAATTTAATTCCTTTTTTCTAAAGTTAAACAGTATACTTACCTACTGAATAAGTCTCAAATGACTAAAATGGGAGCGATAGGGGCAGGAGCGAAGGGATAGGTACGTTGTTGTAGCAATTTATTTTTCGTAAAATACATCGTAACTACATGTTCTTTTACCTACTGTATGTTTGACTGCATGTCTGAATCTGTTATTTAACAACTATAAGTATGCATATACTTACTCAAAAACTGGTTTAGTCATGAAGAGTTAAAAAAAACATTCTTGATTCTATTGTCTTTCAATATTATCTTTAGAAATCCATTAAAACACTGTTTGGAGATGCTTCTTTTTACTTTTTCAGGATAGCTACAAAGTATTAAACATACCAACAGACTCTAGTCAAGAGGTAGTCAAACAGGCTTTTCTAGATCTTGCCAAAAAGTACCATCCAGATTCTGCTTCCCAAGATGCCGATATAGACAAGTTTGTGAGTGTAGAGACAGCTTTCCGGATCTTGTCCAAGCACAACACAGGGTCGCAGAAGTTAGATGAAATTGAACAGGCTGTGTTTGATATTAGGGTAATTTCTTTTTTTCATTATTTTCCTCATTCTCATTATATCTCATTATATTAGAACAAAGCTCGCAAAAATTTAATAAAGTCAAGTAAAAGCTGATATTTATGAGTATATAATTTTGAGTATTTATCTGGATAAAATCCAAATGCTAATCATTACAATACAACATCAATCAATACATAGTGATCCTCTACCACTATATATTATGCTAACTAAAACTATGAGAGAAGAGATTTTATATCTGTTCAGTAGTTTCTGAGTTTCACAAAACTTTTATAAAAAGGTTCTGTGAAACTAGGATCATAGTCGATTCATTCAGCAAGATGCAAATCACCTGAGTGTGAAAAGATTGGGGAATATAAATACAATGTATTGTTATAGTACTACTTGCCTTTAAAATAGATCTAAAATAAAGTTCATGATTCCATATATCAAGAATAATCTCATTTAGGTAAATAATCATAATATAGTTATGACGTAATAGAAGAAAATAAAATTATACTTACATTTTTCAGCACACAGCTCCCCAGCACCGTCAATACCTGAGTTTCGAAGGTGTAGGCTATGGCACACCATCACAAAGACAAAAACAATATGCACAAGTCAGAGCACAAAAAGCTGCTACCAATGTTATGAAACATCGTATCTCTAAAGCTGTAGCCTCTGATAAAACCCTCATGAAGAAAGAATCTGTCAAACATAATATCAAAACTAAATATGGCTTGGAAAGGCTAGTTGAAGACTTGATACAAGAGTCAATGTCTAAAGGGGAGTTTGAGAATCTGAGCGGTAAAGGAAAACCTTTGAAGAACCAGAATACTAACCCTTATGTTGATTTCACTACTCATAAAATTAACGAGGTAAAGTAAATTAAAAATAAATTAATGTAAATTATAGGTAATCCACTGATAACTTAATTTATAATACACATTAATAATATCATAGAATGCAGTGCAATATGATGCGAGGTAATTACCATCTTAAGAAAGATGGTAATTACCTCGCATCGGCATCGGACGGCAATACACGATGCCATCAACCGCCGCGCGCCCCGCAGACCATAAGGAGGGTCGCGCTTACAATGGTTTATCTATAAAGTTGTTGGGGTCCCAAGGTGCTGGAGTGACAATCCAGCACTGGAAACAAGTGTTGATAAACCCTCCACTAGGTAGCCTGACGACATTAGACGTATCGCAGGAAGCCGCTGGATCCATGCGGCGCAAGACCGAAACCTGTGGAAATCCATACAACTTATTTAGATGAGGATGTCTATCGATCGATAAAGAAGAAATTGAATTATTTCATAATATGTAAAAAGCCCCAGCAACAAACAGTAAGACCTATGTTCTAGAAATCAAACCTGGTTGAGTTGAGTATTTGGTATCGCTAACGTAAATCTGGGTTCAGCCTTACACCCCTACCAGCTAATGTTCCCCAAATTTTTGCACCAAGTGATTTTGGGATCATTGACATGTCATAATTTTTAGTTCAATCTCTATTCATAGCAAGTCTTTTACTGCAGGTATTAATAAACAACGGCTTCACACCAGAATGGATAACAATGAGGAAAGAAATAGACGCTGACATAGAACTTCTCAAAGAAGAAATCCGTAACGAGAGAATGTATTTAGGACCTCATCCCTTAAATGACAGTGATTCTGAAAAATGGCTAAAAATATATGAAAGTAACAAATTACTAGCTGAATCATTGAATATGAAAATAAATACTTACAATTTGATAGTACCACTCTTAAATAAACAGAAGTTTCATGTAGAATTTGATAAAATTTGTGAAGAAATTCTAGTAAACGGTAAACATTCTGTAGTAAAACAAGTAGAAAAGAAGATTGTGCAAAATGTTAACGTGGATAATAGTAATGATATAATGGGAGACTTTTTCAAGGCTTTGGGAGAGTTATTCATTGGTGGGAATCAAAAAAAGAATCTTGGCAGTTAAAATAAGTAATTGCATTTTGGCTGCAATGATTTTTCTAAGAGGTTAATGTATCAGTCAATAATGTAAGCTTTTATGGCCTTAAACTAGTTAGGAAAACTACTTTGAATTTAGAATTAGATTGGAATTTTTTATTTGTCAGTGGAACCTTCAGAAATTCCGATTTTGCAATAATTTAAGTAGGTATATTCTGTATTATTTAAAAAAAAAACTAATATTACAATAATTTGCGTTTTTCACTTATTTTTATCGAAAACATCTTTTAACAGCAACTCCTAAGTTTGCTATAAAATAGTTATTTGTTCAAGAAGTCTCTCTTGATAAGCAAATAAGTATTTTATAGTTAGTCTGATAATAATTTATGGTAAGTAAATGAAAAACGAATTATGATGCGTAAAACATTTATTTCCATGTCAATACTTCATATTGATGACAAGATCAATACTTGTGTCAATACATAGGAATGGTCTGCAAGTGATAAGTATTGGTGAACATGACCCACCAAACAAAAATCATTATTAAAAAAATTATACATTGAAATAGATTAGATGGACTTCTTTGAATCTTTGGATGGCGAGCGTGATCTTGAACGCGACATAGACCTCGCCTTAGAGCGAGAGCGGGAGCGGGAGCGGCTGCGAGACCGGGATCCTGAGCGCGGGGAGCGAGAGCGCGTGCGGCGGCGGGACCTCGAGCGGCTGAAAAATTAATCGGCGTTCTTAAAATACTTTTACGCATTATTTTATCATATCAATTATTATTACTTTTATTTGCTTGTGTCTAATCCTTATAATTTCGTATAATCTTACAAAATAAGATGGTTAGAGGATCTTCGGTACAAAGTACATTTATACATTCTTCTACTTAGGTATTTATATATAAATGCGAAATATCATTCACTCACTAATCACGTCATCTTGAAACTTGAAGGTAGGTTCCTTCTAGGACATAGGTATTGGGTAAGAATAGATTTTGAGAAAATCCAGTCCATAGGAGGGTGAAATGAAGGTTGGCCTTAGATTATATTATGAGTCCCATGTTTTAGAAGTTAGAGATAATATGGTAATCAGCATTTAGATTATTAGTTTAAATAAAACATTAAATATTTTGGAAAATAAACCCCACCTACATAACCTACACTGCCAATGTAGAGAAGCTTTAAAAACAACTTTCTATTACGATGTGATGCCACTATTCTTCTCTGCTGCCTTCATTCATCTACTTTTGTCATTTTTATGTTGGTTTGGCAATCTAAGTTTTTGACAGCAAACAATTGGCAATTGTTTTAACATTGATTGGAAATAGATATATTGACTGAAAAGTGAAAGCTAATATCTAATATACAAAATACAAAAGTAAATATATAAAAATACCTTGTATTTAAATGTGCTATTAATTTTCGTTTAACTCGACGTAAAGGGAATAGGAAATGTAGAATCTTTGAGAAAATTGCTCTAATACTCGATATAAAGAGAATAAGTATATCTTTTGATATAGGGACCAAGAAAACATTTAATAATACCTACTTTTAATGTTTCTAGGTTGTACAACTGAAATATAGGATGAGACACAAGCAATATATAAATATAATATTTGCATTCATATAACAAGTGTATCCTTCACGTTTATAAATGAAACATGTTTTGTCTTAGTCAACTACTTGTATCTCTTCTGTGTCTGACTGTAGGTAGCTTCGTGGTTCACCCTTCATGGTCTTTTGCTATCTATATATTTTTTATTACAATACTTACATAAGCCCCATAAAAACTAATATACGAGTTTTAGGGTGTTTGTCTGCCTTGAACATAAATATGAGTAATAATGTGTAACTCACTGAGAGCACGCAGTGATTACAATAGACGTGTCACGACGCGCAGTACAAACATAACATTGTACTTCTCGATAATCGAAGAGTGCACGCAGGCTGTAGTTACGCAGTTCACAGAGCGAAGTTACAGATGCTGCCAACATTAGTGGAGTGCACGACGCGAAGTGAAAGCTACGTGGCGCAGACTATAAGAAGTGCAGACACTGAAGAGTTCGGTCTCGGCGCACAGGCCAATGATAACCTATAACATAGTTATCATTGGTTTACGTGTATTTCAAGCTATGGAATGGAATCTTTTATTTGAGAAATTATAACATGAAACAGTCAAATGAAATTTCTTTACAATACATCTATAAGTAAATAGCTTATAACATAATCCCATAAAGATTCCATACCATTCCCCATAAACATTCACATTATTATTGCAACTATGAATGTGTGTGTATATGTCACCTGCGGCGACGTCTACGAGAGCAATCTCTTGCGTAGTGGCCACGGCCACCGCAATCATAACAGCGATCATCATAGGGGCGCGGTGGCAGCCTAGAACGAGGTGGAGGCCCACGTCCGCCATGTCCACGACTTCCGTTAGACATTTCCACACGAGCGCGACAACCGCATATGGTGCGCCCATCTAAACCACGTACCTAAAAAGTTTACATAAAAATTCACAATAAATCTACAAATGTACCAAATTGTTTCAAAAATTTACAATAATTAGAACATAAGCTATCTACATTCAAAATCAGTTTATTTGTTGTAGCCTGAAGAAGTAACAAACTTGTTTCCGTCCATTTATAATATTAGTAGGACATACAACGAATCACTAATACATGTACTAAGTTCATATTATGTATCAATCAGTATTACAGTGATTTGGTATTCTGTCCCTAGTTCAAATGATCATGTCAAGTATTTGTCATGCATCTAATTGTTTGAGTTATAACTAAATTCAAATCGGCCCAACTAATACACATAACCCCAAAAACATCTTTTTATCAAGACTAACGTAAAAAAATTTGTTTATATGTATAAACTTAAATGAATGAAATATTACTTTTGAAAATCATCAGTAATCAAGCATAGTAATTTATAACTCACCGCATCCTCAGCATCCCTAGGATCCTCAAATTCAACGAAAGCAAACCCCGGCGGATTTCGTGCTACCCATACATTCCTTAGAGGCCCGTAGTATGAAAATGCATCTTCAAGTTCAGGTTTGCTTGCGTTATTACCTAAATCACCAACATACACCTTACAATCGCCGTGACGCGACATTTTATCCTGCAAGCCAAAACATACAATTATATTACAATAAAATTAAGTAAGATTGAGCTCGCGCTTGATAAGAGTAATTTTAAACTTACTCAATCCAGTTGATATTTTGTCCCGCTAATTGGACACTCCACACTGAAATAATTAAAACAATATAATTACAGCACTCAGCACAGGATTATGAATCAACAACTCATTTTTATTTTAGTGGGGTGGCAACGGCTTGCCGCTCACGTCTTCACGAAATCAGAAAATGGCGGCTTGATGGCGGCGGGCGGCGGCCGCGGTCGTGTCGTGTCCCAGCATGGTAGGTAAGAAATATATGGAAATGCCCTACGAAAATAGGGTGCATACCTACAGAACGCTGTCGCATAAAATGGCCGCCCATTAGGGATATGTTTCAAAACTAATATATATTATGAATTGGACGCGACCGCACTCTATCGCACTTGAACAGCAACTGACAGTGACGTTTTGTCAGTCATATAGGTAGTGTGCGACAGAGATAACGCTATACGAAGCCGAAATTAACCGATTGTCTCTTTCCAAAGGTCGATGTGCAATATTTATTGCCGGGTACTGTAAATACATATCATACACTGTGTTTTATTTAATTTATCCAGGGAAATAAGAGAGTTCCCGTGGAAATTAAAAAACCTTAGTTCACGCAAACGAAGTCGCGGGCATAAGCCAGTGTTATTCATAAATTTTTGATTACTGTTTCATTTCTTATCGATGTCGATAGTTTTCAAGCACACTCCCATTGGTCATTTGGGCGGCCATTTTATACGACAGCATTTTGTAGGTATTTTTTCCTATTTTCGTAGATAGGACATATCCATATATTTCCATATCATGGCTACGGCCATTCCAAAGGGCATTGAGCATTCCCGCCTGCGTCCGCCATTTTACTATTTACTATTCAAAAGTGAACTTCATGCATCTTGTACCTACATAATCGATTTTTCAAACACGTTTATTAATTCCTGACCGCATTCATGATTAACTTATTGTATATTGTGCACCACAGTAAATAATTTGAAGTGTTAAAATCTTTACAAACACAGTGTTATCGGTGGTTATCGTATAAGTTATTTTCATAGCGTCGGGTTAGTGAAGTGAATAGTGTTGAATTCGACTTGTATAGCACAATAAACATTGTTCTGTTTTCTGTAATTTAATGTTGTGATGTATTGTCACTAGGTAGGTAAAATGTCTCGCTATGGTGATTGCAAGGTATACGTTGGTGATTTGGGAAATAATGCCAGCAAACCTGAACTGGAAGATGCATTTTCGTATTACGGGCCGCTGAGGAACGTGTGGGTAGCAAGGAACCCTACTGGCTTTGCGTTTGTTGAATTTGAGGACCCTCGTGATGCGGAAGACGCAGTAAGTATTAAAACATAATAATTTGTCTTCATACTCACCTCTGTATGCATAAGAAATGTCTAGAAGACTAACAGCCGTTTTCTCTAAACCAAGGAGTCGCCTAAATCGAATGCCTAAGAACTTAGATGATGCCTAGACAAAAAAAACGTTTCACGAACCCTTAGGCGATGCCTAATGACATTAGGCGCCGCCTAAATTTCGGGCACCGATTCGCCGGTTCATAACGCTAGGCAGATGTGCTCATTTTTGTCAGTATGTTTATTTTATTTCATGGAACTAGTATATTTTATTTAATCCTTCAATCAGATATAAGAGTTAAATCTTAATAATTCACAATAAAATCCTAATTTTTTCGTCCTTGCTATGAGCATTATTCGGTCTACATTTTGGATGACATTTTTAATATTTAATTTGATACAAAGTTAGTAGTTAAATAAATAAATTAAGCACAGGTGGATTGAAAAATTCAAATATTACAGGAAATTAAATGCACCATGATACAGGCAGATTTCATCCAACTTCCATGGCTGCCTGTTAAACATCAAAACACTCAAATACAAACAAACTCGATACAAAGATTCATAGACAAGTTGAAAAAACTTAGGCAATTCATGACTTAGGAGTTGCTTAGGTCTTATTACTGCGACGCTAGTTTATTAACAGACCTGGCCCTCAGAAAACCTTAATGTTTAAATTTATGTATTACAAAAAATATCCTAAATGTTTATTGAGGAGTCTAGAAATATTAACCTTTTGTCCTTATCATTTTAGATACGCGGCTTAGATGGACGAACAATATGTGGTCGTAGAGCTCGTGTGGAAATGTCAAATGGAGGTCGTGGATACAGTGGGCGCGGGCCTCCCCCGCGCTCCCGACCGCCGCCGCGGCCTTACGACGACCGATGCTACGACTGTGGTGACCGCGGACACTATGCAAGAGACTGCACTCGTCGCCGTCGCCGAAGGTGACATAGCATTTCTGTCATGATTGATTCTTATTTAGATGTACTAGAATTAGGGTTGCCACCATATTATGTTTAATAATCTCATACCCATGACTTTGTCTGCATGGATTTAGTTGTTGAAAAATTGAGTAGCTCCCAGTGACTTATCTGTCATCAGTCTACTTTATAATGAAAGGTAATTTACCTTTAAAACCTTATAAACCTAATAGTTATATATGCTTTTATGACCTTTTTAGCCCATCTATGGGTCGATAGAAAATAAGTAAAAAGATCGATTTTTAGTTGATTAATTATCAAAATATTAAGGCTTACCATTGTATCTAAATATTCTTCTGAAAAATTTAAATATTTCAATTCTAGTTTGTCGATATTGAGGGTTGGTTTTATTGAAATGTTATGCATTAGCACAAACAATATAATATTATGCATAAATTATGCATTAATAAAAATTATCAATAAAATCTTATGGTTGGCAACCCTTTATGGAGTCTTAAGAATATTTTTTCTATATTGTTAAACTTAAAAAAATGAAAGATCCCAATGATAACTATGTTATAGGTTATCATTGTCCTGTGCACCGAGACTGAACTCTTCAGTGTCTGCACTTCTTATTGTCTGCGCTACCTAGTGTTCACTTCGCATCGTGTACTCCTCAAATGTTGGCAGCAACTGTAACTTCGCTCTGCGAACTGCGTAACTTCAGTCTACATGCACACTTCACTTATTGAAAAGTTACATTGGGTGTAACGTTTGTACTGTGCATTGCGACACTTCTGTTGTTATTACTACGTGCGCCCAGTGAGTTACACAATATTATCCCATATTTCTCTTCAACGCAGACTCCTTAGGAATCATGTCTTTAGTTTGTACAGCATTTTGGTTGGCCAATAACATGTACACTGAAAAGTGAACCTGTTTAGTCAGACACAGAAGAGATCAATTAATATTCTTCGAAAACAATGTCAACTGCTCTGGATTTTAGGAAAATTGGTCACTGACATAGTGTAATATTTATTTATGATGCAAATGTTTTCTATAATTTAAGCAAAAGAAAATAATCATAATAAATGTCAAATACAGATAACCCTTCTGGGATTTTAACTTTCCTCCAAGCTGTTATTATGTTAATATAATTATTAGTATTGATGTCTGTACACATTTTGGTTTGTTAATTCAAAAAACTTATGAGCATCTTAGAATAAGTTTTTTTATTTTCCGTAGTGCAGTTGATAAACAACTTTTGCTAAATTATATACTTACCTACTATAATATAACATACTTAAGTACTTAATTATACTCAGTATAATATTTTTATAGCCCTGGTGACTTAACAAAAATATTCAATTTAACTAATATCCAAAAATTATACAGTGTAAACTCTATATTTAAGAAACTGCTGGCCTCATACATCCAGAATTAGAATTTGATTTCTATTCCCATATTTTTAACTTAGGGCTTTTGTGCCCAAAAGGGCAGATTTGCCTTATTTGGTCCCAATGAATTAGGGGCTTTTTTAGAAGCATAAAATATACCAAACTGAATCTGACCAAAAGGAATGAAAATAGAGTAAAATAATGTCATGTAATCTCCATTATAAGTTTGAAATTAGTAATATTATTTGCAATGAAAGTAGATAACTTTCATTTCAAATACTTTATATATTATAGTGATGGTCTTCCCGTTTGAAACACATTTAAATTAACCTCTAAGTTAGTACCTTACGCCGAGGGCGACCATCGAGGGGGTTTTAGTAGGTACAAATCCTACATAACCCGATATTCTCCCCCAGAATATTGGGTATCTTAGGAAGATTTCCCCCCCGTAAACAAAGTCCCTTATTAAATAATGAGAATAAAAAAAGCGGTTTTGGACAGCCAGTCCAGTGTTAATCTAGAAATCAGGGTATTTGGGGATCTATTTAATGCGATTGTTTCTAAATCTGGGATGTTTGAGGCCGGTCTGAGAATTATAATAGACTTCTGGTACATAAATTGAATGTAATTATGGTTTTCCAGCCGCTCCAGGTCTCGCCGCCGCACACGCTCCCGCTCGCCGCGCTCGGGCTCGCGCTCGCGCAGCCGCTCCCGCTCTCGCTCCCGTTCCAAAGGAAGATCTGTGTCTCGTTCCAGATCCCGATCGCCATCCAAGGATTCCAAGAAATCCAATTAGCATTATATAAGATTCCAACATTCAATTTCAACATGTAAAATATTGAAATAAAAAGTGTCATTTCAAACCTCCCTCTGATGTTTGATTTATAATTGAATTCCCCGTTTATTATTGGCTTTGGTGAGCCAAAAGTAGACATTGCTTGGCTTGAGTGGCAAGTTTCATCAGTAAAAACAATACTTACCTAATTTTATAATATTTTGCATGTACGAGTTAAGAACAGAAAATACTTTTACCCAGGGAATACAGACATAAAAACCCACGTGGGCTTATAATCGTATGGAAAAGGTAGTGATAGTAATTATTCTAGCTAGTTTTAACTTGAGAAGCCTCAATAGCCCAACCTGAAAGATCACAGGTTCAAATCACACCTGTTGCAATTTATCGTACATAGCCACTCCTGCTTTTTGCTTGTTTGGAGATGAGAGTAAGTTCTGCTAATTGCTAATATTCTTTGAAAAAACTTCATCAATTCAATCTGCAAATTAAAATTACGTGCCTATACAATATGCGCTTCACCGCCCTCTGCGGCGCTACGCGGTGCCGTGTGCCAGACGCCTAAGCTTTATTTTATTTTCTAATGTAGGTAAGTAGGTATAAATCTTGTCTGCCGCAAGTAGGGTAATTTAAACAAATTATTAAAAACTTATCGATAAATTGTTTATTCAACACTTTACAATTATTATGCATTAAAAATGGCGATAAGTATTCCATTGTTATTTGTTGAGTTCATTAAAATTTACACCATTATTATAATTTTTGGGCAAAATTGTTTTTTCTAGTGTTTTTAAAATATTTCACAAATTGGCAAATGGCATACAATTTTTGTTACCTAAGATATTGAGATCATTTTGATTATTACCACTACGCAATCGAATCAACCTGTGACACTTAATCAAAGTAATTGATATTGATATATACTTAATATAATCCTAGTACATAGGTACAAATGGTTATTAATACCTATGAAGTAAATACAAAAATAACTTCCAATTTAATCTCACTTAAATAATCTTTAACTTATAATTTTTTTTAATCGATATACCTACTATGTTACATATTAAAAAAAATCAGTAAGTTTATGATAAAGAAAATTATGAATACACAACATTTTTATCATTTGAAATAACATGCTAAATAGAATCAATCTGTATATCTCTTAATATCTTGGTTATTTCAATTCGGTATGTTTTTCTTTTAAAAGTAAGGCAGTCTTTTATAGCCCAGTTATATTAGAATTTCATCTCCTAATTAGAGGGATTCAGCTATAAACTTTAAACAAGTTTATACTATGCGCAGCTGAGTGCTGTGCGCTGTCTCAAAAACGGTTGCCCGTATAAAAAATGTATTGAACAAAATTTGTAGAGAATTTTATCCTCTACTAATTTTTATAATATATGCAAATAGTATTGAAGCCATAGGAAGCGAGATATTTGCGAAAAACTGATTTTTGTGACCTTTGACCTTGAATATTCCAAGACGCGGACACGAGATTTTATGAGACTTTTGAGACAACATTTAGAACGTCTAAACAAGTTAACAAACCCCCTTTTTTGACTAAAATGACTTGGCTATTAAGGGATAATTAATTCAATGTTTACAAACAGTGTTGCCTTGCCGCATGAAAAATAAAGCGTGGAATACACATTCTATGTACTAGCATAAATGCATGCTAATTTCGAGCATATGTTAGTTAGTAGCATAATTTGCGATTAAGTAGCGTGCTATTTCACAAGCATACTCTTTTCGTACACGCGTGCTTATTTAGCAAACAAGTATGCTTTTTTAATAGTATGTCTATTCCAGGCCTATATATAAGTAGGTAAGGTATGTAGATGCAATTACATAATAATATCATAATGGAGCAAAGAAAACGTTTTCTATTTTCATCTCTGGAAAATTTGAATTTTGAAATTTTAAAAAATCGCTTTGTTATGGTGGTACATATACAAAAAGTAACCCAGAATAGTAATTTTCGCTTCTGCGAGTAAAGACTAATATCCACATTGAAGCATATTTATATTAAAAAGAAAAATGGAATGAGAAAAAGCACTTTACAAAGGCTACAAATGGAAAAAAGTACCCTTGCCAAGATAGACATATTCAAAACTTTTCAAACAGAATATAAGATACTTTTAATTACAAACGAACAACTTTGATATAGATAAAACCTTACTTAAAAAAGTAAAATAATCACTTCATTAATTAGTATTCTGAATTGTTTTAAAATATGAATTCTTAATTTTGATATAAATTAAAAATATTAGTCTCTGCCAAATCAAAGCTTAATATAACATTATGTATTATTAATAAATATTGCTTTGAACAATCAATTATTTAGTTTGATTAAACAAAAGGCAAATAACTTATGTTAAAGACAAACATAGAATTTATAAATTATACCCTCTTTTAATAATGTTGGATGACTATTCTACCTATTGCAAAGATATTTGGACTAATATAAATAAATAATTATTATAAAAATTATATTTCAAATATATTAATACATATTATATAAACACTGTTTCTTCAACTTACAATTATTATATTTTGTACATATTGACCCATACTTATACACTTTAAAATATTTAAAAGAAAAACAATTTAAACAAACACATTTACATCTACATAATTAGGTTTAATTACATTGTGTCATGGTAACAATGCAATTAGTTATAATAAGGGATATTCTCCCTTAAAAATAGTAGTCTTCTCTATGAGAATATAATTGGAAATACATACTTATGCTCAACTTTGCATACATAAACTTTCATTTTAAAAGTTACACAAATATTTTTGAAAATGGCTGGACATTCAAGAAAATTTCAATATTGTAAAAAAAACAATAGCAAATAAGTTATGGCAGACAGTTTCACATAATAACCTTTACCAAAAAATATCACATCCTCGTGAAGACATAAATACATTATCTATGTGAACTCACCTATGTTGCAATTAGATTGCAATCTTATCCATAGAGCTTCACTGGAAGAATTGATTTGTGCATGACAACTTCAATATCCAATCCTAGTTTCATTTCTTGCAAAAATGACTAGTTTAGTCGTAAGGCAAGTGCATCACACATTATTATGTGTATGGAAGGTGTTTTCCATGCTTGTGAGATGTGATTCGTGATGATACTCCTGAGGACGTGCATCAGTTTGCTGGGCTTCGTGAACTTTTTTGTCCGGTTTTTTTACTAAATGTGCATTAACAGGGTACTTTAGGGCAGTTCTCAATTGTTCATTGTGCTCTTCTAATGAGTTCACCGCGTAATGTAATACAAGCTCATTTAAAGTTCTGTAAAGAGAGGAAAAATATAGTTATAATAAAATCTATGAAAATAATGTTAAATGATAAACATTGTAACTAGATATTGGATACTCAGATGAATATTAATCTAATGTTTCAGGTGTTTGCTTAATAATGAATGCGCTTTTTTATGGAAAAAACTTTCAGGCTCTGCAAAGGTGTACCTACGAACTATAGAAGTGGATGTAATATTTATATATTGTAAGGCCTATATTTTAATAATAATAAAGTACAACAAAAATGTAGTTTCTAATTTTTCATACAAAAACTGATTTTTTTAGCAAAACTGAATTTAACACCTTGTCTAACATTTGCTGATTTTTGGCTGATCTAAAGTCAGCCACAAGGATAAATAAATTAATATTCATTGTTATTCACATAAATACATCAAGATAATGAATTTAAATTAAGTAATTTAAAATTAATCTTAGATCCTAATAGTACATAATCTATACTATCTATACAAAGGTTTCTTTTGTCATATCCTACTTCCTACTAAAATGTGAAAGTGTGGATGTTTGTTACTCAATCACGTCGCAACGTCTGAACCGATTTGGCTGAAATTTGCCACAGAGATAGATTATAGTCTGGAATTACTATTCCAGACTATAATCTATCTCTACTATATCCATAGGCTACTTTTTATCCCGGGAAATTCCCGCTCGCGCGCGTGCGCGCTTAATTTCCCGCGGGAATCAAGAAATCTCAATCCACGCGAACGAAGTCGCGGGTATCAATTAGTCTATAATAATTGCTGATCACAGAATAGAATTTAATGTAAATACAAAAACTTAAAATAATGCTGAAAGATACTCACTTATAAATATTATAAGGTTCCGCAAATCCATAACCTCTTTCAGTCTTAAAAATTATACAATGATATACCATATTATTGCAACAAATTGACAATGCACGTTGACCTGTAGAGTTTGGTCTAATCAAAAATGTGCCTTGTGGTTTCCCTTCTAAAAGCTCCTCAGCTTGGGTGCGTGAACAGTCTTCCACCATCCAGGTTGACATTTCACGATGTGCATACAACTCCTCAAGTTTATGAATATTGTCATCTTCTAAGGCCTGCAGGTATTCTTCTGTCTTGCTTCGCCTCTGTAACCATCTATAAAGGAAAGGATCCATGATAATATGTCAGGTTAAAATAAAAAAATAAATATTCTTTTATTCAGAGTACGAGTTGAACAAGTTAATTTCAACAAAACTTTCAAACGCAGTTAGGCACCTATCTAATATAGTCATTTTTAAAACATATGTTATACATCCATGCAATTAACTTTTTAGGTGTAATTTTAATTTTTTGTTTATTCAAATAAGTAACAGAGTGACCTGCATCAAATAAAACATTGCAGTATCTTTCTAAGAGATGTGCTGCATATTCTACTACTTGGGTACTCACTATCATCAATATTTATTTTTTATTTGGTTATCCAACAGCTTAAAAACATTTATATAAAGCACTAAAAACTAAATTTAATAAAACAATACTCAGATCAAATGTTAGATAGATTATCTCTTTTACAAACTTAAATACTTAAATTAATAACATTATCATACTTATGCCATTGTAAGATAATTGGATAATGAAAGATTTTTTCAACTCACCCTTTATAACGGTTCTTCATTGTGTACAGATAAATGATCTCAGATTTTAATTTTGTAATTTCTCTTTCAAGTACCATATTGGTTTCAACTGTTCTCTTCATTCGATGATCTAACTGCACTATTGCTTGCTTAAAGTTGTTGACTTGTATCATAAGTAGCCTATTGTTTTCTATTAGATCATTTTTTTCATGCGGTTGAGCTTTTGACTGCATCTCAATTTGTGTTTTAATGTGTTTATCACATACTATTATTGTTTCATTGAAACTTTCAAGGGCTTGCTTCATTAGTTTGGCTTCTTCTCTTAGCCTCATATATCTATCAGATCGTTCATCGTAATCTCTGGTTTTTAAAACAAACTCTTTATGGATTTCCTTGTAACGGGTTTCCAGAGTTTCATCGTTGATATTTTCCCCCCCTTCATTTTCCTGGTGCCTGGACAGGGGGTACATGAGTTTGATGTCGAGACTGCTGTTGCAGTGTGCCAATGAGTATTCTGTGTAAAACCTAACAAGATCAACAATCGAGTTGAATTCAAAAGGCTCACAGAACCCGTAGCGCCCATTTTGATTGTAGATTTTTATCAATTTGTTAGTACCACCTTTCCTGACTGTCAGTGTGTAACCACTATCTTTGTTTGACGCGTTGCGGACCAGAAAGGTTCCATCGCATGTATCACGTAGTTTCTCATTGACTTCATCACTGTAATAATAGAATTGGGAAGTGATTACACATACATATTATTATTCATTTGTGTAGAACCATAGAACCAGAAGTTTTATAACAATGATTATATGAATTCCTATTCTGCCAAACGTTGACTGTGAAATGAATGTTATTTGTTTTTTTGTACAATGAATGGTCACCAAATTAATAATATAGAATTTTTTGGGTGCGAACTCGTAAACACACCAGAGTGCCTTTTTTCTTGTTGGTCACACTGGCAATATATTTTCTACATATTTTATTGACCATTATAAGTGTAGTGAAATAATATTGATGTTAAAATTACCTTCTTTTGTGTAGGTAGGAAGGTAACAATTCATAACAGGTAATATTATTGTACTTTTATTGGCTTGAAAAAGGAGGTTATCAATTCAACGCATAATAAATGTGTTATTGGAACTGCAAAATATTCACATATATGATAATCTAATCTTTACTAGATTAGGAAAGGCTTCCAAACAAATATACAAAATTTTATACCTAGGTATGTATGTATGTTTGTCCACACAATTCTCCAAAACTAGTAGAGAAATTATGATCATTCTTTTTTAATTTGGTTATGTTGACTTAAACTTAGGGAACACTACACTAAAGATTTTATCAAAATCGGTTCAGTAGTTTTTATGATATGGACTAATACATGCCTAGCATATTGATACAGATGAGAATGAAGAAATAGAATGGTTATTGGTGTGGGTACTCATTGGATTTTAGACTCAACTCAGACTTACCAATTTAGGTTTTTTCAAGTATTTTTAAATTATTTAGTTGCTTATATTTAAGATATTGTTTTTTGAATTAAGTAATGTACATATGTATTATAATTATAATACTAGCTTTTGCCCCAGCTTCGCTCATGTAAATTTTTTAAAGCCCTATTTTAGGGATCATATTTTCAAAAATCCTTATTGCGAATGTCTACAATATAATAGTTAGATCTATGCCAAATTTCAGCCCTATTCATCCAGTGGTTGAAAAAATATGTTTATTTCACCCCCACTAGTTGGTAATAACAAGTGGTAAAGGGTATAGAAATATTACCGGTGTAACGAACAGGAAAAAATCCTGATAGCCACACTGGTGTCACTACAAGTCCACACCCAATTTTTTAATAATTGTAGTTATCAAATATTCTATATTACTGATACTAAATATATCGGAAAAGCTTCTTACACCATCAAAATATTGTATGTTTGTTATATTTTAAATCCCCTTTAAACTTTTATTATTGTTTAATTAAGTAGATATTAATTTGTCATTTCATCCGAGCAACAACTATAAACAAATTATAATAATGGTGAATTGGGTCCCACAATACTGGATTAGCTTGTGTGGGTCTCAACTGATATATAAATCATTGATTATGTTGTCTTTGGTAAATAAATATTTTTCATTTTACCACAATAAAAGATGAAAAATGTTTTCAATCAAAATGGTATTTGCACTGGAGTACCTTGGATGGGATTTTAAGCTGTAAAATTAATAAACATACTGATAATTATAACAGAAAACTGTTACTTACCGGGTAATATCGCCCCAATACCATTCGGCGTTTTCTAAACTATCTTCAGCAGATTGCTGAGGAACGCCTATTTCTACCATTATAGCGAAATAACACAGTTAGGTTCCGCGAGACATACGAAATCTTATTTATATTCATTAATTCAGTACAATCAGCAGGTATAGGGACACTTCCGCTTGATTGAGGTTACGAGACAACTAATCATGTAAAGGTTAAATATTACAAATATAAAGGTAATCTTTGAAATTGCAAGATGCCGATAGAAACTTTCATAAGAAGAGAATCATATAGGTATCCTGGGACTAAAATAAATTGGATATCTTCTATAAAATATCTGGGGATTGCAATTCACAAAGGAATTGGCTAGTGGCTATGGCTGTCGGCTGACAAGCAAGCACCTAGAAATAAAGTTGTTTCTAATGAACATCCTTTAGAATCACAATTGATTAACATATTTTAATATGAAGAAACTGTTAAAACAACTCTTGTTCAGGAAAATCATACAAATTGCGGTGTCTTATTTAAAATTATAAAAATTGAAAGGATTTGGAATTGAGAGAACCACTAAAAACCACAGAGACGAGACCACAGATCACAGATTACTAAGACCCAAGAGAATGTAATCACTCCGTGACTAAGACCACAGACTGCTATAGATAACAGAGACAGAAACACAGAGAGCAGAACAGACAGTGTTGCTACCATATTTTTCTCCACTGAGTATCTACCTTGCCTATGTACAATTCTGTACTCCAGTCGGAGGACTCGGACAGATACTCGAATAATTGTATTAGTATTTGAATAGGTACTTAATAGGACTCGATTCATTTTCTTTAGTATTTTTTTCAATAGAAGTAGTATAAATGAAAGGATGTTTTTTTTTATAAATGCTTCAGCAAATTATTGTTTTAAAATTAGTAAAGTTGTTTTTACACTGTTTTTATAGATATTTTCTTTTTTTTTTTGCACGCTCGCACACACACACAGTTCTATATCACAGTCAATTGGAGTAAAACAAAAATCAAAATAAATAGGTAAGTATATATAATTTCAAAGTATATATAATTTCAAAGTATGTAGGTAATTATTCCCATTTATTTCTTCTTTACAATAAAAATAGACTTTAAAATTTAAATGTATGAAGTTAAGATTGCGGTTTGAGTACCCGATTTAGAATTCAAATACCATAAAGTACTCGGAACTAGTCTTCGAATACCAGTAAGTACTCGGACAGTATTCGAGTACCGTGTATCCGAATCCTATAATCTGAGCACTCGAGTATACTACTTATTAAGTAATCGAGTCGATACTCGAGTCAGCCTGACTCGGCACATCTCTAGTGATGAGTGATAACTGTGATTCTCGATTCTCGAGGTTCTCCAATTCATAAAATGGTTTACTTACTATTTTTGTCTGTTTATTCAAAAATTCACGGAATATTTATGAAAATTTGAAGACTAATAAACTATGTACAACATAAATACTAAAAATGGATGAAAATTAAAACTTAATTAGTGACTAAGTGATTAAGAAATGTGGAGACAGTGCTGTTGTATTTTAATGTCAAAATGTATACAAAATATATAATTTTACTATTTTCCACCTTACTCACCACGGCGTCAGCAACACACATAAGAGGAGAATTTTCGACGGAGGAATTTTTCAAGTTCTTAGTAAAATTCGGCTTTCAGAAGACTGATATTCATTTCCAGAAGGAAACATATGGTTACCTTTTCGGTAACATAACTTCAAATGAAAATTTTAAGTACCCGGTTACATTCGCTGTGTTAGACAGACCACATTTTTTACATTATTACAAAAGTCGGGATATTGCCGATAAGGAGTCAGCATGTCAGGTGATGTTCCAGCAGTTAAATGGTTCAGCGTATCACCCCAAGTGTAATGCCTATGGGCAGGACCTGTTCAGAAGAATACCTTGTCCACAAGGCAAGCTTTGTGTTGATGAAGATACCCCATGGAACGTGATTAAAAACAACCAATTTACATATGTTATACAAAACAATGGACAACCGAGGTACGACAACACCAATATTTTTCCAGCCAGTCCTGTTCAGACTTGGGTTAGGAAATCTTGGGAATCACACTCTTAGTGATCTTATACTTATGAGAAAAATTGTAATAATATTAATCTACTATTTATAATTTAGGCCAGAAAAAGCTCTTGATTATGTCCCTTGCAACACTATTTTCTATAAATATTCTTTTTCGTCCGAAGCTACTCGGCTATGGAACTTACTTCCTGAACATATTAGAGACAGTCGGTCAATACACACATTCAAATTTAGAGTGAAGCAGCACTATCTCTCGTTATGTGTTACTTAGTTATGTATATTTATGTATTATGTGTATTTATGTATTCATATGTATTTATGTATCTTCGTGTTTATGTAGTTTATTATTTATTTATATTATATAGTAGGTATTATAGTATATGTAGTGATGTACATTTTGGACCTATACCACTCTATAATTTCACCTTACTCACTTTCAAGGGAAGCTGGAAGAAATTTCTTTTTTAGAGATAAGCTTCACCTATGTATACTTCTTCTAATATATCTTCTTTTGTAAATATTTATATGTACATAAAAAATAAAACAAAAAAATATAGCTTTCTTTTTGTTTTGAAGCAAGAGATATAGAGAGTCATACTCCTTTCACTATTTTATATTTTAATTAACTTGTTCACTTGCACTTCAAGGAAATATCAGATTCTTTAAAAATACATATTGATATGTAAATCATCGAAACTCAATAATGTACGTAAGGGCTGTCAATACTTAAAAAAATTGCAGAGCTGATAGAGCTCTAGCTCATATCTCACAGGAATTATGCCCTTAGTGTTTTGATCTTACACAACAATACTTTTCACAGTTCAATATCCCTCTGCACTAAATCTTTACAGTTATCAATCTACGTTTCAAAGGCCCTTATAACAAGAGAGCTCTTTTGAAATATAAGATGACACATTGCTTTTATTCCACGATGACTTATTTTTGTTACAGGTTCTGGTATGTTTCAATGGTGTCGTGCTATTTAGATGAGCTCACATGCACCTGGCACCACTACACTGGTGCACCATCGTCAGACAACAAAACCTTAACAAATGTACCACAAACTATAGAATATGACTTCTGGCTTGTCAACGGAAGCCCCAACCTATCCCTTTATAACACAATGTTGTATCAATTCTCATTTGATAGACAAAATACGTTGGAATTGTACTTGGTGTTCTGGTTGTGCTATATCATACTTCTGCCTGTTCAAATTTATGCTGTCAGGTAAATAATAATTGTTTACCTTGTCTTTTTTATTAAGGAAAATTAGACAGTTTACCGAAGAGGAAACTGCATAGACTTATCTACTTCACCGACTTCCATAGTGTAATGTCTATATGTAATAATATATGTAATATAAGCGCCGTTTACCTCTCCAACCAAGCAAGAAAGCCAAGTTCCCAAGCAGGCAGTGCCACCACGACTCACATGTGGTACAGATTTTTTTTCTGTTGGTCGATTATAGCAAAATAATTCTAACCTTATCTTTCTAATCATGAACTTTCGCAAAGTAATGTCTGTTTCTATCCGACAAATACTTATTATATAACCAATAATGAACAGTCTAATTTAAGATTATGTGATTATTTTTCTGTCACAATTTCAGAACCCAAAGGCATCCAGTAACAAAGTTGTTTACATCGAGTCTCGTGCTAGAGTTTGTGGCGCTCTGTTTCAATGTGTTGCACACTGTAAAGTTTGCGGCAGATGGAGTTGGATTTGCAGGGCTGGCGGTTGCTGGTGATATACTTGACATTCTGAGCAGAGTGAGTAATACACCATCTAGTCACTACGAATATTGTAAATGCGTTTGTGGTTTATCGTTTTGTCCTTCAATCACACAGCAACGGCGCAAGGGATCGATGTTGTTTTATATATGGGTATAATCGAGTACCTGGAGAATGATATAGGCTGAGTTTTATTCCGGTTCATAAATGGATTCCTGCTGCGGTTTAAAAACTAAATCCACACAAACAAAGCCACATGCATAAGCCAGTTTAAAATAATCTTAATAATTTTTTGTTGAGTTTATTTCCTATATTTTGCCATTGATTTAGTTAAGATGCAAGAATAGGCAAAGCACCATACAAAATTAAGCCTTTCTTCTTTATTGTTCTATACAATAATAATCTTGTATGTGTTTTTCTGATAGCTTAAAAAATTATAGTAAATTTTGTTTGTTACAGACCCTGTTTATGTTACTCTTGCTTTTGTTGGCAAAAGGTTGGGCTGTTACCCGTCTGGAATTGACATATAAACCTCTAGTCTTTGGAGTGTGGATGGTTTATGGAATTGTTCACATACTATTGTATGTTTGGAATACTGTAAGTTTACACCATAATCCATGTCACGAAATATACATTTTTTCCAGATCTTAAACTTCAGGGAAACATATGACATAGGCCTCAACATAATGTGGAGTTACCTATGGAGTTCATAGCACACTAAGTGATTTTAAATTAACCCCAATATGTTAGCTCATTTGAAAACCGCCAGTGCCAGTAAAATTGGAATTTCCTGGTTTCAGACGGAAGTGGATATAATAGAGGAGATTGACGAGTACCAAACGTGGCCGGGCTGGCTGGTGCTGTCGCTGCGCGTGGCCATCATGGCGTGGTTCGTGCTGGAGCTGCGCCACACCATGGTGTACGAGCACAACATGCCCAAGCTGAACTTTCTGCTGCACCTGGGCGCCTCCAGCCTCGTGTGGTTCGTGTACCTGCCCATCATTGCGCTCATCGCGCTGCAGATCAGCCCGCTGTGGAGATTCAAATTTTTACTAGGTGAGTGCAAATTCAAATTCAAAATTTATTTATTTCATGTACGCTAACTTGTAGCTCTTATGACATGTCATAAATCTACCAACGGTTCGGAATGCAGATTGTGCTGAGAAGAGCCGGTAAGAAACTCAGCAGTTGCTCTTTTAAAAAAAAAAATTTTTACAATAAGTAACAAAACTATGCTATGTATACAGTGCTTCCACAATGAAGCTTCAAAAATCCATACGTAGGTACACACAATCCAACCCATGCGGGCAGTCAAATGCCAAAAGTCAAAAATATTGTTATCAACCGATAGTCGTCCACTGCTGGATATCTGTTTCTTGTAAGGAACATAACATGCCCAAACCCAACTTGTATGCTGCTTGTGCAGTTCAGATACATGCCCATAATTGCTCTCATTGCGCTGCAGATCAGCTTGCTGGGGTGATTCAAATTCATTATAGGTAGGCAAGCGGATATCGTCGGTGTCGTCAATCGACATAAACTGGACATTAGACTCTTCCCAACACTATGGATTCCGAGGTCAACAAGCCATGCCTCAAGACCCCAATGAACACCTATCGGTTCCTCAAATTGCGGCTTTATGTTCTTCCACTGCTACTGTAGCTGCGCAAGCCACTGAGCTACATGGGTGCTGTGGTTGTTATGGTTAACTTTATTTCAAAGAAGTATGTAAAAGTCTATTTTTCTTTAAATCGTCATTCGAGTAAACAAACACCTCTTGTTACGAGAATCACATAATTACACATCACTTACGCATTTTGAATTAGATATGAGTTTCTAGATCTGTTCATTAAACACACACGTTACGACCATTACCACAAAATGCTCAGAGTTTAGCATTTTAACACATTTATTTTCTCAAAAACGAAATAATATCAGAAATTATTTGCACAAATTACGAGAATATGACAATTCGAAACTCTAGATTGTCTATGAATCGTTGAGATGGGCAAAGGCGAATGAAGGAAATAAAATGGATTGAATGATCGGTACAGTAGAGGTGGGTAACTTTAGAAACAAATAAAATACTGAATCAGTAAATTAAATTAATATAAAGTTATTAAAAAGTTAATCACAGCAGCAGACAATTATTGAAAAAGTTAACTTGAATAATTTAAGATGTTTTAATGATTAAAAAAAATATAATATATAATCTTAATCTATTTTTTTTGTTTTCTTCATTCAGTTTGGAAATCTTGATGACATCTTTTACACACTTAAAAATTGACTGTAGTAACCGGTAACGGTATACATCCATAACCATTGTAATTAAATGATAAAAATAATTCAGTTGTATGTTTTCGCCATCGTTCAATCGTTCATGCGATAACATCCCAACCCTAAAAATTGTCTTTGGTTATCACTCGGCCATTATTGTTTACTCGAACGACGATTTAAAGAAAAATAGACCTTATATGATTTGATGTTGCAAAACGACTTTTAATGTGTTTGATTTATTTTTAGAACAACTATAATTAATTAAAATACTTATTTGGAATGTAGCTCTTATTTTGTACTCTCTACTGTGTACAGGTATAACTTACTCGGCCGATTGCCTGGCGTTTTGCGTAATGGCACATCTGCTATGGCCGACGCGGTCCGAACAGTATTTGTTGCTGACGCCCTCCGATTACACAGGTAAATAAATAGCATAGTTTTTGAACATTTTTTTAAAGAACCTATTATCTTGTTACACAAGAACATAACTTCTTTAAAACCTATACATACTCATGAATAAGTTTTAATTAAATTTTATTTAAAATTTGAAATTTGAAATAATTTCAAAAATTAAATTGAAATGAAATATAAAATCCAATATTATTTTAAAAAGTGTATTATCGCTTCTACCCAGCGGGTATAGAGGAGTTGGACGAGTTCAACGAGTCGCCGCACGTCGTCCACAGCGACACCGTGGCGCTGACGGCGGAGAGCGTCAACGCAGACGACGAGGAGGTGATCTTCACGCGGCCGCACAAGAACGGCGCGCTCTTCACGTAGCGACGAGACTAACAGTCTCCGCACGTCGTCCACAGCGACACCGTGGCGCTGACGGCGGAGAGCGTCAACGCAGACGACGAGGAGGTGATCTTCACGCGGCCGCACAAGAACGGCGCGCTCTTCACGTAGCGACGAGACTAACAGTCTCCGCACGTCGTCCACAGCGACACCGTGGCGCTGACGGCGGAGAGCGTCAACGCAGACGACGAGGAGGTGATCTTCACGCGGCCGCACAAGAACGGCGCGCTCTTCACGTAGCGACGAGACTAACAGTCTCCGCACGTCGTCCACAGCGACACCGTGGCGCTGACGGCGGAGAGCGTCAACGCAGACGACGAGGAGGTGATCTTCACGCGGCCGCACAAGAACGGCGCGCTCTTCACGTAGCGACGAGACTAACAGTCTCCGCACGTCATGTATTAACCCTTATCTAATTCATCAACAGTTCAAACTTATATCCAAAAAATTGTAAACCAAGCTTTTGGTATACAATTTTTTTCATATTGTGACACCCAAGTCGAAATCACCGCAACAGTTAAAGTATGGGTTACGCAGCACGTATCATTGATACAGATTGGTATTTTTAAAGGATCTTAGATGTGAGATGTAAACATTTTGTGACAGCTCGTTCTCACTATCGATAAAAATATTTACTTGTCGAACTTAATGTCAGTTGGTACTTTATATAAAATAGTAGATTTTGCCCGCGACTTCATTCGCGTGAAGTTAGCTTTTTTTAACCTGCGGGAAACGGAATTTTGTTTTTACGGGATAAACTACTGTTTAAGACGAGTCGAAATCTCGTGTTATCCTTTCCATAATACTCTACAAAAAAGAATAGCAGTAGATTTAGACCTGTCAATATAGATTATCTTAGAGATTGTGTACAACAGAACAGATTAGCCACAATGTCTGGCTAACAGTATAAGTCAATTTCTATCTTCTATGTATTAGACTTTAGAGAATTTTGTATGACAAAACGTGGTTTTCTAGCTAATAGGAACGCTGTTTGCTGTCATAGAAAGTTTTAGACTACAGTAAATATAGAATAGTGGAGCTATTGATGATTTGCGTTCTAGTTTCTATAGATTGTAGCAGAGTCACATAAAGAACTGGTACAGTCCTCCCCATTTTTTGAATGTTCTGAATATAGCCGTGTTTCGATGGGCAGGCACGCTAACTTCAGGTATCAGCAGGATCCCTTTCGCGATCGTTTATAATACGTAAATCCCAACTAGTTCTCAAGTCGGCGGATCTCGCCGCGGTGTTCAGAGCATTCAAAAAAATTGGCGAGGACTATAGGTTATTCAGGTAGTTTTTATATGTATTTGTAATATTGTGATCATCACATAAATGAATTCATTTTTTACAACCCAAATTGCGACCACTACAATGTCGTCAAACTGATATAAATCCGCGGAGTGAATCAGCGGAATATTTACCTTATTTACAACCCTTCCATCTCAAGTTGGCCGCTACCTCGCCTCGCGTTTCCCCGCACCGCACCTCAAGTCAGACCCGCTTAATACAGATAGCAACGTATCGCTCGCGTTTGTCACTAACAAATTTTTTCAAAGTTTTGTTATTGTTACGTTTTGAATGTTTTTGTTAACTTTAAATTAGTTATTTTTGTTTGGTTACTAATGTTAGCGTATTCGTCTTCAACGGTGAGTAAAAAAGGAAGAGTTTTGCATAGCGCAGACTATTAATTATTTTAATCAATGACTTTCAAGCGGGAAAAAATAAGAAATAAAAAAATACGCCTTTGGACTTTCAAGATGTCATTGCCATGAAAAGAATTGCCACAAGAAAACTTCCGTCATAATTGTGGTTAGAGTAAAAAATACAACTATTATTTTCTTGTCAACGGTACCACGAAGTGATTATAATATTCTCTTGGAACGGTACGGTATGACGTCATTTTGAAACGGTTGACGACGGCCAACTTAAAATGGAAAGGTAATATATGAAGACGAGAAGTAAATGCTTTAAAGAAGTTAAATGTATTACGATTTTCTTTTAAGCGTATATTTTACAATTAGGTAATATTTTTTAATAAAATTAGGTAAGTACCATTGCCCGATATCAATTTACAAAGACGTTTATTTTACGAATTATTCTAAGTAGATACATTTATTATGTAAGAATATAATATGAGGTGTAACATTTCTATAAAATTATGATATTATTGTAAATACGGTTCCTATAAATACGAACGAATCCACCAAGTGTTTACTGTACATTTGATTTTGTGGTTTTATATTTATTTAGTATGTAAATATTCTAAAGCATGAAGAACTCTTTACAAGGGAGCTGTTATTCCTAATTTTTCCAAAGTATTTTCCGAAATAAGTAATCGGGGCTGATCGAAAATAGCTCTTCATTAAAATCATAATTTATGAATTTAAATTTTAAACCCATTTAGTATAGTTTATTAATTTTTAGATAAACTAGTCGTAATAATTTGTTTGTTATACTTAATTACAATGTGCGTTGAACTGAACTTTCTCAAGGTGCCAATAAAATTATGCCGTGCCGTTATTTGATAAAAATGTCAACATAATCGATATGCACAGGCTCTGCCATGTCCCTAAGTACCCTAGATTTGTCAATTAAAAAAAAAAAAACATTTTAAATCCATTTTTATTTTTTGAAAGGTAAGCACCTTTCAAAAAATAAAAGATGCTTCTTATCTGCCTGCCTATTCAACTTATATTATGTTGATCATCTAGAAGAATTCTGATGTTAAAATAAATCAAATTCAGGTTAAACAGGTTTTGTCTACTGCAGTTTTTGTTGTAGCATATAGCATAGGACAATCAATTCAACGTAAGTAACTTATTATGTAACGTATTTTTGGATTTATAAGGTCCTAATTTAACCACCATTATAGTATATCTACTATAGATAAAATATGTTCTTTTTCAGAACTCTGTTTCCTTAATTTTTAACCTTATGGCTGCAACAATAATATGGTACGAAATATTTTATGTTCTATTGAACTGTCACTAACACCAGCAGCATGCTACAACGAATAACTTATCTTTTATGTATACATATTATGTCTAAAAATTTAATATCGTGATAAAACGAGCCTTTAATGGGGTTATTGAGTGACTACTTGAGTAAAAGCACGATAACTTATGCATAAAAATGAAGATCTTTTATTAAAAAATTCAAACATGTTTAACATTGATGATTGGAACTGTCAGTTGTAGTAAAACCATAGACTAAAATGCATGTGTAATGTTGCTTTATAAATAATTGTCATCTTTAAATTAGAACGTGGCAACACTTTTAGAATAATTTAAACGAAGATCAACCTGTCAGAACTTCAAAACGTAAATGAATTTATTAAATTAAAAATGAAGCTAGATTCAGTAAAGGATTGAGATGTGCATGGAAGTGCGAGTGTTTGAAATAAAATTTTTGTTAACAGTTTGAATGTACACATAATGAATTGAAAATAATTGATGACTGTTTATATTATTATCGGTGACCGATGCACCAAATTGACGATGATACAATATTTAGTATAATAGTAAATAATAGTATTTGGGTAACATTACTTGGCTGAAATGTAGTTTTACAAATTCAGCCAAAATCAACATTGCGAGTATAGATTTATTATCATCACAATTTTTATGCTAAGTTGATTGATTCGTGGTTTATTTTTTACAATTTGAGACACTCAACGACTGTAACATTGACTGATCAAGTCATTGTATGATTGAAATTTATTTAAAATCGGCGGGGTATTTTAATTATTCTGTATTTTTGACATTTAGCAACGTCATGAGGTACGGATCATAGACTAAACGTGAGATGACATTTAGGACGACATATTTCCTACACACAAGTTACGGCCGAATGGAAAAACAATTTTAACTTTCCTAAGGCCCATATTACACTATACTATATATAGGATCCTATGTCGTACCATAGACTGTATTCTATATAGATCATCATATTTCCAACTTATTCCCTGGGATGACAATCTATGGTACGACATAGGATTGTATATAGTATAGTGTAATATGTCCCTAAACCGTATAAATATATACTCAACACACAGTTCGATTATGCGCCATTTTGTTGGATACATATTATGTTTAATTACTGAAAGGTTTTCAATGTATGCCGGCTCTATTCTTTGCATGTTTTTTATATGAATACATGTAGAGACAGTGGCTAAATGTCAACTAACTGAATTTCCTTACTATAGAAAATCATTATTTAAGATTTCTGATTTATAAAATTCTTGGAATGTTGTAGTTATAAATAGGGATCCACAGTCCGCGAGGGATAAGCTCACTGTTGTATTTGTGTGGTTAGTTTACCGATTGAGGTGCCCATATTAATGAGCTTAAGTGCCTCGCGGACTGTACCTATGTGAAAAGACTTATGTTGTTATTAATCTAGTATAATACGTAGAAATTTAAAAAAATCCAAGCTGGATTTCCGATTAGTCATAGTGTCTACCTAGTTGTTTCAACAAGAGTTTACTGGTATTTGCCCTTCGATCAATAAATATTATTCAATCTTCTAGATATCTAATAATTTTGTCGAGTTTACGCCCAGTTCATATATTTAATTTATCTGTAATCTATCGACAAGTTAGCTAGCAATTTTGTTAGTTGTTAAAAAATAATAAGGTTGCCAGCGAATGTCGATAAGTTACCTAGCTAAAAGGGAACTTAACGACAGATTAATTACAGATAGATTGAATATAGGAAATAGACGTTAATCAGCACATTAAATTACAGTATTGATAAGAGGTCAGTGGCTTGTACTTGTAGCCAAAATATTCTACAACCTAAGTGAAAACGACGTGAGAAGTCGCAATCATTCATGATTCTATTTATTCACAGTTTAACGTATCTTAACACGTTAAACTTGGTTAAACACAATCTATAGATACTTACACTGTACTAAATTATTGCGAGGTCTCAAAGTAGGTGCTTTCCTTTTACAATTAAAGTATTGTGATAAGGATGGCACTACTGTTATATAACTGACCTTTTAGTTTAGTTTGTGCCCAATCAAATTAGCATGTGTGTGAGATTCATTAGGTTAAGAAAAACATAATGTTTATTAGTTAGGTATCCTAGTACATTTTGTAAGTTTATAAAAAATATAATATAACAAATGTTAAAATTATAAGAGCACTTTGTCTTCGTTCAATAATGTACAGATACGCGGTCCCATACAAAATTTAATTAACAAATGTAGGTTAAAAATAAGCTGTCAGTTATCAGGTAGTTACATATTTAAAGCTCAAAGCTGAAAGTTCGATGGTTCGAACCTCACCATCTAAATGAGATTTCAAGAAGCATATTAGTCAAGTTCAGTTTGGCTAATATTCTTTTTTAAAATGAAATAAATATTAATAAGTATATACCAGGAATATGCAGATACATTTTTCTCTCAAACATCTTTAAACTTATATCATACTTAGAGTATCATAAGGTTTAAAGTTATCATATTTGTGTTTATTTTTACAATCATTAATTATTATCAGCTCTGCGAGTGGCGAAACTGAAGTGGAAATGGGCGGGGCACATAGTTCGAAGAGCTGATGGTCGATGGGGTCCCAAGGTGCTGGAGTGGCGACCTCGCACCGGGAAGCGCAGTGTTGGCAGACCCCCCACTAGGTGGACAGACGACATCAAACGAGTCGTAGGGAGCCGCTGGATGCAGGCGGCGCAAGACCGAGGCTTGTGGAGGTCCATGCAGGAGACTTATGTCCAGCAGTGGACGTCCATTAGTTGATAAAGAAGAAGAAGAATCATCATTCTCACTCATAGGTTCGCTATAATATCGTCGGTGGAAACTATTTTTTCAAGGAGCCTTTTGATAGACCGACTGCATATCATAGGTACATTATTGATTGGAAGCACTTTACACTGGATGTATGGACGAGCACACAACTAAGACGCTCCATTTGGATGTTCCTTAATGCTTATGATTCGAATATAAATATTATGATGTGATTTTCAATTTATTGTAAATATGTGAAATTAAAGTACAACTAGATCTCTCATTATAAATGGAACGTTATTAATGAACTTTGAGAATGTACTTATACGTATAATATAATTTTTTACGATGTATTTCTAAAATCACTGCGATGGAAAAATGTAATGATTTTTGAAAAAAGTGAGATATAGATAGAATCGTGTACGAAACTAATGCTGTAAAGAATGCGATGCGAAGAGATGCGAGCCGCCGCACTGCTCATATAAATGAATTATGTATTTTGAATAACTTAAATAAGTTCAAACACTTTTCACCTACGTGTACCTACAATTATTTATTATTATATTTAAATATAATAATTATATAGATGGCAAACGCGATGGAAAATTCAGTTCCGTTATCTGTGGGACGGATGTTTATCCAAAAATTGCAGTGATTTTAGAATTTTTACTTAATGCACAGTTCCGTTTTGTGATAAAAAATATTTTATGTACGTACACTACAAGAAATAGGTAAGTACATACTTTTACGCGTAGTTTAAGTGAAGATATATTTTTAAATTAGTAGAGCTCTGCTAATTAATTATTATTAATTGCATTTGAAATAAAATAAAATTATGTGGATAGTGTTGTAGAGTATTTAATTTATTAAGTTGTCATATTATGCTATGTACCTCACGAACAATGAATGCCGGAGAGATAATGTGCATAAAATATATATATATAATCTATAATGCAGTTATTTTATTCCGGAACACCTTTATCTGGTTCATATACATTTTTAAGATTAGGAGCTTATACAGGCACCTATTTTACATTGCAGAATAAAGCTTCATCATTAAACTCAAGATTCAAAGGTCAACACTCCCAGGTGCTTTCTGATGCTAGTTTAATAAAAAAAAAACTGGAAATAATAAACGACGAAACCGATTTGACTCTCGACACCTCGCTCGCCTGATTTCGATGAAATTACGTTAACAAACTAAAGATTTAGTTCTCTGTAGTGGCGTTTGAAATTGGTTAAAGATTTTATAATGAGTTGTCAATATTAAATAGGCCTCAAGCTTCAAGTCAGTTTAAAATAAGTAAACCTCCAGTTAGGTTTAGCAAGAAACTGGGACAAGGAAACAAAAGAAAAAGTTAGAGCCAACAACAATAATTTATTTATCCACACATAAATTATTACATTAATTAAATACCTACATTTAAAAAAAAGGAATAGAAGCCAGCACAGCACTGTTTTAGATCAACCTAATATAAATATATCCTTTTATATTTACCTAAATAACTACTATTCATAAACATAAGGAAAGTTACAAAATGAGGGTAGATACAATTTACAATATTTGTGACTTTGCAAGATTTCATATTGAAATACATACGTAATTAGTTACACATTTATAGATCCCAGAACAATAAAATATCACGTTTAACTAGTTGATAAAATTAGTGCATAAAAATCTTTAAAAAATATAGACCGTTGGGAACTTTATAGGTTTTGACTTGTTAATCATAAAAAATATTATAGGTAATTTTGGGACTAACTATTTTGGTTGCGACATGCGAGTACATAATAATATTATCCGCTATCTCAGCCTCTATTCAGTCAAGCGGCTGTTTCCAAGGAGTCGCAACAATGTTACTCGTACTAGAGTGACTCGATAGGAATTTATATTTCCTTCGGAAAAAGTTACAATTTTACGTATGAATTAATGGGGAAAAAATCGCACCGAGTGTATGGGCCGTACTTAGCGCGTATCTTACGCCTTTCTGCGAAAATCCACTTGTTTGTCTTTAAACTAAAGGTAAGAACATGCCAAAGATGCCTCACTGCGATACCTCGCGGTCGCGGTTTAGCTCGCTACCTCGATGCCACCTTCATTTAAAACAAATGTATGCAAATAGATGAGCGCGAACATGCCGAAGGATACCTCACTGCGATACATCGCGGTACAGCGAGGTATCTTCGACATGTTCTCGTCTGTTTGCATACATTTGTTTTACATGGAGGTGACATCGAGGTAGCGAGCTAAACCGCGACCGCGAGGTATCGCAGTGAGGCATCTTTGACATGTTCTTACTAGGGAATGCAAATCTCGCGAGATTGGGGCTCAAGCGAGATCTCGCGAGATTGGCAGTTTTGTGTGTTTTTTTTTTTTGCAAATAATCACAATATTTGAATAAATTAGAAAAAAAATAATAAAAATTATAAGTATTATAAGATAACATTTATTTTCACGAATTTTTCAATAGACTTTTATGAATCAAATTGTCTATAATTTTTTAATAAACTTCTAAGTAGTAAACTTTGACGTAGGTACGTATCAATCAAATCACTGTGGAAGCACTGTACTGCCCTCGTAATTGAAAACAAAGTAAGTTAAATAGAAGTTACCTGTGTTTTCAATTACGAGGGCAGTGTATACATAGCACAGTTTGGTTACCTATTGTAAAAAATTTTATTTTTTATTTTTTGAAAAGCAACTGCTGAGTTTCTTGCCGGTTCTTCTCAGCAGAATCTGCATTCTGAACCTGTGGTAGATTTATGACGTGTCATAAGAGCTACAAGTTGGCCTACATGAAATAAATAAATTTTGAATTTGAAATAACAAATGAAAAAAAAACAACCAGTCTTCTCTTCTAATATCAAACGCAAATCTTTTAGTAATTTAAAAATTAATTCGCGCACCAAACGAAACCGACAGGTCGCAACTACGTCAGTGTCAGTCCGCGCTTCAAATAAGACTTTTTATGCTGGAGTGCAATCTCGTTAATCTCGCGAGATCTCGCCCTTTTTTCGGCCGAGATCAATCTCGCTAAAAAAGGCCGAGATCTCGCGAAAACGAGATCTCGCGAGATCGAGATTGCATTCCCTAGTTCTTACCCTAAGATAGCTAATAAAAAGTGGTAACTTTGTCAGACATGTTTGTGAAATTTTACGTTTTTGTTACGGTTATGTTTGAACAAGGTCATCAAACACCAGCGTACACGATCAAATATCGTTCAAACTCCGTTCGTTTCCGTTTGCCAAATACGTAGTTTGTTTGACAAACGCGTCAAACACGACCGCAGACAATCAAATAATTTGATAAACACATAAAAATTTTACGTGTTTGACAAAGATGTTTGACCGTTTACGGGCCCCTTAATTAAGGTAAGCTAGGCAATTTGTTGGTCGAGCGACTGAACGACTACCTATCCAATCTGCTAATTATTTCGACCTCTCGAACTTGATCTGCACGACTATTCGCGTTCGATTGCGTAGACAATACAAAATGATTTTTTTTATTTATTTTAAGTACCTAAGTACGCAAATTTTTAGCTCAGGTGACATAACTGGTACTGACCTCTATTAACACTTAGGATTGTAGGTACCTAGCGTTAATAAGTGGGTACTGTAGAGATAAAAACAGGTTAATTACAGATATTCAGGTAATAATAACAGCACTTTTCTATAGTAATTTGAGCCTTATAGGGTCAAGTCAAACGGATGATGGATTAGTATAGAGGATTACACACCGGCGGCCGTTAGGCCAACAAGTGAAAAGATGAATTATATTATTGAAAATAAATAAAATAGGTATGTCCTCTCAAATTAAAAAAAAATATTGAAGTCGTTTCAGATTTGACGAAGTTATACAGTGACATCAACAAATATCACTTTTTTTTAATCAGTTAAGAACTATACTACTCGTACAATTAAAGAATGTGATTGAAAATGGCGTCGCTTCTGTTCACCTCTCACTCGCACACTGTCGCTATCTATACTCACACTCGCCGGTACGGACAACAACAATAAACTGATAAAATGACCGTCTTTATTTATTTATTTATTGGTAATCAACAGCGTGTACAACATAATTTTACAAGATTATTTTAATCACAACACACTAATATTATAAAGGTGAAAGTTTGTACGTGTATGTGTGTGTGTACGTGTGTATGTTTGTTACTCCTTTGCGCCACAACGCATGAACCGATTTGGCTGAAATTTGGAATGGAGATAGCTCATTCCCAGGATTAAAACATAGGCTACTTTTTATCCCGGAAAATTAAAGAGTTCCCGCGGGAATCAAAAAACCTTTATCCGCGCGGACGAAGTCGTGGGCATCATCTAGTTCTTAAATAAAACCAAAAATGATTACATTATTTGAATTAAAAAATATATATATCGTTTATATTATTTACTAGTATATTATAATTTATTGATTATTAGCAGATTGTTGCTCGCTATAGATCCCGTGTATGCTGACAGTACCGGCATAATGAGCCGCCATTTCTAAAACCATTCTTTAACTCTACGGATAGTAGGTAACCCAACTAAGGGTTTTATTGGATGTAACATCCATCGCAATATTAATTGGTTTTGTTCGTAAAATGTAGCCTATCATGTATTATGTCACCCGAACCATACTAAATAAGTAATAACTAAAATCGATTGACACCTCATTCATCAAAATCGGCTCAGCAGTTTATTCGCTTCGCTGGAACATACGTGAATAGTCACAATCATACACACATAATACTCGTATGTACCTACGCTAGAATCATCCTTGTCGGGTAAAAATCTGAGTGCATTTTATCTGAAGAAAAAGTCGATTTTGATGGGGAATTGTCATTCATAATTCGAGAGTTCCTATCAGTGGATTATTCCGTCAAGTGTTTTATCGTACATACCCTATTCTTTACATAACAATAAAATAGGCCTTGATCGAGAAGCCTCACATGACACAGCTATGAGACGAACCGAGGTAAATGGCGATAAGTAGGTAAGCAGTATTGAGTTAGGATTTATTAACACATCTATCTTATGCTATCTTTTTAATTTATTTACGCGCCTCCATATATTGTATGACGACACGAAAAATCAAAAACAATTTTGAAGAAAGCAATATGTAATCGATACATAAGACACCACCACCGTCCACCACCACCACCACCATCCACCAACTTACATAAATAGGTACCTACCTACATTGTTTAGTTTAATAACGGGAGCAATAAAAATATGAATCTAGGGTGAGTTTTTGAGATGGTGCAGTGAGGAGAATTTTTTTTCTTTGCAAATTATAAAATATGAATTCTTTTAAGTTGTAAAAATATCATGTGAAATATTGTCCTATCTCAAATGTTCATCAACTACCTATTAGCTTTATTACAATGATTTTGATATTATTGAGTCCCTTAATTAAAAAGTCTTGAATAAATATATAAACTAATTAAAAAATAAAATTATAATTAATTAATAATATTATAATTAATGTCAAAGGTACCTACTTATGACTAGATAGGTACCTACAATACTATTATTACAATAATACAGGCGGTATATGGTTTACAGAATACAGTGATGTAACACATACCTATGCTAAATCGTTTATCGATAATCCAGAATTTTCCACGAACTATTTTTAGATATAAATACTACGCCGCTCGCCGTAGTAACGTCATATTATAAACTGAGATGTTGGGAGCACACGTTAGTATAAACTTTTTACGTCGTAAATTATTCGAGTAAATTCATAAATAAAACATCATAAAGAGCAACATGGTACACATTTTTACCATGTATATAAATAAGTGTTTACAAAACTGACTGATTTTCAAGAGTTGATAGTCTAGTTTAACATTAAACTATTTTATAATTTAGTGGTAATACCATAAATGTTTTATTTATAGTAATTAACAACAGATGCAAACTGAAAATAGATAATACATATTAGATTTAGGAATGTGCTTAGTATACGGTCATTTCATTATACTTAAAACAAAATATATATATCTATATGTTTACTATTAGAGGACCTCAAGCCTTTACTCTTACCGTTCGAATATATATTTAATTTATGAAGCGGTTCTGTGTAATTTTTATGTCAATAGGTAATCGTGTATGAATGAAAAACCTTAATTAAGCTTCCTTTAAGAAGACAAAAAGCTTAATTATGAATGAAGAATTTTATTACCATAACTAGTTCTGTTACCACCTGTAGAGCTAACATGCGTGAACATTTTGTCTATACGCTTACTCATGAATGACTATAGAGATTCACAGAGATTACGAGTAAACATGTAGACAAAATTCTCTCGTGGCGTGCATGTTAGCCCAACTGATCCAATTGACTAAAATCCACAACATACCAGAAAACTAATTATAATATCATCAGTGACTACGTATCCCCCACTATCCTACACATGATCTCCAAAAATATAAATAAAATATCTTGTGACTCACATTATTTAGAATCCAAACATTATCTTTAACACCTGTGCTTAAAAGTAGTCCTTAAAAATAATCTGACTGCGGCTTTTAAAGAAATAAACTTAATTTATTTGTACTATGTGTAAAAAAGGTGACAAAGGTGATCAAAAATCAAAACTTATGTTCACACCCTCAACTATGAGCAGTTCGGAGGAATAAATAGGACAGTGTGAATTTAGCTAACAATTAAAATTATGAATGTTCATCCGTCAATAAATCAGGCCCTTGCTTAAAATACTTGGTTATATTAATCAAACTCAATACTAACATCACCTCACTCATCATAAATATAAAATTATAATTAGTGACAAAAGATGTGATATTATAAGATTGGCCCAGTGGAGAGAAAAAATTAAAATTGATCGTAAGTTTTATCTTACATTTGTAATATAAAATTTTAAATCTCACTAAAGTTCTAAAGTTGGGCTTTTTATTGCTGATTTGCCACAGTCAGATAAAAGCGTTTCTTTTATATTTCCTTAATTCTACGAAGTTTTATCTGTCATATAAATATTATATAATTTCTCTAGGTAATAAGTATAAATAAATAACAAGGTACCTATAATATCAATTGTGGCAACTTAATACAAAGTAATTTACAAAAATTCAAGAAAGATCCATAATTTTTAACTATTATTCACATTAAAATTTTTAAATACTGATTACAATACGTGGTATAAGATCTTCAAATCACAAGCTTTTAAGATTATTTTTGTAAATCCTTGACCATTTTATTTTACATAAAAGTACGTAACGTTATTAGGTCAAACATACTAATACAATTTTGCAGTTAATGTAATAAAAATATCTTCAAATAACGCTATAGGAATTAATATTTTTGGAATGACGAATATACTATGCAAATTATTCCACGGTTTTTCTAACATGGAAAGCGGTAAATAACGTTCCCGTAATTTACAACACGATTAAAAGCATGTATTAGTAAACCCTGACCTAATTAAAAAGAAATACGTTATTACGTAAACAGACTAGATTTTAACTTATATCGAAAGATAGAGATTCCCAGCCTTACAAATTGATTAACAGTATACTCTATACGCCTACCACATATAAACGATTAGCTTATTAGTAACCGTGTCTAGTTATAATTTGATTATAGACAATAGCACATTAATAATAAATTAGTAAGGTACACAGTGACAATAGATTTAATTGAACTATTAACGATTTAAAAATCATTTACATTTTATTATTGATAAAAATATACTGTTACGTCAACGTCAAATACATACACGAATATTTTTTTTTTTTTAAATATTTACAATGAAAATATATATATTATAATATGTAATTTTGTTTATATGATATACTTCACCCATTAAGATATTATATCTTAATGACTTCACCGAATGAATTAAGTAAGTAGTATATTATTAATTTGTGATAATAAATAATTTCCTTATAGTAACAAGTTTTAATGTACTTAATTACAAGCGTTCCTTAAATATAATTTAATTATTCATGAAAATGTTTAGAACTTAGGCAATACGACCAAAAAACATTTAACGACGAATACGAGGGACTGCAGAATTGCTAACTGGCGCTAAAAGTCTACGTGGTACGAGAAGGCGCGCATTACCTCGGGCAGGTCTAACCGCACCTGGTACTTTGAGATCAGCTAAATGCGACGCATATCCGTCATTTAAAGTGGTAGCGATATTACTATACTTTTTACTTATTTTCCCAACAGCATATATCTGCTTCGAAGTTAATCCACAATTATTGTATACACTTATATCTTTTCCAGAGCCATAGGCAGCATGAAGAATTACCCCGTGCTCTGATATTAAATTATTTAAATGAGCAGCTTTGTGACCCAAAGGGTCAGTGGAAAATCCATCCGAAAAAAACACTAAACCATGAGGAAAATTATGTTCAGCTAACCATGACACAACCTTCCTTTGTTGCATATCTGGTCTGCCTGTTATGTAGAGGATGAGGTATCCTAGATCTTGCCAAAAACGTACCACGTCTACAGCGCCAGCTCTTACCTTCGGATCCCGACCAGTAACAGATACGCTAGCTGTGAAGGAGCCATCAATACTAAAGACTACGCATTCAGTCTGCGGAGGCACAACAGCTAGATGAAAGTTGCAACTTGTGTGATCACCTCTGACAACTGCCCTTATTGGATAAACACCACAACCAACACTTTGTTTTTCCGATAATGTATAGATAATTCTTCCAGTCTTGTCAGTCACTTCTGTAGATAATAAGGTCCATTCGCCAGCAGGTGGGTCTTTGATCATATGAATGTCAACTTTTTCACCAGTTAAAGTGATCATATCAAGTGGTCCATACATAAATCTGGCTGTAAATGTTTGCGGACAGCCTTCTCGTACAATGACATCATTGGCTCTGTGATTTGCTGCAACGTTCTTTAATTTTACTGAAGTTCTCTTTCTCATCCATTTTTCTTTATCTTGACCAGGTTTAAACATTGCACTATCTTTGTCTTCGGTTTGATTATATAACGCCAAATCAAAATGACCCACTTGCCTCAAGATAAACGCTATAACATCAGAACTCTCCCAATAACTAGCATGAAATAAATGTGGTAGAGCATTAGTGGGAAAATTAGCTAAGCCTTCTGGGCAATAAATGGCATAATCTAGTCGTTTGGTGCCCCACCACTTTTGCTGAAGAGCGTTCATAGTAATTAATGGAATATTGTCCGCCATGCCACTCACGGTGCTCTGAACAGATGCCTCAGAAAGTCTTCTTAAAACTGGTGTAGGCGGCATTTGCAAATGATCTCCAAATAATGTTGGATGACTTTGAATCAATTCTATTAAATGATATGGCTGTCCATTTCCTAAAGGATATTTTGCATATCTAGCAATATTTATCGGCGGAAGATTTGTAAATCTTGCTGACAACAAAGGCTCTAATCTAGATGCGACAGGGTCAGTGGGATGAAATAAATTGAAGACTTGTTGAACAGGTGGTTTCATCATATTTTTGAATTTGTCATCAGATATTTTTCTTGATGCAAGAATGAGTGATAGTGGACTTCCAAAAGTAAAGAAGTCACTGACTTCAAATTCTAATTTGGTATGGTTATCACTAGCGGTAGATGATCGTCTTCTAGGTGTAGGAGCCTGTAAGTGTGATTTATTTAAATAATTTTCAGTAGGCTCACTTGGAATAATTATTTCAGTATCAAGAATACTATTTTCACTATCATGTCGCGATTGATATTGTATAGTACGACACAAAGCATCAAAAGCCAATACGGAGCCCATACTATCACCTACAATACAAACTTGACCATTGAATCCTTTCCCATCATCTGACTTTATGAATTCATTGTAAACAAGATTTGCTGATGTAATCGTTTTACTAACATACTCATAATATTCTGGAGATGATGTTGCAATTAAAGGTATAGCACCAATCGGAATAAGATCATTTGTGAGTGAAGGAGATTCAACTGTAGATGGTGAACAATCAAAACTGTAGGGGCTCAAAGTTGATAAAACTCCAAGTGCTTCAGTGCAAATAGATGGGCATGGCACTAATTTTATTGTAATGTGACCAACTAACGACGGATAGTGCTGTCTCATAACAGATTCAAATGCTCCTTTAAATGTCGTAACATCAGATTTTTTGGCAGTCATATCAACATTTGCGTCGAGGACACTACCTGCATGAAATACAAGAATTAAAACAGTTGTTGGACAGGAACTGTGAATAGGAGTTTCAGGGCATCCATCTATACTCTGGTGACTGTGTAAGATTGGAATTCGACGAGATCCTCTTTCAGAAGTCACACGTTTCAGAAATGATGCATTGAATATACTGTCATCTTGACTATTATCCCCTTGAGTTGGAGATATATCAATTTCAGCTTCATCTAAAGAGCACATAGATGACCATTTATTAAATGACGACTCACAGTCATAAAATTCATCTTCTGAACCAGTCTCAGTTTCTGATTCTCGTACAAGGGTCTCCATTCTCCAACTAGCGACTTGAGTCTGTAAACTTTTAAGAGAACCTGAAGAAGAGGATCTGAGATTTGATTTGGAAGACTTAGGTTCGGAAGGAGGAGAATTTTCTGGACTTAACTGTTTCTGAACTCTCTTTTCAATATTACTTTTCTTAGTTGTAACTGGACTTGCTGAATCTTCATTTTTCTCAAGACTGCACATAGTTGCAGCTAAAGATTTTGAGTTTTCCTCAGACAAATCGGTTTCATCGCCGGCTTCACCTGCCATTTTCTTTTGTAATGCTAACTGAGTTTGTCTTTCAATTTCCCTAATATCTTCCATTGTAAGACCATGCCACTCGTCTTGCCAAGCCCAAGCTTGCCTGTGCGCACGTAACATAGTTTTTCTCAATGCTACATCATGAATAAATTTCTCTAACTTCGTTTGCATCCCCCAATAGCGAAATTCAACTCTACAAAGTTTATAAGCACACATAAGTGACTTGCCGTTGGGTAACGGCTGTGTTTTACCTTGCACTTCCTTCCAATACTCTTCTAGCCAAGAATCTGATAATGGCCCTCTATTACATTTTTGAGAAACAAAAAGTTTTGGATCTTCTTCTTTTACATAATCAGCACCATAGAGCTGATCTTTAACAACATCTATAACATCAACTATTCTATTTTTTAAATCACTTCCTGATAACTTGAAGACATTATCTTGATGACCATTATCAGGAAAGTAATAAGTTTCAATTTCCAGGGAAAATTTTTCAACAAATGGGCAAGTGTATCTAGTTTTTGTGTATGGATAAGCATTCCACGCTTCTTCAGAAACGGTCAAGGCTGATTTAGGAAGTAGACTTTTAAACCAACCTGGCAAATGGCTACCAACATGATAGATTTTCTGAGTGTACTGACCTTTTCCTCCAGGTCCATTTTCATATGGCTCATTTACAATTATTTCCACCCCACTGCCTTCCCCTGTGCTTTCTTCTTTGCTTTTTTTTGCTATCATATACAGCTGAGCTATACGGTATTCTTCTACAGTAAGAGGCAGAGGGATTCTGTATTCTTTGATTAACATCTTGTTCACTTATTGTATCATTTATTAGATTAAAATAATCTGTAACAATAAAAAAGAAAATTTCAATGTATACAAAAGGCTCTAAGATATCATTTTTAAGTAGTCAATCAAAAATAAGAAAAGATAAATAGGAATTTACATTGACATAAATGTACTATATAGATACCTATTTATAATTTATTGAACCAGTTTTTAGTTGGTTATTACTTCATTATTTTTATTCACAACCTTGATTTAGTGATATCAGCTGTAAAAATCTGACTTTTAAAACCTGTTTCATTTTGGTTCATAAAGTAAGACAATGCAATTAAGTAGGTAACCTACCTATTCTCTTAATACAAAATGTTTTCTTTCATTATAATGTGAAGAAAAATGTTGTTTCTATAAGCATTAAGTAGGTAAGTATCTTATTTAAATTCGAAAGCTGATCATTTTATATTTCTACCCCTTCTTCCCCTATGGTGCTAATGGAACGTCTATAATTTAATTTATAGCTTGACTGAAGCCTAACATGTTAATAAGTATAATTAAACAATATATATATATATACAAAAGTACAAATTATCTAAGTTAGAATATTTAATTTAATCTCGTAAAAATGTTTTTATATCCAAATAAGCAACGCAATACGTTATACCTACTGTTATTGTGTTTTTGTCCAATAAAATAGGTAACTACAGTCACTTAATATTTACTTACCTACTCTGAGGTTTATTATAAAAAAGTACACATTCTCACAAATCACAATATTCCATTTTTGAACACACCTCTACCTTAAAAACATTATTTATTTTTTCACAAATCGAACACTACTCTACAGTCTACAAATGAACTTTGACATTTTCCCCACCTATCCCCGAAGCACAATGGCTCGACAGTCGACACCATTCCTTTCAGCTTTTAAATATTATAAATGTTTATTAAACACCAAGACAGTCATGTTCACATTACGTGCCTACATATTGATCGAAAGACATCCTATTTTTATTAAAACTTACAATTTTATAAATTCGAAAGTGGGTAAACTAAAGGAATAATGTGTAATATGTCCACCTCAAGATTGTTATCGTTCATGAACGTAAATTGGAACGTTCGTGATATCGGTAACGATACCGCTCGTCGATGGCGTCACTGGCGTATTCATAGTCACGTCCTATAATTTTAGGCATAGATATATTATTTCAAGAGTTAGGTGTAAATATTTTTTACTCGACACCTGTGCCAGTCTGGCTATAGATACAGTTTGCTATTTCATCATAATTGGACCTGTCTGCCCGAAATTAATTGAACGAGTCTAAAGCCATTGGGGTCTCGTTTAGATAGTTCAAGTAAAACAACCGCATTGAAATCTTCTAACAGTTTAATAGCTATTATGCCATAGGGTCATAGACAGATATACAGAATTAATGGTTTTATAAAACCCCCTCTTTTGCGACCGAGGTTAAAAATCTCTATGAATATGTGTCCTTATACAGGATGGACACAGGAAAATCGATAACAGCAGTCGTTGAATTAAAGGTCCGCCATGCTCTGATGTACCTACATATCTCACAGAGTACATTTTTAACTATATACAAATCCGGTATTATGTAACAGGTTGATATTTATAGGAACACAGGTACGCTGCAGGTATCTTCAGTCGGTATGCATGGAAATTGGTAGGTATTGAGTATTGGATGTTGCAATAAGCACATAAAGCAGTGACTACCAATTCCTAGAGCCAGAAACGTATATTACATATAGATTTATAGTATGTACTTACCTATATGAATTTGATTTTTAAATTTTTATCTAGACTAAATAAACTGTGGTAACTGCTAAACCGATTTTGATGAGACTTTCGAGTCAAAGGCAAGTACAGATTATGCAAGGTTTTTATCTCAGAATTATTAAGAATCGCCAACGGTTTATCATCTACTTCTCAGTAGAAGTTTTTCGCAACTTTGCTATCTCAATACTCAGGTTCTTTGTAGCCCAAGAATGAAAAATAAATTTTATAATAAGTATAGAAAACCCTCGTAGTGTTGCAGACTTGTAGCCCCATTAATCGTTAAGCAAAATATGTAATTTGATATTTCTCTTTATTTAAAGTAGGTATGTGTAGGTATAATATCTTAATTAATAATAAAACTTAAAACTGTAAAAATAGTATTTATTAAAGTAAAAAATATGGTAAATAGTTTTTATATAAATGCTTTTCTTATCCTAAATTAGACTTAAAAATAGAAAACAATAAATTATATGCTCCCAAGAATACCCACAAAATTCCATTTTTAAATCACATCCATAGGGAATGTGCATGTATCATGTATAAAATATATTATACATACCTACCCTCATTGGTATGCATACATAAGATTATGACATATATTTTGCCTATTCCCATATTATTTTAAAAACCTCATTATGAATTATCAAAGACTCAATAGGGTAAATATCAAGACATAAGAAAACTGAAAGACACAAACTTTTTTTTAATATTAGCTGTGATTAACATCGCTTTTTTAAAAAAAAAAGTGCTTGATGCTGATACTAGTAAACACTTGAATATGGACTCTAGGTACTCAGGCTAAAATCCATAGGCCGTACGCTCACTCAGCTCATACTCAAGACAAAGTTAAAACGAGACAGATTTATGTCAGAGCATATTTGTTTCTCGTTTTAACCTCCATCTTGAGTTTGAATTAAGCCAGAGTAGGGTTTACAGATCTCACCAAAGTCGTTACCAACGAGCTTTCAGCCTTTTATTTTCACATTTTAGGCACAAGCAGTGAGTGGAGTTGAGTATTTATTCCGTTAAAATTTTAGTAATATCAACAAATGACTGGTTCAAAGCCTCGACGAACTGTGTGCTGTCATTGTGTGGTCTGTACGCAGACACCGCAGCTCCGAGCTTGTCCGGGAACGCTGAATACCTGAAGAGAAAAAATAATTATCACGAACTAGTATTTTCGTTGTTGCATGGGGTAACGGATCAATAGAACTTTTGCAATCATAAAGTTCACATTAACACCAAAAAAATCTATTGAAACTTCTTTTTTTTTTCTGAAAATCTGTTATCGTAATTTGAACCTTATATTTGCTAGTATATGGTACACAATAAGTAACTGAACTGTATAATTGAGGTCCTGGAGAGTGACATAGGCTACTTTTTATCCCGGGAAATCAAAGAGTTCCCACGTGATTTCAAACACTAAATCAACGCGGACGAAGTCGCGGGCATTAGCTTGTAAAATACGATAATTTAAATTCTTTCTAGAATTTTTGGAAGGATAAAAGAGTTCTTACCCTATTCCAAACCCTTCTCTCGCCACGGGCCCAAACCCGCCCGCTAACACGCTCGGCGCAGACAACGTGCTGGTACTAAGAATGGACTTGTTCAGGAACTTGTATTCATATGAGTCGTACAACTCTGGACGGGGATAGTCGTTGTCTTCCGCTATCTTCATGAGGGCGAACAGGTGCCGGTCGAAGCCTTGCCCCATAGCTGCTTGCTTGACGAGCTCGGAATGGTGGTTGGAACATTCCTGCATTATGGATCTTAGCTCTTGTTTTGTTGATTTGTTTGAGTGGAGACTGTCGCAGAATAACTGAAAAGTAAAGAAAACATGTTGATACTTTAAGGAATTAACGTATTGTTTTCAATAATTATACATTTTTTTTAAAGAATATTAGACACGCCGATAGGTACAACTTTTGTTAGGAGTGGGGTCCAAAATTGTGGGTGTGGTTTGAACCGTCGACCTTTCGATTTACAGTCCGCGCCCTGGCTATTTCTTTTTATTCTTACTAATGTTATAAATTATTATAAATGCGAGTGTTTGTTTGTCTGTTTGTTTATCCTTCAATCATGCAACAACAGAGCTACAAGTGAATAAAAATATGTTAAAACTGACTCGATCCTTGGAAAAATATCAAAAAAAAAAAATGACACTAAATAATTTTGCTTTTATTTGTCCCGGATAAAAAACTGAAATCCTTGCATGAATTTTTTGCCCATTTAACCATTTGTCCCTTATAGGCTGAAAAAAAAATCTAGCAACCCTAGTAAGGACCCGAAAAACCAAGAGTTCCCATGGAATTTTTAAAAACTAAATCCAAGCATACCAAGTCGTAGGCTAAACTAGTAGGTACAATAATAACGAATGGTACCTTTGTTTTTTGCGTACAAGGCCTCATGGTCTCCGTCCTCCCGTGTTTAAAAGCAGACGTGCTGCAAGATTCATACGTGCCCACGTAGCTGCCGTGAAGGAGATGATGTGCGGCCTGAATAAAATATATTTTATATCAAAAGTTGGATGAACCGATGGATGTCAGGGTCCTGGGTAGGAGAAATCTCAGAAAATTAGAGAATTCCGATGGTTTAAAAAAAAGGAATCCTAAATATGTATGTAAAAAATCAAATTTCTATTTTATTCTATTTCTTATTAATAGAATTAACTATATTTAATTCTATTAATAAGGTATTAATTGTAACTCTTATTTATTATTGTTTCTTTTCTAAATTTATTTTATGTGTAATATTTCACAAAATAGCTCCCGCACCATTAACTATTAAATTAAACGTTTAACAGTGAATACTTCATAAGCTAGTGTAATATCTAGATTTAAGTAGCCATATTATGTTTTTATATATGCTGTATGTATTCCAATAAAGAGGAAAAAAAAAAAATCCGGCATCTAGCTAGTGTAGATCTAGATGTAGATGAATAAAAGATTTTTACCTGAAATCCAAGCTGCATTATGAAATCAGGGCTGACTTTGAATTTCTTGCAGGCTCCTTTTGTTAGACCTTCATACAAAATATAGTCTATACTTAATGAGTTGCACCACTCATTATATTCTTTTGTGGCCTTTTCAACAAAACTTTTTGATTTGTCATCCATGTTGAATTCTGAAAGTATCATCATTCTTATATTTATTGGAATATGAACTTCAAAGTAGTTGATCTATTGCGGCTAAGTGTTATTTAGTGGAATTCCATGACACTTAAGGATGAAGAAAATTCTTTTGCTAAAATCTGCCACTCACATTAACAAAAAAAAACAGGTACCCACATTATCGCCACTACATGAGCAAAATTCGCATTAAAAAGGAATGCGAAACATAAAATAGAAAAAAAAAAAGATACCAGCCGAATTGATAACCTCCTCTTTTTTGGAAGTCGGTTAAAAAAAACTGCCACTCTTCCAGTAGTAGAACTAACACAGAATTGTTCCTGTATTATATCTACACACCATTTTAATCATAATTACCATTCATTTTTTTTTGGATTGGTGGTGTTGGCTAGCAAAAGAATTTTGGTTTTCCTTGATTTGCGCTTACCTAATTTTTTTACCGTTAATTGTTTATCAGAGGGTTTACTATCAGGCCCTATGAAAGGCCTATTAATGGTTTCATTGTAGATGTCTTGGAAAAATCTAAGAACGGCAACGCCGTCCCCCCACGAGTGTTCAAAGTTAATACCGGACACTCCATCCTTAGTGACAATGAGACTGAACGATTTGTCAAACCATCTGAAAACAAATAACTAATTGAGCAGCTGCCCTAAGTGCAGGCATTAAAGATTTTCGACACATTATTTAGTCTATGGGATAGGTTAAAACTATCAGCAAGACAAAAAGACTTAAGATATTGGTAAAATAAATAAGCCCTTAATTTTTTTTTTCAATATCTTTCTTTAAAGCATATTTCTGATTAATTTAAAGTATATGTGTATTTCTGTCACTATGCATGCAATGTTTTTTTTGTATTTCTTTTGATTTTTTTGAACATTGATAAGTTTGTCCTTACATTACCTGTTAGACCCATCTGCATGTAAATAATGTGCCAATAGTTTGTGTTTGTTATCATCAATGCAAACATCATCAAGTACTAAATTGAATATGGCAGTATCAATTTGCCGTAATACTTCTTTATTTCCAGTTTCCTCCAAACGCATCCTCTGGTTAGCCCATTCATCCCTTTTTTGAGTTGTTAAAACTCCCAATGGATAATCAGCCTTTGAATTATCATTTAAGATTTGTGCTAAGTTGCCCTGAATTTCCGTAGGTGACAATAGATTACCTGAAACAGGGTAAGTACATTCATATGTAAAATATTTCAGCTTTTATTTACAGAGATGAGTTGGGAGTATAGGTATAAGTATAACAATAAGTCCTTTAACATTATTTAATCTTATTGATATTATAATAATATATAATAAATTTTATTGAAGCTACTGTTGAAGATATTGTACTGTAAATGTGCTGCTGTGCTAAGGTAGACTTTGTCTGAAGATACAGTCTTAGCACAGCAGTGCACTTTGACCAACAGCGAGAGAGTACCAGCCAATCAGAGGTGACTGTGACCTAATTTTTGATCTGAATGAAGGCAGATTTTCGATCATAATACTAATAGCAATATCATACAATAAGGAGCAAAGAGATATTACCATCTGTGTCTAATACATCAAAGACAAAAAAATTGCCATTCTTTTGCACAACAACATGATTACAAGTTGTGTCTCTGATGATTTTGTCTTTGTTCAACATGGGGATGCGAGTGGCGTTAAACAACCCAGTGAATTGACTCATATCTAATGGAAATGCTTTGAATAAATATGCTCCATACCTGAAATAATACAGTTTAGTCAGCGGCATGTACAGGGTTTGGAGCTAGGGTATTTAATAAGTATTCTTATCTTTACTTCTTTCCTTTTACTCTAAATAAAATTTAAGTAAAGCTTTTCTGGCTTTATGAAGTGCTTTTCACTGCATGTAATTTATTTATAGTTTATATATAGGTAGTTAACTAGTTGCTACTTATTCTTGTTAATGTACTGTACTATTAAAACTTTCTCATAATTTTTTTTTAAATATGATGAATACATCAAAGCTTTTCAGAAGATATATGAACAAATAACCAGTCAAATGCAAAATGTAGTTTATAAATTGTCTATGAACTTTTAGCGTCTATGTGAAATGCAATAAAGAAATATGAATATGAATGCGAATAAATATAATTCAATATGAATTTATTTATAGGGGATAAAATAGGGGGTTAGAAAAATCAAACTTGATGTGAGCGAAGATGCTGACTAAAAGCTAGTAATATATAATATAGTATGATGATGGTGAAAACTGCATTGGAATCTACTACTAGAAATAATAATTACAGAATGCAAAAAATATGTGGATAGTGACTATTTTTTTTATTCAGGGATAATGGATTATACAAACCAAGATAAACTTGCTGGCAATAATCCAGTTACAGTTCTAAATAACTCAGTGTTACTTTTCTTTGGCTGCAAATGATATACTTCAGGCTCTAGTATCTCTTCCCTTAGTGATAGCATAAATCTAACTGCGCTTACTAATAAATTAGTAGCTCTGATTAACTGATTGTTGTATTCTGGTCTCACATCGTTCTGCATTACAAGGAAGGGATTGTAATTGATGGGTAACGCCACTCGATCTCTTAAATATAAATCAAACCAGTAATCTGATATGTAACTTGTATGTTTATTGTATTTGTCCTTCGAAATAAGTTTGGCTTGCAATTCCCTGCCTTCATTTGCCACAAAATTATTGGTTCTCGTTACTGCTTTGTTATACTGGCCATCATTAAGAAGAGGCCGTAATGCGTTTAAATAGCGGTTGCCTGTTTTATCTAGCTCAGGTATAGGGAGTCGTGGCAGAGATTTTTGAAAGTGGAACGAGGGCACCTTGCTTCTTTGCATATATTGGTAGTTTGCATCCTTTATGATCTTTCTTTTGTTTGCGAAACTCCGCACTTTAAGCTTCGCCACCGACACGTTATTATTATATAAAATGTTGTTAATCTTATGCATTTTATATTAAAAAAAATACACTTATACTACGAATGAATTGTATGAATGAATGAACACACTGTATAGTAGGTATCTGTCAAATGCTGATTTTGTTTAAAGAAATATTATGATCAAATTAATTAAACTACATACAGAACAATAAAAATAATATTACAAAATCAAAGAGAATGTAATCACTCTGTTACAAAATAAAATAAATCAAAACTCAAAATTTTTTTTTTTTTTTACTGGTTTAACGGCTTTGGGTTCAACTCAAAATTCAAATGCACAGATCCACAGATCACTATCTCAAATGACAAACATGACCACCGACTAACCCGTAGAGAGAGAAGACATAGAGTCAGTGACGATTTCTTTCTCACTCACACTAAAAAGAGAGCAGAGATAAAGTTATTAATGTGATAAACAGAGACGCAGCTACCCAATTTTTTGTCCCTCATCGTGTAACCAGTTTTTTTCAAGGTCGACACACTTTTGTGCCCAACAAACTGACAGTTAATAAGAAAATTTAGTATCTATGTGTGTTGCCAGCTTTAGGTACCTATACAATGTCCCGATTTTCCCTATCCTACTTATATTATAAATGTGAAAGTTTGAATGTATGTAGGGCCATCCATACATACATCCAAATTTCAGCCATATCGGTTTAGTGTGGCGTGATTGAGTAACAAACATATGGATGTTTGTTACTCAATACGCCACACTAAACCGATATGGCTGAAATTTGGCACGGAGATAGGTTTTTTTTAGTAATGTCCTCTGACATACCGTAACGGCGGGTTACTTTGGCTACTTTTTCAATTTTTTTTTTAATTTTTGTTGAAACAAAATAAAGTCGTGATGGAAGAAATGAATATTATGAGAAAAGAAAAGAAAGATGATGGATACTAGAATATAATATATGTCGGCGATGATTAAAGTGTATTCAGTTAGATAGTGTCGGTTACTGTTCTGAATCATCCTGAAGTTTCGTTCGAATGTCCAACAACCAGTCGAGAACTGTTGGCGATCTTAAGAATTATTTTATTTACAAAGTTCTTAATTTTTAAAGCCATTTTTAAATAGCTAGAGGCAGACTTTTAATGTTTTTTTTAAATAATTATTAACTTAAACTATGAAGAGTTGCAGTTTTATACGACTGCCTGAAAAAAGGAATATACTGTTAATTTCATTAATGATGATTTTGATGACTAAATATACAATTTTTGTTGCTTTTAATTCAATAGCATTACTCGATCGAAGGAAAATTTTAACTGTTCATTACAAATTATTTTGTGTAACATTCTTACTAGTAACGAAAAAAAATTTTCCTTTGTGTTACATACATCTTTTTTCAAAGTGACTCACATATGCTAAATTTCTATTCGGCATTTCAATATTTTTTTTAAGGAGCAAATAATTATCTAGTGAATTGGTCCTATGAAAGTACATTAAAAAACTTTAGTATAAAAAAAAATATTTTTAAAAAACCGACTTACGTGTACAAACTAAAATTATTTTATACTTTTAAGTGGTGGTTGAAGTTAATATTGTGTGCAATAAAGAATAATAAATTCTTTATTGCACACAATATTAAGATATATGTAAAAAATAGAAGCTTACCCTAATAGGTATGTCTCTCCCAGACAACCTTATATGTGTAGGTATGTTATTTAAAAAATAAAACAGTTCAGCATCTGTTTTGTCGTTTTATTTAAAAATCCTGGGAAGAATTTTCCATCTAATTTGGGGTACTAGGGGAGTGCAGTTATTGTGGCAACATTAAACTCGAACTTGTCATGTGACGTCATCGTTACGTCATGTTATCTCTATTTCAGTCGCGGTTACACAGTACCTTGGTCTATTGCCTTCTCTGTCTACGGACTAACCCCAGAATATAGCTTTTTTTGTTGACCAAAGAGTATGTTATTCACTTGTTGATAATGACCACAGAGTATTTTTTATAACTGAATTTCCAAATGACATTTGACATTTGACAGTTGACAGCCTTAACTATAGGTACCTACTTTGGCCGCGGGATTGTAAAAAATCTAAAAATAAAATAATTACTACCTACTTATAGTGATTTATTTTACTCTTTATGTGTACTTTACGATAAAAATAAGGCGAGAGGAGTCGAGATGTGAAAAATAATATAAGGCATTATAGTAGGCAGAGGTTCATATATATAATTTATCATTTATTTCTTGGTGGTTTGATTTCGGATGTTAGGATTGAACTCTGCCCTTTGCTGACTTGCTGAAATGTCTTGAAAATCAAGTGTAAAACCTTTCGAAGTTTGTTTTTATTAATACTTCAGTTCAGTGTAGTGGTGTGGACTTATTTTACGAGTTCCCAGTGCAAGTTCCCAAATAAGTAAAAATGAATGATTTACCGGAAAGCAGTAGTAATACTGATGGTCCCGATCTTGAGACCTTAGATTATCTTCGTGGTGTGAAGTCTTCTACATGTCTACTATTACCTATGACTCCAAGTCCAACAACATTGGACTTTAAACATCCACTCTCAGAAGAAATGAACGAAGGACCCTTTTTAACTCTAAATGATGATTCAAAAATTGATCTTCAAAGTTCAGGTAAATAAATCTGTTTTAATTTGAATGTTAACTAAGGGTATAAGGCGTCAGTCACAAATTGCACAAACAAAAGGATGTGAAAATAGGCTCAAAATCATTAAAAAAATAGGAAAAGAAATTGAAAAAGATTTTTTGTTTTTAATTTTGATTTTCTAATTCACCTTAAGAGTGTAGATACATCAAATTACCCTTCAAGAAAAAAATTAACATTGAATTTCAAAGAACTATTTTTCTGTGTTTATGTGTATGTTTGTTACTCTTTCATGCCACAACAAATGAACCGATTTGGGTGAAATTTAGAATGAAGATAGGTCATACTCAGGATTAACACATAGACTACATTTTATTTAAAATAGTTAAATTTTAAATAATAACTAATTAAATTAATAATTATTATTAATGTTTATATCGCAGGTGATGCATGTGCAGGAGATTCCAGTTCATCGGGAGATTCCAACTCCGTAGTTCAAGATCCAGTCAGTGCACAACTTATAAACAATATTAGTATGTTGGATTACCAAACTCTCAGCAAAAACGGAGATATCATTATGGGACAGGTATTATTTGTATTTTTAAAAGTTACATATACCTAAATGTATTAAATATTTTTTATTCCAGGGAAATTTACATGACATTTTTGACTGGCAAACCTCTTGGCCGTTATAAAAGATTGGTTCAGTAAGAACAATATAAAATTAGCATCTGTAAATCTGAAGCATTGGAAAATATTTGCAGTAGTAAAAGTAATGTGCCTTGATCGAACTGACAAAGATTTAATATCTGGTGAAAGACTGGTAAAAGAGCAAGAAAGCACATGAATGTGTTAAACTTTAACAGGCTCAGTAGTGGCTTAGGAATTTTTACTTGTTCATATGATAATTTCAGTTTGTATAAAAAATATATTTTATAATTGTTTTAGCCTGAAATTTGCAAGCTGAATGGAAGCCTTAATGTTAACAACAGGAAGTTGCCCAGTTTTGTGAATTGGAATTGGATTATGATAAGGAAAGTTCTACTTTGGTTTGTCCTCTCGGGTCTTATTGCTTGTATAGGAGCCATCATTGCTATGGTTATTACCATACCAAAGTCATGCAACCCTGACCTCCCATGGTATCAAGGTAAAGTATTTTATGAAATTTTTCCAGCAAGTTTTAAAGACTCGAATGATGATGGCTTTGGAGATTTGAAGGGACTGATTAAAAAGTTAGACTACATTAAAGATTTGGGAGGCTCATCTATTCGCCTCAATTATATATTCGAAACTAACGATTATCCTTACAATTATTATAATACAACATCTTTGCTACAAATAGACAAGCATGTAGGTGTATTGAAAGATTTTCAAGATTTAGTGAATGCAACCCATAAAAAGGATATGTATATTATCTTGGACTTGCCTGTTCTAAGTATGGTGGAACCTCGAAAATCATATGATGTGAATAATACATTTGTATTCTCCATTGATCCCCAAGTAAGTCAAGACCCAACTTCTGTAGCCATTGCTTATTGGTCAAGAGTGCAACATGTTGACGGGTTTTATTTAAAAAATTTAGAAAATTTTGTTGATGATGTTAATTTCGAAAGGTCTCTTCAACTTTGGAAACAAATTTTAGGAAGTGGCAAAATTTTTATAGCGAGTGAAAAAGTACTTGAGAAAGCTAAACCAGGTACCAGTCTCACAGTTTTTCTAAATAGGATTGATCTCATTGAGGTTCATTTAGATTTGCACAATGGTCCTACAGGTTTAAAAAGTCGCATTGACAGTATTTTATCTGGATCTCTTTGGGAAAAACCACATTATCCATGGGTCCTTTGGAATATTGGCAATATAAATAGCGACAGGATATCCGAAAAATATGAAAATTGTACATTAGTATTATCAGCTCTCGAACTAGCTTTGCCGGGTACTGTTAGCATATTTTATGGCGATGAAATAGGGCTTGGTGGTTTGTCTGATCATGATATTGAGCGAGATTTCCATGAACACGCATTCATAAACAACGTCGCTATGATGACATTCTCTAACAATGACAAAGCTGCTAATGCTGCTCCCGCTCTTCCCTGGATTTCAAAATCCGCTTTGGAACCCAGGTATAATTACGTAAATGTTATCAAAAGTTTCATAGAGTTGAGATTGAATACTCCAACAATATATTTAAAAGACATATATAAGGAGGGTAACATTCTTAAAAATACGGAGATACGTAAAACTGAGGAAAACCTTGTTGTAATCGAACGATGGTATCCACGTAGAAATACATGCGTTTTTGTGGGTAATCTTGGCAGCAAATCTATCACAACTGACCTATCAACAATGTTCTATGGTGGAACAGTTGTAGCCAGTACAAATAGCTCTTTAGTTGGCCAAGTTTTGTATTTTGATGGAGTTACATTTCCACCTTACTCAGCAATAATTTTAAAGTTAGAAAAATAAGGAATTTTTGTATCACTTTTTTTTTTTTCAAAATATTTTTAACAGATCTCCTCAAATTGTTATCAGTGCAATAGTTTACTTATAAAGTATAGCTTTAGGTTCAATTTTTATAAAATCCTATTTCCTTTCGTACAAATCTTATTATCTATATTCTATAGTATTAATAGTTGATCTGATATATTAGCTTTTTAATATTTTTTATTACTTTTTAATAACAAAGTTTTTTTTGTATAAATATAAATTTCACTGTATATTTGGTATCTACCCACTATATATTTTATATTTGCGATTTTCAGTATTATTTTGGTACTTATTAATTATTTATTCAGTATACGTTTATTATTACGAGTATGTAGCAGAACTGTAAAATTTTACATATGTAGTAGGTAGGTACCTAATTACCAAAGATTCTGAGAGGCTACATTTGTTATATTCAAATCGCGTGCGTTTTTTGCAACAATAAGTTCCTTTTAATTTTATTATAAATATATATAGTAATAAATTGTAATTTTAGTTACAAAAAAGAAGACGTATGAATATAGTTAAAAGCATAAGCAATTATGTAGTTTTAACGAAGAAGGTTGTTCTTAAAAGAAATAGTCTCGTATTACTATTATTATGGGTGCTTACGAATCTTACGATAAAGTGTAACGAATCTCCAGCCTTGTAGGTACATTTTTTATGTATTTAGTTTTTCATAGATTTTCTATTCTATTTTTAATATTTTGTTTTATATGTTACTTACTAATAAAGTACACATAAGTTATGAGACTGATGTTTTTATTATAATTGAATGTTTGAATATTCCTTAATATTGTGCCTATTTACGTACACGTTATTTAGGAATTTCTTCGCGAATCTTACTGACTTTGTGCTCCGAATTTATTCTACAGTTACAATTAAAAGTGTAGAATAATTATTGTAAAGAGGAATACATACTATGGAAAATTATAGATTTATTAATGGAAATAATTGTGGGATTTGGGGTGGACTTAAATTACGCCAAGGTACATTACAATTAAAAAAACTCAATAATATTCATGTAAGAAAATTTACTTTTATAATACATTTGTACACGTTAGAAAAATAGATGTACTTAGATACTGTTATGTACACGATTGTAATCCAAAAATAAATAGTTGTGAAAAATATTACAAATCTATAATTAACTAGGACTTAGTAATGACTTTAGATACTTACATATCAAATACCTACATTTACTGCAGAATAATATTAGCGTGAGTATTTCAAATGATATTTTGTGGTTTTAACAATATTTCACTATTTTATAGTGAACTGATATCGAGTGAATTGTTTCAATAAATAAGTTACTTTTGTACAATTTACATATATTATGTAAACTATTATACTGAGGGCTACACTGTGTTAGGGCTCACCAGACGTCAACAATGACGAATGGGGTAGCACATATTGTTTATTTATAAAGAATATTAGCCAAGCTGAACTTCCCTTATATTTTCTTCTCCCCTCTAAATAAGTGGAAAGCTTGCTTTAGAGAACGACAATGGTGCAACTGATGGGGAACCTGCGACTTTTTAGTTTTCAGTCCACACCTGTAACCGTTGGGCTATTGAGCCATAAACGGATTCAAATTCCTAGTTAGTTACCTATTTTTCAAAAATATCTCTCTGATAAATGATCCTAATGATATATTTGATTCGCCTGTTTCGATTCCATAATATACGATTAACGCTATTGCGTTAATCGTATATTATGCCCATAGGCCCATTTGTTTTTCTTCATATTCAATTTCGGTTTTCAGCGTCCTTTAAATTTCTGTTAAGCGAAATTGACCTCTCTCAGGTTAGACTTTAAGTTGGGAATACGTGAAATAGTCGAAACACTATAGGGTAGGTACTATTATACCTATGTATGTAAAACGTTATTTTATAAAAAATGTCACATAACACTAAAACTTTCATTAAAAGTAGGTAACTAACTACATAATATTGTATATGGTTATACTTTTGTAATATTCTGTTCGTCATGGTACATTAGCGACGTCTAGTGGTTATATCGAGTGCGATTACCCTCATTTTTTTAATTTATTTCATTACTTACAATGAATTAAATTGAATGAATTCGGTAAGTGATCTACTGTCATACCACAAAAAATTAAAAAGGCTTTAATTTATGGTGGTAGTTTTTTAAAAATTAAACAGATCTCCAATACATAGAGTGTTAAAATGTATATTGACATCCGTTTGTTTACACATTTTGTGGTAAGACATTAGAATTTATACTTTCGTTAACTAGATATGTACTACTTCTGAACTCAAAATCCTAGAGCTTAATGAAATGAAAACTCTTTTGTAAATTATATCTGATATGGTTAAGTATTATAGTAATAGTATTTCAAGTCCAAATTATTTCCCTTCTACTGAATAGTTGGGGAAATCTACAATTTATTAAATTATCAGTGGGTTTGTTACTATCTAATGTCAGTCTTTTATTTCGATTAAAATGGTGGATGAAAACGGTTTAATCATAGCACTGGAAGGATTCACAACAAGTCTTATTTTTAAATAATCTTAGATTTAAGATTTAAAGTGATGTCATGAGCTAGGTTGGCTCTTTTTGAGTTTCCCTACATTTGGATGCATAACATATGTATTAGATAGAGCTCTAGGAGTGTGAGTTTCAGAACCGGGCAATGCTGGAAGTTTATCAGTTGGATTTCGTATTAACATTTTTTTTTGATGCCCGGTCACTACACGCTTAGAATTTATGTCTTGTTTATTCTTAAGATCTATGTTATCGGTGGTGATTTGAGCGGACTTGGCACTTTTTTTGTCACTTTCACAGTCACTTCCTGTTTGTTTAACTAATTTTGTGGCACCAAAAGCTTTTGTTTGTTTTAATAACGATCGATCATTACACAATGCTGCTATAAGTGGCAAGTCCAAGTTTTTACTTTTTTCTCTGAGAGTTTTTATATCTAAATCACAATTAGAAGATTTTACTTTAATTGCACTGTTGTCACTATTAGACGAGCTGCAATTTGGTCCTTTTAACTCCTTTAAATAAGAAGGAATTTTTTTCTTGTGTTCATAAGGCGGCGGAGGTGGTGGGGGCATTCGCCTTGTTTTTATTCGTGGAGGATCCTTAATACTGATTATATTTTCTTGCGATTTCGTCCGAATAAAACTTGGTTCTGGTGTACATGATAAAATTGGAGTGCGTTCCAAATTGATAGAGTGGCTACTGACTGATGTTCTAGTTGTCATTGAGTACCAACTTGCTCTGGTGCCAGGTATTTGAATATAAGAGTCTGAAAGATTTTGTATTGATCCATACGTAGATGAAGCGGACAATGAGGTCGATAGGTATGGCGTACTTCTATACTGTAAACTGCTTTTGTGCAAATTTGAAATTCTCGATTCTGTTATTTTATGGTCAACATAATTTTGCTGTGATATAGATGGATCTTGAAGCGGATAGTAGACATAGTCAACATCGCTATATAACTGTTGATGAAACATGGGGTTGTGAGGAGGCGGCGGTGGAGGTAGGCGCGCCACGGGTGGTGGTGGCGGCAATCGGGGCCGACGAGGCGGTGGTGGCGGCGGAGGTAGTTTCATCATCGCAACCAGAACATTTGAATCTATGTGTGGTGCCATTTCTCTTGACGGTGAAAGATTATTACTCAAACCTTGTGCTAATTTAGATCTTCCAGCTCTACGGCTAGATGTTTGATGTCTTTTTGACTTCTGAAAGCGGTGTTCCAAAACCATTGGACTAGCAAATGTACGTTCACCAGAGGCATTAACTTCTCCAGCTTCTGCTTTTAATATATTAATCATTGGCTTTGATGTGACAACTCTTGCAGGAATCTCTTCTTTTTTCTCAATTTGTTTCGGAAAATTAGATATTGATGTGCCAGGATAAGCAGGCGGTGACTTAGACAGTACTGCAACATGAGATGAAAGCGTGAGATGCTTATATTCATATGGCGGTGGAGGTTTATTAGGAGATACAGGAATGATTTGTGCCTCATCATCTATATCCAGTATATTGGGAAGAGATAAATTCAGCCCTTTGCGACTATCAATTCTTGTTGGTGGAGTTGGAGGACGGTCAAAGAACAAATTGTTCGGATAATTATCGTCCGATGGAGCCGTGTCCTCATGACCGTGAAGGTAACTATCACCAGAAAATGGTAATGGTAATCTTACATAGTCTGACACAGAATCGAACGTGTCGCTCACTGATTGATTTTTAGGATAAACGCCTCTGCCTACTATTAAATCACTCAATTCACTTGCACTGAGCAAATTATGTTTATTATCCGTTGGATCACTTCCATCACCATGAAATGAAATAGTGCTAACGTTAGAGTTCGTCCGTTCTCGAAAAATATTTTCTTTGTCGTCGTGTTCGACATCACAAAATGTAGCTGTTCCATCAACGCAGTCAGTATTTGTTAGAGGTGATGTCAATCTTAAACTTTTAGGCGAATGTTTCGACCTCTCAGACTTGTTTTTCAGTATAGACGATACACTGTCAAAATCAGCTAAATCGTTTTCCTGTGATATTTCATAACTGGCATAGTGCGATCCACTATAATCTGTACGACTTTCTTCAGAATGAGCGTACAATTTTGAAGGAGCTGTTAATTCAGAACTGCCCATAGTGTAAACACCACTTGTTTCACTCGATGCTGCGGCTGTGACAGGTTGTCCTAGACCGTCATATAACGTTGATGCTGTGTCTTGAGTATATAATCCGTCTATTCCAACAGTACTGTTGTCACTTAGCATAGAATTTTGTGCAGTATGACTATATCCTAGTTCTAAACTGCTCGAATTTGAAACTCTACTTAGAGTGCTTAAACCGCCACGTTTTAATATAACAGTGCTACACGAAGAAGAACATTGTGATCCTGTACATTTCAATTTATTTGAAATTGGACTGTCTGTTAATTTTTCCGCCACAATGGTTGGCTCTGGTAAAGAACCGGTCTCATCTATTTGATTCTTAGAATTTTGTCCTACTTCTAATGAAGTTTCATATTTAGAAACGTTTTCATCGTCTTTGCTTTTCTTAATTCGTATTTTACATTTTTGTTGTTGGAGTGAAGATGATTTGTTTAATGATTGTACTTCTTTAGGAATATATCGCATCATGTAGGAGTTTGAGTAATCTAATAAATGAGCAAATGCTAAGCTCTCAGTAGAAGGTGCTGGGGGCGAGTCGATCATTATTTCCAATTCATCTTCGGACTGCACTCTGTCACTAACAATACCAGATGTTGTATTTGAGCTCGTGGAAGATATAAGAGAAATTCTTTGTTCTTTTTTATTTTGACAATATTGAAAAGTCAATGACTTTGAGTAACCGAAACAATTTTTACGTTCATCCTCTTCTTTTGAAAGTATTTCATTTAATTTTGATGAAATTTTCATAGAAAATTGATGTGTCTCTTTACACAAAGCAAATAAGTATTTACACTTTTCTTCACTCGACGAATATAGCGTAATTTTTCCCTCTTCTGTTCTTATTTCAAATTTTTTTCTATCAAAACTAAGTTTGCCTATGGAGCTCCATATGAAATTTGATATTGGACCATTGTCTGGTAGTATTTTAATACCTTTAGCTGTGACAAGAAGCCACATGCTACCTGGTTCTGTTTCTGTTTTAGACTGCTTTAGTCGATATCTGTGAGAGTTGATCGTGTCTGGTAAAAGACAAACCTCTCGAATAAATCTGATTTCTGCATCTGATTTTGTAAGACCGCGATGCTCACGATGACAAGCCCGTATAGCAGCCGATACCCAATCACCCGTAAGTGATGGCGGTACTAATTCTTCCACTTTAAAATATTCATGATCCTCATAAGCATCTTCATCACCATATTTAGCTTGTAATGCTAATCCGATTAGTAGTAGAAGTATTTCGGCGGGTAACGCATCCCTCGTGCGTATATTTTCAAGCAGTTGAAGGAAATACAAATGGCGCCCAATGTCATCATGTAATAGTAGTGGACTTTCTATGTAATATTGAATTACCAGATGAAGTTCCAACAGGGGTTTCCCGTTTGAGTCTAAGCCCTGAAACAGAGAAAAAGACAATTTTATATTTATGTCATAATAACCAATAAAAGTTCATAGTTGCTAAACTTAGTTTATGTTCAAAACTTACATGCGTATGTGAAGATCTCCAGCTCTTTGGCGCATATTTTGAAAGTTTACTTTCTAAATCAACGAATAAGTATTCGCCATCTGAAAAACAAAGAAAACTATTAAATAAAATGTTAATCTAAAAAAAACTTCATTTAACAAAATCCAAAATTATTTTATTCATATGAGTACTTCTTATGACAAGTAAAGGCTACTTTTAGACTACCACTGGTTCAGAAATCACATTCTGCTGAGAAGAAGCAGTAAAAACTGAGCAGTTGCTCTTTTCAAAACAAAGTATAGGTATGTTATTACTTATATTTTGCTGGTGATCTTGGTATTTTTCCAGGAGAGTGGTTTAAGATATTAAGTTTGTGTTTACGGGTGTGTAGTAATAGAATTTGAACGATTAAGTACTTACTTTGCATGACAGCTAAACCGAACAGTTCGGTATCGGTCATGCCTAGAAGTTGTGAGTGCGCGTGAGCCAAAGTCTTTAGTTCCTTGACCCTCGCCTTGGCTTCCACGACAAAGTGAAGTGGCTGTGGCTGGCCGGGCATGCGCAGGGCTAGGAGGCGTGCGCCCGCGCCCAGCGCACGCGTCTCCCCGCCCAGCGGCCCGCGAACCGAACACAGAGCGCGCATGTCGCATCTCGAGACGTCTATTGCTCGCTCTGTAACAAATAACAATGTTTCAAGTTATTTTTCTCAACCGACGGAAAAAAGGAGGTTATCAAGTTGTGGCTTATATTTTTAGGGTTCCGTACCCGAAGAGTAACTAACGGGACCCTATTACTAAGCCGTTTGTCTGTCCGTCCGCTCGTGCGCCCGTCCGTCTGTCTGTCAGCGGGCTACAGGTACATGTAGATACAGCTCATAGCCCGTAATAGGTAGAGATTTGAAATTTTCAGAGAATGTGTGTTTCTGGTGCCGCTATTACAACAAATAATAAAAATAATTTAAAAATTAAAGTGGGCTCCCCTATTAGAAACGTTTTTTTTTTTCGGCGTTTTTGCTACTTTATATGCGAGTCCGACTATTTTTATTTGACATAGGTACATAAAAATATACCACAGAATAACAAAACATAATAGCATACAAATAATAAAATCATGAATTAAAACCTAGCCAGTCTCTCAGCAGAATTTGCGTTTTGAACCGTTGCGCGTTGGTAGTCTTGGCGAAAAGAGTCACAGATTGGCCTACATTGGCACGTAGATATTTTGTTTTATTTAAAAAAAAAATATATATTATCCAAGCTGAAGTTGACTAATGTCCTCCTATCCCCAAATAAGCGTAAAGCTTGTGCTAGGAGTGGGTACGACAATAGTGCAACGGGTGGGATTCGAACCTGCGACCTTTCAGTTTTCAGCCCTACCTTTAACCGAGGCTTTTGTCAATGTTCAAACCATAAATGATTAGAACAAGCATCTACTCAAATTGCCTATAGACTGCCAAAAGATGATATCTACTTTAGTCAGGAATGTCGGGATCTGCACCATCTGTGCATTCCACTGTTTTTTTTTTTCTCCTTTTTCAATTGCTTTTTTGCTACCTGCAGCTTTCAAACCCCACATTGTATAGCGTCGATGGTTTATTTCGGAAATGTTTTGCTTCATTATTAATGAAACACAGTTCCTGATATTGTTTTGATTTGAATAGGAAGGAATCAATATTACTCTTATGCAAGGATGCATATATTTAGGGTTTCTGTAATAATTTGTGGCCGTTTCTAAAATTTACAATACTTACGCCATTATGATACAATGTCCTAAAGTGCACAGACTAAATGACGTGAAACTAGACTCGCATTTATCGTTAAATAATAATAAAAAAATCGGAAAAGATTTTTTATTTTTATATCACCTTATGAATGAGCTCCATTAGGTCAATAAATGACAATAACTTATAAACTATCAAGGTTATTAACTTGAAATAAACACAAAAATAATCGTTATTGACATGTGATTAAAATGAAATTAAAAAAAAATAGTCTCATCATTAAATCATTTATAAGTTTTTGCATTTGTTCAATTAAGTCAAGTCATTTTTCTTGGAAAAACGGTTTTACGATATTGTGTCGGTGTTGTAGACTGAGTAATTTTGTCTGCGACTTATGGTGAGATCTATAGAGCGTGCTCTGACTTAGCCCGGACTTAAGATAGAGTTAAGTCAGAGTAGGTACGCTCTATAGATCTCAACATGAGAGTGCGGTCTATAGATCTTAGGCGAAGAGGGCCTATTTCACGAACGCCAAGTAAACTTTAACCAACAATCCAGCAACTATCGAAAGTTAAAACGCACGCATAATAATAGTAGCTTGTATGAAACAGTGAACAGTGATGTCATAAATATTTAAAACACTGTATGTAGATTAATTGATAATTTAAAATAGTTATCACATTTAAACCTAACAGACATGTATTTTACTAATTTTGGAAGGACCTCTATTATTTATTTATTTACTAGTTGATGCCCACAACTTCGTACGCGTGTATTAAGATTTTGTAATTCCCGCGGGAACTCTTATTTTCCGGGATAAAAAGTAGCCTATGTGTTATTCCACACTGTAAACTATCTCTATGCCAAATTTCAGCCAAATCAGTTCAGTATTTTTTACGTGAAAGAGTAAAAAACATCGATCCATCCATTCATCCTTACAAACTTTCGCGTTTATAATATAATAAGTAGGATTAAGGAGGCACACAAAACAAGTTGAAACTAAAAAACTAAATACAAAATGTCAGTAGTTATATACAGCTTAAGAACCAAGTAACAAGTAACAACCCCTAGTATGTGTATAGAACATTGAGTAAAATTGACAAGTCAAGCTAAACATAGAAGTTATAACATAAAATTAGTAAATTTTAATGATGACATAAAATATTAGTGTGGTCCAGAGACAAATAACGTAGGTAATAAAATTAATAATAATTAATTATAATCGCCAAGAAATAATTTATTTTAAACAAACGCAACATCCCATAAAATAGGTACGTTATGCACCCAAGTATTTGTAATAATAGATGATAAACAAAATCTCGTCCAAACCAAACATCTTGTTCTGCAACATTTCTAGGCTAACGTAAATAGGTATCAGTTAACAACCTGTTTTATTATTTACTTAATATTCAGATTATTCAGCAAATATGGAACTAAACACTTGTATCACAGCATTTTAAAATCAATGAAACCGAAGGACCAAATTTTGCGGTACTCGTTCTTAAATACGTACGTATATTATTATAAAACGCTTCTTGGAATGTAGTGCCACGAGTTCGCTTCGAAAAAACTAGACGCGAATAAATTTCATCGCATCCGGTACCTCTGCGGTTCTTCAGCTCTTGATAGCCATAAGAACATGTTTTGTAGGGTTCCTTACTATAAACATTTTGAATAATTCTAGTGAGAGTATCATAGCAATCATCTTCGGCGCTAAAGAGATGCCTTAACCTCAGCCATCAGCTGATAGTTGCCCAAGACTTATCCTAGGCTTAACAGTCTACCTCAATGTAAACGAAGGCCAAGCACCCAACAATATCCCTTCCCTAGATTGCCTATACATATACGTAAATGTGATCAGAGAGGCTAAAACCTAGCCAATGAGTATAGTTCGTATTCGTAATATAAGATGCGGCTTTGACAGTTCTTAGTTAGCCAAACTTTCAATAGCCAATGAGATAACATAGTTACCTCTAACGATCATGTTGAATTTTTTTGTTGGGAGAGTTGAATGAAATTAGATTAGTAAGCAATGAGAGCTTCATGGATTTCGGCCTAATTTTCGGAGAGTCAAGTTCAATCCCAGGCACGACTTTTCGAAGTAAATATATCTGTTTTAAGGTTAAATATTACTTGCTTTAACGGTGAAGGAAAACATCGTAAGGAAACTGCACGTTTAGAATTCCAATAATGAAGAGAGTGAAGTCTACCAATATTCACTTAACCAGCCTGGTGGACTATGGCCTAAACATAATAACAACACAACAAAAATAACAATTTTAAGGGAGATCTGTGCCCAGTAATGGGCCGGGCGATGGGTTGAGATGAATGTATTAGTTGCATTGTCCCCTTTTCAGTTTTCAAAAGCTATGAATTCTAGAAAAAATACTCGCGGAACTAAATAACTTTTGATAGTTTAGAACAATCGTTAGTTATTTATTTTAATTTTAATGAGTCAAATTCAAAATTATTTGATAAAGGGCAAATTGTGACTCGTGTTATAAGTCAAGTCCGGCAGGACAATAGCATCATCATTTAAGGGCACAACAACATTGAAATCGTTTTGTTAAAAATATCTTGATTCACATCTCTACTTTATTTAAATTTCACTTAGTGCCCATATCTTTCTTGGTACGCGAAATCGAATCTATCTCACATTTTTTTTAAATCAGTTTAACTGTAGCTCCTTATGTGGTCTCCAGTACGGAATACGTAAAAAATCAGAGACATATTCTTAGTTTCTAAATTAAAGAAACCTACGATCAAGCATGGAAATTCGAGCTTAGTATGATTTTTGTATTTGGAAGGTACGGAATCCTCCATGCGTAAACCGGCCGCGCACGTGGCTGGTATTATTTTGTTTTAATAAATGCGCGATAGTTTGTGATGGCGGTCAGGCTCGCGGGGCGGGGAACCGGCCGGGTGCGGCGGCGGGAGGCGGGGTGGCGGGGCGCGGCGCGGCGGGCGGGGGCGCTACGTAAGCGCGGTAGCAGGCAGCAGCGGTCGGCGGACGGCGACGCGAGGAATGCGGACGACCTTCAGATGCCGAGCGCCCCTCCCCGTACGCCAGCCGCATCTTGCGTCCTCGCATACCTATGGACGTCGTTGCTTCCAATTTTCGACATCTCGCCACCACTTTTGACACTCGCACATTGTTATGTATGACGATTATGAATGGAATTTGGAGGAATCTTTTGAAGGAGTTTCAGAGGAACGTACCTTAATACTTTCCTATCCTTAGGTTATACTGGCTTTTATCCTAGTTAATGCATAGGTACTTAATACTTATATATTTACCTAATACTAATGTCATTAAAATTAACGGTAAGCAATGAGCATTTATAAGAACACAGAGTTAAACAAGGAACCTACTAGTTTCGGCCGGTCGTCCTATCAATACACGGCCATTTTATTCAGAAACTATTAAAGCAGGAGAGTTGCAAATTAACACAGTTAAAAAAAAGTGTTAAGTACTGCATCGTAAATTCAAATAAAAAGAAAACATTGCACCTCCAGAACAAGTAGTTAGAAAAAAGGAGCATAAAAATATACCTACTTAGTTGAATCGGTATATTAAAACCATTACAAGACAGTTCATGGAAAAAACTGCCGTTTACGAAATAATGACTGCCATTTGCCAATAAGACAGTTTGACTTGAGTTGGATGACCTCCTGCCCAATCACCATAGCTATATTTGGCGGAATTGATAACAGCTTTAACTTTTATTTGAAACATAGTAGGGTGATTTCGCCGGTTGGCGACCGATTAGCGGGATATTCAACTTTACGTCAATATTTAAGTATGTTGCACCCATAGCACATGTATTAAAGTTATATGACGGGGTCCTAAATATTGTCAAGTTATATTTAAAAGTAAAAAAATAAGAATTACAGTTGTGAAAACATTTTAAATTGAATAAATCTTAAAAACTATGTGAAATGCTAGTTGGCGACCACTTTTGCTAGTTGACGACTGCCCCCTTATCTAGTTGGCGACCTCTCGATTTGCTAGGGAAAACTAAATTTGATTAATTAAAAATAAAAAATATGAACGTGTTAATGTTTAAAAAATAATTATTATTCATGCTTTATTATTCATACATTTAATAAATTATTAAAACACATTTTTTCATGACATCAAAGGTACACTTTAATATTCAAGCTTAAGCTTAAATGAATCTTAGCAAGTGTAATACATTTTCCTACACAAGTACAAAATTAAAAATATCACTTTAAACAAAAATTACAAAAGTTTAGAATCAAATCATCAGATCATCAGATCTCGGGATGTTATACATTTTACATTTTTTTCTAATACCGTGTCCTCCTTCTCTTATATTTTTAAAGCACATTCCAGATCTCTTTGGGAATAAACTGGTGTTATTTTCTAATACGGTTTGTGGAGGGCATCTGTAATGAAAATTTTATATATTAAACACCTACATTATGCAAAAAACAGATAAGATTATAAGTAGTGATTGCAAATGGTCGTAAACCCACATATTAATTTGCTCATTTTTAGTTGGCGACCACTTGATACCCATACATTTTAAGATGTTTTATAATAATAATTTGGTGGTCGTAAACTAAAAGATACCCGGATAAAAATAAACAAATTAAATTGAAAGTGATTAAATTCCGAATTAGATTTGTAGTCTATAAAAAATAAAAATAAATGTTTTTCTTTCTAAATGTCTATTGGCGGCCAGGTGGTCGCCAACTGAAGTTATTGGATAATTCCAATTTCAGTTAGCGACCATTCATTTTTTTACCTGATTTTGTATATTACATGTAATAAATGTACAAATAACGTAAAACATATATATATCCACTTAATAGAACATTAAAAAATTTACTCAAATAAATACATCACGATCTACTTACCTCGAACGCTTCACTTACTCACTATTTTTTTCGTTGTTTTGGGAACGTGTACGCGCCGAAAGTATGAGCGGCGGATTGAACTAAGATTTGTTTGCTTTCGGGTAAACACAAAGCTGCCAACTATTGTAGGTAAAACTAATAGGTCTATCCCCCTCTTTACTTAAGTGAATTTCATTTGGAAAAGAAGAATAGAATTCTTATTATTTTCGTTTTAATGCCATAGGACCTGTTAGTGGTCGGCTAACTGACCCCGGTCGCGTAACCCCCGAAATCACCCTATAGATACTGAAACAATTCAGTAGTTACACAAATGAAGACTGCTGAATATCGATGGAAATACAGAACGGAATTCCTAACTCCAGTAGTTACCAAACAAACAAAAAACTACACATTGCCACTGCATCTTGCAGTACCGCCTTTTATTAACCCCTAGGGCCTGACTCAAACCTGCGGTGTTGAAGTCTGTATATCTGTGCCTTGTAGCTCTAAAACGAATTTTCATTCCACCATTTTTTTGTAACAAAAAAGGTACTATAGGTAAGTAGGTATAGTTCTGTAGCCTAAGCACGAACATTGTAACTTTCGAATAGTAAAGGTGAAGTTAACGTCAGCAAGAAATTTTGTATGAAAATGACAGGAGCGCTTCTGTCATTTTAATACAAAATTTCTTACTCGCTTCACCTTTACTATTCGAAAGTTAAAATGTTCGTGCTTAGGCTACTGATATAAGCAAAATCCTATCCTATTATCCTATTAATATTATAAATGCGAAAGTTTGTCACTCAATCACGTCGTAACGACTGAACCGATTTTGCACAGAGATAGATTATAATCTGGAATAGGACATAGGCTACTTTTTATCCCGGGAAATAAGAGAGTTCCCGCGGGAATAAAAGCCTTAATCTACGCGAACGAAGTCGCGGGTATTAGCTAGTAAATAATAAATTCTTCGTTCTTCGCTAAAGACGTAGATACGGCACGTGGTATTGAATTTGTGCCCGCTGAGACGTCAATGTGACGTCAGCGATAGAGCCTTCTCTTGATTATAAGGATTAAACGCATGCTTACAGCATGATTGTCATTTGTCACAATCAACGCAATATTTTACGTTTTGCACTTAAAAAACTGGCAGTAGGTTACTCTAGAAATGATGGCTACAGTATGACGAAGGCAATCATCTAGACTGGTCGACACTGTTTGTTATTGGCTATAATACATAATACATATAAATAAACCTAAAAATTCTTTTTACAAAACCGACTTCAAACGCCACTACATAGTACCTATATCAATTTGAAGAGTTCCCTCGATTTCTCCAGAATCCCATCATCAGATCCTGACCTGATGACAGTGGGATCACCTGGGAAATTTACTATTTCAAACAAAAATAGAATTTTTCAAAACGGTCCAGGCGTCTTCGAGTAATCGGGGAACAACATTAAAAAAAAAAGATTCCGACGAATTGAGAACCTCCTCCTTTTTTGGAAGTTGGTTAAAAATGCATTTTAGCAGCAAGAAAAAGAATAAAATAAATTCAACCTACCACACAATTAAGCAATATTTTTCACAATCGATCAGCAGCTTCACAAAATGAAGGTAGTTCTCATTTCGGTGCATGCCTAGTATAAAGAATTTTTTTATAAGAGTGTTTTTTTAAAAGAACATAATTATGTAGATATACTGGAACATACCTAGTCATTTTCGTTATTAAATTGGAACTGAACCAACTTTATAAAATAATTTATTTTACGAAAACCGGACATATCACCCTTAAATAATAATTAATTTCATAAGTATTCTTATTCTGCGACATTAAATTGTTCTTATTCGTGAATTAGATTTCAAGAATCATGTCGATCCGTAGCTCCAGCGTGATTGAAGGACAAACCAAGAAACAAACACACTTTCGAATCTACTTATAATATTAGTGAGGATATAACTTATTCAAAAGTTGACAACCGTTTCGTCACTGAACGGTTTTATTTCAATATCACGTGAATATCACATTATTATATGAAGTGCTTTTAAGCCGGTTTATTATTTATCCGTAAAGCTTCTTCAAAGAGTCCTCCGCATTTTAAACGCCTTACATCAGACCGCATTCCGGCGAAACTAGTCAGAAAAACCATACCAAGTCAAAACTAGTTTTGATAATTTATTAACTGATGCTGCTATTTCACATCGCAAGTGTAACACTTGTTGATATTTTCAACTCGGCGTTACTTGCTCGAACATTTTTTTTTGTCCAAGATAGTCCTTGACTGCGATTTCATCTGATGGTAAGTGACGATGCTGTCTAATTTGGAAGGGGTATGGTAGTCCGCAGTATACATTCAATCCGTAGGTCCCCTAATCGGTTTCTACACGCCATCGCGCCGGAACGCTAAATCGCTTGGTGACACGTCTCGTTTAGAAAATACTTTATAAGCCTCCCACCAGACCAGACCAGAGACAATTCAGAAATTATAAATTACCAAATTGCCCCCGCCGGGAATCGAACTCGAGACCACCCAGTTATAAAACAACTGCTCATCACTGCGCCGCCTGCGGGAGGTCGTCAATCAATACAGAATCACGAGGTTAACTTTTCACGTTCACATTAACTATATGTGTAAATCTGTTATTTAGTATGGTAATTAAGAGCCAGTAAACGTTTATCTCTCGCACATTCTAATATTTTCAATTATTGTAAAAATCTCAGTAAGGGTATACTTTTGACCTAAATGGTTCATTACTATACTTGACAAAGACTTGACAAGAAAATAAGGTACCTATATTAAAAGCTTTTATTTAACACTAGCTGATGCCCGCGACTTCGTCCGCGTGAATTTAGTTTTTAAAATCCCGCGGGAACTCTTTGATTTTCCGGGATAAAAAGTAGCCTATGTTTTAATCCAAGGTATAATCTATCTCCATTTTAAATTTCAGCCAAATCGGTCCAGTAGTTTTTGCGTGAAAGAGTAACAAACATACACACACACACACACACACATACAAACTTTCAGCTTTATAATATTAGTGTGAAATGAAATATTAGTGTGATGCAATGTATGTATGAATGCATGTAACTATGTTTGTTCGGGTGGAATCTTGCAACTCAATTTTGAAGCAGATATCTTCAACCGATTGAGCTGAAAGGAGGTAGGTTGATAAGGCCCAAAATCCGCCCCTCATACACTCGAAAAAAAAAGTTCCAGATTCCGACAAATTGTAAATGTATTTATATACTTGAAGATATAAACTTTATTTTAATATAAAGTTTAGGTGATAAAAAAAAATAGTAAGTTACAGAAAATATTACCCAAAAAGAGAGTGTTTCTTTTACTTTTCTTACATTTTCATACATTTTAGTCGTTTTTTAAGCTTTGATTTAATATTTTAGAATGAAGCGCTCCATGAACCAAAATAAATTAATACTCATATGAAAGCTTATAAAAAGGAGCATCATTATCAGTTACGTTTACCATGGTTCATGGAGCGCTTCATTCTAAAATATTAAATCAAAGCTTAAAAAACGACTAAAATGTATGAAAAAGCCGAAAACACTCTCTTTTTGGGTAATATTTTCTGTAACTTACTATTTTTTTTATCACCTAAACTTTATATTAAAATAAAGTTTATATCTTCAAGTATATAAATACATTTACAATTTGTCGAAATCTGGAACTTTTTTTTTCGAGTGTATGAGGGGCGGATTTTGTTGCCTTATCAACCCACCTCCTTTTGCATACACTTTTAGTCTGGATGACAATGCATGATTAGTTGTGTGACGTCACTCTAAATCCAATATGGCGGAACACCAAAGACGGTGGACTAGTTATTTTTAATGTACTCCTACAAGATGGGTATCAAATGAAAGGGCTTGCTGAGAATAACTCGAAAAATAAAGTGACGTCACTCTAAATCCAATATGGCGGACTTGTAAAGATGGTGGACTAAGTTTTTTATAAGAATCTGCAGAGTTCTACCCACGGACCAAGTGAGATCCGCGGTTCTTCTAATTAGTAATTGAAATTAATAGAAAACAAGTACCAAAAAGATCTTCTAGTTGGAAACAAACATATAATTAATTTGTGGTTGGAAACCTTTTAAACTGGAATGAACTTGGCACAAGTAGGTATATCATTTTTCTACAGTTTGCTGATGACAATATTATATAATGGGATATGTAATTAATGTTAGACTTTTAAAATCAAATTTTATATTAACTACCATTTAACTCCGCCCAACATTTTGAATGGAAATGGTCAAAACAGTTTGTACTGTTCCTACTCGCAATAACTAATTATGGCAGTTTTTCTGAGAATAGATTAAATACTAAACTACCAGTAGTTTATTTAGCTCTTTTCTTACGAGTGTTTTAAAAAGTTCGTGTGATACACCGTATCACGGTAACGCCCAAGGTAACACAAGGTTATTACAAAACCTCGCCTGCGGCTCGGCTTACAAAAGGTCAATTCGTTTGTATTAAACTACTTTCCGCGCTTTTTAAGGTTCCAGGGTAAAACTACAAGGAACTCTTATAGTTTCGTTAAATCCATCCGTCTATTCGTCTGTCCGCTGCATAACCAGAGTATTGGTACTATCACCTACATAGTATATTTTTATATAACAATATTATGTAGTTATATTTAACGTACCTACATACAGGCTGTAGTTACTTTAAAGTTTATTTACACACACTCGTTACTATCGGAAGAATGCGGTCGCGCTCGCAACCATTTAATGATTCATTTGCTTTATCAATAAGTCGACTACGCATATCTCGCTTTAACTCTATTAATATATGAATACTTATCGCGAAGTTATTAGTTTATTGGGTTTGTGCCTAATTAAGTAATTAATGTCGGTCAATTTCTAATTATGTTTGCGATGAACACATCAGTGTGTAGCAGTAATGCCACATGGTAATGCCTTGGATTCACGAACTGCCGGTTTCAATAAGTCTATTTTTAAACAAATTCAAAATCAAAAAATTAGAATACATAATTATTTTACCGATTGTCATTTTGACACCGCGCGGGGTCAAACTGAAAATATATATGATATTATAGCATAAAAGTAATGGTTTATATTCTCTTGGCATGAAAGCATAGACTTATATATTACATACATCAATACATAAAAGCAATATTATACATTATGTTATTTTATAATATACTTACATAATAGCATAAAGCATATATCATAATATTATATAAACAACAGTCAGCAATAAAAATACATATTATATGTATCAGTCAATTGAACATCGTTCTGGAGAAAGCAGCCATGTGGGGAAAAGTACAAATCGAGATATAAGCTTTTTTTCTATCGAAGGTTTGCACTTCGGTATTATTATTTTTTAGGAGATAGGTTCTTCCTTGAGCTAGACTTAAGCTAAGGAAAAGTTTTGAGAAAATCCACCCTCTAAGACGGTGAAATGGGGGTTGGGGGCTTGGGGTTTTTGAAGTCAGAGATATGAAAATCCGTATTTAGTTACTTAGTTTTAAATCACGAAAATCTGCATAAGCCATTTAAGTAAATTACCCCTTGAGAGTGGTAAAATAAGGGATGGAAGTTTGGGGAAAATTTTAATTACTTTGTTATTTTAACTTGAAATTTAGAAGATTGTATTAGGTTATTTCTAGGGCCACTAGCCATCAGCTAAGATTTTTTTTTGAGAAAATCCTCCGCTAAGGGAGTGAAATGGAGGTTGTAAGGTTATATGAAAGTCATAAGCTTTTTAAGTCGTACATGAAAATCATCATTTTGGTTAGTAGATTTTAGCAATAAAATTCTCCATAAGTTATTTTAGAAAATCAGTTCTTGAGGTGATAAATTACGGAAAATCGCGGAACATACGAGTATGAGGTACATATTTTCTAATACAATAGGGTTTGGGAAAATTTAAAAACTGGCTTGTTCATGGAAGTAATTATCTAGTAGGCTTGTCGATACGCCCTGCGCTACGCTCGACTATTTCACGAGACTGCTCGACAATATTTAAATTCTTGACTTCCTAGGTTAGATTAATCCAAGTACCTACCTACTCTACAGTTTTGTTAGTAAATTACAGAAATTAACTTTTCATCATACTTATTCAAAAAACTAATAATAAAAACGGCTTCAGAGGATAGCGGGAGCAAAATTTAATTTCTGGATCCATGGGAGTTTTCATTTCTCTCTTCTGATTGGTATTGAATTTCTCACTACGCTCAGGATTCTACTTTAGAATCCTTCACTTCGCTCTGAATTCAAAATAACGCCCCCGGGGAACACAAAATCTCTTTGGCCCCATATACCTAACACAAATAACTATTTGTGACAAGGATAAATTAAAAATTTTAAAAATCCCGACTGTAAACGTCAAATCAGTTGAACCTGTGGAAGTTTTTGAGGTCCCTAAAAAGCCCCTTAATAAGCTAGAAAAAAAAGATACCGACCGAATTGCGAACCTCCCCCTTTTTTGGAAGTCGGTTAAAAAGGGGTGGCGATATTAACTCTTTTTTTTCTCCACCATGGGGCTTCGATGATCATCTATCTAATATCTACTCATTGAGGCCAACCTAATGAACCCAACCAAACACGCCATACCTATCTGCCGTAAGTTGCTGAGTGATTGGGTAACCCGCGGACTACTTGATGCTGCAGCATCAGCTTTACAATGTCTTGGAAATACCAGGAAGATACAGTAAGTACCTACACCAAATTTCAATCGTTGACACATCTGTCAAGTAGGAAATGAGCTGATATCTTCAAACTCCTAAACAGATCTTTATAAATTATAGCTAAGAAACGCTACCATCTAGACTGCATCGTCACTTACCATCAGGTGAGATCGCAGGCAAGGGCTATCTTGTCGTCGAATAAACAATTAAAGCTACGAAACGTCTCGATCACGTCAGCTTTCAAACAGGAAAAAACCGCATCAAAATTCGGTGGGAGCTACGAGGGAACAAACAGACATGCAGATATACATGTTAAACTTATAACACCCCTTTTTTGTAATGTTTTATTCAGTTTTTTGGTAAATACCTGTAGGAGGTAGGTAGGTACTTAAAACTAAGGATCTTTAATTAATTTGACTCTAGTTTCCACTTGGAGCTATTCTATAATATGTACTCGTACAGTACCATACAGAGTAAGTACTTTACCATAAATTACACACTGATTTTATAGCTACTCACTGTAGGCAGGAATAATTTACGTTCACTCATTGTTAGTCCATGTTAGATTAGGTAGGTACGTCAGGTATGACATGCTACGAGTTACCACTATATGTATACCTATCGTATAGGTAGTAGGCCAACAGTTTTGCAATATGAAATGCTTATGCATACCATTCGGTATTTCGTTGTTTGATTGGAGTTAAGTATGCTGTGCGGTTGCAGAGTAGTGGCAATTGAGAACTGGCTAGCAGCGGTGGTAAGAACACTGCTCACCACTACTGCTGGTGAACAGTGGTGAGAAGTGGTGAGGAAGGGCGCGCGGGCACAGGGTCAGCGGCCGCAACGCGAAGTCGGCGCGGCCGCGGAATTCGAGCTATGTGTATGAAATGAAAGTGGCCGCATCGTGAAAGCGCGCGCTTCTGCGGCCGTGCAGGACGTCGTTGGCAAACACCTCACTCACCATCAATAAACAAATTCAAAGCGGCAGATCACAATGACATTACACTCCGTCGTAAACCGCATCCATTGGCACTGCACTTCACTGTACCTGCGCGCGATCTCTCGATCGTAGTTCTACACAGCGACGACGCGCATAATCAACGAGCGCGTAAGAACGACTGAGTCGCGGCGAGGGCGCGTGGGTCGGCGAGGCACGAAGGCACGCGCGGGGTGCGCCGCGGCTTGGCTCAGTGGAATGCGGCAAGATAGTGGCGACTGGCGAGTGGCGCGGGTACCGACCGAGGCCCGCTGTAGGCTGGCATCAGGCGTGGAGCCTCCGCGGGTACGGTCATGGTACGGTCGGGCGCGCCTCGTTCGTAGCGACGCGATGCGCGCGCGGAATGCGTCCGACCGATAAGGGCCTACACAGACGAGAAACGGTCCTTGCGTACTTTTGATACTGGACTCCCACAGGGCATGATATTGTGAACGGCAGCAGTCCAGCCCACACGACGCTCCTTGGGAAGTGTATCATCCGTGATAGCGCAGACGACCGTAGCTGTGCGTCTGATCCACGGCGAGTCAGTAGCATCCAAGGTGCGATGCGAGGTCGTCCAAACACAGCGAGTAATATGTCAAAACCTGTCCAATGTCTATTTTGTTGAGACTAGCGAGCTTTGCGCGGTGCCTAGTGATTTTCTTGTTCGGCTTCTGAGGACAATATTAAATTAATGAATGGCTTCGAATCTCAAAGTCCATACAGATTGACACGCGCCGTTGGGAGAACCGTGTGTGCGGTGCGTGGCTGTCCGTTGTCGTGGGCCGTGCGTGAAAATTCACAGAATCACGCACGGTGGAATTACCATTAGAAATGAAACGATTTGTTCTCCGCGGATAGAAAGTCCCTCATCTGCGCTGGCCCTTATAGCTACAAATACCTATTTAGCTAATCCACAAAATACAAATACCTAGTACAGGTACAGAAGATTTACTCCACAAAATTATTTAAATAAACTTTGCTGCCACACAATGAAGTGCAATTCAGGTCGCACAGCGCTAACTTATAGGTAAGTTAGGCGGTAGGCCTAGAACTTGTCTCTCTTTCATCGTGTAACTCTTATCCCTTCGAGCTATGATAGCCCATTGAGTTGGGCCTGACGTGACGGGCCGGTACGATGCCGGGTACTTTTAAATTTATACCTAAAATGCGGAATGCTCCTCTCTACATAGGCTTCATACTTTTATTATAACAGCAGGGATAGCCTAGTGGTTAGGACTGTGTATGATTCGGAACTTCGGAAGGCGCAGGTTCGGGCCCCTCTCTGGTTTTTCGGAGCAAAATACACATTTTTTTAAATTCGATGACAAGATAGTCCTTGACTGCAATCTCAAATCTCTCTATTTGAAGGGGTATGGTATGGCAATGTACTCATACCCCTAATCGGTTTCTACACGCCATCGTGCCGGAACCATGAACCGGCCAAAGCCTCCCACCAGACCAGCACTGGTAGCATGGGCGGGAGAAATTGTATCCCCGGGAAAAGGATAAAATGTTTATCCCCTCGCTTAGTCTTATCCACCCATCGAGCATGGGCACAGCGGTGGAAGAATATTGACAGTGGATAAAATGGGAGAAAATTTATCCCCGCAATTATTGCCATTATAAGAAAATCATGGAAGTAGGAGGTACAAATATCACAATACTTCAAAATTTATGTCAATTCGGTCTCAAAAAGTCATTATTTTTATCTATACTCGTGATTTTGACAGTTAATAGGTGATTCGTAGGTGGTTTTTGTCTGTGGTTTTTGTTTTCGTTTGACCCTTTCAAAAGTCAAAAAAGGACAAGTTTATCTCTTTCATTTGTTTCCATGTTCTAGCCGGGGGAAGTTGCTCCACTTGTAATGTCAAATAGGGATATACTTCTCCTTTCCCCTGTCGCCATCACGTCGCCATGCTCTAGCATAGGGAGAAAGCAATTGTATCCCCTGTCAGTGGATAAAATCGGGGGATAAAATGTTTATCTCCTGCCCATGCTGCCAGTGCAGGCCAGAGACAATTCAGAAATTATAAATTCCATCACTAATAAATACCTAACTAATTTAAAGTTAACAAAAACATTCAAAACGCAACACAACGGTATGTTGCTATCTGAGCCATCACAGATATTATACGTTGTGCCACAATCTGTGCTAAGTCTGACTTGAGCACGTAGAGAGAGAAGACATGGAGCCAGTGACGATTTCTTTCTCACTCACACTAAAAAGAGAGCAGAAATAAAGTTACTAATGTGATAAACAGAGACACAGCTACCCAATTTTTTGTCCCTCATCGTGTAACCAGTTTTTTTCAAGGTCGCCACAATTTTGTGCGAAACAAACTGACAGTTATAAGAAAAATTTAGTATCTATGTGTGTTGCCGGCTTTAGGTACCTATACAATGTCCCGATTTTCCCTATCCTACTAATATTATAAATGTGAAAGTTTGGATGTATGTATGGATGGATGTTTGTTACTCAATCACGCCACACTAAACTGATATGGTTAAAATTTGGCACGGAGATAGGTTTGTTTAGTAATGTCCTCTGACATACCGTAACGGCGGGTTACTTTGGCTACTTTTTAAATTTTTTTTTTTAAATTTTTGTTGAAACAAAATAAGGTCGTGATGGAAGAAATGAATATTTTGAGAAAAGAAAAGAAAGATGATGGATACTACATAATATATGTCAGCGATGATTAAAGTGTATTCAGTAAGATAGTGTCGGTTACTGTTCTGAATTATCCTGAAGTTTCGTTCGAATGTCCAACGACCAGTCGAGAACTGTTAGCGATCTTAAGAATTATTTTATTTGCAAAGTTCTTAATTTTTAAAGCCATTTTTAAATAGCTAGAGGCAGACTTTTTATGTTTTTTTTTAAATAATTATTAACTTAAACTATGAAGAGTTGCAGTTTTATACGACTGCCTGAAAAAAGGAATATACTGTTAATTTCATTCATGATGATTTTGATGACTAAATATACAATTTTTGTTGCTTTTAATTCAATAGCATTACTCGATTGAAGGAAAATTATAAACTGTTCTTTACAAATTATTTTGTGTAACATTCTTACTAGTAACTTGTGTAACGAAAAAAAATATTCCTTTGTGTTACATGCATCTTTTTTCAAAATGACTCACATATGCTAAATTTCTATTCGGCATTTCAATATTTTTTTTAAGGATCAAAAAATTATCTAGTGAATTGGTCCTATGAAACTACACTAAAAAACTTTAATATAAAAAAAATATTTTTAAAAATCCGACTTCAACCGCAATACGTGTACAAACTAAAATTATTTTATACTTTTAAGTGGTGGTTGAAGTCGGTTTTTTTAAAATACTTTTTTTAATATTATTATTCTTTATTGCACACAATATTAAGATATATGTAAAAAATAGAAGCTTACCCTAATAGGTATATCTCTCCCAGACAACCTTATATGTGTAGGTATGTTATTTAAAAAATAAAACAATTCAGCATCTGTTTTGTCGTTTTATTTAAAAATCCTGGGAAGAATTTTCCATCTAATTTGGGGTAACAGGGGAGTGCAGTTATTGTGGCAACATTAAACTCAAACTTGTCATGTGACGTCATCGTTACGTCATGTTATCTCTATTTCAGTCGCGGTTACACAGTACCTTCGTCTATTGCCTTCTCTGTCTACGCTTGAGCACAAACATATAAGATGGACTTGAGGTGCGGTGCGGGGAAGCGCGGAACGAGGTAGCGGCCATCTTGACGTGGATGGGTAGTACATAGGTACCTATATTCTAAGTCATAAGTACCTACCTCTTCCTTGCTCGGGTTTTGCGTCTGCGTTTATATGACAGTAGGGTGGCAGACCCAATTATGGGCACTTTAAGAGTTTATATCTTATTTCAAATATGTTTTTTAAGTATAAATTTAACCAAATTCTATAAATCACTGTGTTCATAAGGTTACTTGTTTAATAAAATATGTAATTAAAGAAGATATTGAAATTTTTTTGTTTAAATCAACTGGAATTTTAAATAAGATTGAAAAATCACTCAGTCTCCAATTATTCACACATTTGTTACCAGTTATGGGCACAAAATTATCCAATTATCAACACTCAGATTTTAATAGAGTTTAAGGGAAATATAACGCTAGGCTACCTACGGAAGTCTTTTAGAATATAGATTTTATTACGAAATAATATACGGAAATTCTTATAGTAACTGTAGGTGACTTAATTTTTTTATATTTATTATATTTAAAACGAAGCACCTTCACATATTTAATAAGAAAACGTAAACATAGTCTTTATCAAACGACAGACGTCCACAGCTGGACAAAGGTCTCTTATATGGACTTCTACAGGTCTCGGTCTTACGCTACCTGAATCCAGCGGCTCTCTGAGACTCGTTTGATGTCGTCGGTCCACCTAGCTTCCCGGTACGGGATCGCTACTCCAACACCATGGGATCCCATCGACCATCAGCTCTTCGAACTATATGCCTGCCCATTTCCACTTCAGTTTCGCTTAGCTATGTAAGTGACTTTGATTCTCTTACAGATATTCTCATTTCTGATATGATCTCGCAGGGATACTCCGAGCATAGCTCTCTCCATCATCCGCTGAATGATTTTTGTTTCGTGATAAATAACTGCCCATAGAACTTCTCAACCTCTCTCCATACCTCAGGTGGAAAAGAAACGTGACAGCCTTCGTCAGTTTTCAGCCGCGTCAGCTGGCTCTGTCCGACAGATAGATCTCTCACGGACACTTTGGAATGGAACTTCTGTTCCCCTAGATGGTATCTTTAATACACTTGGTATTCAAGGCCCGCAGGTCGCGAGTTCTTTTCTTAGAGATCTGCCTATTAACCTACCAGTAGGCATCCGCGTCTGCTGACGACTGAAGTCTCATCTCTTGTCTGTCTTCCATCAGTTTGAAAGTAAGGTCAGAGAAGTTCTTGGTCCTTTTCGTGTGATGGGTCTTAAAGAATTTAGACTCCAGAGTATGGACAGTTTACACACACTTGCTAAGATCGTCTACAGACTCCCAGTCTGCTAGGGAATCGAATCGCTTCGGAGTGTTAATAAACAGGAAAATCTCCAAATTTTGTAACCAAATACTGACACCCCTTGTTTTGCAATGAAATAACGGGAAAGTTTCATTTACTTTTTGAATTAGTAACTAATAATACTTACAAAATCAATTGAAAACAATTATATTATTAAAACTCAAATAAAACCACAGTTAAATCATTATTAAGTAAGTACTGACCCTTAACGTTGATGAGTCAAAATGGCCGAAAAACTTCGGGAACTCCAGAACGATATCTTTCAACTACGATACTGACGTCATTTTAAAACTTTCCAGATTAGAAAGGTTTCGATTGTGAAAAATATGAATTCCCCTAAATATTTTTTAATCTGAAAATTTAAAAACCACAATCAGAAACTTATATTTTAATCTTTTTTGCCAAAGTGCGAATAAACTGGTGCAGTGCTAGCTATTGGGTTGGTCACCCTACCTTCGTCTATGATCCATAGTACCCTAGTACCTACCTAATCTGTGATATGACAGTTCAACTTCAAAGATGACGTTGACGTAAAAATTGTAAAAATGGAGCAAACCGTCAAAGAAAAAAAAAAGTTGATTTCATCGATTTCATCACGATTTCATTTTCCTATTAGATGTGACTAAAGATTTGTTGACAAAAGAAATAAAAAGTGAATAGCTTTTATTATTGGTGTTATTAATAATGAATCGATCATGTTAAAACGAACAAAATCCATGAGTTACGAGAAAATAATTAAAGAAAAATAATCATTACTCCTTGAAGAAATAATTTTCGAGATGATATTTTCGAAGGCAGCGATATCCTTAGTTTGTGTTCTATTGCTTTTGTCTGTATTCATGGCAAATTTATTAAATATAATTGCTACAGATCATAACTTTTATGCTGAGAATATAAGCCAAGGAGAGAATTTCACTAAATATTTAGGAGAAAAGTATGGAAAACTTACAGATAGTGCTGATAATCTAATATGGTTTTTGCAAGTAAGTACAAACAAAAGAATCCGGTAGTTTATTAAAATAAATGGTTACATAACACTCTTATACAATATACACATGCTATGTACCTGCATTGCTACCTACTTTAGAGTTAGAATTAGAATTAGAAATATTTTTTATTCAAATAAACTTTTACAAGTGCTTTTGAATCGTCAATGAATCTACCACAGGTTCGGAATGCCCTTCCTGAAGAGAAGAGCCAGCAATAAACTTGGTGGTTGCTCTTTTCAAAAAAAAAATTTTTTTACAATAGGTAACAAAACTGCTATGTACAGTGTTTCCACAATGAAGTTTCAAAAATGCAAAACAATCCAATATATGTTAAGACAGGCAGGCAAAAGCAGACCCATTCCCGTTGGTGGCACCCGTTCACGAGCATGACACATGATCCAGCCATTGCTTCGCTCAACCATATTTGAGGGAACGTAACAACCAGCACCACACGATACCACCACAGAAATTTTAAAGAGAGCATGACATACTTAGGCTACCCATGTTAAGGCATCAAATTGAATACTAATATTTTCAGTTAATCAGGATTTTAATGATTCTCAATTATGTGAATATTGTTAGCATAATGATGTTGAACTGATTAAGTCTCAGTGCAAATGGGTAAGGCTTCCAAATGGCTATATAATTTTTCAGTCAGCTTGCAATCCTATACTAAGATGGCCTACACCCTCAAATAAGATGGGCTATACTGCCTATACTCTACTGGCAAGTGGCAACTACTAGTTTACTTGGGTTTGATCAGAGAGAGTTGGTTTGTGTGTCTGGTAGTTTGCTTATGGCAAAAATCACTCTAATATTATAAAGGCGAAAGTTTGTATGTATGTTTGTTACTCCTTCATGCCACAATGAATGAACCGATTTGGCTGAAATTTAGAATAGAGATAGCTTATGAGCTTACTTACTTTTATTGAGTAATTTACAACAAAGGTATAGCTAAGGTTTATATCTTATCTTTCCATTGTGTTTGACATCTTATTTTCATTAAATTTTGATATTTGTATTTTATCATAAGTTTTCTGATTATGTATGGTATTAGCAATGAGATTTAGATTTTTATCAACCAACTCGTCAACACGGTAGAAGTTGGTATTGTATAAAAATTTGTTTTTTTTTTCTATTTGTTTAGATTTCTGACATTCACATCAGTATATTTAGAGACCCAGGAAGAATATCCCAGTTTCAACAGTTCTGTGATAGCACTGTAAAAAAAATCAAGCCACTCATTGTATTAGCAACTGGAGACCTCACAGATGCAAAGGCCAAGGATAATCTGGGAAGCTCTCAAGTGAAAACAGAATGGGTCTATTATTACAATATTATTAAGGAGTCTGGGGTCACTGAGCACACAACATGGCTAGATATAAGGGGAAATCATGGTATGTGAAAATCTTAACTTATATTATAAATGCGAAAGTGGGTTTGTTTGTTGGTTTGTCCTTCAATCACGCTGCAACAGAGCTACGGAGCTCAAGCTCTTTAATCAATTAATAAAGTTTCAAAGAATAATATCATAGATGTATTGTTGTAGCTAGTGACAAATGCCTTAACTATTATTTATTAAATGACAAAAAAAAAAATATTCACTAACAACCTTGTCTTGTAGCTGGTCTTTATTGTGCTATTGCCTTGCATATTCAGCACTCTTTGTTTCTCTTTTCAGATAACTTTAATATTCGAACCTTAAATTCTCAAGAAAATTATTTTAGAAACTTTTCAGTACAAGGAGGTACTCATTCGAAATCATATGTTCATATCGTAGAACATAATGGCATTAGAATAGCATTTTTGGGTATAGACGCATGCCCAGAACCTGGATTAAGAAGGCCTTTCAACTTTATTGGTATATTGGATGTACAAGAGCAGCAAAGTCTACAAAGACTGAGAATTGAGGCAGAGAGCAAGGCAGACCACATTGTTTGGTTTGGACACTATCCAACATCATGTATATTGTCATTAGAACAAGACCTGGAAAAGCTGGACGTGCGGCAACTTATGGGTAATACCAAAGGATCGCAGGCTTATGTTTGTGGTCATCTGCATTCCATGGGAGGAATGGTCCCACGAATGTACACCAAGCATAAAAAAGGTTACTTAGAACTCGAATTGGGCGACTGGAAAGATAATAGAATGTACCGGCTGGCTGCAATTGACCATGGATTATTTTCGTTTGTTGATCAAAAGCACAACGTTTGGCCTCTCGTCCTAGTGACGAATCCGAAACACGCTCGATACACATTGCCCGGTCGAGAACCGCTACAGCTAATACCTGAATCAACTCACATCAGAATATTGGTGTTTAGCGATGTAAATGTGGAATCTGTGAAAATATCTTTTGACAACATTAGTTGGATGAAATGTAAAGAAGCTAATGGGCCACTATATGTATGCCTGTGGCTGCCACACTTATTCAAAAGTGGAGTGCATAAATTATATGTTTCAGCAATTGATGAATTAGGAAAGGAAACCTTTTTGGAGCATCTATTTTCATTGGATGGAACTGTGGTTCCATTTGAAGTTACACCCAGGATTCTACTTATGGTAGATGCTGGTACAATGGTAAGTTCAACCTGTTGAAATAGTAACAAAAGGAGGATGGGTAAGAGTGTACCCAGACACAAAGTTAATTGTATTATTATTGAATTATTATTTGTTGCTATTATAGAGTAGTTTTATAAATCCTAAGACAGCATGTCTGAATTCACTTGGAGAAAAATTCAACGTTTAGATTAATAGTTTACACAAATAAATGAATTAATTGTTAGGAAAAATCAGTTCTTCTAATGAACCTATCTTTTTTTCTCCAAGTGAATTCAGCCATACTGTCTTAGGGTTAATTAAACTACTCCATTAGGGCAACAAAAGCCAACATAATTCATAAATTTCATAATGCTACAGTATTGGGTACAGGGCTCATACAAAATTATCCATTATGCTTTATCAATAATATGTTTTTCAGATTCTAACAAAATGTTTTTAGTTTCAGGCACTATTTGGAACTCTATTAATGATAAATGTTTTGCCATTAGTAATATTGAGGTTACAAAAGAGGCCACCGAAATATAGAAGAAAATGTGGTCGACAAATACTACGCCGAGTATGGCTGTTGAGCAAAATCGATCGGATATTCTACCCAATCGTACTCTATGCTATTTACTTACCCCTGGGGCCATGGGCCATTGGAGAACTTATCGATGGATATATAGGATGCATATTTGCTTGGGGCATATTGATTAAGGGTTCTTTTCTACCAGAACCACTTACATATATGTATGGCAGTGTGCAGTTAATGTTTGTACAGATACCACTAATATTCGTTCTGGCCCATTGTCTGGAGACAAGACTTATTGGACACAATTTAAGATACTACCAACGTTTTTTAAAAAATTTGCCATTCATATTTCTTTTCTCAATACAGTCATTATTAGCGTACTTTTTCTGGCTGGAATATGGCACAATATCATTTTTGTTCGGCCCGTTAAGAACTTGGAGCGTGGCTTTGAGTATATTACTGTGGTACAAAACTTTGACATTGCCACCTGAACTTTGCAGGTCAGTAACAGTTTTATTCTTTTTTTTTCGAATACTTGCTTTTAATTCAAAGAAATATTACCGAAGTATTGAATAGTAAATATTGTGTAAAATGATTGGAATTAAAGAATTATCATAAATATAAATAAATATACAGGGTGTCCCGTAATTCAACGTCAAGCCGAAGACTGGAGGTAGGTGTATTTATGACTACCCAGAAAAAATATAATTAAAAAATTTAGGTCTCTGTTTTTTTGTGATCTGAGCAATTTTTTGAAAAATGTCGAAAATTACCTTTCTGTTCACCATTTTAGGTACTATGATTACAAATTTGCTAAATTTTGTGTGTAGATTTTTGAAAAGGTACCTTAAATAACTCTGTTTTTGACCACAATCGCAAAAAATAACAATATTTCTACAGTTCGCACAAAAAAAAATCTACCTCCAGTCTTCGGCTTGACGTTGAATTACGGGACACCCTGTATAAGAAAGTGAATGAATTAGATTGCACTAATACCTACTAAGATAGATTTCCTTTGTATGAAATATAAATATTATAAATGCGACAGTGTGTTTGTTTGTTAGTTTGTCCTCCAATCACGCTGCAACAGAGCGACGGATCTAGTATAGTTGGGGACTTGGAGAGTGACATAGGCTTCTTTTTATCCCGGAAAATTAAAGAGTTCGAATTAAGAGAGAGTAGAGACTACACGATCTTATAGCTTTTGTATAATTTAGTTCATATTTAAAAAAGATATGACGTGTTTATAAATAACTTTGTGTCTATATGCCTTTTATAATGTACTTTTGTAATATTTTCAGGTACTTGATCAGGTTGAATGAAACACCATCTTAAATACGTGAGGTGAGATGTATAATATATATCCTGAGTAATTGAAGGTATTTTTATATCGCATTTCTACAAATACAGTATGTAACATAATATATCACGAAGCTGTACATATTAGTCATTATTTAAGATTATGACAACGCGAGTATTTTTTGCACCAAAGACTTTTCTGAATAGGAAAAAGCCATTCCAAATTTGCTCGTTGTAAGCTTGAATACAATAATATATTATTGTAGATATACATCATATATTTTTATTATTATTTGCGATCAATAATAATAGGAATGCCTATTAATGATTGTATAGTTGACAATTAATTAATATTGTTTTGATTGTGTTTGTTTGTATTTTATGTATTGATGTAATTTATTATGAAATTGACCCATTAATGCTGAAACTATAGGCTATAGTTTTATTTTTTAGACATTATTTAAATTAATTCAAATATATATTATAGGTAATATAATATAATGTAATGAAATGAAAGTCCAGTAAAGTCCCAGTTTATTTATCTACAATTTCGGTATCATAATTGTTATAATAGGGACATTTTTTTGTGAGTTATGTTAATCGTGAATGTAATATAAGTTTTAGAACAATTTGAACATTATAACAAAAAAAAATCAATAAAGAAAATTAAGTCCTTTCGGACTGGTATAGTAATTATAAATTTGTCGTGAAGCAACTTTACAAAATTAATTTTATTATTATTTAGACTTAAACAGAGTTTTAAGAGATTTTCTGTGATAATACATATTTATTTAATCTGTGAAGAGTGATCCGTTCAGTCTTATAGACGTTTTATTTAAGTATATTTTTTATGTGTTTAAAATCTGTTAAAATGTTATTTTAAGGATCTCTGGTGCTTGCAGAAAACGTTATGGGCTTTTTATTTAAAATAGCATTCATATACTCCATTATCAGAGTGTTTAAATTTGGTAGATATTGTGCGTTCATCTTTTATTTAACTGGAATTAATGTAACACAACACTATGACTTATTTTTCTTTAGGTGTATCTTCTAATCCGATCAAAATTTTGAAAATCTCTTGAAAAAAGAATATAGACTGCACTCTCACTCATCTCAGACTCAAGACGAGACAGATTTATGTCAGAGCATATTTCCACTGTTCCGTAGAACAAAGTCTCATCCGCTAAATTCATAATTTGAGATTTAAGCCTTAGAAATTTTAGTTTTAAGGCTCAAATTTCAAGTTGTGAATTTAGCAGATGTGACTTTGTTCTACGGAATAGTCGATTTGTGTTTCTCAGATTAATGCTCAGATCTATAGAGCCTGCTCTGACTCAGCTCAGACATAAGATAGACTTAAAACGAGACACAAATACGCTCTGGCATAAATCTGTCTCGTTTTAATTCTGTCTTGAGTTTGAGCTGAGTGAGAGTGCAGTCTATACAGGGTGTCCCACGGCTATGCCACATGGAGGGGAAGTACCTTAAATATTGTAGATGGAACATTTTACTGAAAGAAGACTTCATTTTGATTTAAGGCTTGCTGGTCCCGGAACTTTAGGTATTTAGCGGGCTATGTCGCCGCGCGCCGCGCCGCTCCGAAATCCTCGTGTACGTATTAAATACGCGCTGGGCTGACATGGAGCGAAAGCGCAGTGAACCCGTACGGGCGCTCCTGGTCACAATATATGAAGCTACAGTAGGTACAACTTGACAGATATTGTTTAAAATTTTAATAGACCAAATTATACGTATGTAGTATGTACCTACTTACTACTCGGCAAATTTAATTTTTCAAGGCATTGAAATTTTACACTTGTAAATTACTGACGTTGTTCTTGTAAAAATTATATAGTGTAAGCATCTGAAATTCTAACTTTGAGGGCTTTAGAAAGGAAGGAGTAGGAAGGTTTTATTATCAGGTGTGTCCTGAATTTCCAAATAAGCCCTGTTTAGAGATGGGTAAATCAGTAATCACCCAGATTAAGCCCACGAATGGGTTTTAACCCGGGTGATTACCCGTCTTGAACGTCATGAAACGGACTTTATAAGGTATGTTTCTTTTTTTAAAAAAGAATATTAGCCAAGCTGATGTGGACTAATATCCTCCTGTCCTCTCCAAATAAGCGGAAAGCTTGTTCTAGGTGTGGGTACAACAATGGCGCAACGGGTGGGGTTTGCACCTGCAACCTTTCAGTTTTCAGTCCGCACCTTTAACCGTTGGGCTATTGAAGCTTATATTTATAGTGTATTCTATTATGAATGAAAATGAATCTTGTAAATTTGGATTTTTACAATAATTAATATACATAGAGCTACTCGTGCTGACTCACTGACTGACTCACTGACTGACTGAATCATTGAGCACCTCTCATCAAAATTTCTCTCAAAATTTTTTTTCAGTCATGGTTTCGTATAGAGGACAAAAATTCATTCGGAGCAAAAACATGAAGAGAGCTGATGATTGAGGATTTTGGAGATGGGTGAGGAGCACGGCCAGGACATTGAAGATAGGTAGGGGTTGTTCAAACAAAAGTCACTCAAAACCTCATCCAACTGGCAGAGAGCTGAAAAAAAACTCCAAAATGGCAGATTCAAGATGGCGGCCATACAAATTTCGTCAGTCTCTATCTTGCGGACTTTTAAAGATGGAAGAGTGGTTTCGTGGAAAAAGATGATCAGGACCCGAAGGTCTACTTGATAAATAGAAAAAAATTCAAGATGGCGGGTTTTTTTTTATTTCATACAAAATATGTGCAAGACTTTCATACGGTTCCTTTTCCAAATTTATGATGGTTTCATATAGAGGATATAAATTCATTTGGAGGAAAAATATGGAGAAAGCTGACAATTGAGGATTTCGGAGATGGGTGCGGAGCACCAGGGTATCGAAGATAGGTGGGGGGTTTTCAAACAAAAGTCACACAAAACCTAATCCAACTGGCAGCGAGCTGAAAAAAACTCCAAGATGGCGGCCATACAAATTTCGTTGGTGTCTATCTCAGAGAGTATAAAACATGGAACAGTGGTTTTCTGGCAAAAGATGATCAGGATTGAAGACCCGAAGGTCTACTTGATGAACTGAAAAAAAAGCAAGATGGCGGAATTTATTTTTCCATACAAAATATATGGCGAATAGGGAACTATGAAAGACTTTGATACGGTTCCTTTTCAAAATTTCTGATGGTTTGGGGAAAATATATGAAAAGAGCTGATGATTGAGGATTTCGGAAATGGGTGAGGAGCACGGCCAGGGTATCGAAGATAGGTGGGGGGTGTTCAACCAAATGTCACTCGAAACCTCATCCAATTGGCAAGGAGCCGAAAAAAAACTCCAAAAGGGCGGATTCAAGATGGCGGCCATACAAATTTCGTCGGTGTCTATCTCGGAGACTATAAGAGATGGAAGAGTGGTTTCTTGGAAAAAGATGATCAAGACCCGAAGATCTACTTGATGAATAGAAAAAAAATTCAAGATGGCGGAATAAAATTTTTTCCATACAAAATATATGCAAGACTTTATACGGTTCCTTTTCAAAATTTCTGATGGTTTCGTATAGAAGACAAAAATTCATTTGGAGGAAAAATATGGAGATAGCTGATGGTTGAGGATTACGGAGACGGGTGAGGAGCACGTCCAGGATATCGAAGATAGGTGGGGAGTGTTCAAACAAAAGTCACTCGAAACCTCATCCAATTGGCAGGGAGTCGAAAAAAAATCCAAAATGGCGGATTCAAGATAGCGGCCATACAAAGTTCGTCGGTTTCTATTTCGGAGACTATAAAAGATGAAAGAGTGTTTTTTTGGAAAAAGATGATCAGGACCCAAAGGCCTACTTGATGAATAGAAAAAAATTCAAGATGGCGGAATTTATTTTTTTCATACAAAATATATGCAAGACTTTGATATGGTTCCTTTTTGAAATTTCTGATGGTTTCGTAGAGAGGACAAAAATTTATTTGGAGAAAAAATATGGAGAGAGCTGATAATTGAGGATTTCGGAGACGGGTGAGGAGCACGGCTAGGATAACCAAGATAGGTGGGGGGGCTGTTCAAACAAAAGTCACTCAAAACCTCATCCAATTGGCAGAGAGCCGAAAAAAAAATTCAAAATGGCGGATTCAAGATGGCGCCGATACAAATTTCGTCGATGTCTATCTCGGAGACTATGAAAGATGGAAGAGTGGTTTCTTGGGAAAAGATAATCAGGACCCGATGGTCCACGTGATGAATAGAAAAAAATTCAAGATGGCGGATTTTTTTTTCATATAAAATGTATGCAAGACTTTATACGGTTCCTTTTCAAAATTTCTGATGGTTTTGTATAGAGGACAAAAATTCATTTGGATGAAAAATATAGAGGGAGCTGATGATTGAGGATTTCGGAAACGTATGAGGAGCACGGTCAGGGTATTGAAGATAGGTTGAGGGTGCCCAAACAAAAATCACTCGAAACCTCATCCAATTGGCAATGCTGAAAAAAAAAACACCAAAATGGCGGATTCAAGGTGGCGGTCATACAAATTTCGTCGGTGTATATCTCAGAGACTATGAAAGATGGAAGAGTAATTTCTTGGACAAAGATGATCGAGACCCGAAGGTCTACTTGGTGGACAGAAAAACCGCGGTTCGCTTTAGCGAGCCGCGCACCCACGCGCTCTACTAGTTTTCTATATAGGTAATATTAAAAAGAGAGAAAATACACTAACTATTGATTCTTGATAGCAGGCTGTAAATATTTTTTTATTAAAATAAGTATCGATAGCGTCACATCTCTATTCTCTATAAATGACCGCGGTACATTTCGCAAACCAATCATAGCACTCGAGTACTCCAGTACTCCCCGCCGGTCCCAATTTTTTTCAGAATGCGTTTTCATAGAAAATAAAGCGGGTGCGAGGTCTAGAGTTAGTTGGTCTGAGTTCTAGGCAAACGTTACTCTTTACGGCGTATCACCACTTTCCATCAGGTGTGCTAGTGATCAAGCCTATAATGACCCCCCTCCCCCTCCCAGCTATCTTCGGTATCCCCGTGCTCTAGGTATTGCCGTGCTCCTCACTCATCTCCGAAATCTTAAACCATCAGCTGTCTCCATATTTTTCCTCCGAATGAATTTTTGCCCTGTATACGAAATCATCAGAAATTTAAAAAAGGAACCCTATCAAAGTTTTGCATATATTTTGTATGAGGTTTCGAGTGGCTTTTGTTTGAACACCCCCCACCTATCTTCAATACCCTGGCCGTGCTCCTCACCTGTCTCCGAAATTCTCAATCATCAGCTCTCTACATATTTTTCATACGAATAAATTTATGTGCTCTATAGAAACCATCAGAAATAAAAAGGAACTGTATCAAAGTTTTGCATATATTTTGTATAGAAAAATTAATTCCGCCATCTTGAATTTTTTTTCTATTCATGAAGTAGACATTCGGGTCTTCAATCCTGATCATCTTTTGCCAGAAAACCACTCTTTCATCTCTTATACTCTCTGAGATAGACACCGTCAGAATTTGTATGGCCGCCATCTTAAATCCGCCATCTTCGAGTTTTTTTCAGCTCACTGCAAATTGGATGAGGTTTCGAGTGGCTTTTGTTTGAACATCGCCCACTTATCTTCAATACCCTGGCCGTGCTCCTCACCTGTCTCCGAAATCCTCAATCATCGGCTCTCTACATATTTTTCCTACGAATGAATTTATGTGCTCTATAGAAACCATCAGATATAAAAAGGAACAGTATCAAAGTTTTGCATATATTTTGTATGGAATAATAAATTCTGCCATTTTCAATTTCTTTTCTATTCATCAAGTAGACTTTCGGGTCTTCAATCCTGATCATCTTTTGCCAGAAAACCACTCTTTCATCTTTTATACTCTCTGAGATAGACACCGTCAGAATTTGTATGGCCGCCATCTTAAATCCGCCATCTTCGAGTTTTTTTCAGCTCACTGCAAATTGGATGAGGTTTCGAGTGGCTTTTGTTTGAACATCGCCCACTTATCTTCAATACCCTGGCCGTGCTCCTCACCTGTCTCCGAAATCCTCAATCATCAGCTCTCTACATATTTTTCCTACGAATGAATTTATGTGCTCTATAGAAACCATCAGAAATAAAAAGGAACCGTATCAAAGTTTTGCATATATTTTGTATGGAACAATCAATTCCGCCATCTTGAATTTTTTTTCTATTCATCAAGTAGACGTTCGGGTCCTCAATCCTGATCATCTTTTGCCAGAAAACCACACTTCCGTCTTTTATACTCTCTGAGATAGACACCGACGAAATTTGTATGGCCGCCATCTTGAATCTTGGAGTTTTTTTTTAGCTCGCTGCCGGTTGGATGAGGTTGCAAGTGGCTTTTGTTTGAACATCGCCCACCTATCTTCAATACCCTGGCCGTGCTCCTCACCTGTCTCCGAAATCCTCAATCATCAGCTCTTTACATATTTTTCCTACGAATGAATTTATGTGCTCTATAGAAAACATCAGAAATAAAAAGGAACCGTATCAAAGTTTTGCATATATTTTGTATGGAAAAATCAATTCCGCCATCTTGAATTTTTTTTCTATTCATCAAGTAGACGTTCGGATCCTCAATCCTGATAATCTTTTGCCAGAAAACCACACTTCCATTTTTTATACTCTCTAAGATAGACACCGACGAAATGTGTATGCCCGCCATCTTGAATCCGCCATCTTGGAGTTTTTTTAGCTCGCTGCCAGTTGGATGAGGTTTCAAGTGACCTTTATTTGAACACTCCCAACCTATCGCCTCACTGTATGTATTTACACTGTGTTCACACTGATACCTACATCTGGAATAATTATTCTTCTTCAACAAAATTTATTCACGCCTTTTGTAAAAATTCTAATCCTAGGTAAGCACAGTAATATTATAAAGGCGAAAGTTTGTATATGTGTGTGTGTGTGTATCTTTATTCCTCTTTCCCGTAAAAAGGAAGGTTTTGGTTGAAAATTGGAGTGGAGATAGATTGCCTGGAACGTATACTTTTTATCCCGGAAAATGATAGAGTTCCCACGGGATTTTTCCAAAACCACACGGACGAAGTCGCGGGCATCATCTTATCTATACTTAATATTATAAAGCTGAAGAGTTTGTTTGTTTGAACGCGCTAATCTCAGGAATTACTGGTTCGAATTGAAAAATTATTTTTGTGTTCGATAGTCCATTTATCGAGGAAGGCTTTAGGCTATATAACATCACGGTGTGACTAATAGGAGCGAAGCATCAGTGAAAAATGTTGCAAAAACAGGGAAAATTATCCATATTTGAGGGCTTCCGTTGCGTGCGCTGCGTAAACGGTTCAAGTTACTCAAAAAATAACTAAATATTTTCGGAGATAAAGGACATAACTTCTCGTGGATAGTAGCAAGTCACTCTAAACCACGCGGACGAAGTCGCGGAATCAGCTAGTATTTAGATAAAGTGAAAGAAACACTTACCATACTTGTTTTCTAATATTCCTTCGCTTCAAAGCTGATATTTTCTTTATTAAATTTCTTTTATCATCCATTATTATTCATAAAAACAAACACTATATTTAATTATTTACTATAACTGTTTACAAGATAAGATAGTAACCTAAGATACTAACTAAAAACTATATAAAAACTAAGTACTAAGTAGGTACTGTGCTAACTAAGATCTAATAAAAAGTTTTAGTGATTTTACAAAATAATATTTTTACAACGAAATTAATGAAATTGAGAATTTAAGCACGTGGCCTGCGAAAACTGACGTGCGTCCAACCTCGATAGAGTCCCGTGGGACACTGAAACACCCCCGTTAGAGGATGCGCGTGACCATTTACGTCTCGAAATAAGCTAGAGCTAAGCTTAAATTTTTATTTAAAAAAATTGTAAATAGGAACCCTCATAAATGTAATAAGCTTTATTTTCATGTATTTTTTTTTAAATTTAGTTATAAACTTTAGACACAACATTGAAATATTAGTGAAAATCACGATTTCTTCATGATTTTTTATGATCGAGCAAAGTATGGCCTTACACATTTCTCTAATATAAGAACCTCAGATAACATATGTATCTACAATATATATTTTTTTCGATGCAAAAAAAATAGTTCTTCATGAATTACAACTTGTTTGAAAAGACGCGAAATTGCTAGAAACAGGGAAAAGACCCCGTTAAAAAACAATTTAAACTGCATTCATAGATTTTTAAATAATTGCGTGGTTGAACCGGGACTCGAACCCGCTATACGAGAAAAAAAATTAACCTGTATCTTTATCATACCGATCGGAAGGCTTCATCATAAGGATTATTTTTTGTTAAATAACATAGCATGAGAAATAAAAGGAAGACCATGAATTTTAGCCTTTGATGTAAAATTTTGTTCAGAAAAATGAAAAGCTGACATTGGCGTATCGACGTGTCCTTCAATCCCGCTGCAAACTGTTGCAGCGGGATTGAAGGACAAACCAATAAATCAACAAACAAACACACTTTCGCATTTATAGGTAATATAAGTAAGGATTAGTAAGGATAGTAAGGATCGAGAAATGATGCGTACTTCTCAAGTGGGTACTCATTAGTAATAGTTCATCTCAGTTGTATGTCGATACGCCAATGTCAGCTTTTCATTTTTCTGAACAAAATTTTACATCAAAGGCTAAAATTCATGGTCTTCCTTTTATTTCTCATGCTATGTTATTTAACAAAAAATAATCCTTATGATGAAGCCTTCCGATCGGTATGATAAAGATACAGGTTAATTTTTTTTCTCGTATAGCGGGTTCGAGTCCCGGTTCAACCAGGCAATTATTTAAAAATCTATGAATGCAGTTTAAATTGTTTTTTAAATTAAAATGAAGTCTTCTTTCAGTAAAATGTTCCATCTATAATATTTAAGGTACTTCCCCTCCATGTGGCATAGCCGTGGGACGCCCTGTATATTTAAGCCTTAGACTTATGTTCAATAATATTCGATATACCTACTCTCAGTTAAGGTGAAATCACGTTTAGGTATTAGTAACGGATTTTTTTTTTGTATATGTTATAATTTATTTATTAATCAATAATTGGGTATTAGACTGTTGTCAAAATGTGGATATTCATTAATTACAAGCGAAAATGTAACATATAAGAATAACATCTGTAAAAGCAGAAAATAAATCGGTCAAAAAACAAATAAGCTGATTTAATGCGACTGTGTCCGTCTCTCTTTCTAAAAGGAAATTTTGTATGGAAGGTGTATGAAGCTATTGAATTATGACGTCATGTTGCAATAGCGCTCTCTTTTTCTAAAAGGAAACTTAATAGCTCTATATTTTCGAGAATAATTAAGATATAAAAAAGAAAAATGGCATTGTGTTATAATATTAAAAACCTTTATTTTAAGTTTATAAAAAAAATTTAGTCAAATACCCAATTGTTGACGTAATATATTGATGTTATAATAAACTTAAGACACAATATGATGTTTAGATGTAGACAAAATAAAATATTTTCTGTGATAAAATATTCTTTTTCATTTATATTTAATTTTATGGCATCAAGAAATTAAGGATAGGAATATGTATTTAACTGCCATTTTATATTTTCTGTCTTGCTCTAATGAATCTACATCATAAAATGGCCGCTTAACTTCCTAATCTTCATCGCACTAGGGCCTTTCTAGATTTATACTTACGTAAAAATTAAAAAGTAAGTACTTATAAAATATATTTGAGGGGCAAATGATAATGCGCTTCGTTAGAAAAAATTTTAATACAAAAGTTATGTTAACTTATACATAATAACATATAAAACTTCATATTTTTAATTTAGAACGCACACCAACCAAATTTTTTTTATTGCTTAATTTATACGTAAAATATGGAAAGTGTGGTCTGGCTAATAATATACTTTCGTTATTTTTTGTTAATGAGCAAGCTAAGCGATAGCGGTAATTTTTTAACCATGGTTAATGGTTATATTTTATGCCAAAAAATGCAATAAAAACATGAAAATAATGGGACAGGTACACACTACTTTTCTATTTACGCGGCCTGATAGTGCCTAATTTAATAATAATAATTTTAAATAAAGGTCCATTTTTAGCGAGTAGTTATAATTTTGCGCTGACAACGATCTATTAAAACTAGTGTAGATATGACTTTTTCAGCTTTTATCTGATAAAGTTATACCTACACTAATTTTTCTCTTTTGTCTTCATGAAAATAAAATTACACAGATCCTCGAAATGAAAATATCGTCGTTTCAGCTTTTCTATTAACAAAAAATAACGTCATTTAATTAAGTAAGTATATAAATTTTAAATTCACTAGGTGGGTAAACCTACACAGGTATGATTAAGTCATGACAGATTGAGTATATTTAAACTGCATATTTGAACATATTTAAAATGTAGCCTAAGCACGAACATTCTTAACATTCGAATAGTGAAGGTGGAGGAAAATGACAGGAGCGCTCCTGTCATTTTCATACAAAATTTCTTGCTGGTTTCTTGCTACTGTAGGTATATCTTGTTGGCGTTGACTTCACCTTCACCTTTAGTATTCGAATGTCGATTCCGTAAAAATGATTGCAGCAGTGTAAACGATCGCAATGGCTTCCGATTAGCTGAATTTATGGCATACTTGCTGCATCAATGCATTTTAACCAATAGCGGGAGGGTACCAGCCAATCAGAGGCCATTGCGATCGTTACACTGATGCAATCATTTTTACGGAATCGACATGCTGAATGTGTGCTGAATATTCATAGTTTTATTGCAGTTGACATAACGCTCATTTGCGACAAGGGTGACATAACTCAAAATTCACCAATTTTAGTGTCGAAAATTTATACTTTTTTTTTATAAAAACAACATTACGCTAAGCACAAAAAAATAAGAGCGAGAGAGATTGTGACTTAATGCTCTGTCGCTTTGTTGGCCGCTGTGTTGTTTCGAGACCGCAGCATCCACAAAACATTACTCTCTAACGAGAGAATTCTCATCGTCGATTTTGAATTATATCACTCTTGTCGCAAATGAGCGATAACTGCATCGTAATTGCCGACCGATTGTTGTACGCCTGTAAAAGTGTATGCCTGTTGCACACCGTCTGCACGCGGATGCGTTTGCAGTTTTATTGTACCTAGTATCAGATGCAGTAAAATTAAAAATTACAGTCGGCTTGCAATTCGTCTGTCTAGACAATAACCTGTCACTATAGACTCATGGAATGACTGGAACTAGATACTACTGAGATTAAATTATAGGTTTTTTACACCTTTTAATAATTTTAAGTTTAATCCTTCTGGATCAGTTCGGTTCGGTTTTGTAACAAGTACTGAATCGACTCGGTAACCATGCCATGACGTGCTACGTCCTGGCTACGCCGCGATTTACAATATTGAATCAAACTCTGTAACCGTAACCGTGTCATGCTACGCGCTACGCTGAGGTTTGTACATAATATAGAAACCGAATTCTGTAAACGTCATGTAACGTACTACGCCGCGGTTTACAATAATGAACCAAACTCCGTAACCGTGTCAGGCTACGCGCTACGCTGCGGGTTTGTACATAATATAAAAACCGAATTCTGTAACCATCATTTCACGTACTACGCCGCGGTTTACAATAATGAACCAAACTCCGTAACCGTGTCATGCTAACCGCTACGCTGCGGTTTGTACATAATATCGAATCGAACTCTGTAACCATGTCATGTTACGTACTACGCCGCGGTTTACAATAATGAACCAAACTCCGTAACTGTGTCATGCTAACCGCTACGCTGCGGTTTGTACATAATATCGAACCGAACTCTGTAACCATGTCATGTTACGTACTACGCCGCGGTTTACAATAATGAACCAAACTCTGTAACCGTGTCATGCTAACCGCTACGCTGCGGTTTGTACATAATATCGAACCGAACTCTGTAACCATGTCATGTTACGTACTACGCCGCGGTTTGTGAAAATATCGAACTGTCCGTTATGTTGTATTTTATTAAATTAAATAAAAATTCTACATAGCAAAAATAAAATTTGTATATTATTTGTATATTTGTATAGTATCTAATTAGGTAACTATTCTTTAAACAGTAGGTAATTCATTTAATTGGAATCGTTGTTTTTCTTGAATGATTGGATATTACTATAAATAATACTATAACGTTTGGCAGATATAAAAATTGGTCAACCTGGGTTAAAAATAACTTGAGAAAAACCACATTTAAATTTTTACAATACCGAGGCCATTATTAAAAATCGACTTTTTTGTAATGTAGATACTTATTTTTCTTAAATTAAATCGAGTAGTACCTTAAAATTATGTATAAGTATTCGTTATAAATATCTATCAATAAAACGTTACTTCTAAATTATGAGAAAAACTATCGCCTTGTCTAGAGTAACTGTTTTCTTGTAGCTTGTTAGGGCGCTCGACCACATTAAGTTTTTGATACTCGTATTTGCATACGTTTTTATTTGTCCTAAATAATGGTTATATTGATTTATTGTTGTGAATAACTAGCGTAAAATTTTACCTTTTTTAATCGAAAAATACACATATTTGAGTCCGTGTAACTTTGAAATTCCTAAGGTATCTATAAATTAGGTATTTCTACTTGCCTATTTATTTTAAGTTGGAATGAAAGTACTATTACTTAGTTTCACGATAATTTTCTAGACCCTGTCTACATTTTATTTTATTCAGTTTAATATCATAATATGGTAGATATCCTAATAAGATTTAAACGTAGTTTGCATGGCGCACGCTAGGAATAGACTTTTCTTTAGTTCATCAACACTAACACCTATCTACAGGCTTTATAAACTCTGTACTTCAGAACGCATATGAGTGACATTTTCAACAGTACAATCCAAATAACTAGGCCTATGACATCGTGTGTAAAATTTTGAGACAATCCTAATTGGTTTAAATAATTGCTGGGATATTTAAATATACAAAACACTGTGTGGCACGGTAGTACTGCGCGACCGAAACCGTATGTGGTCTGCATTAAGGCGTCAAACGCGTAACGGAAATATGATATTAAAGCGAATGGCTGCAAGTACACTGGCATCTCGTGGTAGGGAATGAAGAATTCGGAGAACATCAACATAGGTATGTTTGCGGCGGGAATGACGAAGAGTCCCATCTGAAAATAAGCAATCCTCTTAAAAACTTCAGTAGGATTCGGTTCAGGGCGATTGGATGTGTTTTTTAAGCTATTGCATAGCTTCTATCGCGGGCCAGCGTGGAGACCGAATCCAGAAATTCCGTAACGAAAATAACCTGACACGGGACTCCTCTACGGTGAGCCGCTAGATGGCGTTGATAAAAAATGCTATGCAATAGCTTTACCGCGGCAGTCCCCGAGTGCCACACGTCTTTTTTTATTCCTGGCAAGACGGCCCTTGATTGCAATCTCACCTGATGGTTGTAAGTGTAGATGTGTAAGAAAAAGGATCAGCCGCCCTAGACATATTACAAACGTGTCGTAGGTAGGTATATATTATCTTTCTATTATCGTTTTCTAAAATCGATAACGCTAAAGCAGTGGCTCCCAAAGGTTTTTATCGCACGTTCTATCCTTTCAGAAGGGAAGCGTGATTAAAACTTGGGAACCCCTGCTCTACAGTGTTAACAATCATGGGAAGAGTATAGATATGACACGTTTGTAATATGGCTAGGGCGGCTGCTTTCATTAAACACATGGGCAGCTCTAATCGGTTTTTTCTCCATCGTGTGGGAACGCTAAATCCCTTGGCGGCACATTTTTTACGATAGGATTGGTAACTAGCCACGGTCAAAACCACGCCCACCAGCCCAGATAGATTTCAGAAATTATACAAAATTGTCACCGCCGAGAATCGAACTCGAGACCTCCAACCACCATCGAGATAATCCAACAGTTTATGATCGATGTTCGTTTTAGAAGTGCGTCTACCCTTGACGTCAAGCTAGTGGGCAAAACTTGGTTGAGACTGGCACTCCCCTTAAGTCTTTCTTTGTTCTTTGACTTAAGAGAATGACGTGTTTAAAAGGAACAGAATGGCACATAAGGATGGAATTAAAAGGTCCGCAAAAAAGAAGACCTTCTTTACCTTGACTCCACACGCGGCTCCCACCACGAGTCCGAAGGTCTGGGCCAGCACGGTGATGAGGGCGCAGATGACCCAGGCCAGCCCCAGCCGGTAGGGCTCCAGGGGTTGCGACGTTAAGTACCACGCGGGTAACACGAACACCGTAGCACACAGCAACTGTAATTTTTTTTAAATATAGACTAGCGCTTGACTGCGATCTCACCTGAAGCTGATGGTGTAAACATTCAGCCTAAGATGCGTGCTCCTCACTCTTAATTTAAAGATACCCAAGTTATAGTTGGAAAAAAAGAAGCCGGAATTCCGCGGCTTGTAGCGTCTTAGCGTTTAGTGCGAGATCGTGGAATTTCGACCACAGCATGCTACGTAGCTGAAAACTACGAAAAGTGCGGTAAATATCTATGACGTCACAGTCCACTACCTATTTTATACAAGCTTCCATATTACGCGCGTGGTGTTTTTTAAAGTTTGATAAAGAGTTGCTGGATTGATTTGTTGGCAACATCCTTCACACCACGATATATTCATTTTGGATACATTCTCGGTGTTCTAGGCGTAATATGGTGCTGTCATAAAATGCGAAACAAGTTTCTGAATCGATAGTTACCTGTATTGGAAGATCCACTATTATTTTAGAAGCGCAGTAGGTGGACAAATAATACCATTTGTTGAGGTGTTCTTGTAGCACCACTGTTGATTCCACGGGAACTGCAAGAATAAGAAACAAACAAATTAACTAATAAACAACTACTATTCATTATAATACCTAATTATCAACGCCGTCACGAAGAGCGCCCGGGTGCTTAACCTATTAAATGATGCACAACATATTTGCTTTCATGATAAATGTCTTTAAGTAGCATAATGTAAGGAAGTATACCGCCATGGACGCCTAATCTATACTATCTATATCTATACTATCTATACTATTATAATAAAGAGGGAGCGCGAATGTTGTGAGTTTGTATGTATGTCCGGAGCAAACTTTGGACCGCACCTATTTCAAAAATTCTTTTACCAATTCAAAGGTACATTATTCCAGATGGTTATAGGCTATATATTATGCACATATAGTATTATGGCTAGATATTATGTGCAAATTTGTTAAGGAAGTCGGAAAATTTTTTGACTCTTAAACGTTTTTAAGGCGTGCGCTGGGTTATATACTGCTATTGGATGAAAATGATGTATGGGTGAATTGTTCCTCTTAAAGAGTTCTAAAAAAAAGTCCGCGATAGCATATGTATATCTTCTAAGAATAACTTACAATAACCATTTCTATCGTTCAAATTTTGATTAAAAATAATGAATTATTTTCGAAGCTTCTTTAATCGATGTGATGTCAATCTATAATTATCTAAATAAATATGTTTATTATCGTAAGTATTTAATTTAGAACATATTTGCCCTTTACACTATACAATTTAAATAAATATCATAGGAGTTATCGGAAAATTATTATTTCCGCGCGACAAAATAATAAAATGATGTCGGCCGGCGGGCGGGGCGGTGCACGGGGGCGGGTTTCGGCGCGGGAGATTCTCTGGTTCCTGTGGTGATCTTATTTACAATCGTCTCCTATAAGAAGCTCTGTGCGATCAGTCCCGTAAAAACAAATATTTAAATTTTCAACCCGGACGAAGTCGGCGCGGGCTTCTTTATTATAAGATTCTAAGATTATATTATTAAAGTTACAAGTACTTTGTATCTACAAGACTATTTTGTGGCACTTGTGAGCTAAGCCTGTACTTAAACTATAACACTTATCCACGTGCAAGTAGACACATTTTTACGTTCTTGTTAAAAAAATAATGGTAGGTTTGAGTTTGCGTTTAGATTACTTACAAGATTGAATAGTCGGCATAGCATTCGAGAAGTAAAGGAAAAGCAAGAAGAAGAAGAGACAGCCAGTGTTGGACATCACACGGCTGCCCTCTTCGCCCGCTCCGTGGTAGAGTGCCCCCAGTAACAGTGCTACCAATAAGTGGGTGGTTACCCTTATCTGGAACAAGATGACAAAATGTTTCGTTCTTAGGAGATCCTTTCGATAATATTAACAAGTTTCGGTAATATCGACAATAGATATCTATTCGTTAGCGCTAACGAATATTGTCGATGTCAGAGACAACTCTATTATCTCTGGTCGATATACATAGTTCACGCACTAACGGAGTAAAGGATTGACTTGGTTTTTTGCATAACTAGTGGACGACTTGGAGAGCGACAGACTTCGTTTTATCCTCGAAAATCAAAAGGTTCCCACGAGGATTTTTAAAAATTAAATCACCATCATCGTCATTACTTTAGTTTCGCGTACTCGTTGATCTATGTGGTAACTTCGGTTCTCCCACGGATCTCCTCATTACTGATTTGATCTCGCAGGGATACTCCGAGCATAGCTCTCTCTATCGCCCGCTGAGTGACCCTGAGATTGAGGCTGATAGATAATTATAGCGACCATGTTTGGATCCATAACTCGTCACTGGCAACACGCACTGTTGGAAGACTTTAATTGAGCGTAATAGTGGAGGTTAAGTCAAAGATCATTATTTATTTATTCACCTGTGTGAGATGGACATCTCGAAGCGCGCCAAGGTATCCTCGATGTAGTAGTGCGCACATTTGCTGACCGAATCCGGCCTCGTACTTTTCCACATAATCGATGTTTGTTCTCAATAGGGCTTCCGCTTCCGTGGAATTATCTGTAACATATAGTAGGCTCTGATAAAGCCTGACCAAAAAGTTGGACGGACGTCCAACGGAAATGAACGGGTAGTAGATAAGGTTATCCTTCGAAGTACCTAATTGTTTTGTAAGTGTAATGAAAAATTATCATCATTTAATGTCAATAATTTACCAAGTTATAAACCTAATAATTAGGTTTATAACTTGGTACTTGATACCTACATAATCATAGGTCAATTAATTTATTTCTATTCAAACAATCTGCGAAGCTGCACAGTTTTGCAAATTGTTTAACAACGCAATTCTTATTAATGAGCAAATTGTGGTAAACTAAACATTACAACGCATCTAACATGCCCATAAAATAGCCATACCTACCTAACTGAGGTTAGTCTAGTAGTTTACTACTTTGTATTAAACTGGTTTAGATTAGGTATGCGTGTGATGTTTGTCGGGATAACTTGGCACGATGCAGGTAGTTAGGTACTAGATAACTACGTATTTATCACGTAGGTATAGTAGGTAGGTACACTAGTTAGGTACCTACCTACTACCTAGTTGGTGGTAATTTTGAATCCTTTATTCGGTACTGTACAGATTCTGGACTCGTCAGATTTGTGATATACGGCAGAAATTGTACAGTCGTACACACATCGAAAAAGTTATGTATTTTAAACTGAAAATTTTGAATTTCATTCTACTACTATCTAGTAATGAAAGCAACGACACATAATATAAATATTATTATCATTGTTATGAAAGTAATTGTAATCAAGTAAACCTCGGAAGAACTTATAATAGCTAAGCTTATATACCTATCTATAAATAGTTAATAGATAAAATAACGGAACTTCGACTAGACAGTAGATACCTACATCGGCGGGTAGAGTTCATAGAGTTCATACGTGATTTAAATTGTGCGGATAAATGTTAATTTGAAAAATATTTATTTACTGTACCTTTCCCATTCCCGCTTTGTACTTCTTTATCTGCTATCTTTTTCATTTCTATAGCATACGTATGTGCTTCTCGTTCTAGATGGGGTAAGTTGCCAGAAAATTCACCGCTTGCGATTTCCAAAACTGAAAAAACAAAAACTAAGGCTATACCATGCACTTTAGCTCTACTTAGATTCAAGGCAGAGATAAAACGAGACAGATTTATGTCAAACTCTCTAACTTAGTTATCTCTAACTTAGTTATGTCTCTAAAATAGTTTTAACTCTATCTTAAGTCCGAGCTAAGTCGGAGCACGTTCTATAGATCTTAGCGTGAGTGCTCTGGCAGACATTACGTAACTTTGAGAACAATGCAGGTTTGTTCACGATGATTTCCTTGGCCGGTAAAGCAAGTGATATTTAATTACTTAAAACGCATATAGCTCCTAAAAGTCACGAGATGCATGCCTGGGACTGAATCCCGGACCTCCTGAAGAAGAGGTTGAAGTATTAACCACTACGCCAACTGTACCTATAGGCTGTCACTGCTCTCCATATCTTCCTCACAAATAAGGATTTGCATGTGGTAGGTCCTACACACCATATCGTAGGTACCTAAGGTAGGATACATCGAGAGTGCATCGTGGAGTCGAGAATCCTATTTAAATAGTTTAGTTTAGTTTTAAATTTTTCATTTATATCATGTAGGCCAATTTGTCGTTCTACAGGTCACGACTCTACCAACTGTTTTAAGTAAATAGTTTTGAATTTTATTTTCACAAAACTTACGAAAATCCGCCAGATTGTAGTAAAGCGGGCAAACAAATCCGAATTTCTTGAGTAACTCGGGGACATCGGCGATTGCCCCGGCGTATAGGGTCCTGCCATTGGCAAGGAGAATGACGTCATCGGCACAAGTGAAGAGTTGGGAGGAAGGTTGGTGGATGACGCAGGCAACGGTCCGGCCGCTGTTTGCCACTGACTTCAGAGCGTGGGCCACTGACATGGATGATACCGAGTCAAGGCCGCTGTTCACAAATATTTTAGTTAAGTACCAAGTTAAGTAGGTACCTTACCTAGTATAGTCTATTTCACACACATCTTATTCGGACACACTCATTCTCATGCACGCACACCTCATACCTACACACAAACTGTCACGTTTAACTTTTGTTGTTACTAACTCGTCGTTTAAATTTTGTAACTTGTCTGTCATGTCTTGTCTTCACTGTATGTCTTTGTTAATAATGTACGAGGAGGGCGATGATCACCGCAACACAGTTTATACTTCTACGGGATCATCGTTCTAATCTGTTCTCGCACCATTTTGTTGTTATAGACTTAAAATAAGTATTTTTCCATAGCTTTTGTTTATTCAATGACAAGATAGTCCTTGACTGCGATCTCACCTGATGGTAAGTGACGATGCAGTCTAAGTCTTCTAAGATGCTAGCGGGCTAATTTGGCAGTGTACATTCAACCCATACACTAGCTGTCTTCAAAGGAAAACAATTCGCAGAAAATGTTTCGGAGTAAAGTGTAACATCGACGCGTAATATTGACTTGAATCGATTTATTCCATTCTTAAAATGGCGATCGTTCGGTATCTGGCCCAGTCTGACTAGAATATAAAGTATCTCGTTTAGTTTAAATGATGAGAAAAATATTAAAATAAAATGAATTTGCGTGGAATCTGATCAGTTTGAAAATATTTAACCCAATCTTTTTACTAATATTTCGCGGGAATCCTTCATTTTAGGGTAAAAAGAAGCCTACGTTACTGCACAAAATCACATCGATCTTTGCTCTGTTGCTGCATGTTTGAAGGACAAACCAGCAAGCAAAAAAAAACTTTTGCATATTTTATAGTATTAGTAGGGTTGAACTTCCCCTGCCTCATTTAGCTGCCTCATTAGTCTAGTGGTTAGCATATTCGACTCAGATAACGAGGTCCCGGCTTCGATTTAGGGTCGAAAAAAAAAAATTACTTATTGTGGTCTTTTGTCAAGAAATTCTCATTACATATACTAGACCAGAATTAGGAAGTAGGTATTGTGTTATCAAGCATCACCTCCGGGCTTCGGAAAGCACGTAAAGCCGGCGGTTCTACGCCTGATCTTTCTCCGGTCGTGTCGGAATTCAGTCCTATCGGACTATGAGAGTGAGGGAATATAGAGTGCAGCTGTGTTTACGCACACACACTATGATTCGTGCACAGATGTTTAATCCCTACGGAAATTGGCCGCCATGATGGGATTCGGTCGGAAGGATATTATTAGAGATGGACTTTGCAAAGTACCTGTATAATGTCAGGTGTTATTCAACATAACAAAAATGCATGCAAACCTAGTTGGCTCATCGACGAGCATAACAGTGGGGTCAGTGAGCAGTTCACACGCTATGGTCAGTCTTTTGCGTTCCCCGCCCGACAAACGCCCGGCTCTTGTATCGAACACCTCACGTATTCCCAGCTGGTTTGCTACTGATTCCACCTGTAATAAACTTAATCTAGGTAAATGGAGTGTGGATAATTACTAGTTGATGCCCGCGACTGCGTCCGCGTGGATTTAGTTTTTAAAATCCCGCGGGAACTCTGATTTTCCGGGAGAAAAAGTAGCCTATATCACTCACTAGGTCCTCAACTATACAATGCAAAAAATCACGTCGATCCGTAGCTCTGTTTCAGCGTTATTGTAGGACAAACCAACAAACAAACACTTTCGCATTTATAACATTATGACATATAATATTATGATATTAGTAAGAATTATGGTCTAATAAGACTGCCATCTGTGATCAGATCATCTCTCAATATCTTATAATCAGTGATTGGCGTAGGCAGTGCGATTTGGGATGAATGACCTCAAACATTGTCATAGTATAGATACGACTGTGGGATTACGGGGTTGCAGTGCAGGAATGAGATCCCGTATTCATTTTTAAGTACCTACCTATTTGCAGATTTCTATTTAAAACTGGTAGGTACACCAAACAAAGAATAATATTTCTGAAGGTTGGCTCATCGATAAACTAAAAAAGTCTTGGAATGATCAAAATTATTTATTTAAGTAATATATGTAAGGCTCAAACCTTAAACTATATAGTTGATTTTATTTATTCTGATAATATTGGAATCCTTGAAGTAACAAAAAATATGTATACAAATCCCAATCTATTATAGTGAGATTATTAATTGCATATCCATATTTTGATAATGTGACGAAAATCCGCATTTATTAATTATATCAAGAACAGGTTAGTTATTTTAGTATCAAGAAAAGGAACGTGTCTGACCTTATCTTTTATGAGGTCCAATAAAATTCTCAAGATGGGAAAATCAACCGCAATTTTACGAATGTGCGAAACCAATGAAAAATAAATAAAACTACCTATTAATTTGACTGTACCGTTATTCGAAGCTTAATTACTTGAGATAGGCACTACGTTTTCCGCCGTTACACATCTGTCTCTATGCGTCACATTGCCGCCCCTCTCTAAGCCCCCACCACCAGGTAGTGGGGAGAGCGCTTAGCTCGGCGATAGCGCTCGCCATTTTGATCATTGGCGTTTTGTTTCCCGCCGTGAACAGTTGTGCTTGCTTGGACGCTAGCACTAAGATACCTAGATATATATTATATATATCTGAAATATATATAGATATATAGAAAATACATTTATTATTATTATTAGGTATATTAGGTATTAGATACCTATACAAGGTATCTTGCAGAATATATATTACGGATCACGTGAGATATTTTTTCTTTATTTTATTTCTTTAAATAGAAATTAAATATTAATAATAACTGTTTTTGTTGCTAATGCATACAATTATTAGCTATTTAATAACACTTATTTTCAGTGAAGTTCCTCCGTAATTGGAGGCTATAATTTACATTATAACTAATGTTAACCTATTTAATTTTTTTTTTTATTTCTATGGAAATATTGAAGGTGTTTGCAGGTGCAAATTTTCAGATGATTGCAAGTTTTTGTTTGCAAGTGAAGGTGGTTTTATGGTTCAAACAGAGAGATGTGAATATTAAAATAATATTTAAAGGTTTTTATGGCGTGGGTGTCATTCTACTCTTTGTTTAAAGGTTTAAATACGGAGACAAAGGAAGTTCATGAGCGTATTATGCCTGTGCCATCAAATTCTAAAAGATGTAGAAAAATTAAAGTAAGTACCAGTTCTGACAGTAGTAGTCCTTCAACTACCAGTACTTCGTCGTGCTCAGGGTTGCCGGATTGATGTCCTTACAGCCCTATAGAGCAAAGGGGTGACGAAATGAAGCATATAATGGACGGAGTTTCCGCTAACTACCGAAGAGAGTGTGATATTTTTTTTCTCTCTCTGCCTACTTTATGAATTTAATCTTTATTTATTCTGAAGGGCCTGGCTGCATATTAAAGTATATGACAGCCCTGACGTACTCGTATCATATACCTTCTAATGAACAATAGTTAGTGTTTGAGCATACGAGTTTTTTTCCAGGACATTAATTTGTGCATGTTAGAAATTTACCTCTAGTTATTTCTAGTTATTCAGTGGCAAATACTGGTAAGTATCTTAAGGTGTTAAAAGATATGCGATCATCGTGCTGAAATGCTTGAAAATTGATGAAATTGAGTCAACGAGCACGGAACTGTTCTACACAAATCAAGGCTACAATGGAGTCTGAAAATAGTTGACTAATAAAATCAGATTTATTCCCGCCTCGCAGGCGTGGTCTTTAAAGCCCGAGTGTCTGGCGCGATAAACACCCGCAAGGGATGAGCAATTGCGTTCTCGTGCTCTAATCCATGCACTCATGCCGTGATAACCTACCCTCGTGGGGTGGTAGCACAATTGCAACAACAATTCGTTCGGTCGTGCCGAATTTATTTTTCAGTCATTACGGCCTTGTCAAAGAATGCAATGAAATGAAATGAATGAAATGAAATGAAGGATAAAGTACGCTGAAAAATATCCAGTGTTCAGCACTAATGTTTTTTGCTCTTGCGTTTTGACGTACCCTCGCGGGGTGTGTACAGCGGTGCGCGTGCTCCAATGCATTATGATTCTTGCATTGTAAAGTACCCTCGCAGGGTGACTACCAGAGACAAAGTCTTCATGTGGTCGGACCGAATAGTTATAAAGATTTCGCGGTCGTTCCTCGCAACTTTGTCGAAATATTCAAATAAATAATCTTTTACAAGTCTGCTCCAAGTCTGGTTGGAGACCTTACTCCTTCAGCAAAAATGACTCGAGTTGAGAACAAATGGTATTTAAAGGCAACGAAATATAAAATATGTAAGAAGGTGCACCAAGAATAGCATTCACCACAATGCTCCTCTAATAAGGCCGGATAATTGTGTCAACTGCCATTGTAAAGTCTGTACTCGCGACTGCCATAAACCAAGGCTGCAAAGCTGTGTTTAAGATTCCTGTAGTGGGTCTTTCTGGAGCTCTAGTCAAAGGCTGTGCAAGGCCTATACTCAAATCTAGAAGCTTTGAAAAAATATGAAAATTCTATAGTCTGGCAGATTCAAACTTTTGAATTTTTGGCGTAAATGAAAAATAGCCTTATCCTAATGTTCTTGTTGCTCGTAGCAATAGAATTTTTTTGTGAGGTAATTATCAGAAAGCCCTGTCTATAATCAGGCTTATTTTTACGTTCTTGTTGCTCGTAGAAATTTATTGGGAGTTCCTTAACAGAAAGAACTCGTAAAAACATGTTTATCCCTTGGACTGAGCTCTGCGCTGAAGTCCTTTGCAATTCTTCAAAAACCAACTGGTTTGCACAAATGCTCGAAGAGCAAAAGGGTCAGAGTGTGTGATAATACTTAAATAGTGGTGTTTTAATTGTTAGAAACGCTTGATTGGATGGTCAATTATGAGAAGTTTTATCTCAGACCAACAAAGATGCTCTGTGGTGATCCTTTGACCAATCAAGTGTGGATCTTGCTGTCAGCGTTTCACGATTTTGATGCAGAGACTACACCAATTTCTAAGATCTCTAGTCTTAGAGACCAGGACTCTCGTTTTTGTCTGTTGGCAGTGGACCTAATTATTGGTACTTGTTGAAAAACAATTGTAAAAAACAAACACTCTGGTGGTCGGAATCGCCTATGTGCCATTTACATGGTTAGTCGGCGTATTTCCTGAAGTTCTTCTTGTTTGCTTTGCAACCAAAAAGGCAATTCTAGCAGTTTTTCAAGCACATTAACAGCTCTGCATTTGCAACCATATTTATAAACTTTCGAAATGAAAGTCGGTTGAAATCTATTCCCATCATCGAGCTGACATGCTGAGTTTGTCAAATCTTGGATCAAAATCAAATCCATTTGCAGACCTTTCACTACCCTAAACATAAAATGGCCATGCCAGCTATGAAGATTGTCTGTTTAGGCAGACAATGGTGCGAAAGATTTAATCTTGTTCGGTTCCGTTGATGAATGTCAAGTGAATAATGTGAACAAATACATGGCTTGGAGAAACGCCTGGTTTGTTTTCACTAGCAATTACTGCATATCCGATAGTGGTATCAAAGGATTGACAGGTGTTCTCAGCCTTTGCGCTGAAACAAAGATACTGTCTCAAGCACAGCGGTTTTGTTTGCTAACGGCATTTATGGATTCTTAATCTGCATGCAGTCCCGCTCATGCAGCAGTAGATTTCTGTTCGGTCAATATGAAATTTCCCATGACGATGGGTCTTTCTTCCACTTTGTCTAATTCCTTGCGGCGTCATTTCAATCAATCTCTGGTTTTTGTACCTTAGTGGTGTAACACTAGATAAACTTAATGGTGAACAGATCTTAAAGCACGTCTCCTCTGTAAAGGGAAAGTTTTCTCATGCAGCCATGTCTGCAGCTCATGTCTGCAGCTGCATTGTCAGAGTTCGGCGAACATTAGCGCTATCGTGACAAGTGTGGCCAAGTAGTTCATGGAACTACAATGTATTCGAGTGAAGACGAATCTTTATCATGGCATTCTCTGTGATGTTAATTACAAGTTGACCACTTATGTTATATGACAAGAAAATGTTATGTAAGTAAATACATCACGTATGACTGAACACAATAAGTTATTGCCACAACGCGAATGAATTTCCGTACGATAATGTAGCCGTGTGTCATGCCCGTTTTTCCTCCTCGGAACGTATAAAGTAAGGTGAGGTTAAAGTGTGGAGTTCTGTTACGTCTCCTAAAGAAAATGGCATACCAAGTCGAAACGGCATAAGCTTTATTTGCAAAATCCAGAAAGTCAAGATCTGCTCTTTTTATATCAGATCTATGCTTATTGCCTAAAACGTCTTGTGATACATTTTGCATAAATCAGTAGTAAATCCTCATAACGTTGATTAATCTGATCGAAGGTTTGGCCTTAATTCAGCCGAGCAGACGTAGGCTTAAAATGAAAAATGGGCTTTCTGGTCACGGTGTGGATAGCACTGAGTATAATAATTGTAATCATTTCGTTTTAAGTTGTATGTTTTTCCACGTTCAGGGGCACTCTCCGATACTTTTAGAGCTGTGACTGGGCGGAGAATTTAATATTTGAAATTACTTTAAGGAGCGCTGAGTACCGTGTCCTGTCTGACAATAACCCATTTTCGGTTCAAAATCTGATTCAGTTGGCGATGTGTAATCTGTTTTGAAATTGAATTGCAAAACTTGATGCTTAATAATAAATAGTATAATTAAGTTCTATTGGATTATTAGAATTTTTGATGATTTGCCGCGGAATAGTCTATAAATGGTACCTACATTGTGACGATCTCAATCATCTCTGATTGGAAGACACGCTCGCCAACGACTAAAATGCAATTATGCAATCACCGATGAACAATAACTGGAGATATTATAGCCATTGATTCATACGATTTATCAGCAATCTACCAGCTGTTTTTCCTTTTAGACTGCAGGAACCTAATTAAGTGTTCTATCTAGTATTATTTCGGGGTTATAAAATACTTGCTTAAGGATGCTGTTATATTTGCAATACACTATTTTTGTTTTGGCTGGCAAACTTGAGCCGGTGTTACCCTTTGGAAAACACACCTTCTTATAAGTGATTGTTAGCGTTCGCACACGCCCTCTGTAACGCATTATTTTAATCCTATCTATATTTCGAAGACTGGTCGAAATTATTACTGCTTTAATGCATTGAAATCATCTGACAGATTATATTATTTTATTTTTGTGTTTCACACAAATAATGTGCTGATCCTATTATTTAACGGTTAGTTGTGATAGTTGGTGGTATTTTTCTTTTAAATTAAGTTTTCTATTCACAGCACAATAGCTGTTGTTACGCAACCGCTCAGTAAAGAGCGAAACAACTGAGAAAACTGATGTGGTCAGTTTTTATTCATACAAATTATTATAATTTATTCGAAATCATATTTTGAATAAATGTATTACTCAATATTAAATTTCATTGTTCGTTTCTCTCTGCAATTATTACCATTACGTCACATTGGCGCAGTTACCACCACCACCAGGCGATAACAAACACGTCTCAAGTAATTAAGCTTCGAATAACGGTACAGTCAAATTAATTAAAGCGTTTTACCTACCAATAAAACGCTTATTAATTTACTTACCTTATTCGAAGCTTAACTTTAAACACTGCCTGGTGATTTTCGACGCAATGATCAAAATGGCGAGCGCTATCGCCGAGCTAAGCGCTCTCCCCACTACCTGGTGGTGGGGGCTTAGAGAGGGGCGGCAATGTGACGCATAGAGACAGATGTGTAACGGCGGAAAACGTAGTGCCTATCTCAAGTAATTAAGCTTCGAATAAGGTAAGTAAATTAATAAGCGTTTTATTGGTAGGTAAAACGCTTTAATTATATGAATGAATACCTATTATAAGCAGTGATCGGCTTAGGCAGTGCAATTTTGCAGAATTTCGTCACTTATTAAAATATGGATAATTAATCTCACTAGATGGAGCTTTAAATATTTTTTGTTATTTCAGTTTTAGTCTAGTAACATAGACATAATAATGAGCAGATAAGTACATAATTATTGGATATGGATTATCCACCTTGTTTATCACCTACTGAGTAGGAACGTTGGATGAAAAGGGTAGGGCATATACGGGGTAAACGGACGTGGCAGGTAAAACTACGTGATCGTTTTTCGCGGACAAGGGAGCTTGGTGCGAATAGTGCGAAAATAAGAAAAAACTGCAAAATATTCGTAGAATTGAAGCTAATAGAGAATACTGATGGCAGCAGCCACTGCGACCAACACCACGACCAGCCCTTAGACTTGACCAGTGACTCCGGTTTTTCTCTGCTTACCGTACAAAAGCGGTCAAAGCGGCTGGCGCGAGGCAGTTTCAGCCCTGGTAGCATGGGCGGGAGAAATTTTATCCCCGGGAAAAGGATAAAACGTTTATCCCCTCGCTTAGCTTTATCCACCCGTCGAGCATGGCACAGCGGTGGAAATAACACTCAGTGGATATACTTATAGAAATATACATCGCCTTCTCCTCTGTCGCAATGCTTTAGCATAGGGAAAAGATCATTTTATCCCCTGTCAGTGGATTAAATTGGGGGATAAAACTTTTATCTCCTGCCCATGCTACCAGTGCAGGGAGGCAGCGAACTAGAGCGTCTCAAGCACCGTGAGCGAGTCGACGAGGGTGACATGCTGTGCGACCAACGCCACGTTCCGACCAGCCCTTGGATTTGATCAGTGACTCCGGTTTTCCTCTGCTTACCGTACAAAAGCGGTCAAGGCGGCTGGCGCGAGGCAGTTTCAAGGAGACAGTGAAGTGGAGCGTCTCAAGTACGGTGAGCGTGTCGATGACGGTGGCATGCTGTGCGACCAACGCCACGTTCCGACCAGCCACTTGGATTTGACCAGTGACTCCGGTTTTTCTCTGCTTACCGTACAAAAGCGGTCAAGGCGACTGGCGCGAGGCAGTTTCAGGGAGGCAGCGAACTGGAGCGTCTCAAGCACCGTGAGCGAGTCGATGAGGGTGGCATGCTGTGCGACCAACACCACGTTCCGACCAGCCCCTTGGACTTGACCAGTGACTCCGGTTTTTCTGCAACAAAAGATAATAAAATAAGTAAAATAAATATGCCTCTCTCTCTAGACTTAGGCAAGTATTAGGTTAGTAATTCCGTCGTCGTTCACTGGCTAAGATCTGATGTTCTGTTTTTGTTCGGATTTGAGAAGAAAATGTCACAATGAGACAAGTTATTAATACTTAACTCTTTTAACTATTTGTACTTAACTACTTACTCATACTTACTTTAATATTTTATGTTAAGTATGTACCTAGGTACAATACAAACGTGCATAAAAACAACTGTAAGGCTTTTGTGTAAGATCGTAATGCAATATGAATGTAGGTACCTGCCATTAAGGATGTATGCCTATATGGATTGCACTCGCAAGGTCAGGTAGTGGAACACCTTGCGGCGCGGGCGCAATTTTTAGTTTTTGATACACAAGTTGTTAAAATAAAAATAGCGCTAAACTACTTTACAGCAGGTAGGTACATACCTACCTAAGTAGTTTTTTATTGCTGTGCGTTTGCCTCATAGCGAACTTAAAGACGGGTTGCATGTCAGACAATGGTGAGCGCTGTGGTCTTATAACTAGGTGGTCTTGGCTTCGATTCCCGGCGGGGGCAATTTGGGAATTTATAATTTCTGAATTGTGTCTGGTCTGCTGGGCGGCTTTGGCCGTAGCTAGTTACCGCCAAAGTTAGCCCTTCCAAGATTCGTTTCGTTTTGGTATCGTCACTTACCATCAGGTGAGATCGCAGTCATGAACTATGCTCTGATTAAAAATTTCAAAATGTAATATTTAATATACAGAATTCATCCCGTTATAGTTTTATTATAAGTATAGATTATGTAGACAACCTACACCTTCATCCTTTCATCCATTTTAGAATATCGCGTCAAAATTCCATTTCGAAAAGCAGCCTAGATAGATAAAAATAAAATGGGTTATGTACCAAATCGTTCAAATATTCGTGCGAGTCTATTAGAAGCAGTTATAACGAAATCACAGTTCACAGAGGGACACTTTTTTGTTTGTTTGTCTGCCTGTCTGTCTGTCTGTCTGTGCGCGTTTAACGCAAATACTACTGAACGGATTTGAATAAAATTTGGTATAGTGGTAGCTGATACTTCGGATCAATATACCTATAGGATACTTTTTATCCTGATAAACAATAAGGTTTATCCGGGATAGGGGATGAAAATTTTTGTTGATTTTGCTCCATAACCCGAAATCTAAGCCGAATTTGATAATTCTTTTTTAATTGAACGAGCGAAGCGAGTTCTCTGAGTCAACTAGGGCGCTTGCCTACTAGACAGAGAAGTGTGTCCGTCTAAATGTCTGTCAGAGCCCTATAACTTCTGAATTACTGAATATTAGAACGTGAAACTTGGTTGAAAATTCAGTTATATCCTGTACTTGAACAACAAATACTAAAATTAGATAAATGTTATAAAGAAACGAAATTATTTAATTTTAAATTTTAGCATTATTGTGATGCTAATAGCTTCACTATAATGCTAATAGATGGCGCTGTGTCAGTAAAACAGTTTTATGTCAACTATTATTTTTTTTATTGTGTCTAATGTTAAAAGTTAATTATTACAATATATAATTAAAACTTTTGGGAATTATGGGATATCGCGAGGTCTCAGTTCGGGGCGAACCACTAGTTATAATTTCTGTACTATTAGACATAATTTGTTCAATTTAATTCTTTATTATAAATTGTGTACTATTGAAAATATTTTGTTCAATTTTGGTGAAGATCTACCAAATATTATCGGAGATAGAGGACATAACTTCTCGCGGATAGTAGCAAGTCACTCTAAACTTTTTCCACGCGGACGATGTAGCGGGAATTAGCTAGTATGTATACCTACGTATATAACAAAATTCTTACTCTGTCTTTATCTTCTTCCTCTTGGTTGAAATTGTACGCAACCACGAGGGCCCGACCCGACACAGTTATCTGAAGAATATCTACTCAAGAATACTAATTACGTAGTTATTACTACATTATTATTCATGCGGCATATGTGTCTATTCATCGATGTGTCTATATTACGACGCACATTGTGTTATATTACCTCAAAATCGGACATCCCTTTTTTATGATACTAATCGAAACTTTAAGCTTTTTTTTTTAATGCTAAAGTAGAACACCATGAAGTTAATTCTGTTTAGAACCGGAGTTATAAATTTTTAAATTTTTTTCTATGGTTACCAGAAAAAAACTAAGAAATGCTGTAACTTTCTATGTAACGAAAGTTTTTAAGTTTCAATTATTGCATGCTATAAAATCAATTAAGTGCTATTTTTGGAAACATAAGTGAACAATAAAGGAAGTTATGTTTTTTTTAACTAATTTTGAAATTAATTTTTTTCTCATCTTTGTATAGATATTAGCATCTAATAAAAAGAAACGAAGTCCGCCGCAAAATTATCGCTCGCAATAATAGAGTCAAGGCACTCAGCTGTGGGAATGTCTAAAAACCAGCAAGTGCGATCCGGATCCGTAAGCGACGGGTTCCGTATCATTGTATCGCTCGCCACCGAACACAATTTTACCCTCACCACCTGGGTGCCTGGAGCAGTTCGACCATCCGTCGTGCTAGATCTTTTTTCCACGTACTACGAAACTGTGGAATCAACTACCTACGACGGTATTCCCACTAAATTACAACAGGATCACACCTACATCAAAAGGGTGACAACAAGGTCCCTGTTCCCTAGACGAAAAAAGTCTTTTCGAATCTTTTGTTAGCAAAGTTATGAAACTCAATTTTATTTTTTACCGACTTCCAATAGGAGGAGGTTCTCAATTCGTCGGGATCTTTTTTATACGACTGTTTTTATGTATGCTCCCCGATTAATCGAAGACACCTGGACCGATTTGGTAAATCTTTTTTTGTTTGAAAGGATATACTTCCCAGGTGGTCCCGTGGCCATCGGGCTAGGATTTGATGATGGCATCCTGGAGAAATCGAGGGATCTCTTCAAATTTTATAGGCACAATTGATATACTTTGTAGTGGCGTTTGAAGTCGGTTTTGTAAAAAGTATTTTTTACGTTTATATAGGTCACAAGAAGTCACATCATTTATGACATAAAATAAAATTGAGTTTTATAAGTTTGCTAAGAAAAGATTCAGAAAAACTTTTTTTTCGTCTTAGGTAACAGAGCCTTTTTTTCAGTTGTCTCCCTTTTGATTTAGGTATGCTATATATCTGAAGTTGATACGGATATCCTTGAAAGAAGAATAAAATTAAAAAAATTAAAAATCGCAGGTTAAAGTTATGAAAATCTTTTAAGTGTCATTGCCATTAAATCAACGTCTTAGTGTTGCTTATAAATGCTTTAAATGTAAACGTGTACAGGTGGGCAGAGGTCGATGCCCTGAGTGGCATCGATGTGGAAAGGTGATTTATACCACTGAGTTAGAATAACAATAGAACAACAGACCTCGTACACTTTACAACAACATGCGACAAAATAAACCTCTCACCTCGCACCTGATTAGTTGATTACCTATAAAAACTGAAAGATATTTCACTTGTTTTACTGAAGAATAAAGACGATGAGATAACTACAAAAATTATGGTAATAATATAAATTTTAAAATTAAATGTCCTTTAATGTATTAATCTTGTATGGTTAGAGTTGTGATCAAGAGTCTGCGGAATACTGAAATCCTCAGCAATTTAAAGCAGATATAATGGTTGAGCAGTTGAGCACATTAGAATTGTCTCGATGAATTGGAAGGTGTTAGATAGATGATAATAGAGGTTTAAGAAGGAGGATCTGAAGATGGAGCAGTCAACTAGGTAAAAGGATGACAGGTATACCTATCGTACATAGTTCGGCCGTAGATTCACGTGTCGGAAGCGTTCTTCAATTTACACGAGTTTGGCTTATTGCTGCTCTATTGATATAACAACTCTATGTTTGAACCCTAGATAGGTCGTTATATCATTATAACAGCTAATTATATTATAATGATATAACGACCTTCAAAGAAAATCATTATACTTAATAAAAATTATGTAGGTATTAACATTTTGCAGAATGCTAACCGAATTTAAATTAAAAAAAAAAATTATTCAAAATTCAACGTTCTAGTTTTTCGAACGTATTAAACTACATAATAAGTTCTATTCAATACTGAAAAGAAATAACTCTCGGAAGTTGAACTTGAAGTAAAGCTCACAAAACATTCACAAAGATCCATAGAGTCCATAGGCATCGAAGATTGTAAAGGCTAGGATTGGAAAGCGAGGATTGTAGGGGATAGGTGGGAGTGAAAGTCCAATCAAAATAGGTCCAGCCGTTCCCGAGATTAGCGACAACAAACAGACAATTTTATTTATTTGTATTGATTTTGGTTTAAATTATGTATTTCCCATAAAATGTATATTTTTACTCAAAATATACATACATTTTTTACATAGTCCTTGAACTAATAAGGAACACTTTGTCTTTGTCATTATCACTGTTTCATTAATAGAGGTTAAATAAAACCAGATTTACCGGAAGTGGAACCTTGGCCTAGGGTCTATTTTATTTTTAACTTTAAGACAAGGACCAATCCTTCTTTGGGTTTTAAGTTTTAGCCCAACGATATTCTAGATGATATCTACCTATATTTTATTTTTCTTCTATGATCGCTGTTTGACACCTATTTACCGAGCAAACTGCATATAGGTACTTGATGGTTCTCCTGCTGATATTTAAACTTTGACTACTTGCATGGACTCCTACACGCATCGGTATTGTGCCGCTTGTATCCTGCGACTCATTACATCAACAGATCAAGGCCTTAAACTAGGGAAGTAGAAACGTTTTATCATTTCAAATGGTCATGGACTGTGAACTTATCAGTAATTATAATTATTTTATAGTACATACGAATAACTAATATTTTAACATTACAATATGTAAGCACCTACTTAGATAACTCAATAAATCACTATAATGTTGATATAAATAACCGAGTACCTAACTAGATACAGAGAGGATTTTTTTTAAATCAAGCTATCTCGTAGCTCGTGCTCGTAGTCAAATCCGATTTTTTCCTACATTATTATAGTAAAACTGTGTTTGTATGGAAACGCGTATCTATTTGTAATTTTTTTAGATAACTGCTCATCGATGATTTCAATGATAGCATCAACACACTTTTTTAAAATTTTTGTCCTTTTGTTTGCAACAAAACTTATCTGATGGTACACTTTCTAATAATGAAAGAATTATAACACAAAAAACAGCTTCAGTAACCTAAATAAATAACTTAAATAAATTAAAATAAATAAATTTTAATTTATTTAAGTTAACTAATTATATTTACAAAAAATACACGCCGTCCAAGTTGTCATTTATGGGCATGGTGCCCAAAACACTGGCGCTATTCCCTCGTTGGACAGCGAGGCTTAGCCGTTGGGCTAAATAAGCGCCAGCTCTTTGGTCACCTGAGACGTGGATCAGTGTTTTGGACACGACATTCATAAAATTCTTCGTGTCCGATGACCATGGGCCCAGAGTCTCAAAAGCAAGCGCCGCATAAACGTAGTCCTTAGAAAGAATTATCAAAATTGGTTCAGGTTTGACGAAGGAATGGAGTAAAATCAACAAAAACATCCATGATTCATCCTCTATTTTACCCCCTTCAAATTTTTTTTGTTGGGCTGTTGAAGGTTTAAAGGCTTAAGTATATCGACGGGTGATAGGCTAATTGATCTAAGCGACATTTTGTAAAACTTGCAGGAAGACTAATCAAAGTTATTTTTTTTTTTTGAAAAAAATATCCTAAAAACTATTGGAGAGTCTTTTATTTATTTAATACAGTATTTAGACTATCCAATAGTTGTTTTTTTATGATTTTTTTTTCCAAAAAAAAAATATTTGATTAGTCTTCCTGCAAGTTTTACAAAATGTCGCTTAGATCAATTAGCCTTTCACCCGTCGATATGATGAGTCCCCTTACTTGCGCCCTGCTAGTATTTTTAATAGTGTAGTCTTGCCGGCCCCCGAAGGGCCCAGGATGAATGTGAGTCTCCCGGGTCGGACGGCACCACACGCGCCCCTCAGAATGTACTGGGACTCGACCCTCGGCCTTCTTGGCCGAAATAATACTTTTCCTGAAACAAGAAAATTGTGTCATCATCAATTGGTAAATGATTTGGTAATCGTCTACCTATACAAATAAATAAAATTGTAGTGTCTGTTTGTAATATCGAAAAAACAGGTTTTTAGTAAATGTATAAGTAATAAAAAAAGTCGGGCGGGCTTAACTAGAAGCGATGAAATCAATGCGCGACGCTTACCTTATGGTGGCATATAAGAGACACGCTTATTGAAATCGGGCGAGCATCGCGTATCGGTTTCATCATTTCTATTTAAACCACCCGACTTCAACAAACGTGTACAAAATAAAATTATTTTTATACTTTGTAGTGGCGTTTGAAGTCGGTTTTTTGAAAAGAATTTTTATTACTTTCGAATAGTAAAGGTGAAGTCGTCAGCAATGTATAAAAATGACAGGAGCGGTCCATTCATTTTCATACATTGACGTTAACTTTACCTTTACTATTCGAAAGTTAAAATGTTCGTGCTTAGGCGACTCATCTCCTCTCAGAGTTGGGTTTAGACCCTAGTCTGTAGAAGTATTGTTTTGACATCTATAATATAAAAATGAATCGCAAAATGTGTTGGTAAGCGCATAACTCAACAACGCCTGGACCAATTTGGCCAAATCTTTTTTTAAAATGTTCGTTGAAGTTCAAGGATGGTTTTTACGGCGAGAAAAATTAGAATTATTGCTTGAAAAACCCTAAAAATAGCCCTTTTCTTTTTCCCATACAAATGATTTGAAACTAAAACGTAGTCAATTTGAGCTTTATTGCTATGGTATAAAGTTCATATTAAATTACAAGCACTCACTGTTGTCTAAGCAATGTAGGTGTGTTCCTAACGTCAAAGATCATATCTATCAATACAATGTGCGTGTGTGCGTTGGAGCACAGAATACATAGTTGGAGGAGTTTAATGTCGCGTTCCGAAACTCGCGTTTCTTTTGTATTAGTTTCGGCACGCGAGATAAAATGCATCAGTTTCCACGTCATTACATCAGTCAAATCAGTCAATTTGCGTGAATCTTTTTTTAATCGACACAAAAACTTTGCGAGATGGTCCCATAAAAACTTCGGGTTCCAACTCCTCAATCCTGATGTTGAAGGGGTTCTGCCAACCTAAACAGTGGTGATTTATGAACGCGGACGAAGTCGCGGGCGTCCGCTAGTGTCATATAAATTAGTATGTCAACCTTATTCTTAAAGTAAGCTTAAAGTATACGTGTGTAACATATTGGACGTCATTATGTTTGACATCTCAAAACAAATTGAAATGTTGTAGGTATGTAATGGATGTAAATGTGCTTTTAATGTTGGCGGCCTCCAGATATTATTTTTAGGTCATGTATGTCATGCCTATACAATTAAGTAGGTATAAACATATTACATATAAAAAATATTGTTAACTAGTTGATTCCCACGACTTCATCCACGTGAAAAAAGTTTAGATTGACTTGGTACTATTCGCGAGAAGTTATGTCCTCTATCTCCGATAATATTTAGTAGATCTTCACCAAAATTGGACAAAATACTTCTAATAGTACACAGTTTATAATAAAGAAATAATTATCAAAATCAGTTTAGACTTGACTGAGTTATGGAGTGAAATGGACAAAAACTTTTCCCAATCCCATATCCTGGAGGAATCTTATTGTTTCTCAGGATAAAAACAGTATCAGCTACTATTATACCAAATTGCATTTAAATCCGTTCATCCGTTCAGTAGTTTTCACGTGATGCGCGCACAGACAGACAGACTTCCAATTAAAATTTTCAAAATATATTTAATGTACAAAAATCTTCCAGTTATAGTTTTATTATAGGTATAGATTTGTATGGGCTTAGATTGTGAATTAATAACTAGTTATAAGCCAAAGGTCGACCACATAATAATAACCTAGTCTGTCTGTATAATAATTATTATTATCCAGCCTATATTTATTAGCTGGCAAACTTAGGATATTAAACTTATAATACCATATTTTATCACAATCTATAATCTATTTATAAAAGTACTTAAATAAAATTAAAGAGTTTGTCTGTGATTTTGTAATAATTTAACTTCTGTTTGTCCCTCTGTCTGCATAATAGGTTAATTAGGTTACGTTTGAATCGATTGAAGGGATTTTATTTATTTATTTATTTATTTTATTTTATTTTAAGTACCTATTGTAATCAACAGCGATACATTCGCAATATAATTTACATTAATACTAAAATAAGGCCAAATAGGATTACAATTGCATGAATTTATAGATATTTATAACAATAGTAGTAATTAATAATACATTATAATCACAGGAAGATGGAAAAGTATACATAGTAAATTAAGCTACCTTCATTTTATTCCGGGAATAATTAAGGTTCCTTAGTAAAATAATAAACGGCCAAAAGCGTGTCAGGCCACGTTCAGTGTAGAGTTCTGTAGTTGCCTGTTACAAAATTATGCGTAGGTACTTAGTACCTACGCATAATTGCTAGGTGTGCTTATGTAATTTTTTATCATAAAATAATTTTTGTACATTTCAAAATAACATTACAAAGTAATAATGCGCCTAGTTATAAATTAATAGCAAAAACTCAAGGTACAACTTGCAGTATACTGCTGCGTCTTCACATCAGTATAAAAATGTAGTTTGTTCTTAACTATCATAGACTTCCGCAAAGAAAAGCTGCTTCTATTCAATATTAATGACATCAAACGTCAAACTTATAGCATCCCTCTTTTTTCATAGGTATAAAAACAAATATCCACTTAACATGTATATGACAAGTCGTCATTGTATGCAAATGAAACAAAATGCGAATAAACACCTTTGCGTGATATATTAGTTATTACGTATAGGTACAAGTCTATTATTAAATTATTATAATACCTATTACTAGCCGACGCCCGCGACTTCGTCCGCGTTCCTAAATCACCACAGTTTAGGTTGGCAGAACCCCTTCAGTATCAGGATTGAGGAGTTGGGTCCTGGAATTTAACGATGTAGTCTTTATTTGGTCCCTACAATAACTATTCATAATCAACAGTTCCTAAATCCCCACAGTTTAGGGAAGCAGTATCCCTGCAGCATCAGGATTGAGGAGTTGGAAACCCAAGTTTTTAGCTCGCAAAGTTTTTATGTCGATTAAAAAAAGATTCACGCAAATCGGTTAAGAAATCACGGAGATATCGATATACGGAGGCAGAAAGACACAACGCCTCGAAAGTCGGTTAAAAAAGTAGCCTATATTTTGCCCGATAATATCAGCTGTCTACAAGTGAAAGTCCCGTCAAAATCGGTCCAGCCGTTCTCGAGATTAGCGGCAACAAACAGACAGACAGACAAAAATTTTAAAAATTGTTTTCTTGGTATAAGTACCGTATTTACTTTCGTATGCAGTTAGTAAAAAGCTGTTCTTTTGATATTACAAACAGACACTTCAATTTTATTTATTTGTATAGATATAGATAATACTAGCGAACGCCCGCGACTTCGTCCGCGTCTTCATTTGACAATCGACAGTTCCTTAATCCCCACAGTTTAGGTGGGCAGAATCCCTGCAGGGTTCGTTGCATTAAAAAAAATACCTGACAACAGGAAATACCATGAATTCAAAATTCTTTTGAAATAGCGGCCTTAGTTCCAATTTTGTCCACCTGACGGATAAGTTGAAGGACACTATAGCTACTTACCTAGGAGGATATAACCAACGTACCTACTTACTTATGTTGTATGCATGTCAAAACATTATAAAAATAATATTGCTTTAACTAAATTGACTGCTTTAAATGTGATACTATTTTCCACTGTGGAAATGTGAAAATGTTAGCCCTATTTAGACCTGTTCATTATGGTTAGATTGTGTGAACGCGCAGTTATAAGAAAATTACACATCTATACCTACTTATAATAAACTAGTAGGGCGCGTGGGTGCGCGGCCCGCTGCAGCGGACCGCGGTTTTTCTGCTCTTAGAATTTCAGGGCCTGATCATTTTCTACCACAAAACCACTATTCCAACTTGTACACTCTTTAAGATAGACATCGACGAAATTTGTGTGGCCGCCATCTTGAATCCGCCATTTTGGTGTTTTTACAGCTCATTGCCAATTGGATGAGGTTTCGAGTGATTTTTGTTTGGGCACCCTCAACCTATCTTCAATACCCTAACGGTGCTCCTCACCCGTCTCCGAAATCCTCAATCATCAGCTCTCTCCATTTTTTTAACTCGAATGAATTTATGTCCTCTATATGAAACCGGAACCCTATCAGTCTTGCATATATTTTGTATGAAAAAAAAATTCCGCCATCTTGAATTTTTTTTCTATTCATCACGTAGACTATCGGCTCTTGATCATCTTTTGCCATAAACCACTCTTCCATCTCTTATACTCTCCGAGATAGACACCCACGAAATTTGTATGGTTGCCATCTTGAATCCGTCATTTTGGATTTTTTTTCATCTCCCTGCCAATTGGATGAGGTTTCGAGTGACTTTTGTTTGAACACTTTCCACCTATTTTCGATACCCTGGCCGTGCTCCTCACCCGTCTCCGAAATCCTCAACCATCAGCTCTCTTCATATTTTTTCTCCAAATAAATTTTTGTCCTCTATACGAAACCATCAGAAATTTTGAAAAGGAGCCGCATAAAGTCTTGCATATATTTTGTATGGAAAAATAAAAAATCCGCCATCTTGAATTTTTTTTCTGTTCACCAAGTGGAACTTCGGCTCCTGATCATCTTTTGCCAAGAAACCACTCTTCCATCTCTTATACTCTCCGAGATAGACACAAACAAAATTTGTATGGCCGCCATCTTGAATTCGCCATTTTGGAGTTTTTTTTCGGCTCTTTGCCAATTGGATGAGGTTTCGAGTGACATTTGGTCGAACACCCCCCACCTATCTTCGATACCCTGGCCGGTGCTCCTCACCCGTCTCCGAAATCCTCAATCATCAGCTCTCTCCATATTTTTGTTCCGAATGAATTTTTCTCCTCTATACGAAACGGTGGGTGAAAAAAAATTTTTCCATACAAAATTTTACAGGAGAGGTGATCAATGAGTCAGTCAGTCAGTGAATCAGCACGAGTAGCTATATATATAGTAATAATCTATAATAAACTAGCAAACCCGGCGAACTCCGTTTCGCCACCAGATGGCTTCGTTTTATGTAACATTTCGTTTGGTGATTAAAAGAAGAAAAATTTTTTTTTTGTTTTATATTTGAATAGGAAAAAATTTATTTCATTTCACAACAGTAATGAATTCATTTCGATTACAAAAATGAAGTGGTGCTGTATGTGAAAAAAGATTTTCCCGCTTTTCTGTTGAAATTTTTCCTGAATTTTCTTTGCTATAAACCTCACGGAGTCCGAGACCTTTCCAACGAATGCAAAACCGTGCAAATCGGTTCGTGGGTTCTGGAGTTATAGCGTCAGGAAGGAAAACCCGACTTATTTTTATATAGTAGATAAACTATTGATTAAGAAGCTGTTTACTTCCAAAAATGTGTGACACACTATTTTTACTAAAAAAAAATACAGAAGAAGCATCTATGAATATTTTGAACTAATCAGGCGACGTCGGTGCAGGTCGCTAGTATAGAATAAAGATTGATCGTTATTAAAAATTCGTTTTAATAGTACAGTGACCACAAGTTTTTGCACATACAAAGCTAGTTTAACAGGTTCTATAAAGTTAAACGATTAAGTATAATAATTGCTAGCAATTGCTATCATTGTTTAAAAACGTAAAATCTTTTACATTTTTAAATAATAAAAAAATCTGATCCTTGATCACTACGCACTAGGTAGGCATATCCAATCCACTTACAAGATGGAAATGATTTATGTGTGCAAATTACATTGCCTGTACGAATTAGATATTATTAGGTGACCATCAGCAAAAGAAAAAATAAAGTTTTTATATTCGGCTAATAACCTCACCCGGATTCAAACCTGAGGTTTGAACTTACTCTCAGGAACGACGCTAGATGGCGCTACGCTACAAGTACCTACCGCTTTCAAAGCTATAACTTTTCACTGAATTTTTCAGAGCATTAGCAAGACTATTCAGTGTAAATTTTAACTCAATACATCAAGCCGTTTCTGAGAAAAAGGGCATTGACAGTAACACACGGACAGTCAGATGTATAACAGCAAAATCCATAAGGGTTCCGTTTTTTTTTCGGAACCCTAACAAGATATTAACCGCGGAATTTAGTAAACGATGTTGTGCATTCAATTCATAATTTTTCAACCTCAGAGGAATGGCAACCACCCTCAAGGTTATAGCCTATTTCATAAAAATAGAATCATTAAAATCAGTTCAAATATCGCATAACATTTAACATAAAAAAATTTAACTGAATACCTCATTTAATTAAGCACATATGATTTCATTTACATCATCAAAAAGTACATGATACTTTGTTGTCCGAACTTCAATGACCTCTGTATCGATAGTAGTTTGATAAAAATCTTATACCTACCAAATTAGTAACTAATACCAGAGCTGTCTTACCATTTGAAGACACTAAGGCCAGCATCAAATATTCGGAATCAGATTCTGAATGCAGACATGGATATTAGATTACAGAAATCTTCAAATCCGACCTTAGTATATACCTTGCCTATTTTTAAGCTATTGCATAGCTTCTATCGCGGGCCTTGAGCGTGGAGACCGAATCCAGAAATTCCGTAACGAAAATAACCTGACACGGGACTCCTCTACGGTGAGCCGCTAGATGGCGTTGATAAAAAATGCTATGCAATAACTTTACCGCGGCAGTCCCCGAGTGCCACACGTCTTTTTTATTAAAAAAGTGAAAGATTCTGCTGTACTGTCATAAAATTTTACAGTTGGAGTGGTGGTGCTTACCTAGGCCCTTTGCTTTAGTTCCTTGCTTAGAAATAAGACTGGACGAAGAAGCTTATCGCTGCTTGTACTTAGCCCTAACATAAGTATGCAATCCACCAATTTACTTAAGGTGAACGCACAGCAATTGAAAAAAAATCAAATAGATACTACTTTGACAGATTTCTCAATTAGCCAAACCAAAATATAAGATTCCAGAACTGTCATTGTTAGGGTTCCGTACTCAATGGGGTGCCAACGGGACCCTATTGCTAAGCCTCTGCTGTCCGTCTGGCCGTCTGTCCGGTCGTCCGTCCGCCTGTCATACTTGTAATTTTCACAGAATGTGTAATAATAGTACATACAAGAAATACAAGAAAAGTGATTTTTTCGGCGTTTTTTGTTCGACGTTACGATGGTACGGAATCCTTCGTGTGCGAATCCAATTCGCACTTGGCTGGTTTTTTAAAACTGTGTTACTTGCAGTTATTATGATTAGTAGAGCATTTCTTATTTGCTAGTTCGGCAAAGAAACTTTGATTTGAAATCATTCTAAGTAATGTTTGTAGTGGTCGATAATTCTTAACCTATTTATATTATACTAGCTGATGCCTGCGACTTCGTTCGCGTGGATTGAGGATTTTTTATTCCCGCGGGAACTCTTTAATTTTCCGGGATTAAAAGTAGCCTATGTGCTATTCCAGACTATAATCTATCTATATCCCAAATTTCAGCCAAATCGGTTCTGTCGTTGCGACGTGATTGAGTAACAAACATCCACACTTTCACATTTTAGTAGGAAGTAGGATTTAACATATATACATTATTACATTACATATTTATATTACAAAGTATTTCCTTTGGCTGCGTCTAAAACCTAATTTTTTTTTATTCTTTCGCGCATTTTGTTTTTAAGTAAAGATATAATATTTTTATTTTTACTATTTACCGTTTTTTAAATTTATTTATATGTTCTTTCTTAAAATAATAAGAATATGTAGATTGTAGGTACATAATGTATATTTAGAGGGCATCCAAAAGGCAGCTAAAGACGGGTTTTAAACTCAGTGAGTGGATTAACTTGAATGGGTGACCTGGTTTTAATAACGAGCAATTCGCATAAACTGTAGTTTGTATGTAGTAGGTATAATGCAACCAAGCTGCAAGACTTAGGCTCAAAGAGATTCAATATCCGATACCAGTATTCTAAGACACAACTCTAATCCACTAAGTATTTATTATGGTGATGCCCAATTATATGCGTAGATTGAGGGTTTAAATTAAGATTTTCCGGGATATAAAATATCCTAGTCCAACTCCAGGATGCAAGAGGTATTGCCTCTTAAATAAAGTTTTTATTTGTTTTAATGCAGACAGCCTACATATTTTTGGGATAAGAAGTATCCCAGAGCAGTTCTTATATAATTCTGTGCATGTACCTGTGAGAATCCCATCAAAACCATTTCCCCCATTCGAAGATGGTCTGTGCAAACACAGACAGAAAAATTTAAAAGTGTTTGTATTGTGTTTGTATTGGTTCAAATAATCGTGTGTTTTTTGAAAGACAGAAATAAAAAGATATATTTTCTGAAAAACTTTAGAAATTAGGCACCTAAGTTTGGTGTATGAGAAATAATAAATGGACGAACATTGCTAGCCTATCATTCCTAAGGTCATAACAAAGCTAATTATTTTATTATCATCGTTCATCATTCATAGATAACAATAACAGTTTTCTAAAGAGATATTATTTATATAATATAATACTTTAAAAATATTTACCGGGTAATACTTTGCATTTTAGATCCGTAAACACCGTTAAATTACGATTATTTTTCCTGTCAACACCACATCCTAATTCAATGTCCATTTTATATACAAATTGTTTAACTACAGTAACAATTTCGATAAGTTCGCGCCTTGTTTTACGAATATTCGCGCTATAGTATTCGCTGTGAAGGGAGCGTATAATATACTGACTCAGTCATAACTGATCAAAACGCCACGTTTCTCTGTGACTCGCAAACTAAATCAGTGCTGTGAGAGAGGGGCTTGGTTATCTTAGTACAGGAGATGTTCATGTTCAATGTTCATATACCAGCCTCTGGGACGATGTAATTGTATTTAAGAATTTGTCTGTCAGAAAAAATTCTGAACACGCTTCGGAAGCCATTCGGCTGCCCCATTTCAAAACCTAGTAAGTGTGATTGACAAAATTTTACAGGGGCCAAAAAAACATGTTTTTTTAGATGGCTTAGCGAAGTAATAAATAAATCCAATAAAAGCTTTCAAAGTAGTTTATTTACGAAACATTAATTTACCAACAGATACTGAAGAGTTCAGAGTTCAGAAGGGCTACCACAAATATGTTTTTTGGTCTCCTTTAAAATTTTGTCAATCACACTTACTAGGTTTTGAAATTAGGCAGCCGCATTGTACTCTTCTAGCTCGAAAAACGGATATGGAGTCCATACATTCTCCATACAAAATTTCGTTTTAGAAAGAGTTTGTTTTATGACCGATTTTTTTTTTTTTACAAATATATTTGTAATTGTTCTTATATGATACATTTTCGATTGTAATTAATGAATATGCGCATTTTGACAACATTCGAATTCGAATACCCAATTTGCCGAATTGTGAGTGGGTCGTATTCCACTAGTTACGTCATCTTTAAAGCTCGTGCGGATGTTGACGAGTATATTTATATTTTAAAAAAACAATTATTTAATTTTTTCTCTATTTTTTCATTTATTCCGGAAAAAATAATGAATTACTATTAAAAAATAACAATTTAATTCTCATCTATTATTCTTTACAATTTTTTTTCGGTTTTTGTTCCCCCTGTATTTCTTTTTTTTTTTCCTTCTCCCAGTTGAGTGTTTTTTTTTTCTTTCTCATATGTGATTTCTATCTGTGAAAACTTGTAATTAGCTTTAGTTGTTCTTTTGTATTTATTAACTAGTTCTTAATTTTCTAATAAGCTGTAAGTTTTCCTGTAAAATAAAATAAAATAAAAATATTATAATATTATAAATGCTGAAGTGTATGTACTACCTACTAGTAGGTTTACTTATTTTATTAGTAATAGAGCTACGGTTGTATAGGTAGGTACTATTCAGAGAAGAAATACATAATAAATACCTAATGTTAGTTAAATTAATGATATATAATGTTATTCTAATGACTACTAAGTAATCTAATTAATAATATACAATTATAATAATTATTAATGTTCTATTTTAGCACAGAATAATTTGTAATATTAGGCATGTACATGACCCATTTAGTCATGTCATACGATCGGGAACACATAAAACGAATCGGATGAGCTTTTGATAAGATGCTTTTGAATACGTAATGCCCGCGACTTCGCGTGGGCTTAGTTTTTAAAATATCGCGGGAACTATGATTTTCCGGGATAAAAGTAAAAAAAGCTTTCAAGTTCTTGGTGCCCATGCAAAAAATTTCGTCCATCCGTGGCTTTTGTATCATGCTTAGCTGTGTTCAAAGACAAACCAATAAATAGCAACAAACCATCAAACAAACACACCTTCGCATTTTAGCGTAAGATTAGTAATAACTTATTACTAATAAGACGATGCAGCATTTTTGCAAAGTAGTACCTACGTCCTACAATTATTATATTACAAAAGTATATTTTTGTTTTTTTCCCAAGTGTATCTAATTGGGTATTTGTTTGTTGTCTAAATGTGTATACCTATTCATTAATTACAATCGAAAATGTAACTTGTAAAATAATATTTGTAAAAACAAGATAAATCGGTCAAAAAACAAATAAGTTATAAGCTGTTTTACTGCGTACGTATCCGTCTCTTTCTAAAACAAAATTTTGTATGCATAGTGTATGGAGCTGAATCGTGACGTTATGTTGCGATAGTGCTCTCTTTTCTTAAGAGGAAATTTAAAAGCTCTATATTTTCGAGATTACTTAAGATATTAATAAAAGAAAAATGACATTGTGTTTTAATATTAAAAATCTTTACTTTAAGTAAGTATATAAAAAAAAATTAGTCAAATACCTACGGAACACTACCAACAAACTAAATATAATATCGTAACATCCCTTTTCTGGTGTTCATGTTGTTGTGTCTGCAATAGTGGGGAGCTATTCGAATGGCCGAATGCCAAGTGAAAGTTAGTACTCACCTAGTCCCCTAGTAAGTGCATTGCAAGTTTGCAGACTTAAAAAGGCTGTGGCTCGCGATTTGCGTCAGGCGAAATCACATTTATAAATTGGAAATTCCTATTTTGTATTTATGTATGCATCAATTCTCCTTTTCGCATGAATCTCGGATATTAAGCTATTGCATAGCTTCTTTCGCGGGCCAGCATGGAAACCGAATCCAGAAATTCCGTAACGAAAATAACCTGACACGGGACTCCTCTACGGTGAGCCGCTAGATCGCGTTGATAATAAATGCTACGCAATAACTTTACCGCGCCAGTCTCCGAGTGCCACACGTCTTTTTTTCTAAATCGGATATCTCGGATAATTATTTTTTGTTATTTTTACGCTTACCGTAGGTACCTATTTACCTAATGGAAAAGATATCAAGAAAAAGATTGGCGCTATTCTGCCTTAACGTAAACAAAACAAGATTAGCGCAGTACATGATATTTAATTGACATTCTCCATTTAAATTACCTCAACTTTGATTTTTATGTATTACAGTATAATTGCGATGTTATTTTTATATATATCATCAATCAATTACTGCACTTTGCTCTTTGTATCACTTTAACTTAAGGCGTTACGAAGCGTGAATAACGTTAGTTAGTTTGACGTTTTTTTTAGGGCGACGGAGCAGACTAGGGATGTAAAGCGGTAATATTACTTTCGTAAAATTCGGTAATTTACCATATTTTACGTAAAATATAAATAAATTACGTAAATTACGGTAAAATTGGGTAAAATACGATTTATCTCTCTAACAAAACTATTGTGACTAGGGTTGCCAGACGTCCCGTATTTCCCGGGACATCCCGTATTTTAGACATAGTTTAAAATGTCCCGGCGGGACTGACTCTGTCCCGTATTTGAACCGTACTTCGTTTTTCATTATGAAATCGATTTTAATTACGATTATAATTACACAGTCCTACAACGAAATTCCTTATTGAAGTTCAAGTAACGTTTCTCCTAGATTTTTGTGAGTTGAGGAAATATTTTTTTTTATTTTGCAAAATTTTTCTACATGAATATAGCATGACGGTGATTTTCATTTAGTTAAACTTATAATTATGATATAAAATGAAGTTTGTCTGATCGGATGGATAATTGCCCTGTTTATTTATTAAAAAAATATATAGATTTCTTTGAGTTTTTAGAAAATCTTCAACAAAACGCAGCTACTATGCGCGTATACGTGCTAGTAGTAAGCATAATTAGGTAATGAAGGTATTTAAGTTTTTTTAACTTTTAAAAAGAAAAAGTTCCTCAAGTTGCACTAGTATTTTAAAATGTTCCTCTTGACTAACTATTCGGATACTAAAAATAATACTAACTATCCAGCTATTTCTTTACTTCTGGTTGTTTTTTTTTTTCTTGAATACCCCAATACATTCTTGATTTTTATAAATGTGTATTGTGAAAAATTCTGATGTATTCTGATGTGATAGAGCCAAACTGACTTCAGATTCGTCATTAGGAGATTCCAAAACCCAAGAAATCAGCACTGACATCAAAAAAGGAAAAAATAATAATTTGTAGGTGTGTTATTGTAGTGACGTTTACAGATACCCATGTTCAAACAAATAAAAATATGTTAAAACTGACTCGATCCTCGGAAAAATATTAAAAAAAATGACACTAAATAATTTTGTTTTTTTATTTGTCCCGGGTAAAAAACTGAAATCCCGTATTTTTTTGCCCATTTGACCATTTGTCCCTTATAGGCTGAAAAAAAATCTGGCAACCCTAATTGTGACCCACACTTTTGCTTGATTTCGTGGCATAATTTACTAAATGCACGTATAGTGCAGTCAGTCAAAACAATTCAACTGATCGCCGATCGGCTTGCCGAATGCTCACTGTTCAGTCGGAATGGCAACAGCGCAAAACATAAAGGCAAACTGCACTAAACGGCAACGTCGCATCGTGCGAGTCGCGCCGCGCGACTCGCAGTACGTATGTTTCAACTACACGCTCGTCTCACCCCCCCGCCATACTTTTCAGCATACATACGTAGCCGGTAATTTTACCGTAATATATATAAATTACCGTAAAATATCCGTATTTTACAAGCTTTTTCGGTAAAATTACGTAATTTTGCAACCGTAGAGCAGACACGCTCGCGCAGGTTTAGTTGTATTTCAGGAAAAAATTACTTTACACGAATGTAATAGGTACGGAATAAAAATAAAACTCTCAAGGAAAAATATTATTATTTTTAGACCTTTGGAGAACATTTTTGCTAATTATGACGAAATAATACTCTTTGGGGATTTTTTATAGGATCACTTCGTTGTCCGTCTGTCTGTCAGTATGTCAAGACCCTTTTTCTCGAAAACGGCTCATGATACTAAGTCGAAATTTATTTTATAATGCCCGGACTCAACCTGCGCCGTAACGCGTAAATTAACACGATAATTTAAAAGCATTACGCAGGTGGGGCTAATATTTTACTGCGTCAAATGTATGTAATGACGTTAAACGCTAAGCGCTAATTCATTTGAGCCTTGGAGGATATAACCAACATTTGAGTGCAGCCGTACTAACATTAAGGCGTTGTCCTAATATAAAGCTTATGCGCGATCATCGCGCGAGTAAGCGATGCGACCATCGCGTACTCGCGCGTAATAGAACGCGAATACGCGATCATCGCGCAAATGCCAATTAGGACACCTATTCGAGATCAGTATGTTTGATCGCCCGTTCGTACGAGTAAAATTCGCGCGAATTTGCGATGATCGCGCATTCGCGTTGTATTAGGATAACGCCGAACATTTAGGGCCGATTTCAGCAACGTAAAATAAGTCATATATGAGCGTGATATTTTTTACGTGGATTTTTATTACGTGGATAATTTTTGTATCGATAAGTCAATTGTATCAAAAAAAAAATTACGTTTGGTTAAGCGGGTTTTATGCTCAAAGATCGTTCGTAATGAGCAGCTACAATAATTTTAGTAAACGTAAGTTACTGCTAATTTAATAATAGATATTGCTAATCTATAAACTTTATTAGTTTAAGTATATGCTCTTTTTTATTGCTATACACCTATTATGCTCCATTCACGTTACTACCCTAGTTACCACCCTACCGTCAAAGACGTGCCGCCAAGCGATTTAGCGTTCCGGCACGAGGGCGTGTAGAATCCGATTAGGGGTATGGGTTGAATTTACACTGCTATACTCCTTCCAAGTTAGTCTGCTACCATCGAATAAAAAAAATTCAATTTAATTTAGTTTAAAAATTATTTACAAAAACTGCAATTTAACTGACATTGAAGTTTTTTTTAATTTTATAACCTGTTTTTAAAGTCTTATTCCCATATCTGGAAATTTATATTTAGATTGTTGAAATGAGATAAAATTATAATAAAAACTTATCTACTTACATCAGTTTTACGTTACGTCCGTTCATTATAATATTATAATTACCTAATAAATATAAAAATCAATTGCTGTTCGTTAGTTTGGCTAAAACTCAGAAATGGCTAGACCGATTTGAATTTTTTTACTAATGTTCATCTTTGTCGTTAAGAACAAAAAATAAATAGAGAAAACTTAAAAGAACAGTTGAAAAATCGAAAAAAATCTAAATGGTAATTTTTTAAAGAAATCTTAACACCGCTTCGGATTAGGTACTTTTATTGGATGGTACGAGCGAAGCCGCGGGTGAAAGCTAGTGTAAGTGATACATAAATACAATTGTTTATTACGATCTTTCTGGCAATAACCGCTGTGACCTTGTGGGAGGTCGAGGGTTCGGTTCCCGAACAAATTTGAAAATTTTTAATGCACATCTATATAAATCTATACCTATCCTTCAAGATATAAATAAATAAAATTGAAGTGTTTGTTTGTAATGGATTTAGGATCAGTCGATTATAAATAGTTATTGTAGGTAATAAGTAAAGACTACATCGTTGAATTCCAGGATCCAACTCTTCAATCGGATGCTGCAGGGGGGTCTGTCCGGGATTAAGGAACTGTCGATTGTGAATTGAAGAAGAGGATGAAGTCGCGGGCGTCCGCTAGTTTTCAAATAAATGTAATGAACAATTGAGAGGCATTCATTAGCAGTGGCTAGTTGTAATAAAGCTACTGTTACACATGCTCATTTCAAGCATGAAAGCATGCTTCTATTGAGCATTTGCTACTTAGTAGCATGTGTGTCGAAACATTGCTAGTAATGAGCATGCTTATTTCGAGCATGCTCAAAAATCAACAGTCGTGTTTGCTTTGAGCATGCTTATTGAAGAGCATACTTAAAAGTAGCATGCCTATTGCTAGCAAATGTAAACTGTTCATAAGAATGCTCGTATTGAGCATAATCATAAGCATGCTCACTAGCATGCTATTTTAGAGCATGTGTAACAGAACCATAACTCTACCGGAAAAGCGATATCGCCAATAGCTTTTCGGACTTCCGGCAAAATGCCATGCCGCGTAGGAACTAGGTACTGGGTAGGTACTTAAACTAGGTACTGGATAATGTCCTCCTGATCGAATCCGGCCACTAGTGGTTAGCAAGTTCGACTGCAGATGACGAGGTCCCGGTTTCGATTCCCGGGTCGAGCCATAAAATATGTATTTGATTGTTCTGTCAAGAAGAAGAGAGTAGGTACTAGCATGGAGTTAGGAAGTCTGCGGTGAATCACCCCCGCGCCTCGGAGAGCACGTAAAGCTGTCGCTCCTGCGCCTGATCTCTCTCCGGTCGTGTCGGATTTCCGTCCCATCGGACTATGAGAGTGAGGGAATAGAGTGCATCTGTGTTTGCGCACACACTTATCCACTGTTATATCTCCCTCGCAGATGGCTAATATCTGTGGAGATTGGCCGCCGGCTTCTTGTGTAACTGACGCCCAAAGTACGGACATTAGGTTCGATTCACACGAAATTTTACTTAAATTGTATGGAACCATACCTATAAAATATGTTCTGTCAATAACTTAAGTAGTACTTAGGCACTTTGTTTCCTTAAGATAACCTTTTAAGATATTAATTGACCTAAACATGCACTACGAGTGCAATGCCGAAGATAAATTACAAGGAAAAAGTTGAGTTTTAGCTTTAAAAGTGCGACTGACAATATTGATAAATAAAAGATTAGTAATAAATTTAGTTTTTCTGAAGAATCACGTTTCTTCATGGGTCATGCTCGTGAACGGGTGCCACCAACGGGCTGGGTCTACTTTCTGTCTGCCCGTACATATATTGGATTGTATGTAGGTATGCATTTTTGAAATTTCATTGTGGAAACACTGTATACATAGCATAGTTTTGTTACCTATTGTAAAAAAAAATTTGTTTGAAAAGAGCAACCGCCGAATTTAATGCTGGCTCTTCTCGGCCGGAAGAGCATTCCGAACCAGTGCACAGTGGTAGATTCATCGACGATTCAAAAGCACTTGTAAAAGTTTTTTTGAATAAAAAATATTTCTATTCTATTCTAAACCCTAACTCTACGCGGACGAATTCTAGGATATCGGCTAGTTTCAATATAATTGTGGGAACCACCCTTACGATTTCGTTAAATCGCCCTAATAACAATAAAGGTCGTCCAAACTCCAATAGGTAACTCTAAATCACCCAATCGGATACCCTAAAAGACCTGCAAGTCTTATGCTGAGATCTATAGAGCGTACTCTAATTCAGCTCAGATTTAAGATAAAACGAGAAACAAATATGATCTGACATAAATCTGTCTCGTTTTAACTCTGTCTTGAGTCTGAGCTGAGTGAGAGTGCGGTCTATCGATTTCAGTCTTAGAAAGATATTGGCGGCGAAATAATAGTGTAGAGCAAAAAGCAGCTTCGAGTGTCTAGTCCAGACCCTTTTTGCATTAGCGAGCCAGCGAAGTAAACAGTAGTCGTAAAACACAAAGAAACTTACTTGTAAAACGTTTAAATCCATAGCTGATATCGTTGAAGACCAGATGATATCCATCACTAACACTAATGTCGTCTTTTGCTAATTCCAGATCCATTTATAAGTACCTAACAACCGTAATGTCCTTAAGTCGAAACACAGACTTTAGTTCGTTTCACTTGTTTTCTATAAGGAGCGGATATTATGGTCATTCCGCCGAGCAAGCCGCGCACGGAAATGGTTAGTTCTGTTACAACGTCCAAGTGCCTGTAGGTATGTCTCCAGTCATAAACGTCCCGACACATCAACTGCATAATATGTTTACAGTTAGATATCAACCAAGCATTGGGAGTGGACCTACGGACCTTTTGACATTGCATAATAATAAATGGCCACCTGTTTAATTAACTTCTGGACTATAATAATTAGTTTGGTGATAAGTACGTGAACGAAAATCAGTTCCTTATCGTTTTATCTTAAGATACGTGTATCTAAGCCGGTAAAGTATATCAAAATAAGCTCTTTTTTGAATAAATCAATGATGAGTCTTAATCCTTTTACTAAGTAAACGTAGGTACTTTATTTAACACTACCACCAAATACTTAATCACACAGATGCAAGGCTTCATACAACCACGCCATGATAAATATGCCAAAACCTTGTTGTTGTTGTTTTAGCTTTCTGGCTTTAGCTAGTGCCAGTTCAGCACAATGCACTTCGCCAATATCACGTTGAATAGAAGAGCCACACAGGGGAGGTTCAAAAATGCCAAAACCTAATTGTAATATGCGGGCGCCTATGGCGCTAGAGTCATAATTGGACAAAACTAATTAGGTACAGAAAATAATCACAAAAGCAAGCCAAGATCTCTTTCAATGAAAGGCGACTTACTGTATAAAAAAAAAAACTAAATAGGTAGCCCGATTCTGTGAAAGCTGCATCAATCATTGCTAGTCTCAATTCCTCGCTTTATCTCGTTCTTTCTGCAACAATGTATTTTAGCCCATAGTGAGAGAGTATCGGCTAATCGGAGGCGATTGCAATCGTCACATTGATGCAATTTTATGCATGTTTATTTTATGACAGCTAGTTTCATCGCTCGACCAGTGGACAAGGTAAGGTAAGGCGCATTTGTTTTCGCTCCACGTTTTTGAATTTTATTGAAAATTATAAAATACTAGCTAATTTTTTTTATTCGGTGACAAGACAGTGCTTGACAGCGATCTCACCTGATAAGTAAGTGACGATGCAGTCTAAGATGGTAGTGGGCTAACTTGGAAGGGGTATGGCAGAGTAGATTCAATAATCGTTTTCTACATGCCAATGCAACGTGCCGGAACGAAAATCGAAAAACTAGTACACTAGTTTGATAAAAAAAATCCGCCAAGGCAATTTTGCGCAACGAGGGTTTTCGTGGCTTGGAAGGGGAGAAATATAAAATTACGTAGTATTTTTAGCCAATTAATTCATAGACAACGTTCGTAGATTTACAGATACCTATTCCGTAAGTACCTACTCGACTTGGAAAATTTTCCTTCTTGGAAAAAATGTTCAGACCTGTTAGGTAAGTACCGTTTTTACTAGAAATGTAGTCAAGTGACGTGAAGGGTATTTTAATGATAAATAATATACCGGTTACGGAGTGGTTTGGTTAATAACCTACATAATAAAAGACAATATTAAAAAAAAATGCACATTTACGTGTGTACCCTAAACGGGTTATATGTATAAGATTTAATTCGATTGATAGTATTTGTATTCGATGACATTAGTGTCAAAGTAAAATAAACAGCATTGAATTAGAGCCCAATTTCTTATACGTTTATGTATACGGATACGCTCCAAATTAAAATTAGTTGTACCGAATTTGTGACTTTAAACCGATACAATTAAGGTTCATTTTGCTTTGACGCTAACGCCATCGAATACGAATACGGTCAATCGAATGAAATCTTATACTAACCCGATTGGCATGTACTACTGAACTTTTTCTAGTAAACCAAATTTTTTTTTTAATTTATTGATCAAGATCTATACACAATACATTTTTAATTATTTTATATGCCATCCTCCAGGAAACTTTGCGTTTATGTTGAGGATGGCGAAAGAAATCAGATGGCAAAAGAAAAATAAAAGTTGTGATGGAATCCCTACACCTAGTTAGACTTTTGAAAGGAAGCTGAACCTAGTAGAAGGTAGTAAGGAGTTAAAAGGATGGAAATTAAAAAAAGTCATTTAACAATTTAATATTAGGTATAATTTGCTACAATCACCGCATAGGTATATATATTATTATATATGACAAAATGAAAAAATAGCATTGAGTCATATTAAAGTTAATTGTTAACTTTAATATTCCTTCCGCGCTGACAATATAATCTCGTTTAATTACGTAATAATCTTCTGTAGAAAAGTCGTGCTGAGAATATAATCTTTAACCTTTAACAGCGCCCTGAGAATAATTTTTCAAATTATCATTTGCTGTTTTGTCATTTAACTAGTGTGGAAGTTAACCTTGGAAAAACGTATGATTTGACATTTCCTTACCAAATGTCGGGCCTAAGCCAACTGACAGCACGGCACGGCACGGCAGAGGATTTTTATGCGATGAACAGAAATATAACTTAATAGCGGATGGATGCGATAGGCAACGTTGGCGCTACTTGAAAGAGGCCTATGTCCAGTAGTGGATGTATGTGGACTGATGATTACGAACTTTATAGCGGCATCCTTTGGAATACTGCGGCCTGCGGCCCTTGGTATCCCTTGGCATTGGGACTTGGGAGGGACGACGCGGCATGCCTGAGGTACCACGGCATAATTGTCGTCAATGTGCGCTTACGTATAGTGATGCCGAACGTGCCGTGCCGTGCCGTGCCATGCCGTGCCGTCAGTGAATGCAGGTTTGTCATTTGTTGTCAACTTGGAAAGTTACACAAGGTTACACTAGACATATAAATGTACCGTCAAAACGACATCAATAGGACATGGGACTTAATCTTGATTGTAAAAGCCGATACACACAGCCTTGGATTTTTGATCAATTTGGTCGTTATAACCAATAAGTTGTAATAAATACTGTCGTTGTGAACAGTTTTGACTGTATTATGATTCGTTTAAGTCAATTCAAATCACACCATAGAGATCAGCCTTAAAAATAGGCATGTATTATATATAAGCGTTTGTTCCCGTTTTTTTAGCTATTTTGCCGTGAAATTGAGACAGTATACATCACAAGGTACAGTAACTGATACAGTAAATATGAAGTTCCAAGCGAAATCGAGCAATTTTTGTCTCCGCAACAGTTTCGTCTCACTAAACAAGTCCGCCAAAGGAGCTACCTCGTCCCCCACTGTAATTGACAGACTTTTAAGCACTTTTAAGCTATTGCATAGCTTCTATCGCGGGCCTTGAGCGTGGAGACTGAATCCAGAAATTCCGTAACGCAAATAACCCGACACGGGACTCCTCTCACCGCTAGATGGCGTTGATAAAAAATGCTATGCAATAGCTTTACCGCGGCAGTCCCCGAGTGCCACACGTCTTTTTTTGCAAAGAAAATAGAGCTCATTTCCACTCCAGTTAGTATATACTCAAAGAGTCTGCCTTAATAATTACGTTCGACGTGTTGTGTATTTACTATGTTAGTTATTTCATTTTTTGGGCGATTTTTCATAATGACACCAGCTTTTGTCTGCTTAACAATTTTTGTTACACAAATGTCATACGTAACTAAAAGTATTCCGGTTTACATGCCGTAGTCTGTACGTCTGTACCAACTCATAATTCATCCATGTTTATTATGGATTCGCTGTAATTTACTTATAGTTACCCTTGAACCTACTAAGACTGGGACAAACTTTGCTATTAGACTATATTAATGACATAATGTTTCTGGCATTAGGAGAAACTGTGGGCGACAAAAGTAGCATGTGTATTGCGAAACCTTTTCAAATAATAAACGGCCTGTCGCGAGGCAGGCCGCGCGCTGTATATAGGATTCCGTACTTGCATTTCACACTGCTTAATTAGAAGAGTATGCATATGTAATTTTTCATATTAAAAAGTTTTATTACATTTTAAAATTTTACAAAATAATAATGCTCCTTGTTATAAAAATTAATAGCAAAAACTCAAGATACCATTTGCCATATCTGCCGCATCTCCAGTATTTAGTATAACAAATGTAGTTTTTTCTTGATTATCATAGAAGTTCGCCTAGAAATTCGCCCTACTCGAACGAAAATTTTCACTTTAAGGCTTACTTTACGTGTAGAGGAGGTACTAAAATAATTATTCTTTTCAAAATTTTATTGTAAGTACATTTTTTTTGGCGTAATTAGTAAGCATAACTTTGCCAAAATCAGCTCTTTAGTACCAATATTCTCTGCGCTATGGTGCCGACAGATGGACAGACAGACGGACTGGACGAAACTATAAGGGTTCCTTGTAGTCACTACGGAGTCCTGAAAAGGTTTCTTCTGAGTTTGCATATAGTGGCTACCCAGAACCTAAGATTTTAAAATATAACCTCTATACATTTTAACAATCTCCACCAACTAATCTTAAATGCAATGAAATTGAGCACTTTTAAATAAAACCTTATAAACTTAACAATGCCACGCCATTAAGACTAGGGTTTTTCTAGCGAACTATTTGGTAGCTATTTGTGATGTTTGTGCGATACAATCGGTATTATTTAAATAATACTAAGTATGGATACATTGGGTTTCCACCGCATCTGTAATTAAGCCTGTAAATAATATACCATTAGCTCTTGGATGAGATTCTTGATTAAAGAAATTAGATTTATAGTCTTGAAGCATAAATAACCGACCAGGTTAAATTGACGGGCACAGCGTCTTAAGGCGTCAGTTACACAAGAAGAGTTCTCGAATACGAGTGGCAAGAAATAGTTTCCGATTATCCTATACGAAAACTTTCCATACAATTTTCGCCAGCGATTATATATTACAATATAACATTATTACGCATTATGACAAAAACTCATATCAGTTAAGCAATGCTCGAATACGAGTGCCGAAAATTTCGCTCGCATTCGAGAAACTCTCCTTATTGTCTAGTGAGAAGCTGGCGCAATGACAATAAGAATTCAGCGACTTTTTCACTAGAAATGACGACATTTGTTTTACCGACAAACAAGTTTTAGGAATTTGGATTTGAGTTGGCAACACTGACCTCAGTAAAGTACACAGTCTACTTCTTTCAGATATTGCTTTTTAATATTCGTGCGCATTCTGAGGTCATGTTGGCCTGTCTGCTTATCGCTTGGTCGGTAAGTTATTTTATACAACTGCCGCAAAACTTAAAACTGTTGTATTGTAATACAATTATTGTAATAGCCATTAATTATGTAGTTCTATAGAATCGCTTAAAGTACAGATGCAATGATGTTCTTAATATAAAAAGGTTGGTACAAAAAATTGGAATGTCTGTTCTATTTTACATAAATTATAAATCTTAATTTGGTATAGTTCCTTACATATATTATCTATGTACATTGTATACATAACATTTCCCAACTCCGGAATTATCTACCTAGTACCTACTTATAAAAAATCACTCAGTCATAATCACATTTTATGGAGATAGTAGTATTTATCACCATTTGCTTTTTAATCTTATTTTTAAAACTATGTAGGCACATGCTATGAATACGAATCCTATGGCAAGAAGGGATAGAACGGCAACTGAAAACTTTTCACCAGCCATATCATTGTCCTTTAGAAACTGTGAGGGGCGGGAGTAATGACAGTATAAGTCCGAGCAGGTCAGCTTAGGCCGATTCAATCCGAAGATGGATATGACTAATCCAACTAGTCCATGCTTCAAAAATGATGCTTGAAAGAGCCATCGGACGAAAAACGGTGCATCGCTGTATCTGAGGAAGAAGCCGGAGAATACTGTGAACGGCATTATGAAGAACGGACCGAAGACTACGCCATTCTGAAAGAAAAGGTAACTGATTATTACGGACTGCAAACAGCGGTAAAAGATAGTGGATAAGGCTTGATTACAAAGTTATGTGTCGATTGGACTCTGGCTTAATCTTTTATATTAAGGTATTGTTAATGTATTCCATTGCAGAGACACATAATTTTTCTGTCAGGGGAAATATCAATTGCGCATGTAAACAGCGGGCAGCGAGTGGCAGAAAATATTCCTGTCCAGTGATCACTCGTTCAAAAAGAAGTTAAAAACCAACATTAGGTCTCACCTTCACATTAAACATGGATCCATTACAAAGTCCGATGCACAGCGCGACGAAGGTTACCAGCAGAAGCGTGCAGCAGAATATGAGAAATCTCATATACTCTCCCGGCTGGCCCGTCATCCAGTAGGTGATGCAGGCGAACAGCAGCGTGCACACTGTCTGTGTGGGCAGGGCGGACGCTAGTGTCGATGCGTAGTACGCCCCAGTGTTGTACCACCGGTTGAAGTGCTCTCTTCTTGTAACTGGAATTTGTTCTGGAACTTTGAAAAACATATCCTATAGAACCGCACTTTGAAACAAATCCCTACCACAGTCACGAAGCAATGGAACAACGGATCGACGCAATTTTTTGCATGTTGCTCTTCCAGTAGTGTTCTACAACTATACAAGAACAACGCAACACCAACACACAACTACACCAACCCTCACAAAATACTATCATAAAATAATTTGAGTGCTTGAAGGATACTTACAATTAATAGTAACTGCATTGAATGCCGTGAACATAAGAAACATGAGGCTGAAGTAGAGGAAGTTGTAGTTGTCACGCATGTACTTCGCATCTTCACCGACATTGTAGTAGAGAAATCCGATGAACACTGCCATGAAGCAGTGGATGCCGGTCATCATTATTGTAAAGGACGGACTGCGCCAGACTGACTAAAATCAAATTAAGAAAATAATATTTAGGAAAAAGTATCTATTTACAAATAAATATACAAATAATATTTAGGAAAAAAGTAAGTTTCCGATTTGTATGAGGTTACATCAGGTCTGAGGATTAAAAAAAAATGACAATTTTAACGTACCAATAACGCTCTCCAAGTTAAAACTGCAAACTGCTTCCATGGAGACGTAGGGTATGTGCTTTTTAGAGCTAATAATATTTTACGAGTTGGGTCTTCTTTGGGGGTGGGCAAGGTTGTCAAATACACTTCTTCACTTTTCGTTCTCTTATATTCTGTAATATAAAATATGTTTCAATAATATTTTAAATTGCAGTGGCAGTGGGAAGGTCATTTTTGTCAAAGGAGTGAGGAAGAGCCAGAAAGTCTGCTGAGGTCTGTACAGTGAGCTGCGATTATAGCTCAGTTACACAAGGAGAGTTTCTCAAATGCGAGTGAAATTTTCGGCACTCATATTCGAGATACTTTTTTTGTGTAACTGACGCCTTAGGGCGGAATTGAGGCGGAGTTAAAATTGGACAACAATATGTCTTAAGCAGCTGCAGAGTTTCTTGCTGGTTCTTCTCAGTTGGAACGGCATTCCGAACCAGTGGTAGATTCACTTGACGATCCGTAAGTAGGTACTTTGTAAAAGTTTATTTGAATAAAAAAATATTCTATACTATTCACCACAGTCCAAGAAGTTTTGCGTGAATTGTACAGTGTACATGAGAGATTTTGGGTTAATCAAAAATAATGTGGTTTTCGGATGTACCTATTAATTTCCTATCAGTCTCATTGGGTATATTTTGCGTCCACTGTTCGCTTTTGCCATTTCTCGAACATTGCACTAATCTATCTTCATTCTCCGCACAAACTTCTAAAACTGAAACAATAAAATCAAAATATAATTATGTTCCTTTCCTAGTCAGAATATTATCTTTTCATTATATTTATCAAACTATAAAAAATGTAATCATATCGTCAAATTAGGTATTTACTTAGTAACAAATAATAATCTAGTCTAGAATACAGACGATCGCGTTTCTTTGTATTGTCGCTACTATGCCTTTAGCGATAAAGGGTTTCTGTTCTACTTATATTGTAAGACGTAATATCGTACCCTTATTGCAAAAACCGATTATCTGCACCAAAATTTGAGCGAAAAGTTTTTGAGTTATAAGCATTTGAAACTTTAACGACTTAAAAATTAGTTATAATGATGTCCATTTTTAAACAATAATAATTTTTATAAACAAGAAACTATTCAAGAAATGTTAAGTAGGTTAATAATTGAAAAAAACTTACTATTTTTTCAACAAAAAGAAGAAAATAACCGGTAAGGAGCTCACTTAGTTAGTTTTTCCTGAATGTAGAAAAACTACCAAATTTTCAAATTTACCGTTCTGGTAGCTCTAATGGCATTTTTTATTTAATCACTTGTTTTGAATAGTAATAATCATCAAGACAAAAATCGTTTTAGTTCAACTTTAGCCAGTACAGGTGTAAAATAAATATCTTTAGTCGCTTTTGGCTGAAGGTAAAGTAGATTTCATTTAACTTTGTACGTACTAACTGCAGCGCCCTATGGTTTTACCCGAGGAGTTCCCGTTCCCGTGGGAAATGGGCAAGCCTACATTATTTCTTATAATCTCAGCTATCTTTAAAAGAAAGTTTCGTTGAAATCGGTCCAGCCGTTCTAGAGATTAGCTCATTTAAATTATTTCGTTTTATTATATTAGAATAACTAGCTGTGCCTTGCGGTTTCACCTACATTTGTCCCGTTCCCGTAGGAATTTAGGGAAACACTATAACTGTAAACTTTCCTCTCGAATCCCTCTATCTACTGATGAAAACTGAATTAAAATCCGCTGCGTAGTTTAAAAGATCTACGGGTACATAAAGAGGGCCAGACAGCGGGAATCGATTTTGTTTTATACTATGTAAAGATAACATATACAGCAGAGCTAAGTTTGCCCGCAAGCGTTGCTATATGGGTGCCCCATTGTAGCTTTGAATCCAGGGTTAATCCCAAGAACACTTTGGAGTCCTCAGTTTTCAAAGGTTCATTATTTATCTTTAAATTTTTACTGACAGTTCTCGGGTTAGGTAATAAAAACTCAACACACTTTGTTTTTTTAGTATTTAAAAGTAGATTATTTGCCGTAAACCATTCAGAAACTTGAGATAATGCATTATTTACATCGTCAAAATTGTCTTTTATCCTATCGACTTTAAAATTCAAAGACGTATCATCAGCAAATAGTACAATATCGCAAGTATTGTGGACAAAATGTGGTAAATCATTTATGTAGACCAAAAACATGAATGGACCTAGAATAGAACCCTGGGGTACACCCATTACTGAGGCTGATCCGGATGATTTTACATCATTGACACATACTCTTTGGACTCGTTCACTGAGATAAGACGCAATGAGACTAAGTGCAAAATCTTTAATGCCATAGTGGCTCAGTTTAAGCAAAAGTGTCTCGTGATCAACGCAGTCGAATGCCTTTGACGACAAATCACAGAAAATACCAATGGCACTCTGTGAGTTCTCCCATGCATCGAATATGTGTTGTAACAGCCTTGCGGCTGCATCGGTTGTTGATCGACCCTTTGTAAAACCATACTGCTCAGTGTGTAGGATTTTATTTAAATTAAAGTGTAAAAGCAGTTGGTTGAGCATTATTTTTCCGAATATCTTGCTGAGAGTTGGCAAAATTGAAATTGGCCTGTAGTTATTCGGGTCACTTTTGCTTCCCGATTTAAAAAGCGGTATTAGCTTACTACATTTCATAAGGTCTGGAAAAAATCCAGAATCTACTGATTTATTAAAAATTAAAGCAAGATATGGCGCAATAATATCATTTATGTTATGAATTATTTTAACTGATATCCCCCATAGATCTGCTGTTTTCTTATTTTGTAAAGATTTAAATGTTTTGACTATGTCATATGGGGTAACGTGTTCAAACCTAAATAACTTATTGCACTCAGAGACATTGCTCCTTAGAAGACGATAGACTTCTGCTGGCGAGGAATTCAGAGAACTGGTTGTAGTAATTGGAATATTTTTGAAAAAGTTCTCAAATGTATTTACAATTACTGTATCGGAGTTAATTACATGATTATCACTTTTAAGCTCCAATTTATTATTATTATGTACCTTATGTTTACTCATTTCATCGCCGATGATGTCCCATGCTGTTTTAATTTTATTATCAGAATTGGCAATTTTTTGCTTTATGTGAAGTGACTTTGCTTGTATGCACACATTTTCAAACAATTTAGAATAGTTTCTTACATATTCAATAAACGCGGGGGAATAATTATATTTTTTTCTGCATATAAGTCAAACAGCTTATTTCTACTTTTATAGATTCCGGCAGTTGGCCAGTTACTAAACTTAAGATCTTTAGACAGTCTTTTCTCTATCACCTTAAAGATAGAGTTATATTGTGAGCTTAACAAATCAAAAAACTTTTGATTTGTGAAGATGTTCAAAAACCCTCGTAGCCCAGTTATACAGTAAAAGTGAACTTAAGTTCTTTTACCTGCAATAATTTTAACAAAATATTGAGTTCATTATTCTGCAAAAAACAACTAATGTTGTTTAGTTCGTTTTTCTTTTTAGATACATCAGCAATTTCTAGTATATTAATAAAAGCTGAAACCTGTTAACGCAGGTTAACATGTATTAACAGAATAATATTGACATAATGATAAATCAAGCAACTACATCTGAAAAGTATTATAATACAATACATTGTTTTTGTGGTATAGATTTATAAATCTAAATTATTTAAATGAGTTTAGTTCTTTTTTTAAGAAGGTAATTAAATCATACCTGTAGGTAGTTGCTTTTAACTCTAGCTATCTCCGTAAAAAAGCGTCGTAGCCGACAATGGGTTTTACCTACAGCTTCGCCGTGAGTTGAGGAGTCGATTGATATATTTAACCTAATTTTGGTACAAAAATGCAGATAATCGGTTTTTGCAATAAGGGTACGATATGTCACGCCTCATTGTAATGACTAATAAAAGAAACCTTGAGTTAAGGTATCTGTTGCATTCTCTTTGCATTGACACTCAATGACTCATCTAATTTTTTTAATTTGATGGCAAGTTTAGCTATTAACTGCAGTCTAAGATTAAAGCAGGCGAACTGCCAGCTGGAAGGAGTAGCTGGTATGGCAGATTTATTTAAACCTTTATTTTTTTGCTGAAATAAGGTACAAACAACAAACAAGGTTTTGAAGACGTTTAGACGATGCCCGCGACTTCGTCCGCGTGGATCAAGGTTTTTCAATTCCCAAGGGAACTCTGTAATTTTCCGGGATAAAATGTAGCCTATGTTTTAATCCTGGGTATGAGCTATCTCCATTCCAAATTTCAGCCAAATTAGTTCGTTCGTTGTGGCGTGAAGGAGTAACAAACATTCACACACACACACACATACACACATACACATACAAACTTTCGCCTTTATAATATTAGTGTGATAGTGTGATGAAATAAGGTATTTGTTCAAAATTGCCAAATTCCGAACATTATCCAACAATTTTTCAAAATCAGTCATCGTGCGTAGATATACTAACAAAAGTCTACAGTGTTGTGATACGGCGGGCACACGAGATGGATCTGCTCCAGGTAAGGCAGCAGCAGCGGCACGGAGCCCATGTAGGCGCAGCGGCCGGCCGCCACCGCGTACAGCCGGTCCACCATGTGCAGCAGCATGGCCGAGGGCTGGTGCATGCTCACCACCACCGTGCGGCCCTGCCGCGCCAGCATGTGCAGCAGGTAGATCAGCTGCTTGGATATGGAGCAGTCAAGCCCGCTGAAAACAAAAGAATAAAAACTTAAACACGTTTTGACGACCTCCCTCACTACCTTAATTACGCAACAATGGAGTAACGGATTGACGTGATATATTTTTTTGCATAGGTTTTTTGTAGAACCTGGAGAGTGGAATAGGCTACTTTTTATTTATCAAATAATTCCCGGCTGACTTGAAGACTAAATCCACGCGGTTAAGTTTTTTTTTTTTTTTTTTTTTAATCTATTTTTTTTGGGGGTTTTTTACCCGCAGGCACGCCAACCCCATCCAAACGTATAAAATATAACTTATCCTACTTAAAACTAACTTAACTACGAAAACATCCGACAGTCACTGATGGCAAGCAGCGACCATACCGCACACTCTTTTGGCTAATTTTGATGTGGGGTTTGCCAGATAACTCTGACAAAGTCCCACATTAAACCTGTTCAAATTAAAACTTACCATCAGTGACTGTCGTTCGACCTTACGCGGTTAAGTTATGAACATTGATGACCTCCCTGGCGCAGTGGTGAGCGCTGTGGTCTTATAACTGGGAGGTCTTGGATTCGATTCCCAGTGGGAGCATTTTGGGAATTTGTGATTTCTGAATTGTCTCTGGTCTGGTGGGAGGCTTTGGCCGTGGCTAGTTAGTAGTTACCACCCTACCGTCAAAGATACCGCCGAGCGGTTTAGTGTTCCGGCACGATGGTGTATAGAACAGATTAGGGGTGTGTGTTGAATGTACACTGCTATACCCCTTCAAAGTTAACCCGCTACTGACATGGGATACACAAATATTTAATCCTAGGAAAACAAAGGATTCACAAAAACAGAACAAAGACTAATTCCGCGTGGGCGAAGCCGCGGCCATGCGCTAGAAGGTCTAAATTAAGTGATAAGTTTCATTACTTTGGTCAGCTTCAAGTCAATGTCTGATAAGATAGCCTGTGCTGTAGCCTTCACTACGTGGTACCTATCACTATCACTGTGAATTGCAGAGCGCCGATAGCGGTGACTAAGAGCCAAAGGTTAAACGCCGTCATTTAATTGTGTTTAGACGTTGCTACCCAGTTTACAGATAAATATAATTAACCTTCATTAATTTACGTAACACGACATGCAAAAACCAAGACAAGAGAATTGGATTAGCATTAGGGTTGGCAACCCTAAAATGTGTAAGTATTAATAACATAGTGGACAGTGGTGCTGTTGACATAAAGTAATTTAATTTTTTTTTTATAATAATATAAAAGGTTAAGGTTGTCTGGAAGAGATCGCTATTTAGCGATAAGACCGCTAGTCCAGTCATTACGTACATTCAAAAAAGAAAATGAATTTGCGCTTCTAATTTTTTAATATGTTGTAGGGGATACCTAGAAAAGCTTAACTTGAGATTGTCGACCAAGCTTTCCTAGGAGCTTTCGCCGCCATGTTGAAAAAAGGGGTAAAATTTGTTTTTCGGCAATAACTCGGCTATCCGATGAGATTTCGAAAATTTTTGTAGGACACTTTTTGTAGCTTTCTTTGTGCTCTACAATAACGCCTGAATCATTTTTAGCGTATCATGCATCGTTATCGAGATATCGATCGATAAAGTCAAAAATTTAGGACACAATTTTTGTTTTTTGCTTTTTTTTTCTTTGGGTCTTAATAAATATGAAAAATTGTGGAATTCAAACTTGTAGAGCATATTCAGACCTACAATTTCCTTCTTGGATTTTTTTATGTTGGACAAAAATTACGATCTCCAGCGCGCCGCAAAGTCGGTGAATCCACACTCAGCGTCGAGCGAGCTGCTCGCTCGGTTGTGTCTGGATGTCGAATCGAATGGGAAATTGTTCAGGAAATTGATGGGATAAAAAATAAGTACATAGAGCAACAAATTAAGGATCACACAATAGTAATTTATTAAACAAATAATTTGTTTGTGCAGTAAAAAATATTATTTTTTTACAATACAAAATAAAGAAAACAAAATAAACGGAAAGAAAAATATTTTTTTCTGCACTCGAGACACGAACGATGGACTTTTTTCATGTCTTTTTTCGCTTGGATGGTCCAGGCTGATGATCTTCGTCCTCCGTAAACTCTTCGAGTTGTTGTGTCTGTTGAAACGTTGGAAATGATGCTGATTCGATGAGAGCATCGTCATCATCATCGTTACAGACATCGTCGTCGTCGTCAAGCAAAATGTCGACTCTGGCGACGTTACTGCATGTTTGTCCACTGCAGTGCATGCAAATAACGGAGCAACTGATTCCCGCTTTTCTGCACCCACAGGCGGCCTCACAATTTCCTTTACACTTACAGGAAATGAGCTTTAATAGTTCAGGCGGAGCGGGTTCGGTGGTGCTGGTGATTGGTTCGAGCCCTCGATTGGTCTGTCGCCAACCCCATCCTTGTGGATCCTTGAAAAATCCGAGCCAGGTTTGAACTTGGAGATACGTCCGGAAAATGTGTTGACGCACAGCGCTTTTGGTTGGCGGGAGTAGTGAGAGGTGATTCACTTTATTCGCTGTCATTGATTTTGCGAAGCGATGGAATCGCAAAATATTTATGGACTTCTCGTGCTTATCACCACCATATAGGGCGATAAGGAATTGCTCTCCCGCGCAAGTGAGAACCTCCGGATCGACCTTTTCTTGTTTGAATAACGCTAAAAGCGTGAATGAAAAGAATGTGCTCCAGAACTGACTTGTGTTTGAAACTGTGCGGCGAGTACAACTTTTCCGGCGTATTTCCTTTTGCTGGTTTGCGGAAAAATATATTATTTTTATCCGGAGCAAGCCGGATTTACACTACGCACAGCAAAAACTCAACACGATACGATATACTAACTTGAGCGCGCTCGACGCTGAGCGTGGATTCACCGACTTTGCGGCGCGCTGGAGATCGTAATTTTTGTCCAACATAAAAAAATCCAAGAAGGAAATTGTAGGTCTGAATATGCTCTACAAGTTTGAATTCCACAATTTTTCATATTTATTAAGACCCAAAGAAAAAAAAAGCAAAAAACAAAAATTGTGTCCTAAATTTTTGACTTTATCGATCGATATCTCGATAACGATGCATGATACGCTAAAAATGATTCAGGCGTTATTGTAGAGCACAAAGAAAGCTACAAAAAGTGTCCTACAAAAATTTTCGAAATCTCATCGGATAGCCGAGTTATTGCCGAAAAACAAATTTTACCCCTTTTTTCAACATGGCGGCGAAAGCTCCTAGGAAAGCTTGGTCGACAATCTCAAGTTAAGCTTTTCTAGGTATCCCCTACAACATATTAAAAAATTAGAAGCGCAAATTCATTTTCTTTTATTTGCCTTTTTTTCGGACGAAATGACTGGACTACGCCTTTTTGTACTGACATAATATATTTTGTTAAGTATACATTTTTCTGTTTGTGGTGCAGTAAAGAATAAATAAAAAAATAAAAATAAATAAATATAATCTTTGTAATACATGTAGTTACAGTTTAACAGTAAGGGTGGCACTTTATTAGTACGTACTGTAGAAATTGTGTTGCACCTGCAACACCACCGTCACCTCGTTGTATTTTATACAATCTTCATACATACATATTAAACTACATGGGCTGTGAGATCTATAGACAGAACTTTCACTCAGTTCAGACTCAAGACAGAGTTAAAACGAGACAGATTTATGACAGAGAATATATTTTTGTCTCATTTTTTAGAGTTATAACTTAAGTCAGAGCTAAGTCAGAGCATGCTCTATAGATCTCAGCATAAATATAAATTAGTGCTATTCTTTTCTTCTGTAGATTTTACACTGTGAAGAGGGATTTAGTAAAGAAATTCTGTACAACGGAATTATAGTATCTACGAATTTCTAATAACATATCTACTACATATTATAATATGTTTTTCCTTCTATTCGCCGATGTACAAACTAAACTAACCAATTAAAAGCAAAAACATTTTAATTTTAATCAACAGGTAGTTTCGCTGCTTTGAAGGTGCAAAAAAAATATTCAAGTTTAATAATAATTTAAAATATTCCATAAGTTTCTATGTTCATTTGTCACACTTGGTGTAAAAAGTTGGCAGCCCTAATTAGCACTTTCCTGTCCTATCCAAGTAATATATAAATGTGTTTGTTGGTCGGTTTGTCATACAATCACGTCGCAACTCACAGCAGAGCTACGAATCGAACTGATTTTTAGGATTCCAAAAAAAAAAACGATACCCTTATAGGCACGCTTCAGTCTGTCTGTCCGTATGTTGACATATGGACAGAAAGATCGATGGAGCGCAGAACTTTCTTTGATGGAATATCACTGAGCATTCAAAAGCGAGACTAGCGCGCTCAAACATACAATCTCAGACAGTGATTATACGGTGATAACATCTTTAGAATATTAATAAGTTAGATAACACATGGCCAAAACTAGATATTTCAGACTATTAACTTTTTATCTTGCCATAACAGGTATAATTTTAATAATCGCTATCGAAAATAATTATGGTTTAAAACAAACAGGCTTTCACGGAATCGAATCATTCTAGGTTTCGTATTAAATACAATTTATTTATTGAATTTTAATTTTTTTAACTGTCGTTCCTCCTAAGAAAGCGTGCGCGAATAAATACTGTTGTGAGAAACAGACTTAATGATTTCAAAGTTACACATTAAGTCCTTAGGTTACAATTGTCTTGAATTTTAGAAAAATGTGCAAAATGATAGAGTTATTATTTATTAGTAATAGTCGTGACAGAGATTCCGAAGTCAGCAAAAAATCAGTTTTATATATAAATATCAATTTATATTTATTTTATACGTTATATTATAAGTATGCAAATAGGGAAATCAACCATCTCCGTCCCACTAATGGGCACAGGTTTCTCATTACATCGAGTTTAAACTATAGTCCACTTTTTTTTTTAATTTATGAATGGTGGGCAAACGAGCAGGCGGGTCACCTGATTACCGCTTCCCATGAACACCAGAGGCAACATCAATGTGTTGCCGGTTTTCAGGAATTTATCGGTTAAGTGATTAAGTTCTTCTAGTCCATAAATCATTTATGATCGTCCAGTGTAATCATAACTCGCAATAAAAAAAAAGTATAGGTACCTTGTAGGTTCATCTAGGAACATGACAGGTGGATCGCTGACTAGCTCCAGGCCAATAGCCAGCCTTTTCTTCTGGCCGCCAGACAAGCTCCCCGCTCTGGTACTCCGCTCTCGGCACACCCCTAGTGAGGTTATTATTTCTTCTACCTGGAATAAATGTGGGGACATCATAAACTAATTACTGGCTTAGGACTGCGCAGAATGTCAAAAAAATTAATTTTCACCGACGCAATCGTGTTCCTGACAAACTGTTTAAAAAAATTAGAACTAATTTCGCGATTTTTTTGTGGAACAAGTTTCATTTTTTTATGATATTTTTTTGATTTTAATTGATTTAAAATGATTGTCCCTTGGAAATATGATGTAGTTTTTGCCCTTTTTTTTCGGATGATTAAAACTTGATTTATTGCTGTAAAAATCAAATCTGTATCTGAAGATTTACTATTATACGCCAAAACCATCTTCCAGGCTTCCGGTTAGTGCAGTACTTTTTGAATGCATCTGCTTTAACATCCAAAAAGTTTTCTGCTCAGTCATCACTCAGAACTGTAGAAATTGACTGATTCATAACTCTATCGTCTAATGGATCTCTACGTCGTCGTCAGTTTTAATGAAAGTTCAAGGCATAAGCCATAATGCCATAAAGCTTGCGAAAATTGCGTACACGTGAGCCAGTGTCGTTGCCAAAATTAATTTAAAAACTGGCTGTTATTGTGTTAGATTATAATTCTTAACCTACCAAGGTCGTGCTAAATGTTTTATTTTTAAAGGATTAAGAAGCAAAAAGCAGTAGGTACGTTCTGATGGATAAGGATTATTTTACTTTGTACATAATATTTAAGCTGTCATATTTTTGCGGCAAATTTTTGTGCCAGACAACATAATTTCATTTTATATGCATCATTAAAATTTATTTTATAGCGCGAATAAAGTACTTAGAGCTATTTTAACGCAAAAGGAAAAACATTGGTCCTTTATTTCCTTAGCTATTATTATAAGGGTGATCGAACACGAGCTTATTCTACGACTGACCGCTTCAAGCTGCGACAGCCATATCAAACTCATAGAGTAGATGTCTGTTTCATAATGAAATAAATTTAACTTTGAAATTTTAAATATTTAAGCTATTGCATAGCTTCTATCGCGGGCCAGCGTGGAGACCGAATCCGGAAATTCCGTAACGAAAATAACCTGACACGGGACTCCTCTACGGTGTGCCGCTAGATGGCGTTGATAAAAAATGCTATGTAATAGCTTTACCGCGGCAGTCCCCGAGTGCCACACGTCTTTTTTTTAAGCGCATTTACAAGAAATACACAAGTCATTTATTTCTTCGTTTTATTGTCATACACGAGACCGCTCGAGAAATTTCCACCGTTCCGACAGTCCAATCAGCAACATACATTGTTCTCAACTGAGAACTGTCGGCTGCTCTGACATAATTCTATAAATATTATCTCCTAGCAATTATGGTGGAATTATAAACTATGTATTCTAGCAGTTCAAAGCAACTGCTCAGGTACATAGATAACAATGATTGCTCAGGCAGTTGGAAATGACTGCTCCGATCGTTCAACGATTGACCAACTGGTCAGCCTGCCTTTGTGGCCGCCCTTAGGGAAACACGATTACCAGAAATTGCCGGTTCACATCTTTGTTTTGAAGTTTCAAGGGCAAACGCGTACCTACTTAACCTCTTAAGTAGGCAATTCACAAGACTGGTAATGCTTGTGTTAAATGATATATCAGAGAAACAAATCCATTAAAAACACGCACCGAATTGCGAAACTCCTTTTTTGAACTCGTTTAAAAATGAGAATAACACTGATTTCAAGTGATTCGAGTATCCGACGAATTTACCTTGGCCTACAATAATTTACATTATGCGAATCGAATGTAACATAATGATTTATTTAATTATTCGTGAATGTCATGGTGGTACTGTCTATTTTATTGACTGAGTATTCAGCCTGCCTATGTCGAAATAGGAACATTTTTTAAATATATTTATGTATGTTGAAAAAGGATATCATCTAGATTCTAGACCGATTCCTACTGGTATCGCGTGTCCACTATCCGCATATACCCATGAAAAAAATTTCGTCGACTTGTTGCTTTGTAGCGGCGTGATTGAAGGACAAACCAATTAACAAACACACTTTCGCATTTATAATATTAGTAAGGATAGTAAGGATAGCATTAATAGAAATACACATTCTGTGAAAATTTCAAGTACCTATCTATTACGGTTCATGAGATAAACCCCGCTGACAGACGGACTGACGGACGGACTGACGGACGGACTGACGGACAGCGGAGGCTTAGCAATAGGGTCCCGTTGGCACCTTTTGGTACAGGATCCTATAAAGTATGGGTCAAAAGGGACCTGAGAGCTGCCTGAGAGTGGTTTTCCTAGCGCCATTTCAACAATGTGATGCAGTACCTTTTGAGTAATAGATTGGCAAAAGGCATAGCCATTAGCCACGAATGAATTTGCAACTTTTGAAATGAAAATTAATAATTTTAAGTTACAACTTATGGAAGATTTTTAAAAATGAAAATTATTTGTAAATGTAAATGCGTGACTCAGCAGGAGATGGAGAGAGCTATGCTCGGAGTATCCCTGCGAGATCAAATCAGAAATGAGGAGATCCGTAGAAGAACCAATGTTACCGACATAGCTCTGCGAGTTGCGAAATTAAAGTGGAAATATTGGCCGGGGCACATAGTTCGAAGAGCTGATGGTCGATGGGGTCCCAAGGTGCTGGAGTGGCAACCCCGCACCGGGAAGCGCAGTGTTGGCAGACCCCCCCCACCCCAATAGGTGGACCGACCCCCCACTAGGTGGACCGACGACATCAAGCAAATCGCAGGGAGCCGCTGCATTCAGGCGGCGCAATACCGAAGCCTGTGGACATCCATGCAAGAGACTTATGTCCAGCAGTGGACGTCTATTAGTTGAGAAAGAAGAAGAAGATTAATACGCGTACGTACCCTCCGAAGTTTCTGTTCACTGCTGACATGGTTTCCCAACTTCAGCTCAGCGGCGATCGTGAGGGACTCTTGTATAGTGAGCATATCGTGAACTTTGTCGTCTTGGAGGATGTAGCAGGACCTCCGCCTGAACATCTTCTCATTCCGCACCCGACCGTTCACGCACACTCTTCCACTGGTCGGCTTTCTGTAAACAAAACTTGAAATTAAAAAAATAAAATTCCCGCGACGCAACGTGACAAAACCTAAAGGTGGAGATTATCCGTGTTGCTAGCTTGCTATTAAGAATCTCTTAGCAAAAAAGTTTGTTTCTTGTCAGAGAAATACCTACATAGTTTTTGTTCGTTGATACGCAAGTAAATTAGCCCATCGACCGCTTTTTACGAGTGATAAACGCAAAACAGGTTTGGTATGTCGCGATCCGTTCATTACATCCGCCTCTCTCGCCAGGTTTTCCGCTATCAACTCAAAACGTTTGATACAAAATAATAGTAAAAGAGAGTATCGCTGCCCACCGCAAATTCAGTCCAAAATTATAACTGCAGACTGAATGCACGTCAAATGTACGCATCAAAACTGCAAATTTGCAGTCCGCGTCCAGTCCAAATGCAGATCTTCTGTATGATATACTACAGGAGAATTAATTTACTCAGTCTATATACGTACATATGCACTTGCCTATGCTGGGATCTGTAACAGGGCGCACTCTGACAAGGCCTCGACATGAGACGTTGTTAAAACGAGACACACACATCAATCTGTCTCATTTTAACTCTATTTTGAGTCTGAACCAGCAAATGAATGGTCTGAACTGAGAGAATCTATAGATTTCATACATATAATATGTATTTGTCCAATACTAATACTGGTGTATAGATAATTTAGTAGATACATATTTGTCCAAACTCATCTAAGACTGTGTCTAAGGACTGTGTATTTTTATTTATGATTTACATACATCCGGTAGACACTCTTCACAAAATATTATGTATCTAGATAACCATCCGTTATCAATACAATACCCTGTAATGATAAGACCGCGGTATGGCCTGAATAAATAATGATATTCTGCAATGTTTTTTTGGTTTTATACCAACCTTACAACCTATAACGCAGCGCAGCGATAAGAGCAGATAGAACTGCTAATGCTACCGGTACTTTGAGTGAATTTTCTTTATTTAATCAACGGATAAGATTCAAGAAAAGTAAAATATTTTTAGAAAAAGCCTGAGCAAATGAAAATTATTTATTAAAAATGTAGATAGCATTCAAAAATGTACTTCTAAACTTCTTTTAATTTTTAAGGTACGATCAGTAAGACTTTAAAATCATCAATGGCAAGCGATGAAAATACTTAGCCGTGTACATATAATATACCTACTCGTTCTTGAATTTTGTGCTTCATACAAGTTCCTACAGCTATTTGTGTTCTACCTTTTAATTAATTATCATAAAACATGTCTTGCATACGTATCCTGGTTTTCCAGGCAAAAATAGAAGTGTAACTCAAAAACAATCACGAGCGAAGCAAGTACAAGTTTTCTTCACAAACAATAAAAAGTTGCAGATTACAAGAATCAAAATAGAAGTGATTCGCGAATAAAGCGAGCGTGAAACAGTCAGCACATTGCCCTCGATATACTTTGTGTAAATGAAATAAGTTTTATGGTATTTTATATCTTTACAGATCATACAATTTTGTCCGATAGCTCAAGCTTAACAATTGAGTCATCACATAAGTTTAAATAGAGTCGTAAACTTGTGGTTATCAGATGATAGAAGTCTTGATTGAGTGGTAAATCAAGTAGAGTGGTGGAGAAATACCACAAACTAGGTGGCATGTTTTATTTGCTGTACTGGGACATGCGAACCTTGCTAGCTTTTATGTATTAAGTAGGTACTCGTTCCTTCTCCACAGGGTCTCTTAAATAAAGAAATTAGACACTAAACGTAGTTTTTTCTGGCGGGAAGCTTTGGCCGCGGCTATTTACCACCCTACCGTCAAAGACGTGCTGTGCCAAGTGATTTAGCGTTCCGACACGATGACCTGTGGAAACCGATTAGTGGTATGAGTACACTGCCATACCCTTTCCAAGTTAGCCCGCTACCATCTAAGACTGCATCGTCACTTACCAACAGGTGAGATTGCAGTCAAGGACTATCTTGTCATCGAATATTAAAAAAAATGTCGCTCGTCCGCCATCATTGCGTCATCCAAAACTATGAAATGCCGCTAATAACTTTATGCGGCATTTCATAGTTGGTTCATGAGTTTGTGAGTTTTTTTGCTCGTTTCCTTCAAGTAATCGCAAGATTTAGTAAACCGATGTATAAATATTCTTTCACGGATTTAGTGTTCTCATAACGTATATTTACTAAGGTGTGCTAAACACTTATCTGATCGGCACATTCGAAAAAATATATGTTTGTGTATAGGGTTGCCAGATATTTTTTTTCATTCTATAAGGGACAAATGGTTTAATAGGCAAAAAATACGGGATTTCAGTTTTTTACCCGGGACAAATAAAAAAACAAAATTATTTAGTGTCATTTTTTTGATATTTTTCCGAGGATCGAGTCTGTTTTAACATATTTTTATTCGTTTTAACATATCTGTAAAAATCAATACAATTATAATCGTAATTAAAAACAGTGATCAACTCGCTTTTTTACGAACGTTGCGTGTGTGAATACCTACTTGGATCGATTTCATAATGAAAAACGAAGTACGGTTCAAATACGGGACAGTCAGTCCCGCCGGGACATTTTAAACAATGCCTAAAATACGGGACGTCTGGTAACGCTATTTGTGTACCTACTACATATAAGTTATTATTATGATATATTTCAGTGTACAAATAACGAAATAATTCATTACATGCAAAATTATGGTAAATAAATAAATAAAATACCGAACCAGAGCGAAAGAATTCGCGTTCGGTTGCTAGTATTGAATGATTTTCAACATCTGAAAGAACAAAGGCGTTTGTTGGTATAGCTATGGTTCCTAATAAGCACGCAAACTAGATGAATTGGAAGGAAATAGCTGAGGTCATCTATTGAACATTTCCTCCCGATCTAGATACTAGATCCTTATAAAGAGGTGGGCGTAGGTAGGACCTATTACTATGAATGATCTATTTATGTAATGTAGGTATTAAAATGACTGTAATGTAGGTGGACAGATGACATCAAACGAGTTGCAGGGAGCCTGCGCTGGATGTAAGCCGTGCAAGCACTGATCTCGGTTATCCTATTATATTCCTAATATTATAAATGCGAAAGTTTGGATGGATGTATGGATGTTTGTTACTCAATCACGCTGCAACAACTAAACCGATTTGCCTGGGCACAAAGTTAGATTAAAAAGTGGATTAGCACTAGCGTTACCAGACGTCCCGTATTTCCCGGGACATCCCGTATTTTAGGCATAGTTTAAAATGTCCCGGCGGGACTGACTCTGTCCCGTATTTGAACCGTACTTCGTTTTTCATTATAAAATCGGTCCAAGTATTCACACACGCAACGTTCGTAAAAAAGCGAGTTGATCACCGTTTTCAATTACGATTATATAATTATAATCTGTTATAATCAATAATAATCTGTTAAAATCAGTACAATAATTTGTACTGATTTTAACAGATTGTTGAAACGAATAGAAATATGTTAAAACTGACTTGATCCTCGAAAAATTATAAAAAAAAAATAACACTAAATAATTTTGTTTTTTTATTTGTCCCGGGTAAAAAACTGAAATCCCGTATTTTTTTGCCCATTTAACCATTTGTCCCTTATAGGCTGAAAAAAAAATCTGGCAACCCTAATTAGCACATATGATTTTTATCCCCGAAAATAAGAGAGTTCCCGTGGGCCTCAAAAAAAAAAAAAACCTCAATCTACGTGTACAAAGTTGCGAGATCAGCTAGTCAGCTAGTAGCTAATATATGATTTCTTCTTTATCATACGAGAAACCATTTAGTTTTTAATTGTATGCTATAAGCAGCTTCCGTTGTACACAAATAGGTACCTATTAAAAACAATGCAACTTACGAGTTTTTTACTAGGTAGTTAAATTCGAATAATGTATCTACTGTATCAAGGATTTGGAATAATTTTATTTTGCAACACATTGATATTTTTAGCAAGATAATAAAAAAAAAGAACAAACTTATTTTATTCTCCTCGGTTTTTGCTTGGGTTAATTAAAAAGAACAAAACAAAACAACGACAATAATAATGACGATCTTCAGAAGACGGAAGGTTACGATTTATGAGAGTATTTATATTTTATACAAATAAATCTAAATAATAAATAAATGGCAAAGGTGAGTGACTGACTGACTGATCTATCTGCGCACAGCTTACCACTGGACGGATCGGGCTGGACATGCAGATAGCTATTACGACGTAGGCATCGGCTAAGGAAGGATTTTTGAAAATTCAACCCCTAAGGGGTAAAATAGGGGTTTGAAAAATCGAACTTAACGGAGCAAAGCTGCGAACAAAAGCTAGTAAAATATATGTAGTAATTAAGTATTAGGGTCATAATTATGATTATTTTAATGAGAGAATTACCCATTTCTAATTAGTTTGTCCGTTAGCGACTACTTACGTGCTATTTTTCGGAACTGCTGAATTAATTTTGAAGGGATTTTCACTGGTAGTTAAAGGATTATCTATATATATAAAATTCAAAGTCCTGACTGACTGACTGACTGACTGACTGAGATATCAACGCATAGCCTAAACTACTGAAGTTAGAAACTTGAAATTTTTACAGTTGGTTCCTTTTATGACGTAGGCGCACACTAAGAAAGGATTATTGGAAATTCCACCCCTAAGGGGTTTAAATAGGGGATGGAAGTTTATATAAAACTCCGTCATTTTTCAAGCTGTTTCCATCAAAGTTGGTATTTGAGCTTTCAGTTAAAAATAAAAAAGTACGTGTGTCACAGTTTTTGAGGTATTGGGTTCTACAAAACCGACTTCAAACGCTACTACAAAGTATATCAATTGTGCTTACAAAATTTTAAGAGTTCCCTCGATTTCTCCAGGATCCCATCTGGGAAGTATATCCTTTCAAACAAAAAATAAATTTCCCAAATCGGTCCAGGGGTCTTCGAGTAATCGGGGATCATAAAGAAAAAGATTCCGATGAATTGAGAATGTCCTTTTTTATGGAAGCCGGTTAAAAATCCCTTACACATATTTACGTATATTTTTCTGCCAGCACTTCTAAGTACTTGGTTGGGTTTAAGTATCACTTATTCAAATGGGGAGGGATACACATATCACTAACAATTTTATCTATAAGTGGCGTCCTACGAACACAGTGTGTTAGTCATCTGAAACACTACACAGGCAATGTGGTGACTCATTGCATCTAAGTATTTATTGAACGAGCGAAGCGAGTTCTCTGAGTCAACTAGGGCGCTTGTCTGTACTGGACAGAGAAGTGTGAACTTCTGAATTACTGAACGTAATTACTTCAAATTTAAATATAATATGTAAACTGATGGCCTTCAGCCGAACATTGTATAAAAAAATATAAAAAGCTTTATTTCAGGGGGGCTCTCATAGAAGCGTGTTTGAAGTAAAATTTTGTTTGTTGCGTTACATAGACTTGCAATATATCTTTTTAAAGAAGACTTTGATCAGAGTACAAAAATATATATTTTTTTAATTTTTCCCTTAAAATTGACGAAATGGGGGGCTTTCAAAGTGGAGATTTTAATTTGAGCCATATGTCAAGAATTACTGAATATTAGAACGTGAAACTTGGTTGAAAATTCAGTTATATCCTGTACTTGAACAACAAATACTAAAATTAGATAAATATTATAAAGAAACGAAATTATTTAATTTTAAATGCTAATAGCTTCACAATAATGCTATTAGATGGCGCTGTGTCAACTATTTTTTTTTTTATTGCGTCTAATGTTAAAAGTTAATTATTACAATATATAATTAAAACTTTTGGGAATTATGGGATATCGCGAGGTCTCAGTTCTGGGCGAACCACTAGTTATTTTGATAGACAATACCTGCGACTTTGTCTGATATTGGTTTTCATACACAGAACACACTAACACACCTCCTTAGCTTGATTCTGAACACTCCTCTTTTTTGAAAATTTATTGAAAGTAGCCTGTGTTTGTCACTATTATTTCGTTCCAATCTACATTCCGTAGATTAGGTCGTACAAACAGACAGACAGACATAATTTATAAAAAGTGTGTTGTGTTATACCTACTTATCATTTAATCTAATAATAAATCTAAATCTAATAATCATATGACTTATGAGCGTAATAAGAGGCCGTGTAGACAGACAATTCCATTTTACTTATTACCTTTCAAAGTAATTACATAATATGTTATATATTCACTGAAACTATACTTTCGTCGTCGTTTTTATCGATAGAATAGAATCGAAGTATAGATAACATCATACTAGGTACTATGTAAGTACTTACTACGCATAATGATCCGTGGACTATGTTCACTACTAGGTATTATGATTTCAAATTCAAAGGAGGTAGGTAAACTTCCTGATTATTATTTTCGCCCCTCATTTATATGAAGTTCAAGTAAGTATACCTATATATTATGTATATATGTTTATATATTTACATTAAATTGCCCAGAAAAAAAAATTTGCAAATTATATTATGAAAAGAATCATCACACTTGGCATGTTTTTAAATTTTTTGCCATTCTCGCATATCTATTATATTGTCGAAGTTTTTTCGATCTTTTAAGAAAAAAATATAGGCTCTTATTGATTTACTACGGAACTCTAAAAACGTGTTTGCGAGTATTGCGACGACGCTCGTAAGAATCTTGAAATCTCAGAGCTTTTGATAATCAAGCTATCAATCATAGATATTATTAGGTTAATCAATTCGATTGCCTGCCGTTTGGTTCAATGCCAACAATTTATTACAATGTTGTTATCATGGATAGATTTAATTTGATAAGACTATCAAACCGTTCATACAATGTCAGTAATTGCGCTAGTGAAATAAGTCTGAAATCTATATACAGTACTCAGACAGATTTATGTCAGAGCATGTTTGTCTCGTTTTAACCTCTATGTTGAGTCTGAGCTGAGTCTGAGCAGGCTCTATAGATCTCAGCACAAGAGTTGTAAGATTCCGTATCCAAAGGGTGCCAACGGGACCGTGATTTTATTAAAGCGGTTTTTACACGGGTTTTTATTAGTTATAAAAAACGCATAATCTCGTACCTACTTGTTATTTTGTTGAATTACTAAGAGGTTTAATATACCTACCTACATATTACATTTAGCTCTTATTGATATGAAAACGGCCTATTTTTTTTAGTTATTCTTATTATATAAAATTTGGATGGTAGTTTTTTTCTAGGGAGTAAGGAACAGTCAAGAAAAAAATATACAATAACAATCTGCCTCAGAATAAATAGGGATTAGAACTTGGAAGGTTATAATAATATGAAAGGTTTGTGTCCAATTTTGTTGTAAAAATGTTTTATATCCAATCTTTCATAAAAATAAGCTTGGAACACCGCAGAGACGTAAGCTCTCTTTGCGTCCTCTATCGGCTATATAACGGGGAGTGTTCTGAAGAGCTGCTTGATCTTATTCCGCCCTCTAACTTCTACAACCGCACCCCACGTCACCGAACGCAATTTCACCCTCACCACCTGGGTGCCTGGAGCACTTCGACCATCCGTAGCTCCAGATCTTTTTTTCCACGTACCACCAAATTGTGGAATCTTCTCCCTTCGACAGTGTTCCCACTTAATTACAATATGGGTTTATTCAAGGGGCGCACCAATAAGTTCCTGAAATGCCGGCAACGCATCGATGATGCCTCTGGTACTACTAGTGTTCATGGGCGGCGGTAATCACTTTACATCAGGTGACCCGCTAGCTCGTTTGCCCGCTATTCATATAAAAAAAAAGTGTTAGTTCATTATTTACTTGTAGGTATAATATTGACAAACTATATAAAATCATGTTTATGACTTAAAAGGACCCTTTTATTATCCTTTTAACATATTATCGACGAGTTGTAATACATAGTAAGTATCGCTTAAAATATCCACTAATTGAGCCAACATTGACGCCTGTTGAGGGTCGATCAAAGTCAAAGGTGTAGTCAAAGTTTTATTTTTTTACACGTGGCGTGGTTTTTCCGACTAATCATAACTTGGTTACCTTGATAACAAAAGGGAATAGGTATTTTCTAGGCGCTCCATCTTAGGTTGCATCTTCAATTACAATTGTGTAGGTAAGTACTTACATACCCACGAAAATTTTTTAACTTCGGAGCTACACATTTTTCCAACCTCATTTCACCTACTTAGGGGTGTTCTTCTCTTAATCGTATCTTAGCTGACGTCTACGCCCTAGACAGAACTTACCTTCCAAATTTCAATTTTGTATAGGCTTTATAGTTCCTGAGATTTCGTGGTTAGTCAGTGAGTAGTAACTCTATTTTATATGCGTAATATGTATATAGATTATACATAATATTGCCTACATGTTTGTTATTGGTTCGATAACAACACTACCATTCTGTTTAAATTTATCGTAGAATGAACTATTGTGCTGCTCATGGTCTTGTTTAGAAGTTATACATCCGTCCCTTTATTTGTTCGTTTAGTGGTCATGCAACTATGTTGTCATTCATATAAAAGTAATTAAACAAAAAAAAACAGCAAGTACAACACTACTGTACAGAACTGTACTGTAAAAGTACAGAAGTTAAGTACTTATAGAAGTACTTAACTTCTAAGAAAGCGTGGCCAGAAAACGCATGGCTTTGAACGGAATTTCCACGGCGAACTCCGTAAGAGCTTCGATTAACCAGCACAGGAAAAGTGCTTTTCTTTTTTAACTCTTTTTGATCCATCAATCCTTTGCGCTACACTTTTTATTTGTAAGAGTTAAATTAAGTCCGTAAGGAGCTACCAGCTTCGATCGGTAGACTTCGGTACCGTACTCAAAAGGTTACCAACGGGACCCTTTTACTATAAGTTTCCGCTGTCCACGTCCGTCCGTACGTCTGTCAGCGGGTTCATGATAATTGGTAGAGAGTTGAAATTTTCAGAGAATGTGTATTTCTGTTGCCGCTATAACAACAAAATAATAAAAATATCTAATATCCACAGCATTGAGCTGAGCTTTCATTGACCCTTTCATTGGCATGATACATAGTAGATACCTACTAATTGAGTTATATTTTAAGAAATTGTAATGTGTAAGTCTTAATTGTACCTATTTCATTTGTAGTTAATTTTACATACCAATGAATAAACGATATTCTATTCTATTCTATTCTAAATAAGGTAGTACTGAATGGTAAAATCAGATCAGGATCACTCAGGATCACTCAGCGGGCGATGGAGAGAGCTATGCTCGGAGTATCCCTACGAGATCAAATCAGAAATGAGGAGATCCGTAGGAGAACCAAAGTCACCGACATAGCTCTGCGAGTGGCGAAACTGAAGTGGAAATGGGCGGGGCACATAGTTCGAAGAGCTGATGGTCCATGGGGTCCAAAGGTGCTGGAGTGGCGACCTCGCCCCGGGAAGCGCAGTGTTGGCAGACCCCCCACTAGGTGGACAGACGACATCAAACGAGTCGCAGGGAGCCGCTGGATTCAGGCGGCGCAAGACCGAGGCTTGTGGAGGTCCATGCAGGAGACTTATGTCCAGCAGTGGACGTCCATTAGTTGATAAAGAAGAAGAAGAAGAATGGTAAAAATTTGTTACGACTTACGTATATCCAGCCAGGATGTCCATGAGGGAGCTCTTGCCAGCACCGGACTGGCCAACGATAACACTCAGCTCTCCCGCATTGAACTGCCCGCTGATCGCCTTCAAAATGTTCTTCTGTCCTAAACAAATATAATATAAACGTAAAAATTCTTTTTACAAAACCGACTTCAAACGCCACTACAAAATATATCAATTGTGCCTATAAAATTTAAAGTGTTCCGTCGAATTCTCCAGGACCCCAGCATCAGATCCTGACCTGATGATAATGGAACCACCTGAGAAGTAGGGTACTTCTAACACAAAAAGAATTTTCCAAATCGGTCCAAGCGTCTTCGAGTAATCGTAGAACTTACATAAAAGAAAAAAAATCGAAGAATTGACCACCTTCTCCTTTTTTTTGAAGTCGGTTCAAAAGCAAAGTCAAGTGTAGTAATGTACCACTTTGGTTAAAAATATAATGAGACTTTTACAATAATTAGAAATATTAGAACGTGCGAGAGAGAGGGATGCAAAAGATGGCTGAAAAAAAAAACTGGCTTGCTTGTGTTGCGCGAAAGAGCTCAGCAGGATTTCCGTCCACTCATAAATGTTACGAGGCACTTTTTTCTGCGACAAACGTCACTTTTTTCCACCAACTTTTCCCATCATGTTAATGAAACCTATGCAAAACCCTAAAGTTACAGTTATCGACTGCAATTTAATACGCTGCAACACAACGCTGCAACTTTTATGAGTTAATTTGTGACATCTTTAGGAATGCAACAATTTCTTATTCCATAATTTAAAAAAATATATATTAACAGTAGTAAGTAATGTATCAAATTTACAGCGTAGGTAGTTGATAGTTATCTTAAATAAGGAAATAATACAAAATAAGGTGCATGTATTGTAGTAAGTAATTAATTTTAATGAAGTTATAGTCCGTAGCACTAATTACATTTAATTATGCCTCCCGTTTAATGACTGTGCATAAACATAGTAAAATTTATCCTGTACCTAGTTACTAATCGAATAATAAATAACATACGTTTTGTTGATTTTATTTATCCTTACAAGTAATCCTTTGCCTATTATAAATGCTGAGTTGTGTTTGTTTGTTGGTTCATCTTTCAATTACTAAGCAACGGTAGTTGAGGACTTCCCGTTTTTTCCGGAAAAAACTGAGTTTCCGAGATTTTTAAAACATGGATTTACCACGCGGCCAAAGTATCTCGCACGCGGCACGACAAAGTATCTTGAAATTTGATTTTGATTCATTTCAGAATTTAGTAGGTGTTTCAGATTATATTTTTTAGTTAAAAGTTTAAAACTTAAATGTAATCCAACCGAAACTTCAATAGCCCAATAAAGGTGTGGACTGAAAACTGAAAGGTCGACGCCGACGTGACGGTTCGAGCCAGTTGTACTATTCGACCGTAGCAATTAACAGTGTCGGATCTACATTTTGGCGATTTTCGTTTTGTTGCATTAAGGGTCTTAGAATGGGGATAGCAATGCCCCCACCAATTGTGAAACTTTTGGAATCAACCAACCATCTTTGGTTTTTGCAAGTGCAAGGGTTGGATATGTTGACTGTTTTTCACTTTTCACATATTTGAAGCTTTGAGCGGCCGTGCCCTGGAGTAGTGGTTTTTCACATGCGACTATGTTAATTGCTACGGTCGTATTATTGTCGTACCCACTTATTACAGAAGCTTTCCGCTTATTTGGAGGAGAAAGGAATATATTAATCAAGTTCAGCTTACCTTAAATTATTTATTGCAATGCATAATAAAAACGTATTTATTTTAAAAAAAATCGAAGTGCCTTGGCCTCAAAACTTGTTACACTTTAAGCATTAAGTAAGGCAAGTTATAAAATTAACTTTATGCTTCATGTTTTAGTAATTACGACTACGACCTTCAGTTAATCGGATATAACAGAATATTAAAAATTTAAGAATGGCATAAATTCGCAACAGATTTTGCCAACCTATAGGTACGTTAAGAGGTCAAAAGGTATATGTGGTAGAATATATTAATATTGTGCGGACTCTGCTAAGTCTGTTTTATTTTTAACCGACTTCCAAAAATGAGGAGGTTATCAATTCGGCCGGTATCTTTTTTTTTACTTAATACAAGAAGAATAAATAAAATCTGATCCACCCGTAAAAAAAAATGTATTGATACTAGAACTACGAATAAATAATAAGTACTTACACCACCACACCACAACATCATATTCGGCGTGCGCAATCTCATGCCATTTTTAAAAGGCTTGTCAATTATTATTGTAATATGTGTATGTATTTATTATTATATATTATATTACTGTATTTATATATGTGTAGGTATATGTATTATCAGGTTTTTTTATTCAGTTATGTGTAATGTGTGCACCCTCATTTTCTATCCTGTCATCATATCCACCATGCATCATGGTTGCCTGGAAGAGATCGCTCCTTAGCGATAAGGCCGCTATTTGTGCTCTCATTTATTTTAAGTTAATTTATGTTACTGTATATATGTTTCTGTATTTATGTGGTGTACAATAAAGTGTATTCATTTCATTTCATTTACTTATTATTTGTTCGTAGTACTAGAATGTTGAGCGCGACTGCGACCGCGTGGATTGTGGATTAAGGATTCTCGATTCCCGCGGGAACTCTTCTAGCGGGTATGAGCTATCTATATTCCAAATTACAGCAATTAAAATCGGTTCAATTGCGTGTGGCGTGAAGGAGTAACAAACATACACACACACGCACGCACGCAGACACACACACAAACACGGACACGCACACGCGCACACACACCCACGACAAACTTCATAATATTAGTTTTGGATAGAAGTTGCTACCTCGCCATCATGGCGTGAACGGAACAGCAAAACTGCAAGATAACATGAATTATGTATATTTACGATTACAAAAAATATCTGCGCAGGTATCTAAGTAGTGAATGACCTGTACCTTGTGTCCTTTATACTTAATTTTCAACCGTAGAAAAAAAGAGATTTTCAATTCGGCGCGTAGGTACCTATATAGGTAAATATTTTGTGTTTGTGTATGATTGACCACGCATAACTTTTGTATCCGATTTGGATGATTTTTTTTTAAATAAAAAAGAAATATTTTTAGTCTTACTACATATAATAACTAAAATCCTAAACTAATGTAACTAATTTTGAGTCGGCAAAAAATTTTTTTAAAAGCTATCTCGCAGCCATGCTTAAAAATACAGGTCGTAGTTAAGCAATCTGCTATGCTTAAAAAAAATAAAGTTCGTAGTTATGCTTTAAAAAAATAAACTATAAGTAGTCTGCGTGCTTCTGTTTCAAAGCATCTCTTCCTTTACGATGCCAACGACTTCACGCTGTTCAGTGGCAATTTCGTCAACGTCGTTCGAGAAATAAAGTCACGTTTTGACAGTTTTTGTATTGAAAATCTACTAAAACGTCAATTTTATTCTTCAGTTAAACTTCATTTGGCGATGGCGAAATTAGATCTACGTAATTCTTTAGTTTATGTATCAACATATTCTATAGTCGTTTTGCATAATTTAATATGTATTTAAGTAAGTACATAATTTATTAATCATTCACTTTACTGTTAATTTATAACGCCATTGAGTCGCACAATTACGTTTATGTTAGGTATATTGCAACTTTTGCACAGCCAACCAACAAAGCGTTGTCATTTTAACAAATTAAAAATATTATTCGCTTTGAATAATTATAATTTAATTAATTAAGGAATGTGAACCTATTGTGGTTAACAAAAAGTGCAAAGTATCTTTTGTTTATGTTAGCTCTAGATTGCGGGCATTGTAGGGTTGGCGATAGTACCTACCTATTATAATATAATAATGTACAATGTAGGTACGTACACTTGTACACCAATACTTATTTAAACATCACTGATATGCTTTTAACTAAAAAAAAAACAAAAAAAAATTTTTATACGTCTTGTCTTAATTTGCATTGTATAACATATCCTCTAAATTGAGTTACATTTAGGTAAGCCATGTTTGCATCGAAAGAACACTTTTAAACAGAGTTGAAGTAGGTATAATATATTATTTTTATAATAAGTATCAAAAACTGTCAGAACGCCCAATTTATTCCTCGGTTGAACGAAAATAAAATAAGTTAGGTGTTTTTTTTTTTTAATTTTATCGTCCAATCAGTGTAAAACCATTAAAATAATGTAATTAAATACCATGGGTAGTTGGATACATTGTACTTTTAATTCTCTGACCAGGTAAAAATAACTTAATAGGCTTATAATGTATTCTAACTCTCAGAAACCTTAAATTACATACATATTCGATTAAAGTAAGTAGGTACATACATAATATACAGTACAAGTATTATTTTTTGTTTCCGTCAGATCTTTTAATTCTCGCGGGAACTTATTAATTTTCCGTGATAAAATGTGTAATTTGCTAATCCTGAGTAACAGCATGCCTTTCAGCTAGATCTTTATTCCTTGTTGCGTGAAGAAGTAGTAAACAATCATCCATCCACACTTTCGCATTTACATATAATATTGGTAACTACTAACCTAACCTAGGTAGCCTAACTAACTTAACCTAGGTAGGATAATGAACATATTTCAATTTTTGATATACTTCATAAGTTATGTTGTTCGCACTTTAATGTAGACCGTATAACTATTAACTATACAATTATTTCCTAACAACTTCCTTGCGCGGTTACCCTACCTCAGTACGTTTGCACCGAATGCACTCAAGTTCTGTAATTACGGGTATAATAGCTGTACACATTAGTGTATTTTACATTTTTAAAAGAATTTTTTATTGATTTTTATTTTAAGAGATATAAAATTTGAATAACAGCTTTTTTAATTGTTTAATTTCATCATCATTGTTTTTTGCGAGACAAAAATCAATTCTCACGGAATCATAATAGTTATTTTAATCTGAGCTTAATTTTTGCAAACGGCCGTAAGTATAACTTTGTAAAAACTTTAACAACCTATCTAACTATATTTATCTTAGTTTATTTAAAACTAGCTAGATCAGTCCACCTTCTCCGATATGACTTAATGAAATCATATTATCAGCTATACGCTAATCTTTTGTTTTTTCAGTTACGGAAAACATGTGGAGGTAACCTAAGCACTGCGTGGTGGACTATGGCATCTTCTTGGTCGTACACTTTATTGCTGAAGGTCGTGTCCACATGAAAGTACCTTCGTGGCGTTGGTAACTATAGCCTTCCACTCTGTCCGGTCCTCGGCTTTTCTTATTGCGGTTGTAAATGGAAGACCAGTGAGTGATTTGACCTGGTCTGGCCAGTGGCTACGTGATCGGCCACGTGGTCTTTTCCCCTCCACCTTGCCTACAACTATAAGTTTTCTAGGTTACTAGGCGTTGGGCAAAATGGCCAAAGTAGCCAAGAATTTTTTGGAAACATATGGATGGATAGTCTGACTTCAACACGAAGCTGCTTCAGGATTGATATATTGGTTCGCATCGCAGTCCACGGTATTCGAAGCATCCTTCTCCAACACCACATTTCAAAAGCATCATATCTCTTTCTATCCGCTGCCCGAAAAGTCCATGCCTCAGATCCGTAAAGGAAGATAGAGATGACTAGAGTTCTTACGAGTCTTTTTTTGGTGCTATTCGAGATCTTCCTGTTTTGCCAGGTTCTTGTTAGTTTGGCATAAACCGTTCTCATTCCAAAGGATACCTTTCCCTATGAGGATAGTTAATTACCATGTTTCGGATCCATAAGCCCATCACCATCACTGGCAAAATTATTCGAGGATTTTCTTTTTCAGACTTTTGGTCGAGAGGATATCTCGAAAGCTACGTAGACGAGTTGGATTCGGTGATCCTATCAAGATACCTCCCTGGCGCAGTGGTGAGCGTTATGTTCTTATTAGGTCTCGGGTTCGATTCCCGGCGGGAGCAAGTTGGGAAATTACAATATTTCCGAATTGTCTGTGGCTAGTAGATACCACCCTACCGTCAAAGACGTACCGCCAAGCAATTTAGCGTTCCGGTATGATAGCGTGTAGAAACAGATTAGGGGTGGTTATAGGGTGGTTATAGGTATAAATATACGAGTTCTTGTGAGTGTTAATAACAATTATAGTTTAATAATAGATAATTGTTCGTAATTCACCATGAGATCTTTATTGAATAATATTGCTAACAGGAAAACTTTTGATGTGGTGTTTTCCTATCATAATCAAAAATCCTATTAATACTTATTATAAATGCAAAGTTTGGATGGTTGGATGGATGGATTAATGGATGGGTGTTTGTTAATCCTTCATGCCACATGCAATGAACCGATTTGGCTGAAATTCGGAACGGAGATAGCTTTTGTCCAGGATTAGCACATAGACTACAATTATTTTATACCGGAAAATTAAAGAGTTCTCGCGGGAACCAAAAAACCTTAATCCACGTAGGTGAAGTCGCGGGCATTAACTAAAAGGTAACTATAATAGTATATTAATATTAAGGAGCCTTCGTATTTTTGCTTCGTTTTTCATTTGTTTTGTATATGTAAGACCATAATCCATTCATAGCTAATAAGTTAGCTAGCTAGCTAATATTACACTATGTTTTCGTGTGTGTAAGTTTCGATTAGTAGTTTTTGCGTGAAAGAGTAACATCCATCATGATCCATCCATTCCTCACTAACATTCGTATTTATAATATAAGTAGGATTTAACTGAATTTCTTTAAGCATTTAGATTCTTTTTAAGCTATTGCATAGCTTCTATCGCGGGCCTTGAGCGTGGAGACCGAATCCAGAAATTCCGTAACGAAAATAACCTGACACGGGACTCCTCTACGGTGAGCCGCTAGATGGCGCATTTTTTATCAACGCCATCTAGCGGTGAGCCGCTATAAATGTAATAGCTTCACCGCGGCAGTCCCCGAGTGCCACACGTCTTTTTTTATACATAATAGGCACACGTTTGACTACTATCACACCTGATGGAAAGTGATGATGCGGTCTAAGGTGTAGCGCGTTTGCCTAGAAGATGCCTATTCAATCTTGTTTTAAAGATACCCAAATTGTACGTGTCAAGAAACACAGATCTTGGAAGACTAGCCGTGCGGATCAAGAATGAAGATTTAAATTGCTTAATGCGCTGGTGCGCTTAGAGGGAATATCAATGACGAATTCAAATTTTATTTCATTTTAGTTTAAACAAGTTTTATGTTTTATTTTAGGTATTCGTAGCTTCATAATATGCGAAGTCTTAGCGAATGGAAGGAAAACAAACCTGACTTTATATGCGGTGGTATGGCATAATCTAATTTATTTTGATATCTTATGGAAAAAAATGTCGTCGTGTCAGTTAACCAGTTTTTAAAGTGAAGCATCATTTGGTCGGTCGTGGGTACGAATTCCGAGTGGACTAAAGAAGTTTTTTCTCAACAAATGCAAAATTGCTATAGAATTGGCAAAGCTGTTTTTTATGAAAATGTAACAGAAAAACGTAGAAACAATACAACATTTCCATTCCAAAAAAAAATAATTGATCATCTGGCCTTCAGGAGCGAATTCTTATTTCTGTCTAGTGATTAATTAATAAATAATTTAATCAACATGAATAGATTCTAGAGTAATGGTATAAAATGTAATTTTTTAACAGTTACTCGGCTGTTAAGTGTAGGTATTAACTAATTAGTGCAATGTTGATTGTTCGGAAAACCAGTTAACACCTAAAGCGGGGTATCGAGACTGAGTCACGTGGTAGCAAACACGTGTGGAAAGGCCCTTAATATGAGAAGCCTTGAAGTAATACGGGCAAAAAAGAAACCGGCCAAGTGAAAATCGGACCCACACATGAAAGGTTCCGTATAAGCTATTATTATGACTAAAAAGCCATTATGGTTTTATCAACCTAGTATTGTCAATTTGATTGAAGATATTATGTTGATTAAATACTCAAATTATATAAATTAACCACTGAACAAATAAGGTCTTAATCTGTTCAGTGAAATGAACAATAGCGTTGCTTTAAATTTTTACTGACGAAAATAATTCTCACTATTATTTATTATTTTAGACTTTCAAGTATTTAGGTGATCTTATCTACATATTAAACGAATTTTTAATAATGACACTTACTTTTAACGAACTAGGTAGCAAAGGTAAACTTCAAATTTTATAAATAACACCTGAGGTTCTTGACTTCATCCGCGTGAATTAAGTAGATATGTATTATGTTTCTGTGGGATCAACAGTCCAAAATATAAAGTATCTAATGCCCTTGCTTATGATACAAGAAAATTTTTGTCGAAAGCTTGAAATCCGAACGTTTGCGCGGTTTTACATTTTTTTTTTACATTTTACATTTGATTTTACATCACTGGACGTAAAGTTGATTAACTTAAATTAATTCAATAAAATTTGATAAGAGGCTTGGTGTTTCTTCGTTATTAATAATATTAATAACTTATTATATGTACATTGTAAACATATGTTTTGCAAATGCTGAAACTTCAAACAAATTTTGCATTTAATTTCGTGATTTTGTGTTGTTTTTTTGGTTGTTTTATCAAATAAATAAACTTGAATATTAGTATTCAAGTTTATTTATTTGATAGACACAATTCTCTCGCACACAATCACTTGATACAGTAGAGAGTACTTTTAAATCTTGACTGACGTAAAATCCATAAAATTAATGCGTCACGTTACATACGTAGGTACGTACGATAAAAATAAAAATTATAAAAGTAAGCAAATAACTTCTATTCATATAATAAAATTGTAGAAAAGAGGTGTCTGTACAATGGAAATATATAAAAAAAAGTAGCAGGGGTTGTTATTATATCGATGCCGAACCCGAAATTGTAATTAATTTTTTTTGTCTGTTTGTCTGTTTGTCTGTGTGTTTGTGCACGCTAATATCAGAAACGGCTTATTCGATTTAGATACGGTTTTCACTAATATATTGTAATAAGCTTCACTTAACATTTAGTGTTTATTTCATGTCAATCGGTTCATAAATAAAAAAGTTATGTCAATTTAAAGAATCACGGCGAACATTTTTAACGTACAGAGTACCTACGTACTACACGCCTCGCGCCTGAGCGTCGACGGTATATGTAAGTAATTCAAAATATGCTGCCCGAAAATTCACTATTCCACGCGAACGAAGTCGCGGGCACAGCTAGTTGCATAATAAAGATCAAACTTCAAAATTAATTTCAAAGTCTGAAAATCGTGATAAGTCAGTGATAGCTGTATAAGTTCTAGCAATTCATGACGGCGCGTGGCTCATGGTGGTATGTGTGTCGTATCTGTATAAGTGTGAGCGAGAGATTACTCGCGCCTGACCGCTCCCACCTAGACTCCTGACAGGCACGCTCACTTAAGCAATGTGCATGTGCACGACGCGACGTAACCACAAGTAAAGCTCACGCGCCGTCGTGAATTGCAAGAATAGAATAATGTGCGTTGAATGAATGGATGAATAATTTTATAAATCAAACTCTGAAATTAATTAATTTACCTTGATATTCTTATCGGTTTATCTAAGATTTAATTTTAATGAGGATATTATACAGGTGCAAACTATTATGATGATAGTAAATTATATCTGTCTACAGGTGTAAATGAGCGATATTTAGGCATCGATGTACCTATTTAGGTAAGTACGAAAAGTTAATAGGTAGTTAAAAATTTTCCAACTAGTTCTTAAATGTTAATAATATCGGCCATAATTATTAATTATAATTAGGGTAGAGTGGCAGATGAATTAGATATTAATATAATAAAATTTTACTCTTGATTAGACTAAAATAATAATTACATAGGCAGATGAACTTTATTGGCATAATTGATAGATAAAATCTTTATGAACAAAGAGGTGATACATACAATCGGCATACTATATAAAATAGGAACGTCGTCATAATAGGTAGGTACCTACTCAATAGGCACGCAAAGTACAGAAATCCTTTGTCAGGTTGAGTGTATGTTTTTAACTATGTGCCCAGTCATAAAGTACACAAATGAAAGGAAGTAAAACTGGCCTAAATTCTTAAAAAAACATTTGGGACTTTTTTTAAAGATTTTTTTTATTTCTCCGTATACCTACATGACAAGTTCTTTATGTCAATAAATAGCATTAACCTCCTGCCTACCAGAGGCACTTTTTTTGGAATATGTTTTTGAAACTTTAGTATAATATTGCTAATAGATAATGATATACTGGAAAAATAGTAAAAAAAATCTTACATTAGGAAAATCTGTTTTTCACTATGTCCTATATGTAGGACAAAAGTACGATATTAAGATGTGATTTCTATAGGACATAGAATAATTTCAGGAAATTAAATGCAATTATAATTGGATAAGAATCAAAATACAACAAACATTTATTGCGCTATGCTATATTCATAATAAATTTTCAGAAAAAATCAAAAATATAACGTTGCTCGAAACAAAATTATCAAAACAAGAAAAATGTTTAAAAATTGTAACCCGACTACGGAAAATTGGATATAACATCCATCATATTGAATAATATGTGACCAATATCACCCCAATTATATTAAAAAATCGATTGATACCTAATTTATCCAAATCGGCTCAGTATTTTAGGCGCTACGTTAGCGCATACTTAAATATACTACATACATACATACGATTATACATATAAACATACATAAATAGACTGCAAAAATCATAAACCTTCCTTTTGGCTTTGCTGTAGTTGGGTAATAATATATTTCTTGTAATAACAAAACAAAACTAAGCATATAATAAACATTACGTAGTGATCAGTCGTTAATTATAAATTTATTTTGAGATCAATAAAGTTTAGAATAGTATGTTTACATTGATGATTTAGAAAAGTTTACCCTCTAATGTCTCTGTAATCTGTCGATAAGTTACTTAGCCAAGTTGTTATTTGTCAAAAAAGAAACATTGCGGTTTCTGACAAATAATAATGTTTTTAAGAATTTATCGATAGATAACGCATAGATTGTTATTAATTAAAATTACTCTAAATATTGGTGAAAATTGGGTTAAAAATTCCTGTTAGGCATAAAATAACAATGAAAATTATTCTGGCCATGTCAAATCATTAATTTCAGGTATTTTTCGTCCATGTATCTTGAAAGTAGCCATTATTTTGGCGATTTCTATTTGCAATCTATCGAGGAGATTAGTACAAAGATTGCGGCCTTTGAGGTTTCTTTTCAAGACCAGAACCATATATACGTTCATGTTCACGTCCATGTCCACGCAAAACGTTTCTTCCACATCCTCTTGAGCAAAACAGTGATGAAAAAGCTAATTCAAAATTATTTGAGATCATCTTCGTTTGAATCTCTAGTCTAGTGGTCATTGGATCTTTGACTAGGCTCTGAAGAGATAAATTCCAGATTAAGATCTGAATTTTCGCCCGAAAAGTCAAACACTGAGTCTTCTAATGATTCTAATATTATGTCGTTATCTGTAAAAGCTAGAAAATAGATAAATAATTGGCAAAACCTTGCTATGTACTATACAAAGTACAAAGATAGTTAAACTATCAAAACTTTAATTACCTACTTTTGACCTTTGCATAGGACATAAAAAATGACAGCAAGCTTGCTAGAATTCTATTTATTATTATGCGATGATAAAACTATATATCGACATTTCATAGATTTAATTACTTGTTAATCATGATAAATTTAATCATTTCTAAGATTTGAATAAGATTGCATTCGACTAACTTACCCCTGTGCAAGCGCACCTCCACTTGTCTGCCTTCCATCGCCATTTAAAAAAAATTGGCAAGTAGAAATGACACTTTCAATTTTTTTTACAAATCTAGATAGTCTAAAGATGTCGCTAGTAAAATATTTTGGGGATACCATTTAAGAAACCGGCAATAGATTTTTCTAAATGTTATGTTCTTTGTGTAGTACAAATGTAGGTAGGAGGATAAATTATAAACTATCAGAGCTATTGAGTTGAAATCTCGTTGAAATAAACACAAAATTAGTCTTAAATAAAATAAAATAATAGCAAAAAATATCCAAAATTGCAGCATTATTTCAAATAAACATCTAATAAAATTAAACTTCAAGAAAAAAAAATAACATTGTTCTTCCCCATCCTCTTTCCTAAGAAAATATAAGTACTGCGCGCGCGTCCGATTATGATTTTTTAACCGATTTCCAAACATATTTTTTTTGTTTGAAAGGATATACTTCCCAGGTGGTTTCATTGTCATCAGGTCAGGATCTGATGATGTGATCCTGGAGAAATCGAGGGATCTCTTCAAATTTTATAGCAGCATACCTATCTACTTTGACGTGGCGTTTGAAGTCAGTTTTGTTATTATGCTTTCTATGTCATATTTATTTCGATAGTTGGGCTATTGAGACGTAAAAACTATAAATTGCTGAGTGAGGCTGTTCTCAGTAAAAGCTTTCCGAACCCGTGCTAGAATATCGACATCTAGAAAAGGCTGGTGCTTAGGTTTTATCCGCAAAGTGAAGGTATTTAAGTAATACGTACCTACCTAATAAAACTTCTTGACTAGGTACCTATCTGATACAAAAGCTCAGCAGTTGCTACTGTTTTTTTTATCCGTAATAGGCTTGCGCTTGACGACAATCCGTACTGGACAATCAGTACTGGATAGCACTGATGAGGTCTAGCTTGGAGCACGCTTGCCTAGAAGATGCCTATTCACTCTTGCCTTGAAGGTACTCAAATTATTATAGGTGGGCAGGAAACACGGATGGTGGAAGAGCGTTGCACACCTTAGCGGTTCTTATCAGAAACGTTGAATTAAAGCGTTTCGTTCGAGTAGATTGGATTTCTACCACAAATCCTATGTAGATACATGTAGATAGTACTTGGTTTAATAGTAAACATGATATAGTAAACAAAATATAATATGAATAAAAGGCCATTGACATCCACCGTAGCAACGCGGTAAACATTGCGTGAAAATCGTTCAAAATTGAACTACCTGTACGTAAAGTAAAAGTGTAAACTGCTCTACTGACATAATTAGATTGTTGTGCAATTTGTTTATGAGTTCTGTAAACGATAATTATTATTTAGATGTACAGTATTAATTCTTTGGCGCGTAGATGCGCCTACTTACAGTTTATCATTGAACGTGCGATAAATAATAAACTTAAAGATAACTAGTAGGTACCTACGCTGAAATGATCTACCATTTGTTAATGACCTAAATGTATTATGCTTATCGCTCAACATTATGTAAGGGTTCACACACCTCCAGCTAAGAAACCGTGTCGCACTTTGTAGCAAATGTCTTCGAAGGTGATGTTAAGTGAATCCTCCACCAGCGAAGTCGAATTAGTCTCCTGGGAATCCGATTGGCTGTCGGTAGCCATTGCCGCGGTCACTTATGAAGCTACACTCGAACAAAGACTTCGTATTCCATCGCGTGGACACAAAGAACCGTGTTGGATGAAAACAAAGACCATACAGAGCGATGGGACAGTCACTAGTTCGATTCGCCTGAGCGCGAAGGCGATTAGCGGCACACTAGCAGCGCAGGCGTTTGTACCTCCTCGGTCTGTTGTAATTATCGGTCGTTCTCCCCACCAGTTGCTTGTCAGCTGTCAAACTTGAAGCAGTTCCACAGCTGACTATTGTTAGTGTTATCAAACCCGGCAAATAGACTGCATCCAAATTCTGGGCTTTAAAATGCGCAACATTTACGCAACTCTTTGACGACCTCCCTGGCGCAGTGGTGTGCGCTGTGGTCTGATAACTGGGAGGTCTCGGGTTCGCTTCGCGGGCGTCCGCTAGTATATTGTAAATTATCATCAACATCAGCGGCGCTATAGCCCCTTGCGGGTCCGGTCCTGCTTCATAAGCTTCCTCCATCCCATCTCTGTCACTTGCTTTCGTTTTCCAATTTCTCACACCAAGACGCTTAGCATCTTGATTAGGTATGATGACATTAATTGTTTTGGGGGCCGATTTTTTTGGTATTATACGTAGTGCAATACTCAGTCAGCCATATATTTAGGACAACTACTTAAAACAGAGTTGGAGCAACTTACAAGGACATCTTACATAAGATTTTGATGAAAGCAGAAAGACTTGATCTCTTTAAATGGTAATTTAACAAGCCTAGCCTATAGGCGTGTTGGTGTGAAAGTATAGTATAGTATAGTATCAATGCCATATTTAGTGGACTTTTTAACACGTTGATATTGGCTGACCATAAAGGGACTTACTATCGCACTGAGATACCTATTTAACCGATTCTTTATCGTTAAATCTTTTAATGAGCTGTCCTTTCTATGTATTTAACTTACGAAGTGTTTAGATGACTCTCATTATGAGATAACTGTATCATAATAATATGATACTTCGTTAATTCTATTAGAAATAAATGTATTCTATTTTAAAAACATCATAGGATCTTAAGGCGCTAATTAGATGGCATCACCCGCCCCATATCCCGCAGACCTTCCGGAAAGCCAAGCTTACGGCGCGGGTTTACCTATAATTAAAATCAAAGAAGAGCTTGAACCCTAGCCCATATGTACCCGAGCCATATTATTTATCTTCGAACTACGAAATCTAATTCCTTCCATGAAACTTAAAGACTTTTTTCACTTCGTCGAAATCTAATTCCCAAATCAAATATTAGGTAAAATTTTGATCAGAAGATTGTTAATTATACTTTTAGAGCGGTAGTAAATACATAAAAATAAATAAGTTTAAAGTACATAAAAATAGCTCTCCGTACCCTAATGGCTTTAAAAATGCCTCGTAAGTCGTTACCTAATACCTACTGAAAAATAGCCAAATGGTTAAACAATTTAAAAACATTTTTAATGACAAAATAAACACTAAGTACTCACAGCGTAGACAGAAAATCTATATAAAAATTCGGTACGTATATTCAATAAATACTGCTGTTCGTTAATCGTTAGCCTGGCTAAAACTCAAGAATGCCTTCAAAAACTGAAACATCGAGAAAACTTTAGGCTTAATAATATAATAATGAATTGCTGTTCGTTAGTCTCGCTAAAATTCAAAAACGGCTTGACTGATTTGATTTTATTTTTTGTTTTGTTCGCTCTAATACACGTTTTTTTTTAAAATTAAAATGAGTATCCAAAAAAACCGGTTTTGGTAATTTTGTAGGAACCACTTTGGATGAATAAAATAATACTCTTGTACGTGTAACATGATTGTCCCTGAAAAACATTTTTTTATTATTTTTTATCAATCAACTTCGATTATTACAATTTCGTCGTATTAAGCCAAGGTCTGCTCGTTATTCTAATTCATATTTGATAGCCTACCAGCTTTTTCCAACATCCGCAATAGTTAAGGATGAATATAATATCTACTTATCTGATAATGTAGAGTCTCAATAGCCCAACGGTTATATGAGGACTGAAAACTGAAAGGCCGCAGGTTCAATCCCCGCCTTCTGCACAATCGTCGTACCCACTCTTAACACAAACTTTCCGCTTATTTGAATCGTCTATTGCCAACTTGATTAGAGCTAAGATCTACTATTTATTGTCGATCGCAATGGACCGGTTGGCCACCCGTGGTCTATTGGTTAGTTTACGCCTCTAACTATTTTAAGAGAACTCCGCTCATTCGCAAATATTGCTATTAAGTATACCTACGCATTTTGTACCAACAAGTGTGCACCTTAGAATAAAAATGCCATGATTTCTGCAGGCGTGTTGTTCAACATATTAACATTGCAGCAAATATGTACTTATATCTAATTAGTTGTTGGTTCTCAAATTAATGAAAATGACAAATTACGGTATTGACTATATTCTCACCTGATGCCCCTAATGGTAAGTGAAGATGTAGCCTAAGAGGGTGCGCGCTTGCCTAGAAGATGTCTATTCACTCTTGATTTAAAGATACTCAAGTTAGTTGGAGAAACGGAAGCGGGAGGGGAACTTCAAATTACGGTGCGTATAATTAAACTAGAAAACGAGGAAGTAAAGTGCTTATGCTGAGATCTAAAGAGCGTGCTCTGACTCAACTCAGACTTAAGATAGAGGTTAAAACGAGACACAAATATGCTCTGACAAAAATCTGTCTTGTTTTAACTCTATCTTGAGTCTGAGCTGTGTGAGAGTGCAGTCTATAGATTTCAGCCTTAGTGCAAGATCATGGAATTTCGACCATGTACTACTAAGGGTGTAGATTCTTGCAATACCTTGCGTTGCGGTTCGGTGGTACTTGGTAGAAAGGTGATGGTGGAACTAAATTGAGTAGTTCTTAAGCTTGCTCTCCGAAATATAGGTATCTACTCAATTTTTTTTTATATAAGGTATAATTTTGTAGTTTACGAAAGAAAACTGATGAGAATTTTGCAAGAAACCTGAGCATAATTTTGTAGAATCACCATATTATTCTGTGATACATAATATATCATGTAAGAATCGTGAAAATTAGTTCAAAGGAGAAAATAAAAAGCGCAAACCAATAAAAAATACTTTTATTTATTGTTCTTAATAAATAGGTGCGTTGTACTTAATCTTTAATAATATCCACTACATAAAATTAAACTGGAATATGTGAATAAAGCTTAAGTTATAAGTTACTATACAGAATTTAGGCAAGATAAAAGTTATAAATTCTTTATTAAATTATGAAATTCACCACGAATTGTATAATACACAATCAAACTGCCTACTGAAACGTTACTTCTGAACGTCAGATCACACTTTTCTTTTTAGTCTAATACCAATTACTACAATTTTATTAAAGTCAAACATAGACGTTATTTTTTTTTTAACAATTTAAAAGCGTTAAACCAATTAAACTGGTGAGAGTGAATTAGACGTTGCACCCCCAAACCCCACACCCTCCACCCCCGCGCCCCCACTACCGGTCATTTCCAATTGAGTAAGTACATTTATCATTCGGGCGCGAGCCTTCTTCGCAAACGTACGCGCTTCTGCACGCTATTCATCCGTGCGCGAGTTCTTTCGATTTTATTGTTCAACTACCGTCTTTTTAGCGATATATGGAGGTGGAAGTGTTTATTTCTGAGAATGTTTGTGATGATAGTGATTCAGAGATTATAAATGAATGTGAACGAGTGTTAAGCAGTATGGAGACAGTCGTGGTACCATTCAGGGGTACCGTTGAAAAAAGAAAAGAGCGAGAGGATGATGAAGATGGTGATGACGGTGGTTTTACGACTGTTACTAAAAGGAGGCCAAAGCGTTTCTCTAATCACGATTCAAAAGGGTCTGAGGAGTCTCCGACTAATGAAAGTAAGAAATCTTTTTCAACAAACTTTGAACAAAAACATGAAATTTGTGTTACGTCCTTGTCTGCGCTACCATCGCAAATGGCTATGGCCAGGCTACTGAAAAGTGAAAACATTGAGGGTATAATTAAAATAAAATATAAGTCTCCTTTTAAAGTGCTTATCAACTTTTCAACTAATGACGCAGCAGAAAAATTACTCAAATGTGAAAAGTTTCAGAAATTAGACTACCGGTGTCAGAAAACATATGAAAAGAGTGTGACCTATGGTATGATAAGGGGCGTAGATTTGGGTATGGATGAAAAAGAAGTACTGAGCGTGTTAGAATCTGAGTTTAAGATTTTATCAGTAAAGCGGCTTAAGCGTCTCTCTAATGAGGGAATGTGGATAGATTGTGAGACCATCCGAGTCTGTTTTGAGAGTCTTACTTTACCAAATTATGTGGTAGCTTATGGGTGCAGGATGAGTGTTGAACCCTTTGTTTTTCCGGTAACAAGGTGCTCTGGGTGCTGGAAGTTTGGTCATATCCTAAAATTCTGTCCTACAAAAAAGCCTTTATGCCCAAAATGTGGCGATGTTTCGCACTCAAACTGTGTAAAAACTGATTTTAAATGTTTAAATTGCAAAGGCCCACATTTTGTACTTGATACAAACTGTCCTTTGTTTAAGAAGGAAAAAGAGATCAGGAAGATTATGAGCAGCGAAAATGTTACTTACAAAAAAGCACTCCAGATTTTAAACGATAGAAAACAGGCTGAAGAACAAGAAGAGGGGGATAGTATAATAGATGATTCCAAAGATTCTGAAAACCGAAGCAACGACACCACCTTTGACATGAATGAGCGTTCCTATAGGAATGTGTTAGTTTCTGCTGACGAACATAAAAATGTGGCTATGGATATGAGTGAAGAGGATATAGAGGCACCTACTTCTCAAAAGACTAATAGAGAATTTTCAAAGAAGAAAAAAACCTCTAAGACAAAAGTAAGTCAGAAAGAAAAAGAAGGAAAAAAAGAGAAGGGCGAGTTGTCGGGTAAAACTGAAAAACAAAATTCTCAGAAGGAAACGACGGAAAGAAAGTTTGATTTTAAAGAACTACTACAAAAAATTCGATCAATCATTTTTGCGAAGGATACTTTGGAAAGTAAAATTGTGAGATTATTTGAATTAATTTTCGAGGAATGTAAGTTGTTTTTGTCAAATTTTTTGAGTGGGGCGAATTTATTTGATGGGTTACTAAAGATTTTTTATAACAATAATTATGGGTAGCAAGTTTAATATACTCCAGTGGAACTCGCAAAGCCTTAGACCAAAACTCGATAGTTTTGAAGCACTTCTGTTACAAAAAAAAGTCCATTTAGCTTTAATTAGTGAATCGTGGTTAAACCCCGAAATAAATATATCAATAAGAAACTATCATATTTACAGAAAAGACAGAGATGATTCTTATGGAGGTGTGGCAATTGTTGTACATAAGTCGGTTAGATGCTCCGTCGGTTCAATTAATCTCACCAATTCTGGTATTGAAGTACTTCGAGTAAAACTGTATAACTGTAAGATGTTAGAAAATGTATTATCAATTTATTGTCCGTCCTCTATTCATACAGATGATTCTGACTGGGATGAGTTGTTTTCGTCTTTTAGTCGCAAAACACTTATTGCCGGGGATTTTAATGGTCACCACAGCACTTGGTCTTACAAAAGTGACTCTAGAGGGATACAAATATTAGACTCTGCTCTAGAAAACAGCTTTATTGCTCTCAATGATGGGTCGGCGACTCGGGTTAAAATGGTTAGCGGAAATTTGCAACAATCTTCTCCTGATATAAGTTTTGTTTCAATGGATATCGCTGTAAGCTTTGACTGGCGGGTGCTCAATGAAAATTTAGGTAGTGATCACTTCTTGATTAATATTTGTCAGAACGCTCCAGTTGCTCGTACGTTCACTCAAAAACGAAATTGGAAGAAAATAGATTGGACAGCGTATAGAAACCTCTTATCAGATTCTTTTTCAAATTTAGATATACAACGTTTTCATGACGACATTCAAAGCATGTATAACTTCCTTTTAGACATACTTCACCAAGCTGTTGATGTCAGCGTCCCGTTTATTAAAATTTGTACAGACCCTGAGGTTAACTTTAAACCTCTTGAATATTGGAGCCCGTCCTTGTCTAAGTCAGTTGCACAAAGAAGATTGGCTCTCAGCCTTTTTCGCCGCAATCCTACCCCGTCCAATTTAGATAAATTAACCAAAATTACTAAAGAAACTCAAATACTTATCCATCGGGCTAAGGCCGACAGTCGACACAAATTTTACAATTCCATAGATGAGAAAACTTCAAGTTCAGAAATGTGGCGTCGTATGAGATGGGCCAAAGGGTACAAAAGAAGTCCTTCAGTAATTCCCCTTGCGAAACAAAAACTGCTTCTGACATCCCTTACACCTGACTCTGTGACTAACTGCTCTCCAACATTTTTGTCATCCAATGAACATTTGGAATTAGATTTCACCTTAACAGAATTAGAAAACTGTCTCAAGAGAAAAGATACATCCCCTGGTGACGATGAAATAACTTATACCATGATCTATAATCTCCCTATTTCTGGAAAAAAGTATTTACTTTATATTTTTAATTTAATTTTAAGTTCTGGATATGTGCCAAGCCAGTGGAGGGACATTCTTGTTCTTCCTATCCCTAAATCTAGTTCTAATTATACCCCTGAGACTAAGTTACGGCCAATATCATTAATTTCATGTATTTGTAAGATATTTCATTTGATGATTTTAAAACGTTTAGAATGGTATGTCGAGAAAAAACAAGTACTATCCCCGTCAGCAGTTGGTTTTAGAAAAGCTCATTCATGTATTGACGCTTTGGCTAGACTGGTATCTTATACTCAGTTGGGATTTACAGAGAATGTTCCTACTCTGGCTTGCTTCGTGGACATTAAAAACGCATACAATGATGTCCTAGTAGAAAAAGCTCTTAGCATTATGGATGATTTGGGGGTAGGGAAAAAACTTTGCAGATATTTGTGGTCATTTCTAAGTAATCGACGTTTATTTCTTAAAGCAGATAATGATTTAAGAATTTATAGGCATACTAATAAGGGATTGGCGCAAGGTGACCCACTTTCTCCTTTATTATTTAACATTGCAACGTACGAGATCTGTGGTACATCAGAAGCTCACATATCACAATATGCGGATGATTTTGTTGTTTTTATTAGTAATAAAAACTTAAAATACTGTGAAACACAGGTTCAGTTGGCCTTAAATTATATGGTTGAAAAGTTGGATGCTTTAGGATTACAAATATCAGAGACAAAAACTGAATTTTGTTATTTTAGCAGGGGGGCGAGAAGGATTCTTCCCAATTTGTCAATAAATGGACGTTCTTTGACTTCGACGAACGCTATAAGGTATTTGGGGGTCTGGCTGGATAGAAGTCTACGGTGGACAAAACATATAAATGAAGTTTCGGATAAGTGTTCCAAGTTCTTGTCTTTGATTAAAGTTTTAGCGGGTTCCACATGGGGGGTACACCCTAAGCATTTGCGGCGCTTATACATCTCCTTGATTAGGAGTAGAATGGATTTTGCTTGTTTCCTTTTTGATAATAGTGCTAATACTCACCTCTCTAAGCTAGATAAAATTCAAAATCAGGCTTTAAGGGTCATAGGGGGATTTATTAAAAGTTCTCCAATTCATGTAATGGAGAGTGAGCTCAGTCTGCCTCCGTTGTTTGTAAGACGTTTGTATCTGGGATTTAAGTTTACTTTGAGGTCTTGTTCCATATCAAACAACAATACAATTGACCTTTTACAATCTTTGAGTAGTGCTATTAGTGATAGGTACTGGGCAAATAGAAGGAAACCTCTTTTGATTGAAACATACAAGAAAGTAAAAGAATCAACTATCCACTCAGCTAGGCCTTTAGAAATGTTCAGCCTAGATGTTTGGATATCTCGGATTGAGATTAAAAATATAGTAAATGTGCAGTTGAATTCAGTCAAAGAATCTAAAGGAAGCTATGAAGTAAATTTTCTTAGGATAAATGTAATACAAGAGTTGAACACTCTTTATTTTGATTGGTATAAGCTTTTTACGGATGGCTCTAAAAGTGGTACTGATCAAGGGGCTGCCTTTTATGATCCAGGTGAAAACTTTGCTGACTGTTTCAAAATTAATCAGACTGTATCAATAATGACGCTGGAACTCATTGCAATCTCACAAGCTTTGACGTATGCTATGAATCTCAACAAAGATAAAATTGTTATTATCTCTGACAGCAGAAGTGCCTTACAGCACCTAGCTCGTTGCGCCTCTGCTTTCAGAGGTGTACCGATAGCCTATGAAGTGTTGAAAAAGGTACATTATTTAGTCCATCGTGGTGTACAGCTAAAATTGCAATGGGTTCCATCGCACATAGGTTTACATGGTAATGAAGTGGCTGACAGATGGGCGAAAGTAGCAAGCACTGAAGGAGCAGCGTTTGAAATAAAACCCTTTTTCGCAGAGCTGCTTCCAAAATTCAAAATTTTAGTTTTTAAATATTGGAAAGAATTTTTTGATTTACGGTCACGAGAGAAAGGCATCTGGTATCGGTCTATTCAATGTGAGCCACTTCATATACCATGGTTTGATTCGGATAAAATCAACAGAGCAAACGTCAAAACGTTGTGCAGACTTCGTTCGGGCCATTACCCATTGAATAAGTTCGCCCACCTTATGAAAAAAGTCAGTTCACCAAATTGTGAGGTTTGTGGCACAGTGGACGATGTAGTACATATTTTATTAGAGTGTAAGAAAAATAAGGTCGAACGACAGTCACTGATGGTAAGTTTTAATTTGAACAGGTTTGATGTGGGGCTTTGTCAGAGTTATCTGGCAAACCCCACATCAAAATTAGCCAGAAGAGTGTGCGGTTTGGTCGCTGCTTGCCATCAGTGACTGTCGGATGTTTTCGTAGTTAAGTTAGTTTTAAGTAGGATAAGTAAATTGTATATTTTATACGTTTGGATGGGGTTGGCGTGCCTGCGGGTAAAAACCCCAAAAAAAAAATAGATTTAAAAAAAAAAAAAAAAAAAAGTACATTTATAATTATTTAACTATATAAGGTATAAGACAGAGGCACGCTACACGCCCAATTTCATGTTCAGCAAGGTTAGATAGAGAGATAAAAACTTTATTGCACACAAGAAAGAAACAAAATTTAATACAACTTAAAACTACGCATGCAAAGGCGGCCTTATTGCTACAGAGCAATCTCTACCAGGCAACCATTGGTGATAGGAGTGAAATGATGTGTGAGGGTAGGTTAGTATAAGATTTAATATGATTGATCGTATTCGTATTTGATGACAATATTAGCGTCAAAGTAAAATGAAACGTAACATCATTGGATTAGAGATTTTTTTTAAAATTTCATTTCATTAGAGCCCAATTTCGTGCATGTATTCTACTTTAACGTATACGGATCCATTTCAAATTGAAATCGGTTGTGTTGAATTTGTGACTTTAAAGTATCCATTTAAGGTTCATTTTAGTTTGACGCTAATATAATCGAATACGAATACAATCGATTGAATTAAATCTTATATTTAACCCTGCAGATCGCGATAGTTGCATCATGATCAGGATTTCCAACCGTACTATTATAATCATCCAATCAGGGAAGATTGTGATCACACTGATGCTAGGCCTAAAGATCGCGATCCAAGAATAAATATTGATCGTATAGCATGCCATTTACCCTATAAACATAAGATGTGTTTTGTCTGGGGCGCCCCATACAAACGAATTTTAATTCGTGAAGCGTGTTTAGAAAGTATTATTGATTGTTTAATATTAAAATGTGAATCAAACTTGTTTGTTTGGGCCTTTTCTTAATACTATAAAGGCAATCCTTGAGGTAATGATTTATATTATGATGCTGCAATATAACGACAGAGATTAGAGTGGCGTGTTAGAATTAATCTAGTAAATTATTTTATTTGGAAGAGGTAGGGAAGTTTTTACTTTGTTCTCAAAAGAACATTTCATTAGCTCATGGTTTACTTAAAAACATAGAAAAATGATATAATTAAATAAAACGCGTTTTAATGGCATAGTCCGAAGTATTAGCTAGGTAGATTATTTAAAAAAAATCGTGCATCGTCTCTGTCTCTTTTTCGAATATAGTACCCGTACCACAGAATTCTAAATAGTGCAATGAAATGGCTTCGTCGATGAAAAAAAGCGTTGTGGTACTGATTGTGCTTGAGCTGCTGCTGGCCTCACATTATTTACGTAGTTTGCGGCTCACTGTGTACCTACTTAGAATAGATTCCTTACGTTTAGTACAGTAGTGCAGTCCGGAGCCGCTAAATGTTTGCCAATATTTTTAGGCAGCGGCAGATTTACCGTGAAATTACAAAGGCACTACACACTAACGACGACATATTCAGTAGTTAGTTATATCAGTTTTATTAGCTGCTTACTGAGTCGCTTTTAGACGCTGACCGTGAAAATGTGAACTGTGTGATTTGTGGTGTAGAGTCAGCCGCGGCGGATAGAACTTCACTGACTGTGAGCTTAGTGTGAATACGCCCTAATGGGCGGGACATCGTGTCGTGGATTTTAGGCTTTTAGCTAATCACCTTCGATCACAAAATACAATCACTTATACAATACCCGTAATCTACATACATACAGAAATTAAACACACAGTGGGTCATATTCACGAACTTACTCGTAAGTATTTTGCAAATACATAATTGTATCTTACAATGCTACAATCAAGAAATAAATGAAAAAATAAATTTTTGTACAACAAAAAAATTTATTTCCATATTATTTCATTGCATTTTAAACCTGAATAAAAACATTAATTGGGTCAAAGCAACATGAATTTTAACTGTTTTACAAAAAGTTGTTTTTTATACACCTGCGCACGCACCTTTTTCCCTTCTAAACCTATTTTGAATGCTGTGGGATACACCTTAAGTTTTATCACAATATTACAAAACTACGGGTAAGTTAAATAGATCAGTCATATCAATTTTGTTCTCGATCACTCTCGACCACTTCATCTCTTGTTCAAGCGATACCAGAGGCTAGTACACGTCAGAATATGCATCAATACTGTGGTGCTGAGAACTATCGCCATGTTTGCGCCGACGTCGACTGACGTGATGTCCATTTCCGCAAGGAACTTGGTCGGTGTTAAGTAGTGGCAGTACTCTGGGGAAGAATAGAAATTTGTATTTATCAATTTTTCATTGCATTTTTATATAAACACTAGCTTTTGCCCGCGGCTTCGCTCACATTGAGTTCGATTTTTTAAACCATTAGCGGTTGAATTTTCAAAAATCCTTTCTTAGCGGATACCTACGTCATAATAGCTATATCTATATAGAGAGCTATTATGAATCATAAATCACTGGACGGAAGAAGCTGAAGAGCATATACTCTTCAGCTTGTGATTTGAGCTTTTGATTTAATGTTGAGTTGATAGACCAGTCAGTCAGTCACCTTTTCCTTTTATATATTTAGGTTTATTAAAGCAAAACAAAGCAAGTAAACACACATAATGGCACGCAACGATGAAAACAATACTTTTAATAATACCTGTCTGGTGGGAGGCTTTGGCCATGGCTAGTTACCACCCTACCGCCAAAGTCGTGCCGAAAAGCGATTTAGCGTTCCCGCACAATGGCTTGTAGAAACCGGTTAGGGATATGGGTTGAATGTGCACTGCCATGCCCTTTCAAAGTTAGCCCGCTACCATCTTAGACTGCATCGTCCCTTACCATCAGGTGACTATTTTGTCAACGAATATAAAAAATATTACCTTTAGCGCAATGCATTTTCGTTCTATTGAACCCGTACACAGAATGCACAGCGACATGAAATCCGGCTCTAAAGTACGACACGTGGTGGAGCCACTTGAAGGCGGAGGGCGTGTCCCTCAGGGCTAGGCAGAAACCGAACACAGAGAACAGACAGGCTAGCACCGGACCTACGAACACTGCAATCTGAAAAAAAAAAAAAAGATTCATTATATTTATTTACAACGGAAATAGAAACAAACATTCTGTGAAAATTTTAAGTAAGTATCTACTTATGGTTCGTGAAATACAAGTCCACTGACAGACAGACGACGGACGGACGGACTTAGTATATAATTGGGTTCCATTGACACCCTTTGGGTATGTAGTACGCAATGTAACTTAGTAACGGTCAGTTTGTTTACGTATTTTATCTCATCTCATTGGCCTTACTTTATACTTGCTTGTTAAAGATTATGAAAATGTAGAAAGGGAGTGCAGAGCGCTGAGAACTGTGAGGAATATGCTGGCCTCGCTCGATATACCTTTGGGTACGGAATCGTAAAAAGTACCTTTGTAGGCGTGTTGGATCCAATGAAGTAACCCCAGGCTTGTGCACAGAGTGAAGTGGCGACCACAGTGGCAAGGAAGAGCGTGGCGCGCGTGGGTTCCAAGGGGTTGTCGGTCAACCAGTAAGACAACACCACGTACGATACAACCGATATCATCTGTAACATATATTACTATATGATCAAACGAACTTACCAAGTAAAGTTCGATCTTGATTGTATATTCTTAGCGGAGAGTTTGAGGTCCCTCCCATCCCCTATATACATACATAGGTACCCGAAAGTCAATGTTGGAGACTTTATTGCTATTCTCTGACCTAAATGAAGCTCGGAGCGCGATGGACTACGTGGAGGAGAGGATATGCTATCCCTTTCTTCTATAGCTGAACTATGTGTGAATGGATAGAGGCATCGGAAGATCAGTTCTCAAACTCGAAGCTAAGTATATACAATAAAACATTACAAACTCTTGCTTCATTGACAGATTTGATTATTATGGTAAACAACCGTAAGTACGACTCTCCTGATGGTCTGCGGGACGCAGGGCGGGTGATGCGGTCGGCTATACACAATGCGTCGTAATTACCGCCTTAACATCAACTACATCCTATGATATTTTGTAAAATGTTTTATTCTATTAGAAATAAATGTTAGTGTGTATTACAATTTAACGGAGTATTACATTCTGATGCAGTTATTACACAGATTTTTATTAGTTTTTGGACTTATCTGTACTTATTTGTCTAAATATATAAAAGGCAAAAGTGACTGACTGACTGACTGATTGACTGACTGACTGACTGATCTATCAACGCACAGCTCTGACCGCTGGACGGATCGGGCTGAAATTTGGCATACAGGTAGCTATTATGTCGTAGGCATCCGCTAAGAAAGAATTTTTGAAGATTAAGCCCCTAAGGGGGTAAAATAGACATTTGAAAAATCGAACTTAAGCCGCGAGCGAAGCCGCAAGCGAAAGCTAGTCTATTTATAAAGTGGCAACGATCGGAGGCCCGCCAGCAACGTTATAATGTAGTATGTATTATTTTCATACGATTTCAATATTAGGATTGTAATACAATGACATCCTTAATCCAGGACGTTATTGTATGATAAATCATCACAAGGCCCCCTGATCGACGAAAATTATATAGGTAAGTAATAATAAATTGTATAAAACTTACCTGAAAGGGTAATTCCACTGCTAAGATTGAAACTATGTACGGCCCCAAAGAATACCATCGATTGAAGTATTCGCCTTTCAATATATCCATCTCCAATGGAACTGCGAAGTGAATAAAATAAAATATTAAAATATTTGGTGGGAAAAAAGGTAAGTATTTATATAATTTCGAAGTTAATTTTCGGGAAACTAGTTTCAAAGATGCGTAATATTATAAATGAGAAAGTGTGTTTGTTAGTTGGTTTTATGGTTATCTGGTTTGCCCTTCAATCACGCAGCAACGGAGCAACCGATTGACGTAATTTTTTTATTTTGTATAGTTGAGGACCTGGAGAGTGATATACTGTTTATCCCGAAAAATTAAAAAGTTCCCGTGGGATTTTAAAAACCAAATCCACGCAGACGAAGTTGCGAGCATCAGCTAGTACATAATACATAAGCTTGTGTTAGTAGTGGGTACGACAATTGTGCAAATTGTGGCTGGAACCTGCGACCTTTCAGTTTTCAGTCAGCACCGCAACGGTTAAACCGTTCAGGCTATAAATATAGATATATCGGGTAAATCGTTCTATCTAGTAAATCTGTACTCACAAGATAATGTAACAGACATTTTGCCGGTGTATACGACGAGAAGCATGGACCCGTACATGTACACGTAGTTTCCGAGAACGCTGCTCGCTTCGCTCCCCACCCCGTGGTAGAGGTAGCCGAAGATGAGGGCGATCACCACGTGAGCCGCTACCCGGTACATAAACAGCGACTGTTGAACAAAAGATAAAATAACCAATTAAAAGAGACTAAAAAACACGGCTGCTTTAGAAGAAATTAACTGAAAAACAACTTCAAATTGTCATAGGTTGTAATCAAAATGATTAATGTTGAAAGAAACCTAACAAAGATTTTCAAATAAGTACCTATTTAATGATACCCCACTTAACATGGTTTGTCGATTTCATTTTTTTCTTTTTCACAATATAGCGTCTGGTGGTCGCCATATTGAATTTTGATAACTGTCATGTCTTTAGTGACACTTCCAAGATTAACAAATCAATTGACGTAAGAATCGTCAAAATCGGCCCGCGTGTTTGGTCTCCAGAGGGCCACATACACACATAAACTGATAAACACATAACCCTCCTTTGCGTGCCGCAGTCGGGTAGTAATAGTGCCTCCCGATAGAACCGATCCCGCAGGGATACTCCGAGCATAGCTCTCTCCATCGCTCGCTGAGATACGTACAAATAAAATGGCATGTAATTAAACGAGCTTCTATTTAATACCATTATTGGCTTCTAAATTACTAAGTCAGCTTCAACTAGTGAGCCTCTAAAAATATAATTTTAGCATCTATATTTATAACTTAGCTTCAAACCGTGAACTCCTAAAATACTTAAATATTAGCATCAAATAATACACCAAATCTTCAACCACATTTTTAATTTTTTTTTTTGTGAGAAAAATGAAATAAAAAAATGTTTCTAACTAAATAAAAAAACGTTTTTTTTTTGATAAAATGAAATTAAAAAAATTATTGTTTTTAAATTTAACTCAAGATATAAATACCTACACATAACATTATAACATTTTTGAAAAAAAAATCATAATTTTTTTCAACTTTTTTTTTTAGTTTTAGGTAGGTTTACGATCCCAACAGAACCTAAGTGCCCGGCCTTCGGCCGGGCACCTGAATATTCATGTATAACCCTAACCTAACCTAACTTTAGTTTAAAGAAAAAATTATACAAAAATAATTGCAATATTAACACACTAACAACAGAACAACAAAAAAAACAAATGCATGTTTTGAATGGCGCTCTCTGATTGGTGCAAATAGCCATAACCAACGAGATCGTGCAAATTGCCAGTCGCATCCGTCTCACTCGCACCAACGAAATCGTGCAAATGGCCAGTCGTATCCATCTCACTCGCACCAAATCGTGCAGTGGCAGTGGACAATAATAAAAATAGTGGCTCTTTATTTGATGCTTTCTTTGGAATATTTTGTGGCCATTGTGAAGAAGCCGAGTTAGTATATTAGAAGCTTCATCATTTTCCCGTTGCTGAGTTATTAAATTAGAAGCTAGGTTTTGATGCCAAAAAATAAATTTTGTTGGTGGACTTATTATATTCCAAATAAAATTATACTCACATAATTTCTTGTTGTCATCAAATAATTCCTATACAAAAGTATCCAAGTCTGACTTAAGTATCCGGAAGGCCTATATGTGTTCTTTGAGTATTTCTTCTGATATTTTACGTTGCTACTTAGTTGTTTATCCTTCAATTCTGTATCTATACCTAGAAAGAGGATTATAAGATAACGAGATATAATGGAAATTTTCATTCGAAAAGTATAAAAATTCTTTAAAAAAAAAAAAACTGGCTTCTAACACCACTACAAAGTATATCAAGTGTGACTATAAAATTTGAAGAGTTCTCTCGATTTCTCCAGGATTCCACCATCGAATCCTGACCTGATGACCATGGAACCACCTGGGAAGTATACTTTTTCAAAGAAAAAAAGAATTTTTCAAATTGATCTAGGCATCTTTGAGTAATCGGGAAACGTCCCATCGTTGCTTGGGACCTCAATGAACTTGGAATTCTAACCTATAGATTTATTTAAATCCTACACCTCTCATCAATAGACTTTTTATAATTCATACCGACGAAAAGATACTTACTTAGGGATCTAGAAAAAGACGTTATAACGGGCACGCTTTCTTCCCAATTTCTTGAGGTAGATTCAGGGTTATACTGCTGTATGGTGCTAGAAATGCTGTCTAAGGATGTGCCGTATTCGCCCGATGCCACTTCCATCACTGAAAAAGACAATTTAAAACAAATTAGTAAACATACGTTAAAGTAACATCGCAACTTTATAATTAAAGAGACCTAATTCAAAAATTGCAATCTGTGGGCAATGAGTAAAAAAGAATTAAAAAAGGTATATGAGTAAAGTTAAATGTATTTCTGCCGTGTTTTATTAGAAAAAGTTGCTTTTTTGTTCACTTGTCTGTTGCGATACGGAAGACTGTAGAGTGTAGGTTTGCTTGCCTTAAAAGGATCTTACAAATGATTTACTATAGTGTGTGCCACCTCTGCTTGGCTGCTACTTTCTCTTTATTGGTTAAATGTATTGATTGATTGCGATCGTTACATTCCAGTAATCATTTTTATAGAGTCGAGAAGTAGAGTAGAGTTGAGAACTAATCGTCAATTCGTCAATCTTTGAGAATAAATCGTATATCTGGTAGATATCATAAATTCTCTTTATCTAGGTGGGAATCTATCCTAACGTCTAGAATTAGAAGGCTACACGCTTCAGAGCATAGGACGTTAAATGAGTAAAATTATCTAGTAAGATTTTTAAGCTATTGCATAGCTTCTATCACAGGCCTTGAACGTGGAGACCGAATCGAGAAATTCCGTAACGAAAATAACCTGACACGGGACTCCTCTCACCGCTAGATGGCGTTGATAAAAAATGCTATGCAATAGCTTTACCGAGGCAGTCCCCGAGTGCCACACGTCTTTTTTTTATCGCTATGTCGATACTCGTTAGAGGTTTTTATAAAGATATGGGAAGAATAGCTTTGAAGGTATTTTATTGCTATAAGCAGTTAAGGATAACACCGCATTAGAAAAAGGTAAACTTCCTTCCTATTGCGGTAAAAGCATTTGGCGTAAAAATGTTCCGTTTACACGGCAAAAACCATTTCCCCTTTTTATTTTAATTTGATTTTCAAATGTTTAAATGACAGTTCTTTAGACTTATCTGCACCTTAAATTATTATTTGTTCATTAAGTATAATATTATGCTTTTGTCGGCAAAAAATAAATCAGTTGAAATACTCATATAAAAATTATTAGCAAATTAGCAGATTGCTGATAAGGTTAAAAAATTACTAAAGGCGCGAAAACGTTATTAAAATGTAGTTACATATTATTATTATACAGCCATGGCTAGCAAAACTTTAAGTGCCACAATTTAAACATGCCGATTAGGTACTTTTGTTTGGAGAAAATGATAGCACAAACATCGTAAGTGTGCAAAAATGTGTAAGTAGGTTGCGTTGGAAAACATTAGTGTCATCAGTGTATTTAGTTGCGTACCTTTCTAAGATCACTCATGTAATATATTATGTGTCATATTTGTGAATATTATGTTCAATATGCGTCTATAGAGACATTGGTGAATGCTGACCTGCAAAATACATAGTTTAACATTTTTCGTACTTTATAATACATTTATTAATTTCGGGCGTTAGTTAGTAACATTTGTTTTTAGAATATTACCCAAGCTGTACTTGACTAATATCCTGTTATCCCTTCCCAATTAGCGGAAAGCTTTTGCTAGGAGTGGGTTCGACAATAGTGCAACGGGTGGGATTCGAACCTGCGACCTTTCAGCTATTGAACATGTTTTATTTATTTAGTAAATCGGTAAAGGATTATGTGGAGTTGTCTTACGTTTCTAAAGGGAAGTTAAAGGAGGAAATATGTTTGAAAATATAACTTTGAGTGCATCTATTAACATTGAGTGAGAATGTTACTAGAGGAGCAAACATACATCAAGTAGCCAAAAAGTGTATTCACCTAATAGGCCGCCGATCTCAATACCTTAACTTATCTAATGCAAAATCTACTAATTGAAGGTCGAGAATTTAATCCAGATAAAGCGTGTTAAAAATACAATCAATCCACGTATTGAGATTGCCATCTGTTTTACCAATATTTGATAAACACTTGCCTATATATCTGGTTTTACCTATTTATGATCTTCAATGTATGAGTTTTACATATTGATGAATCAGTTGTTATATTATATTTTATCTATTATTCTTGTTCGATCACAATAAGAGATAGGGCTCGTTAAAACAAAATAGAAAATAGAGCGTCTTTTGAATTACACCAGAGAGGTTAACAGGATAACAGATGACCTGTGGATTTATCCGTCACTGGCCGGGTATTGCACGTTCGTTGCTGGGTCGACTGCATCTGACCGGGTTAATAGTTGACGCCGCGCCAGTCACGCTTGTCTACCCATACGGCGTTAGATACTGCGTCGTGCCGTATGTAAGAGTATATACGTAAGAGGTACGTAATTATACTGAACGGTTTATACGGTAAACATGTGCACTTCTGCAAGTAGAATTGTAAGTCCACTTTGCGGATCATCGCGACTCTAGTAACGGATAACTCTCTGGCTTTATGTCTATTTTGTAAGATTTGACCTCGTCACTTTGCATATTATAATTAAGTTTGAATAGAATAGGTATAAAAAATGAGACGTTTCTTTTTTATTAAAAAAAAAAGAAGAAAAATACAATGAAGTGTTAAGGCAATCAATTGCAATGCAATTGCATCAGAATGCAAAGTACCTATGTGAGGAAATAAAATAATGATAGTAAGATAAAATATTCAATAATAGCTTTGGTCCGCGACTTCGTTCGTGTGGAGAAAGTTATAAAAACCCTCGGTCATTCTCCAAGTCCTCAGTGCTTTGGAATCGTCAAATGAATCTACCAGTACCACTGGTTCAGAATGTCGTATCAACCGAGAAGAACCAGCAAGAAACTTGGCGGTTGCTCTTTAAAAAATAATAATAATATGTACTTACATAGATATATGATAAATAATATAATATGTAATATACGAAAGTGTTTGTTTGTTGGTTTCTTCTTCAATCACGCTGCAACAGAGCTACGTGATTTTTGCATGGGTATAGATTGGGATCTGGAGAGCGACATAGGCTACTTTTTATCCCAGAAAATTAAAGATATCCCGCGGGATTTTCAAAACTAAATCCACGCGGACGAAGTCGCGGGCATCATCTAGTAACAATATTGATTCATAGGTATTTAAATAAATACAGGCAAAACCAGTGTTAAATAGTGGGCAACCATAGTGCAATGGGGTCACCACTCTTAGAAACAATACAAAATTATAAATAAATCCAATGCCATGTTGCCGTGACGATAATCGAAGGTTATTTATTGCCTTATTAGAATACGTTTATGGTGGATTGATTTATTGGCTATTAAATAAAATTAACTATTTAAAGGTTTCACATGTCTGTGTGGTGTGTGTGTATGTGTGTATGTGTGTGTGTGTGCAGCCGAACGGATGAACCGATTTTAATTTTGTTTTTTTTTTTTTGTTTCAAAGGTGAATTAGTCGGGAGTGTTTTTAGCTATGTTTGATGAAAATCGGTCCAAGATGGCCGCTGCCACAAAATAGCGGATTACATATTTTTATTTTAACGATTACTGACTTGCGATTAATTTTCATTTACACTTGTATTAAAACGATGCTACTACACGTTCTAGATGCTCAAAAGATACCTAAATATCGAAACCATAACAATAACATAACAATAGTCAAGCGATTATGGTTATGTTATTTCTAACTAGTAGCCTTTCACTTCGAGTTGTCGAGTACCGTTGACATGAAAATAATAGTTGTGTTTTTTACTGTAACCACAACTGTAACGGACTTTTTCTGACAATGATTTTAATAGCAATGAAAGAAAGGCACAACTACAGACAAATAGAGAAGACTTCTAAAAATGACTGCTTTTGCGTCAGTATAAATCTGATCAATTATATTTTTCAAAAATATTTATATTGTACCTACAGTTTTTGCTTCATTTGTATTTTATAGTGTGTGAGTAGGTCACACGTAATCTGCCAATTATGTAAAATTACGTTAAAAACTCTGCTGCTCTTATTTATTATTGCTTATTTCAGCCGAATGGATGCTTACGCGGCGAATTACACTAACCGAAATCTATTTCGCAGAAAAAAAAAATGGATGATTCGTATTTAATATTCAAAGTAGGCACTCTAAAAAATAATATTGATTGCAGCTCGTTTCGTAATCTGCGATCAGCTTTTAGTGATTGACTTGCGGTCGATTTCAGTAACCTTTTCAACTTTCAATTTTTATTTGGATTAGATAGTTTAATGCACGTTTAATGAAACCGGGCATTAATCTCATGGTCATCGACAGATACTGAAAATCAGCTTCGAAAGGAAGGTATTGTGTAAGATGACGTATTTGTATCGATGATTAAAGTGTGAAGCACACTAGAAACGATCGAAATTAAGTCATCTGAATTTCAACATGCTGTCTCCAGAGCGGTAAATGCTTTTTACTGTCAAGAAGCTTCCATCAAATATAGACACGACACTATTAGCTCTATATGCTTGAAGAACGTTGCCTCGAACACATAAGGATGTTTGGTAAGAAGCGCCCAGTAAGGAATTTTTTGCAGAAAAAGGACATGGTACTAGAAGAAGTAATGAAGATCGCTCACGACAGTTCAAATTCTAGAAAATATAAGTATAATACTTACAGAAATCGGCTGGGTTATGATACGGTGGGCATCGCAGTCCTGCACTGTTCAGTGCCGGCAAGAGTTGTTCCCTCGGCCCTGAGTACAACGTGTTCCCGGCTGCTAGGCAATAGATTGTGTCTATTTTCTCGAACATCAAGGCTGAAGGCTGATGGATCGTTGCTATGAGGGTTCGGCCGCCTCGAGCTAAACCGCTTAGAAGTGCGATCAGAGATGTTGAGGACGAGGAGTCTAGGCCGCTGGAAATAAAGCAATAAGTAATAGTTAATGATGGCAATGGAACCACTCTCTCTGATTTTAATGATCTCTTCTTCTAGCAGACTAATATCTGTTCCATTCAAATCAGAGAGTGAGGATCCCCTTAATGGAGGAGAGTACGATATAGGGTGCATCTGAATCAAAAAATCATCTGGTCCAAAAACTTGTGCACTAAATAATAATCAGGAGGGAGACGATGCGATGGTGATACCAAAAAAAATAAAATAGCAAAAACTACTGAGAAAAAGGCGTCACATAGCGATAGCTGAAATGCGTCGGAAGACGTCACTGAATTCGGAAAAGTTGAAACAATGCGGTTTCGTAGTTTTCTTCGAGTAGGTAGAGAGCGTTACGTCGATTTCAAAAGACGCTCTTTCCGGTAGGCTCTGTAAACCGGCAAATTTTTATACTGCTTCTGTATGTACAGTATACACCTGGATACCCTTAACCGAAACCTGATTGTTAAATCCCCGCATTAACTATTATGTGGCATATTCAAAAGTATTATTGGCAACAAATTAATAAGAACTACAACTACATCTGTAATTTTGATGTAATGAGAAAAATCTCCAAAAATGTCTCATAACGCCTTTTTAAAAGTATTATGGTCACTCACGTGGTGGGTTCATCGAGGAATAATAATGATGGATCTGATAAAAGCTCCAGAGCAACAGCGAGTCTTCTTTTCTGTCCGCCTGACAGATCTCTACACAAAGTGCGTGCTGTTCCACTCAGGCCCAGAAGCGCGAGCATTTCAAACACCTATAAAAATAACATTAAAATAATCCTACTAATTCTATTAATCCTATTTTCTATTAATATTATAGATAGGAAAGCTTGGATGGATGGATGGATGGATGATTGTTACTCCTTCACGCCGCAACGAATTAACCGATTTGGCTGAAATTTGGAATGGGGATAGCTCATACCCAGGATTAACACATAGGCAATTTCTTATCCTGGAAAATCAAACAGTTCCCGCGGGAAACAAGAATCCATAATCCACGCGGACGAAGTCGCGAGCATCATCTAGTAGTTTAATAAACCTACTACTTCTACCCATGCATTAAAATTGAAAATGAAACCGATTTTGATTAGTGAGGTGCCAATCGCTTAGGTATTATGGTCTGGGTGGCATGGGCTACATTTTACATGAAGAAAATTAATTGACGAATGTAATATCCAATTTTTCGCAGACGGAATTTACTTCGTACTTCGAAAATGATAGAAATCCAAGCAAATATTTTATTTAACAATATGTAGTTGTTCTACTAATTTTGATTCGTATAGTTTTCCGTTAGACATATAGAAATTTCATTATAATAGAAGCATGTTCTAATTCTATTATAATGAAATCTCTATTTACTCTATAAATAACAGAGACTAATAACACTATTTCGATAGTTAATACAGTATAATTAAAGTCTCAAAATGTGTAAGATATTATTATGTTCAGTTCCAAAATGAATTATAAAGATTTCCATCAAATGAAATGTCCATTAAAAATAATATGAGCTAACGATGTCAAATTACAGTAAGTAATAAAATTAATTTAATATTGAATAACACTTTTGAAATTTTTGATTAACACCTGGACTGGTAGAATATAATAAATTAATTTATAATGCACTTGTAAATAGCTAACTATAATGATATTTTCATAATCTTTTTCCTGATATAACTACATATCAAAAATTGCACTTTTATTTCATTTTAATTTTTAATTCGAAGACAATATAGCTTTTCAGGATTCATGAGTTATATATTCTAGTCTATGACAATATTTGTCAAGATTACTAATAGGTGCAGCGGTTGAACCGTACAAAGGCTACAGACACACTTTTGTAACACAAATACGGATTATGTTATGATATAATGGCAAAATTAAATCTGACCAGTCCGGTTTGTTGGTCAAATTTAAAATTTACATCAATTACGCAACAGTGGTAACACCGAAACTTTCACTATAGCTAAGAATTTATCATACTTACTTTCTCTTTACGCTCGTGGACGGTGAAGTCGGCCAGTTTAAGAGCGGCGGCAAGACACATCGATTCATAGACGGTTAAGTGCACACGGAGATCATCTTTCTGGCGAATGTAACTGGCGCCTCCGCGACCGGTCGACTGGGAAGCACATGTGCAGACTCCGTTCACAGTTATCTCACCTTGCGCACCCTTGGTCCTGGTGATGGATACAATTAATTAATATGATAGTCGTTTGGCACTTCTCACCGGAAATAGTCATTAGAACTGGCATTGTCTGGTGGGAGGCTTTGGCCGTGGCTAGTTACCACCCTACTGTGAAAGACGTGTCGCCAAGCGATTTAGCGTTGGCACGATGGGGTGTAGAAACCGACTAGGGGTATGGGTTGAATGTACACTGCCATAAACCCTTCCAAGTTAGCCCGCTACTATCTTAGACTGCAACGTCACTTACCATCAGGTGAGATCGCAGTCAAGGGCTATCTTGTCATCGAATAAAAAAAAATTCGCTGCTGTTTCTAGTACATACCATACTGAGTCTAAGTGACATGCTAGCGAATTTGTGAAGAGCTTTCACTCAATGCCTATACGCAATAATTACAAATGCCACTTATCTCGAAAATGATGGGTTACTCATATTTTTGAGCACGCAATTTATCGCGAACAATGCGATTAGAACGCTGATCAGTCATCATCCAATGAACGCCAATACCGAGAGCCGGGGCTTGTACATTTATGCAGGTAGGTACCTAACCTAGATTATTCACATAGTATTACTTCCTACCGTAAGTCCTAGACCGACTCATGAACTGCTTTGAACTTTCGGTAAACAGCTGATGGTGCGAAAAGTAAATGCTTTGTGTTACTATCGTCATATTTTATCGTTATCAGTAGATCAGTAGATATAGCTGCAGACTCCTTGGATACACTGACATCTATATTACGAACATACTATACATATTGGTATATCGGAGTTTCAGCATCAGAATATGGGCTAAAGGCCCTAAGCAATACTATAAGCAAAGTAGTTACATAGTTTACTATTAGAGATGGCAAAAATGCCACGTGGCAAAGATTGGATCATTTGTATTTGAATCAGTCCAAAGATTCGCATCAGTGAATCGCTTCATTTAAATCATTTGGATCATCGATTCTCAACTAGAGCAGAAAGTATAATACTCTTGCGTGATTAAATTAAATACCGCCTATCAAAATTAAATGACCTTAGTTAAGAATTCAATACATATAAAATATTATAAAATTAAAAAAAAAAAATACATGACAGAACAATGTTGTAGTTTGTCATTAAAACATCAAAATAGTAAGTAATCCGACCCCATAGTAATTCTCGATCATTCGCATCTTTTGTTCATTTGTGTCAGCGAGCGCATCGACTACGGGTAACGAGATTCAATTGAGCTAAATGATGCAGTAGTAGTATTAGACATTCGAATCAGTAGATCACTTTGAAGAAACGACTCACCGAGTCATTTGAGTTACACACGCCTATTTTCTATGCGTGCATATAGTATTCTCGAAAAAGCAGGTATCAGGTTCAGGTACTCACGAGTAACCGGCCAGGATGTTTAACAATGTAGTTTTGCCGGCGCCCGACGGGCCCATGATGGCCGTCAGTTGCCCCGGCTTGAAACATCCGTTTACGCCTTTTAATATTTTTTTCTTATCTGTAACAAAAATAACTTTAATTTATACCGATGTACTCGAACTTATTATCTTTAACTAGTTTTTGCTTGTAATTTTTTCCACTACTATAAAAAGTCAACCCTCGACACAAAAACGACAGGGTGTATAAGTTTGACGTGTCTGTATGTGTCTGTCTGTGGCATTGTAGCAGCCGATGAACCGATTTTGATTTTTTTTTTGTTTGAAAGGTGAATTAGTCCGGAGTGTTCTTACCTATGCTTGATGAAAATCGGTCCGACATGGCCACAAAATGGCGGATTACATATTTTTATTTTAACGATTACTGACTTGCGATTAGGATGTTGTAACATGTACTGTATGTTAAAGTCACTGCTGAGCTGTGACAAAACATACAGATATTACGGATCACCTACCATAGTATAATGCTATGAATAAGTGATACTTGCATAAACAATATCTGGGTAATAACAAAGTTGCATGGAAGCAATCGGCTTTGCTTCAGCTGTCTACAGTATAGATAAGACAAGCTACATTGTAACACTTTTATTTTGAAAAGAGGAACTGCTGAGTTTCTAGACGGCTCTTCCCAGTAGAATCTGCATTGCTTTCCGAACCAGTGGTGGAGTTTTGACTTGTCATAAGAGCCATAAGTAGACAAGAGCTACAATGTACATATAATAATTTTCAATTTGAATATGAATGTTGGAAGAACAGTTCCATCAGTTAAAGGTTAAAATTCATGATGAATGAAATTCACTGATCAGTGATCATGCCATAAGTCTATCGTCTAATGGACCTCTTAAGTAAATATGTAAGTATTCTTCTCTTTCCGGTTTGAAACGAGCACAGTGACATGGTTTCGTAATTAGAGTTACGTTTAACAGCGTGTTTTTTTAGGCGGAAAGTGTGTTTGTAGAACTAAAGGACTGTTTTACTGCGAATACCGAAGTTCTTCGACCACGTCACTAGAGAATTTGATGGAACGTTTGGTGATACAGGCAGGTGGAAAATAGAAGACCAAGAGGACCAATTCCCCTACCTGATGGATGGAATTATTTAAAACGGTGACCAAGACAACTGCGGGGGCATGCTCTAGCAATTGCAACTAACCACTGAAAATGACTCAGGATCACTCAGCGGGCGATGGAGAGAGCTAAGCTTGCAGTACCCCTCAAGATCAAATCAGAAATGAGGAGATCCGTAAGAGAACCAAAGTCACCGACATAGCTCAGCGAGTCGCAAAACTGAAGTGGAAATGGGCGGGCCAAATAGTTCGAAGAGCTGATGGTCGTCGGAGTACCAAGGTGCTGGAGTGGCGATCCCGCACTGGGAAGCGCAGTGTTGGCAGTCCCCCTTACTAGGTGGACCGACAACATAAGACGGTAGCAGGTAGCCACTGGATTCAGGCGGCGTAAGATCGAGGACCTGGGTGGCCTGCTCGGATTTTGGAGGGAGCTTGGCTGGCTGGAGTGATCCGGTGGGGAGCCGTACCAGCAGAACCACGCAAAACGGGCGAAATGACGCTTACTTGCGGAAAAGATTCCCAGGAAACGAAGACGAAGACGAAGATCGAGGTCTGCAATCCATGCAAGAGACCTTTGTCCAGCAGCGGACGTCTATCAGTTAATAAAGAAGAAGAAAAAGAAGTCTAAAAATGAAGCAGCAAGGATTTAGAATCTACAGCAACTTATCAAAAAGGCGTTGCGTGCTGTTGCACTAGAAATAAGAAGTTTCCTACCTCTAATAAAATTTTGAGACAATAATAACGTAAAACGTGCTACTGGAAATTATATGTATTATCAATATTTACATCAAAGTTCATTCACTAATCTAGTCGTTTTATGTACTCGTAACCACTATGTTGCAACTATGTGGCACGTGTATTAAGTAGGTATAACTGTAAATTATACAGAACAATGTATTACTGTTTAATGTTCACCTCAAAAGTTGCGGATAACCTTTTCACCCCCATCTTTTTTTGTTTAAGCGCAACGATCCGTACAATGATTGGCAGAAAAGTTGACAGTAATAAAAGATAAAAGTTGTCGGCTTAGAATGCGGTTCCGTTGTAACGATAATAGTTAAAAAAACTGTTATAAGTTATAGGTACAGTCAAGCCTTTTAGTTGTAGGTCATTTAGTTGTAGGTCAAAATCAAACGGTCAGTTCCCTTGTAACGATAATAGTTAAAAAAAAAAACTGTTACTAAGTTATATTATGTAGGTACAGTCAAGCCTATTGTAGGTCAAAATCAAAAACCATCTATGTCGATTCTGTAAAAGCTGCATCAATCATCGCTACTGTCTCGATTCGCTGAATTTATCGCTATCTTTCTTTAACAATGCATTTTATAATATCCAATAGCTAGTGAGCCTCACTCTCTGATTGGCCGATGCCAATCAGAGGCAGAGGATGAGGCGATTGCAATCGTCAAGCAATCATTTTCAGAGAATCGTACAGCTGACGACCTCCCTGGCGCAGTGGTGAGCACAGTGGTCTTATAACTGGGAGGTCTCGGGTTCGATTCCCGGCGGGGGCAATTAAGGAATTTATAATTTCTAAATTGTCTCTGGTCTGGTGGGAGGCTTTGGCCGTGGCTAGTTACCACCCTACCGTCAAAGACGTGCCGCCAAGCGATTTAGCGTTCCGGCACGGTGGCGTGTAGAAACTGATTAGGGGTATGGGTTGAGTTTACACTGCTATATCCCTTCCAAGTTAGCCCGCTACCATCTTAGACTGCATCGTCACTTACCATCAGGTGAGATCGCAGTCAAGGGCTACCTTGTCATCGAATAATAAAAAAAAAAAAGCTGAAGTATACTTGGTTCAATCCACGAGGACTCTTGCTCCAATAGATTATTTTGAATGTGTGTATGATGTACTGCTAGAGTGTGAGTTACCTATACTACTATACTGATTAACAACATACTTACATAGACATGTGGGTATGTTGTTAATCAGTAATAATATTTCACACAAATAGACGTTCCAAGAAATTGATTACGCATAACGTTATACACCATGTTTACAAAAAATGCCAGTTTAATGTTACGAAAGCGAACCTACTTCCTGTATAGTTCAAATGACCTAATCTCGCAGATAAGTTACATAGGCACTTACGCAATTAATCAGTGTGATATATTATTATTGTTTTTAACACTAGGTGCTTGAGAGATTTATGAAGAAAAACAATAAGTTCTCACAATGTGTAGCATATAATTAAATATTATTTTTATTTTCCTCATTAATCTTTTATGGAATAATCGATAGAATATACCATCAGCATTATACGTATATAATAGAATTAACGAGTTATTGACGTTAGAATCCTGTGGTTTTTATGTAATACCTACCTATGCAATTTTTTTCTTTGAATTATATAAATGCCAAAGTTTATTGGTTTGTTGGGGTTTCGGTTTGCTTTTCAACAACGGAGCAACGAATCTTCGTGTTTTTTGTTTAATTAATGACCTGGAGATAATGACTACTTTCAATCCCATTTAATAAGTTATTTTTGTTTGTAGATATCATAATGGATCGTGTAAAAAGACACACTGGATCCGCTATTTTAATATTTCTAAAGCTGTCTTGTTTCATTCTGCTTATATTTTTGTTGTATTTCGGTTGTTCGTGTTGCGGCCTCTTTAGCTGTATGTTCCTTTCTCCAACAAGAAAGTAAGCTTTCACTTACTACCAAGTAAGTACTCTTTCACTCTTGATTGTTGAGTATACCATATTCAAGCACTTCAAGCACCGTAATGCAATGTATTTACAAATATTATTTGAGGTGGAATATAGGTAATATTTTTATTTTTGGCAGATAACTCAAATTGTTGAATATTATGTTACATTAGTGCTTGGAAATGTGTCCCGATGTAATGTTTATAGGTCCGCATAGTAGGTACTTTGGAAATCTCGAATTACGAATCCAGTATAGTAGATGCATAATAGGAAACTGGTGCGAAATTGCCATCATAAGTACTGATAATATTTTATTCATATATGCAAGCAATTTAAGCTAATTCCTACATGTTAGATCTCTCTGTGTCGAATCCCTAACTGCTTCATTCCTTTCTATTCATCACAATTTACAGACTATAATGGTAGAGTTTGTCTTGATAAAGCGGTGAGCTTTCAGATCGTTCCTCATAGTCAGGATTTACTTTAGAGGGGGGAAGGCGGGGGGGGGGGGGGGGCAATAGCAAAGGAGGAAAGTTAATAAATTAAACCGGCTAAGTGTGAGTAATATTCTTGCATTGAGTGGATATTATTTGGAGTCCCTTACAATTTAGGTACGTACGTAGTTATTGGTATACAAAAATATGTATTGAACAACAACGTGTCTTGATTAGTAACCCAGTTGGATGACGTAGAATATTGCGAATAATAATTAATAAAGTACGTTGTATTGTATCCATATACCTAACTAATGATGTCGCTTCATGAATAAACCATGTGGCTAAATACACAGTCAAAGCCATTTTCATGCCAAAGCAAAATTATGCGCCTACTGCCTTGTATTGCAAATTCGTAAGTCTTGTTAAACTTTCGTACATTTTTTTTAAAGAATGAAAATCATCATCTTAACAGACAGACGTCCAGTGCTGGACATAGATCTCTTGAAAGCTTCACCACAGAACACGATCTTGTGCAGTTTGTATCCAGCGGCTGCCAATCCGTCCATCAACTAGTGCAACGATGTGACGGTTTGGGTTTAAACTAGTGATGTAACGAATGTTGAATTTTTCACATTCGCGAATCAATCAAATAATACGAGAATATTCGCGAATGCAAATGCGAATATTCGTTACGTCACAAGTATCTACTAGTGATGTGATTTGCGAATGCGAATTCGAATTAACTCCAACAGTCGAGAATGCGAATGCTAAAATCAATACGCGAATATTCGCGAATGCTAATGCGAATATTCATTATATCACTATTTAGGATAGCCATTCTTCCCGATTTCAGTCCGGCCTCTTATCCTTTGAGCTATCGAGGCTTTTCAGAAACATCTGTTGCTAGGTACGAACTGTGAAGGGCAAGCACGTACTATATAACTTTGTTAATAACGTATTCATACCGTTACACTATACCGATATATTAATAGGTGCACGACATTGACAGTGACACATGGGAAGCTAATAAGTGGCGGATGTCATATAAATTAGTGTCTACTAATAACAGTTAAACTGAGCACTAATTTAACACTTAGGCATTAAATTAATTGGGTATTATTAAATGTGCGAATTCAGTAAACTATAATTAAATACTCGTTCCCATAATGTTATATGCAATTTATGATGACAATCCATTATGTTATGTTATATGGCTGTATGTTTATTGTTTTTCCACAGTCTCAGGAGGTTAAGATGAACCTAAAGTACCTATCCTTTGTTCTCAAAAATGTATTAAGTTCACATATACCAAGATTTTATCTGTTGGTCTAGTACCTACCTGGTCCATACCTACTGAGTTACTGACAGATTTACGCACTACACTAGTCTTTCTCTACTCTCACTGACTTCTCTCTTTCGTTGTTCACTGTCGTGTTCCGAAAGAGAGATCGCACCAAGATCAAATTAAGTGCTTAGTGCTTACCTAATATTATTTGGAAATAAATTAGTTATATACCTAATATGTAGGTATGTAGATAGGTCATTGTCATCATTCAAATAAATAATATTTTTAGTTTTATTAAATATATTCTTATCAATGAAAAAAGAGACAATGGTTGGAGAAATATTTATAGAAAATATTATTACTAAAATCTAAGATTATAGGTACATTTTATTTCATAGCTTAAAGACAGATTTAGATTAAAGACCCAAAAAGCATTTTTATTTAAAAAAGTTCGCAGGCTGCGCAAAAATCACATCGATTCTAAAAGTGAACTTTGAACCTAGTAAAATAATTCTTGTACACACTGCCGATACTTTTTCTGTACCTACTTTATGTATTCACTTTGTAGTTATAATAATAAACAGCTATAAGTATTTAATTGGTCTGATTTTGGTTAGCTACATAAGCTACATTTATACAATAAAAATCAGTAAGTAGATCAGGATGCATTTCGACTGCATAGTTTAAAACCGGTTTTACTTCCCAAATCATTGGGTTGAATCCCAGAGCCAACATTCAACTTGTGGTTTAGATAGCTGCTTACAACTACGGCCTTTGAGTCAAAATAAAAATCAATAGCGTCTGTCTAAGAATAACTTATGCTGAGATCTATAGAGCGTGCTCTGACTTAGATCGGACTTAAGATAGAGGTAAAACAAGACACAAATAGGCTCTGATATAAATCTGTCTCGTTTTAACTCAGTCTTCAGTCTGACCATAGTAAGAGTACGGTCCTCGCCGTATTGTCTAGATTTTTATAGGAATAAAATATGAATTAATGTCTAAGCGAAGTTTCTCTCGTACAAGTTTGAAACTAAATATTAAACCTTAATCAATAAAAGTGCAAGAAATTTTTAATCTACCTATGACTTTGTTTGTGTTTCGGAAAATTACAAACGTTTTTTTAAATAGGTAGAAACGCATATCTTTCGGAAATTCAAAGCTCAGTTTGTTATTGCGGAATTCAATTAGGTATTGTTATCGTACCTAGTAAGTCTATCGGTATCATATACATTCGGTTATGTTGTAATATTTAGTTCTGATACTGAGGTAAATGACCTGAAATAATTTTTCCTAGTAAGTCTATCTACATTCGGTTATGTTGTTATATTTAGTTCTGATACTGAGGTAAATGACCTGAAATTATTTTTACATTTGGATATTGGATAGAATCAGGCGTTACTTTGCGGAAGTTCATGTTAAGCAAGAAAAGGTTAGAGTTAGCGGATTAAAGCAAAATAACTCTAACCTTTTCTTGCTAATTTTTACATTGCTTGATAAATATTTAAAGAGAACGCTAGGTATACAGGCTTTCAGGAACATAGGTACGAATAGAAAGTAACAGAAATCTCAAGGCTTAGGCCAGGGACGAACGTAACGGAAAAACTCGTGCGGTTCATCGTGTGCGGGGTAATTGACGATTTTGAAAATAGAATAACACACTTAAAAAAAAAACAGAATAAAGGAAAAAAATATTCAAAATGGACCTGTAAAATATACTTTTAATAACTTCAAACGGATAGGGTAACATGTATCAATTAGGTGACATGCGTCGTCGTGAGTGAGACGAATACCGCTGTTCCTGTCAAGTGAGTGTTTTTTTTTTTAAAGGAAAAAAATAAAAATTCTTAAACGTATACCGCGGCATTTTGGCATAGATAATGAAATATTAGGTATGCAGCACCGTATCTGTGCGGATGTCAAAAAGATTTCCGGACGCAGAACTCAGTCGGCGTTTTTCCGTTACATTTGTCCATGGCCTTAATCAAGTATAGAGCCAGATATAGCATATAGATAGAAACTGCATGGCAGGACTTAAATGTAAGGTTAGTATAAGATTTAATTCGATTGATTGTATTCGTATTCCATGAAATTTGCGTCAAAGTAAAAAGTACATACAAACATACAAGGATAAAATTTTTAAATTTTTTTTAAATAGAACAGAAATATAACAAACATACAAGGATAAAATTTTTAAAAATCCAATTTTTATCCGTAGTCGAACCCGACTACGGATAAAAATTGGATGTAACATCCATCATATTGATTTCGTTTGTATTACATGTAGCCTGGTGTCACCCGGACATAATTCCAATAATAACGAATCGATTGATTTATACCTCATTTATAAAAATCAGCTCAGCAGTTTATTAGCTGCGGTGGAACATTCGTAAATAGACACATACATACATACATATACAGACATATACAGACATATACGTACTATACATACATACATAGACTACCAAAATCATAACTCTACCTTTTGGCTTTGCCGTTTGTCGGGTAAAAAATCGGTTATTCAAACAGTAGCTAAAGATCTTAAAATTATTCATATACAGGTAGGTATTTATTGCTCTTTACAAAGTTTGTTTTTAGGGTTCCATACACCGATTTATCTAGTTCCATAATATTAGGTAAGACAAGAAATATTATTATAAGCGCTGTAAAGAAAAACAGTTATTATTAGTTATGGCTACATAGGCTTGTACTCTGAAATAGAAAATAAGGGTAGGTATAGATCCCGACAATGAAAAGTGAAAAAAAAAAACCATACTTCTTCGAATTGTATCGTTGAAAATATCGTTGAACAAGTATTTTATAAATCAGTACATAACTTTTCTAAACAGGTTTCTACAACAGTTTTTTGAAATAATGACTGCCAAAGTTTTATTTTTGCATTTTTGAAGCTTTATTGTGGAAGCACTGTAGGTATACATAGCATAGCTTTGTAAAAAAAAAAACTTTTTTGAAAAGAGCAACTGCTGAGTTTCTTACCGACTCTTCTCAGCAGAATCTGCATTCCGAACCGGTAGTAGATTTATGACGTGTCATAAGAGCTACAAGTTAGCCTACATGAAATAAATTAATTTTGAATTTGAATTTTGAATTTGAATTTACAGAAGTTGAATGAATTTCGAAATCCCATAATGTACTTACTTAAATTCTGAAAAATCTTAGCATAAAAACATCAAATTATTACAACTTTTATATCTAACAACAACCAAGATATACGACGTATAGTTAGGTATAAATACAACACTAAAATAAAAACACACACAACACTAAAAATTAAAATTTTGTTTCTTACGATTCTTGCTTTTAGTTTAGGATAAGAATCTTTTTCACTAGCATGACTGCGGAACCCTCATGCGAGTTCTGACACGCACTTGACCAGTTATTTCTTCTTCAGACAATATCACGTAGTAACCTTGAAACTGCGTACACGATTTAAGTACCTATAATCTCGTCAGCCGTTGTTAGTCAATATGCAAGTGTGAACGAACTCAAAATCAGAGTATTGGCCATCCTTGAACCTCGTATAATTTATTCCTTAGTATAGTATCTAGCGGAACAGGGTCAGAGTCTACTATAAAATCTGGCGTGGACGTCCGATACTATACTAAGTATAAAGGTCAACGACAAGGTCAGTAGGACTTACTGACCTTATTGTTCTAAGTAAAGCACAGAGTCTTAATTATATAAAACAAAGTTAGGTTAGGTCTTCGAACACTTATAACTTTAGAACGGCTGGACCGATTTTCATGGTTTTCGATTTGTTGTATTTGTCTCTATCCCGAATAGTAATAGAATGTTTTTGAAAGTTCCACCCCAAAAGGTGTTAAATAGGGGATGAAATTTTATTTCAAAATCCTTCATTTTCTAGCTATGTATATGAAACTTAGTATTTTGGCTCTTGATTGAAAATGAAACTTTTTGAAAATTCTACCTCCAAGGCGTTAAATAGGGGATGAATATTTTTAAGAAAGTCTAGCATTTTTCAAATTATATCCATGAAACTTGGTATTTAAGCTTTCGATTCTTTGATATACTTACTACGACTACGACCAACCTGCAAAGTCGCAAAATACTTTCATCCCGGAAAAACAAGGGGTTCCCACGAGTTCACTGTATTTTTGATAATCTAAATATATAAAAGGCAAAGGTGACTGATTGACTGACTGACTGACAGATCTATCAACGCACAGCCCTAACCACTGGACGGATCGGGCTGAAATTTGGCATCCAGACAGCTATTATGACGTAGGCATCCGCTAAGAAAGGTCTTTTGAAAATTTAACCCCTAAGGGGGTAAAATAGGGGTTTAAAAAATCGAATTTAACGTGAGCGAGGCCGCGAGCAAAAGCTAGTAATGTATTATAGTGGGTTCAAAGGCCACGCGGACAAAGTTGCAGGGGCAAAAGCTACATACATACATACATACATACTCGTATAATTACAATATATAACATAGTTGTTCAACCAAGAAGGTATTCTAACACAGGTCAATTAAAACAATTTGATCCAATTGCTTTAATGACAATCACGACTCCATTCTTGTGAAACCTAAACCTATAATTTACCTACTCGTGTATCCGCAAGCTTTATTAGTAAAGTTCATACGCTCATTTTAAATCAGCAGCTATTAGTACCACATACCACAGGCTACATAAAGGCTACAAAGTACAATTTTATATTAACACTACCTTTTGCCCGGGGTTCGCTTAAGTTAAATTAGATTTTTCAAACACCTTTTTTACCCCATCACGGGTTACATTTTTAAAAACCCTTTCTTAGCGAATGCCTACGTCATAATAGCTATAGAATAGAATAGAATAGTTTTTTATTCAAATAAACTTTATATCTATGCCTTTCAGCCCAATGTAATGTGCGACTTTGCGTCGATAGATCAGTTAGTCAGTCAGTCAGTCACCTTTGCATATTTAGATATTTAAAAGAAGATTCAATTAAAATATACAATATAAGATATAAGTATACTATAAAAGTCTAGGTTCGACCAAATAAGGCTTTGAATTAAAATAATTATTGTAAGTACCTTGTACCTAGTTTAAATGAAAATCTATTTGTTTATTGATTTATTCTTCCATCACGTCGCAGCGGAGATTTGGATCAAAGTGATTTTTGGTATAGGTATAGTTGAAGATTTGAAGAATAAAATAGGTAACCTTTTATCCCTTAAAAACAAATAATTCCTAACTGGCGAAGTCGCGGGCAATAGCTAGTAAGGTAATATACCTACTGTCTACGGAGTGATTAATGCTTACGCAACCTATAGGAGAATTGAAAATAATTAAAAGGGACATGATGTAATTGTAAATTCAAAAATGGCAAACGGCAGCACAGAATAAATCTAATCAGTATTGGCATTGTATATTTCACCATTGTTCATTCTTTTCGTAGAACGCTTCCCAAGTGGACTTTTTGCATAAAAATTCCACATTGTATGTATGAATCACATGTTGACTGCCCAGAACAGGGACTGATAAGATCCTATCGGCCTTAGACTTTAATAGGTAAATAAACTACTAGGTTGGAATATTCGATTGTGTGTCAAGTGTACCTACTTATCCGTTTTCTTAACGAATTATTTAATATGATCCCGAAGAAATTCCTGGATTTCCCATTGCAGAAATTTCAACAATGCGTAAAAAACATTTATTAAGTCGAGGTTATAACAAAGTTAGTGACTTTCATAATGGCAAAGTTGCATGGAGTCAATCGGCATGGCATCCAGCTGCCCACAAGATAGTGAAATAACTTATTACATTGTAATATTATTTAGCTATACCATAATATTGTAATATATATTTTGTTATGCTGTGTTCTTTGTAGGCTCTTCTCAGCAGAATCTGGATTCCGAAACAATAATAGAGTCTTGACATGTGGTAGAGCTACAAGTAGGCATACATGAAATGCATGAAATAAATAATTTTGAATTACTCAAAAAAATTCAAAATTAATTTATTTCATGTAGGCTAACTTGTAGCTCTTATGACACGTCATAAATCTACCACCGGTTCGGAATGCAGATTCTGCTGAGAAGAGCCGGTAAGAAACTCAGCAGTTGCTCTTTTCAAAAAAATTTTTTTTTTACCAAGCTATGCTATGTATACCTACAGTGCTTCCACAAAAAATGCATACGTAGGTACACCAATCCAACGCATGTTAAGATGGGCAGTCAAAGCAGACCCATTCCCGTTGGTGGCACCCGTTCACGAGCATGACGCATGATCCAGCCATTGCTTCGCTCAACCATATTTGAGGGAATGTACTCTCACTTTAGTTAGAGTTCCCCCTCAATAAAAGCACGTTTTACCTATAAGAGCTTACTGTTTGATAGTGAGGGTTTCTCAGCCGCGATATGTGACTGCGATATGATATGATGACGCGATGTTTTCAGCAAGTGATATTTAATTGCTTAACATGCACATTGCACATAACTAAATATTGAGGCTTGGAATTCGAATCCCTGACAAAGTCTTTTCCTATCCAACTATAGTTTTTGGGTATCCACTGAGTATTCAAAATTTTCCTATGATAGTGGTGGAATTACAATATATTTGAATTATTTTATTTATGTATGCTCTTTGGTAGTGCGCCGTGTAAGATAATATAAACAGAAGGTATATAAATGCAGGAATTATAATTTATTCACAAAAATGCAGGTGCAATAAGATGGTAGGTACAGAACATCGAGCCTCATACAATTTGCTAGGACTGGTGTAGGAATATATGTTCAATACTATGTAATAAATAAAAATTACATAGCATAGAATAGAACGTCAAGATTATTATTCTTGCCAATTTTAATTTAAAATTTCGTGGTCCGTTAATAAATAATCATTAATGTCATAATAATTTTTATTTAGTAATAATTTATTGAATACCTAGTTATTTATGTATCATAATTTTTGTATGTCGATACCTTAACAATTAATGGTAAGAAAACAACTTTAAAGGAAATCTAACTACAAACTTAACCGACGGCTTTCACAAGATGAAGTAGAAAGACTACATACCTAAATGCACGTGGTAGTAGGTTTGTAGGCCAGAATGCGTACTATGAAGGTTCTAGAGCTAAGTGTTTCTTAATTGACCCTCCCCCACCCTAAGAACCCCCCCATTATAAGGAACGTGGGCAGCCACGTGCTTCTAACTTTGTAATCCTCGTAAATACTGACATGCAATTGCGCTACGATTAAAAAGAATTATCCTACATGCAATTATTATTGCATTACGATTAAAAAGAATAATCCTTAATAAATTATAGATGCAAAATTATTATCCTTACTAAAATTATAACTACTCGTTTGCTGGTTGAAAACACGCAAAGCAACGGATCGACGTGATTTTTTTAACCTGGAAAGTGACATAGGATTTTTATCCCGGAGAAATAAAAGGTTTGATGGGATTTTTATAAAATCTAGCTTCACGCAGACGAAATTGAGGGCAAAGCTTTAAATAAAAGGAAAAAAATATTGTGAAAATTAAAATCCGTGCACGTAAAGTTACATAAATCAAAAGGTAGAAAATCTTAATCTGTATAAAATATGTATCAACTATGGAGAAAATTATAGTTTACTAGTTCATATCCGCGACTTCGTTTGCGTAGATTATTGTTTTTAAATTCCTGTGGGAACTCTCTTATTTTCTGGGATAAAAGGCCGGCTTACGCCGGGGTCCCCTAATTTTTGGTAAATGTAAGAAGTTATTTTTGTAAATCCCTAAAACTGCTTGCGTAAGACATTATGACCTACTGAATAAAGCTATGTTTTTTTGTTTATTAACCACTTACTGTGATTTCACTGGTGGTAAGTAACTTGAAAAATAACACTAGGCCAAGACTAGAGCGCAGAGTTTCGTTTTGCGTGTAAGGTATGTTATTGTTTACATGCATGTAATAACCAATAAGCAGTTGCATGCAACACTACGCAATAAAGAAACGGAGTTGTTTTAGTTACAAACCTTGAACATCTACGAAAGGTTTGCAATATTAGAGTACGTAAAGTTGGTTGCACATTCCAGACGAACCGCACACTTCCGCACGCGACTAAAGCATTATATTCACTTACACTACTATATTGACGCGAGGCACATCGATTGCTACTTGGATTAGCATGCAGCATGCCTCAGGTTTCGCTTTTCTGTCACTTCCGATGTACTGTAAGATTTACAACGTATGCTATTGATGTCATTTGCAAGTACATACAATAAACTTAGTGCAAATATAATTCTATCTATATTATATCTGTGCTAAATTTCAGCCAAAGCGGTTCATTCGTTGTGGCATGAGGGAATAACAAAAATTCATCTACAAATTCATCCATACAAACTTTCGCATCTATATATATAAAATTCAAAGTCCTGACTGACTGAGATATCAACGCACAGCCTAAACTACAGAAGTTAGAAACTTGTAATTTTTACAGTTGGTTCCTTTTATGACGTAGGCGCACACTAAGGATTATTGGAAATTCCACCCCTAAGGGGTTTAAATAGAGGATGGAAGTTTATATGAAACTCCGTCATTTTTCAAGCATACATAGGGACAGAGAAAGCGACTTTTTTATACTATGTAGTGATAGTGATATATAAAGTAATATATAGTAGAAACTATGATGGAATAAATAAAAAAATTACAGAGACTTTAATAAACTAATTTAATAAATTAAATAAACATTGATTGATCACTTTACATAATTATTGTGCATAAATTGTTGCTTTAATGACACAGGCAGCTCGTTTATAATATGCAGTCAACATCTTAAGCATGTTAAGTGGATGCGGTTTAGTTTTACATAGATTATCTTACTGATAACAGTATTTTCTATAGTTATAATTCTACAATAAGACCTTTAAAGATAAGCTTAATCGATAGCCGATAGCCTTAATCAGTTAACGTCGTATGATGCTTTTACACCAGCAGGCAGGCACCTAAGTCTATCAATGGAAAAGTCCACTAATGCCCACACTTTAATGGAAAGTCAAACGCCATATTGTACGTACGTATGTTAAGTAACACTACGTTTATGACGTAATTACAGGCGTTTACGGCAGGTCAATTAATCCGCTTGCGTTTAAACGCAGTGTGTGTACTGCTTTAGTTTTTGTGCGTAAAACTTTCATTTTACTGTAGGCATATACTCTGATGCAGCTATTATTGTACCAACTCTACCGGCAAAGGTCTTACCGTTAATTAAGCTTGAAACACACAACGCGCGACTGCAGCGGTGCGCGACGGCTTCAGTCCGCGATGCGTAAGCTAATCTATGTTTCCTTAGCTGTTTTAAATAGTACAAAAAGCGCAGAAAACGGATCCGACAAAGTACCGGGCGCTTAAGTTGTTATTTTGTTTGCTTTAACCAGAGAAAAAGACCTATTATCTCTGGATTTAATCCTTTTAGCAAATTTTTATTGTCAGTGCGGTAAGATCGTCCTATGTTTTGTGCTTACGTCGCTTACGTGTTTCTGCGACAAATGACTCGTTTAGCTGTTTAGATACCTCAGAAAAAATTGATTTATTTATTTACTAGACGATGCCCGCGACTTCGTCCGCGTGGATTAAGATTTTCCAATTCCCATGGGAACTCTGTAATTTTCCGGGATAAATTCCTTTGTTTTAATCCTGGGTATGAGCTATCTCCATTCCAAATTTCAGTCAAATCGGTTCATTCGTTGTGGCGTGAAGGAGTAACAAACAGGAGTAACAAACATAGAGTAACAAACACACACACACACACACACACACACACACACACACACACATACACATTCGGCTTTATAATATTAGTGTGATGTGATTTATTGCACCACAAACAAAAAAAAGCAAACCTAACAGAATACATTATGTCAGTAAAAAAGGCGATCTTATTGCTAAAAAGCAATCTCTTCCAGACAACCTTACGGCTAAGAAAGACAAAAAATTAGAAGACAGAAGAAGAAGATTATATCTATTATATATCAGCACACTGATAGTGTAGAGTGACGACCATAAACATAGTATTCCTATGATGACAAGTGACAACAGGCTTGAGTTTCAATCAATAATATGCATTATTGATATTGATCGAAGGCGCCACGCATCACGCGGTCGGTCGTTTAAACCGGTTTGTAAATGCAAAGCTGAGGTCACGGCTCGCGTATTGAACGTGTCGAATAGAACAGAGTAGAATAGAATAGAATAGAATAGAAAAGCTTTTTAATGAAAGAATCAACTTGTTGAAGGTTTGAGAGCCGATGCCCGCGACTTAGTTTACGTCACTCTATAAGCTCACAACTATACCCTGGCAAAAATGAAATCGATCCGTTGCTCCGGCTTTACGTGATTGAAGGAAAAACCAACAAATAAAAACAACAATGCCATATTCTATAATATTAATAGGGATATCGATTTCCTTTAAATATGTATTACTATGACTAGAAACTTACTTCATCAATACAAATTTCCTGTACACGAACAATATTGCCTCATGGGAAATCATGCACGGTGAGTAATCGGGACTACAGAACACATGTTTTGTTCATAAATAAGTCATAGTGCCAGTCACAATGATTATATATCATTTTAATAAAATAATGACGAAACTGTATCAATCATAATTAGTAATGCTGCCGCCCCCTAATTGATTGTTCTTAGTACTAAAAAAATTGTTGCGCATAAAAAATAAGAACAATTTTGGCAATAAATAGTGTTGTTTATAGGGTCTAAATGGGCGCAGAATCCTTCCTACTAATATTATAAATACGAAAGTTTGAATGTATGGATGAATGGATGGAAGGATGTTTGTTACTCAATCACGCCGCAACGACTAAAACGCTTTGGCTGAAGTAACACTGGTCTAGTCTGGTGGGAGGGTTTGGCAGTTACCACCCTACCGTCAAAAACGTGCCGCCAAGCGAGCGTTTTAGCGTTCCGGCACGATAGCGTGTAGAAACTGATTGGGGGTATGGGTTGAATTTACACTGCTATACCCCTTCCAAGTTAGCCCGCTACCATCTTAGACTGCATCGTAACTTACCATCAGGTGAGATCGCAGTCAAGGGCTATCTTGTCATCGAATAAAAAAAAAACACAAAGGCTACTTTTTATCCCGAAAAGTAAGAGAGTCCCCGCAGGAATTAAAAAACCGCAATCAACGCGAACGAAATCGCGGGCATGAGCTAGTAAGTAATAGCGATATGGGTTTGTTTAAGCTTTAACTTAAGGCTGTAATGGCTTATGTTGCAATTATTTCCAAGTCTTCAGACTTCAAGTTTACTCATGCAAAAAATCATGTCGAGCCGTAGCTTTGTTGCGACGTGATCGAAGGACAAATCAACAAACAGATTTATAACATCACAGTAACTGTAAGGATTGTATAGAAATATTGAAAGTAATAGTATTTGATCCTCTCGGTTGGCTAAAAAAAATTATATGTGCCCATGCGTGCACACTGTTACCGTTGTATAAACAGTTAGTTTTGTACAAATAAAACTGTCGCCCGAAACACACTTATTAAGTAAATATTAAAAAGATAGAGCACACACACTAGACATTTTGTACGCACAGTGACACTTCGACTGTTTTTGTCTGGTGGGAGGTTTTGGCCGTGGCTAGTTACCACCCTACCGTCAAAGACGTGCCGCCAAACGATTTAGTGTTCCGGCACGATGGCGTGTAGAAACCAACTAGGGGTATGACTATGAGTACACTGCCATACCCCTTCCAAGTTAGCCCGCTACCATGTTAGACTGCTTCGTCACTTACCATCAGGTGCCCGCGGTTTGGCTCACGTTAAGTTCGATTTTTCAAACCCCTATTTTAAGAGTGGAGACTAGGGTTGCCAGATTTTTTTTCAGCCTATAAGGGACAAATGGTCAAATGGACAAAAATACGGGATTTCAGTTTTTTACCCGGGACAAATAAAAAAAATATATTTAGTGTCAGTTTTTTTTTTATATTTTTCCGAGGATCGAGTTAGTTTTAACATATTTTCATTCGTTTTAACATATAATTATCTGTAAAAATCAATACAATAATAATCTCAATTAAAAACGGTCATCAACTCACTATTTTACGAACGTGACGTGTGTGAATACTTGGATCGATTTCATAATGAAAAACGAAGTACGGTTCAAATACGGGACAGAGTCAGTCCCGCCGGAACATTTTAAACTATGCCTAAAATGCGGGACGTCTGGCGACGCTAGTGGAGACCTACGTCATAATAGCTATCTGTGTGCCAAATTTCAGCCCGATCCGTGCAGCTAGTGGGTTGAGCTAGTCAGTCAGTCAGTCACCTTTTCCTATTAGATATTTAGAAAAACAAAATAACGCAATGCAATATAAATGAATCTTAAGACTATTTTGACTGAAGTTTATGTTCACCCTTACAAAGATAACGAAAGTTCCTTGACCTTAATTTCTAAAGTTGCAAATAGTCTGTTTACACTGCTCTTATTAGCAGATCAATGTTAATCTATTTAGGTATGTGGATGTTTACTATTAATATCTGTGATAAACATCTACGAGTACACGACGTGTAAACGATCCAAACCAACAACCTATATATGATGTGACGACTATATGATAATGGACACCTACTTTAAAAAAACCTGACCCGCCCACAAAGGGTTCCGTATCATCGTACCAGCTTATTGTTTACTAATTGATGCCTGCGGCTTCGCTCGCTTGGATTTAGTTTTTAAATACCGCGGGAACTCTTTGATTGTCCGGTATAACAAGTAGCCTATGTCACTCTCCCAGTCCACAACTATACCCGTGCAAAAAAATCTCATCGATCCGTTGCTTTGTTGGGGCGTGATTGAAGGACAAACCAACAGACAAACACACTTTTGCATTTATAATATGAATTGAAGCCTCAATAGCCCAACGGTTAAAGGTGCGGACTGAAAACTGGAAGGCCGCAGGTTCGAATTCCACCCGTTGCACTATTGTCGTACCCACTCCTAGCACAAGCGTTCCGCTTATTTGGAGGGGATAGGAGGAACTTCAGCTTGGCTAATATTCTTTAAAAAAAAAGTAAGGATTAAAATTTTTTTTTTCAAGATCGAGCAAGCGGAAAAATTTATTGTATGGAGACCCTCTTCAATTTTAACTTAATTTTTTTATTATATTTTGTTGTTGTAGTGCGGTAATAGAAATACACAGTCTGTGAAAATTAGTACATTACAAGTATCTACCTATTACGTCATTGTAATGTTAAAGTTTGCGGATACAAGAGTAAGTATAGGTTTAGGTATCACGAGAATTGAATCGTGTTGTTATTAAAGCAATTGGAACAAATTGTTTTTAATTGAACTGCGTTGGAATATCTTCTTGGTTGAACAATAATGTTCTAAGGATTATATTATGTAGGTACAGGGTGTAAGAGACAACACGACCTGCCCTACCACATATTTGTGTCCTGAAATTTTGATATTCTTTAGCCGAAATCGTATCAGCCACAGTATCGTTTTATCCGAGAATAATAATAATTAATTTTAACGGAAAATCTCCGTGAGTGCAATTCCGATGCAATTTATTGACGTTATACACTACGTACCGTATTAATTATAATAATATTTTAACATATTAATTTTATTAATAATATGCTACTTCAACAAGACACTGTGACACGACACACTGATATTCTTGAACTCAACGAGTCCAGATTATTACGTAAATGATAAAAAAGCGTGGATATAACTCGCTCCAGCACTGGTAGCATGGGCAGGAGATAAACATTTTATCCCCCGATTTTATCCACTGACAGGGGATACAATTGCCTTCTCCCTATGCTAAAACATGGCGACAAGGGAAAGAAGAAGTATATCCCTATTTGACATTACAAGTGGAGCAAATTCTCCCGGCTAGAGCATGGGAACAAATGAAAGAGATAAACTTGTCCTTTTTTAACCGACTTCAAAAAAAAGAGGAGGTTCTCAATTCGACGCGTATGTTTTTTTTTTTTTTTATTTTTTTTTTTTTATTTTTTATTTTTTGGCGATGTTACTCCATAACTCCGTCAAATCTGAACCGATTTTAATAATTTTTTTTTTATTTGAAAGGGTATATCGTCAGGTTGGTCCCATTTAAGTTTGGTGAAGATCTGATGAATATCTTCGGAGATGGAGGACGGAACTCCTCAATAAATAAGAGCAAATCGCTCGTGATCAGAGTATGTGTAGGATTTTAACCATGCATTCTTCATAGCATACATACATAATGCTTTTCTATTCGGCATTTCAATATAATTTTTTTTCTAACCGAATTTTTGACGATGTTACTCTATAACTCTGTCAAATCTGAACCGATTTCAATAATTTTTTTTTAATTTAAAAGGGTATATTGTCAGGTTGGTTCCATTTAAGTTTGGTGAAGATCTGATGAATATCTTCGGAGATATAGGATGGAACTCCTCATTGAATAAGAGCAAATCGCTCGTGATCAGAGTGTGTGTAGGATTTTAACCATGCAAACTTCATAGCATACATACATATGCTAAATTTCTATTTGGAATAATATATTTCAATACTTTTTTTAAGGAGCGAAACAAATGGTCTAGTGAATTGGTCCCATGAAGCTACACTAAAAAGCTTAAAATAATAATATAAAAAAATATTTTAAAAAAACCGACTTCAAACGCCACTTAAAAGTATAAAATAATTTTAGTTTGTACACGTATGTTGAAGTCGGGCCAGCGTTGCGCAATGGTATCATCGTTTCTATATTTTAAGCCCGTCCGACTTCAATATACGTGTACAAACTAAAATTATTAAATCGTAAATACTATTAGGCCGGTATACTTGTTGAATTAGCCCGTGAGACGGACCGGCCTAAATAGAAACGATGAAACCGATGCGCGACGCTGGCCCGACTTCAACATACGTGTACAAACTAAAATTATTTTATACTTTTAAGTGGCGTTTGAAGTCGGTTTTTTTAAAATATTTTTTTATTGACTTTTGAAAGGGTTAAACAAAAACAAAAACCTCAGACAAAAACCACCTATGAATCACCTATTAACTCTGTATAGATAAAAAAATCTTGAAGTATTGTGATATTTGCGGGGATAAATTTTCTCCCATTTTATCCACTATCAATATTCTTCCACCGCTGTGCCCATGCTCGACGGGTGGATAAAACTAAGCGAGGGGATAAACATTTTATCTTTTTCCCGGGGATAAAATTTCTCCCGCCCATGCTACCAGTGTAGCAATACATGAGCATAGTATTCTTGGCATCATTCTACTTGGCATTGTTTGTATAGTCATGAGCAACCCATCAACGGCCCAGTCACTACTGAGCGCAGGTCTTGTCTCAGACAAGGGTTGTAGGCCATAGTCCACCACGCTGAATGACTCAATGACTTTGAGACCATTATCTATGGAAAATTCTCAGGCGTGCAGGTTTCCTCACGATGTTTTCCTTCACCGTTGAAACACCGTTGTGATATTATTTAATTGCTTAAACGCACATACTTCTAAAAAATAGAGATGCGAGACCGGGATCGAACCCGCGATCCCCCGAAAAGGAGACCCAGTCCTGACTACGTTTACCTATTCTTATACTCTAGTGATCTTAACTCTTAACACTAATATATTGTTAGGGATGCGCCATATTTGCGCGGACGGCTAAGGATTTACGAATATTATTTTGCTGGTGCTTATCAGTCTTTGTCCCTGGCCTAATTTATTTATTAATCGAGTCGTATGCGGAAGGAATTGAAGGCCAATGCATTATTATTCATTATCCCCAGAAATAAACGCGCTACACTACGTGATTTGACTTAGGGGTCATGACTGATATAACCTACAAATGATGAGGTTGACGGAGAGAGATAATTTTTGTCGAATTAATTAAATAAAAAACTTACCAATACGGAACTTGGCGATGTCGAAGATGTTGACTGAACAGGTTACATCTTTAAACTCCAAAAGCACAGAAGCACGTGGAAGCAACGGGATTACATTGTTATTGCTAAGTTCTGTGCACTGTTCGACCTTTACTCCCGGCGTCATTGTTTAACACTTTGTAATAATCACACACTTAAAGTTTTACTGAAAATGTGAGCGTCTTCACTGTAAGTGTAATCGACACTGTGTCCGGCTGCACTGAACTGTTTACTGAGCACTTTATTTGATCAGCACTAATCGGAATGTTTTTAATAAATACTTAATTTTGTAATTCCTCTTCCTTTTTATACAGTTAAGTGCGTACGCTAGCGGGAATCCGGTATGTTTATGAGTTTCTTATCTATCCATTCCACACACAGAGTTATTGTCTTTAATTTAATGAGTCGGACTTGTTTGTTTTAACTTTGTACTGGAGAGTTTTTAAAGATCAAGCCGTTACTCTGTGAGCGGGTTTAAGTATCAAGTCAGAATTTCACTTGTTTTACCGAATCTGCGAACAAAGACAAGTGTGAATTAAAAATTTAATAAAAAAAAAACAAGATTTTAGTAGCTACGTCATCAGACCCTGGATATTATCTAGTATTGGAGGAATTAAACGAGCTCAAACTCGTGGGGGTTACGTCGTTCCATCATCGATTTTCCTTAGCCATGTCGCGGCTACATCATCAGACCCTGGATGTCATCTAGTACTTGTCAAGACGAATCAAACGAGCCCAAACTCGATGAGGTTACGTCGTTTTATAACCGAGTTCCCGTAGCTGTCTTTCGGCTACATCATCAGACTTTGGACATAATTTAGGATTAGAGTACTTGGCTATACGAATCAAACGAGCTCAAACTCGATTGGATTACGTTGTTTTATTATCGAGTTTCCATAGCCACCTTCCGCTTCCATCATCAGATAAGCTTTATGTCACAATAATATTGTATTACAAATATATGTACTTATACATATAAGGTCAAGTGGGGTAAGAGAAACATACTTTACTGGTTTGTGAACATTTTGGCCTTCAGCTATCAAAATTATACATTTATTTCGATATTAATTGAAACAAATCTTCGCTTTTGAAATATACTAACATTTTTTTTGATACAGAACTAGATTGTTCGTATAATTACGGCACAATTTAGCAACAAAGCTAGGTCATAAAAATGTTCCTCTTACCCGAGATTTGGGGTAAGAGGAACACTCGATACTTTTAAGTAATAACTCGTGTTTTTAAGTGTTTAAATAGCATGTATTAAATTGTTTTTTTGAGTTAAGGGAATGAAACCTTACCTCGTTTAAAAAAAGGTCTTATTTAGGCTGACAGCATACAAAAACGAAATTTGGGGTAACAGGAACATATAGGTAAGGTCAGAGGTGCTAAACATTTTCTGGTATTAAATGAACGTATTAAAAACTAGCTTTCCGCCCGCGACTTCGTCCGCGTTTTGGTTATATCGCGCTTGGCACATTTTTTCAAAACATGAACCCCCTTTAGTGTCCCGTGATCGGTTAAAATGAAGCCTATGCCCTAAGCCTAAGCTCGAGGCATTTTGCTTTTTCTGTAACAAATAAACAGTTAAACAAATCATGGCTATTTACGGAACGTGTTATACCGGCTGACTTTTTAAGTCCTGGCCAAAATTTGTAGGATAAACCTTTTGTATGGGACCAACTTTCGTACTCGAAAAAAAAAATCTACTAAGTATTTCATACATTTTGGTCACAGCTGATCGATACTTTTGTATGGAACAGCTGACTTTTTATTTCGAGTACGAAAGTTGGTCCCATAGAAAAAGTTGTTCATATTCATAGGTAGGTTTATCCTACAAATCTTGGCCAGTACTTAAAAAGTCAGCCGGTATTTTAGTGGATTTTAAAAATGTTTGTTACCCCCTGAAACCGGGAAAGAGGAACATATGTTTCTCTTAACCTAGTATAGCCGTTCCTCTTTCCCAGCTTGCCATTTTGAAAGTTATGTTTTTATTGACATCGAAAAAGCACTAAAAACACACACTACAAACAATACAATACGTAGAAAATAAAGATTAAACGTAATAATTACACTTACCATAGCAATCAACCGCAAAACTGATGTTTTTAATATTTTAATAACACAAACAAGGAACGCCGCTAGGTCTTGGTTTTTTTAGTTTGACAACTGATTTTTTTTTTCTCTCTTTTACTCGCTTATCTGCCGTGTTGTAGCGCCAACTATCCAAGAATATATGAACTACGCCTAATACTGTTATATCAACGTAGTGACCATAGAGCTCGGCGTTATAGTTTTCTTTTTACTAGTTACAGTTTCTCTTTCCCCCGCGTCCCTCTTACCCCACCTGACCTTATGCAAAATTTCAGCAATCGGAAACAGGGAAGTGATTCTAATTCAGCTTGCAAGATACAGTCTTCCTCATACATACGAGTAGGTTACATTGCAAATTAAATAAAAGCTTGTAAAAATTTGTTTGGATTAGTAGACAATGAACGCGTTACTGCTATCAATAAAGGTTTAATTAGTTGTAACTAGAGCGTTCTAATTAGCTCTTTATGCAAACGCGTGGCGTGTAACGCATTTTAATTAGTGATTTGTTTGGGTTTACAGTCAATTCTAATTAAATGTTTGTATTCGACAGTTTTCTACTGATAAACTTTGATGATCGAGACCTTTGGTCGGTAAAGGTTCCACTATTAAGGGTGCCTAAAGAATTAAGATTGTTCTCGTATTTGAAAACTAATATACTTAATATGAATAGATTAGAAATATAATTATTTTTATTTTTTTATGTACATATAACGAATTACAAGGCAAAACATAGTATATTAGAAGTAGACATAGGTGAAGTTTATCTCTAAAAAAAAAGAAATTTCTTCCAGCTTCCTTTGAAAGTGAGTAAGGTGAAATATATATCTTCATTCTTAAGTTTATCTTATTCTACTACTAAATCTAAAGTCGGACTGAGTTGGTAAATTAATTAATACACAAAGCCCTATAGCATTATTGTTGCTTCTGGTAATCTACTAAACAGATAAATTATTGAAATAATTATACTCGTGTAAATGTTAATTATAGTATTACATAATAGTCTATAAATATAGAAATCAATTGCTGTTCGTTATTCTGGCTTGAACTCAGAAACAGCTTGACAGATTTGAATACTTTTTTCACCATAATATACGGATGGTTTAAAAACAAAAAATAAGATATAAAAACCCAAAAGAATAGCTGAAAAATCGAAAAGATCAAAATTGATAATTTTATTTAGATGGTTGACGATTATTTTTAATAGATGACGGGAGAGAAACCGCGAGCTAAAGCTAGACTATAATAGTAAAGCCGATAACTTACTCTAGAAGAAGATGCCTTTTTGAACTTTGGTCCAGTTTAAATAAAAATACCAATTAATATCGCCATCGTGCACTTTTGTATCTGGCTTTTATTTTTGTTTCTTGCAAGATTTCTTTTTTGGAAAATAATGTTTTTGTAAATGAATGAATTTGAAAAATACAGAAATTAGTACGATGCCATTCGAATTAATTTTCTACCACACAATTACGCAAATATTTTTAAAATTGTAGCGATATGTTAAGTAAGTAATATTGCAAATAAAATATTAACTAGTGGTTCGCCCCGAACTGAGACCTCGCGATATCCCATAATTCCCAAAAGTTTTAATTATTTATTGTAATAATTAACTTTTAACATTAGACGCAATAAAAAAAATAATAGTTGACATAAAACTGTTTGACTGACACAACGCCATCTATTAGCATTATTGTGAAGCTATTAGCATTTAAAATTAAATAATTTCGTTTCTTTATAACATTTATCTAATTTGAGTATTTGTTGTTCAAGTACAGGATATAACTGAATTTTCAACGAAGTTTCACGTTCTAATAATCAGTAATTCTTGACATATGGCTCAAATTAAAATCTCCACTTTGAAAGCCCCCCATTTCGTCAATCTTAAGGGAAAAATAAAAAAAAAATATATTTTTGTACTCTGATCAAAGTCGTCTTTAAAAAGATGTATTGCAAGTCTATGTAACGCAACAAACAAAATTTTACTTCAATCACGCTTCTATGAGAGCCCCCCTGAAATAAAGCTTTTTATATTTTTTTATACAATGTTCGGCTGAAGGCCATCAGTTTACATATTATATTTAAATTTGAAGTAATTACGTTCAGTACTTCGGAAGTTATAGGGCTCTGACAGACATTTGGACGTACACACTTCTCTGTCCAGTACAGACAAGCGCCCTAGTTGACTCAGAGAACTCGCTTCGCTCGTTCAATTAACTATTAATTAAAATGTTTAAATAAAATCGTATGATGGGATTTACAAAATTTTATTTTTTTCTATACTTTAAGGATACAGAGATTAAAGTTCAGACAATATTTATTTCTGATCGGTTCAATAAATTCAGAATCTCAAAAAGTGCTGAAAGAATTTGAATAACATAACAAAAGTTATATAATTTTGTGATAAGTGATTTCATACACATTGTCTGGAATCGCTACGGCTAAAACTTATTTTACCTACAGCCCAGTGGTAATATATCTATGTAGTGATGATTTATCCTTAATAATATACTCGTATATATTATATGCGAAAATGTGTTTGTGTCGTTTTATTGTTTTGTTAGTTTTTCCTTCAATCACGCAGCAATAGAGCAGCCGTAGAGCAGCGGATCAACATGATTTTTTGAAAACAAAGGGTTCCCGCGGGATTTTTAAACACTCCACGTGGGGAAAAGTTAGTTTTGAATAAATTTATTTTTCATGAGTATGTGGTACCTATTGTTTTGATTACTTTGCCTCTATGACCTGAAATAAATTAACGTGATTCGAGGTGTGCCGTCAGCTTCCGGCGATTGTGCTGTATTATTGTGATTGCTTTTGTATCTAGTTCAATCAGTAAATGTAAAAACTAGTACCTACCCTAATACACATAATATTATGTTAGATAATTATGTTTCATTGGCTGATGTCAGCGATTACATACACATTCCAACGAATTGAGAACCTCCTCCTTTTTTGGAAGTCGGTTAAAAAGAGTTGGTAGTCGAGTAGTTTTTTAAAATTACTTGAGAGATTTTCTCGGGAGTTCAATAGTTTTATTTGTATGACCGAGTTTGTTTTTCAATGGAAAGAATATTTTTTCATTCAAATAAATAAAATTGAAGAGTCCATCGATGATTTCGAAATAACTCGTAAAGTTCATATGATTATTTGAAAGATAGCGTAAGCCAAATAAACGTTTTCAAAATATTTGTCTGTGTGTTTGTTTGAAAGCGCTAATTATTTTCGGACCGGCTGAAACGATTTTGACTTTCACAAGCAGGTAAAGGAAACACAAAGAGTGATATAGAAATTAGACCATTTAAGCTAAAGTGTAACCTTCTATTAAATAAATAATGTACGCAGTGTAATATAATGTCAACTGTTTAAAAATAAATCAATAAATAAATAGTAAGTATATATTCATGGAATATATTCATGAAAATTTATGAAAATAAAATTAATTAATATATATAAAAGGCAAAGGTGACTGACTGACTGACTGACTGACTGACTGACTGACTGACTGATCTATCAACGCACAGCTCTAACCACTGGACCGATCGAGCTGAAATTTGGTATACAGGTAGCTGTTAGGACGTAGACATCCGCTAAGAAAGGATTTTGGAAAATTTCAACCCCAAGAGGGTTAAATAGGGGGTTAAAAAATCGAACCTAACGTGAGCGAAGCCGCGGGTTAAAGCTAGTTAATATAATATGTACTTAGGTAAAAATAAATTGATAAATAATTGAAGAATTGATTGATTGACTAAATTTTACATCACCGCATCGGACCGCGATTAATAATATTATTGTTAGTGATAGGGTTATAAATAACAATGTTATCTAATCTCAATATTGAAGGTGAAAATTAAATTTTATTGCGTTTAACATTTTAATTAACTTTTAATTAATTTCACTTCTACAACTTCACAATAATCGGCCTAAAGTTTAGGCCATAGTCCACAGTAGCACTAGCCAAGTGTGGAGAAAGAAGGCCTTTTATTCTGACGGGAGATCTGTGTCCAGTTATAACAATAAATCACACTAATATTATCCCTACTAATATTATAAATGCGAAAGTGTGTTTGTTGGTTTGTTGGTTTGTTGGTTTGTTGGTTTGTTGGTTTGTCCTTCAATCCCGCTGCAACAGAGCTACGGATCGACGTAATTTTTTACATGTGTGTAGTTGAGAACCTGGAGAGTGACATAGGCTATTTTTTATCCCGGAAAATCAAAGAGTTCCCGCGGGATGATAAAAAACTAAATGTACGCGGACGAAGTCGCGGGTATCAGCTAGTAAAGATATAAAGGCGAAAGTTTGTGTGTGTGTGTGTGTGTGTGTGTGCGTGTGTGTGTGTGTGTGGGTGTGTGTGAGTGTGTGTGTAAGTTTGTTACTATTTCACGCAAAAACTACTGGACGGATTTGCCTGAAATTTGGAATGGAGGACCAGGAGAGTGACATAGGCTACTTTTTACCCCGGAAAATCAGTTACATATTTTTTATCCCGGGAAATCAAAGAGTTCCCGTGGGAATTAGACTTTAATCCACGTGATTCGCGGTCATCATCTAGTATCTAATAAAAAAATATATATCTTAAAAATATATATATTATTCATGTAGCCCCATACAAGAAAGGTAATTTTTTCGGCGGTCGCTGTTACGATGGGAATGGACTATGGAACCCTTCGTGCGCGAGTCCAACTCGCACTTGGCCAGATTTTTTACTGATGAGCGGATTTGCGGTCGACATTAAACTTATCTGGCGGTAGCACGGAAGCTGTCATTACCAACAAAAGGATATTGTTATAATAATCTTTTTGTTATGTACTAAAATATAACAAAAAAATCCCGAATTTACGATAATTATTTATTATTGTTAGTAGTTGGCCTTCACACCTTGTGAATTGATAGAACATCATAAAAGAAATCACGTAACCTCATCAATTATTATTATAAAGTATCAATTATTATAAAAGGAATTAAATATTTTAATAAATCGCTGTGTAGGTATAAGTATATATTAAAAGAACTCTTTAAACTAAACTCATCTGTTTCATTATGAAAGAGTAGATAATAAATCATTATTTTAGTAATGTTTTAAATATAAAATAATAGAATATTTTCACAGCTTTTAATTGTGCAGAACTTCAGTTACCTATCGTAGTATTCTGATCCCATTAATTTTATCACCAATATCAAAATCCTTTCCTTACTAATATTATAAATGCGAAAGTGTGTTTATTTGTTGGTTTGTCCTTCAATCAGGATTTTTAAAAACTAAATCCAGAGGAGCGAAATCGCGGGAATCAACTAGTTAGATATAGAGATAATAACTCAGATATAAATGATAAGCAAAATAATTATTATCAGGGCAGGATCCCCTTATTGAACTGCTTAAATTCGATTCAATTCCGAATTCAGCTGTAATTTTTATACTCTACTAGATACTCTATAAACACTGTTAAGTTGTCGATACGTCTTAATAATTAATGATGTTACACTTTCTATCATATTATATTTTATCCCTTATCTATATTATATTATTTTAAAAACTGTTGTAATTATATGGTGCTATATTACGAACTTATTTGACCGCATCATGGTGTATTCATCCGGGTTGATAACTTTCACGAACAGATACGAAATACACGCGCGAAAGTCGGTTCCATGCACTCGGTACTGTATGCTGCGACCGAGCGTCTATACCACGTGCTCTACAAAATGCTACTGCCGGAGTGCCAGCAATCGCCTTCTAGTTGTTTGTATTGATCCAACAGCCGTGCCGTATCACTGCGTATTGTAGTATCCCGACAGACGGACCGACCACCGAACATCCGACTTTTGTAATTTTTGTCGGGATATCAGGGTTATCGACCGAAAACTGAAATTTCAAATATGAAGTTTAGTGACCTGTTAAGGCCATCTTAAACATTATTAAGTAAATTTTTCTTGACGTTTGATGTCGAAAACCTCCAGAAAAACCAATTTGGGTACCTGTTAAATACGATTACTTACGATGGGAAAAATGAATGAAAAGTGAAAATGTTAAATCTGTGCGAGTGTGGAATGTATGAATTTAAAATGTATAAATTACAAATTCAATGAATCACCTCCTACATACACGTGGAATAAGTCTATTTATATATAATATCATTTATCATATAAATGATAAATGATATTATATATATCTGAGATCTTGCTTCATCAAAACCAATTCGCCTATACTCTTACAGAGTAACCTACTGAGTACAAAATCGCTGACTCTTCACGGTCTCTTTAACGGTGCTGAGCTTAGAGTTCAGCTCCTAGGAATACTTTTTATCCTCAATCATCATGGTAACTGTTCATAAGTCATTTTCTTATCAAGACAAAGCAAAGAACCAAAAAAGAAAATAATACGTCTGTTGTAAGTAGTCGATTAGTTGGGTAGGAGGAACTCCTCCTACCCAACTAATCAACACTGTAATAATATTTAGTTACCCATAACCAACTGGTTACGGGTAATATAATATTATTACATTGTTAAAATTTCCAATGGAATTATTTACGAGTTTGTGTGTTGGGCTCAATGAACGAATTCGCTGATTGAGCAAAATATCTACGCAAAAAATCTACAAAAAAATTCGTTTTGAGGCATTAGAAAACACGGCTGCAACGCTTTCTATCAATTAATGTCTAAAATGCGATTTGTATCGTGGAATTTGAATTTCAAATACCATATTGAACAAAGTGTAGGTTAAAAGAAACCCGAAGAAAATAAAATTAACAGTCTAAGCAACAGAAAATGCAACATGGTCGGCCCGATCAACATGTTGATCAACCGTTTTCAACCAAATTGGAAAGTCTGTTAGAGCTATATGACTTGCGTCACCGTTTATTTTCAGACGGCTCGTGGTTTTGATTCCTTTTCAGCCAATTTTCAGCGCGTGGCTCTGAAGAATCTCGCACTTGTTTCCTTATAAAGTTTATCTACGTAGTCTTGATGCATGGTTGGAGACGCTAAGATAGAGTACTAGCTAATGCCTGCGGTTTCGTCCGTGTGGATTTAGTGTTTAAAATCCCGCGGGAACTCTTTGATTTTTCGGGATAAAAAGGTAGCCTATGTCACTCTGCGGGTCCTCAACTATATCCATGCAAAAAATCACGTCAATCCGTAGCTCTGTTGCGGCGTTACTGAAGGACAAACCATCAAACAAACAGACTTTCGCATTTATAATATTAGTAACGACTGGATGATGTCTGCGACTGCATCCGCGTGGATTAAGGTTTTTCGATTCCCGCGGGAACTTTTTAATTTTCTGGGATAAAATATAGCCTATGTGTTAATCCTGGGTGGGAGCGATCTCTATTCCAACATTCCAAATTTCAGCAAAATCGGTTCATTCGTTGTGGCGTGAAGGAGTAACAAACATACACACATACACACAAACTTTCGCCTCTATAATATCAGTGTGATAGACTCTACAGCTGCCATAGGTCTCTGGAAACGATCGCCACAGAACATGATCTTGTCTCGCATGTGTCTAGAATCAAAAACCTTAATCCATGCGGCCGAAGTCACGGGTAGGTATCGTCTAGTATTCCTATTTATCTGTGTCCTCGAGAGTTTAATCACTTTGGTTTCGAGCCAACATCGGTTTATTTAGAGCGGTTTAAAAGGAAAATGTAAACTACCTAAATAGATAATATGGAAAATACAAGCTCATATCAGCCAACGTTTAAAATTAGTCAGGTCATTATTGGTCTTGCGTTGATGGGAATGACGCAGCGGAAGTAAACGATTAAATGCTGTTAAATTTTTATATGCATAACCCAATGTATGACCTAGCTATGAATGAAAAAATAAACACAACACATACTAAAGCACGCGGATCAATCAGAAGAGAGAAATGTAAACTCCCATGGGCCTAAAAATGAAATTTTGCTCCATCCTCTGAAGCCAATGTTCGTTTTTCGAATAAGTATGATGAAAAAACAATTTTTTGTGATACACCTTTACTCATATATTTTCATTATCAATTTTTTTTATTAAATGCTAAGATAAATCGGAACTTTGTTATAATTACATTGATAAATTTGAAAGATTTTTCACTCTTCTTCAAATGAAAATTTATTGACAATTAATATTGATTAAAATTATGTTGTTACAAATTAGGTAGGTATATTATGTCCAAAGAATAATAATAGTTACAGCAACAAAGTAACTGTACAGTGATTACACTGATAAGAGATGGCTTTGTGACAATTTTTCGTAATATTAGTCGATCTATTTTGTGTTTGATTGATCTAAAATAATATTGTTATAGGTAAAAAAGCATCGATGTATGTATATGGATAGGCCTCTAGAGGAAAAAAAACGCACTCAGTATGACTGTAGCAGTTCACAACCGCGCGTGGCTCATGGTTGTGTGTGTATCGTATCTGTATAAGTGTGAGCGAGGATTTGCTCGCGCCTGACCGCTCGCACCTAGGCTCCTGACAGGCACACACACTTACGCAATGTGTATGCACACGATGTAACCACAAATAAAGCGCCCGTAACTTCGTGAGATAAACGATATATCGCTATACAAAGGTAAAGCGGTGATAATCCAGTGGCTAAGACATCGAGTTCTTTTACGGTGGTCCGGGGTACTTTTCCGAGTAATGTGCGTTTTAAACTTTTTAAGAGCTTAAACGCGATTCCCATTTTTCGTGCAAATTGGACGGGATTTTTAATAAATCCTTCAACATATTGTGGATTCTACCTTCCTCCTATAGATAACAAAGAAGTTACAAAAATCGAAGTGAGATCGGAGTGAGACGCTAATGAGAACGTTAATTTAAATAAAAAGAAGCTTATCTAAAATTTTAAATTTTATAACAGTGCAGATGAGGTCTGAGGGCTTTACCAAGCTTTTCCCAATGAATATCATAATAATTGTTAGTATCTAATTCTAAATCTACACGGAAAAAGTCAAGAGGAAAAGTTAGTAAAAAATAAACGACAGTGCACCCGTATTGTATGATTTGGTTACAAATGATCAGATTATTGTATCCAGTAATTTAAATTGATGGCAAAAATAAATTATTCATTAAAATCAAAATAATGAATACTGCAATTTATTGCTTTTGTGCTTGCTTTACTGGTTGCATTTACAGCTAGGCTGATCCTTTGCGCAAAAAATGAGCCAGCCCTTCTGTCACCAGTGGTGCGGTTCTCAAAAAAGGATTGCTGCAGTCTGACCATAGATCGCCTCTGATTAGCTGATATCCACTCGCTATTGGCATTTAGCGTTGTTGCAGAAAGTTTAAGCAATAAATTCAGCCAACCACCACTATTGACACTATAACAATGATTGATGCAGCTTTTGCAGCGTGTCGATTCTTTAAAAATGATTGCATCAGTGTAACGATCGCAATGGCCTGGCAATGATTGGCTGGTGCCTTCCCGCTATTGGTTAAAATACATTAATGCAGCAAGTTGCAAGCAAGCAACGCCACAAATTCAGAAAATCAGAGGCCATTGCGATCGTTACACTGATGCAATCATTTTTAGAAAATCGACACGCAGAATCGGCCTACAGATGAGGCAATTAACCGCGGTGAAATGTCTTGTATTTTTTTTTAATTATAGACACATAGTACTTTTAATTTCGACCTCGCCTCATCTTTTTACTTTTTTAGTGAGCGATACGTGTCATTCATCTTTGTGTGAACTACTTTTTACAGTAGATGGCGCGAACAGGTCTTACAATCCACAGATTTCCATCGACTGTTATGTCACTGGCCTTATCTGTTGTTTCTATGTGTTACATAACATAATGCTTCTGACGCCATCCATATTGTATTCTTTGACCTGGTTTTGTTTCTTCTTATTAGGTACGTTCTTAACTCCGAAAGAAATAATAGCTGATTAAGTGATTACTCGTACAATGATTTCGACATGACTTGATGGTTTGTTTGATAAAACACTTAGTAATGATGTGCATACTGTGTTTGATGAATGATGACACAACCTTTTTAGAGTAATTATGAAATATATCGTGAAACTAGTTTTCGCTTGCGATTACTAGGTATAGTACGTTTATCTCACGAAGTTACGGGCGCTTTACTTGTGGTTACGTCGTGTACATGCACATTGCGTGTGTGTGCTTCTCGGGAGCCTAGGTGGGAGCGGTCAGGCGCGAGCAAGCTCTCGCTCACACTTACACAGATACGACACACACACAACCATGAGCCACGTGCCCTCGTGAATTGCAAGAACTATACCTATTCTTTCTCTGTGGTATTACTTACTGACCGAACAGACTTTAAAATGGGTGTTTGCTTTAGGTTTTGAATTAACTATAACACTCATCATTAGGGTTGCCAGATTTTTTTTCAGCCTATATGGGACAAATGGTTAAATTGGAAAAATAATACGGGATTTCGGTTTTTTACCCGGGATAAATAAAAAAACAAGTTTTTTTTAAATATTTTTCCGAGGATCAAGTCAGTTTTAACATATTTTTATTCGTTTTAACATATCTGTAAAAATCAATACAAATATAATCGTAATTCGTAATTAAAAACGGCGATCAAGTCGCTTTTTTACGAACGTTGCTTGTGTCAATACTTGGATCGATTTGATGATGAAAAACGAAGTACGGGTCAAATACGGGACAGACTCAGTCCCGCCGGGACATTTTAAAATATGCCTAAAATACGGCATGTCCCGGGAAATACGGGACGTCTGGCAACGCTACTCATCATAATCGCAGTAATATAATAAAGGCGAATGTTTGTGTGTGTGTGTGTGTGTGAGTATGTCTGTTACTCCTTCATGGCACAACGAATGAACTGCTGTGAAAATTTCATCTGTCTACCTATTACGGATCGTGAGATACAGCCCGCCGACAGACAGACAGACGGACAGACAGCATAGGCTTAGTAATAGTATCCCGTTGCATATTCTTCGGGTACCCTAAAAATGATCTGAAGTCAATAGGTACGCAAATAATGAATGCTGTTTTAAAGTGTTTTTATGCCATTTCATATGATTCATGAGTCCAAGGGCGTCTTATCAGTCATGCGTCAATGTGAACCCGGTCCTTATCACCGTTTGGTAATGACCACACCAGCTACAAGGCTCTGTAGCCTCACATTTTACAGAAATGCTCAAGTAGGTACCTAACGTTGAACTATGGGTAGTTACTTTGGTAGGTACAAAACTAATTTATAATCTGGTTTTTTTGTTAACAAAAATTTCTGTCTGGTGGGAGGCTTTGGTCGTGGCTAGTAACCAGCCATCAAAGACCTGCCAAGCGATTTAGCGTTCCGGCACGATGGCGTGTATGACCATTACCGATTAGGGGTATGGGTTGAATTTACTATGTCACTTCCAAGTTAGCCCACTACCATCTTAGACTACATCCTCACTTACCGTCAGGTGAGATCGCAGTCAAGGACATTCTTGTCATCGAATTAAAAAAAAATATTGTATTAATATTTATATGTCAGTCGACGCATGATCTCAATCGATGGAAATCGCTGGAAACAAGCGGCACAAGATCCTATTATGTGGCGATTTTTGCAAGACCTATATGTTCAGAGCCTAAGTTCAGACGACGACGACATCGGTTTTATTTTTTGTTGCATTCTGATAAAAAATAATATCTTTAGATAACAGAATGCAACAAAAAATAATACGATGATAATAGTTAAAATATCTTACCTCGTGAGTATCCATAGACATGTAGATTGTAGGTACATTTATAATATTATTAAGGTATAGGTATTTTAAGCCAGTAACGCATTGGTGGTGCCTCTGGTACTGCAAGTGTTCATGGGCGGCGGTAATCACTTAACATCAGGCGATCAGCCTCCTCTTTTGCTCTCTATTCATTAAAAAAAAAGGTACCAATCGTTGCGCAGTATAATGACCTAGGTATGTCTATAAGCTGGACTTAACGGGTAAAAGAAAAAGCTAAATTGCAATTTTGCACTGGACTTGCAATACACATACAGCCTGTTCAAAAAAAAACACAATTTATTTATTTCATGTAGGCCATCTGGTAGCTCTTGTGACACGTCATAAATCTACCACCGTTTCGGAATGCAGATTCTGCTGAGAAGAGCCAGCAAGAAACTCAGCAGTTGCTCTTTTAAAAAAAAATAAAAAACTTTGCAATAGGTAACAAAACTATGCTATACAGTGCTTCCACAATGAAGCTTCAAAAATGCATGCGTAGGTACATATATGGGTGTTTCCATACACCCTAAATCTACACATATCATGAGTGCAGGCTTTGAATTTAGATTAAGTCATAGGAAAATTACTGAAATCCTTTGTTATCTATTACAATAATATTCAAGAAGTTGATAAATTCTCCAATCAGCGTTAATTAGTTAATAACCTTCATTGTTGTCCGGAAATAATATTTGAATTATGATTATTGTGATAAAATGGTACGTACTGCTACATACCTACGTGTAACATCCAACTGTGCTGTCAAATAGATATGGTATGTATTAGTAGAAAAAAAATTCTAGTACCTATACGTCCGATGCAAAACGATTTCAGATTTTTGATTGAAAATCCAAACTGAAAGAACCTTTACAAATATTATCACACCATCACATAACATCACGCTAATCACAATACACACTAATATTATAAAGGCGAAAGTTTGTATGTGTGTGACTGTGTGTGTATGTTCGTTACTCCTTCACGCCGCCACGAATGAATCGATTTGATTGAAATGTGGAATAAAGATAGCTCATATCCAGGATTAATAGATAAGACCTTTAATCCGCGCGGACGAAATCGCGAGCGTCATCTAGTAATTTATAAATATGAGAGTTTGTTTGTCTGTTGGTTTGTCTTTTAATCACGCAGCAGCCGAGCTAATGATCTACATAAGTCTTGGCCGGGTATATACGGGAGGTGATGTTGAGGACCTGTATAGTGACATAAGCTTTTTTATCTCAGAAAAACTTAATTCTTCGCGACAAACACTATGACATATAAACTACTTCACATAGCCCTGCTGGAGTTATAAATAAATGATGACGATCTCTATGCATGGTCTTCCTCGTGCTGAGGGTCATGACCCATTTTCATTAATCAATTATTATGATAAGGATTTAATTGTAATTATAATGCAGTGGGTTTCCAGATCTTTCTACATATGACTCGGATTATGTAAGAAATAGGGATCACACAATCGGGATCGGCAGCTTAAAGAATTCTCCATGGCACGATGGAGGCGAAAAGGCCTAAATCAGATCAGAGAATCAAGATTGGTCACCCATCCACTCCTCCTCCTAGAAAAAAAAACCAGAGGGTGTTCATATTGCTATGACCTTTTCAATTTCACCGGCAGCTAAATATGGTTTCCGGATGATACTGCTGACATTGTTGGCAATTATGGTAATAATTTGTTTTAATTCGGTGGCCCCATTAATTATAACGTTTTGTGGAAGTCTCTATCCCACATTAAACCCATTTGCGGTCTACAGTTTAAACTATCATGATGTCCACATAAATTATTTTTTGGCACAAAAGTGTTTTTATAAAGGTGTTAATTTAGTGACTGCAATATGAAGTGGATATTCTATGTGCTAGTATTTATTTATATGTTCTATAGGACAGGTAAATATTGTTGCACTTTGTTGCGAAGAGTCTGGAGAAATCATCCTCGAGCGCACCGCATACAAACATAGTTTGAACTTTGTATTAATTTTAACTACGTCTATAAAATTAGATACGTTTGAAAAAATTAATCTGTGTCAGTTCGGGCTAATTTTTTTTAAATATTTTAGTGATCTTTGAGCCCGTTTTTGAAATGACATAATTTTACTGAAATCTTGCAAATGAAATATTTTAAGGGCCTACTTTACCAACGTAAAATAAATTTGTCCTAGCCTAGACTTGATATTATTTTAGCAGATTTTCAACAAAACGCCCAATTTATATCTACCGCTACCTTCATGAAGTTGAATAACTATAAAAGCGCAGGTCTCCTCTAAGAGAAGGGTTATAGGTGGCGTTGCCAGACGTCCCTTATTTCCCGGGACATCTCGTATTTTAGGCATAATTTAAAATGTCCCGGCGGGACAGGCTATGTCCCGTATTTGAACTGTACTTCGTTTTTCATTATGAAATCGATCCTAGTATTCACACACGCAACATTCGTAAAAAAGCGAGTTTGATGCCCATTTATAATTACGATTATAATTGTATTGATTTTTACAGATATGTTAAAACGAATAAAAATATATTAAAACTGACTTGATCCTCGAAAAAAAGACACTAAATAATTTTGTTTCTTTATTTGTCCCGAGTAAAAAACTGAAAAAAAATCTGGCAACCCTAGTTTATAGGCCACCACGCTGGCCCAATGCGAATTGGTAGACTTCACACACCCTTGAGAACATTATAAAGGACTTTCAGGCGTGCAGGTGTCCTTACGATGATTTTCTTCACCGTTGAAGCATGTGATGTTTAATTGCTTAAGTGCGCATAACTCAGAAAAGTCAGAGTCTAGGATCGAACCTGCGACCCCTCGAATAGTACCTAGGCTATCACTGCTCCCTTATCCCCTCCAAAAGTTTAGAATTAAAAAAGCTTAATCCACGCGGACGAAGTCGCCGGCATTATCTAGCCACACAATTACGACTCAAACTTCGTTTGTATGCAGTGCACTAAGCAGAAATTACTTTTAAAAGATTTTAAATTAATTCAAACGTTTATTCTGTTTTAACTTTTATTTCTAAGAATTAGCGTTAAAACGATAACCAATCGAGATTATAAAATACTGTAAAGGTTATGTACTTCTCTATGCCTACGCTTCTATAAATAGTAATTATTATGTAAGGCTTGAGGCTTTGGACAAAAACTTATATTGGACAATAAAGTAATATTACGTTTGAAGTTATCGAATGAATACAGATGTTAATAATTACCAACGCCAATTTCTCATTCGCAGTTTACGGGAAGATAATACTACCCACAATTCACAAGGAAACTTGGAGTTTATCGATCGACCCAATAGACTATGGACAAAATGGAAATTACTTCGACGCTGGAAAACGAATCACGATCGTTTGCAAGGGTGGCAGTAAAAATCAAAAGGTGAACTTACGTAAAAGATTTTTCGGTATCCAATAACTTCGTTTGGATTTTGATCATTGCAAAAGCAAATACAAAAAAAGGGAAATTTTTCTGTGAAAACAGAAATCAGAAGAACGCGCCGTTTTTTAAACGCGCCGTTGACGCGCGCTTGTAGCGATACAAACGCGATGCTAACGCGCGTGTGCATCAATACTTACGACAACAAACTGCTCTGTAGGAAAAAAACGCGCGCCAACGGCGCATTTAAAAAACGTGGTGTGCAAAGGCCCGTAGAACTCTCAGGCTTGCAGATTTTCTCACAATGTTTTCCTTTACAGATGAAGAGTGTGATATTTAATTGCTTAAAGCGCATAACTGGGAAAAGTTACAGGTGATCGGGATTGAAACCGGGATCCCCCAGAATAGGAGAATGTATTCTATATCCATTAGGCTTTCACTGCTGTTATAGTTCTTTCATTTCACGAGAGCTCGTGACTCATAGTTGTGTGTGTGTGTCGTATCTGTATAAGTGGGAGCGAGACCTTGCTCGCGTATAACCGCTCCCGCGTAGGCTCCTGACAGGCACTCACACTTACGCAATGTGCCTGTACACGACGTAACCACAAGTAAAGCGCCCGTAACTTCGTGAGATAAACGTACTATAATAACTAGTAGTAAATATGTTTGCAGGTAGAATGGGTGAATCCAGACGGTGAAACAGTTCCACGTGGCATCCAAAACAGGGTGTACACACAGGAGCACTTTGTGGCTTCACATAACACCCGTATGCCTGCTTTACTGTTGGTCTTAAGCTTTGCCGCCGCAGAGGACACAGGCGTATGGGAGTGCCGTTCGGGAGACGTCAAGAGAGAAGTGTCTATCTGTGTTATTGGTGCGTTCTAAATGAACTACGAGTTTAAGACATCTTGATTCTTGACCGCGAAAAAAACATTGAAATCAAATGTGTTTATCAGTCTATATTATTATGGCGCTCTGTGGCGCAAACGCGTGGGCCGATTTTTTACGTCAATCTATTCTTGGGAGTGTCACTAAAACATGACAGTAATCAAACTTCAATATGACGACCACCAGACGCCATATTGTGAAAAAGAAAATCGCTCGCTTCCAACCTTTCCGTATCGTTGAAATTGCAGTCGTCAAAACTGCATTCTACTCCCGACACTGCGACAGGGCTGATTTAGGGTGAAAAAGGGGGGAAAAACCTACATTGCCTTCTATACGTGTCGTGTGTAGGGTAATTTTAGATCGGATCCTAGATCGCCTCCTGGATCGGCCGGCAGGAACAGATATGCATCCGATGTCTCCTAGATTTGCCACGCACTGAGCTTCAGACCCATGTGTACCACCACCTTAGATTGCTCCAATCTAGCTGCCTCCTAAATCGGTCCTGCCGCAGTGTCGTGAGTAGAATGCTTAACTTGTAGTTAGAGCATAAAGGTTTCATAGTGTATATATTATATGAATTTATATTATACTAGCAGACCCGACAGACGTTGTCCTGTCTTAAGTTTTTTTACATCCTCTTTGACGAAATTGGCAGCACGCATTCTGTCAATGTTATGTCAAACGCCATAAGGTTACATCAAAAAAGTTTGAATTGTAAAAGCGGTTACATTAGAAATAATTTAATATGGTGGTTAATATTTCTTAAATTTTCTAATTTTCCGCGCAATTTTCTTAATTTTTTCTTTCATAAGAACCTTCTACTAACAATAACAAACACAATAAAAAAAGAATTAGCGAAATCGGTCCAGCCGTTCACGCGTGATGCGCTTACCAACACATTAAGCGATTCATTTTTATATATTAGATTCACAAACATATAAGAGTAAGCAGACCTAACATAATTTTCACAACTACATCTAAACGAATAAATAATATCTTCGCTTGCTTCTCTCCAACAAAAAATATATGATTCTATCTCTTTTACTTCTGTTGTTGCAACACTTACGCACTCATAGACATAATTGAGCTTGAGGCAATTCGTAAGCTACAAATAAGAGCAGTATGGTGCAATAGGTGCAATATGTCAATTTGTCAAAAACAACAACATAACCTGCGAGTTGTTTATTCTTTTAAATTTGCTTTAAAATCGAGTCTAAAGAATCAAAAATTCTGAAATAAAAAGCTACAAATAAGAGCAGTATGGTGCAATAGGTGCAATATGTCAATTTGTCAAAAACAACAACATAACCTGCGAGTTGTTTATTCTTTTAAATTTGCTTTAAAATCGAGTCTAAAGAATCAAAAATTCTGAAATAAAATGGTGAAGTGTTGTGCACCTCTGTGTGGCAATTCTCCGTATAGGAAAACACCTGCAATTACTTTTCATCGGTAAGTTTTGATGTGCTATAGACTCGTAATTTGGTTATATGCTTACTGTGTGATTATTAATAATCGTTCGGCATTTTAGAAGCAGTCCCTAATTATTATATACGCAAAACTCGTAGACAGTTATAGTAATTTTGGTTCTAGTATATTCCTGTTGCAATATTTATCAATTAATTAATATCAGGATCTTGTTTGTCGTTTCATATACTTGTACAATTTGACAGGGCCGTATTCAGGCGCAAGTTTTGTTTAGTGGGTATATTTTGATTAAATAATTAGTCTGTTTTTGCCTGCCTGTTTTAAGATGTATTGGATTGTATTAATTTTTATTTGTATTGTACTGGACTTAGGAAAATTAATCGTGGAAGCAATACATAGCATAGTTTCATTAAATATTGTAAAATTTTTACTTTTTTTTGAAAAGAGCGACCGCCGAGTTTCTTGCTGGCTCTTCTCGGCGGGAAAGGCATTCCGAACCAGTGGTAGATTCATTGACGATTCAAAAGTGCTTGTGAAAGTTTATTTGAAATAAAATATTTCTATTTCTATTTCTATAAAAGTAAGGATAAATTATAAAATTAAATCATTTTTCAGCTTTCCAAAGGATGAAAATATAAAAAATGCCTGGTTGATGCAGACGAATAAAAAAAATTGGCAGCACAAAACATCGAGTGTGCTATGTTCTGAACATTTTGAAGCACATTTAGTGGATTGCAGTGGTTTTCGTACCGTCCTTACTTCTAATGCAATCCCAATGATTTTTGATTCATCATTACAAGTAAGTTTCTAGTTGTTCTTATATTTAGGTACCAACCCAAAACATCTTGCCATTTAAACGTAAATATTGACAGCTATACCCATACATATATAGCTGTGTACCTATTTGTATTACCTATTAAATTGTTAATACTAGACAACTGATAATTTATTACTCTTGTTTTCAGCATATGTCTACATCATCAGTAAAAGGTCCAGTAGAAAGAAAAGCTGCTGGAGATCAAGTTTTGATGGACTTGCAAAATTTACAGCCTAGTAATACTATTAATAAAGAGTATAGAGTAATACTATTCCTTATTACGTTATTGAAAAGACTTAGACATATGGTTTATTTTGTTATTTTTATAAGTTTAAAATGTGTAATACTATTCTAATAAGGTTATTGAAATGAGTGATACAGGCTGAATAGAATGTAAGAGTTAATTAAACTACTGTTGATGTTATCGTATTGTCAATGTTTGTATTTCTAAAAGATATTAGAGAAAAAGTTGCTTTTTGATTTTGTTTTATTTATCTAATAGATATATCTTTTGGGTAGATTTTGTAAATCATGTTTTGTTTTGATTTTATTAAATATTATTTTGTAACATTATTACTTGTTTGATTACAAAACCGCGAAACTTAGCACATTAGAATCCATTTTCATAATTAAGAATTAATTTATAGAATTAAGTTTACAGAATGTAAAATAAGGGTTTAACCTACAATTTGATGGCAACTTTCCGTAGTTTCCATATTATTTCAAATTACAGATATTAAATACTCTCCAGTCCCTTCAACCTCGCTGAACCTCGCTTTTCGAAGTCCGGCTCTGTTTACTGTCAATGTGTGCGTGAGATTTGTATGTAGGCGTAATTGGAACGCCAATTTTTTCTTATGTTAGGTCTGCTTACTCTTATATGTTTGTGATTAGATTTATGTATGTGTATATTTATTTATGATATTATTATATGTATATAGTTTGTACATATTATATTATTTGCACCACCCACCTCTAGTATCTGTAGATATGTCCTTTAACACATTAATTGCCTAGAAGAGATCGCTATGTAGCGATAAGGCCGCTAAATTGTATAAGTACTATTTATTAAACTCATTGTGTCTATTCTTATATAATGTGTGGTGTACAATGAAAGTATATTCATTCATTCATTCAAGAATAAAAAGCAATAACGTATTTTTCGTAATTTTTTTAGAGCCATCATCGTTCGTCGATACTCTCACGGAAGTGACGGTGGACCAGGGTCGCTCTATTACTTTGTCTTGCCAGGCGAGAGGTGAACCCGAACCACGACTGGTGTGGTACAGGAATGGAGAAATCATTACTGGTAAAGTCGCATCAATAAATAATTCAAAAGCTAAGCTTCTTCTGATCGCGCAAGATGTAACTGATGTTTTGCATGGAAGTAGGCGTTACTTTGCGGAATTCCATGACACTCAAGGAAAAAGAATATTCTTGTGCTATATTCCGCCAAATGAGTAAAAGACTGTATGATACAAAACGTGTCGCGCTCGCTGTACACTTCTTCGTCTTTTATTAGTAGAACAAACACAGGAATAACACAACACTAATACAGAACGCCACACAAGCCCTCTGAAATACACTCTACAATTTTAAAAACACTCTACATACGTTTTGCTCTGACCACAGCATTCTAAGGATATGTTGACTCCACAATGTACAATTGCAAAGAAATCTTTGCAATCGAAGTCTTTTGCAGCCTAGATACAGAAGAGCGGCACTTTTTACCATACAGACATTTTCCGGTTTGGCGGATTATATCTAAAGAATTTTGTTTTTTCTTGAGTAACTATAATGTTGCTAAAAAAATACGACTGATATTTTGTAAGCTTGAGGCTTATGCTTGTGTCATGTACCTAGAGTATTCAAAAAAACATTTTACTTGCCAGTCTTTTTTCTCACCTAATGATCTTGGTCTATATTACCAATGCTTTGTGATAAATGGAAAAAAGTTGGACTATAATAAGACCAAAACATTGGATTTTAACATCGTCACATTTAAATCGAATACTTACTGGAATGAGCATCATGATTTTTTTAAAAATATTTTTATAAGTAAAGGTACTCTTAAATATTTTCACATCTTTCACAGATGATCCCAGATCGTCCAAATACGAACTAATGACGCAGTACCACAGTCAAGGGTTCACTGGCCTCCTCACGATCCTCTCGGTGGAAAGCGAAGACGACGGGGAGTACATCTGTGAAGCCACCCAGGAGAGTCCACGTGACGAAGCATGCTCTGCCACGGCCCAAATGAACATAACCCTCCATGTTAATCGTAAGAAGAATAATTTTACTTGTACTCCCTTCACTTTTTTATTCCGTACCCAAAGGGACCCTATTACTAATGCTGAGATCTATAGAGCGTGCTATAACTTAGCTCGTACTCAAGATTAAAACGAGACACAAACATGCTCCGACATAAATCTGTCTCGTTTTACCTATGTCTTGCGCTTGAGCAGAATGTGAGTGCGATCTATAAGTAGATTTCAATCCGTCTTCGCATCCGCCCGTCTTACAGCGGACTGTATTCCATAAACCGTAATAGATAGGTACTTGAAATTTTCACAGAAGCTTATAGATTATCGCTATAACATTTTAAGCACAACACATAATAACAAATAATAATAAAAAAAATTAAAGAGGGTCTCCATACAATAAACTTTTAATTTAGCTCGATCTGGGTGTGAAATCTTGTACGATTGTACCCTTCGTGTGTGAGGCCGAGACGCACTTGGCCGGTTTGAAAAAGCTTCTATTCATGTACTGGAGTACACCTGCGAGATCAAACTAGGAATGAAGAGATCCGTAGGAGAACCAAAGTTACATTTAAATTCGGGTAGTGAAAAAGCAAAGAAACTTTCGAACGTGAACCTATCACGTTCGAAAGTTCTTTAAAATTATAATATTATATTACGATAAGGTACTACCTACTTTAAATCGCTTGCAGATGCTCCCGAGTTTCATGGTGGTAATGAAACAGCTCTAGTACCAGGACAAGAGAATAAAAGGTAGGTAAAACTTTTTGTTTAATAAAAATAATAATCATAATAAATGGCATCGTCAAATTCAACTTTCAAAGTCAACTTTGCTCTCTCTAGAATTGACCTTGACAACCAGTAAATTCTAAGTCAGACTCACACACACATAAAATTGAATAGTCCTAGCCATAGCCTAGACAACGACCTAGGGAACACGCTCAACAATGAGGACTACCTCACTACTGAGCGTTGTGCCCCTTTCCAAAGCCTTTCCATTAGTCGAATAATGGTAAACGTTTTTTGAGATGATAATGTAAGATCGACTGTGGAATTTTATTATTTAAAATAATTATAAATTATTAAAGTTATACTATTTTAAGTAATATAATTTTTTTAATGTATACAGTGTGGATCTGGTATGCGCTGCATCTGCATATCCGACAGCAACGTACAGATGGTTCAAAGAAGTCGGCGATATACTCTCCGAGTATCCCAGAGATGCAATAGTATTACAAAACGACGGAACCGAAGCTGTGCTCACGTTAACTGCAAATTCTTCCACGTTTGGCCACAGGTTTCGTTGTAGAGCCACGAATGAATATGGAGAGGTGGACAAGGTTTTCGCTTTAGTTAGTCTCGAAACGCCCAAGAGACCCGATGTGGTAAATAAATCCTTACTTAATATTATTAGTACACAAGTGTGTGTTTGTTGGTTTGTTCTTCAATAACTATAGGCGGAGAGTAACTTATAGGCTACCTTTTTTTTCGGAAAACAGAGAGTTCCCGCTCAATGTTTAAAAACCTAGCTCCATGTAGATGAAGTTGCGGACAAATACTAGTAGATTAATATGTGTATCTATACTAATATATAAAGCTGAAGAGTTTGTTTGTTTGAACGCGCTAATCTCAGGAACTACTGGTTCGAATTGAAAAATTCTTTTTGCGTTGGATAGTCCATTTATCGAGGAAGGCTTTAAGGCTATATAACATCACGCTGCGACCAATAGGAAATAAGGTGAAATAAGTTGCAAGACGGGGAAAATTATCCATATTTAAAATATATTCTTTTAAAAACTTCTTAATTGCGATCATAATAACAGTAATTGACGCGGAAGAAGTCGCGCGCAACAGCTAGTATTTTTATATTATCCATTTTTTTAAATTTTATAAATGGAAATATTTGCTTTGGGCGTGGCTAGTTACCACCCTACCGTCAAAGACGTGCCGCCATGCGATTTAGCGTTCCGGTACGATGACGTGTAGGAATCGATTAGGGGTATGAGTACACTGGCATACCCCTTCTAAGTTAGCCCGCTACCATCTTAGACTGCATCATCACTTACCATCAGGTGAGATTGCAGTCAACGAATAAAAAATTAAGAAAAATATTTGCTGAAATTTTTCCCATTTGTTTCAGATAAACGTAGATTATGTCGATCATGAAACACTAGACCTTTATGCAAGATGGAAAGGCGATGTACTTTTCCCAGTTGATTGTATGTCACGTAATTTATGGGCGATTATGAATGATTTCATTTTTATAGCCGTTATATATTAAGTAATTATATAATTCCAGATATGACAGTTCAGTATTTAAAAATGGAATCACTAAGGAAGAAAGGTATACCCAGAGAAACCGATTGGAAAAAAGCAACGGAAATTGATCTTAAAACGGCTTACTATGACCTGATGAATGAAGAGAAAACAGGTAGGTATAAATTTTAAGAAGTTGGATTTGTAAGCTCAATTTGATTTTTGATACAAATTATATTCATAGTGTAATAAGTAATCTTTTTATATTATTGAAATATCTTTATACTTACCATATCTCACCCTAAAATAAGAAAATCATGAACACAAATAGCACTGATACATTGTTTTCGTAGGGTGATCCTAATTTTCTGTTTAAAAGTGTAAAGTTTATGTGCCTGTGCGTGTGTGTCTGTCTGTGGCTCCTGAACGGATGAATCAATTTTGATTTTTTTTTTTGTTTGAATGGTGAATTAGTCGGGAGTGTTCTTTGCTATATAAGATGGCCGCTTAAATATTTTTTCACAACTACCTCAATATGGGTATTAAATGGAAGGGCTTGACTAGTAGAATACTATACATTATGACAAATTTCAAATCCAAGATGGCCGCCACCACAAAATGGCGAATTACATTTTTTCTTTTCGCAACTCCCTCAATAAATGATGATCGAGGAGAGAGAAACAACTGATGATGGAGCAGAAACTGGGTAACAGCATGTCAGGTATATCGTTCGTAGTCAGGCCATAGATTCACATGTCGGGGTTGTTTTAAATTTTCAATTTACATTTGTTACCCTGCATAATTTACACGCTGTTTAATAATTTACAATATAATAAATTAATAATATAACATAAATTTTACTAGGCCTTCGCATATATTTGGCAAGTTTGGAGGAATCAACAGAGTACTGGATACGAATGCGCGCAGTCAACGAAGCTGGCAGCTCTCCGTGGACTAAACCAATTCTAGCTTCAACTACTGAGAAATCTGAGGAATCTGAGGAAGAAGATATGGAAGAAACGCCCGAAGAAGAACTTGACGAAAATGGTGAACCAAAAAGTGCTTCTTTTTCTGATGGCACATTTTATGGTGTATTTTTTGCTGGCGGTATTATTGTTATAGCTGTTGGCTGTACGTTGATTATGAAAATGGTCTAAAGGCTACCATTCAAAAAAGGCCGATGTTTGCCTGGGCCCTAATATACCTCAACAGTTATTATAAGAATATGAAAATAAAGAAAATAGTTAATGTAAGATATCCTCGACGCCCATTTGACGTGAAATTTTCAAAACCATTTTTAATACAATCAATGTTTATGTTTTGTTATTAAAAAAATTAACTTAGGACAAAATTTTAATTTCTGTCTTTTAATTTATGGGCCAGACGGTATAAAAGTGTGTCAATTTTAATTAAATAAATTATATAAAATTTTGTTTTTTTTTTAACTAATAATTATGGTTCCAAATTAATAAGAAAGTCTAAAAATGAATCAAAATACCGTATCCTACTATCCTATCTTACTGATATATGATTGTTTGTTTGTCCTTTAATTATGCCGCAACAATGTTAGGGATCAACTCGATAGTAGGTACTATCGAGAAAGTGAGTGAATTAAAAGTTATTATAAAACCTAGATAATTAAGGATGCGGAATGGAAAGTGAAAGGTCAACGATTCGATTTCCACCCGTTGCAGTGGAGAAGGGAATATAAGTAAGTTTATTAAAAAAAAGAAAGTTTTGTAAACCACCTTTATTTCAAGATCTGTCCTGTATGAACTATACCAGCGTACATAGTAAATAAACAATTTATAAATGTCACCAGTCACCAGAACTTCATAAAACAAAACCTTAAAAGCACTTTCACTATGTGATAGTTACATAGAAAACTCCCTATGGGATTGTCGCTAGCTTTTTAAGCTTATGCATATTATAAAGACCAGTGTCCATTAGGTCGCTGAATCACATCAAAATGCCTATATATTTTTAATATTTAATACATCGATTCCGTAACGCTGTGCCGTACCGATATATTATTATTGTATCGAATAAATCGATATCTCCTACGTAAGTTGTTGTATCCCCAAAACGCTTACGTGACGCGTTAATTGTTGTGAAGATCAATACAATGATTTAGGCCGTCATTTTAATAACGATACAACTTTATATGTCTTTTTTTAAACGAACACATAAAATAGATCAAAATAAAAAAAGACGTGTGGCACTCGGGGACTGCCGCGGTAAAGCTATTGCATAGCATTTTTTATCAACGCCATCTAGCGGCTCACCGTAGAGGAGTCCCGTGTCAGGTTATTTTCATTACGGAATTTCTGGATTCGGTCTCCACGCTGGCCCGCAATAGAAGCTATGCAATAGCTTAACAAATGGTATAGTGCACAAAACCTAAAATGCCAATTTTGTGGGATACCACAACTTACGTAGGAGTTATCGAAATGTTCTTACGATTCAGCTCTTGAGGACGCTAGGCTTTACTGAAGATCCTCTTTAATACATCTGTAGAGTTCAGACATAATATAATTATGAACTTTATCATCGATCTTCAGTGTGTAATGTGCCAATAAACAACATATAAATATGATATTGTATACATTATTCATGCTAATATAAGAATTGATATCATCTAATTGTTTTGAAATTAAAGAAAAAATAGATAAATTTCAGTCTTCCTGTATACAATAACTACAATTCGAAGAAAGCTACTAATTATTCTTTTATAAAATTGACGGACATTCTGAGTAATTGTAAAACTGCGGGTGCTAAAATAATTTAAATTATTACATAATATTATACATAATATAAAGTTCAACGTTCACTGGACCGCCGAATCGAATTGCAGAGATTCGGCTCAGTACGGAAGTGCAACCGATTTTTTTTATAAAGGCCGCATTATCAATGGTCATTTGCTACTCGATTCGATGATCTAATGGACGTTTGGCCTTAAAAGAGACAAAAGTCTTCGTTAGTTGTCAGAATATACAAATATTGTCATTTCTTTTTTATTAGAGTTTAATTTCTCAACATATTAACTTCCCAATAACTTATCATTTTTTTAAAATTAACAATATAATTATTTATGTATGTGAAATATAATGATAACTAACGTAAACATACATTATTTTATAACTAAAAATGGGTCAAAATAATATTATGACGATTGCTACTATAAAAAAATTAATATTATTAAAATGGTAAGAATTAATATAATCAAGTTACAGTACAACAGCGATCCTTCAATGAAGTCATTCAGTTTGTATTTCATGAATCAAACTTCAACATACATCATGTACCAATTTATTTTCTTGCACACCTCACATAAAAGCCTTTTCGATTTATAATATTACAAGCTCTTAAACTAAAATGGTTTCCTTATTATTTACATTGTTGAAAATATCGTAAAGCCTACGAAACAAATTTTATTATATGGTATAATAAAAACAAAAATATATAAAGTTTTAGATGTCACCAACTGTGACCACAGGCTATATTATATAATATACATAATATAAATATTAATATAATGTAAACATAATACAAATTTATTATTAAAGACTTTTTTTAAAGAGACTATATAAAAAGATAATATATATCATTATTAAATTAATTTTATTGTCTAATATTATTTCAATATTTAGACATAAACAACGAATTATCAAGAAAAATATCTCATTCTTGCACAAACTGGAATTACAAAATGTACTACATAAAATCATCAGCTTCATTTAACTTATGTATTTTATAAACAAATCCATACTCCCGATTGAATTATATGAATTTTGAAATGATTGTCATTGGATGCTTAGATCAATAATTTTATTAAGATGGATTCCAATTAAGTAAGTATACAAATTCATAATCGCAAGAACTTAGAAAATATATTTTAGTATTTTACTGCAACATAAAATGATTTATTGTATAAATAGTTTTTGCAGCCTTTTCCATTCTAGTAACAGATGAAAAAATGTGTGAAATCTATGGTCACCCAAGTACATTATAGGAATAGGTACAGTACGGGTACAGTACAATAATAAGTACCTACGGCATTGCAAGACGCCTGATTCGTAATCAATTAATTATTATTTGATAATTTTGCTGCTTCATCATCCATTATACAATACATGATACAATCATCTATTTAATAAAAACTGTTTTTTCTTTCTTTTGGCCGGCTGTTCTTACAAAATATAACTAAACATGAACAGGTATACTTGAATAATATTCGTAGCAAATTTTTGTTATCTACATAATATTTACTTCGTAGCCCAATCATAGCCGCGTTTATATAATTTGTAGCAATTCTTTTAGTACAATATCGTATACCATACCATACGATTGCCTGAATTATAAAATAGAGGTCAGGCCTTTGAAATAGTGAACACTTTTATAAATTGAAACAACAAACAGACTCTCTTAATTGAAATATTTCCTATCTATATTAAGCTTGAATTATTATTTTTAACTGAAAGCTTTACAGGACTTAGCGATTAAAGTAAATAAATAATATATTTTATTCTTAAACCGTTGCCTTCGAGACATAAGTGATCCTATAAAATAAGCTGAAAATTAAAGAAAATCGCAAAAGGTAAAAGATATGAAATTTAAAAAAAAACAAAGAATATAAACTAGGTATTATTTATAAGAAAAAAAGACATATATTTTAGTATTCAAGGGCCAGTCACGCTTCGAAAACAACGGATTCTAGTAACACGGTATTAATCTAAATTACAAAAAACGCAAGAATATTTACAAAAAAACTAACTTATGCAAATTATATTATAAGATTCCTTACAAGTCTATCCTCGTATCTTCCCGAGCGCACCCCATACTAAGGTAGCTTATTGATTCTTATTTGATTATTAATCAATCGAACTCAATGTTTGTCTCTGTCAAAGTAAAAGTAGAAAGATTTGGTGTGTAAATTTTTTAAGCCCACTTTGAAACTAAACTAACTTGGTATGTTACTGGAAAACCGACAATCTAATATTTAAGTCAGTTTGATTGTTTACTATTCAAATAAGAATAAAACTTCGTTTGTATGGGATGCGCTCGGGATGAACTCTACTTAAGCCTGAGACACACACAACGCGCGACGTGACGGCTCCTAATCATTTAAAAATAATTCGCAGTTTCAAGAATTCAATCAAAAATAATTCGCAGTTTAAGAATTCAATCAAAAATGATTCACAAAATGATTCACAGTTTAAGAAATCGTACAGACATAGGTATCCACGATCTATGAGTCGTCTTACCAGATAGTTATCGCCCCACTTTGTGTCTATCTGAAGCACAACGCCCACCAAATGAATGAACTGGATAGTCGAGGCGCGGAGTGTTTTTATTGCAATTCAAACTCAACTTTAAAGACTTTGACATAGGTTAGCGGCGATAAAAAGAGGCGCGTTGAAGTCTCCTCCATCAATTGTTTGTATTATAATAATTTCAACCGTAGTCTAAAGTAAATAAAGCTGAATTTAAATTTTCAAAACCCTGCGCCTCGGCTTCACTCGTATGCGTTGGATGGGCCTAAGTCGTTACGAGTAAAATTAAATTAACAGTAACAACAATAGGGTGTTCAGCATAAGCATGAATGAGTAAAACAGCCTTCCAGCGAAGGCGGTAGTGGGAGTTGTCGATAACTCCAGGAAATCGGAGCACCCGGCGGAATTACGCGTACACACTCTGACGTGGTAGGTCGTCTTGTTCAACAGCGGGCCTACCTCGAAGAGTGTTTGTGGATCTGGAATGAATTTTTTTTATTAAACTATTAGATGATGCTCGCGACTTCGCCCGCGTGGATTAAGGTTTTTAAGCTATTGCATAGCTTCTATCGCGGGCCAGCGTGGAGACCGAATCTAGAAATTCCGTAACGAAAATAACCTGACACGGGACTCCTCTAGATGGCGTTGATAAAAAATGCTATGCAATAGCTTTACCGCGGCAGTCCCCGAGTGCCACACGTCTTTTTTTATTCCCACGGGAACTCTTTAATTTTAGCAATATTATTAGTTCCAGAGACACAATACCGGTTGAAATTTTAATGGTTGTACTCCCTGAAAGAGGTGAATGTGCTCATGAAACTGAACAACGTTCCCCAGGGAACATAGGTCAAAATATGAAAAAAAAATTGGACCCTCCATACAAACTTGACGATCAGCTGATTGATTTACTATGGGAGGTCCAAATTTTTTTTTTCATATTTCGACCTATGTTCCTTGGGGAAAGTTGTTCAGTTTCATGAGCACATTCACCTCTTTCAGGGAGTACAACCAATGAAATTTCACCGTGAATGTATGCTTACAACGCCAAGATGGCGTCAATCAAATCCAAAATGGCGTCAATAAAGTAGGTCTAAAAAAGAAATACTAACAAGTCCAGTATTAACCAGAGATTAAAGGTAGATCTCAGTGATGGTAAACCCTTTTGTTACTCATCAGACGACGCATGATATACTTACAAGTATAATTTTCAATATCCACATTGAACTCCTCAGATGAATTCCAATCCGCAACGAAGCCTTTCTGGAATGGAACCAGCTGGAAGGTGTACCCTGAAAAACATAATGAATTTATGAAAATCTCTTTTAATCTTACACCAGGAACTGTACAATTATCGTTCTGTACTCCGCTTGCTTTTCTGAACGTAGAATTCCATTAGATTTGTCTGTTGTTGTAATCTTACATATTGAAAGACGTGAGCTAAGGTGAGGTGGCATGAAGTGTAAGTGTGAAGCTGTCGTAGACATGCCAGTGTCGCTGTCGGTGGCCAAGGTCATTGTGCTACCAAAAATAAGTCAGTACTTACCTAGAATCGTTAAGTTCTGTGGGTCCTCAGACTTATCCTCTTCAAGCGCCATATTGCAAGTAGAGCAAGATACGTTGAATGTGATACTTGTGGTTGAAACTGTCGCTACACTAACCTGAAAGGACAGGCATATTATCATAACTTAATTCCGGAAGTTGTCTAAGATTTGCCATTAGACAAGTTAAGCAAACTGCTAAAACATATTGATTAAGTCGAGGTTATTACAATGAATTTTATGACAAAGTTACAGTGAAGCAATTGGTTTTGCATTCGGTTGCCCAAAAGATACATTAATATTGTAACGTTTTGTGTTTTGCAAAGGAACACTTTTCAGTAAAATCTGGTTTTCAAACAGGTCGTTAAGTTTGACGTAACATTTAAGTTCCATAAATTGTACTTCATGAAATTAATCAAGGTTCTTCAAAAGCACCAAGTCACTGACGAGTACTTTGACTTGGTGTTAACGGAACTGACTGAACTGCTGAAGTATTAATTTTATTTTGTATTTCCTATACCTAATGTAAGTAGCGTAAGTTGACCGCGATACAGTGGACAAGTCATGCCAGAGCTTCAGCAGTTTGGCAGCTATTGTTTGGTAGCTTTTAGTTTCGCGGCGAAGGTATGCTAAAGTCCTAAGGCCTCTAAGGGTACAGGGTTCAGTCAGTATAGACTTACATGATCTGGCATGTCGGGCTTGTTCCCCTTTTGCACGTGATAGATGACGTAGACGCGGCCTTTTTCGTTGCTCGCAAGACATTTGTACTCTCCCAAAGCTTCTTCATCGTACATCCTCAGCATCAAGGTCGAGCTGCTGCCGTCTTGAGAATTAGCTATCTATGGAGAGAAAGTACGTTGGCATTCATATTTTTTTTAATATGCTTGTCATTTCAACAATCATCATGCGAGAAAGGTTTGGTTCGATGCATTATGTATATTTTATGAACTAAGAATTTGTGTGTGCAGTGACTATTGCAAAACTGACAGAAAATACTTAGCGGTGATTAATGGACTCTTAATGGTCATATATCGTAGATTTTTATTTGTAGGAGAGGATTGGCCAATGATTCTGTTCTGGTGCGCATAGATCAGTGATCAAATCGAAGATATCGCGTCACAGGTACCACTTCTATCGTATTTGAACAATGATCGTTAAATGGTTTATATTGTATTCCATCGACATAATTTTTGTGTCAGTTTACGTATGCATATCATATATGTACCAGGACACAAAATACTAAGTGTGGGGACATCTCTAAGTTTAGTAGAAAATACATCTCGCGCATCCATTAAACTTGATGGTTTTAAAGATTGGTTAAAGGTCAAATGGCCATGAAATGCTAAAAAAAAATCAATTTAGTAGATTAGTAATAAACACCCCCATTTTCTACGTTTGCATGGTTTTGGTAAGAGTGTTTATTATAATTACCATGTCCTCATCGGTAATGGGATCGTCGTGACCGTTGTTGCGTCTAAACCACTCGAATTTTGGCTCTGGGTAGCCCACAGCACGGCAAGTGATGTTTTTTCTGCCGGAAAAATTTTATATTATGAAACTTTATACTTAATATGGTAGGGTTAATAGGATATTGTTTTGTATCTGTAAAACAAACGAAATAGCGATTCTGCCAGTCTTAACCCAGTTAATTGATAAGGTCCCCATGACGACTTATGAGTTACATTCCTGCCTTGGTCACTTACTATAATTGTAATATTATAGATCTTTGGACTTACGGTGCGTTTATAATTGCATAAACTTCCTCAGTTCTGTATCTTGAATATGAAATGGTACGAGTGTTATCGAATTCATCGTAGAGAAGAGGTTTATCTGGAAAATATAGAATAATTCCTTTCAAATTACTATACTATGATTTATTTTCCTAGAAAAGGTGTCTACAGCTATATTAATAAAAATCTTTGATTGCAAGGAGCGCGTTATCGCGAAACTTGAAGTATTTCCTTGTATCACATATTTAAAAAAAAATATGATTTATTGGTGGGTACTACAAGTAAAGTGTATTTTTTTTTACTATCTATATAGGTAACTAAATAGAAGCGTTAGTATAATGCACTACATAACAGTTAGAGAAACACTTACGGCATTATTATACCTTAATATTCCATATTAGCTGGTAATTATAATAGTTTTAACTTAATTTTTTGATTTTTTTTTGAAAAGAGCAACTGCTGAGTTTCTTGCTCGTTCTTCTCAGCAGAATCTGCATTCCGAACCGGTGGTAGATTTATGACGTGTCATAAGTGCTACAAGGTAGCCTACATTAAATAAATAAATTTTGAATTTGAATATTTTGGTGCTCTCAATAAGTAAAAATGCACTTAAAGATAAAGCCCATACTTACGTTGTACATTAAGCAGCACGCGTTTATGCGCATAGTGGGACAGTGCCTTTTGCGTCACTTTGCATGTATACTCGCCGGTGTCCTGATGTGATAGATTTCTGATTTCCAGTTGGTAGTTGTCTTCCTTTTTCCTTAAAAAGAATTTTTTGCCGTCCGCTGAAAAGCAAATGGAAGAAAAGAATTATTTTTCTGTTATAGTTCTTTCAATTCACGAGGGCGCGTGGCTTATGGTTGTTGTGTGTCGTATCTGTATAAGTGTGAGCGAGAGCTTGCTCGCGCCTGACCGCTCCCACCTAGGCTCCGGACAGGCACGCATACTTACGCAATGTGCATGTACACGACGTAACCACAAGTAAAGCTCACGCACCCTCGTGAGTTGCGAGAAATATAACACTTACTCGTATTATACAGAGTGTAAGGGACGGGACACCCTTACGAAAATTGAATCCAGGGATTTAGTACATGATTCTGAGTCGCTCAGTGCTGGAATTTTGGGTCTTTTTGTGATTTTGACAATTTTTTTAAATTAATTAAAACATGGAATCGTATATTTAATCTATCTTGAGATAGTTTCATAATTTTAATTAAAAAAAAAGACGTGTGGCACTCGGGGACTGCCGCGGTAAAGCTATTGCATAGCATTTTTTATCAACGCCATCTAGCCGTGAGAGGAGTCCCGTGTCAGGTTATTTTCGTTACGGAGTTTCTGGATTCAGTCTCCACGCTCAAGGCCCGCGATAGAAGCTATGCAATAGCTTAAAAAAAGAAATGATAAGATTTGTTGGCGTTCGTTCGTTGTCTTGTCATCGAATAAAAAAAAATTAGCTCGCGCGCAGGTTCACGCTCGGTGGAAATGAGCTTAGTTCAGTTTCACTGAAAATTGTATCGATTCTCGTATTGAAAATAAATACCTACGTGTTTCAGATTTTCTATTAACAAAATTAACGTTAATTTGGGCGAAAGACTGGCTTATCATAGTCACAGAATACATAACAGTAGTAGCCATAGCAACTTATTATACCTAGTTGAACCTAGTTCGAGGACTTTGCTCAGTAACTTATATTTATGTGAGTATAACATTTTTTTACTTATATTGTAGGTATTGTATCTTTAACAATAAAGATAATTTATGACGAATGTTATGAGATGGTCGTTAAAGTTTATTGATGACCATTAAAATAATAACAAAACATATTATTTTATCATTAAAATTAAATTATAATACAAATTAAAGATAAATTAATAACAAAATAAATAAACAAAATAGTACGTAGCTACTTAAATTGCTGGTAGCATTTTGGATTGATAGCCAATCTAGTTCTTTCGCTGCAACCTCTAGGATCCTCAGTAGACTCGAATCTTGAAAGCTCTTTAAGTATACAATAGGTATTTAAAGGAAAAAAAATGAAGTTACTACCCATTCACGTCAAGTTGGCCGCTACTTCGCGTCGCGCAAATCAGATCCGCTTAGTACCTACAGATAGAAATATACTGCTTGCAATTATCACTTCCGTGGTTTTTCAAACTTTTGTTATTGTAAAGTTTTGAATGTTTTTGTTAACTTTAAATTAGTTATTTATTTTTGTTTGATTATTGTTGTTCGCGTGTCATTTTCTACGATGAGTAAAAACGGAAAAGTTTTGTATTGCGCTGACTATTTATTACTTCAATTAATGATTTTCTTTCAAGCGATTCGACATTAAAGATATCATTGCTATGAAAAGCATTGCTAGAGAAGAAAACTTCCGTCACAGTTGTGGTTACAGTAAAAAATAGAACCACTATTTTCTCGTCAACGGTACGGTATGACGTCATTTTGTAACGGTCGACGACGGCCAACTTGAAATGAACGGTACATGTCCGTTGTGTTTTAGCTCCCAAAACACTCAAGCTATATGCTTAGTTTATGGGGCATGGATTTAATATTATTTTTTTGATACGAAAAATAAATATACGTACCTACAATAGGGGTATTATCCTTGTACCACTGAAATACCGGAGGTGGATATCCTTTGGCAGCACAGTCGAACCTGGCCGATTTTGTCTCCTCCCCCTCGAAAGTTTCTTGAGTCGCGCTTAGGCTCACTCTTTCTAAAAACGAGATAAAATTGTAAACTTAAACTTAACCTATACCGAATATTTCGAAGTTTTTTTTGAATGGTAAAGTATGTATGCATAATATTCATCGCATAACAAGAAATTATTTTGCATCTAATATCGGTACTTTGTTTCAATGTCTACGCCAGACTTGTTGTTCATGATATAGCATGCTATCAAAGCCATCTCTATACATATAGTGAATTATCTTCTTAGAACAATTAAGATAAGCTTTGAAGCTTATGAACAATTAGAAACTTTCCACTTGTGTACCCCAGCTCAAGTGAAACTAATGGGATGAGGAACTGTGTTAAGAAATATCTAGCTAGTAATCTAGAATGACGTTGATAACGCCTAGTAATAGGTCAATAATATTTTAGTCTACAAGTTAACTTATTCGGTCTAAATACACTGGTGCGCTTTCAACTTGCGTAGAGAAATGCATCATGTTAGCTGCCCAAGCAATATATGCAATAGGCCTTGCCGTGTGCTGGCATGTGCCATGAGCTATTGCCAATGAAGATGAGGCATGTGAACAGGCTAACGTCTTGTTTTATATTTTTAGCGAGCAAACGAGCAGGCGGGTCACGGGATGATAAGTGATTACCGCCGCCCATGAACATTTGTAGTACTTGAGGCACCACCAATGCGTTGCCGGCTTTTCAGGAATTTGTTGGTCCGCTCCTCCAACGCCGTCTAAGTATGCGCATGCCTCTAATGCAAGTGGAAAGTCCACGAGTGTTATAAGTCCTTAAAGACCTATTATAGACATTATCCTACGGTAGGATAATGTCTACCGAGGCTAAAATTAAAGGTAGGAATTATTCCTACCTTTAATTTTAGCCTCGATAGAAATATCTTGTAATTTGCACTAGGGCCCCGTGGTCTTCACGGCAAACGGAACAAATACAATAATATATACTCGTAGGTATTAGCTGATGCTTTGAGCTTCGTTTGTGGCTTTAGCTTTTTAAAAATCCCTTTCGGACTCCTTGATATGCCGGGATAAAAATTCTCCCTCCCTAGGATAAAAGCTCCTTGCCAATGATACCATAAATTCAACCAATCAAAGGTAATTGTGATTGTTCCGTAGCAATCATTTTTAGACAATCATAACGTTCACAAAGTACCGGCCTCAATCCGTCAGGTCTCTTACCATCATCATAACTAATCCCTAGGAAATAAATTTTATAGTAGAGTTATTTAGTTACGTACCACCAACAATTATTTGAATAGTTTCGAACAGATCTCCAGCTTTGCAGGTCCAGTTGCCGCTATCCTCGATCTTGAAACTCCTAATAAACAGCAGCACTAGGCTACTGGCTAGCGTGTCGTTCTTGAGCCTCTCAGAGAATATTCTGGAATTCGCTGAGGAGCGTTCTCCCACGATTTCACGGTTTGGTGCATACCACTCGATCCTCTGAAGCATGATAAAATATTTTCATTTTACATTATCTTTTGTCTGGTGGGAGGCTTTGGCCGTGGCTAGTTACCACCCTACCGACAAAGACGTGCCGCCAAGCGATTTAACGTTCCGGCACGAGGGCGTGTAGAAACCGATTAGGGATATGGGTTGAATATAATAGACTGCCATACCCCTTCCAAGTTAGCCCGCTACCATTTTAGACTGCTTCGTCACTTACCATCGGGTGAGATCGCAGTTAAGGACTACTTTGTCATCGAATAAAAAAAACGCCTAGCCTAGTGATAATCTAGATTTCTGAGAAGTTCGGAATTTGGTCTCCTTTTCTGAGTTCCGGGGTTCCTAGACCACAAATTAGAGTTATATATCTATTTGTTTTAAACAATTCAATATCATAAACATCGTGATCTTATAGGTGTATGAAGTCTGCCAATCCTCACTTAGCCAGTATCATGGTGAAGTATAGCTATATCATTTCCATTCTGAAAAAGACGTGTGCCCCGTAATGGGCCAGTGATATATTCTTGACTTTGTCTATATTGTTCTGCCATGTTTGGAACGGATGCACCGATTTTGACGGGATTTGACGGCACATGTAGGTTAAGGAAACGAGGTGTAACGAGGCTACATCTTACATCGGTAATATAAAACGGCTCCTTTGTAAAAAAATAAATCTGTTTTTAATAGGTGTAATACGTAATAATATGTAACTTAACCGTTGAACCGATCTTGGTGAATATTTATTGGCTTCTTACGGTGGTCGGCTAGAACAATATAATGTGGTTCTGGGCGTAAAAATAAACAAGGCAAATTATGTCGCGAAAGTTAGAAACGTCTGAAAACTTGTGCCCAAATTAAAAAAATAAGTAATGGCAAGAACGTGGCAACAAGCCTCGCTTACGCAGTTTGCTTCTCAAAATTTATAAGGCGCCCGAAGTGTTAACTCAAGAATTTGGATACGAGTAAAGTTATGCTCCAACTTTGCTTCCCTACCCATATGCCCAAATGAGTTTCATGAAAACCATAATGTGTGGGATATCAAGTAAAAATCGCTTCGAGAAAGTTAATGATTTCTCTCTCTCTCTGCATAGTAGTTCTCATAGCTGAAGGGTCGCGACTTTCTTCCATTTATAAACGACTTAAAAAAATGAGGTTCTGAATTTGAGACGTATATGTATGTAATATTATTGGAACATAATATATTCACATATGATAATGACTAGTTGATGCTCGCGGCTTCGCTCGCGTGGATTTAGTTTTTAAAAATCCCGCGGGATCTCTTTGATTTTCCGGGATAAAGTAGCCTATGCCATTCTCCCGGTCCCTAACTATAGCCATGCACAAATCACGTCGAACCGTTGATTTGTTGCGGCGTGATTGAAGGACAAACAAACATACTTTCGCATTTATAATATTAGTAAGGATTTCAGTATATTAAAGTCGGTTTAATTTTTCTTAAATTATAGCTTGTTCATAATGTAATGGCCTACCATTACATTATGAACAAGCTATAATTACTACTAGGAATATTTTTTGGATATCTGAAATCTGAAAAGTTGAAGTTTCAATCCTCAGCCATGCATTATTGTCGTAGCCTAGCTCAAGCTTTACTCTTATCGAGAGGAGAAGGGAATATTAGTCAAGTTCAGAATTATAGCTAATATTAGTCAAAAATCATTGTTACCTCTGGTAGATTTAGGCCTTTGCAGTAGATTACTTTGTTTTCGCCAACGTTGTACACTGATGATCTCGCCATGACTTCCAGTGAAGGGACACCATCTTCTGATTGGGCTATTACACCTGAAAAAAGAACGAAAACTTTTTTTAGTAGGCAGTCAATATTGAGATAATTTTGAACCCAACTCTACGAGTTCAGGGCCGAATGAAAACAGTAAAAACGAGTTCTTTTTCTATTAACCTGAGAGCCCGTGAAATTTAGAGAGAGTAAAGATTATAGTCTTATATTTCATGGGTTAGCGACATATCTGATTCCGTTGTGACCACGATTCATTAATAATAATTGGGTGGAAATATCAACAAAAATATTGTATAAGTATCCATTTTGGCGATTTTAATTTATTTACATTTGTATTGCATTCTCCTACAAAACACGTGCGTTTTGTACTTCACCTAAACTGCTCGATGAATTGCGATGTGACAAAATCCAGTACCTACCTAGTTTCCCCAAGATTTTAAGCCCCTAAATCCACGCGGACGAAGTAGCTTGCAAATGAAATTTCAGCTTCAAACATTGAATTTTTTAATTTTATCTCAATCCACAGCAGTTCAGTAATAAAGTCTGCTGTATCATCCACCGGTATACAAATTTTTTAGTTCATTTTAAGCCTCAAAATTTTACCACGGACTCTCTTGGTATTTTTAAGTTAGAAAACATTCAGGGTACATTTAAATGCCAGCATGAAGATGACTTAACGTCGTTGTTGCGCAAAGTTGGCCGAATGTTTGTGTAAAAACATTAAGAACTGTATGGAAGTACTGAGTTGGACGCGAGATGCCACTGATGCGACGGCCACAAAGTAGGGAACTTCATCTTCCTAAGTTCCTACTGAGTGGCTTCCATTAGCAAGTTTTGCTTGAAAGATTTAGTGCGTTCAGTTGTTCGCGAGAATCGGTATTTATAGAAATTATTTATTTAAATAGATACTAGCTAATGTTCGCTGGCGAGGATTTAGGTTAGTTTTACCACCCCATCCCACTTGTTTTGATTTGAAAAGTTACATTTAAAAAATGAATGAAATGAATTAACTGTAATAATTAACAATTACTTCTAAAATTAAATCTACACTACTATAATCTACACTACTATTATAAAGAGGAAAGGTTTGTATTTTTGTGTGTACCTATGTTTGTTACTCTTTCACGCTAAAACTACTTGACCGATTTAGCTGAAATTTAAATTGAGATAGATTGTACCTTGGATTAAAACATAGACTACTTTTTATCCCGAAAAAAGTTATATTTCCCGCGGGACTTCAAATAAATCTCAATTCACGCGTACGAAGTCGCGGGTATGAGCGACTAGCTCATACCCGCGACTTCGTACGATGAGGTTTTAATAATATGATATAAACCTAAAACCTCATCCTTGCCATGGCAGCATTGCCTCTTTGGATGGCAAAACTAAGTCTTTGGCCGAGGTAGCTGCCAGCTCTATTTTATAAGAATTATAAATTTTTAACGGTAGCCAAAGCGCAAACTCATGGAAATAACATGAAAAATGCCGCACTTTCATAATCTATTTAATCCCGTTGGAGGTGGAATTTCCAAAAATTGTGAAACAGGTGTTTTTTATTTTTTGCCGAAAGCCTTTATACCAATTTTCCTGGACATAACTAGAAACATGACGGATGTCATATTAACTTTCAGAGTGCATACGTCATAAAAGTTCTTCACCGCAGCAATTCAGACTGTGTACTTATGATCAGTTTGTCGGAATGTATTTTTGTATAGATAGATAGATAGACAGAAAATTCTTTATTGCTACATTTTACATCCAATTGGTGTTTACAATTATTGAAACTCATCGTGCAACGGATGGGATTCGAACCTGCGACCTTTCAGTTTTCAGTCCGCACCTTTAACCGTTGGACTATTGAGGCTTCAAATATTTTCGTATGTATGTGTTCATACTTCTATGTATATATTATATTTTTTATATATATTAATATATTATATTAACAACAGTACTTGCGGAATCAGGAAGTAGCTACTTAGTAGATACCAATTTCATTCGTCAACGAAATCCTACTTATCGGTATTCATACCACGAGTTCGTCTCATGAAGATATAAAAAGAAAATTCGCAATAATTTATCGTAATATAATTTTGGGAGATAGTCCTTTTCGGACCAATCGAGCATCACGTTCAGTGGATTTTTTAGATATTCTTGTCGCGTTCACGTCATTACGTATTATATTACCAACTCAACGTTTATCTTACTTAGAAGAAAAACCCGAATAGCATCCAACTCGGAGGATATGTACACATTATTATTAAAACACTACACGATGCCCGCGACTTCGTCCGCGTGGGCATTTGTCTAGCTTTGGCCGTGGCTAATTGCCACACTACCGTCAAAGACGTGCCGCCAAGCGATTTAGCGTTCTAGCACGATGGCGTGCAGAAACGGATGAGGGGCATGGATTGGATCTAAACTGCCATACCCTTTCCAAGTTAGCCCGCTACCATCTTAGACTGCACCGTCACTTACCATCGGGTGAGATCGCAGTCAAGGACTACCTTGTCATCAAATTAAAAAAAGACTTCGTCTGTGTGGATTAAGGTTTTTTTTTATTCCCGCGGGAACTTTTTAATTTTCCGGGATAACGTGTAGTCTATGTGTTAATCCTGGGTATATAACTGTTTTAATCATCTTCTTATTAGACAAGGGAGAGTTTGGAATCCAATTCGCTACATTATAAAATTGCTTAATGACATTTGTGCATAAAACATCAAAAATCGTTGGGCTAACTTTATTTTCTTTTTAAGTATTTGTTAATATAGTGGTATGTACCTTAATGTAATAGAAATGCCCATTCTCAAAATGAAATTTTAAAGTACCTTCCTTTTAGGATTCATGAGATACAGCCCGCTGACGGACAGACAGACAGACGGATAGACAGTGGAGGCTTAGTAACAGGGTCCCGTTACCACCTTTTTGGTATGGAACCGTACTTTTTTTTAATTTTTTATTGAAGTGTTAACCTACACTTAAAAATATTCCTAATAAATCTATTAGGAACCGTACTTACATACAATTTAATTTTAGATTGTTTCTTTGTCTTTGAAACGGCTGAATCGATTTTATACGAAACTAGATGATGCCCGCGACTTCGTCCGCGCGGATAAAGGTTTTTTGATTCCCGCGGGAACTCTTTAATTTTCCGGGATAAAAAGTAGCCTATGTCACTCTCCGGCCCGTAAATTACCCCTATGCAAAAAATCACAGCAAGCCGTTGCTCTGTTGCTGCGTGATTGAAGGACAAACCAACAAACCAACAAACCAACAAACCAACAAACACACTTTCGCATTTATAATATTAGTAGGGATTCACACACAAATGTAGAGAACTACGCAAAACGTTATGTAGGCTACAGCTTCTAACACTGAAAATCGAATGAAAAACCAAAGCTATACGGGCAAAGCTAGCCGATAATAAAACGATATTTTACTGGCAGACGTGGAACCCTGAAAATGCGAGTTCATGTTAGTTGAGAGAGGATGAAGAGATTTTTCCCTCTAATTTGTTACGGTTCGCCCCGGCTTACGAGTGACGTCACACGCATTTTCAGTATGGAAAAATGCGTTGCGTGCGCTTCTCGCCTCCGTAAGAGGTGTGTGATAAATAATAATCACCGGTACGTGGTAAGTATATGATCACGTTAAAGTCATGGGTTTCATTTTATTGCTTAGCTCTAGCGATGTGAATAAGAAATTTTGTGGAAGTACTAGGAAAAGGAAAAACAGCGGTGTATGTATAATCAAAATACGAATACATTTAGGGGAAACCCGGGCATAGTGGATACTCTAACATAAAGCTTAGATGTATTACAATCATCTTAGCTTTCGGACAAAAAAAAACGCATCAAAATCTGTCCATTCGTTAGGGAGCTCGAGGGATTTTTTACGGGGATTTTTTCTATCTGGGGTTAAAAATACTTGTGGTCTAGCGTTGTCCTGATGAAAGACATCGCCTTCCTTATAAGTCAATCCTGATCACAAAATGAAAGTACCAAAAGTTTAACTCATAAATTGAATCACAAAAGAACCAGCCGGGAAATTTAACTGCGAAGCGGGCTATTAGATTACTGAAGCAATTTTATAGTCAGCCACATAATTGCACACTTTCTCACCGAGCTTTATTCGTATTTCTGAACGCTGTAAATACTTGCAATCCCGCTACTTTGTTTTAATTCTGCTCTCAAAGAAATGCCAGCGTTAAAATATACCAGCGAGTAGAGATAGTACCAGAGATAACAGAACAGGATAGACTAAAATATTATACGAGGTAAGCACAAAATGTGGCTTTCCAAACCCGCAAGAATTTCAGGCTTTTGTGCTTGACCAGTCGCTTCCAGTTTGTTTAGTATTTTAACTAATATTACTAATTATAATGTTTTATTAATAACCGGTCAAATGCAAGTCGGACTCGCATACGAAGGGTATCAAAAAACGCCAAAAAACACGTTTCTAGCAGAGGAGCTTCCTTTAATTTTTTTTTGTTATTTTTTTAAGCAGCAACAGTAATACACATTCTTTGAAAGTTTCAACTGTCTACCTATTACGAATCATAAGATACAGCCCGCTGAGTGGAAGCTTAGTAGTGGGGTCCTATTGTTTACCCTTCGGGTACGGACCCCTAAAAATGGCAATTTAATAATAGCTATATATTATGCTTAATATATATTGTGAAAGTAACTTTATCCATCTATTTATTTCTTTGTTATTATTAATTATATAGGAATGATTTAATTTATTTTTTACTTAATGTAGGTACCTACTTGAGATATTTCAGTGATATATCATTCAGAGATATTTGGCCTCTGATTGGCTGAATTTATGGCGTTCTTGCTGCATCAATTCATTTTAACCAATAACAGGAGGGTGCCAGCCAATCAGAGGTCATTGCGATCGTAACACTGATGCAATCATTTTTAGAGGATCGACACACAGGATTTTATTTCACCTTATTTTAATTTCATTTTCGAAATAATGTAATTTACCTATAAGTACACATAGTGGTCTGTTGAAACTGTGGAGAATTTCAGATTTCAAAGGCCTTTATCGGTCGGTCTAGGTATTGGCGTGTTTAGTTTGGTGAATAAATAACCAGCGAATATTCGCCGGGGAGAACAGCGAGCGAGTATATTTAACGAGGACAACGACAGGTATTAATTATTAAGCTGTCCTAGTAGTTCTAGCATTGCATGATATAGGAGTTTGGAAGTTTTCAATATTTAACTAGTCTGATTTTTAATTGCTTGGAATTCTGACGTATCTTAATGTTACCAGCGATTAAAAAATCCCACAAAAAAGATAATAAATTGAAACTTATACAAATAAAAATCAATGGCCGCACATAGATATTTATGACAAACGCCTGACAGATAGTTTGGGGTAAAATCGAACTACAGATGGTAATACTGTTTTTCGTACAAATAACTTTCTCTATTTATAAAATGACAACTGTCAGAATTCCACCGAATTAAAAATCAGACTATATACATTATTTTGGCAGGTTGAGATTATGTTGGGTGGATGGACTAAGGAACTAGGACTTTAGTGGAACTTTCGTCATAAGACTGTAAACAAAAATACTTCAGTAAAAGCTTCTATGTTTATACATCTATACAAATAAGTAAAATTGGAGTGTCTGTTTGTAAATAACAGCAGACCACGAGAGCGAAGTCGCGGGCATCAACTAGTTTAAATGATAAATGTCATCCATTTGGGGGCTCATAAGGTAGAGAGTATATTTTGAATGATTGTTGGTAGGTGACGTAGTTCCGCTGACGCCAAGGTGCGGAGTAATACCTGTCAGGATGATTTATTAACAACATCTTATTTGGTTAATTCCACTCGGCTGTTGGGAGACGGCTTGCCTCCGGGAGACAAGTGACTAATATAGTTTAAACATTAATTGAGTTAATTTAGGTAGAGGTTCCGTTCTACCTACGTATGAGGGACCTCACGCACTACGCGGTCATGACCAGATATTTGTTAAAAGAAATAGATTGCTAACTCTTTGTATTCATATCAAATTCAGCTGAATTCGTCAGCTAGTAAATAAAAAACTTGCCTACGCGTCGCATGTAGTTTTTTTTTTTGAAGTCGAATAAAAATGGAAATGTCTGTCGTGAATAGAAATTTCGAAAATAAAGAAAATTTTACTAATTTGTAGTAATTTATATTTGAAAGAGTACAGAGGTGGTGAAGTATTCGACTTTCTACTATAGCACCTACGTTTATCTTACGAAGATACGGGCGCTTTACTTGTGGTTACGTCGTATACATGCACATTGCGTAAGTGTGCGTGCCAGGCAGGAGCTTACATGTCAGGCGCCAGCAAGCTCTCGCTCACACTTATATAGATACGACACACACACAACCATGAGCCACGAGCCCTCGCGAAATTAAAAAACTATATATTGAGTTGAGCAGTTTAGTCAGTGATAATTAAAATCTTTTAGGAACATTTACGAAGTACTCTCTGGGCGCGACGGTCACAAAGTACCGAACTTTGTATTGTCTTGAGTGGCTTCCATTAGCAACTTAAGTTTTGTATTCAAGATTTACTAGCACGCTCTGTTGTGTCTGTTCAAGACAAGAACTTAAAACAAATTAAGTATCTGCCTCACTTAGAGATTTTTGATAAAGCTATCTTTGTACCTTTAGCCAAGATCGGTTCAGCCAACTTAATATTATAGTCTCTGGTATAAAAGTTTTTATTTTCATCTGATGCCCACGACTTAGTTCGCGTGGATTGAAATTTTTTGGTTCCCTCGGGAACTGTCTTATTTTGCGGGAGAAAAAGTAGTGTTATTCCAGCCTATAATCTATCTCTGTGCCAAACAGCCAAATCGGTTCAGTCGTTGCAGCGTGATTGAGTAACAAACACCCATTCATCAATTTTAGGACAAGGCAATAATGTTAAATTATAAAAATAGATTCTAAATTATTATAATTATTATATTGCAACGGTTTTCAATAGTTGCTGGTAGAGCTTATAAACATTATTGAGGCTTAATAATAATATTATGTAGTAATGTGTTTCGGCATTTCATTAACCACAGCTATTGGCATTTGTTGGGCCCTGATAGTTATACTGAATTAGCTGTTCCCTCGGGATAGCTGTGAAACTAATTTATAAAACTAATTAGGCGCTGCATAAACGCACCATCAATATGAGAACAGTGTGAGGTTTTAGGAAACCACAGTATTGTGGAGAATATAAATCAAGTTCAGCTTGACTAATATTCTTTAAAAAAACCCTAGAAAATAGATGTCATAGGTCCCTTGAAAAGGTCGCCACAGAAGTGCTGACTATAGATTTCAGCATTAGAGTGCCCGCAGACTTACAATTTGAAGTTGGAAAACTAAATCGCAGAGTATATATAGATTATAGTGACATAGTTGGATAAGAAGTGCGGGCTACCATAATGCCACTATGTCTATTAGTATTCTCTGTGATTTAGTTGTCGAATTGAAATTGTAAGTCTGCGGGTACTCGTCGGTTCTTAGGGCGCCTTCAATTTATGCGTTTCTTGACGGCCTGCTGCGGTGCCGAAGCGGTGCGTTAGTCGTACTGTACTCGGACGTTCATTTTTGGAACGAAGTTCCTTATCGCGCGTTGTGAAAGGGGGCTAGACGGAAAAAATTCTTACGAAAAGTTGTCACGACACTTTTTGCTATAGTAAGCTATTGTAAGCTGTGCGGCGTCGCATGTTTCTCTGTCTGTCTCTCTCTCTCTTATAGAAAGCAAGCCAGATATTTTAATTTCTATTTCGCATTGAACTTCGTTCCATCCGGGTGTCCCTTGACACCTCTCAAGTTTTTTTTTCATACAAAGCGCTCGGTGCCGTTGCCGTCTTGTTGTCGAGCGATCGCGGTACCGGCACCGTGCTATAGCCGCACCGCGCGCTTTGTATGAAAAAAAAAACGAACGTCCGTGTGCAGTACGACTAACGCACCGCTTCGGCACCGCAGCAGGCCGTCAAGAAACGCATAAATTGAAGGCGCCCTTATGGTCAGCGACGCGACGAAGCGCGCAGATGCTTGAAGAAGCATAATATGGACCGCACTGCCACAAAGAGGCGCCGCGAGGCGGTATCGCGACGCAGCGCGCCTTAGGGCGGCGTAGGGCGGCGTAGCGAGCCATATTTCGACACGTATCTCTTTTGCACTCTCAGTGAAATTAGTATACCTTCTTGTGTATTAGAGGTTCTATATTGATATCGCTATTGACAAAAGTACGAGCATCGTCGCGTCACGTCTCGGTGTGAACTGACCCTTAATCGCTTGGTATCCGCCGACTAAATTTTCTATAGACAGTGATTTGTTTTTCTCTATTTTCTGTTTTGGTTATATCTAAGTTTATCTAGGAACAATATTGATCTTATTTCTATGAAGTTGCATGGCATATTTTTGGCATACTTATCTGAAGTTGAAAAATAACTGATATTCCCGTGTTCTTTGAAATTTTGAGAATGTTGATCTTTCTTCCCCTTACGCTTCACATTTAAATATGAAAGACATAATGTTCATAGGTCTGAAGTTGCAGCCTTTGTTGTATTTCGGCAAACATCGCATAAATCCTGAATATATCCCCTTAATTTCAATCATTTTAGCAAGGAAAATATCAAACGCGTTTTAATGAAAGAAGCTTTTAATATAAGCGGGGTTTGTTAACTAACAACGGCAAGACGGAGTTTCGTACTCCTTGATTAAACTTCTTATGCTCCTCATGTTTTTTGTATAAACATTCGGCCTACTTTGAGAAATCATGAGAAGAAGGATATCTCGCAGACGCAACCTAAAATAATATTCTAAAATAAGATAAGGGGAAGTCATCTGTCAAGATTTGTATTTATGCCTTTAGATTTGTATTAGCCCTTTACTTTGAGAAATCATATTTTGTGGCAATCTTAGCAATCATAAACAGTAAACACTGATATATTATTGATATCTATCTAAAACAGTTGCTATAAAACTGATTGAAAAAGTAGATGCATACCTATCACTAATTTCGTGGCTGACGTGTGGTTCGGCCGTGGTGTAACGGTAAACACACTCGGGCGCGATTCCCAGAGAGATGTGGGTTCGAATCCCGCCGGCCTCGGAATTTTTGATATGTATTTATAAATCTATTAGTTGTCGTTTTGTTTTCGTTGTCGAGGAAATCGGAAAGCTTTATTTTACAGGTAAGTATTAATTTTTATATGTACTTCATTTAATATTATGCTTAGTGCTATTTTTTTAACAAACACAACAAATCCTTACTAATATTATAAATGCGAAAGTGTGTTTGTTTGTTGGTTTGTCCTTCAATAACGCTGCAACAGAGCTACGGATCGACGTGAGTTTTTGCATGGTTTTGTGGACCTGGAGAGTGACATAGGCTACTTTTTATCCCGGAAAATCAAAGATTTCGCGCGGGATTGTAAAAACTAAATCCACGTGGACGAAGTCACGGTAATCAGCTAGTATAAAAATAAATGTTCTGTGGTTCTGTACAAGCAAAATGAAAAGAGCCATTCCCCACTTCGTGCGTCGGAACCACATTCATTTATTCGCGTAACTCCTCAAACGGGTTAAAACGTATTTTCGAGCACATTCACAATGTTTTAAAATACTTTGTAAAACCAATTTAAATGCTCAATGAGAATCTTGTTTATATGAATGGTTTTTTAAACAAATTAATTTAAATAGTTCGTTTTAGTACTTTTATGATAAACTGGATGATACCCGCGACTACGTTCGCGTGGATTAAGGTTTTTTTTAATTTCCGTGGGAAATATTTAATTTTCCGGGGTAAACAACGTTTATGTTAATCTATCTCTATTCCAAATTTCAGCCAAATCTGTCGAGTAGTTTTTGCGCGAAAGAGTAACAAACATACACACACACACATTTCGCCTCTAGATAAATATTTTACAAAAATATCGAAGAAGTAAAATAATCTTAAATCTAAATTAATAAGTAAATAAAATAATTAGATTATTATTGGTATTCATTAGATGGGTTTGAGGAAGATAAATCTTCGTAATTTAATATTATGATAGATGTTCTAAACTTCTTTGAAAATGTTTCTCAAAATAAATAAATCAAGGAATTCTCGACAAGGGTCCATTGTTTCTTTCAGTTAAAGTTTATATATTACCACAGACTACCTAATAGTACCTAAAGGTACAGAAGATTTAAATAAATAGCGACTCTTCTTACCACACAATAAAGTGCAATTCATGTTGACACAGCGCTACTTACCTACCGTCTTATTCACCTAGACCTTTTCACTCTATCTATTACGTAACTATTATCCCCTCGCACTACGTTCCTGGATATAAGCTATCTCCATTCCAATTTCAGCCAAATCGGTTCATTCATTGTGGCGTGAAGGAGTAAGAAACATCCATCCATCCATCCATACATTTTCCTCACAAACTTCCACATTTATAATCGAATAAAAAAAAACGTATTAGTAGGATCAATTGCCGACATCAATTTATTAATATTTTATTGTTGTATCTATGTTTATTTCATCAATGTACAGAGAGATATGTCTTTTAAAACACCTGTATAAACTTAATTTAATTACGTCGCTTGTTGTCACTTCGTTTGGGTGCAGTTCGTAAAATGAACAGGTAAAGTTAATAAATCATCTTGACTGCTAAATACTCCGTCACTTTGGCGTTGGTGTATGTAATATCTACGTTATTTACTAATATTAAGTAATTTGCAAGTTGGGGATTTCGATTTTATTTAGTTTTAATTTTAGAATTAATTAATTAACTTATTTAGATTTAAAGTTATTTAAGAATTATAAAATATGGATATTAACCCGTTTCAAAGGTAGACCAGAAAGGGTACTGTAATAGTATTTAATTTTTAAGCTATTGCATAGCTTCTATCGCGGGCCTTGAGCGTGGAGACCGAATCCAGAAATTCCGTAACGAAAATAACCTGACACGGGATTCCTCTCACCGCTAGATGGCGTTGATAAAAAATGCTATGCAATAGCTTCACCGCGGCAGTCCCCGAGTGCCACACGTCTTTTTTTATCTTTGTGAATATGTCCTATGTACTCAAATTTATTTGACAGGGTAACTGAAACAACAACTACCTAAAAGGCAACGACTACTAAAATAGGTATTTACCTGAATAGTTTCTAGCTCTAATTCAGGTATCGTGAAGGGTTTTCCCAACTGATATTATTTTATTATTCATCTAAGCCAGACCGTACACGGCCGCAAAAACGTGATCTGCATGTGTCATAGTTTCAGTAAGGACCTACTGAAAATTCGAATGACGTCATCAATTTTGAGAGCGCTGTAGATATGCCTGAGCACGCAAACACTGACCTCTGCTGACGTGATCGGCATTTCGTTATTTAGACCCTGGTTGCTGACGTCACTCGCACTTCTGAATAATTGTAAAATGTGTCTCCGGTAGCCCGAGTATCTTATCGTAGAATAAGATCTTAATTTTAAGGCCATTAATCGTTCTTCCATAGTGAATTTCGATAGCGATTAGGTACTGTCCGTCTGGTTGCCAAATTAGAATAACAATCAAATAAGATAAATTCCCTTACCCAACATACCTTTAGATATATCTCCAGATGAACTAAGCTTTAGTATTTATCATTAACCCCAGGCCCACACTTACCAAGATTTTCATTTTCTATTAAAACACAGCTATTCCTAAACACATTCTCGAGTTTCACGAACAGTTAACCACAGCATTAAATAAGTTTCATTTAAATTCTTGTATTTACCACAGTTCGAGGTTTCCGTATACCTACCTACCTTTAATACAAATAGCTATGTATACGGAAAGGTGAACACGGTTTTGTGCGTAGCAACCACAGTCATTTGTTGGGTTTAAACGAATTTTTAACCTCATTTCGGGCGCAGTTGAAATTCTTTGTGAAAGAATACTCTTCTCTTTATGGGCTCTGCTTTTATCTGAATTATCAAAATAATATCTATTGTACTTGCCTACCTACCTTTAATATTATACCACCGTTTAATTTTTTTTTCAGTAATGTGATTATACACTACAATGTATACTCACTAAAATTACAATCTAGCCTAATAATATGGCTAATGAGCAATTTTACTTTAACCTAAACTTATTATATATCTTATATACTAAGAAGTAGTCCACTGACGTATCTTAGTCTTTCTTTATCGATTGAAGACACTTTGTTCTTGTGTTCTTTGAGGCAGCTTTTGTGCTTTTGTACTACACTATCACTAATCACTATGCACTAGTCACTAATCAAAAAACTAGTTCATACGGTTTTGTCCTTTTGAGCCTCCTCACTAACTGCGTTACGTCGAGCAGCTGGATTGCCTCAACGTTAACGTGATGATGAAGCCGATGTTCGTGGGCTTCAGTAAATTTGGCAATTACTCTGTCGACGTATTCTTTTGAGGTCCCGGTGAATATATTCATTTCTTATGTACCAAAGTGCGTTAATAACCGTTTAATATAGTATTAAACCAACAACACCCAGTGCGAACCAGTTAGTAGAGTTAAGACTTATGAGAGCCACAGTTTGGTCTTTTTTTTAATGATATTTGGCAGTTGAAAAATGTGGCAGATACTTACGTAATGATAGCTATCGATAAAGGACTTCGCAATCGGAAGATTGGTAACCGCAATATGCTTTTCCTGGTGAAATAAAATCTGGATTTCTTTGAATCTTGCTTAAAGTAAAGAAATATTGATGTAAATCGTATTTTATATCGTGAACATCAAGGACTATATTTGAGTGGCTGCGTTTTAATAATATAGTCAGCGTTATTATGTTTCTCAGTTCTTTGAATTTGACACAGTTTGTTACTGTCTTTGCCAGATTATAAAGTAAACTACGATAGTGTAGCCTTGTACTAGGTTGGTACAACGACATCAAACGAGTCATTTTAGGGGTTCCGTACTTCATTCAGAAAAACGGAACCCTTATAGGGCCACATCGTTTATGAACAACTAGCTGATGCCCACAACTTCATCCGCGTGAATATTAAAAATCATCTAATACAGGACCTTCTTTTGATTTTTTCGTACACAAGTACGTTAATACAAATTAAGCTTCGTAGAATCTTAAAACTTTAAACTACCTAAGAAGATATCTTGTTTTCGTATTCCAATTTTGATGAAATAAAGCCTAAATGGTGCTCCAAGCAACACTAAAGTTCCCTAGTCAAACTCTATGAAAATTCATTTAGTAGTTTTAGAGATAAGCGTGTTCAAACAGCCAGTTTTCAAACAGCCTTATTATATTCTGTTACAATATTTTCAATGTCCAGAATACAGACGTGACGGTTCTAGATAGAAGGCGGGGTAATTTACAACCGATCTTGTCATTGATAGATACCCTGGCTAACCGTCTGGGACGGTGAGTCAATTATTAACCTCCACATTTAACCCTGGGGGGACGGTCCATCCCCCTAGATTAAATGTGGGGGTCATTTATAAATTAGCACGAATATGCGTATGAGATAATTTTTGAGCCACATTCTTTATTGCTACGTCGTGAGCCTAAAAAATAATGGTAGTGGGTAAAATAATGCGGTGACTCTACTGCATACACGCGAAATTATTTAGCTATTCAAAATTAAGTAGGTATATCTTTGAGTTTTTAAGTTATTGCATAGCTTCTATGGTGGGCCAGCGTGGAGACCGAATCCAGAAATTCCGTAACGAAAATAACCTGACACGGGACTCCTCTACGGTGGGCCGCTAGATGGCGCATATTTTATCAACGCCATCTAGCGGTGAGCCGCTAGATGGCGTTGATAAAAAATGCTATGCAATAGCTTTACCGCGGCAGTCCCCGAGTGCCACACGTCTTTTTTTTTATTCAAAGACAAAATAGTCCTTGACTGCGATCTCACCTGATGGTAAGTGAAAATGCAGTCTAAGATGGTAGCGGAAGTTAGAAGAGCTATGGCAGTGTACATTAAATCCATACCCCTAATCTGTTTCTACACGCCATCGTGTCGGAACGCTAAATCACTTGGCGGCACGTGTTTAACGGTAGGGTGGTAACTCGCTAGGGCCAAAGCCTCCCGCCAGACCAGACCAGAGACAATTCAGAAATTATAAATTCCCAAATTGCCCCCGTCAGGAATCGAACCCGAGACCTCCCAGTTGAGACCATTGCGCTCACCACTGCGCCAGGGAGGTCGTCTGAACTATTTGTATCTCATGCAAAATTTACTTAGAGTGACGCCGTCATTGTTAAAAAACCTGACAAGAACATCGTAACAGTGCTGCCACTATTTTAATTAAAATCAACGCAAAATTTCCATAGACGATAGCATAGTAAACAGGACAGTCAAAGTAATGTATACGAAGCCCGAATAATGTGCAAGATAATTAATAACCGCTCTTCGCATACAACCGATGCTCCAAGTGAAATGTGGTGGTAATTTATAAAGCCGCACTCACACTAGCACAAGTGAGCATATTTACCGTCCTCTACTAGAACGCAGCTGAGTGGAAATGCACGTTCCAGAAGGGTTTCAGAAAAATAAGCTAAAACTTGAAAAGGGTTTATTTGGACACATGGTATTAACCATAGACCTGATTGTTGAGTGAAAGATATGTTGATTCGTCCTTCAATTACGTTCTTCTTTTGCATTTTTTACATTTGAAGGCTTGATATATAGAGTACTTTTAGCCGGAAACAAGGGTACCCGCGGGATTCGTTAAAAACCAAATTCCACGCGGACGGAATTTAGTATGCGGACGGAGTAGTTTTTTAAAGATAAAAAAAGTAGACTTTGAATTGTTACATAATTCGTACGACAAGTTATGTACTACGGCATAGTATAATACTAGATGATGCCCGCGACTTCGTCCGCGGGAACTCTTCAATTTTCTGGAACAAAATATAGCCTATGTGTTAATTCTGGGTATGAGCTATCTCTATTACAAATTTTAGTGGTTCATTCGTTGCGGCGTGAAGGAGTAACAAACATGCATCCATAAATCCATCCTCATAAACTTTCGCATTTATAATATTAGTAGGATTATGATCGCAATTATTCTGTCTGCCTGTTCAATTGACTGTCGTTTGTTGAGTGGAAGAAAAATCTTTTAAAATAGTAAATAGAGATTTTAAAACTCGCTTTTGACAATTACGTTACTTAACTACGTTAAAGCGACGTTAAGTGAATCGACGATAGATTGCCGATGGCAGCCTTTAAAATCTGAAATGCACGAATTTGGCACACGATAATGTGCTTCTGAATTTTTTCGTTGGCATTCCTTTGAAAGACATAAAGGTCACTGGTTTAAATACCTAAGTACTTACTATACACTCTTATCGCTTACAGAGTTTAGCCGTTCAATGTAATTTATATTGTACACTATGCAGTTAACTGATGCATTTAAATATCTAGGTTATTTACTAGCAATATATGCATACACCGTAAAAATGTACAAAATGTACAAAAAGTAAAAAAAGATGAAACAAGATCGTCATCATACGTGTATCTACCATCATTTATTTATTTAAAAAAAAAATGGCAATATTTGAAGTCAGTTTTTTTTAATGCCTTTGATTGTGATCTCACCTATGCTAGCTAACTGGCTGGCTGTGTTATTGAAAAAATATTTTTTTTTCACAATATTTAGGTTAGGTAATCACTAATCAGGTATATCTATTATTAATTATTTATCCATATTCTATGTCCCTATATTATGTAAAAAACCGTAACCGTACATGCCGTTTGAAAACGGCAAAACGTAGCCATTTTGTATTTTTACGAGAAGAATAAATTACGTCTGAACCTTCACCGAGAGATTCCCTACTTTCAGTACCTATGATAAACTGATCACTCTGAGAACTCTTTCAGAGTTTTTCATTTCAATTTCACAGTCGGTGGCTGTACTGCAGTCCCTGTAGAAAGATTCAAAAGTTTATAAATACTAGACATTTTTCAGATTGCTCAAAGCGGAAAGCAGATTTATATCGCTTTGCCACCCGTTTGACGTTGCCAGAATCGTAATACATTCGTTCGAAAGTCACTTCCACTGTGCTGTACTGTGTATATCGTTACACACGTCTGCTACGTGCTTCATCAGTGGGAAACTTTACACAGTTGGAAGCATTACATACGCGGGGTATTGTAGAGTTTAAATATCAATAGAGAGAGGTAAAGTTTTTACTGGTCATAAGATCCACAGATTGGCCTACATGAAATAAATAGTTTTCGATTATTAATTTAAAACATGAAAATTATCATTTGACATAGCTAGTAGTCCGGGATTCGATCCTTGGCACGCATCGTCCATATTCTACGATCATGACGATATGCTCTTTCAAATATTAGTAATTAAAATTAGTAACATCGCCAAAAAAAAACGCATCAAATTGAGAAACTTTTTAGAAGTCGGTTAGAAACAGAAAAAATTGAGATGTATTAACGAAACACGGCACTCACTTAAACCCCCAGACGATCGCACTCAATTTCGAAGCAACTAGCAATGAACTCAAATAGTGGAATAGATACAAATTGCAAGTCTATAGACGACTTGGAGCAAGTTCGCGGTGAAATTAGTTTAGTTCAGTTTGGTACCACCACCATGCCGTTCAGTGCGATCGGGCGTATCGGATGAATTAAACCAATATTAACCTGGAGTTCATACTTAGAACTCTTGATTAGGTACCTACTCAACTTGACATGCGTAACAATACCGATTCATATTCATACAACTTTGAAAACAGTATGGGGAACTTTAAGGCTGAAATCTATAGACTACACTCTCATACTCAAGACAGAGATAAAACGAGACAGACTTATGTCGGAGCATATTTGTATCTCGTTTTAACTCTTATCTTGATAAAATTTTCCTCATAGAAAAAAAAGTCAAAGAATACTACATATATTCTTTCTATCTACGTTACCTACGATTTCAGTTAAATGGTCGGGAATTCCGACAGCGAAGAATAGAGATTGCGTAATAAAATTAATTCGATTAATGATCGTTCCATTTTTATTGCAATTTTAATAGGATCGACTGAACACAATGAATAATTGAAAGAGATTTTTTAGATTATTATTATCCTCTCGTCGTTTTCAAATTTAATCAGGATCAAGATGAAAGGTATACCTATCATTGATATTCTACCCACGTTTTTGCGCTGTTTAGTCCGCAATTCAAACTAATAAATAACACTGAAAATGTCTTTCTTGCTTTTAATAACAAAAAATAAAAATAAATGCTCATCTTTGCGCTCATAAATACCTACTTGAAAGATGTCATTATTTTCTTTTATATTTCATGTTATAAAAATAATAATTTTATTAGGAGCGGGAAAAATATTTTTTCTTTCCCAGCAAATAATATCAATTACGTCACGATTACATAGTTTTCTATATGGGCTACGTCAGAAGAATAGTTTCAGTTTCATTCAGCTGAAGCTAAAGTATACCTTTCTGAAACAATATATTTATGTAGATTTATGTAGACTGTGAGCTTGTTACTGTGCCATTGAGCGCAGTGGTCTTATAACTGGGAGTTTCGGGTTCGATTCCCGGCGGGGAAATTTGGAAATTTATAATTTCTAAATTGTATCTGGTCAGGACTGGTGGGAGGCTTTGGCCGCGGCTAGTTACCACCCTACCGCCAAGAAGTACCGCAAAGCGATTTAGCGCTCCGGCACGATGATGTGTAGAAACCGATTATTATGGGTTGAATGTACACTGCCATACCCCTTCCAAGTTAGCCCGCTAAAATCTTAGACTACATCATCACTTTTTATCAGATGAGATCGCAGTCTCGAAGAAGAAAAAAAAGACTCGATATAGTCGTAGATGTGGCACCTACATAGGTATTTTAAATGAGGTTTCAGTTATATTTTCGAAGCGTCTCTCGTCGCAGCGTGGAACATAGCCTGAAGACCTCCATTTACATAGATATTCGTTTAACGCCCCATAAGTATTCGTGTTTGAGAGAAAATTCTGGTTCCTCGGTGAAAAAGTGGTGCCATAAAACGAATATGTGGCTTTTTTATTAACTTTCGCTGTATCATTATTATATCGAAATCTATTTCGTACCTCTAGAGAATAAATGACCTGGGAATTTATTCAATACGTATTTTAAATTTTAATTAAAAAGAAGCCTTTTACTAATGATATGCTCCGTTCTTTAGAATTTCAAAGTAATGTATTGAATTGAATCATTTGAAAAATAGATCAGTTTACTAATGACTTCAAGCCTCAATAGCCCAACGGTTAAAGGTGTGAACTGAAAACTGTAAGGAAATAGTGCAACGGGTGGGAACCGAACCGTCAACCATTTAGTTTCCAGTCCGTACCATGAACCAATAACCTTTAGGGTTATTGAAGCTTTTCAAAAAATCAAAATTAATAAACAGAAATTTAATACTACTTTTGAATCCTATTTTACATTTGATGTAAATACTGGCGAAAAATCTAAATTAATAAATAGAAATTTAATTATATATACTACTACTATTACTACTACTACTAATACTGCTTTTGAATCCTATTTTACATTTGATGTAAATGCTGGCGATGAACAAGGCAATTCAAAGAAAGACTAAAGAGTTGCGACCTTAACGTACTTATTCCAAACGGAATTCAATTACCGAACGAAGACAAAAGAGGAGAGAAAATTGTTCTACAGTTCTATGGCAAACAAAAAATAAAGTATTGCTATAGTTCTTTCAATTCACGAGGGCACGTGGCTCAAGGTTGTGTGCGTGTCGTATCTGTATAAGTGTGTTTCCTAGGTTCCTGACAGGCACGCACACTTACGCAATATGCATGTACACGACATTACCACAAGTAGAGCTCAAGCACCCTCGTGAATTGCAAAAACTTATACAAGTAGGTATGGAATAGCACGAAGTAGGTACGGTACACTGATGCCCGATTTCACCAACGTTCCTAACTTTTACGGATCACGGAAGCTTAGTTAAGGTGACGCTTTCTGTCAGTTTCGTTTTCACGAACTTTTAGGGGAACACCTAAAGATGACATGGAGAAGGGGACTGTATTTAGAGGCTTATGTAAAGAGACTCTTACTTAGAGGATGATTTAGATATCTTTGGTGAAAACGGACATGAGACTATAGTCGAGTGACTGAAGTCACTTGACTTTTAGTCGGTCGTAAAAATCGAGATTGAAGCTTTAAAGGGTCTATGAAGAAAAGTGGTGATAGCCTGGTGCTTAAAACTATGGCCTCCTTTTCGAGAATCTAGGATTCCCGGCACAAAACTCTGGCCTTTCAGATTTAACTGTGTTTTGAATAAATATCACTGGCTAGGTGAAGTAAATCTCCTTGTCTGAGAGTTCTCCATTATGTTCTCAATGTATTATACTAAAAATCCATGGGCTTAAACAAAGTTATGATTAGTCCCCTGCCGTAAGTTAGAACAAAAAGAAACAAAAGTTTTCTCATCAATTTAGCATGATTGTTTGATAAAGCTCGACTTAATTCTTTGGATTTCGAAAGGGACAGGTGACATATTTAATTGCTTACGTAAATTATTTGGGTTCATACTTTGGGTGTACTAATGGATTTACTTTGTCGGGATAAACAAGTAAAAACAAAGTAAATCCATTAATACAAACAATTGAAACAAAATAGTGAATCCATAAATATTATGTGCGAAAGCCTCAATAGCCCAATGGTAAAAGGTGCGGACTGAAAACTGAAAGGTCGCAGGTTCGAGCCCCACCCGTTGCACTATTGTCGTACCCACTCCTAGCACAAGCTTTTCGCTTATTTGGAGGATAGAGGAGAATATAAGTCAAGTTCAGCTTGGCTAATATTCTTTTTTTTTAAAAAAAAAAAAAAAGTAACTCTGTCTGTAGCCTTTTCACGGTACGACCACGGAACTGATCTTGACGGAATACTAATGTATGTAACAAAGTTAAAAGGAAAATTATTAAAGGTAAGTAGGCTTTACAAGATAACGAGTAATAGTCCACAAACTTTTAAAAGTTAAAACTTCAGAGTAAATGACTTGGACGCCATTAATAATGAATAGAAGGAGCGTTACTTTGTAAAATTTCATGATAATCAAGAAAAAACTACTTACATATTTTGTTTTACTACTAAAAACGTGGCAGTATAATACAGCAAGTTATACCTTGAGTTTTTGCTATTATTTTATAACTAGGCGCATTATTGTTATTTTAAAATGTAAAAAAAAAACATTTTATGGTAAAAAATTACATATACACCCTTCTAAGTTTGCATAATATTACGACTGGTAACTCCGGAACTCTGTATATAATTTTTTCCGTAAATTGACCTGGATGACGGTTAAAACAGGCTTGAAAACTTAGAATAACTTTAGAAATAATAAGAAAATATATAGACAAATATGGACGAGGAAAAGAATAGAAGCCCCACATGAAAAAAAATAACCGGTCAAGTGCGAGTCATACTCGCGCACTGAGGGTTCCGAAACTATTGACCAATTAGGTACCTACTAATGACCTTCTAAACGTCAAAAAGAATCAAACGAGTCGAAACTCGATGGGGTTACGTCGTTTCATTACAGAGTTCCCATAAACGCCTTTCGGCTTCATCATCAGAACCTGCATATCATTTAGGACTAGAGAACTTGTCAAGACAAATTAAAAAGCCCAAACTCGATGGGGTTGTGTAGTTTTCTCACAGAGTCCCCAATCTCCATCTTTCATCACATTATTTGTCTCGTTGGTCTAGTGGATGTTCTACTGCAGATGACAAGGTTCCATTATATCTGTACCTCAGAGAGCATATAAAGACGTTGGCTTTACACCTATTCTCTCTCTCTGATTTCCGTATCATTGAACTATGAATTGCCTATTACTACTATATTATTTTGGGGTTGATACAGTATTTTGATAATACAAAATTATAAAAACAATTTAATTTATTCATTAAGTTTATCTTACCTATAAAAAATGTGAGTAGGAGATACAAACTTTGGAATTAAAGTGACCTAACTCAAAAATTGTAATTTGTGGGAAATGAGCAAGACTTCAAAAAAGTAGTGTTGAGTAAAATTGAATGTATCTCTGCCAATAAAACTATTAAAAAAGTTAATTATCTTAATACTTAATCATCTTATACGTATGGATTGGTAATACATATTATATTAAATGTTAAATACATTTTACAACAACAGAAGTTACAGGAATTTTGAGTTAAATCACATTAATTCTAAAGGTGATATATAAACATAGCAAAGGTTGACATTGAGCTTACCACACAGTGATTTGAAAATAATGCCTCAGCATATCAGTTTAATAACATTTCTTTGACTGCAATTGGCACCAATAGGCATTCAACATTTTATCCTAAAAATATATAATGTCTCAAGGTAAACACAGATTGTATATGAGCTTGTGACACAATCCTAAAAGTTGTAGGTTCTCTGGGTTGTGTGGAGGTACAGATATATGTATGGATTCTTCATAATCAATATTATCCATACTCAAGGAACCAAATATCAACAACAAAAAATTGACATTGTGCTGCATTTACTTCTGAATATATTATCTCTTCTAGCAGCAATCCAACATGCAGTGCAAACTCTAGTAATAGTCTGGTATTCTGGTAACCTGAAATAAAAATAATTATTGTTAAAATAATATAAGTAACTGGTAAATTGGCAAGCTAAGATTAAACTCTTAACAAATCCTACATCAAACCTTTCAACGAGACAAGTCAGGACATGTTAACTTGTCATCGTACTAAAGTCTCCTATAAGTGTGGGGAGCGCACTTGCAATTAGCTGGCAGCAAAAGTAGAATGTGCTTCTATTTTTTCTATTGTCAAATGATTATTTAACTGGCCTGTCCAAAAAATTATAATGCACGCCAGTTTTGCAAGTTACTTAACAAATGCCTTTGCATAAATTATGCTTATCTCTGATTATATTATTATATATTGTTGTACAACACATAAATTATCTATACTTCTATATAATATTGACATGAAGAATACTTATTTAAATAAACTTGTTGAAGGAATTATTATAATGGTATGGGACAAAATTTAGGTTAGCATTATTAATAATTAAAACAGTAACAATAATAAGCTAGTTTTAACTCGGTCTTAAGTCTGAGACTGTCTTCTATAGATAGGCATTTCTATAGTTAGATAACTGCATGAATTTGGGAGTTGTAGTTTGAGTTTCCCTTTCTAATGCTTCTTTGCGAGAGATTAAAATAAATAAGTAATAGGTACTCACCGACATTGGTGATGACGTATTATCCATTGGCGATGGAGTATTGTCCATTTTGATAATGGGTTTAATTCACAAAGTTAAGTATATGCATTAAGTCTCTGTCTCGAATACGAAGTTCACCTCCATACAAAGTTAAAAGAAAACACTGATTCAGTACTAATATTGTAAAATGTAATGTAACTATCCCACATATAAAACAAAAAATCAAATGTTATTTGTCTCCAAGAGAATATAAACCATTTAGTATGCTTATTTGTGCAAACTACTATTGAACTTTTGTTTACTAGTATATAGTGATCTGTGTTTTGTTTGTTTGAATTTTGCTTTGAAAGTTTGAATTTTGAACCAACTTTGAACACCGTAGACAGCTGTCTACGCCTCTATGAAATCTATGCTATGATTAATACCTACTGGACTGGCTGTCTCTGCAGGTACCTACCTACCTACCTAGACCTACCTACCAATGATTAGATACCTTAATAGTTATGAATCAATTTGAAGCACCACATTTGACATACGAGTGTCTCTGGAACTAATAATATTGCAAATGGTGCACCGACCGCCATAATTTTATTAACTAATATAAATAGTGAATAAATAAAAATGAATAAGTAATAGTGGAGAAATAAATTAAAAGTAATTGCATTTATCAATGCAGTGTCGCTAACTTTGTTATACCTATACCACAAACATATACTTACTCTTATATGTTTGTGACCTATACAAAAGTTAGCAACAAATCAATACTTTCATAGATTAATTCTAGAGGTCAGTGTAAAAAAGTTGTAATAATAATCTGTAGTAGAAAAAAAAATTCTATTAGTGTTCTGTGAATCTGTAGTTGTGACAAGTGACATGTGGACGTGACGCGTAAAAAGTTAAGCTTTGAACAAACTAACGGACACGTAAGCCGCGGCTGGATAGTAAATTCCATTGAACTTTAGACACTATATCGGGCGTAGTCGCGAACGTAACCTTTGACGATCCTTGAGCGTTCGGATGTCCGATAGAAATATGGGCCTGCTGATCTCAAACGACTGTGCACACTTATCAGTCGCAGCTATAGTCGCGGCATCCGATAGTTTGTTTTAGCCTTAGCGTTGCAATTAATTTAAAAGCCATAGTAAGTTATCGTTTTTTTTTTGTTTTTTTTACTGTTTTAGGTACTATTATATGGTTTAGAGGTATCAAAATCTCCGTAATTTGCAAGATTTTAATACTGGTGTTTGTAAAATATAACGGGACTTACTATGAAACTAAGAATTAGGTGTGGAAAGAAACGATTTTTGGAAGATGTCCCTTAATTTGTTTTAATAGTGAGAAAGCCGTGGTTTTCAAGCTGTAACTTTTTACTGAGTTAAGCTATAAGCTTGATATTCTTAAAACACTACGAGACCATTGAACTTTACATTCAGTATAAATTTCGACTTCAGATCATAAGCCGTTTTCGAGAAAAACGGTGGTGACACACTGACAGACAGACGGACAACGGAGTGATCCTATAAGGGTTCCGAAGTCTTTTTCGGAACCCTAAAAATATGATTTGTACTGCCATAGACACTAAGAAATCTGATAAGTGTCTCTGAATCTAAGCGGTTCTTTTCTTCGTCCGTTTCTTTATGATGTTCATTATCGAAATATTTCCAAAGAAGGCTTACTTTATTACTTCGAGGTATTTCATAAGCTCACTGTGATGAGTCTCCTCAAAGGATGACCATACTTTAAGAGCAAATAAGGATAAGGAATTAGACATTTCAGAAAGCTACGAATACGTCAGCTCAATAAGCTGGAAACATTCAGTAGCGATACAAGCGCAAAAGGACCGCCATACAGTCGCGATTCTGTCGCATGTCGTTTACTCTCGCCCACGTATTTTTTTTTTTTAGATTATTATTTGATTATTTGTAAAGAAATACATGAATTTAATTTTGTATTTATTAATCTTTTACCCGATGTCGTCCGAAACAGTCGCGCGTTAGTAGCGATGCAAAACCGTCGTACCTTACAAGTATAAATGGGACTATTGTAAAAGTTTATTTGATAAAAAAATTACACATTTTCAGTCGGGGATTAAAAATAGAACTTTGGGGTTAGTATAGGATTTAATTCGATTGATCGCATTCAAAGTATTTTTTTTTATTCGATGACAAGATAGTCCTTGACTGCGATCTTACCTGAAGGTAAGTGACGATGCAGTCTAAGATGGTAGCGGGTTAACTTGGCAGTGTATATTCAACCCATACTTAATCTGTTGTTAACCGTTCTACACGCCATCGTGCTTGAACGCTAGCTGTAGGGTGGTAACTAAGCACGGCCACAGCCTTCCACTAGAACCAGACCAGAGACAATTCAGAAATTGTAAATTCCCAAATTGCCCCCGCCGGGAATCAAACCCGAGACCTCCCAGTTATAAGACCACTGCGCTCACCAATGCGCCAGGTAGGTCGTCATTTATCCATAAAAGTATTGACTTAGAGTTCATATTCGTGCATGCATTTTTATACATTTACGTATACGGATTCGCTTCATATTAAAATCGTTTGCACATGCAATTTGTGACATTAAATCAATACTGTGTAAGTTAATTTTACTTTGACGCTAATGTCATCGAAAACGAACACGATCAATCGAATTAAATCATACTAACCCTACTTGTCATGCCCTTAATACTCGCAGTTCACGCCGCCCACGCCGCCCACGCCGTATCATTGACTCATGCGGCAGGCGGAAGGGGTTGGGAGGGGGTTGAGGTATCATAGAAATCGTAAATTCAAACGAAGCACTTCGAATGGGTTCGCCTATACAGTACCTATCCAGATAAAAGTCGTTTTGTTACGTCGGACGCGAGCAACCGATTTTGTCGTGAATCGACTTCAATTAGGACGCACGGTTATTCAATGTGAGCACTGAGCAGTAATAGAATAGTGGTTAGAACTGCGGTTTTCTACTCGGGGGTAGTGGGTTCGATCTCGACCTCTGAATTTTCGGAATTATATCCTACTAGTTGATACCCGCGACTTCGTTCGCGTGGATTAAGGTTTTTTAATTTCCGCGGGCACTCTCTTATTTTTCGGGATAAAAAGTAGCCTATGTGTTATTCCAGACTATAATCTATCTCTGTGCCTTTCAGCCAAATCGGTTCAGTCGTTGCGGCGTGATTGAGTAACAAACATCCACACTTTCACATTTATAATATTATATATACTAGCTGATGCCCGCGACTTCATTCGCTTGGATTGAGATTTTGTAGTTCTCGCGGGAAGTCTGTTATTTTCCGGGATAAAAAGTAGCCTATGTGTTATTTCCGACTATAATCTATATCTGTGCCAAATTTCAGCCGTCGTTGCGACGTGATTGAGTAACAAACATTCAAACATCCAAACATGCACACTTTCACATTTATAATAATAATATTATAATAAGTAAGAAGTAGGATTTCGGGACTAATATTATAAATGTGAAAGTGTGGACATTTTGACAATGAACTGTCAAATACCCATTCTACAAAACTAAATGCCTATTCTACAAAATTACAATAGGTACGTTTCAAAATAGCATATTATAATTTCTTTGGAGATACGTATCCGTTTTTATTTCGGTTCAATTGGTTTACAATTTCATACGACCGCTGGCGCAGCCATTTTCCGGCAGATAAGTGCTTTCGATTTCCGCACTTTATACCTACATTCATGCTCGGTTTACCAATATTTCACTGAACACGTCTAGTTTACACAGGCGTTACCCGGTACATGAATCTATCACATTACATTTTCATATAATAACTAGATGATGCCCGCAATTTCGTCCGCGTTGATTAAGGTATTTCAAATCCCGCGTGAACTTCTTCATTTTCCGGGAAAAAATGTAACCTATGTGCTAATCTTGGATATGAGCTATTTCCATTATTTTCAGCCAAATCGGTTCATTCGTTGTGGCGTGAAGAAGTAACAAATATACACACACAAACACATACTCACACTTACGCCTTTATAATATTGGTGTGAATTAGTGTGATAGTGTGAGGATTAGAATCGTAGTGTAATATACGTGATATATATCCAATGTTGGCTACAAAGTAAAAGAATTCAAAGAACTATACCTAATAAGGAGTGGCGACTTCACCGCAAAGCGTACTTATTCCAAACGGAATTCAATTACAGACCGAAGACAAAGAGGAAAAATTGTGAGCTGGATCCAAGAAAAATAGATAAAAAACACCGTCCAACTACGGTATTCAATACTACTACTATGCGCCCGTGACGTGAACTCTAATCGCAGAAATAGTTTCCGATGTACGGGAGCAATGAAGGGAGTATTACCATACAATTGATTCTAATTCTCCATCGTTTTATATAGGTTTACTTTAGGTTTCAAAATCCGGTGGATGCTCTTTGATTTTAAGGGATAAAAAGTTGTTTCCTCTTCAGAATGAGTGAATGAATGTGTTATATTGTTATGGTATCGTCCAAATAATCACATAATCAAAAAAAAGACGTGTGGCACTCGGGGACTGCCGCGGTAAAGCTATTGCATAGCATGTTTTATCAACGCCATCTAGCGGCTCACGGTAGAGGAGTCCCGTGTCAGGTTATTTTCGTTACGGAATTTCTGGATTCGGTCTCCACGCTGGCCCGCGATAGAAGCTATGCAATAGCTTAAAAATATGAGCTTGAGGCAGTTATTTTGAAATGTAGATCTTCAGTCAGCAGATTTTGGATAGATAATACCAGCCGTTAATGCATGTAGAACGACCATATGCATGTAGAAGTGCAAAAGAGTAGAGACCAAAAAAAAGATGGATGGACTGTGTGAAAGAGAGGAGTAGATAACGAGCTGATGAATGATAGAATGGAAGAAAAAGACATGTTGTGCCGACCCCACATAGCGTGGAAAAAGGACAAGAATAAGAAAAACAGCAGCCGTTAGTGGATTATAAAAAATAATCATAAAAACACATTTTCAAACTGTATGAAGCTTAGTGATGTTCATTGTACCTTTTAATACTCGTACGCTGAAACGAAAATATCTCCTTTTTACCTATCTACTTGAATGAAATGGGTTTTTTCCGATACATTGATTGAGCCATTATCGTTTTTACTGGCTGTTTACTAATACAGTTAAATATACGATATCTACTAACTGAAGCTCGCTACTTGGCATACAAGGATTTTTTTATTCGATGACAAGATAGTCCTTGTCTGTAATCTCACCTGATGGTAAGTGACGATGCAGTCTGTGATCGTAACGGGCTAACTTGGAAGGGGTATGGCAACTTAGAAACCGATTAGGGGTATGAGTACACACTCATACCCCTAATCGGTTTCTACACGCCATCGTACAGGAACGCCAAATCGTTTGGCGGCACGTCACTGACGGTAGAGTGGCCAAATCCGCCCACCAGACAAAGTTAAAGTTAAAGACAAAGTTAAAGTTTAAGTTTTCTTAAATATTCTTTCTTTGTTTTTCCATAAAAAAGTGACCTACCCAATTTTCTTTTTTTAATATGCAAGCTTAAAGCTATCTCAATAATAAATTTTGTCTAAAACAGTTCAGCGGTGGAGGCGCAAAAATTTATTCCTATAAGTGTAGGTTAACACATTAATTTAAAAAAAATAAAGCCTCAATAGTTGGGCTATTGGTTAAAGGTTAAACCCAAAACTGAAAGGTCGCAGGTTCGAATCTCACTTCAAAAAACTTCAGCTTGGCTTATAATCTTCAAAAAAAAAGACAAAAACAAAGTTATCTACTTTAAATTACCTACTGAAGTATCAATTCGTGTGATCCGGATATTAATCGAGAGCTGCACCTTAACAGTTAACCTTTGGTATTGGTTTGACCTCAAATAGTCGCCCATTGTTTATTTACTCAGTTGAATTAAAAAATACACGGAGCTTCCATGAAAATAGCGCGGGGCGTTACGTGACAGCGCGCAGCGGTTGCGGTCACAATATTTATAGCTCAAGATCCCGCGGACAATGTTGAACAAGTGCTTGAAAAAAATCAGAACGTTCGGTTGGTTAGCAGGAATTTTAAATGTCGTATAGTACGTTTATCTCACGAAGTTACGGGCGCTTTACTTGTGGTTACGTCGTGTGCAATGTGCATGCCCATTGCGTGCGTGTGCCTGTTAGGAGCCTAGGTGGGAGCGAACAGGCGCGAGCAAGCTCTCGCTCACACTTATACAGATGTGACACTCACACAACCATGAGCCACGCGCCGTCGTTAATTGCAAGAACTATAGTCGTCGTCGTCATCTGTAATATAATATGGTCTCGTGCAAGATCTTGTGCTGCTTTGTCCACCAGTGATCAAAGAATCATCTGTACACCTCACTAGGGGTTTCAACGCTTCATTTTTAAGCGAGACTATGTGATCCGCTTATATATACACTTCAGCTTTCTGACTTGATGAACTATGCCAGCAGTAGCTATTCTGATTTTCCTACGAATCTTCTTTTGAAATTATATATATATGCACCTAGAAATATTAAACTGAATGTAGCACTTCGATAAGGTTTAAATCACCAGAAACATAATAGAGACAAGTAACTTTTAGCTTTTCACAATGATGTTAGCTTTAAAATAACTTTCGTGATGTAGGTTCGGCGTAAAACAAACATTTGGCACATTAGTTTTTTACATTGTTAGCCAAAACTTCAGGGCTGTCTGACTGCCATAAAAATTATATCAGCGCTCGCGTGACTGCGCTGGAGGTCAACTAACTATATTTGCTTAGCGTACAATATCACTTTTATGTGCAAAAATACCGCACGCTAAAAAAAACATCAGCGAATTACCAAGTGATAATCCGCTGATGTTTTTTAGCGTGGCCTCCGAAACTTTTGTTTAAATACTAGATGCTTCCCGCGATTTTGTCTGCGTCGATTTAAATTTCCAAGGTATTAAAAATACCTTGGAATCTGTACGATTTTCTAGGTTCAAGAGATGGGTACTATTGAACAGGTTAGCAGTCTTTAGAATGAAACAAATGTTAAGAAATCAGTGTTTAAACGTATTGTTGGGATACAGTTCATTTAGTGTAAGGGAAGTGACTTGAATCCTGTAGAGTGAAGTCCGGTGAGACCATTGAGACGGTCTGATCAAATCCGTACTCAGGATAGGTCCACGACGCTCTACTTATCGCAAAAAATCGAAGCAAATGGTTTGATACTATCCGCAAGGAAATCTACAGTGGAAGGGTTACGACATTCAGTAGTTTCAAGCCAGTATTAGTGCCTATTATTGTGTTATAGCTCACACTTTACATAGTCTAAGGGAAGCGACGACCCTCGATAATGAAGTCCACTGGGCTATTCTAATCAAATCCTTTATCACTCGACACCCATGAGGTTTCAATACATATCGCTTAAAGTGACACTGTCCGCAACAAAATCTCCAGGGGAAGGGTCAGGGCTACCAACGGACAGGGTATGGGAATAGGAGTGAAATCGTCATAGCACACTATATGACTATCACAGGACGTGTGCAAATTTCCTGTCCAATGTAATGGCCCCACGCCTTAATTCATGGCCTCGACTGACGCCGCCGCGTGACATAATTAATTTTGCGCCGAAAAGGACGTTTTTATGGCATTTTTATCATAGTCATGAAACTCGTGTTTTAGCCACATGATGTACTCGTATACGTACAATGTAATTGTTTCATAACATGTAATAGTTTTTCTTTACAACAGAACAATGTCGATTAACAACTATTTTCACTGACGATAACTTTATATTTGTTGTAATTACGATTGATAAACACGGAGTAGTGCCGTGACAAGGCCGTAACGAACCTAAAACTAAATAAACTACCCTAGCGCTTTCACCAACGTTCTCTAGCTTTTACAGGCTACCTAAGCTAAGTTAGGTAACGCTTTCTGTCAATTTAGGGAACACTTAAAGTGGGAAATGACATTGCCTTTATGCAATGCTACATAAAGTGATTCCTACTTAGGGGATGATTTAGGTAAGGTTGGTGAAAACCGGTAGATATACTTACATATATACTTTTCTTTTGTCTCGACCTCGAAACCAAGCGCCAAGTGAAAAGGCTGTATATAACTACAGCCATTCTGAAATAAAGGATATTTCCTAATGCGCCTTCTTAGGCAGGAATTCAGGTTAATGCCCAAGGGGATTTATTACTTAACTTAAAGTTGAGGTCGTGACAAAGTTAGCTTCGAGATCATAATGTACCTACGAGTACTTCCAAGCCTTAGCGAAACTTGTATGTAGGTTGGCGTCAATATGTTTAGATGGGCAGGCAAACATCATGATTTGAGATCTCTAGCTCCATTCAACACATGCTTTCTTGCACGAGTTTCTTGCTGGTTCTTCTCGGTTGGCACGGCATCCCGAACCAGTAGTAGATTCATTTGACGATTTGAAAGCACTTTGTAAAAGTGAAAAAAAATCTATTCTATTCTATTCTTTGTCTAGTCTAGTCTTTCTTCAACTGACCGTTAATCTTCAATTTGAAAATGGCGCCTCATTATTGAATGTACAAGTAAAGAAAAACAGGTTCCAGTATTAGATGTTCCGATGGTATACTGTATGTCTGTGTGGTTTCTGTATGTCCCGAATTTATTAAAGTGGTACTGTAGTTTTAAAAATTACATTATGAACAATAATGAACGAACTAAAAACTTAATTATATTTAGTTTAATTTCTGGTAAGGAGAGCTAGAAAATTGTAAGCAATTCTCAAGATATAAATTAAATTTAAAAAAGATACCACGGTTTCTTTAAGTGGATAATTTCTATCTAATAATAAACCTTCGCCATTTATAACGTAATTTTGATCAGAATACCTAGTCGAAGTATTTTCTCGAGTGGAAGTAATCTAAATCTGTGTAAAATTCGCAACGGACGTTATTTGCTGATGGAATATCTTTCAAAGGGGATTAATTAAGAATTTATTAAGCAGTCACCGTTCCAAATATTTGCTTGTTTGTTTAAAAAACTTTATGCCTCCAATCAAGAAATTTCGGCAATTTTGATACATGAATATTGGTTTTGATGAATAGGATTCAGGTCGATATTATCGTGATCACCAAATCAGAAAATCTTAAAGCTTCTAAGTTGAGTCCAATTTTTACCATCAGACTTTGTTACACTCAATTGAAGCCTCAAAAGCCCAACGGTTAAAGGTGCGGACTGAAAACTGATAGGTCGCAGGTTCGAACCCCACCCGTTGCACTATTGTCGTACCCCACTCCTAGCACTAGCTTTTCGCTTATTTGGAGGGGAAAGGAGAATATAAGTCAAATTGAGCTTGGCTAATATTCTTAAAAAAAAAAAAGAGCAGTGAACTGTTAGTGCCATAGAGTTAGCGCATAGTTTTGGCTATCACTAGGAAATTGATTTATGAGAACTATGTTCAAGTCTTTCAAAAATGGAACAATGCCGGACAATTTTGGCATTGCATACTCTTGCTCCGTAACAAAATATGCGTCCAAAAGTCATACTTCACATTTTGTAGAGTGAAAATATTTCGCAATATAATGTCAGAGCTTGCGTAGTCACAGATAGAACGAGAGAAAGCAATTGGAGGTCGACTCAAATAAAGGTCGTATAGACAGGGTTGCCCTCCCTGTGTATTAAATTGAATGAAAATCTAATCTTCTAAATATATACAAGGAAAAGGTGACTGACTGACTGATCTATAAACGCACAGCTCAAACGACTGGACGGAAGGCTGAAAGGCCGATACTTATTATGACATAGGTATCCGCTAAGGAAGAATTTTTGAAAATTCAACCCCTAAGGGGATAAAATAGGAGTTTGAAAATCGAACTTAACGTGAGTAAAGCCGCGGCCAAAAGCTAGTACAATATGTTATCTTTGGTCCGCGACTTCATTCACTTTTTTCTCCGGAATAAAAGTCTAAATAATATTACTCTTCAGGTTCGTAAATAGACCCTTGTTATAAATCCCGACGATCTGTAGCTACGTTGCAGTGTGATTGAAGGACAAACAAACAAATAAACACACTATCGTGTTCATAAAATTGATAAGATTCCCCTTTCCCCTCTGACTAAGCGTAAAGATTGTCGTAGGAGTAAAATATGGCAATACTAGTTGATGCCCGCGACTTCGTAAGCGTGGTTTTTTAATTCCCGCGGGAACTCTCTTATTTTCCGGGATAAAAAGTAGCCTATGTGTTATTTCAGACTATAATCTATCTCTGTGCCAAGTTTCAGCTAAATCGGTTTAGTCATTGCGGCGTGATTGAGTAAGACACATCCATCCATACATCCATACATCCATCCAAACCTTCGCATTTATAATAATAAGTATAATAGTAGAAAGAAGGATGTTGTCAAGTATGGGACATGTATTCAGCGTAGTTTAGTTATATTTTTTTCAACCCTAGCTGTAGATCTAGGGCGCTGGATACTTTTCCCTACCTATTGTAATATATCTAGCTCCGAATGGTTTTATTTTCTGGCTAGACGTACTGGCGCCATTTTGACCTATGAATTTCGCAATTCAGATCCAAATCTGTAAGCCTAGTTGAAAAGGATGAATTAGGTTTTATATTTATAAATGTCATTGCTTTTCTTGGCAGAATGTTTTGTACGGTTAATTAATAAGTAACTAGCTAAAAAACTTCTTATCACGAATATCTTTAGACATTTTTAGTTACACACGAATCAGTCGTTTAATTAGACTCAATAGCCCAACGGTTAAAAGTGCGGACTGAAATCTGAAAGGTCGTAGGTTCGAACCCCATCCTTTACACTATTGTCGTACCCACTGCTAGCACAAGCTTTTCGCTTATTTGGAGGGGATAGGAGGATATTAGTTAACATCAGCTTGGCTAATATTCTTTATAAAAAAAAATTTGCACACAAGATAGTCGTAATGTTTTATTTACAATGCTATGCGCTATAAAAATTACTCCAGAATTTTTAGTTTTCCCGCAATTCGTTTTTCTGTTTTTATTTCATGGATGTCAATGAATCCTTTATATTACTTCTGAAAATGTTTCCTAATTTTTCCTGCCTTGCTATCTAAAAAGCCACGGAATTATTTAAAGAAACGAAACATGAGAGATTTACTGTGTGAACATAAAACGTGTGAGGATTTGCCTAATTCCTATAGATATTATTTGTATATGATTTTCAGATGGGATTTATTTAGGGAGTACTGAAAACCATAATTATTTCCATGCACTTATAATATTAAATAGGTAAATTATTATTCCGAGAGGGTGTTTGTCGTTAAATCAGGCAGCAATGCCTTAACGTTTTTTTTGCATGGGTGTAGTTGAGAACTCTGAAATTGACATGGGTTTTATCCAGAGAAAACAAAAAGGGTTTAAAAAATCCTGTGGGATTGAGAAATCTGCGGGTTGTGGATAAAATAAAACTGTCTAGCTGAAAGTTTTTATGTTAACAAATACTTTTAAGCGATGCCCCTTTTAGATCCAGATCAACAGTGAGATCAACCGTCCATTGATTTTAATTTGGATTGCCTCCTGACAATACATTTAGCTTATCCTGAATATATTGTACTACATTTGTTATGTTGGAAATAATTTGCATAATCTTTGTTATTCCAGATGGCACCAGAGATGGATCAGTTTGATACAGCTCGCCACAACTTGATGCTGATACCCTTTAATCAATACAATCAAGAGATTGTAAACCAAACGATTAATGGGCGGTTCATATTCTACTAGAGTCTAGACGATGCCCGCGTGGATTAAGGTTTATAATTCCCACGGGAATTATAAACCTATAAATTTTTTCTATATTTTTCACACACACACATATACATACAAACTTTCATCTATAATATTAGTGTGATGTGATCTGTATACTACATACAGTGTTTTCCTTCACAAGAAAGTGTTGATTTTCAACAAAAAGAATAATATTTCAATTAACAACGACGCGACGCGGCGTGATTCTATCCAGAAATAGGAACGCTTGAATCCGTAATGCAGTGGTGATAGCTGTTCGGTCTCGATATATACTTGTGAACTCTGTCCTATTTGCAGACTACTGCCCATTTTTAGTCTAACTCTCTAGGTCCAAGCAAAAGTCTTTCCATAACATGAAACCCCACCAAGTCTCCCCCTAAACAGTAGAGAAGTATTCTTAATGTCGTGCAGAAGTTATAACAACATGTTGCCTCCACATATTTATATGCCCATTTTAACCGATAATCCCTTATTTTAAGGGTTATTTTGGTTTCCACCATAGTCACTACTGATGATGCCTACTTTTAGCTGATATCTCTACCTAGCTCTAGATAGCTGATGCCTACTTTTAGCTGATATCTCTACCTAGCTCTAGATAGCTGATGCCTACTTTTAGCTGATATCTCTACCTAGCTCTAGATAGCTGATGCCTACTTTTAGCTGACATCTCTAAGGGATCCTTAATCAGGGTATTGTATATAGGTATGCTACTATAGAAAACAGGCTCAATAAGTTCCCTTGCATTACGGGCTTAATAAGTTGCGTCATACTAATTACTATCTCATCTGGATAGAAGGGAACAAATTGTAATAACAATAGAGGACATCGAATAAGAGTTCTTTGTTTTGTCTACATTATCGCATTAGGGCAGAATCCCAATTCTGCTTATCGTTATTCAATACGCCAAACAAAAACAACATGGCTGTACATAATATGCTATTAATCTTGTCTGGTACGCTACATATTACATTACAGCAATATTTATACTATAATCTATACAAAAAAGCGTGGGCACAGGCTCCCCTTTGACCTAGTTTATAAATATAAATAAATAATAGAATATAAAATACAAACGTATTATAGTACTTCGATAGGTATCTAGAAGATTCTACAAGAAGTAGATTTGAAGTTACTTTTTATGTCGTAATATTTTTCGAAAGATCGAAACGATTGAATTAAATGAATTTTATGGAATATAACGAATGAGCCGGACCACGGATATCCACGTTTAAAATCTCAGGTAAAGCCCAGATCAAATACAAAGCCCTTTATCTGGAATAGGATTTATAGTTAGTTACACAGTACATGATTATTTAATAAAAGAAAAATGGTTTTCGTGTGAACACAATTACAACCGGTACTAAAATTCGTATTAAAGGACATAAATCTTTATACGGTTCCACTGCCCGGGCATACGGGGGCCGTAACATTTAACGTTGCAGTGACACAGCAATGAATGTCGTGCATAAATTACCAGCATGGTGATATGTGGCGATGACTGGCACTAGCGATATTACAATTACATAAAACGTTGTGGGCAGTTGGTAGATATAAGTAGCTTTTCCTACACGCTACGAGACTAATACGTTCTGTAAAGCCGGTAGCAAACCGCGCGAGAAGTGAAAAACGCGAGGAGCGTTTGTCGACGCGACGACACTTTTAAAGTAGGGCTTACAAGATTGCGTATAAGACTTTTCTTCAGATATAAAACATACCTGAATCATACATCCTACATCCTTAACACATGAAAGTAAAAGACAAGAATCTCGATCCATATTTACTGAATTCCCGCATATACTGAAACCACAGCGTAGGATAGATGAAACTAGGCGATAGACTATGAATGTAGCCTATAGGCTGCAGCACGAGTTGGTGCATGACCGTGGCTTCTACATGAGCCTCAACATGTGAGTTCCTAAATATCTTCGTAGAAGTCGGAGACTCGCCGTGCTACCGCCGCGATATGTGTTCCAGACTTATTTACCTCCATGCTACGAATCTAATAAGTTCTGAAAGTAATATTCAATCCCCAGTGGCTTTTATCGCTGTTGTATTATTGGACATATGACTTCTGGTTATGACTCTTCAGGTTTTTTTTTTATCTGACTGCGGCACGTAAAGGAGTGTAGAAATGTGTTTATCAGTCTATGTATGTACTATTTACCCCTTTATTGGGAAGATTTGAACCGACCTAGATTTTTCATGGGTCCCGACTGTTTAAGCATTATTTGTTTTGTCCCTTTCAGTATTTATTTAAAACTAGTTGATTCCCGCGACTTCGTTCGGGGTTTTTATTCCCGCAGGAACACTCTTATTTCGCGGGTTAAAAGGTAGCCTATGTGTTATTCCAGAATACAATCTACCTCTGTGCCAAACTTCAGCCAAGTCGGTTGCGACGTGATTGAGTAACAAACATCTATACATTCAAACTTTTGCATTAATAATATTAATAGCATTCAATTTTTACGCAGTCCGGTTTTTGATTTTTTTTTATTAAATATTTTTTTTTAAATAAAGGGAGGAGGATGAGGAGGACTATGCGTTCCCAGAAGTGCCTATGGGATTCTCAACCCAACAATAACACACGACAATGATACAACATACCGCCACCATCATTAGTAATGAAAAACATTCAGGAAATGTGACGACAATATCATAATTGTATACATTATCATTAAAAATTAGCGTAACATTAGGGTATTTTCCATTATATCATTATTGGTAATTCTGCATTAAGTAGTTGTTTTCGCGCAGCTATTAAAGCCGATACATATTGAGGCGGTGCGATTTTCAACCGCCAAAAACGCCACCAGTCGCTTCGTAGCAGTGGTGGTGTCTAAAAATGATTGCTTCAGTGTGACTATGCGATAATTGGAATCACCTCTGTTTGGCCGATACTCTCTTGATATTGATCTCTTGCATTGTTGTAGCAGCAAGCAAGTTGTTATAATTTGCGTCTAATCACCACAAACTGTAGCAATGATTGATAAAGCTTTCACGCAATCGACCAGCTAATAAATTATATTCGCGAAGTTTATCGCTGATATGACGTCACTTGTTGAACAAACTTCAGTTGGAGTTTAGAACGCTAGCGCGCAACACGTACGCCAGGCAGTGGCGTAAAGTTTCTTTTGTGGAGATGCTCGTATAAAACTATTAAAAAAAAATTGATACCTCTTTACCTCTTACCTCTTTACTGTCTAAAGTCATGGAGCAAATAATTAACACCCAGCTGCTGAGTTACCTTGAGGAGCACCAGCTCATCAGCGATCGCCAATATGGCTTCCGTCACGGCCGATCTGCTGGTGATCTTCTTGTATACCTCACGCATCGTTGGGCGGATGCTATCGACAGTAAGGGAGAAGCCCTTGCGGTTAGCCTTGATATCGCAAAAGCCTTTGATCGGGTTTGGCATAGGGCCCTTCTATCGAAACTACCATCCTACGGACTCCCCGTGCTGCTTTGTAATTGGGTCGCTAGCTTTCTTGATGGGCGCAGCATCAAAGTCGCTGTCGATGGCTTTTGCTCTGACCCTAAGCCCATCAATGCAGGCGTTCCACAGGGCTCAGTGTTATCGCCTACACTGTTCATTCTGCATATCAATGACATGTTGCATAACAGCAACATCCATTGTTATGCAGATGACAGCACTGGTGATGCCCTTTACAAAGGAAATGCACAATTATCCCGCGCAATGCTAGAGGAGAGTAGAGCCAAACTTGTGTCTGACATTGAGGCTTCCCTTGAAAAAGTGTCAGTATGGGGTTCACAAAATCTTGTCCATTTCAATCCCTCAAAAACACAAGTTTGTGCGTTCACCGCCAAAAAGACCCCCTTCACCACACCTCTTCTCTTCCAGAACACCCCCCTAGCCCCTTCCAACAGCATTGGGATTCTTGGTGTCTGCATTTCGAACGACGTCCAGTTCCGGGATCACTTGGAAGGAAAAGCTAAATTAGCTTCGAAAAAGCTTGGGGTGCTCAACAGAGCAAAACGGTACTTTGCGCCCGAGCATAGGCTCCTACTCTATAAAGCGCAAGTCCGTCCGCATATGGAGTACTGCTCTCACCTTTGGGCTGGAGCACTCCAATACCAACTCCTTCCATTTGACCGGATTCAAAAACGGGCAGTTCGGCTTGTGGGCAATCCCAAATTAACCAACCCGCTGGAAAGCCTGGAGCACCGCAGAGATGTTAGCTCTCTTTGCGTCTTCTATCGGCTATATAATGGGGAGTGTTCTGAAGAGCTTTTTGACCTTATTCCACCGTCTCTCTTTTACAACCGCACCGCTCGCCACCGAACACAATTTCACCCTCACCACCTGGGTGCCTGGAGCACTTCGACCATCCGATGTTCCAGATCTTTTTTTCCACGCACTTTGAAACTGTGGAACCAACTTCCTGCGACGGTGTTTCCACTGAATTACAACATGGGGTTATTCAAGGGGCGGACCAACAAATTCCTGAAAGGCCGGCAACGCACTGGTGGTGCCTCTGGTGCTACAAGTGTTCATGGGCGGCGGTAATCACTTAACATCAGGTGACCCGCCTGCTCGTTTGCTCGCTAAAAATATAAAAAAAAAAAAAAAAAAAATTGATTTTTAAAATTTCGAGAAAAGTAATATCTTTTATGTTTACAGCAAGAGAACAATACAAGATAGCCCTTAACTGCAATCCTCCTGATGGTAAATGAGGATGCCCTACAAGATGGTAGCAAGTTAACTTGTAAGAGCTTAGAATTAAACCAGTTTTTATACATCTTTGTACTAGAACGCTAAATTGCTAAGCGTCTTTGGTAGGTTGGTAACTAACCAAAGCGTAACTAAATTAGCTACGCCAAAGCCTGGGAACAAATTAAATTTTGATAATGAAAATTAACTGAAAATAAAAGCAACTGGAATAATGTGAGCAGACAAATATGTGAACTACTCATTGAAAAGGTAATTAACAATACACTGAAAATACGGTAGCATATTAGCAGCACAAATTGTTTGATTCATTTATAAATTATGAGAATAATAGGTAAAATTAAATTATGGAGTCTCTAAATGAAGAGAGGTTATAAGTTTATTCATTTTAGTCAAAAGTTATTCATAGTAAAGTCGAACAGTTGACTTACTTAAAGTATGACCTCCAGGAGTTCAATTCCATCAACAGACAAGTTCAATGGTAACTAATCACATTATTTTGGAAATTGGAACTGGCCGAAAAAGCTGTTGCCAACCTCGACACTTCTACACTACTATTATAAAGAGGAAAGATTTGTATTTTTGTGTGTATGTTTGTAACGAATTGGCTCAAAAAGTACTGGACAGATTTGGCTGAAATTTAAAACGGAGATAGACTATACTTTGGATTAAAACATTTTAGCTACTTTTTATCCCGAAAAAAATTATAGTTCTCGTGGGACTCCAAAAAAACCTCATTCCACGCGTACGAAGTCGCGGATATCAGCTAGTAGTTAATAAATGTTATTAATACAAAAATGACAAAAAAAAAATTACGGTCTACACACAAAAAAAGCGAATAATATAAAACCTATGCTAATCATGCTATCATAATCTTTTAACCCCTTGAGTGAAAAGATTATACTAATACCAAAGAATTATTTTTCCACGCAGGCGTGATTTGTATAGTAATTAGATTAGGTTTAAGTTGTACTGTAACATTTTAATGCAACAAAAAAAAAAATTGTTTCTGTTGTATAATATTTTCTGGAACCGACGAATGCTTATTCCGTACACGTTCGAACGTAGCGGAATTGGATTTTCAGAAAATCAAGCTAATTGTTTCTCGAAAAATGCAACTGAGCTTACGTATTAGTTCGTTGCTCCTCTCTTTGCTGAAACGTGGAGTAAACGGCAAAAAGTTTATTCAAAATTTAGTTTATAATGGTGCGAATTGTCGGTATAAGATCCAAAAATCTCAAATTTTATTCAGGCAATAGATGCCTCAATCTCATATTCTTTGCTCAAGATCTCCGTTACAACACTATACCCAGAACGCTACATCATTTTGCAACACATTTTTATCGGCCTAAGACAGACAGACAGGCAAATACAAACTCACTCAATTAGACTCAAAGAATTATTAGGCACCAAATGTCATAGTCTTTTCCATTGAATTTTGGAAACTCCGCAATCCTGAAGTTGCTTAGGTATTCCATAATCGATCTGTTAATTCTGTTGTTTTTATATAAGAAATCTCATTTTTGAATGGGAAATGAGAATAATAGTAAAGATAGAAAAGCGGGGAAGGCAAAATATTAATCAAGCTTATCCCAGGATTGCTTGGCGAGGTGCCCTTTGCGAATGGATCTCAGTTGCACTGCCGTACTGTAGATACGTTTTGTAAATGACCTCGTGGCTCGTTCGTATACTGACTTCACAATCCTTACTTAGGTACTTCCTTACTTACTATAATACTTACTTACGTACTAATATCGACACATCCGAACGCATGAACCAATTTTGATTTTGTTTATTTTTTGTTTGCAAGGTGAATTAGCCGGGAGGGTGAATATTCAAAGTAATGAAAATTACGTATTTCAGTGAATAAAAAATTGAAACTTAAGTTTAGACTCCATTTAATATACGTTTATCATGCACACCTACATACTTTATCGTGCACATGGTGTGTTTATTGAAATTTCTATGTAAATCACTCAGATTTTTAGTGAAAATAACATTAAAATTCATTACCGGCACCTGTTTTATTACTAGATATTTTATATTTAATAATATTTAGTAAACCTAGCACAAAAATAATGTTAATTTGGCTACTGTGCCGAATAATTAAATAATTTTTTATTACTTCTTCATAATTTAAAATTAATTTTACAAAGAAATATATGGTCAAATATGTTTTTAAAGTTTTGTTACGATGCAAAGTTCATTACCGGAACCCTCCGGAATCATCACGGGAAACGTGTTTTTACGTGACAAAATCTTGCCGCTACATAGTGAGCTCTCGACGTCCCGCACCTCAGACCTCAGTCGACCGGAAAACGTAGCAGAAGGAAGACGTACGCACGAACTCGCGCAAAAAATTACAACTGAAAGTGTATTATAATGTTTTGTCACAGTTTATGTTTCATTACCAGTCCGCTTATATTTTGATAAATATTTAAAATTGGAATTTTATTGCGATAACAATACATCAAGTTCTCGTCTAGTTTAATTTTTAAATGATTAGATAGCATATACTGCTTATAGAAAAATTAATAATAAATTAAAAGTGCATATTTGTCATTACCGTGTCCTTCATTACCGTCGTTTACCGTAACCTTTTTGAAGTTAATTTAATGATTTTTACTGAAACTACATTATATACAGGAATACTTTCGAAGGGAGATGATTCTACAATTTGGTAGTACATGGAAAAAAAGATCTGGAGCACCTGATGGTCGAAGTGCTCCAGGCACCCAGGTGGTGGGGGTGAAATTGCGTTCGGTGGCGTGCGGTGCGGTTGTAGAAGTTAGAGGGCTCCCCGTTATATAGCCGATAGAGCACACAAAGCGAGCTTACATCTGCGGTGTTCCAAGCTTTCCAGCGAGTAGGTTAATTTGGGATTGTCCACAAGCCGAAGTGCCCTCTTTTGAATCCCAATGCTGTTGGTAGGAGTAAGGGAAGTGTTCTGAAAGAGAAGAGGCGTGGTAAAAGGGGCCTTTTTTGCGGTAAACGCACAAACTTGTGTTTTTGAAGGGTTAAATTGAACAAGATTTTGTGAACCCCATACGGACACTTTCTAGAGAGAAGTCTTAATGTCCGACACAAGTTTGGCTCTATTCTCCTCCAGCACTGCGCGAGAGAACTGTGCATGGCCTTTGTAAAGGGCATCAGAAGTACTGTCATCCGCAAAACAATATATGCTGCTGTTATGCAACATATCATTGATATGCAGAATGAACAAAGTAGGCGATAGCACTGAGCCCTGTGGAATGCCAGCATTGATGGGCTTAAGTTGAGAGCAAAAACCGTCGACAGCGACCTTGATGCTGCGCCCATGAAGAAAGCTAGCGACCCAATGGCACAGCTTCGCAGGAAGTCCGTAAGATAGCAGCTTCGATAGCCAAGCCCTATGCCAAACCCAATCAAAGGCTTTAGCGATGTCGAGGCTGACCGCTAGGGCTTCCCCCTTACTGTCAATATATCCCCAATGTACCCCGTATATCACGCAAGGAGTTTTGACACCGCGGGATGGTCAGCGGTGTTTTCCCACCATCATCAAGCGTAGAGTTGGCAGCAAAGAGAGTGCCCAGAATTTCGGCTTTCTCTTTGGCAGTGTAGGCCAGTGTATCATCCGGTTTGCTTAAAGGGGGAAACGAGGAACGACAGAAGTCGCCTTACATGGCTTTCAACAGAAATCAGAAAGCACGGGAACCAGAAGGCAGTGAGACTAGTCTCTGCCCAATTCTGTCGATGTGCTCAAATTTTGCCCTGGCAATGGCATTTTGTAGGCTCTGGACGCAATGTTAAAGATTTTCTTAACATTTGCAGCATTGGGATCATTGGTGCAATGTGCAGAGAGCCAGGACTGGTAGGAGTTTTGTTTAAGTATAGCAGCCTTATTACAGATCCCGTTGAACCATTTCTGCGCGCGGTTCCCAAAAGGTATGAGGGAGTTTGGAATATAGCAGTCCATACCTTGGAGTATGGCATCAGCAACTGCTTCAGCACAGGTGTTAAGGTCGTTTGTTGAAAAACAAAGCTGTGCCCACGGATATGAGGCTACCGGTATTACGCGTGCGAACAGAGGATGGAAGTGGCACGGAAGTCTGTACTAGGCAGGGGTTAAATGTTCCTAGGGGAGCATCGACTGTTACCTGGTAGCCGGTAGGGTGAGTGGTAAGGAAGAGGTCCAATATAGAGGGAGTCTATTAAGTTATGGAAGAACTGCTTGATATTTTGTTATTTGAAACGATCTTACTCCAAGCAGTGACGGGCCCAACAAGGTTCTCGGTCGACGAGTGAATTACCAATTCCCTGTGCACGGCTGGGCACTTGCTTTTATTCGTACAAGTTTATTCAAATAGAGAATTCATAAGAAATTCTGGCAAAAGTATACATAAAAATTCATTACCGTATACAGGGTTCATTACCGTAGCTTGACATAAATTTCTAGTGGCAATAACTCTTTGAATATTTGAAATATATACGTGCCTTTCACTTGTGTATTTAATGAAATAGCACCAAACATTATAATACTATCAAAAATTAAAAAAAATGAAATTATGCTTGTTCCTAAAAAAATGCGCAAATATCGTCCAAATTGAATATTCACCCGGGAGTGTTCTTAGCTGTGTTTGATGAAAACAAGATGGCCGCCGCCACAAAATGGCGGATTACATATTTTTATTTTAACGATAACTGACTAGCGATTAGGATGTTGTAACATGTCGGGGATGTTTTAAACTTTTAATTTACACTTGTAATTAATTACAAAAAGCCATAATTAATTACAAAAAGTTAAGGGTCTATAACAAAAACGGGGAAAACAGGCTAATAGAATATTCCAACTAAGTATGATCATTTCCAGTGTTAAAAATAGAAGGTATTAAACGAGCAGAGCTCTGCGCCGCATTTAGAGGATCCAATTCTAATTTACTTTACCAGTTTTATTACAGACATAACTGCCGGGAGAAATTTTCCTCCTTTATTGCAACTGTGGGAATAGATGCACGCCTTAATGATAGTTTTACAACTAGTAAGTAGTTTATTGCTTTATCAAGATTTACTATGTTAAATGACTACGTCTTAAACATTTTTATTGAGAAGGGCCTGTGCTATTGGAAGCTAGTCTCTCACTCGAAAATACGAGTACAATTGATTTTGACAGCGGATTCAATTTAACAAAGGATAATAATAAACCAAAATACATTAAAATTACAAATATACAGCGTGTATTGAAACTCCGAAATAATACTGAAGGAAGTGAATGTGCTCATGAAACTGAACAACTTTCCCCAAGGAACATAGGTCGAAATGTGAAAAAAAATTTGGACCTCCCATACAAAATTGACGATCAGCTGATTGATTTACTATGGGAGATATTTTTTTTTCACATTCACCTCCTTCAGTATTATTTCGGAGTTTCAATACACATTGTATAAAAAAAATTTGGAGCAGTGTTTGGAAAAGTTTTAATGTTTATACTTAAAAGGAATTTAAACTAAAGACACAAAAAGCATAATATTATTATATGTACTTAAATATGAAAGTCATTATCCTTATAGTTTTCATGTTATGTCGCACCAAAATTCGCATAAATAAAATCTATGCGTCCCGTTAACAAAAGCACCCTATCGCTATTCAGGGCGAAAACGTTCAAAGTTCAAGTTACCACAATGATCGCAGACCTTTTGTAGAATAGACACTTTTAGAATCTATACACTTTTAGAAAAGATATAAACCACGCGCTATTTTTTTTATTTTTTTTTATTTGATGACAAGATTTATTTATTTATTTATTTATTCATTTATTTTGCATTCATGTATCTACTTACATGTCTAATACTACATGTTTAATTGTGAGCAAGATTACACGAAGCCCCGTCAGGGCGTTGCAAGTTATATCAAATAATTATAATTAATCATATAAAATTATCAATAAATTAAATTAAAAAATACAATAAATTAAAAATACAATAAAAAAATTTGGTAAATTTCACATGCAATTAATGGTTATAAATTTGGATGTCTAGTTATAATATAATAATAATAATTAGTTATATCAATATGTCATAAGAACAGATAGTCGAATAGTCGATAGCCCTTAACTGCGATCTCACCTGGTGGTAAGTGACGATGCACTCTAAGATGGTAGCGAGCTAACTTGGAAGGGGTGTGGCAATTTACATTCAACCTATATGCCTAGTCGGTTTCTACTCGCCATCGTGCCGAAACACTAAATCGCTTGGCGGCACGTCTTTGATGGTAGGGTGGTAACTAGCCACAGTCAAAGCCTCTCACCAGACCAGACCAGAGACAATTCAGAAATTATACATCGCCAAATCGCCCCCGCCGGGAATCGAACCCGAGACCTCCCAGTTATAAGACAACAGCGCTCACCACTGCGCCAAAAAAGGAGGTCGTCAAAATTATTCTTATTCTTATACAATAAGCATGACTGAACAAAATTTTGTGCAAAATGAAAACACCCATAGCGTACGCAGATTATCATTAAGAAAATCTTTTTTACGAATGAATAAGAACAGGGTTGTTTTCCCGAGAATTTTTTCAGCAGCCATTTTGCTTTCAAGCCAACATGAAATAAATAATTTTGAATATGAATTTAACTATTGCGGTTTGCCGAAATACTTTTGAATCCGTCCTAAGTCATAAGCTGAACGGTGCAGCCCTACTCCCTTTTATTTTTGTAAATCTGGTTTGAAAAGGGTTTGAAAAGGCACTTCGTAGTATTACGAATTGAGAATATTTGTATAATAATAAAAATGTTAATGGCCAGCAGAGGATTGTAGGTTTTAAAAGGTTTAGCTATCTAGTAGGTATGAAGACTGTACATTTTTTTTGTTAGCTGTAAGTACCTACTTTATGTTTTTTTTTATATAACAGGGTGACCCCTTTCATAAAAAGGGTGTAACTTTTGAATCTTTAGTTTAGGTTATATCTTTTAAAGGTTTGTTTTATTTCCAATATATTTTTAGGAATATTTTCTTAAAATTATCTTTTGACTAGCTGATGCCCGCAACTTCGACAAGGATACGTTCTTTAAACAAAAATAGTTCGAAGAGCTAATTGTCGTTGGGATCCCAAGGTGTAGAGTGGCAAGACCAAACCTGGAAGTGACGAGTTGGCAGAACTCCCAATAAGTGGACCAACTGGGAGCCGTTGGTTACAGGCGGCGCAAGACCGAAGCCTGTGGAAATCCACGCAAAAGCACTTTGTCTAGCAGTTGACGTCTATTGGTCGATAAAGAAGAAGAATATTAGCTATGCTGAACTATACTGACTAATATTCCTCTTTCCCCTCCAACAAAGCGTAAAACTTGTGATAGGAGTAACCACGGCAATACGGTGGGGTACAATTACTGTACTACTTTATTTAGAAACTAGTTGAAGCCCGCCGCTTCGCTCGTGTGGATTTAGTTTTTAAAATCCCGCGGGAACTCTTTGATTTTCCGGGATAAAAAGCCTATGTCACTCCCCGGTTCTCAACTAATACCCATGCAAAAATCACGTCAATCCGTTGCTATGTTGTGGCGTGATTGAAGGACAAACCAATAAACCAACAAACAAACACACTTTGGCATTTATAATATTAGTAAGGATTCATAGACAAGTCGAACTGTACTGCTTTATTTCTAAACCTCAAATCTCAAGACGTACAAAGTCGTCAGAGTTCGCCAGCCTTCCATTAAATCATGACCAACAACTCCATAGTATTGCAACCATTAATATTACAGCGTAGAACAAAAGGCAATGGATATTTGATTGTAAGTGGATTCAACGGGAAACCCGCGTTTACTGTGGCGCCTTTGTGTAAGCATAGTTTGATTAGGTTTGCCGAAAACGTTCAGAATAATGATATTTTGGCTAAATTGCATCGGAAATTATTTCATACTTTTGCCCGTGATTTCATTAACATCATTTCAGCCTGCGGACGTCCACTGCTGAACATAGGCCTTTTCCAAACAGCGCCACCACACCCGGTCCTCAACTCTTCTCATCCAGCCACTTCTCGCCACTCTCTTTTTGACTTCGGTCCATCTTGCTGAAGGGCGCCCCACACTACGCTTACTGGTTCGCGGTCTCCACTCCAGAACTTTTCGAGATTTCATCAACAGGAACTCATCAAGGTTTCCTATCAGAGAAGGGTTTATAAGCCATAATCAAAACAATGCTCTGGCCGAATGAAAATTGGCAAACATCTCATACCTTTGAGAACATTATGGAGAACTTAGGCTTGCTGGATTTTCTCTCGAAGTTTTTCTTCACCTTTATGAAGTCTACAATACAATTTAGCTGTATGCCAAAACTCAATTTCAGTTCAGCATTTTAGTATGTCAACTTTTAGGACTTGAAGATCTAGAACTACAGACGAAAGGAGAGCTTTTAGGTAGGTAGGATATCAATTAGCAATTAAAAATTGCACTTGTAAAAGCTTGTCTCTTTTTTTCTGATAGGTAGGTACTACCAGACGAGAGGACATATAATACCAATTTTACTTTTCCCAAGCGATTGTTTTATTAGGGCCCGCACGTTCGTTCGTTGTGTAAAAAACGCCAGATTTCCAGCCAATCCAGCGGAATTGTAGCCGAAAAGTGCAGCACAATTACTTTATAAAGTTTAATGTGAAAAAACTAAGCTGGGAATATATTGATAATATAAATATTATAGCTTGAGTATGTCGTAAAAGGCAGTAGGCCTACATGTATTATTTTAATGAGTTGTGTGCGTTTTAAATAGGTATCCATGTATTTTTAATAACACTTGCTTTATTACTGTAAATTATGAAAATATAGTCATAATAAACAAACTGCAACTGAAATACGTAACTAGATTCTAATTTTTTTGGCACAACAATTTGTTAAAAGAATAAACGAAAAAACTACACTTACTTTAAGAAGGAAATTAACCCCAAAGCCCTTTAAAACAAATAAAAATAAAAACACTGTATATAGGTACTATGTTTGTACTTCAGTAAATAAACTTTTACTATGAGATGTATTTAAAGGTACATACTACAGCAATTAATTTTATCACAGTTGGTTGCACTATCGAACGTAGAAAAATTGAATTTTCGCCCGATCGCACTAAATTGTTCCCGAAAAGTGCACTTAAGGTTAATTCATGAGTTTACGAGCTCTTTCGATACGTGAAAACAATTGGATCCCAAACAATTTTGTCTAGAATTTGAAAGCCTATCTCATTAATTGCTTGATTGATTTGGCCTTGTTGCGATCAAACGACCACCCCTGTCGGTAACTGAATACTAAACTTATAAGAATGCATACCTGAAATTGAGCTCTAGTCCAATGTCGTTATGGTCCAATTTACTTTGACGCTAATGTCATCGAATACGAATACGATCAATCGAATTAAATCTTATACTAACCCTACAGTTCTAAATTCTCGTAAATCGTCCCTAGAACTTTACGTTCCACTTGAATCGCGCACAAATAAATAAGCCCCCAGTACAGTTTATTTTAGTCGGTAGATACTCAGTAAAGATAAATCCAAAACGGTAGATATTATTATAAAAGGGGATGCCGTCTACCGTTTATATTGAAATCGAGAAGTACCTACATTTGTAATCCTTCATGATGAAGCGCCGCCTATTGAATGTGAGACCGGGACCGCTCCGAAAGCAATTTATCTTAAAGCAATGACATATCAAAGACATCTAGACAGGATCGTAGAACTCTTTCATTTATAATGAAAACTTTAAACGTTTAATGAGGATGGATGTGGTAGCTCTTCATTCGTCCCTCTTCGGGACAGGCAATGATCCATGACCATGCAGCCTATTCAGACGTGTAACAGTTCTTGAGTGATGGTGATAATAAGGATGACGATGATATAGTATTTTTTCAACGAGGGAACGTATATTTCCTCAATACGACCTTTAAAAGTATACCTACCTATTCGGTCAATTCAGCTATCAAAATACACAACAGGAAAAACACTTTTTATATAATATAATATTATATTTATCTAGGATGTTTATAAGACAGTGTGGAGGACGTCTGTTCCTATATAAATAGAATAACGGATATTGTCCTTGTAAGAAAATGAATTTTCCGAGAGAAATCGAGTAAGTACAGTTAGGTACGAAATAGACACGTGTTAACTAATGTTAACTAACCGGAATGTCTACATTACATTTCCCAAATTATAAGGGTTCATGTCATATGTCAAACAATGTCATTACTCTTACGCTGAGATCTATAGAGCGTGCTCTGACTTAGCTCAGACTCAAGATAAGAGTTAAAACGAGACACAAATATGCTCCGACATAAATCTGTCTGGTTTTTAAGCTATTGCATAGCTTCTATCGCGGGCCAGCGTGGAGACCGAATCCAGAAATTCCGTAACAAAAATAACCTGACACGGGACTCCTCTACGGTGAGCCGCTAGATGGCGCATTTTTTATCAACGCCATCTAGCGGTGAGCCGCTAGATGGCGTTGATAAAAAATGCTATGCAATAGCTTTACCGCGGCAGTCCCCGAGTGCTGTGGCACTCGGGGACTGCCGCGGTGCGTCTTTTTTATAAAAATATCTCTGTTTTGAATCTGAGCAGAGTGAGAGTGCGGTCTATAGATTTCAACCTTAGATATCTCTATTCATTCATCACAACTTACTATAGGGAAAAGATCTTCTTTCGAATGTAAATTGTTTCCGTAATAGTCAGGCTAGGCGCGATCAGCATTTTAGGTGTAAAGCTACCTAATCGCCGTCGTCCCGTCCCGATGGGCCAACTCAATAGCCTAACGTAATGCGAAGGGATAAGAGTTACGCGATGGAAAGAGAGGCAACTTCTAGGTAAGTTAGAGCCAAGCAACCCGAATTACCCTTTATTGTATGATAGCAAAATGGCTCTTTATTTAAATGATTTTGTGGAGTGAATCTTCTGTACTATTATTACTTACTTGATGACAGCTTTGAGAATGTTATTGAGAACTCTCAGGCATGCTAGTTTCTTCAAAATGGAACTAGATTTCATAGATTAATTAGAAAGGTCGGTGCGCCATTTGCAATATTATTAGTTCCAGAGACACTTGTATGTCAAAAGTGGCGCTTCAAATTGATCCATAATTAAAATGCCATTTGTATAGGGACAGTAAATCCAGCGTTAATCATAGATTAAATATAGAGATCAGTGCTTCCGGCGTAGGTTCGTGACAACTGGCTGGCACTGAAAAGCAGCTTCTTGAAAAGTTATCTTTCAAAATACGAACAATCCCACAGCCTAATATTCGCGGTTGTATCTAGAAATAAATAATGGAAACCCAAGAGTAAAATTTTTGATTTCCAATATTATGTTCTACGTCGAATTCTAAAGTGGCAATACTAGTAAAATATAGGCGGCACTTCGCTCTAGCTTGCTTTGATACAACTTTTAAACAAGTGACTGAGGCGTGATATCGACGATCCAATACTTTCAGCACTATATGTCGTCGATATATTTCTGTATATAATATATAACTAGCTGATACCATTACTTTGTGCTGGTAAATTTTAATTTAAGAGTAAATGTATGTCAAATTAAATAACATAAAAGTGGCCTCATAAAATTAATTTAATTTCCTCCTGTTTGTAGAATATAATACCAAAAACGAGAGAGTGCTGTAATAACTTAAATAACCTTATAAGTAAACCTTAAAGTAACTTAACTAACCTAAACTAACCGTTGTTAATATAAAACTTTATATTATAATCAATGTAATAACATATTTTTAGCAAGGCTACCGGTGTTCACTAAACAAGTAATAAACATTATATACATATGTAATATTGTACCTAATAAGTATATTAACGTATTTTAAGATTTTAAAATCGAACTTGGTTACAAAACATCCTCTTTTTTGACCTTTTATATATATATTTGCATAATATTATATTGTACTTATAAATTTTCCATTAGTAATTTTCTATGGAATAGACCAAGACTAAGTTAAAACTAATTTAGAAGAACTAAGCGCACAAACAGACAGACACGGATAGTGAATTGTTTTTGTTTTAAGTAAGAAAATAAAATATAGACATGTAAGAATAGTATAGATTGTATCAGTTTGATACAAGTTGATATTAAGTTAATATTATATCGATACCTCAACTTATGCACCAATAACTTAGGATATTGAGTCTAAGTTATCAACTTAGATCCTAACAAGTTATGACTATGCTGTGATGGAACTTTGCCGCTTGTGTTGGCTATAAAGTGCGGTAAAGTGTAAACATCAGACGATCTTTGTTTGATTTACTGTTTCATAATTTGTATAATACGAGTATAATTAGACACACAGAGAAGTACGGTTAGTATAAGTTTTGATAGTTTTCTGCATCGTATCTATGTATTCGAGCTTCTTTATACATCTACAAACAGCGCTCCAAGAAGCAACCTTGCGAATTAGAAGTGTTCTAGCATTTCCAGTATATAAGCTTGAATAACCAATAATGCTCCGATTTTTCTGAGTCACTTAGGGTGGGTTGCAAGTCAGGCGTCGTTTACAAGCTTTTAATTAATTTACGATGTTTGTTTTACTGTTTCATAATTTGTATAATACGAGTATAATTTGATACACAGAGAAGTACGGTTAGTATAAGTTTTGATAGTTTTCTGCATCGTATCTATGTATTCGAGCTTCTTTATACACCTACAAACAGCGCTCCAAGAAGCAACCTTGCGAATTAGAAGTGTTCTAGCATTTCCAGTATATAAGCTTGAATAACCAATAATGCTCCGATTTTTCTGAGTCACTTAGGGTGGGTTGCAAGTCAGGCGTCGTTTACAAGCTTTTAATTAATTTACGATGTTTGTTGTATGGTTGTTTAGGTCAAATTTTGCAAACTTAATCTGCTGCAGTTGCCGTCTTAAAAAAACGTCATTTTCTTATACATTGGAGTTAGATATTCTAAGAATTGCAAGCTCGTAACAAAGTAATTAATACTTTCTTCAAAGCGAAAGAGGAATCTTTAATGATGTTCAGAAATTAAATATGCAATATTCTCAGAAAATTACAAGTTTCTATCTTCAACTAATAATTCAAGGGTATTTTCCAGAACATAATTTATAGCTTAATAATAGTATAAAGAGTTCGCAGGAAAAACTATTATGTATGGGTATTTTCCACAAATAAGCAAATTATGCCATAAGTACTTGATTACTAATCCTATTTCCCTTCAAGGACAGTATTTTTTGTACACACTTTTGTTGTGTAGATTGAAGCATACTCATTATTTTATAATTACCCTGGTTAGTGCCCTAAGCTTTGACATCAAAATTCGATGTTATTTGATGTAGAGTCTTTAGAGAGAGATCAAAGACGTGCCGCCAAGCGATTTAGCGTTCCGGCACGATGGCGTGTAGAAACCGATTAGGGGTATGGGTTGAATTTACACTGCTATACCCCTTCCAAGTTAGCTCGTTACCATCTTAGACTGCATCGTCGCTTACCATCAGGTGAGATCGCAGTCAAGGGCTATTTTGTCATCGAGTAAAAAAAAAAAAAGGAATTTTACAGTAATAAAACTCCCGGGATGTATTCCAGAATTATAGTGTTCGCAGCCCGTAGGTACTGTTCACTGTCAGATGTTCCGAAAGATACGAGTTTTATTCAATAAAGCTTACATTCTATTAAAAAGTTCCAAGTCTTTATACTGCAACTTTATACTGTTACCAAGATGGTGCTATCAAGAGCTATAAAATTGTAGAGCTTACCTTTATAACTTTGTTAAAGTCATGAAATGTTAACCTTGTAGTTGCACGCTTTTACAGTACTTGTATAAACCTTGTATCTCAATTTTTAGGGTTCCGCAGTAGTAAAAGTAATCCTTATAATTTCGTTAAGTCCATCTTTGTGTCAATCTGTCCGTGTATCACGGCTATTTCATTATGAAAAATTTAAGCTGCAAATTGGGTATAATTCGCTTCAGAGATATTCATGTTGATCCTCAATCTTGAAATTGGAATTGGTTACCTCTCGAATAGGGACTTTGTAGAATAAAAAACCAATGTGATTCCTTGCATGAAAACCTACGAAACGTAGTACATAAGAACCTACGATACAATGTGTTTCTTTAAAGAGTTAAACTTAATAATCGTACTTAATTCTTGCTTATAATTTATTGAAAGAATTTTTTGCTATTAATTTTTTGACTACGGAACCATAACTTAAGTATATTCTAACACGCACTTGACCAGTTATTATACTTTCAGCTAGGAGAAAAAGATAACTTCTCTCGCTAACAAGCCGGTGTGTCATATTACGAAATATTCCGTAGCACTATTTTCGTTCTCCGCCGTTTCTTCTGTAAAAACAGCTTTTAAATACATTATTATTTTAATTACAATCTCTTCAGGAGTTCAAGAACTCTTCGGAGATAATCACAGTGCAATAAGAATTTACCGTCGCCAAATACCGACGAATAAAGACGTTTTTAATTTTGTAATTTCCTAAATTATTTCTATTTTGCAGCATGATACACTTTGGCCTAAACCCCATTCGAGAAGAGACCTATGCCAAGTAGTAGATTGATGTAAGGCAATGGATTGAAATGCATGAATGAATAAATAAATGGCATAGGCCTTGATTGTAATAAAAATCTCAGTTGTGATTGTCAAGGTGCTGAAGTGGCAATCCCGCACCGGGAAGCACAGTGTTGGCAGACCACTAGGTGGACCGACGACATCAAACGAGTCACACGGAGCTGCTGGATTTAGGCGGCGCAAGACGATCCATGTGGAGGTCCATGCAAGAGACCTATGTACAGCAGTGGTATGATAAAGAAGAACAAGAAGAAGAAGATTGTCAAGTTATAGAAAAGTATCAAAATATTTTAATCCTACAATTTTATAATGATCGAATATCTCATTGAAATCGATAAGCCCTGCTGCTGTAATCTGCCTGTGATGGAGTACCGGCGTTGAGAGTTATCAAGTGTTTACCCGCTGGAACACGACGCATCTAATGGCAGTATGTCTTGCTGTGCTGTCAGATCAAAGCCATTAATCGTAATCCCTTAGTTCAATGTTTATAACCCTACATTACATAGGGTTTTTTTTCTTTGACAAGATAGCCCTTGACTGCGATCTCACCTGATGGTAAGTGACGATGGAGTCTAAGATGGTAGCGGGCTAACTTGGAAGGGGTATAGCCACAGGGTATAGCAGTGGCTATACCCCTTCCATAGTTAATTCAACCCATACCCCTAATCGGTTTCTACACGCCATCGTGCCGGAACGCTAAATCGCTTGGCGTTACGTCTTTGACGTCAGGGTGGTAACTAGCCACGGCCAAAGCCTCCCACTATGACCAGACTAGAGACAAAAAGAAATTATAAATTTCCAAATTGCCCCCGTCGGGAATCGAACCCGAGACCTTCCAGTTATAAGACCACTGCGCCAGGGAGGTCGTTAAAAATCAGTTTCGGTTAAGGATTTTTATCAACAAAGAATATTATTTTGGATTGAGCTATCATATTTAGGATTTTTACATTTTAAACTCCTTAATTACGACAAAATACAAAGGCAGCAAAATAGCATTCAAAGAAAAACTGATGGAAGAGTAAAGACCACCTCCACCACCCACCACCAGGTCGGACAAAAACACCTTGGCTTAATAAAAACTTGCTCTGATGGTACGGGAAAAGTACCTGATCCTTGTTCCGTACAGCAACTTTCACGTTGACTAACGTTTAACCCCGGAAAAATAAGTCATTGTGACAAATTCAGTATTGAAATTGTACTTTTAATCCCGGATTATCACAGAGTCCCATGAAATTTTTAAACAATCACCGACAACGTATCTTAAACAACTATACTATCTTAGGTGAAGGCATAAGCTAAAACCCAGTCAATATTACTAAAGCTGTTCTCATAAACGTACGTTGTATTATATTTTACACAGTAAATAAGAAGTTTTTATGTTGTTAATTTAATCACGTAAGTAGGTACTCATATAACTAACTGAAGCAGCTCTACAAGCCGAAGTGGCTTTCCGCAACAAAGTTAAAAACGTCAGTGATCCGTATTTCGAATGATATCGGGCTCATTACTGACTATCCTTACTTTCTTATACTTATATAATTACTAATAGTCCAGTCAAAAGAAGGTTTCGCCTCTGGAAAATACCGAAAGTTTTGAAACTACGCACGTTGATTTATGCGTACCTAAGGATGAATATATCAAAAGTCCTCATGAATCCGAGGCGAGCTCTAGCGGCAATTAGTGGAAACAGGGCGCTTTTTTTTGATTTTTTGACTTGACTGGGTTATTTTTTGAGGTTTTTGACTGGACTATAATACAAAAGGGTGTTTACTGTTTATTTGTTGGCTTGTACTTCAATCAAGCCACAACAGGGTGACCGATCGACTTGATATTTTGAATTGGCTTAGAAGAGGATGTGAAAATAGAATAGAATATCGTTTCTTCACTGACATTACATTATACACATAAAAGAAATATATTTAGTTTACACACATATACAGAGTTACTTAAAATCTTACCTAACTAGTGTCTATTATGTATCATGTATGAAAGGGTCCTAGCTCAGTGGATGCTGTGGATACAGATGTAACCATAACGCTGACAACAAAATAGACATGAACTACTTTTTATCCCGGAAAAAAGTTCCCGTGAGATTTTTTAAAACTTAACGCCACGCTGAACCCACCAACAAAAATACTTTGAAAGTTGAAATGCCTTGTTAGTTTTGTGGCTAGTTTTTGCGCGTGGATTTTGCGTCCCGGATCGGCTAAAAAAATATAGGTAATGGTTAAGTAATTAACGTAAGATATCGGTCATATATTGCGTAACGATACCGCCAGCTGCAAAAAATTTTGATGGGAAAAACTGCAGGAAAAAGACGCGAAAGAAGTCGTGACTAAGAAACTGAAGGGAGTGGACTGACATGAAAATAGTCGCAAAAGTATTCGAACAAGAAGAAGTTCAAAAAACTGTCCTGAGCGTCAGTAGGTACCTAATGGCAAAGATGCACATGACAAAGAAGCCCAAAGTTGGGAAGTTGACGCTGTTAAGAGGAAATGCGGGCGGTCTTTTCTCCATAAAAACGCTCTCGTACAGACGAGACAAAGAAAACAGTTTCTTTCTGGTTTTTGACCCTAAAGCAATAATTTTTTACACTTAATTAAATATCAACCTCTTCTGTGTTCCTATGTTTTCTTTTTTGATGATACATTATCTTTATAAGCACTAAAACCCTTACAAAATTACCTATTTAGACCGCTGTCAACAGTGGCCAAGTGTACTTTGACAACTATTAATGAAAAAAGAAAAACATAGGGACACAGTATATATTATCTTCCTTATTCCGTTTATAAAATATCTTTTAAATTGGTCTAATATTGGAGGAGGAGATAGTAGAGAGCCAAACCTCGAACTTTTTACTTAAGGCTATTCTGTCGGATCTTTCTGTAGTTGATTATTTTTCAAATACCTCATTTTCAAAAGTCTCTGCGACCGTATTTCCTTCGCGTTACTTCGCCTCTATGCCTCAGAAAGCACATCCTGTTGCTTATCTTTCCCCGATTGTGTCTTGTTGCCATCTCCTTTACTAGTAAATATTTTTTTGGAAGCAAATTAAGAGACAAGCTCTCTGTTTCGGTCTTAGTAAATAAATAATTGAGGATTAAATAAGATACGAAATTACTAGCTAATCAACGTTATAGTTGTAATTTCGGCTGGTATTGGGAATTTTTTCGCTCGGAATCCTTGTAATTACGTTACCGACCAATTTATTGTGCTAACACACGTGCCTCCATTCGACACGTTCGAACATAAGCGGCCATTTTTATTTCCTTTTACGCAGAGAGATGTCACATTAATGGACGTGCAAAATGGCCCTAGTTAAACGCAAAAAGCTTACTTCTCTCAAGTCAAAGTAAGTTTACTTTGATATACGACGAGTCGAGTTCCAGCAACGAGATGACATCCGAACGTACTCTGTACCATGTTGTTTTCATAACATGAATTTAAACAGAGTAAAAATTCAGAAAGCTAAATTGAAGTTGTCTTCATTATACGCTGCGCTTCAATACAACGCGTATGTACTGGATTTTATTATGACAAAAATAGTGGAATTATTGAGAATGAGGGTAGAAGCGGCAAATAATAAAACGCAGGACTTGCCCCCTTGTATGTGATAAGGGGGTAAGACGGGTTGGCAGTTTTTTTAAAAGTAATATAACGTATAAATATATAAGTAAGTCATGCTGATTTTGACTTGTATTCCGCTCTCCTGTCAATATAAGCGGAAAGGTTGAGTTGAGAGTGGGTGCGACAATAGTGCAACTGACCGGATCAAACCTGCAACCTTTCAGTTTTTTTAACCATTGGATTACTCAGGCTTTTAAAAGGCTGAGGGTTATTATTACATTTTTAGATCTTGCTTCCTTTTTCCCTACACCAGTCAAATTTAAACTTGCTTCGCTTTTCCGTCATACGTCCGTCGAACCGTCATCTCTGGCTCTAGTAATATGTTATGTGACAACTCTAAGCCTTTAGTTACGTCTCAGTATTCCTCAAGGGTGCAACACTTACAAAATACATATTATACTCGTACATATTTCTATGCTCTCAGATTCCGGGCTTGCCTTTGTACAACCACAGATGAAATCCTATCGTTTTGTGCAAAGGAAAGATTTCTTTATTTTTATTTGTAGCTTTTAGGTAGGTGCTTTATATTGTTTTAATAATAAAGGTACACGTATGGATTTAAGGGTACTTATATACTTTAAATTAGCTTTTGCCCCCGCGACTTCGTCCGCGTGGAATTAGATTTTGGGGTGGAATTTTCAAAAACTGTGACATACGTACTTTTTTATTTTTAACTGAAAGCTCAAATACCAACTTTGATGGAAACAGCTTGAAAAATGACGGAGTTTCATATAAACTTCCATCCCCTATTTAAACCCCTTAGGGACCCCCTTGGGGTGGAATTTCCAATAATCCTTTCTTAGTGTGCGCCTACGTCATAAAAGGAACCAACTGTAAAAATTTCAAGTTTCTAACTTCAGTAGTTTAGGCAGTGCGTTGATATCTCAGTCAGTCAGTCAGTCAGTCAGTCAGTCAGGACTTTGAATTTTATATATATAGAAGATTAAGTCTCAATAGCCGGTTACAGGTGCGGACTGAAAACTTAAAGGTTGCTGGTTCGATCCCCGCCCGTTGCATTATTGTCGTACCCACTTCTAACACAAGTTTTCCCTTATTTGGAAGGAAGAGGAGAACATCAGTCAAGTTCAGCTTGGCTGATATTCTTTTAAAAAAAATGTGAAAGTGAGTTTTATTTGTATGTCCTCAAATCACGCACTTAAAAGCAACGAACCGAAGTCGTGAATCGTAATGTCTTACATAGCTATAATCGAGGATCTCGCGAGGGTCATAGGGTACTTTTGTTCCCAGAAAAACACTCTCGCACCATCATTGTTAAGTTTGAGGTTGACAGTCGTGTTTGTAAAAAGAACTGTTTAACCCAAAAAAGTATTTTTTAGTAGTAAAGTAAACCTCCCTTCGCAAAATTTTTCGCTGTAGTCTTATAACCGGGAGGTCTCGGGTTCGATTCCCGGCGGGAACAATTTGGGAATTTATAATTTCTGAATTGGCTAGTTAACACCTTACCGTCAAAGACGTGCCGCTAAGTGATTTAGCGTTCCGGCACGATGGCGAGTAGAAACCGATTAGGGGTATAGTTTGAATGTACACTGCCATACCCCTTTCAAGTTAGCCCGCTACCATCTTAGACTGCATCGTCACTTACCATCAGGTGAGAACGCAGTCAAGGACGAGCTTGTCATTGAATAAAAAAATAATTGGAATAAACGTCATGTTTAAGATAAATTAGTTAAGTATGTCATTAACTGATTCATCCAAAATTAACGTCAAAATTACAATAGGACCTTAGACAGGCCTTAGATCATGGTATTTGACTTGTTAGTATTAAGTACAAATCTATTGAGATTACGTAGAGACAGTATAATGAACAAGTAGACTGCTAAACTTAATCAGGCAAATTAGTTACATTATTCCGTTCATTAGTCAAACGCCCGCTGGAATGCTTTACATTCAGATTTAATTGTAACTATTGCAGACCACTGACTCTTAAGCCATAATAAGCTTTAAATTAAAACGCATAAGCTACATATTTCTGTAAAATACCTACCCATATACTGGCTAATAATAACACATGACTAGAATGTGTTCATAGAAGTTGGATGTAGAGCTCAAGAGCAGATATGTACAGTGGTTAAGGACACATTTGACGTTTTCAAGGTTGAAATCCGGAAAGCGCAGTGTTAGTAAACCACTAGGTGAAAAGACAATACGAGTCGCAAAAAGGTGCTGGATATAAGCGGCGCAAGGCTGAGACATGTGGAAGTCCCTACAATAGAGCTATGTCCAGAGTGAACAGCTAACAAACGAACACTTTAGGTGGAAATTATTTGACTTTTTAATAGGTACTCTATGTCATGATATTTAGGTTAGGTTAGTTAAATGTTAGGTGGTTAGGTAAATGTTCATGGGCGGCGGTAATCACTTAACATCAGGTGACCCGCCTGCTCGTTGGCTCGCTAAAATTCTATTCTATTCTATTCAAACCTATAAAAAGAGACAGATACGCTGTCAATCTTATAACACCCATTTATCAAAAAAAAACTTATTTTGAAAACTGACTAGTTTTGTAATAAGCACTTCAACACCATCGAATATGTGATATGAGTTTTGCCTGAAAAAGGGATGGAAGCTACACATACCCTTTTAAACTTAGTAGCATCACATCTCTTAACTGAAAGCTGTCAGTAAGTACCATAAAGTTAGTTTTCCTTACTACAAGGAATGCTAACTTTTTGGTAAGTACGGCCTTGTTTCCGTTATTTTATGAATGTCGAACTTTCAGGGTTATATAACGTTGTCCGTATGGAGTTAAGCACGAATTAGATTGTATAAAGTTTGAAATCCACACTGGTAAGCGCAGTTGGTAGACCACTTTTATAAAATTAACTAGCAGTTGCCCGCGACTTCATCCGCGTCAATTTCTGTTATTATCATCGCGATTAAGAAGTTTTTAAAAGAATATTTTGAATATGGATAATTTTCCCCGTTTTTGCAACATTTTACACTGATACTTCGGTCCTTTTGGTCGCAGCGCGATGTTATATAGCCTAAAGCCTTTCTCTATAAATGGACTATCCAACACAAGAAGAATTTTTCAATTCGAACCAGTAGTTCCGGAGATTAGCGCGTTCAAACAAACAAACTCTTCAGCTTTATAATATTAGTATAGATAAGTAGTAGCTTGCTAAGGGTAAAATTAATTAGTATTTTTTTTAAAAGAATATTTATTAGCTTAAGCTATTTCCCAAGTAGTATTAAGTTATTTCTTAAATGACGGCACGGGCATATATGGAATGTGCATGGTCACTCCCTCGTCGATCCGTTGCTTCGTTACTGCGTGATTGAAGGACAAACCAACAAGAGAATACACTTTCGCTTTATTATAATAATATAATGATATATGACTAATAACTCTCACATAATACACTCACTCACTAACACGTACACGCACATGCACGCATACGCACACACACACACACACACACACACACCCACACACACACACAAACACACATACACACACACACACACACACAAACTCACTAATACTCACTCATTAATAAATAAATATTTATAAATACATAATGAAATTGTTAACCATATTAATTTTGTACGTAACTTGTAATCTATTTTCTTTAAATAAAATCTATTTGTAATTTATGTTTGTAATGGTCCGGAGGAAGGTGACGACACTCGTAACACAAGTTTACTTAGTACGAGTGTCTAAGCACTCCTTTGTACTAAAAATATTATAAAGTGAATTTTTTGTAGTAATAATTAAGGAGTAAATCTGTAAAAAAATCTATTGAAATGAATAAATAAATCTATAAAATCTATAAATCTATATAGTGATACCTATACGTCGGTACAGGTACACGACCTAGAAACCATGAGTTGCGTGATACGTAGGCATGTTTATGGACACGGTCGTAAAACTGAAACTGAGTCATGGAGGCTGCGCAGCTGGGGCGCTACGAAAACTACTTAATTTTATTACACGACTAGTGAACGCCCGCGACTTTGTCCGCTTCTTCAATCTCCTTCAATCACGGTGCAACAGATTGACATGATTTTTTTCATAAGTATTAGTTACTAGACGATGCCCGCGACTTCGTCAATCGATCAAGGTTTTTCAATTCCCATGGGAACTCTGTAATTTTCCGAGATAAAATGTAGCCTATGTTTTAATTCTGGGTATATGCTATCCTTATTCCCAGCCAAATCGGTTCATTCGTTGAAGGAGCGGGTGTGAAAGAGTAACAAAAACACGCACACACACACACACACACACACACACATACAAACTTTCACCCTTATAATATTAGTGTGATGTGATGTGATACTCATGAATAAATCCCTTAGACCTGGAGAAGGCTAATTTTTATCTGAAAAAATCTAAGAGTTCCATTAAACACTAAAACCACGCGGCCGAAGTCGCGGGCAAATGATTAAAAAAAATATATAAAAGTGTCAATACCAATTAGGAAAATCCAATATTTTCCCTCCATAACGGTATAATACCACTTGAAATGAAGTGTATCTCGTCACCCTCTGATCCACTTTGTAAAAATATCGGGAAAATATTTCTGTTCATTTTTCTATCAAAGCAGGTAGATACTTACTACCAAGGGAATTTGATCCAAATAAAAAATAAATTAGGTAAACTGTTTCCGTCTCTCTTATTTATTAAGTCTTATGAGCGATGCCAAACGTTGCGTTGCGGCGCCACAAAATAGTTTAGTTTTTCTTTGTAGAACGCTGTCGCGTAGCGCCCCGAGACCGATTTTCCGTATCGTGTTAACTCTATCTCATATTAGAGTATAACCCGTGTGAATTAACATGGCATCTGGTTCGAATGAATGACGTTTAAAGTACTGAGTACAAAAAAATATATACATATATGTAAATTTTATTTTATTATTATTTGGATGGATGGATGTTTGTTACTCAATCACACCACAAAGCGGCTGAACGGATCTGGATGAAATTAGGCACAAAGATAGAGAATTAAAAAATAGGTTGTTTTCGGCCAGGTGCCATGTTAATGCGCACGGGTTATACTCGTAAGCTCTATAGCACGGATGGCCAATCGGTTGATCGCGGCATGACTTTGTAAATCTAGCGGAAGATGCTCAGGTGCAATGTTCATACTAATATTATGAACAAGTAGTTAGTAACTTTTAATCAAATAAAAAAATACTACATAAGTAAGTTATACTGTTTCATTTATCAAGAAGTATGAAATTGGTAGATCTCACAGGGTTTCGTCAGTAAATAGTAGATCTTAGCTCTAATCGAGTTGGCCACCCCTGCTCTGTAGTAAATCTCAGTATAAATCACGGCCTTTGATGGATAAAAATCAGTCTCAGACAAAAGGGTTGTTTGCGTTAGCTTTTAATAGTTAATTTTCCCTCGTTTTTAGGGTTCCGTAGCCAAAGGGCCCAACTAAAACCTATTACTAAGGCTCCGCTGTCCGTCCGTCTGTCAGCGGGCGGCATCTCATGAACTGTAGAAAAATTCTTGAAACTTTCATAGAATGTGTATTTCTATTGCCGCTACAACACAAAAAAAAAAATAAAAATTAAAATTAAAAACTTTTATTTTTGCTCGATCTTAATAACAGCTAGAGTTAAACCTTGTATAGTTCTTGCAATTCACGAGGGCGCGTGGCTCATGGTTGTGTGTGTGTGTCGTATCTGTATAAGTGTGAGCGAGAGCTTGCTCACGCCTGACCGCTCCCACTTAAGCTCCTGACAGGCACACACTTATGCAATGTATGGTCGCGGACAGAAAAGGTTTATCAGTTTTCAAAGTAGATTCTATATCACATTGCATGCAGTAAGGTCTATAACGCCATAGAATATCGAAAGCATATCGACTGTCAGGCATAGACGTGTGCATGTAATTATGAATCTTAAGGTGGTAAACATTTTCTGTCCGCGACCGTACATGTACACGACGAAACAAAAAGTAAAGCTCACGCGCCCTCGTCAATTGCAAGAACTATGCCATGGTACGGAAACCTTCGTGTGCGGGTCCGACTCGCACTTGGCCGGTTTTATTAAAAGCAGTCCAAAGTTCGAGATTATTTGAAGATCCTTTGTCCTTTACGCGAGTCTGGGAACATCATTAATCTGTCGAGTGGAACTTTATTTCATTTCTGTAAAGGCATTTTCCAGGTCAAAACTAGCGCTAGCAACAAGCAGCTTGTTATTTCTGCTAGGAGATGAAACAACTGTACAGAAGACACCTCACGCTCGCTAACAAGCCGTGGCCGCGTTTTTAAACATTTCATTTCATTTTACGATCTTTTTTTTTGATTCAACGCTTTTTGTTTTTTCCATCGCTTCTTTTTTGTTAGTTACTGCTTTTTAATTTTAGTATTCGCTTCGTTTTAATTTAGAATTCAGTTTATTGTATTTAAACTTATGTATGTATGTTATGTATACTGTGGTCTTATAACTGAGAGGTCTCGGGTTCGATTCCCGGCGGGGGCAATTTAGGAATTTATAATTTCTAAATTGTCTCTGGTCTGGTCTGATGGGAGGCTTTCGCCGTGGCTAGTTACCACCCTACCGTCATAGACGTGCCGCCAAGCGATTTAGCGTTTCGGCACGATGGCGTGTAGGAACCGATTTGGGGTATGGGTTGAATTTACACTGCTATACCCCTTCCAAGTTAGCCCGCTACCATCTTAGACTGCATCGTCACTTACCATCAGGTGAGATCACGGTCAAGGGCTATCTTGTCATCGAATAAAAAAAAAACTATAATTTCTGACGTATACTATCCACAAGAATACTTTAGTTAAAAAAAAAAAAAAAGATACCGGCCGAATTGATAACCTCCTCCTTTTTGGAAGTCGGTTAAAAATTTACGCGATTTCATCCACATTTATGGGAACATTTAGTTTTCCCAGAATAAAAATCTTCACAGTTATTTTTGTAACATTATAATATTATTGACTTCACCCACGTAGATTTCTATATGTATTTAATTAATCCAACTAGTGTAAGTACGTATAAAATAGTTAAGGGCGGGCGGATGCCGCGCGGTATCACAGAGTGGGTGCAGGCGGCACGGGGCGGTCACTCGCACAGCCGCCGCGCGTAGCTGATGCGGAAGAGGTAATAATAATCCGATAAAAATAACATTAATATTAATTTTATTTATCCGACTTAAAGAAGTCTAGAGGCTAAGTCGGAGAGGAGAGTCTAGAGGTTTACTACTAAGGTAATTTAGTAGTTACTCGGGAGAAATTTTGTACCTATAAGTAAGTTGAAGTTGTGTTAAAATCTCTTCATCCGTTTCCTAAATTAGCCTGAACAATCAGTCAGATAAAAATTTTGAATGAAAATTCAGGCATCCCTGGATCGAGCAATAAGAAATAAAACAAAAGGAAACATTACTTAATTGATTTTCTTGCGCAAAGGCAGGCTACGGTTCCATAATTGTTAACAAACAAGCACGTTAAGCACTACAGGGAGATATTATAAGCAGTTTTGAAACACAAACATATTACGTACAACTGCAGCAGATTACAATGTTACAATACTTGTATACTAAGTAGGTCGCTATCTACCGTCACGTTAAAATTTATTTTAAAGCCTTCGGAATAAGGCATATAGTAGCGTATAAGACGTTCATGGTTATGAGTATGCAAGTCCATCCAGTCTCAACTGTATCTAACTTTGTGTAAAGCCTGAAGTAATTAAAACGCGTGACGTCACCAAGGCGCTACGTCTAATGCGTGACAGGTATATAGTGTGCGCGCGAACTACTCTCCCTTAAATCCCAGAAAATTAGAGTTCCCACGGGATTGGTAAAAACTAAATCCGAGCGGACGTATACGCGAGCATCAACTTGTAATGTACAAGTAATTTATTACTTAGCCTGAATATATAATTATTATTTGTTACGTGGAACAATTGTTTTGAACATTAGGCACTGTAAGCAACGATTTGCGTTTTTAAAAGCGTTGCTGCTCTTTTTTTATACCTTTTCTGCTCAGTACAATTCTTCCCAAACTGGTGGTAGACCTTGAAGTCTTATCATAATATAATAATAAGACGACCGACTATTTGGTTATTTCGAATACACGCGTAGCAAACTAAGCGAATCTGTCAGCGAGCAGATTTTATGGACACTTTGGTGCTTTCATTTTCATATTCCTCGTACTGCCAACTACATAGGTACAACATCTAGTAATCACATTAAATTATATAGAGGTTCTCTGGCCGCAAGGACTAACGATCCACCGATTGTTAATTGCTACTGTAGGCTGTAATTAGTGTAGCTAATGAATCCATAGGCATTGGGGTCGCGAAGTGTTGTATTGGCAAACTCGAGTCAAAAATGTAGCGTTGATAGACTTTGCACTGTGTGGACCAGGGCCCCAAGTCTGCTATTTTACATGTCATTGTCATTGAACCGCAATACAATTACAATTCAATTATCATTGGTCCAAAATTTCGTAGTCTACTAAATTAACAATGGTCGTTCGATTTCTTATAATTGGATTGTAATTCAATGATACCTCGGTATTGCCATTAGCTTAAAAAGCGTTTGCCGAAATGAGTTTAAAAAAAAACTACATATTAAAAACGTTTATTTAAGCTAGATTCAAAGCTAGATGTGTCATTGGCAAACCATCGGAAAACAATTGTGACGCCATTGAATTAGTAGACTACCAAAATTGCTAAAAGTAGCAATTGGGATGTCATTGATAGACAATTGAATTACAATTGCAATAGCAGACTTGGGCCCCAGATATGACATCAAACCAATCGCATCAAATCGCTGGATAGGTACAGCATGTCGATTCCGTAAAAATCATCTCATCAGTGTAACGACCGCAATGGCCTCTATTGGTTGAATCAATGCATTTTAACCAATAACGGGAGGGTACCAGCCAATCAGAGGCCATTGCGATCGTTACACTGATACAATCATTTTTACGTAATCGACATGCAAGTTTGCATGAGTTTGCGATCTGTCGAGATAGAGATGTAAAAGATCAATCGTCAAGCAGTCGACGTCTATATAATTTGAAGGTAAATAAAATAAAATTGCTTACTATATACTTAGTAAGTTTTTATCTCTATTTTCGCGTAGATTGAAGTGCAGTCTGATCATTAATTTTTAATTCCCCTTTTACTGGCTGCTGAGCTTATGCTCCTCAAGTAAGTGATTTCCTTTTTGCACTCACAAACTTTAAAAGTTATTCGTTGTACACGTACCCTTGTTATACAAACTTTTACAAAGTATTCCCACTTGTGCCATTGGAAAAGAAAATAGTACCAGTGGGAAAAGGCTTTTGCTTGTGTTAAAACGTTATCCACCTTTGCGAAAAAACTTAGTGTAGGTAATTTAACTTGGGTACAACTTAAGAATAACAAATAATCTTTGAAGAAGGAAAAAAGATGGACCTTTCGCTGAATAATCTAATAATTAAGTTCCATTATTACTCACCCAAGAGTAGTAAAACTATCAATTAATTATTTACAAGCTTTTGCTTACGATTTCATCCATGTTAAAAGGTTATTTAAAAAACTTCAATAGCCCAACGGTTAAAGGTGCGGATTGTAAATTGAAAGGTCGCAGGTTCGAGCCCCACCCGTTGCACTATTGTCGTACCCACTCCTAACACAAGCTTTTCGCTTATTTGGAGGCTTATTATATTTCACTTATCAAGTTCAGCTTGGCTGACATTCTTTAAAAAAAAATTATAAATCCCATGGGAACGCTTTTTGTTTCAAACAAAAAGTGCGTCATATTAAGCCAGGTCCTAAAGTAATAAATATGAAGTGGTTGAAGTATGATTCAATTTGTGAATAGCAAATATAATATTTACTTTCAATTTGCATATTAAATAAACGGTGGCACGTATCCAATTAACTTTCATTATTTCAAATTACTGTTCATTAAACAAAAATTATTCAAAACTTTCTGTGAAGTTAAACTATTCATCCAATAGGGATATATTCAACTCAAAACACTTTTAAGTTTTAACCCTTCATCAAACTTCAGAACAGGCATTTAATATTGTAACTTATAATCATTATCATATAATTATTTTGATCATGAAATACTGCGATGCGATGTTATAAACATTTGACGTGTTAATCTTGGATCAGAAAAAAAAAGTTTGAATGGATGGACTAAAAAATAAAATGGATAACTTTGAAAATAAATCCACGTGATTACGAATTTTGGGAGCTATTTACGTCCTTACGTAAATGTTAGGAATGGTTGATCGCAGGCTGTAGGTATCTCATTATGCTAGAATAAGCCCTTTTACGATTAGGATTCTAAGAAGATCTTAGCTAGCGAAGCATCTCAAGCATTTTCACTTCGCGTTCCGTTTCACCTTTACTTAATTAACGCAATCGATATCCTCTGTCCCAATTAAACCTCTTCAGCTTGTATAGCTACGCTATTTACAAAGCTTACCAATCTGTTTAACGTTATACTTATTTTTTTTTTATTCGATGACAAGATAGCCCTCGACTGCGATCTCACCTGATAGTAAGTGACGATGCAATCTAAGATGGTAGCGGGCTAACTTGGAAGGGGTAAACAATGTAAATACAACCCATACCCCTAATCGGTTTCTACCCGCCATCGTGCCGGAACGCTAAATCGCTTGGCGGCACGTCTTTGACGGTAGGGTGGTAACTAACCATGGCCAAAGCCTCCCACCAGACCAGACTAGAGACAATTTAGAAATTATAAAATTTCTAAATTGCCCCCGCCGGGAATCGAACCCGAAACCTCCCAGTTATAAGACCACAGCGCTCACCACTGCGCCAGGGAGGTCGTCAAACTCACTACTTAAACTAGTGGTTCGCCCCGAACTGAGACCTCGCGATATCCCATAATTCCCAAAAGTTTTAATTATATATTGTAATAATTAACTTTTGACATTAGACGCAATAAAAAAAATAATAGTTGACATAAAACTGTTTTACTGACACAGCGCCATCTATTAGCATTATAGTGAAGCTATATATAGTGTTATAAAGAAACGAAATTAAATAATTTCGTTTCTTTATAACATTTATCTAATTTTAGTATTTGTTGTTCAAGTACAGGATATAACTGAATTTTCAACCAAGTTTCACATTCTAATATTCAGTAATTCAGAAGTTATAGGGCTCTGACAGACATTTAGACGGACACACTTCTCTGTCTAGTAGGCAAGCGCCCTAGTTGACTCAGAGAACTCGCTTCGCTCGTTCAAATAAATTATACTAAATTACTTTCATTACGTTATAAAATTCAATACGTTTGCTCGTAAATTTACATTGTCTTTTGAAAATATTATCCCTAAGGGTGTAAAATTGGGGTTTCAAAAATCTAACTTAACGTGAGCGAAACCGCGAGCAAAAGTTAGTTATATAATTTCATATTTATTAAAACCCCTAGGGACTCTGTGATTTTCCCGAAATAAAAAGCAGTCTATGACCGTGAAAACTGCCACAGTTTGTCAAGACTGGTTTATTCATGAAAAGGTAAAGGTATCATACAGACCGACTTAATTTTGCATTTTAATATTAGTTTGGTTATATAACTATACAATTTTTGGGTGTAAAAACTAATATCTGTGTTTGATAGCTCAGGTAATTTACTTACTTAGAACTTTAGACGTCAAACTCATTCTAACTGAAGATAGCCTTTGTAGTTAAATTGTGAATCACTCCGATTGAAGCCATAACTCTTAACAATTGCATTCCTGTCAAAATTCCAGATGCGAATAATTCGGACCTGCCTTTGTAATGGGTACACATGGTACGTCCCGCAAAGGCACCAGCGCAATCAATCAATTTGACAGTTGTGTGTACGTTAACAGTAAACTGGGTTACGTGGAATTGTTAGAATTGCAATGGCAATTTAGTTCGTAAATGAGTGTGTTAAGTTCTTAGTCAAAAGTGTGCACGCAGCTACGTACTCTGAAGGGTCGTAATCGGGGGCTACAAAAATATCTTTTCGTTAATTCATACATGATAGGAAAGCCCTTATAATAAGTCTTAGTTAAGTTCGTCCATGAAATAGAGCCTTTCAATTCAATACTGAAAATGCGTGTGGCTTATGTTCGACGCTCTTATCTCTTATAGCAATAAGAGCTTGCCAAAAGTCTTAAATGTCAAAGTAAATCAACACTGACCTTCGATCACAGAAGAAAAAATAAGGATTCAGTACTTCATACTTCAACAATTATTCAAATTCATCATTGTTCTTGACGTATGTTATCGTGACACATGCTGTCCCGACTCCCGGCTCAAAACTACGGATAGCGGCTTTTTAATTTTATGATTATTTTATTAAATATTTTTTATTATTGCATTTCATGACTATGTAAATCTTATGCGTTCTGACACGTATTTCACGTTTATGTTCATTTTATAGTCTCCTAATGCCATTAAAAATTTACCTTCAAAATTTTCAATAATTAATGGAATTCAATAATGCGCATTAAAATTTAAGCAAGTGTACTTAAAAATTAAATACATTATTTACAACTTTGCAATTCAACACCGCATTATATCCATCCAAAGTTTTTACTTATAATATTCAGTATTATAGCACTATATTATTTTTAGTATATTAAAATAAAGGAAAAAAATAAATATTTTTTATTTTACACTAATCCAACTAAAAATAGAACATCAAATAAAAAGCATAATAAGAATAATTTGATGGTCTCCAACCCGGATCTTTCGTAAAAAGTACAGCATTAATCCACTTTCTAGCCTTTCTGCAGATTGTGCAGGAATAATAACTATTGAAAACTTAGATCTATTATTATTTCGTCCTCGTCACAATGCGGTTAACAACGAAAAAAATATATAATCAAAAAATTTCAAAAAATCAATTTATTAATATTTAGGGTTCTGGTATTATATTGTCGACTTTATTGTTGCATCTCAAACTGTTCACTTATCGAAAAGAAGACTTTGCAAATCGCTTTCAAGGATGAGTATTTATTAATTCTAAAGAAGCCGTCTCCACTTTTATCAACCAGATTCAATGTATGACATAAATGATCTTACTTAGTAAGTGCACTCGGTGGTTACACAAATCGGACTAACATGCGGTATCCACTTATTTTTCTATGATCGAAGACACTGACGAAACCTTTGCTCATGCATTCATAATATTATGATGCGCCCGATGCGGCTATGCAGCTTCATATGGATTTTCTATGCGCTTTCTACAGCCCATCTTCTCCAAGTTTGCAATCCGGTATCTTATATCATCCGGTCTGTCTATCCGACTGTTCATAATAATGTAGTAGGTATTATTTTATTAGGCTATCCTTAGTGGGTATCTATTAATTTTGTCATAAAATCTGACCTCTTCGAAGAATGTGATTAGGCGCCATCTTTGCGATACCTGATAATCTCCAACGAAGCTAATTGAATTTCTTTAAATGAAACCAAGTATTCTCCGAGGATTTTCCGTTGCCTGGATAATGTAAATGGAAACAGATATTCCGTAGTTTTTGCTTCCTAACGAACGTTGAGAATAACTTATTAGAGGGAAGATTATACATAATATTATGTTTAATAAAAACTAAAGAATTGGAAAAAATTGATTTTAGCACATTTGGATCCAAACTTCAAATCGAGAAGCGCTGTATAGAGAAGCCGTTAGATTCGAGCGGTGCAAAACAAATAGCACGTAGAAGTCCTTGGTCAACATGAAACCTATGTAAGCTTAGACATGACGTTTCAGTACCTACTACTTGTATAACACAGTACCCTACTGTTACCTCAAACTTGTGATTGTTGAAAAAATGTTTGAGAAAAGTTGATTTTGACGACCTCCCGGACGCAGTGGTGAGCGCTGTGGACTTATAACTGGGAGGTCTCGGGCTCGACTCCCGGCGGGGGCAATTTGAGAATTTATAATTTCTGTATTGTCTCTGGTCTGGTCTGGTGGGAGGCTTTGGCCGTGGCTACCATACCATCAAAAACGTGCCGCCAAGTGATTTACCGTTCCGGCATGATGGCGTGTAGAAACCGATTAGGGGTGTATGGGTTGAATGTACACTGCCAAATCCTTTCCAAGTTAGTCCACTACCATCTTAGACTGCATCGTCATTTACCATCAGGTGAGATCGCAGTCAAGGACTATCTTGTCATCGAATAAAAAAAATGTTCTTCCTTTTTTGATAGAGCTACCATAAAAAACTAATGCTAAGAGATTACAGTGCATATTTAACATTATCAGAGCAAATAATTTTCAATGAACCGAAGGGTGAACCCTAGGGGTGAGTGCGGTCAAAGTGAGAGCTTTGGTTGCCCCATTTGATAACTTTGTGACACCGGGTAAACGTCAGCTTGTTGTGGTCAGTAGCCATGCTTAGCGACGCGACTGAGGTCAGGGTGAGGACTCCCCTGGGACCTGTCTAACGGACAAGGGTGCGCTAGGGTGACGCCACTCCTTGGAGATTCCAGAAATTCCGAATTGAGGAGGTTAGGAATAAAATGTGATAATTTGCTGTTCCCATATTTTTCCTACACCTTATTTTTTCCGGAATAAAAAGTAGCCTATGTCACTCTCCCGGTCCTCAACTGTACCCATGAAAAAATCACATCGATCCGTTGCTTTTTTGCGGCGCGATTGAAGGACAAACAATTAAACCAACAAACAAAAACACTTTCGTATTTATATTATTAGTAAGGAAAGCATGTTATTAAGTAAGAATATCCGCGATGACGATAAAAAATTATTGCATTAATTATTTTTTTACACTTTTAGGGCATCGCAAATCAGGATCGCAATTTACGCATACACAGCTAGTTTTGTTCGTCCAATTTTTACTTATCAATTCAATGTCACCTGCTCCCTGTTTAAAACTCTGCTACATCTTCAGGAGCTCGAATATAATTTTTCACCGCGTTCATAAAAGAAAAAGCTCCACTTGACTTTTATCAGGACGGCTTAAAAGAGTGATGGTCTGTAGGCATAATTCTTTAAGTAAAACGGACCACTCTATCTCAATCCGGCGGCACGATCTCACGTTTCATATTAACGTCGTTCAGGAATATAATCGCGGTTACATTAATGCAGTCACATGATCCCTCATAAGCTGGATACAGCAATATTGTGTGTTTTTAAAAAAGGATTAACCTATTGTGTACTTTGGTATGGCGGTTACTGGGTTTTGCATTTTAATAGGAATTCAGCTCCAATGAAATTAAACCCTGAATATATCGATATCCTTGTGTGAATAAATATCACTAAATTAAACCGTGAATAATATCACTCAATTACTTCGGAAATCCCATTTCAAAAAAGGATAAATCAGGCTGGTTCCAATGTTTTACTGATGAACTCATACAAGTATTTATTAAGCTTTTGATGAAGGGAGACTGGAACATCTCGCGACGAAAAAATCGCCTGGTAGGTATATTTAGTCATCTTCTCCATATTTAAAAACTAAACTATCGAGGAAGCATAATCATGATCATGAGTTCTAAAGATGCCATATCATCATCAGCATCTCAAACTATAGATGTCCAGTGCTAGACAAAGGTCTCTTGCATAGATTTCCACAAGTTGCGGTCTTACGCCACCTGTATCCAGCGACTCCCAGCAATAGTCAATCCACCTATTCGGCCTGCTGATATTGCGCTTTGGGGTGTGATATCGTCATTCCAGTACCTTGGTCCTTGCTTGCTTGATGGGCTTGTGGCTTGTGGGTTTGATGATTCTTCAAACTATATGCCCCGCCCATTGCCACTTCAGCTTCGCAACTCGATGAGCTATGTTGTTGAATCTTTTATCCTACGGATCTTATCAGCTCATCTTCTGGAGACATTACCGTCTGGCGTCGACGTAGATACAAATATTTACATTTTATTTTATAAAATTTACACGGTTGTATTGCATTGTAATGTGTATGTAATTTGTTTTATTTGATATAATTATTCAGTTAAGTAGTACAAGATTGTCATCATTCTTGATTTGATCTTACAGGTTTTCAGCGTAGACGATGTCACGTAAAGGAAATTATCCCATAATTTCTCTACATAAACAAATATTAGTATTAAAATTTTTCATCTGCATAGAAAATTTATATTATTTAAATTCAAAATAACGATAAATAAATTCTGTTCATATAAACAGACATAAACAGCACTAACACTTTCAGCTTTCGTTATACGCAAGCTTTTGCACAAAATATTGCACATTACAAGTGGAAGTGACCGTTCACAATCCATGCGCCGTCAATTTCAGAAATAGCTTTCTTACCACTTGGGAACCAGACAAAAGAATATTTATGGTTTTTCCGGTGCTGAAAATAAAATTGAGCGAAAATGGTGTCCATAAACTGCTGTTTTATTTGTGCTGCAAAATCAAAATACCCACCAAAAATTATTTATTGACTTGCTTATTCCCGCGACTTCGTCCGCGTGGTTATAGTTTTTGAATTCCCGCGGGAACTTTTTCATTTTCCGGGATAAAAATCCTGTCACTCTCCAGATCCTCAACTATATCCATGCAAAAAATCACATCGATCCGTAGCTCTGTTGCAGCGTGATTGTCCTTCGACAAACCAACAAACAAACACACTTTCACATTTATACGGGTGTCCCACGGCTATGCCACATGGAGGGGAAGTACCTTAAATATTGTAGATGGAACATTTTACTGAAAGAAGACTTCATTTTAATTTAAAAAACAATTTAAACTGCATTCATAGATTTTTAAATAATTGCCTGGTTGAACCGGGACTCGAACCCGCTATACGAGAAAAAAAATTAACCTGTATCTTTATCATACCGATCGGAAGGCTTCATCATAAGGATTACTTTTTGTTAAATAACATAGCATGAGAAATAAAAGGAAGACCATGAATTTTAGCCTTTGATGTACCTTGTCCGTGCCTTACTAATGAGTATGCAATTCGTAGCTCTGTTGCAGCGGGATTGAAGGACAAACCAATAAATCAACAAACAAACACACTTTCGCATTTATAGGTAATATAAATAAGGATTAGTAAGGATAGTAAGGATCGAGAAATGATGCGTACTTCTCAAGTGGGTACTCATTAGTAATAGTTCATGTCAGTTGTACGTCGATACGCCAATGTCAGCTTTTCATTTTTCTGAACAAAATTTTACATCAAAGGCTAAAATTCATGGTCTTCCTTTTATTTCTCACGCTATGTTATTTAACAAAAAATAATCCTTATGATGAAGCCTTCCGATCGGTATGATAAAGATACAGATTAATTTTTTTTCTCGTATAGCGGGTTCGAGTCCCGGTTCAACCAGGCAATTATTTAAAAATCTATGAATGCAGTTTAAATTGTTTTTTAAATTAAAATGAAGTCTTCTTTCAGTAAAATGTTCCATCTACAATATTTAAGGTACTTCCCCTCCATGTGGCATAGCCGTGGGACACCCTGTATATTAGTAAGGATCAGTAAGGATTGGTAAGGATGACTTGCCCTAAATCTGAACATTCCACTAAACAATAAGTCACGCATTAGTCGATTCCGTCACTCATAAGGACTTAAGAGTCTCCAGGTATTACTGCTCATGCACTCACGTACTGGTCTTTATTGTCATAGAAGAAAATGCCTTCTAGACAATTTTCAAATCTTTTACTATCGTCAAGGCCTGAATGATGATTGATGACGTACTGGTACGTAAGTACGAGAACCATACATAAATAGTAGCTAAGTTTAAAATTGAAAGGACAGAAATTCAAAATTCAAGTGCGCTGTTGCTAATTACTACGTAGGTGTAATGAATATTATGGGTGGGCGTTAGCTAATTAGAAACTCAATCACGCCTCCGCGGAAGTTTGTTAATTGCGCCATTATGGGTATCATCATACGGGGATAAGTATATGGGAGGAGACATACGATCAAGTTTGCCGTCAAGTTTGCATGATGCTAAGGGATTCTAAAAAAGGATACCTGAGTATTATCAATACATTTGGTTCGATATCTAGGAAAGCTCCAGAAAGCTGTACCATTCCATCGAGAGAGATAACGCTAAATATGAGAAAAAGAATAGTATAGACTATAGCCTGCTGTCTGACGTGTGAAATCTAGGGATGAGTTAGTATCGAGTAATTGGGAAAGTACCGTAAGTAAACAGACTATAGTCTATAGAATGCTCTTTTTGATGTATAGTGTATTCTCTCTTGATGGAGTGGTACAGCTTTCTGAAGCTTTCCCAGGTATCGAACCAAAAGCATCGATACTAACAGGTATCGATCCTTTTTTCGAATCCCTAAGCATCATGCAAACTTGACGGCAAACTTGATTGTATGTGGCCTCCCTAAGCTACTTAAATGTACTAATAACCAATTACACGATTTATTGTATTCTTAAATATCAAGAGCATATTCCTGTGTTGCTATTTTCGACACTCTTACTTCCTTACTAATATTATAAATGCGAAAGTGTGTGTTTGTTGGTTTGTCCTTCAATCCCACAGCAACGAAGCAACGGATCGACGTGCGAGTGAGAGCAACGATTCACAATCCATGCGTCGTCAATTTCAGAAATAGCTTTCATATCACTCGGGGAGCAGGAAAAGAATATTTATGGTGTTTCGGCGCTGAAAATAAAATTGAGCGAAAATGGCGTCCATAAACTACTGTTTTATTTGACGATCGTATACCTATATTGCTGTGCCTATATTGTTTAGTACGTGCGGTCAATAGATAAAATGAAATGAAATGAAAGGAAATATTCTTTATTAATTGATTCCCGCGATTTCGCCCACGTGGAAAAAGTTTAGAGTTGCTATACTAGAAGTTATGTCCTTTATCTCCGTTAAAATTTAGTAGATCTTCACCAAAATTGGAGAAAATATTTATAATAGTGCATAACTTATAAGATTTGACGAAGTTATGGAACAAAATCAAGAAAAACTTTTATCCCGGATAAACCTTATTGTTTATCAGGATCAAAAGTATTCTATATATTGACCCGGAGTATCCGCTACATCTACACCAAATTTCATTCAAATCCGTTCAGTAGTTTTCGCGTGATGTGAGCACAGACAGACAGAAGGACAAAAAAATAAAAAAAAAGTTGTTTTGGGCTCAGTATCGACAATAAAGCGTCCTGTGATTAAAATTTTCAAAATATATTTAATGTACGGAATTCGTCCCATTACAGTTTTATTATAAGTATAGATTGTACACCAAATAAGAAAACAATGTATTATTAGAACTTAATAATTAAACAAAAAAGTAGATTACAATAGGCGGCCTTTTTTATATATGTATTTGTATTAGTGTTTTTTTTATTTATGAAAACTAAAAGTTAAAGACTAACAGATCGTCACGAAAAGACGGCATAGTTAAGGTTCCATATTAATGGGATTCCTGAACATAGGTAAAATGAATTCGAAAATCGCAATCGTCGTCGCATAATGTACTATAATCGCCGCAGGCTAGAAACCAATCTGCAAAGTGCAAAGCAACCAAAGTGCAATCATTTAAAGGGCTTTTATAACTATCTCTATCGAGGTTATCGAGGTAGCGCTCTCTATAGAGTCCTATCTTTTACACTGTCCATTTCTAACAATGAAACTTCAACAACAATAAAGAATTTAAAGAAATATAACACGTCATTTTCCCCGTTCAATTGGCGTGTTACGAGTGAGCAATGAATATGATATATTTATAGGTACTATTATAAGAAATCATCTTTCAAAATCTGCCAAAATATCACGCTCAGTTAAAAATTTTAAATTTTTGCTACCAGTCGGCTTCCAATATAGTTTTTGCAGTACACGAGGGCGCGTGATTCCTGGTTGTGTGTGTGTGTGTCGTATCTGTATAATAATTGTGAGTGAGAACTTGCTCGCGCCTTATCACTCCGACCTAGGCTCCTGACAGGCACGTACACTAACACAATGTGCATGTACACGACGTAACCACAAGTAAAGCTCACGCGCCCTTGTGAATTGCAAGAAAAATTCACAGTGCTCAAAAAAAGATCTGCTTTAATGCTCTAAGGCTTTGCCAGTGTATTTAAGTAACGTAGTGCATGAAATACTGCGTTAGAATGTTAAACAGACGTTGGACGTAAATTAATAAAATCAGCTAGTGTAAGCTGTTTTGTATTATTTTACAGTTCATCTAGAACGTAGTGTAGTGCGGTTTGCTTTCATATTTATACTCGGGTTTTTGCCGAGCAGATTTATGAGCAAAACCTAGATCCGCCTTCCCTCCTTCCTTTTAAATGCGCTCCCAAAAACTAGAGTGCATTTTAAACGAACAATGCATCGACGCCTGCACTGGAGTACTCAGTCTGCAAAAGTTGAATTATTTCATAATATTTTGAGCCAAATAAAATGCAATTTTATTGATACTTCTAACAGTATTTATTTTGAGAAATATAACGGGGTAACTTTTCAAGGAAAAATTGCTTAAGACGGTACTCTAGTCGCAAGGAAGTTGAAAAATAGGTATTTGAAGAAACTATCGCCGTCGCGCTGCGCCCGACCAACAGGAGTTATCCATGTGTACGAGTAGTGTATTTGTGTGCGCGAGCCCTCGCCCCTCCCATGCCCGTAACAATCACCCGCCGGCCGCCTGCGGGTGAATAAATATATTTTGAAAATTTGAATCGGATGATGCTTTACTATTGAATCTATTGATACTGAGTCCAAAACAATTTTTTTTTAAATTTTTCGTCTGTCTGTATCTTGGCCGCGCATCACACTGAAACTACTGGACGGATTTAAATGAAACGTAACATGATTTAAGTTCATACTATGAGGTAAAATATAGGATACTTTTTATCCCGAAATTCAGCACGGTTCCCTTGGGAGAGGGGATGAAAGTCAAAATGTATTTCATTGTAATTCATTAACGTGTACTCCGATTTCATTCATTCTTTTTTTATTAGAAAGAAAATACTGCAATGATTTTTCTGTAATTATTTCAAGGTCGTCAGTTTAGTAGTTCAGAAATTATAGACTTCACAATGCTCAGTAATAAGTCCAAATAACTTGAACCCCGTTACGTACAGGAACCTTTGAATGTACGGCTCATCTTAAGCTGACATAACACACTATCGTAAACCATAATGGATAGCCCTATTTTTAACAGACCTTCAAAAAGGAGGAGGTTATCAATTCGGTCGGTATCTTTTTTTTTCTATGTAGATATGTCCACCGATTACTCCGGGGTTTCTGGACCGATTCACGCGATTTTTTTTAATGGGCCCTTAAAAATTTTTACCTTCAACTCTTCAAACCTGATGCTGCAGGGGTACTTTCTCCCTAAAAGCTTTAGGAACTGTCGTTTACGAATTGATATGCTTGCTACTAGATCATAGAGCTCCAGGTCATCCTCCTCAATCCTGTAGGGTACTGCCCACCTAAATTGTAGGGATTTAGGAGGGGAGAAAGAGAGCAAGCTGAAGGAACAAGCTACACTAAAAAACTTAAAATAAAAATTCTTTTCAAAAACCGACTTCAAGCGCCACTACAAACCATAAATAAATTAAAAGTAAAAAACTTTTTTAAAAACAAGCTTTTATTTAAATGCGCTAAAAAGAATAAAATAAACTTTTCTGTTAAAACTTTTACTATCAACTTGTTATGTCATTACACCATTTATATGATATAAACGTTTTTCGCGAGATTTAACTAGGTACTCGTATTTACTTACGCGGACGAAGTCGCGGGCATCAGCTAGTATATATATATACATATACAAATAAATAATATTGTCTGTGTTGAAGTGAAGTGTTTGTTTGTAATATCAAAAGAACAGCTTTTTAGGGTTCCGTAGCCAAATAGCAAAAAACGGAACCCTTATAGATTCGTCATGTCTGTCTGTCTGTTCGTCCGTATGTCACAGTCACTTTTTTCCGAAACTATAAGAACTATACTGTTGAAACTTGGTAAGTAGATGTATTCTGTTAACCGCATTAAGATTTCTACACAAGAATAGAAAAAAAAAAACAATAAATTTTGGGGTTCCCCATACTTAGAACAGAAACTCAAAAATTTTTTTTTTCATCAAACCTATTCGTGTGGAGTATCTTTGGATAGGTCTTCAAAAATGATATTGAGGTTTCTGATATCATTTTTTTCTAAACTGAATAGTTTGCGCGAGAGACACTTCCAAAGTGGTAAAACGTGTGTCCCCCCCCCGTAACTTCTAAAATAAGAGAATGATAAAACTAAAAAAAACATAATATGATGTACATTACCATGCAAACTTCCACCGACAATTAGTTTGAACGAGATCTAGTAAGTAGTTTTTTTTAATACGTCATAAATCGTAAACCGCAATTGCTGCTACGGAACTTCATGGGCGAGTCCGACTCGCACTTGGCCGCTTTTTACTAACAGCATACGAAAGTAAATACGGTACTTATACCAAGACAACAATTTTAAAGTTTTTGTCTGTCTGTCTGTTTGTTGCCACTAATCTCGGGAATGGCTGAACCGATTTTAACGGGACTTTCACTGGTAGATATTATCGGGCATCGTATAGGCTAAAAGGAGGAGGAGTTGTGTTTTTCTACCTCTGTATATCGATATCTCCGGGATTTCTTAACCGATTTGCGTGAATCTTTTTTTAATCGACACAAAAACTTTGCGAGATGGTCCCATAAAAACTTCGGGTTCCAACTTTTCAATCCTGATGCTGCAGGGGTACAGCTTCCCTAAACTGTGGGGATTTAGGAATTGTTTATTATTATGAATAGTTATTGTAGGGACCAAGTAAAGACATCGTTAAATTCCAGGATCCAACTCCTCAATCCTGATTCTGAAGGGGTTCTGCCAACCTAAACTGTGGTGATTTAGGAACGCGGACGAAGTCACGGGTGTCCGCTAGTAATAAATAAAATAATCATTGTATAGTGTAAATATCGACATCAGAGTACATCACTAGAGTATCGATAAAAATATCGACAATTGTCACTTCCCTATTAGTGTACATGTAAGCCTCCCTCACCTCCACCCTACCCCCGTAAAGTACGAAAGGGACAACTGCAGCTCGGGCTGATTTTACCTACAAAAACCTTGGCCAAAAGACGTTTCGTATTCTGCTGTTTCCTTCTTCAAAACTAGACAAATCTCAAATATTCTTATATCAAAATTTAGAGGAAGAGTATATCTATGCTTCTATGTTTTTCTTTTTTGTTAAAAACTTATCAAATTTGTCTGATAGTCGTTTGAACATGGCGGTAAAATCGAGGGTTTTTTTCGGGTTTTTGGATTGTCATATTTTTTTTAATGATAATGTTTTGGAAAAAAGAAAAACATAGGGGCACGTATTAATTAGACCTAGATTTTTTGGAAAAAAATCATTGCTCTAGAGGCATTATCCACGAAGAAAACAGCAGAATACGTTTGTATGGAGAAATGCCCACTATAGAGTACCCTCTTAAATCTGTAATTTAGTGCGGAGATGTCAATTCGTGATGCAAAAAGAACTGGCTTTGTGATTGAAGTAAAAATAACAAAAGGACAAAAATATAACCATATTAGACTAGAGATCCTACTCTTCTTAAATAATGTGAAAAAAAAACAATACACAGTAGAATATTGTCCATTAAGGCATTTTGTCTTTAGAGTGTTTTAGATTTCATCTCCCTGTTCCCGGAACCTACGCACGTATAAGAGTACTACACCGAGATGAGATTGCAACTTAATGATAAAAGATGTGAATTATATCTAAGCTGGAAATCTGATAGCTTAACTGATATCATTTTTTAATTTAGTTTTCGACAAAAATTCGCGGAGGTAAAATTTTTATTTTTCTACCTCAGGACCAGACCAGAGACAACCTAGAACCCCTGCCGCTACTGCGCTAAAGGGTTCAAGGAGATCGTCAAAAAATTACTATTGACACCACAGATTGACACCATCGAATTTTCCTTAGTCGGCTTACATCTTTTTAATCTTCTTTCTAGTACAGTAGTACATGAACTACTAAACAACAAAAAACTACAACTAGTAACGAGTAAAAATAACCAATCAACGAGTTTAAAAAAAAAGAACTCTAACAGCAGCGTGCTCGTTCAACCGTGGAGGCCTTTCTACCATTGCTTCCTATACTATTGCAAAGTTAATTAAAAATTATGATCTGTGTTCTTTCATTGAAAAATGACCTCTCTGGTGCAGGGGTAAGTGCTGTACTTTTATGTAGTGTAAGTGGGAGTGCTAAGGTTCGATTTTCGGGGGGGGGGGGGGGGGGGGGTCAATTCGGTATTTTGTAATTTTAGAATTATATCTGGTCTTGTTTAGTTGGAGGCTACAATTTGGTGATTTATGATTACTGAATTGTCTCTGGTCTGGTGGGAGGCTTTGGGCGTTGCTAGTTGCCACCCTACCGTCAAAGATGTGCCTTCAAGCGATTTCATCATGGAGTGATGATCAATCTTTATGCCATAAAATTTACACTGCATCGTCCCTTACGTTGGTAAGTGACGATGCAGTCTTTAATGTTAGAGGGCATCTATTGAGGTGTGAATTGTGATCGAGAAGGCTAACCTGTCATCGAATCAAAATTTGTCCATTTTGCCTAAATATTGTTAGTAAATTCAGGCTTCAAGAAGCGCGGCAAAGCTTCTAGATATTGTATGAACAATAGAAGTGGCGCGACTATTATAGTGCACCATAGTGCACTACAGTGCTTCCTTATGCCTCTAATTTGAAGGCGTTCAATACCTTCTCTGATAGATAACTTTAGTTTGTTATTTATGGTGCACTATAATAGTCGCGCCACTTCTATTGTTCATACAATATCTAGAAGCTTTGCCGCGCTTCTTGGAGCCTGAATTTAACCTGTTTACATCGGTCTCTTTTAGTTCGATTATAGAGTTCTTGACAGTTTAGTTTTTACCCTTTGAATTTTCAAAATCTATTAGAAGGTCAGATAGTAGATCTTAGATATTTAAGACCTTTGATATTAAGATTTAAGTCAGATAGAAAGATATATGAAGCCTATGAACCAAAAGATTTTATTCAACATCAAGGAAAGACAAAAACTTAATATAAAAAAGATGACTATACCAAAAACATTGAAAGAAACTGAAAGGTTATTTCTAGAATTGCCCAAATTGTATTAAAAGACTCTATTTATTTTTTCGAGAAATAATTTTTATTCAAACATTTTGTTTTCTCAAACAATATTTACTTACTGATACAGAAAATATTATCTAGTTACCTTTGAAGAGGTAAAAATACACCTACATCAAGACAAACACTGTCCGGCGCACAGTGTTTCGTCACTAACATGCTAGCTGGACAAAAGTCATTGTTGAATTTGCCGAAGTTTTTTACCTGAGCCCCTAACCAATAACCTATTGGTCCCAATTCCAAGAATTGTTTTGCGCTAATGTCTACCACTAATCAGGCAATTAGGGCAGTATTAAAAGAAAGGGTGAGAAAATTACAAATCAGTTGCATTTTTGCGATTACCAAAATAACATTATATGTCAGTGAGTTTAAAGTTTTTGAATCATATTAGTGATGGATTTTCAAGTTAAAGGTATGTACTTTTTAAATATAATTTATATATAAATATACTTTGCCCCAGTTTTTTTGAAATAACTCATTTTTAAAGAATTATGTAAATTTTTTACTATTTTCTGTATTCTTTGGACTAGAAAGTACTTGTACTCGCATGTACCCGGGCTAGAAATTATATATGTGATAGCCACATCAGTTAGCTTTCCACTGATACCCATTTTAGCCTGCGCACTTGAGTACAACTTTATTTTTTTTTCTGTTTTTCAGAATACGAATTCTCGGTTTCGAAAATGGAATTTTTTGATGATTGGCAGAAACATCCCAAAGAGAACCGTAATAGTAGACTTTACGACTTTCTATCGATGAAAAATGATTTTACAAGTATTACGGATGCATCTGAGAGGGAAATTAAAATGAAAATTGGAAGATTATCATCGAAGTAGACAGAAAAATGGGAAAGTTCTGGGAAGCATCGCGATCGCTTCCTTACTAAGAATTCTGAGTGGCTGTCTGGTTATTTTACATTCAAAGTATCCGTCTACTACTCAGCACCATCAAAATCAAAAAGCGCTTCGACTCCTGGGCGTCCATCAAAGGAATTCGATGAAGATAAACCAAAACCAGGATTTGGTAATACGAATGATGGGATGCTCGTCGGTTTTTTGAGAATCCTGAACTAGCTTCAGAAATTACAGGTTTAGATATGAATTTAATTAAGAAATTGGGTACTATCCTTTGAACTTTGGCTTCAGGTTACGATATTAATCTAGAAAAATTCAATTCTTTAACACAGGACACAAAAAAATTGTACTTTACTTTCTATTCTTGGTATAATATGCCTGTGATCGTGCACAAAACTCTTGTACACAGTGTAGATATTGTGAAAGAAGAAGAGCCGACTTCTACCTATCAGGCAGCTTTCTGAGGAAGCTCAGGAAGCTCGCTATAAAGATTGTAGAAGATTGCGAGAGCACAATACTCGAAACTGCTCACGTATTGCCACGAATTGGAATTTACTTAATATGTTACTAATCACATCTGATCCTGTAATAAATGGTCTTAGAGAAGTTCCCAGAAAGCCGACGAGTAAACTTCTTTCTGAGGATTTAGAATTAATAATACCACCCACTGTAAATATAAGGTCTAGTGTAAGTCTTAGTAGTTTTCATCAAAACGTCACTACGTCAGATTATGAGGTAGAAGATTCTTCAGAAAAAGAATTTAGCGACGTAGAATAAATAGAAGTTGTAGATATTATTGTACAAATATATTTCTAAGCTGTGTAACCTACTAACTTTACCATTAGTTGTAAATATATTGATTTGGTAAATATTAAGTTACTTTTATGATCTGCATATTAAGTAAAAAAAAAATGTTAATAGGTAAAGTAATGATGTCCCACTTTAATAAAATTAATAGCTACGTCATTAGTTAAGAATTTTACGAATGTTGTTAATCTATTTTCTATTGTTTTTTTTACGTATTTCAATACATAATACAAAATATCTATTGTTATTTTTTGTTTTTTTTTTTTTGGAACCCGTAATCCTACCTTCTTATATTTGGGTGTTTTGGGCTTAAACTGTCACAAAACATCATAAGAAAGCTGTACGAAGCAAAAAAACCAAATAAATAATTTTGTCCAGCTAGCATGTTAGTGACGAAACACTGTGCGGCGTTGTAATAAAATAACGACCAACTGATATAAAGGATTTAAGAAAAAGATGTACCACATTCAAATTACTAACCAGTATAAATGCTTGCGGCTTCCTCTGCTTTGTAAGAGTATGTTATATGTATAATTTTATAACGTTTTTTCTAAATGACGGAAAAAACTGCATTGAAATCTAGTGAGTTATGTAGTTATTGATAGAAGCTGCGGGCAAAAGCAAGTTAGGTAACTAGCTTCTGCTAGCTACTTTTCGTCCATGTTAAGTTCGCTTTTTCAAACCTCTATCTTACCCCCCTAGAGGTTGAATTTAAAAAAATCCTTTCTTAGCGAATACCTACGTATGTAATAATATTTATGTTTATGCCCAGCTTGATCCGTCCAGTGATTTGAACTGTGCATTGATAGGTCATAGTCACTTTTTCCATTTATATACGAAGAAAAATACGGATCGATTGATTTTGTGATTCTTAATTAATATTATGTACAAAATATCTAGTCTAGTTATATAGTGACATGTTAGATTTTGATAAAATATTCAAACCAACGAATGATGATAGTGCGAAACATACAAAAATTAATCATAATAATGATGTTTTAATTTTCAAGTTACAGGACCCTTGGTTTTACATATAGGTACATATATGTTACATTATAAAAGAAGTTAAAAGTAATTAAAAATAATATTAGTACAAATAAGAATAATAGTGACACAAATTAAAAATAAAATAGGAAATCTTTTGAACCTATACTTTCAAGTAAAAGTGTTGTTCTTGTATCGGTACAGGTGGGATCAATACCTTGCAAAGGGGTTTGCTAGGTCGTCGTTTACAGTACCCAAGATCGTATTGGGACTAAATCTTAACCTGTCCCAGAAGGAAGCTGTTCTCGCGCGGAGAATGGCGAAGAAGTCAGGAACTCTCGCGGCGGCAAACATAGATTTGGCACTGCAGAAACGAGGATGCTTTTTTTATTGCATTAGGATGCGAAGGCGTTATTATATTAAATCCTAAGCGTATTGTAACTTCGCTTGGTAAACCAAAACACCAATACCAATCGTTTCTCATTTTAAATTGAGATAAATATCAGCTCGCCTTTGTATAAGACGCGATTTTGATAAGTTAAAGCAAGTATATTTTAAATATTCTCGAGGAGTATAATATCGACGCCACACCTGCTAGGTCCTGATTTAATAACGGGCCTTCGTGCTCAATTTTTCCTTTGGTATCAAAATTCAATATTTTTACTCGTATTTTGTCGTGCATGTCACGATTTTCTGTTTTATAAAAAACGTTTAATAACCCTTCAGCATTAATATACTTTGTGATAGTCACTTCAAAAGCTCTTTTGAAATTGTTTTTGTAATGGTGTCGCTCAAATCGCTTTGTGACTGACTCTGTATCGCTTGGTTTTACTCGACTGTAACAAAAAAGTTTTGTCATCGAACGTTCTTTTTTTCCAGTGTATGGTGATCTCCATTCAAGTAGCAATCGAGTAGCATAACAGAGCTGCCCATTTAATTGAATTATTGCCAATTTCATCAACACCGAGTAAAGTTTAATCGAGGAGTGTCGTTCTGACAGTTTTTGTATTAAATATCTACCAAAAAATCTTTAGTCAGACCAATCCAACTCTTTTTTTATTCGATGACAAGTTAGTCCTTGACTGCGATCTCACCTGATGATGATGAGTGATGATGCAGTCTATAATGGTAGCGGCCTAACTTGGAAGGGATATGGTAGTGTACATTCAACCCAAACCCTAATTTATTTCTACACGCCATCGTGCCGGAACGCTACATCGCTTGGCAATTATACGTCTTAGACGGTAGGGTGGTAACTAGCAACGCCCAAAGCCTCCCACTAGACTAGAGACAATTCAGTAATTATAAATCACCAATTTGCATCCCCCGGGAATCGAACCCGAGACCTCCCAATTATAAGACCACAGCGCTCACCACTGCGCCAGGGATGTCGTCCAAAAACTCAGTGTAACGTTATAGATTTGATATTCTGATAGTTTCACACTGAAAATCTTTCAGTACAACCAATTAGGTTACTTGGCGATAGTGGAAGTACTTGTGTGTGCAATAGAATTAGTTTGTACTGTTCTAACCTTCGTAATCTTCCAAGAAACTTGGTAGCTTTGTAGGTATCGAGGAAGCCTTTGTAGAATCCTTTCAGGTAAACTAGCAAACGTGGCAGGCACTTGTAACTCGATTAGTGTAATGATCGCACAGTGAGTTGTGTTCAATTTTACGCTTGCTGGCTTAACTGCATGCCGGAAACATTTGCTGGGTTTATTTACAAAACAGAGTTTATGCATCATTTAGATGGCGCAGTGGTGAGCGCTGTGGTCTTGTAACTGGGAGGTTTCGGGTTCAGTTCGTATCTATTTAATGTTTCTGCAACCAAATGACTTTAAATTGAATTTAATGTTTTAAATGAAAAGATTATTGCTAAGGTTAAGAACTGAAATATTCTATGACTATTCAACCATATATTGATAGAACGGATAAAAAAAATGATAAAGGGATAAACAGAATTTTTTGCGAAAGTAGAGATATAAAAATAATTTTACTCTGGTAAAGCAAAGCGTTTTCAAGGGATTTTGAAAACCTAAATCCACACAGATAATTCCATAAAGATAATAAACGTAAATAGGTACGTACTCTCTTTTAAAAAATATTTTTCGGTTGTTTCGAGTTCAGAACAGTTATTATTTTATAAATAAAAAAGTGATATTTTTTTGATTTCTGTTCTCTAATAACTACGTAGTGAAAATACATATTTATTTATGAAAAATATCCTATTTATTTAAGGTTTATGTAAATCTAAAAAAATGTAGTATTTATGTAGTACAAAATTCAAAATTCAAAATTTATTTATTTCATATAGGCTAACTTGTAGCTCTTATGACATGTCACAAATCTACCACACAGTGCAGTGCAGTACAGTGCTTCAGATATACCTACTGGTAGTATTTTTACAACTGGTGCGTATATAAAATGAAAATGTCTTCTTTTTACTATTTAAATAATTGTAAAATAATGTTACTGGAACAACTCAAGGGTTTAATAGTAAGAATTGGAAAAAAGCACATTATGCAGCAGTCGGTGCGGTCACCATCTGCCTCGGTCGTTAGCTTGGTTATTGTTCCTCGGGAATTGAGGATCCGATAAACTTTGAATTATTGACGTTCTCCTTAATATTAACTCGTAGCCAAGGTCGTAGCCTTAGAGCATGTCGTAGCACATCCGTATCCTTACTAACTAATATACAGGCTGATTTTTTTGGTTGTGCTCAATTTTTTTATGTTGTATAGAAACGAAATTTAATCAACACGTATTTTTTTTAATTTTACTTAAGAATACCAAAGTTATCGTTTCCACTTTTAAACAGATGGTTGTGGTCACCCTAAAAACGTAATCAATCAGCTGTTGATACGTTAGGCGCGCGCGGCGGCCCATGACCTCTGAGCGCATATTTTAATTTCATCGAATAAATAATAAAAAAAAAATTTCAAAAAAGGTACAAAACTATTAAGGAAATATTAACGATATAGAACCACCAAAATAAATTAGTGCACTACCTAAAAAATCACCCTGTATAAATGCAAAAGTGTGTTTGTTTGTTGGCGACTCAGCTCAGACTCAATATAGAGGTTAAAACGAGACAAAAATATGTTCTGACATAAATCTGTCTCGTTTTAACTCTGTCTTGAGTCTGAGTTGAGTGAGAGTGCAGTCTATAGATTTCAGCCTCAGACTGTATGCTAAGTCAGCCAATCCGCAGTTGCACTCAGTCACTGCTAGCGATAGGTTGTGATGAAAGTACAATGGTTATAAAATTCGAATCAATTTTATGACGAAAAATCAAAAAAAGCACGTTTTTTGTGCGTAGATAAAACTCCACAGCGTAAACGTCGATAAAAAGACAGCTTTTCGCTTAAAACGTTAGAACCGAGGTCCCCATATTGGATACCAAACAACGTAGCGGTAAAACAAGCCACCTTAACCGTGGGGTCCTCGCAAAATATATTTTACACTTAGGTAATTTTAAAGCAACTAGAAGTATGGAACGTGCTTGGAATACACAAGTGTCTCACATACGACGCCTTTGTGTATTTTGTAATATTGTTAGCTGGCCTCTTGCTTACACTTCATTTCTATTTTTTAATGGGCTACGTTGATAAAAAGAACATGTCTGAAACTATCCAGGAACAGAAAAAAAGAATTTATTTTGCGTAAATATGACATTGTTCTCAGGGGTCCCTAGACGGTTTGCAATTAAAAGCCGGCGCGCAGTTACAATGATTTTATTTTGATTATTCTATGTGGGGAGACCACAAAATGATCAAAATAGAATCAAATAATTCAAATCAGACGCAACCGATTACCTTAACACATAGGTCGACCGAACCGACCGCACTCGGCCAGGTTGACCATCTCCACAGACATTAGACATCGCACTGGAGAGCAAAATAGGTACACTCTCTATTCCCTCACTTCATAGTCAGGTGTAACGGAATTCCGACACGACCGGAGAGAGATCAGACCCAGCACCGACGGCTTTAGGTACATGCTCTCCGAGGCAAGGTGACACCGCCTACTTCCTAACTTTCAACTAGTACTGAGAATAATTTCTTGATAGAAAACTCCAATTGATTTTTTGGCCCGACCAGGGAGTCGAACGGGGGCCTCATCATCTGCAGTCAAACATAACCACTCGACCTACGAGGCAGTTAAAAACTAGCTAATTCTCAAACATAATTTGTAGGACCCAATGTAAAAAGCCGGTGTTAATAACTAACTTCCCGATTGTAACAGGCTCTGTAGACTGTATCTAGGCTATGGAGCTGAGAAATAATGAGCTTCCAAAAAAATCTACAAAAATGCCAGCGCCCGGGACAACAACACGTATTCTATATACGTGTAGTAAGTAGGTATACTATATATCTCATTCCCTCCATGTTTTGTTTTCATTATACACATTTCAACAGTGAGTCGAAGTACCTAATTAAATCTGAGTTTGTTTTGGTTATTAAAAAAGTTTGCCCCCTCCACTTGGACATGTTGTTTCTAATGTGATGACTGGGTGCTTGCATGAAAAATATTTAGATAATTTTTTTTTCACTCATTCCCACTAGTAGTTTGACCGCTTATCTGGATTTTTCGCAACGTAAATACTGTACCGATCTTGATGAAGTTCAGCAATAAAACCGCATCCTAGAGACGGACAATGGACATGGCTACGTTTCATCTCGGAAAAACGAATGCAAGGACGATATCGCAAGTATCAAAACTAGTTTCTTATTCACTTCGAAAGTTAAAAACATTTTTCGTATATCCATGAAGTATATTCTTGTATTTTTTGTGCTAAAGTATGAAATATTTTAGTTTTCACGTAATATCGACGCACACATTTTAAAATCCGGTTCATTTTTCAGCCGTTAACAACGCGCCAGTTTTAATCCCTGCCTGAATTCCCATGAAGCTGGATTATGGACACGTTTTATGCAAAACCTTCTTACGTCGCACCTGACGACTGACGTACGTTCTTACGTAACTCTACCACGTAACATTTCACGCGAAAGTGTGTTGTCGGTTGTTATGTTTCTATAATCGGATGAAGCACTTGAAATGATTTAAAACTATTATAAATAATTATAAACTATGCGAAGAAATTCTACGGAAAGACGGAGAGAGGTGCTCAAATTATAAGTACTTATAAGAGCGCAAAGAGCACTGTGCAAAATCTATTTTCAGTTTCTTGATTTTTAAAAAACAAGCTGATGCCCGCGACTTCTTCCACGTGTATTTGAGTTTTTAAAGTCCCATGTTGTTTTTTGATTCTGCGGAATACAAAATATCCTATGCCTGACTTCTGAATGCAAACTCCGGAAAGATTGCTTCAGAGGTTAAGCCGTGAAAAGCTTTTCCGCCTTTATAAAAACCTTCAAACATGAGTTTTATAAACGAAGTTCTTTCTTATTCGAATATTAACCTCAATAGTCCAACGCGACAGTTAAAGTTGCGGACTCTAACTTGAAAGGTCACATGTTCGATCCCTACCCGCTGCTGACACAAACTTTCTGATTATTATTTGAAGGAGAGAGGAAAATACCTATTAGTTAAGTTCAACTTTGCTAATATTCTTTAAAAAAACTTGATAAAAGATTATATAGAAAGTACCTAATATTTGCGTCTATTGTACTTGAGATTACCATAAAATATAAAATATTATGTAAAACTTGTTTAAAAAACCACAGGGACAAATCTAGACTTCTAGATCTAGAGCATTTACTTGAGAACCTTCATTAACTTTGATTAACGCTCAAGACTTAATTCAGTTTTTAATTTAATTTAATCGGAGATATTATCTCAGGCAATGTTGAATATGCCTTTAAATTGATGATTGCAACAGTACTTACGCTAATGAAACTATGAGCGATAAATGTTTTTGCAATTTTATCGCTAGCGTAGCAAATAAATAAATGTCGTAAACAATGGAGGTGTCAGAAAATTCGTAAATATTTTTTGGAAATAAATTTTGGCAGGCTGAAAAACTTGTTGAAAATCGTTCATGAAACTAGATTTCGCAAAAGCTTTTATTCCAAACAGAGAGTAGCACAGACACATTGAACTTTTTGTTAGGGAACGACGCGTAAAGTTCACGTCAACAGAGCTAATAAAAATGAAAAGAAAAAACACGCTTTGTACACGTTTTTCGAATTCAACGCAAACGGAGTGATAACAAAAAAGTGCAGTTTGGTTAACTTCGAACCTTCCCAGTTATACCTAAACCTACCTAACATCTTAGAATATTACAAACAAATACAATTGAAATGTCTATCTATCTATGATTTCAAAGCAATTGTGATTATTTATTGATCTATTTTCGGTCCGTTTAAAAAAAATCCCATAAAAAGCAAAAAAGCCAAAGCGGATATCTTTGATTTTTTTATCGCACGCGTGTGTAAATATTCCATTAGAAGTTTTAATGTAGTTGTAAGAAAAGATATTTTGCTTTATTGAAAAACATAAATTACATTTCTAGGAAAAGATATTTTTTTATTTTTAAGCATTATTATTGCTTTCTGTTTTGAAGCTTGAAGCTATGACGGGCGAAACATTTCTGTGACTGTTTTATTACAACTTAAGATTAAAGAGTAAGTACTCACTAAGACGGATTGCAAGCTGACTGAAAAATTGCCGTTTCGATGCAATTCTATTGCAGTGTGAGTGCAGCTGGGATTTCTGGTAACGTAGAAATAGGTATGTACGCAATGCAGTGGAACTGCAATAAAACTGAAATTTTACAGTCAGCAGCGTCTAGAATGATTATAAGATCCTTAGTGGGCGTGCATTTCAAATTAGTCCGGATCTCTAGACATTTACTCGTAGGGTCAAGTTCTATTCTCAATTGGTTAAAACCGACAATCCCAAATTAACTCTGTGTTTCTTCAGGCGAGAGGCTTCCTTTGGTGTTAATTATTAACTTACTAGCAAAGCCGACTATTGAAAGCTAAGTTTCATGACGGAACTTCTTTGGACGAAACGACGCAGTGCAAAAGCAAATTATGTGGTATAACTTCTGTCTTTATGCGAGCTATTTTAAGATATCATTCCAAATAAAGTTTGCCACATTTCACCTATTTGCTTGAGGTCATAGTTTCTCTCAAACGCTTCCGACACAGAATAAGGAAGTTTCGATATTATTTGAATAGTAATCGAAATTAATGAACTATTTGTCTCTGACTCTAGAAACTAATATAATTATATATCTGTGGTTTGTTAGATTGCAGTTAAAAAGGGGGTTTCAAAGACATGACACATGGTCTCAAAAATAGTTATTAGTAATTGTAAATAAACCTTTAAGCCCGTGTAACTCCGTGTTAAAAGTTCGATCATACTTTGTTTGTATGGGACGCTGTTAAGTTAATTTCCTCTGTTACTTTTACTAGTTGTTTTTAGTAACTGTATACTACTACTATTTCTTACTAGTAACTACTTTAAGCTGCAATAAGAGAGGCGAATCGTGACGTGCTGCTTATTTTGACGTTTAAGCAAAAGTTATTGAACAGGTTGAGCATCTTGTTGAACAGTATTTGTCGCCTGGTGAATACACTGCTTTAAGATAAAATAAGCATAAAGTAAAGCTTAATTAAATTTCATGATTGATTAAGAGGGTTAACGTGCATACATACGGTTTCCGAAAGCAAGTTTTAATTAAATTTCTGTTCTCGTGAATGTTCCTGTGACAGGTGAGACAGTATAAAATTGCGTGTGAATACCAATCTACTGAAAGGGCTTGACTCCAATATGAATAATATTTTATGGTTACAATTTAAACGTCCACCAAAATATTTTTCTAGCACTTCTCACAACTATCTCTTTTTTTTTTTTTTTTGGTGGTCCTTACTATCCTTATCCTTACTAATATTATAAATGTGAAAGTGTGTTTGTTTTGTCCTTCAATCACGGTGCAACAGAGCTATAGATTGACGAGATTTTTTGCACAGGTATAGTTGAGGACCTGGAGAGTGACATAGGCTTTTTATCCCGTAAAATCAAAATTTGCCGATGGATTTTAAAACTAAATCCACGCGGACGAATCGTGGGCATCAGCTAGTTTATTATAAATCCGAAAGTGTGTTTGTTTGTCTGTTGGTTTGTCCTTCAATCACGTAGCAATGAACCTACGGACCGCCGTGATTTTTGCACTTCAGTACTTGGAGAGTGACATAGGCAACGTTTTCTTACAGAAAAAAATAGGGGATTCCCGCGTGATTTTTAAAATCCTACCTCCACTCGGACGAAGTCGCGGGCAAAAGCTAGTGCAAAATACTATATATTAATTCCAAATCCATATAAACTTTGTTCGGTATATTATCAAAAATTGGAAGTGTTCTGGAATTGACAGATAAATTAACACCAATGATGTAGGTACTCAGGAAAATTGTCGGATGACAAAATCTAATCCAAAGCTTATACCGAGTTCGAGCTTTATTAGTTAACCTTCCAAAAACCAATTATAAAGCACACAAGATTAAGGGGATATAACATATACATTAAATATATGTATAAAATTTATGCGATTTTGATAAGCCGTAACTTTAAAAATAAAGATAAGTAATAATTTTCAAATTGTATACTTGTTGTTGTCAATTTTGCAAATTGAATGCTTATACGAGTAAATATTGGGTCCTAAAACGCTGTGAAAATTGATTGGTAAAAATGTTCTTAAAAAAAACAATGCTTCAAAATATATTTTTTTAATTTCAATCGGTAACATTTAATTAAAAATTATATTTAAAAAAATATAATAATTTTTAATTAAAAATTAAAGAGTTCCCGCGGGAATTAAAAAACCTTAATCCACGCGGGCATCGTCTAGTAATTTGATAATATTTGCTCATTTTGCGGCTGTAGGTGCATTTATTTTTTATATTGTAAATTCTTAGCACGCATATCCCGCAAACTTTTCGGTTATATCTTGAAATGTTTTAAAGTTTAGAGTGTGTGATAACAATGTCATGACTGATATTGTATGATAAACGATAAACCGTAAAGTTAACTGAGTCACAATGAAAATTACAATCTAATCCCAGAATACTACAAAGTGTGTTCTCTCCTTTTCTTCTCGTTCTTGTGTATAGAGTGTGTCACGAGAATGAGTCATACCGTGACCCAACTCAATCTGACGCTTTTCCGATATAACAGATATTATAATAACCGAAAAACCGTCTGAATCATACTGATGAAAATTTCAATGTTACCCAAGAATTGTAGAAAGTGTGTTCTCTGCCTTAGGTAATGTAAATGACTTCACATTTTCAAGATACCCCAAAAAGTAATAATTTCCACAATAAAATAACAAACAAGTTGATTAGTGAAGCAATAACTTGGGCCAAGTCGAAATTTGCTGGAGAAAGTAATCCAAAGATTTAATTAACTTTTAGTTCGAATATCGCAATATTGGCTTTTCGCGTGCGTATAAATAAAGCCATTAGCGGGATTCACACACAGTGCGGTTTCCTCTCGAACGTGTCCGTAACAGCAGGATTAGTTAGAAGAAATAGAAAAAGAAGCTAAAAATTATCCTACAAGGCGTTTTACTCGGATTTTATTTTTGACATTGATGAATTAATATCGTAATTTATTGTCCTGGTTTGTCAAATTCATTTATTTCTAAGATCGAATACAAGATTTTCATCTTATAAAATAGTAAATTAGAGTAAGTGTTGTTGGCGTAGTTGTATTATATTCCAGCAGATAGCATAACATCCAATGTGCAGTAGCCACACCATTTCACGACTACATTTATCGAGCTTTATTCTAATGTGTGACGTAAGCAATCGATACTTCTAAACTAATCTCTGATGACAGCAACCGGCGCGAATACATGCTGTACGTCGCGTTGGCTCGGCCAAAGGATGCGCAAGGTGATAAAGTTGGATGAGGCGCGTTCACTTCGGCCACTAGGCATCACAGACAAAGCCTCGCGAGGCTGCCGCGCTGAGTCTCTATTCAGCTATCTATCCTATTTCCTACTAATCCTACTAATATTATAAATGGGAAAGTTGGGATGGATAGATTTTTGATAAGTGATTGGTGCTTTGTTTGATGTGCTTTTATAATGGGTAATTTATCTCAGAATAAAAAAAGGTTTCTGCGAGATTTTTTGAAAAACCACGCGGATGCGCGCAAAAGCTATTTAAAAAAAAAGAGTCACTTGCGTGATTAGGTACGTGACCCGACTCAATTCGACGCGCTCTTGAAATGACAGTTACATCGAAACCGTGTTAGAATTTTAGGTTGAATAAATAAAAAATACTCTTATTTTCCTTACCATTATATTAAAATATGAATTCCGTTTAAAATATTGACGGCTCCGTAAAGTCTTTTATGAAAGCTTCTATGCCATAAAAGCTTTATATAGTTAAAAAAAAAAATCTTTTTATTTTGATTTACTGTAGTGAAAAAAAATTTTTTTACTCAAAAAATACATCGTAATTTTTAACTCCGACGTGTTCAACTTATTTATGTCATACTAGCTTTCACCCGCGACTTCGTCCGCGTGGACTTAGGTTTTTAAAAATTCCGCGGGAACCTTCTGCTTTTCCGGGATAAAAGGTATGCCAGTCTCCAAAAAAAATTTTTTTTTATCTATGCCAATTGCCAACATGCTAACTCAAAAAAATCTCATCGATCCGTTGCTTCGTTGCTTACTATCAGATGAGATCGCAGTCAAGGACTATCTTGTCATCGAATAAAAAAAAAGGTTATCAAAACCGGCCATAACAGAAAAGTTACACACACATCACACAATAACAGACACAATATCACAACACAATAATCCAAACTACTCCAAACATCCTCACCTATTACACAAATGGTTTGCCCCGGCGGCTGGAGGCTTGCGATATTCAGCATTACTGTCAGAACGTGCTGATGCATTCAATTGCTGCAACTGAGAAATGCACCTATTATCCCTGAATTCTAAACGGGCTATCGGGTTTCCTGGGAAATCTGATTAAAGATTTTATTATCTTCCGAACTTGATTCATCTATTTTTGAAAAGTTTCGCCTTTATAATATTAGTGTGATGTGTGACCAGTGCCGTAGATAGCTTTTTCTGCGCCCTGTGCGAGTTTCTATAACTGCGCCCTGTGTGAGCTTCTATAACTGCGCCCTTGTTTTTTTTTAGATATTATAGGTACCCTAGTTAGTATTTCATTCAGGGTGATAAAATAAAGCACAAGGACCTTGGGTGTTGATTAGGGTTGCCAGATTTTTTTTCAGCCTGTAAGGGACAAATGGTTAAATGGTCAAAAAAATACGGGATTTCAGTTTTTTACCCGGGACAAATAAAAATTACAAATTGTTTATTATAATTGACAAATTATTTTTTATATTTTTCCGAGGATCGAGTCAGTTTTAAAATTGTCATTCTGACACTAATACTGTCTGTCATTGGTCGATGCGGGCTCCGAGTGCAAGTTAGTAGCGAGACGAGTACGTTTTACGAACGTTGCGTGTGTGAATACGTAGATCGATTTCATAATGAAAAACTACGTACGGTTCAAATACGGGATAGAGTCAGTCCCGCCGGGACATTTTAAACTATGCCTAAAATACGGGATGTCCCGGGAAATACGGGACGTCTGGCAACCCTAGTGTTGATGGACAAATCATCTAATATTTTGGAAGAAAAATATATTTTTTTAAAGAACTAGATCCGATGTGGGCAAATGAGCACTAGGGGCGCAGCGGGAACTTATCAGAGCAAACCGAAAAAATAATAGCCCTGCCTGGTCTGGCGATTCTGGCGCCCCCAGAGTCTACGGCCTGTGCCTGGGCACCGGTGGCACCGCCCTATTTACGGCACTGTGTGTGACAACTGTAAGTGCATTACGTGAACTGTAAGTGTGTAGCTATAAGTGACGATGCAGTCTAAGATGCTAGCGGGCTAACTTGGGAGGAGTATGCCAGTGTACATTCAAGCCATACCCCTAATGTTTCAACACGCCATCATCCAGCAACGCTAAATCGCTTGGCAGTACGTCTTTGACGATAGGGTCGTAACTACCTACGGCCAAAGCCTCCCACCAGACCAGATCAGAGACAATTTAAAAATTATAGATTCCCAAATACCCCCGCCGGGAGGTCTCGAACTCGGGACCTCCCAGAGGTCGTCAAAATCGTATTGAGAATCTATCAAAACGTAAAGTCGGCGATGATGATTTGCTCCTAAATGGAATACGTTGTAATCTTAGTGAGTGCAAAACTACACATGGGTGTACAACTGTACAATACCTAGTCCAAAGCGGCGAATGGTGATACTCCGTTGTTTAGTTATTCAATACTACTATTACTAAAACGTGCTGTCGCATACAGTAGGTACGGTGCTGAACTGAAGGTATCTACAATTTACTATTCAATAATTGAAATGGGATTGAAGATTCAGAGAAATTCATTTCACTCGCATAATATTGTAAACTCTCTATACATATAATAAAATTGTAGAAAAGTGGTGTCTGTACAATGGAAATATATAAAAAAAAGTAGCAGGGGTTGTTATTATATCGATGCCGAACCCGAAATTGTAATTAATTTTTTTTTGTCTGTTTGTCTGTGTGTTTGTGCACGCTAATATCAGAAACGGCTTATTCGATTTAGATACGGTTTTCACTAATATATTGTAGTAAGCTTCACTTAACATTTAGTGTTTATTTCATGTCAATCGGTTCTTAAATAAAAAAGTTATGTCAATTTAAAGAACATTTTTAACGTACAGAGTACGTACTACACGCCTCGCGCCTGAGCGTCGACGGTATATGTAATTCAAAACATGCTGCCCGAAAAGTCACTATTCCACGCGAACGAAGTCGCGGGCACAGCTAGTTGTAAATATATTCCTACCAAGAAATCTATTTCAAGTACAAAATCCTTCTACTGTCTGAGACTCTCACTTTGTGATTAATGTGAAACGTAAATGAATGCAAAATACCATCACTTTTTGAGATAAAATTCTGAGAATTTCATCATAATATTATAATAATATAATATCTAATAAAACGTTTTGTATTTGTTCCTTTATTGTTGTAAGTTCATCGAAGCTCAGCTACTCTAGACAATACAAAACGCTACAAATAACAATTAATTTATGTTAATATCGTTACGTTAATTACCATTTTATAGAGCTTTTATTACCTTGCTTTGCTAGTATCTATATTTTTACTTCAAAAATTATGTATTACTAGCGGCCCGCTCCGGCTTCGCACGGGTATAAAATATATAGCCTATGTCATTCACTGAAAAAATGATTAAAATCGATACAGTAGTTTTGATTTATTCATTACTGCCCGTGGCCCGCACGCGTTTTTAAAGTAAAACAGTTTATAGCCACGCTCCCGCCGCCCCGGCCAGCCGGAATCGCCGCAAACGCTATGTCCCGCAATTTTTAAATCTGTAATATCTTCGAAAATATTCATTTAAATCATATGCTGTAAAGGGCCATATAGATCTATATTAAATCAACAATGTATTTAAGGTATTTAATTAGATAAGGATTAATGCTGTATTGGTTAAAATCGCTTCGAAAATTAGCCATTATTTGTCCTAAAAGTAAATAACAAAAAAATGTTATTGTGGGATATCCATAAGAGATAGACATATACCATTGCGGAGTTTTCTGTAGACCTTTTCAATGTGTACAATATTTAGTACATTATTTTGATAAATATCGTAGGGTTCAGCCTGCGTTTGCAATGTAAGCGGAAAAAAATGTAATTATTTACGACATCACATTAGAAACCTCAAAAATAACAGTATTTCTCCACTATTTAATGGATGTTATTATACATATAAACCTTCCTCTTCAACCACTCTATCTATTAAAAAAAACCGCATCAAAATCCGTTGCGTAGTTTTAAAGATTTAAGCGTACATGGGGATATGGGGACAGAGAAAGTGACTTTGTTTTATACTATGTAGTGATAATAAATATTGTCGCTGTGTACACCTTCTAAAATGGACGGTTTGACAGTTTGCTACAAAAAAAAAATTGTCAAAACGTCAACTTTATTCGTTAGTCAATATTCAACGATTGTGAAATAGGTCCTTCAAAAAACAAATTACATTTTATTTTTATTGAACAAACGAAACTAATTCCTAGTCTTTGGGAATAAAAGATATTAATAACAGTGATAGAGTCTTTCGCATTGAAAAAAACCATAACAAGTTATCCATAGGTAATAAAACATGTAGGCAGCGAATGAATATTATTATACATCGATGTATGTAGGTATGAGTAATTAGCTTGCAAGAAGGAAAGAAAATGGTTTTAGTGTTTTTTTCCTTATCTTATAGAGGGGAAACCGACAAAAGCGGAAGTCAGTACTCTGACCCTCTTGAATCTTTTGTACATGCTATTTTCCTTTGTATCGCCTCAAGTTCCTCTCAGAGGGATGTGTGAAGCCACTAAAAGGAGCGCTTGCTTTGGGGGTAAGGTAATCTTGGGGGGACATATTGCAAATTCAAGCAACTTTTGGTAAGCCACTCGTATAACGTGCAAGCTATAAAGTCAATAACTTTCATATTTTCATTTAAATACATATAGGTTGGTATGGTATCTGCGATTTCATCCACATGAATTCAGATTCTACTTCACACTAGCTGGTACCTGCAACTTCGTACGCGTGGATTGAGGTTTTTTTGCAGTCCCTCGGGGATTCTCTTATTTTCCGGGATAAAAAGTAGCCTATGTGCTATTTGAATCTATAATCTAACTCTGTGCCAAATTTCAGCCAAATTGGTTCAGCCGTTGCAGCGTGATTAGGAATAGGATTATCCTATAGGAATTCTTTTTGGGACGGGATAATACTTTTATGTTATATATTTATATCTATGTCCGTCTCCGGAGTCCTAGCCAGTACTACTGGCTATCTCTCTGTACAACACCATATCAGTTAGTTTAGTAATCTATATAGATTTAGTTATAAGTCATGGTTTATGTGTCATGAGTTATGAGTTCGGGTAAAAATACCACAGGTTAACTTTCCAGGTCAGGAGGCTTCCATCTTAGTCGTCACTTACCACCAGGTGAGATCACATCGCGTATTTGGCAACGAAAAATTTACCGCGCACTCTTTCACATCTCGGTGGAAAGGTTGGTTACGTCATCAATCCACATTCATAGTCCGCGATCAATTTGTTCGGAATAATCAGCTGTATTAAAATTCTGTAAATTCCATTCGCATTTATAGCTGCTATTCAAACTCGACATTCACATACATCGAGCACGTATTCGTAAATAAATAATTAGTAACAAATTGTACTCAATACAATTTATTCGTAATTTATTATTGTTTACATCGTTTCATAAGTACTTATATTATAAATGCGAATTCCATACTTATATTTCTACTAGCTGTTGCCCTCGACTTCGTCCGCGTGGATTTAGTTTTTAATAAACCCGTGGGAACTGTTTGATCTTCCGGATTAATAAAAAATAGCCTTCGGTTCGGTTCTTGTTCGGTTCTCATCGGGTGACCGCCCTCGACCACCGACTCACCGCATCGCATTGTTCGCCCGCGCTATTTTTTCTTTTTGCTCGGCTTCTAAGATTCGTACCGAGATGTTGAATAGCCAATAATCTTCCTCAAAAATTGGGCTATCAAATACAAAAAGAATTTTGCAAATCCGACTGGTAGTTCCTGAGATTAGCGCGTTCAAACAAACAAACTCTTGCACTTTATTATATCATAGTATAGATTTTATATAAAGTCTGTTTTTGCAGGTTTGGTGAAATGTTGGTTTATAGTTTTATTGGTTCGTCTTAGAATCACGCCGTAACAGAGCTACGTAATCTTTTATTACGAACGGATCGACGTAATTTTACATTAGCATATTTAGGGACCTGATATGTATAATTATATTTAGATTAGATAGATAGAAGATAGATGATAAGAAAAAGAATAAAAAATTTTTTGAAAAGAGCAACTGCTGAGTTTCTTACCGGCTCTTCCCAGCAGAATCTGCATTCCGAACCGGTGGTAGATTTATGACATGTCATAAGAGCTACAAGTTAGCCTACATGAAATAAATTAATTTTGAATTTGAATTTGAATTTAAGAAATTGTATTATGCTCAAATAAAATACATAAGGATTATGTGCTAGGTAGGTAATAAAAGACATCATGCAAAGAAGTGTTCTAGATCTCATTAAGGCCCATTGTTTCACCTCGCTTGTAACACGGTCGTGTATAACTAACGGGCTGCATAATTTCCCGCCCGTTGCGTTGGTCGCATTTGCATCAAGCGGGGAATGAATTCATACGCGCTTTGACTGGCGTCATTCCAGTCAGACTGGGCTTTCGTCGATACAATGCGGCTTAATTATCGCTACAATCCTGCGTTTTCAGTGATACATGGAGAATTTTATTTAGGTTATTTAGGAATCAGCTTATAGCATACAATTTAAACCTTAGTGGTTTCTCGTATGTTAATAAGAAAAAATGTTTATATGTTTGTATGATGATAATAAAAAAAGGTGCTACGAGTACACGAATATAAGTACGAGTATATTTGCACCATCTACCTACCTCATTTTTTTTTATTATGAGATAGGTTTGCGCTTGACGATAATCAACGTTGGAAAGCATTGATGAGGTCTAGGTTGGAGCGCGCTTGCCTATAAATATGCCTATATTTACTCTTGTTTTGAAGGTACTCAGATTATAAGTGGCCGAAAACACAGAAGCTGGAAGTGCGTTTCATACCTTAGCCAGCCTATTATTATGGCCTTTTGCACTATTGATGGCCTGCTGTTGAGCATGGGCAGGGGACATTTTATCCACGGAGAAAGGATAAAATTTTTATCTTCTCGCTCAGCTTTATCCACCCGTCGAGCATGGAGTATGGACACAGCAGCGGTGGAATAATATCCACACTGTAATGTCAAATACGAATAAACTTCTCCATTCCCCTGTTGCCATTCTTTAAAAAAAGGGAGAAGAATATTTTGTCTTTTGTCAGTGGATAACATCAGGGATAAATTTTTTGTCTCCTGCTTATGCTATGTTATATGTATTATGTTACATGCATTTGGATACAATTAGCTTTGTATTCCATCTGTCGAGAAGCTAACCTCTAGGGCCGTTTATAAAATAAGTATTGAAGTAAGTAACTAAGAAGATATAAAAAATAAAACTGATTTCAATGCCTATAAAGGAGATCTCCAATAGGAAATAAGCATAGGATATTTTAAAAAACGATTAACTATTCCCGTATTCAAACTCCAGTTAGACAAGAATGTTGACCCGAGTAGCGTTAGTAAATAAATATTTCACGCGAGCAACGCTAATGTAGCAAGAGATAGCCAGACTTCCATTAGAACGTCGCAAGAGATAGCTAAGCATTAATGGCGGACTATTAACGACAGATTCCTAGATAATCGTACATTAAAGAGGTCGTCGGTAATGTTATATCTTTTTACTTTCTAGCATTTGCAGTCCCATGCAAAACTAAAAAAGGACATAGGTATCCCTAAAAATATAAGTTCTAACCTATAAAGAAAAAGTGGCTCAGTTCAGACTACCTATTGTAATATATAATAATGATAAATAATTTTTTAATATAATGCTTCTATTACTTTTACTTTTTCCATCATGAATATCATTTTTTGCCAAAAGTTAAAAAAGATCATTGACGTTCGCATTTAAAGGCGGTCACTGAAATCAAATCAGCGTTGGGACAGCTGACTCCCAACGCTTTGAAACTTGGCGGCTTTGCCAGTTTTAAGTCTGTGAGGCTAGGAGCCCCAATACAAGCTGAGTGACTCACCTTTTAGTAGCATTGCACTGCTGTACTAAGTTACGATATCTAATACCTATCATAGCTGTGTTTTTAATTTTGATTTATTTTGTATATTTTTGTGTTTATTGCTACCAATAAAGATATTTCTATTCTATTCTATTCTATTGAAGAATATCGGCGAGCGAGGACTGGAACTTATATTTACCAAACTGACCTTAAGCCATTATTAGCTTCTTTTCTTTGTATTTCGACACGCATTATAAGGATGCTTACCTGCAAAAAAAAATGCAACATCTTATAAATTTTGCCCTCGTCATAATGTTCAATATCATAATAATAATAAAAATCACGCATTAGTCGCCTCTACGGCGTAGTGAACATTCTATTTTTCTTACGTATTAGAATGTTCAATATCAATTGTTTATTAAATATATTTTTAACCGACTTCCAACAAAGGAGGAGGTTCTCAGTTCGTCGGAATCTTTTTTTTTTTTTAATGTATGTTCCCCGATTACTCGAAGACGCCTGGACCCATTTGGAAAATTCTTTTTTTGTTTGAAATGGTATACTTCCCAGGTAGTCCCATTGTCTTTAGGTCAGGATCTGATGATGGGATCTTGGAGAAATTAGGTCAACTCTTCAAATTTTATAGACATAATGGATATACTTTGTAGTGGCGCTTGAAGTCGGTTTTGTAAAAAGAATTTTTATTATATTATGTCTGAATCTTTGTCCAACTGGAGTTATGTTTAAAAAATCCAGCGGAAACCTGTCTTTCCGGGATAGAAGCTCACGCCTACGTCACGCTCCAAGTCCTCAACTATATCTGCCCACGCAAAAAATCACGTCGAACCGGGGCTCCGTTCTGCGTGATTGAAGGACAAGCCAACAAACAAAGACACTTTCGTATTTACAACCTAGTCGTGCCTTCATCAATTAATAATTATGAATCTACCACCGCTTCGAATAATAAAATCAAGTCTTCTGAGCAACGTCGAGTAAAAAATTCAGTAGTTTTGAGAATTTTTTGCACCGCGCCACGAACAAACATTGTTTGATTGTGATGTTTGAATTCTAACCAGAACCAACACAATCAATGGATTTTTGACAAGCAAAAGCTAGTATAGCTCTTGCAATCACGAAGGCGCGTGAGCTTTACTTGTGGTTACGTCGTGTTCATGCACATTGCGTAAGTGTGCGTGCCCGTCAGGAGCGTAGGTGAAAGCGGTCAGGCGCGAGCAAGCTCTCGCTCACACTTATACAGATACGACACGCACACAATTCCCATTTTGCAATTCACCCACCACCCCAAAGAATTATAGTAGTAAACTCATCGCTCAATCATTAATACTGAAACTATATATTTTTATCAACAGAGCTGCTGTTGGACATGGCTCAATTGTATGGACTTCCACACGTCTCAGTTTTGTGCCGCCTGTATCCAGCGGTAGAGATTTCTATTTTAGAGATAAACTTCACCTTTTTCCACTACATTTAATGTTATGCTTTTAGTACAATAATAATAAAAATAAATTAATATAACTCTATGTTAATCAAAATATTCCACTTGTTTTTAACTTTAAACTTACGCGACGTGTTGAACTAAAACTTAGTTAAAGATAAGGCACCCCTGGCACCCCTGTATCCTCATAGCCTACTTTCATTATTCACATTGAACATCGCAAACTTTACCATGTGTAGTAGTGTGTAGCAAACTTCAAGAGTTACAGACTTATCTTTGCAACTGGAAAGGTGGTCTAAAGCCTGTTTTACATTTACGAAAATATTTCCGTGATCATTTCTCCGCGATGCGACGGTATTTCCATCGTTTTGAAACAAGTTACAATAAAAACGTTCTCGTACAACAATCAAGCTTCTTTACTTGAGAGAAAATAACAACGCATTCAGTAGTAAAAACGACGTTCACAAAAGCATTGTTACAAGCGTTTACAAAACTATTTTCAAGATAGGTACAATTTCGTGGTACGATTTTAAAATCTTCGCTATAGCAGTGTTACCGTTGCAAAAATACGAATCTTCTTCTTTATCAACCTACAGACGTCAGCACTGCTGGACAAAGGTCTGTTGCATGGACTTCCACAGGCCTCGGTTTTGCGCCGCCTGAATCAAGCGGCTCCCTTCGACTCGATCGATGTCGTCGGTCCACCTAGTGAGGGGTCCGCCAACACTGCGCGTCCCGGTGCGGGGTCGCCACTCCACTCCAGCACCTTGAGACCCCAACGACCATCAGCTCTTCGAACTATGTGCCCCGTCCATTTCCACTTCAGTTTCGCGACTCGCTGAGCTATGTCGGTGACTTTGTTTCTCCTTATTTCTAAAAAACACGAATACGAAAAAAGGTATAAGCCACGACGTCATGATGATTGTGTTTATGTAAAATCAATTAAATGGTTTAGGAACTCAGACCGCTAGCACCAGAAAAATACGGTTTTAAATTCCACCCGGTTCTTCAGTTTTTTATAGAATTTAGAAGTTTCCTTCAAGTGTTGTAATAAAATTAATATAAAAAAAATATTCTAAAATTTAGTCTGGTAGATTGCTCCCTACTCGCAAGAATATTACAGAATTATCTCGTACCTTTCCGTAACCTTTCTGCAAATATCATCTCTTGAGAATGCTACTTGAAATATATATTGCTAGCACGTAATTAGAAATGCCAGCCTATTTCGATATATTAGCGGAATTACACAGTAAATTTCCAGTTTTAGCCCAAATATCTTATAGTTAATTTATTTAATTTATTTTGTTATTCTTGGTTATACATCAGTAAGCACAACAATATTAAATGAAGTAATATTAAATGAAATATTTTCGACAGAAGTTACTATGAGTTTATATTTTGTCATTTTTATCTATATTAGGTAGTAAAGTTACAAAATTGTGGTAAGTAGTTTATACCTAATTTTGTTTGTGCGAACTTAACGCAAAAAAGTGTAATTTTTTTTGTGGATTTAAATCTACATATTTTATATATGGGTAGTTCTACGATAAGAGGTAACTTGTGCGGCAATCAGTTTAAAATAAAAATTTTACTTTATATGTTGTTATTTTTGCAATGAAACACATCACCTAAATGTACTTTATTAAATAACATCACGATTCAATGCCTAATTAAAGTATATTTTTCTGAAATTCCTTATAAAGCCTAAAAAAGTCTCTAACCTGGCCTGTCCCTCTGTCGTTTTCAGTTTAATTTTAAACGATACATATTTTTTTTGTATCAGTTATTAAACTAAAGTATGTTAAACACAAATTTCAATAAATGTATTTAAGTATTGTTAAGGAAAAATAGAAAAATATTTATTTATTTGCAATATATTTTACACTTTACTTTTGTCCCACTGTTTTTGGGTATCTACTCTAGAAAATTTCATTCCGCTACTACAAACACTAATATAAAACGGCCATATTCCAAAAATTGCTCAAAGTCATCTACGGACGTGAAGTTAGTAATGCAAAACACGTGAGCCGCTAAGAGCGCCGTCATTTGTTAGTTGTTGCGACCGTTGATTCGAAGTAGTCGTTTCGCGAGGTCATTGTGTCTCTCACCTGGCAAGTCATAAAAGTTATATTATTCATTCAATTTATTTGCATTTACTGGTCTAATTTAATAATGATGGACTAGTGAATGTGTGATACATAATGTACCGAAAAACTTCTTATGTCAATTAAAACAATACAATTTATCATGAAAACGTCTCTCACCTGCCATATTTCACCTGGCAAGATAAATGTCAGGAGAGAAACTTGTTGACCAGGGGAGATAAGGTTAGTGCAAACAAACAAAGTCAATAAAGTCAACAAAGTCAACAAAGACAAAAAAGTCAAAAAAAGTCAAAAAAGTAAAAAAAAAGTCAAAAAATGTCAAAAAGTCAAAAACCGTCAAAAATGTCAAAAAAGTATTTTTTGACTTTTTTTGAATTTTTTGACTTTTTTGATTTTTTTGATTTTTTAATAAAATATGCATAAAGTGACTTGCCCTTACGTGAAAAGATAAATAAATAGGACAAAAATCGTAATATAAGTGTTTAATGAAAAAACAGCTACTTTTCTCCGTAGCCGTATTCTCTATGGACTTAGAACCTCTTATCGTAGAATTACCCATATACTAAAAAATGATATCGAAATATCTCAATTTCAAAATTACTGCCTCTTATTTTGATCATAACTATGACTATTATTTGAATTTAGTATAAACCTGGTCCATCACATGCCCAGAAAAAAAGTGAAAGAAAAGGAATTAGGGGAGTCCAACTGCTGAATCGATATTGGCAAAATTTGGCATGCAGAAAACAAAGAGTTCCCGCGGCATTCTTAATAACCTCCAAAAGAATGAGGTCTCAGGCAAAATCTAGTAAGTCATAAAATGTCTTTTATACTTTTCCAAGTGACGTCTTACCGAAAATCGCATAAATTTTCAACATGTCCCCTTAAAATACGAGTAGTATAACAAATATAAGAGTCACGACGGGAGTCGAACACACGCCCCTGGCTATCGCGCTATTTTATTACTTCCCTCACAGTTTTCTGAAGTTTATAGACCAAAATATATTATTTGATATGTGTTTCGCCTTATAAACTTTCAAGCTTCGTTTGAGGCTATAAAAATAAAATATGGACTTACTGTTGCATCTTCGGTTTTATAAGAGGGCGTACCAACTTGTACAAATAAGTTCTTACAATTCACGAGGGCGCTGGCTAATGTTGTGCTTATGGTTGTGTGTCTTGTGTGTGTATCGTGTCTGTATAAGTGTGAGCGAGAGCTTGCTCGCGCCTGACCGCTCCCACCTAGGCTCCTTACAGGCACGCACACTTACGCAATATGCGTGCACACGACGTAACCACAAGTAAAGCTCACGCGCCCTCGTGAATTGAAAAAACTATATCTACCTACTCTGAATTTTTTTAAGCTAAGAAAACATAATAAGAAAATAAATAATTGAAGGTTAAATTAATGGTTAAATTGTTTTTTTTTTTCTTTTTGGTCGTTACTAACTTTATTTAGGTTTACACAATTAAAATTAAATCTCGTACCACCGCAGTGAAGCATAGAACATATTTTGTCTCTGAACATTAAAGTATAAACAAAATAAGTTTTTAATCGAGTTCGTAAGAGTCGAGAAAACGTATGCACAACTTAATTTAGTTCCTGAAATAAAGCATTAATTTACATTTTAATTCAATTTTTCTGAAAAGCGAGCTGTCTGCAAACGACGAAAAGTTCATATATAATAGAATAAAGGGGAAAACAACGTAGATAGAGCTCTGACACGTAAGTGACGTTACGTTAATTCTTACTAATATCGTAAATCCAAAAATGTTTGTTTGTAGGTTTGTCCTTCAATCACGCCCCAACTAGCCCCAAGCTTGGTAGATATAGTTGTAGTATGGTAGAGAAAATCCAAGTTAGTTAAATATTTTTAAACAAGACATAAAGTGTTTTTAAGATAGGCATCTTAAAAACACGTTATTAAGAAAACTTATACCTTAGAAGATATCAAGAATAATAACAAAATATATAATAACAAAATATATAATATTTCATAATATTGATGAAATTTCTCAGGTCCTCAAGTAGGTATACCTATGCAAAAAATCACGTCGATCCGTAGCTCTCTTACAGCGGGATTGAAAAACTAACAAACCAACAAACAAATACACTTTCGCATTTATAATATTAAGTAAGGATTATTAATATTATATATAATATAACAATATAAACAAATAATAAGAAACGGTAAAACTTTTTTCTTATACTTGTAGCGTGACCATAATTAATTATTATTTATTATTGGGAGTAAGCTATTGCCATCAAATAAATTAGACGTGCCTTGGAATCAATTCTACAGATATTGAAAGTTCTCATTAATTTGATACCTACCTACTGAGATTGATGAGTCCAAAGTAACTCAGCGAGTGATGAATTAAACCGGGCTTGCGTGAGCGTGATCAAATCAGAATTAGGATATTCTTAGCAGAAACAGAGTAATTGACAGCTTAAAAGTCGTGATGCTAAAGTGGTATTGCGCGGGGCCATTTACACTTCACATTATTCGAAGAAACAGTAAAGGTTGTAAGCCCGAGGTGCTAAAAGGGCGAGATACCATCGAAAAACGCAGGCAGAGATCCCCCACAACGATCGGATGATCAGAGTTTCTGGGCAAAACAGGCGACCGTGAGTTGTGGAGATCTATGTTAGTATTCTAACTCCATTACTGGATGTCTAATAGCGGGTTCAGACGGTTTGATTTCAGTTGAATCTCACTTGTTGTTCAACAAAAAAATTCAAAGCGACTTTCAGATGATGCGAATCGCATGCGATTCAGCAGTTGATTAACAACATTCCGATCGTCTGAACCCCGTACCTTAATGTAGCGACGACGATTGATAGTAAAATTGATATAAATAAATAAAAATTCTTTTTAAAAAAACGACTTCAAACGCCACTACAAAGTATAATTTTTTTTTTGCGTACGTTATTCGACACGTTCTTTCAAATAAAAATAAATATATTGATTTCGATCCAGATTAGACGGAGTTATGGAGTAACATCGTCAAAAAAAACAATACGCGTCGAATTTGAGAAACTCCTCCTCAACTGAAACCTAAAGGTAGGTATACTTAGTTACTTACGTATGATTATTATCTTAAAAGAAAATTCCTTTGAACAATTCCATCTAAATTAATTATTACATTGGTAATAACAATTACCAAGAAGAACTAGAGAAATATTAAAAGATTAAATCCAAAATTTAATTTATCAGGAGCGTGAACTGTCCGCAAGCGACGTTAAGGAATAGAATGAAAAATAAAATATAAATGGCGCCCCATTTATACCAAGTTCCAGGGACGTATTTACTCAAGGGCGTAGGAGGCGAGCGCCCGGGGCGGACGGGTCCGGGGGCTGCGTGCCACAGGGTTCATCAGGTTCAGCGGGTGCAATTTTATCAGTTTATTGAAAAAAACTCACAGTATCTATTCCTATTATCTCTCTATCGTATCTATTCTTTCTTTTTTTTATATTTTTAGCGAGCAAACAAGCAGGCGGGTCAACTGATGGTAAGTGATTACTGAGGAATTTTTTAGTTATTTAAGTTTTTTCTATCTAAAACAGACTTTCAGAGTGTTACAAAAGTCAAATGTAGCTTTGAGCGATTGTGTTAGGACTTTTGACATGCGACTGATAAGACACGCTCGAGCATAGACTTGTTATATTACCCGGCCGCAAAGTTTTGGAATCCGTCCCTGCGAAGTTCCCAGTGAAATATTCCGGTAAAAGTTCTTTAACCTTTCCGCAAGTTTTGTTGATGGCACCTTTGAGAATACTTCAATTACTAGCGAGTAATTACAAAGGCTTGTACTCGTACTAACGAATTAGCTTGATAAGGCTTAGGCGTACGTATTATGTTCTAGACACATAAGGACCAATATAGGCACATAGATTTTTAACAACAACTCGTGAATGTCAGAGTGCGAAAGTTGAAAAGCTTTTCCTATAAAAATGATATGTACACTGAAACTGTGACGTTTAATACCTTTTTCGTTTGATCGCTGCATCGATTTCGATGAAATTAGGCACTGAGATACTTCGCATTCTGGAGAAGAACATAGGCTTTTTATCTTGGGAAGGTACCTTAGTCTCACTGCAAAATAAAAATAAAAATAGAAAAATACACAGTTAAATCCACGCAGACGGAAGTTGATAATAAAAATAATAACTATTAACTATGGGAAGAACAAATTACTCGGCAAGGAGTAAATAGTTTGAACAATACAATAAAGGTAAAAGCTCAAAGTTATTATAAAAAATATTGTTTTCACACACTTGTAATGAAGAGTCAACTTGTTGTTTAACAAGATTTTCAATTCTGGGTTCAAGGAAAGAATACACAACATAGATCATTGTGTGTGTGAGCAGATATTACTGTGTGCGTGCCCTCTTGTATGTCTTTGCATCTCCCACTTTGAAATTCAATGTACTAGACGCAGATTGATTTCCCCGTATCGAATATCTAAATGATAGAGGGAAGTCTGTAGACACAATTTGTATTTTTTTTTAATATTTTTAATTAAATTTTCGTTATTGAAAACTAGCTGATACCCGCTACTTCGTACGCGTGGATTGAGGTTTTTTTGGAGTCCCGCGGGAACTCTCTTATTTTCCGGGATAAAAAGTAGCCTATGTGCTATTCCAGTTTATAAATAATCTAACTCTGTGCCCAGCCAAATCGGTTTAGTCGTTACAGCGTGATTGAGTAACAAACATCCATACGTCCATCCATACTTTCGCATTTATAATATTAATAGGATTAATAGGATTCTTGTTTTAATTAAACAAAAAGTTACTGTTCCCTCCTAGCGCTCTGTTGCGGCGTTATTGAAGGACAAACTAACAAACCAACACATAAACGCACTTTCGCATGTACATAATATTAGTGGTTTTTTTTATTCGATGACAAGATAGCCCTTGACAGCGATCTCACCTGATGGTAAGTGACGATGCAGTACATTCAACCCATAGCCCCAGTCTACACGCCATCGTGCCGGAACGCTAAAAAGCTTGGCGGCAGTGTGGTAACTAGCCATGGCCAAAGCCTACCACCAGACCAGCGACAACTCAGAAATTAGAAATTCCCAAATTGAGCCCGCCGGGAATCGAACGAAACCTCTCAGTTATAAGACCACAGCGCTCACCACTGCGCCAGGGAGGTCGACAAAAAATTTATAGTAATTGAATAATCCATTGAAATGAAATGGAATAATGCATTTCGCGCAAAGAATATCGTCAAAAGTAAAACGATTCGACGCATTAAGGTTATCATCACAATTTTGCATAAATGAAGCATTTTATCAGAAAATGCCTTCCTGTAATATTTTACGAAACGTGACGTGTTATTCTAACCGATTACGGTGAAAGCAAATGAAAAAATGTTTTTGACATCCCGTAGATAACAATATTTGTTATAGCTATAATATGTTATATACTCACGTGAATTAAGTACCTAAAGTGCTTACGTGTTTTTTAAAAAGCGGAGTGTGTTTGTTCCCTCGTAACTCCCTGGCGTATAGACCGATTTTGATGCGGTTTTTTTTAAACCAAATGTAATCTAACGAGGTTGTTCTTGGTTATAATTATTTATGAAGATTGCTCAGTTGTTTGAAGATCACCAGCTCATTTCCTACTAGTCCAGTCAAAAAACCTCAAAAAATGACCTAACCTCTGGAAAATTGCGAAAGTTTTGAAACTTTGCACATCGAATTATGGGTACCTAGGGATGAATATACCAAAAGTCCTCATGCGTACGAGGCGAGCTCTAGCGGCAATTAGCGGAAACAAGACCCTTTTTTTGGTTTTTATTAATATCTCGAGAACCTTTGGTCAGAGGTAAAAGTTTACTACTACATAATTGAAGCTTATTAAATTTGCAACAATAATGATTATATCCATTTTGCTTGAATTCCTAATAATTACCGAGTTTTAGGCCACTAAAAGATAGCTTTTTCGAAAAATCAAGCTAGCGGCGCCCTGTACAATATGGCTTTTGTAATAATATTTGACAATCATGGTTTATCTTTTTTTTTGGGTACCAAGGGTGATTGAGAAAATAAACTTCACAGTTATGTACAAAAAAAAGACATATGGTTTATTAAACAACTAGCTTTTGCCCACTGCTTCGCTCACGTTAAGTTAAATTTTTCAAACCCCTATTTTACCCGTTGTACCCCCTTAAGGGTCGAATTTTCAAAAATCCTTTCGTAGAGGATAACTACGGCCTAATAGCTACCTGTATGCCAAATTTCAACCTGATCGGTCCAGTAGTTTAAGCTGTGCGTTGATAGCATTTTTTATTGTTACTGTATTTCATCTAAATATTTAAAACGCAAAGGTGACAGACTTACTGACTGATCTATCAACGCACAGCTTAAACCACTGGACCGATAAGGTTGAAATTTGGCATACAGGTAGCTATTAGGCCGTAGTTATCCTCTACGAAAGGATTTTTGAAAATTCGACCCCTAAGGGGGTACAACGGGTAAAATAGGGGTTTGAAAAATTTAACTTAACGTGAGCGAAGCAGTGGGCAAAAGCTAGTTGTTTAATAAACCATATGTCTTTTTTTTGTACATAACTGTGAAGTTTATTTTCTCAATCACCCTTGGTACCCAAAAAAAAAAGATAAACCATGATTGTCAAATATTATTACAAAAGCCATATTGTACAGGGCGCCGCTAGCGTGATTTTTCGAAAAAGCTATCTTTTAGTGGCCTAAAACTCGGTAATTATTAGGAATTCAAGAAAAATGTATATAATCATTATTGTTGCAAATTTAATAAGCTTCAATTATGTAGTAGTAAACTTTTACCTCTGAGCAAAGGTTCTCGAGATATTAATAAAAAACCAAAAAAAGGGTCCTGTTTCCGCTAATTGCCGATAGAGCTCGCCTCGTACGCATGAGGATTTTTGGTATATTCATCCCCAGGGACCCATAATTCGATGTGCAAAGTTTCAAAACTTTCGCAATTGTCCAGAGGTTAAACCTTGTTTTGACTGGACTATACTTGATCAAAGGGTCTTACAAACTTTCACTGGTGCGATTGATTTAAAAGGTGTACCTACTGATACCTTGAGACCTGTTACCTTGATGCTGCAACATTAAACAGTTTCCGTGATACCCAACTCTTCAGCAACTTACAGCAGATATTGTGTATTTGTGCTCATTAGAAGGGTCTTTTAGCCTAACAGCTTGATTGGAAAGGCATTCCGAACCAGCGGTATATTCATTTGACGACTCGAAAGCACTATGTAAAAGTTTATTTGAATAAAAAATATTCTATTCTATACACGGATACAAATCGATAAAAGGCTTTTTTTCATACCATAAAGCACCATTATGTAACGGTGGCTTTATTTTATACTACCATCTACCCTGTGGGCTAATAAGTAATATTATTTTAACTTAAACTTCTACTTATTATTAATTTCTATATCTATTTTACAGCCCAATAACTGTCCTTAGTTTATTCCAATGAGTTCACTATAAGTTCACTATGTGTTCACTATGAGTTCACTATATGTTCATTATGAGATGAGATTCACGATGAAAGGTAAGCAAAATAATGAAATCATAAATAATTAACTGGGAAGGAAAATTATAATGTGATCTGATAAATTAAGGATGCGTAAACAGTAAGCGGATTGCTATTTGCTCTTAAAAGCTGGCCGAGATAATCGCCCTTGGGATAGAATATTAATGGCCCAATATAAATTTTACATAGTTAAAGTATGAAAGGGTAAAGAGAGACTTCTTGAGTAAGTATTCAAATTAATTTAAGTTACGTAATTTTTTTATAAGTAAGGCTCACTCAAAATTATTAGAAAGCATAATTATTTTGTCATCTTATCATTTTATCGTGATGAATCAGAATCTTAATTTATATATTTATATAAAAAGCTGACTGACTGATTGACTAACTGACTCATGTATCAACGCACATAATGAAAACCTGCCTGCTATTCTGGGTTATTATCGTGTTATTGTGGATAAACACAGTGAACAAGCAAAGTATTTAACATGGATTTGAATAATACGCTAATTATTAATTCTAAAATGACCCAGCTTTTACTAGTGCTTTATGGTAATTTAGACTTTATCATACTTGAGGCAGGCAGTGGTAGGTAGATTAACATACTCGTAAATCGCCTGTATTTTATGTTCTTACACTGCCCTACACGTTGAAGCAATATTACGAATTTATTTTAAAAAAAACTTCAACTTTCAAATTATTTGCTTATAGTCTCAAAAATTATAAAACTGAAAAAATAATCACTTCAATAGAATAACAAAATATGTATTTCGAGAGTAAGTTTTCAAGCTTATAAATCCACGTTGTCATTTCATTATCCTAACGTAAATCCATACCATTAATAAATGTGAAAGTTTGTCTGTCTGTCTGCTGTAACCTTTTTACGACTTTTAACCGCTGAACCAATCTTGAAGATTTGTTACAAGTTCACAGATTTCATCCCGGAAACGGACATAATAATATTTTTTTAATCCAGGAAATCAAGATGTGTGTCGCCGAGATTTCAAAAATACCTATAATTAATAATAATTATATATTATATTGTGATATTATGTAGCTATAAGTACATTAATTTTGTAATATTTTGTTATGAAAAGAGCAACTGCTGAGTTTCTTGCCGGCTCTTCTCAGCAGAATCTGCATTACGAACCGGTGCGGTGGTAGAGTCATGACGTGTCATAAGAGCTACAAGTTGGCCTACATGAAATAAATAATTTTGAATTTTTTTTTACCCTCCACATGGAGGACATGGCGAGCAACGTCAAGTTCGAAATAAGAAAACCGTTTTCCTTCTAAAAAGCATATTCTAAATGATATGAACGGTTACAAAAAAAGTAGAAAAACATTTCCCCGCAGCAAATGCAGACAATAGCATTTTACGTGGCAAATCAGAACTCATATCACTGCTTTGTATTCGCACATGACTGTACCTATTTCAACTTCATGCGGCACAAGTTTTGAGAGATAAAACAGGGTAGGAAAGTTGGCGACCGCGCGTCGCGACTTCCAGGCGCCTTGTGACGTCGCAGTGAAATCTGTAGGTCAGTAGAACGGGAAAATAATCCCTGGATTCAAGGTTGTGTGTCGCGCAAATAACTTCACGGATCCACCTTCCCACTAATGGATAGTTATCAGTAAAATTTTGCGGCACTTTGCTAGCCAGCCTTACTTTCATTTATAAAGAGTTTTACTGATTTCGCTAGTCGCTTTCGTAAATTCTCGGTGTATATTCTTAAAGTTATGCGAAAATCGAACGACTTTCCAACTACGTGGGTTTTAGAATTCATCCCACCCGTTGCACTATTGTCGTACCCACTCCTAACACAAGCTTTCCGATTATGTGGAGGGGATAGAAGGATATTAGTCAACTTCAGGTTGGCTAATATTCATTTTTATAAAAAAAAGTCCAGAAAAGAGATGGAAAAATTCTCCGTTTCTTTTCCGTTCATTACTTAATGGCAGATTTATCAACAGTTAACGTGTACTTACCTGAAAAGTTATGCTAGATGCACTGATATCACATATTTTATCTCAAGAATAGCTACGAAATCCTATGGAAAAATAATCGTAATATAAAATCTGCGTATCATGTCTGCATTAGGGAGCCAATATCATAGATTAACGGATGGAAATCGAATATCGTCAGTGTGTAGTAGTATTTCATTGAAAAATTGACAATATTACATGTAGCAATATTGGACCGAGTTAGATCCGTAAAATATCAACATAGAAGATTAATTCTTCAAGTAAACCAATTTCAATAAATGAATATTAACGATTGTTTCGCTTATTCACGAAGCAAACGCTATAGAATTTCCTTTCTGAAATCGAACAGGGTCTGTGCTACCAACGCTTAAAGCAGTATTATTTTAATTTTGTTTTGAGATGTCATATAATGACAATCTTCTTGAAATTCACGAGGGCGCGTGGCTTATGGTTGTGTGTGTGTCGTATCTATATAAGTGGAAGCGAGAGCTTGCTCGCACCTGACCGCTTCCACCTAGGGTCGTGACAGGCACGCACACTTAAGCAATGTGCATGTAGGTACACGACGTAACCACAAGTAAATCTCACGCGCCCTCGTCAATTGAAAGAACTATAGTTTTACATCTAATTTTAATCAATTTTTCAGGAATAAATTCCAAAATTAGGTATCTCTAACATTACAGCTAATATTACAGCTTTATTTACCTATAGGTACCTATTACCTATAGTAATGTATAATTATTAATTTGCACTTAATGAAGTTAATGAACGTCGAGACGCGTAAATTGGAAATGTGGAATGTGGGCAATATTCCATAGAGACCAAATGCTAATGAGAATTGAGAGGCAAGATTTGAAAATTCCGCAAGTATTCTCTTACTTGCGGAGTTTTACGCAACGAAGTACCGAAAGAATTCACAATGAAAATATTTGACGGTCATTTAGAGACTCGCTTTAAATAAATTTACTCACTGAACAAACATTTTTTGTTTCATAATGTTAAAGTTAGGAATTCACGCCCAAGTTTTCTATTTTCCTGATATCCTTACTATCCTTACTATATAATATTATAAATGCAAAAGTGTGTTTGTTTGTTGGTTTGTCCTTCAATAACGCTTCAACAGAGCTACAGATCGACGTGATTTTTTACATGAGTAGGTATTTATGTAGTTTAGGACCTGGAGAGTGACACAGGTTACTTATTATCTCGGAAAATCCCGAAGAGTTCCCGCGGGATTTTAAAAACTAAATCCACGCGGACGAAGTCACGGGCATCAGCTAGTACAAATATAAACTATCTGATGCCCGCGAAAACACGCGTGCAAACATACATACCTACAAACATAGACTGCTAAAATCATAACGCTTTATAACCTCCTTTTGGCTCTACAGTAGTCTAGTAAAAACATATTCAAACTAGCTTTTGCTCGCGGATTTTCTAACGTTAAGTTCGATTTTTCAAACCCCTAATTTACCCCCTTAGGGGTTGAATTTTCAAAAATCCTTCCTTAGTGTGCGCCTATGTCATAAAAGGAACCAACTGTAAAAATTTCAAGTTTCTAACTTCAGTAGTTTAGGCTGTGCGTTGATATCTCAGTCAGTCAGTCAGTCAGTCAGTCAGGACTTTGAATTTTATATATATAGATGGGTCCTTCTGTTAGAACATTTTGATACTACAGGCAGACATAAGTACCGAAAAAATGATCAAACTAAGAAAATCCCTGTTTTGCGAATGGGGGCTAAAAATGAACATTCTAGACTTCAATAAAAAAGCAACCTTGCCAAATAACAGGCTGGTAATGTGCATCAACAAATTATATCGCCTATATTCTAGAACAAACAACTCGATTGTACACTGCGCCAAATATTATGCGCAATAAAAGAATCTGGATCGGGGTCGCTCATCCCTCAGGCTGCGTTGGCGACGGCCAGGCGCGTCGTAAAGGCGCCATTACGTCACGGGGATCGATGCCAGCCGGTATGCGAGACTCGAATCTGAGAGCCGTGTTTTATTGGCAACGCTCAGGGTAGTTTTAGCCATCAAAATATAGGTCAAATTACCCTTACTCACATTATAAATGCGAGAGTGTGTCTGGTTGTTGATTTGTTCTTCAATCACGAAGCTCCGGGCGCTTTACTTGTGGTTACGTCGTCTATATGCACATTGCGTAAGTGCGCGTGCCTGTCAGGAGCATAGGTGGGAGCGGAGAGGCGCGAACAAGCTCTCGCTCGCAACTTATGCAGATACGACACACACACAACCATGAGCCACGCGCCATCGTGAATTACGAGAACTATACCTACTTAAGGCTACTTTATCATAATTATAAACATGAAAAATAAATCAAAATCCGAAAAAAAAACTGTAGATTACAATAATTCGGTGTAATAAGTATATAGTCTATAATAACAGCATCCATACACATGCCTGGCGATTGGCGAACAAAGAGCGGGTTACCAAAATAACTTCAGAATTAACAAATTAACATTGCATCCATTTTCCAGCAGAAGATAACCAAACTTCCATGCACTAAAACTATGAACGTAAAACCAACAAGGAGGATGTTGAACTAATCTTATTGGATAACTTTGAACCTTTATAATAGAGGTATGTTAAATTGTAATATAAACTTTTAGCTGTAAAAGCCTGCAGCAACTGAGAAGTTCGTGACGAACTTCGCCTACGTTTTGATGAATCGTTATTTAATAACAACATTATTGAACAATGTTGCGGTTGAATAATTAAGCTTCTGAGGCCATAGATAAATTTTACCATCATCTTTAGAACCTTTAGAACAAGTTATTTCCTTGTAAATGTTTGACGAAGCCATTTCTTTCTTTCAATAAAAATGGCTAGTTTCATGTTTTAGTGTGATACTAAAACATGAAACCAATCCCAATGATCCCAATTGTGATCTAAGATAATAACGTATTTTTACTATCTCACTGCTCTATAAGATTACGTAGCAGATCGTTAAATGACACTTTGTATGTTATGTAGATATTAAGATCAAAGTAAATAAATCTATACAAATAAATGAATAAAACACTTTGAATTTCTTTTAACTGTGATTTGTATACTGATTCTGACTAGACTTTACTAGGGAAGGACTTTAAGAAATTGAAACGCTGATAATGGAGAATGTTACTCTATAGCTTGACAACTTGTCAAAGTAGAGCTTATATGTGTATAGTTCTTTCAACTCACGAGGACACGTGAGCCTTACTTGTGGTTACATCGTGTACATGCACATTGCGTAAGTATGCGTACCCATCCAGAGCCTAGGTGGGAGTGGTCAGGCGCGAACAAGCTCTCGCTTCCACTTATATAGATACGACACACACACAACCATGAGCCACGTGCCCTTGTGAATTGCAAGAACTATACAAAGTTTTTGTTTCATTAAAAACCAAGTAGTAACGATTTTACAGATATTTAAAATTCTCTGAATATCGAGTCTCGTTTACAACCCCGTGGACAACGCTTCGCTCACTCGCATAGAAATGACGCTCGCCAGTGCTCAATTTAAAATTCTATATCTCGGAAACTACTAACGTATCGAAATCATTCTTTCACATCATGTATTTTTATCTCCGAAACTAGTTGACGTACCAAAAGAATTCTTTCACGTGTATTTTTTTATTTTAACAGAAAATACGATAAGCTAAAAGTCAAAATTAGTGAACATTCTGAATTATATTGCTAAGCTGCGTCAGAACTCAGAATCTTCTAAATATATAAAAGGCAAAGGTGACTGACTGACTGACTGACTGATCTATCAACGCAGAGCTCTAACCACTGGACCGATCGAGCTGAAATTTAGTATACAGGTAGCTGTTAGGACGTAGACATCCGCTAAGAAAGGATTTTGGAAAATTTCAACCCCAAGAGGGTTAAATAGGGGGTTAAAAAATCGAACCTAACGTGAGCGAAGCCGCGGGTTAAAGCTAGTTACTTAATAAGAAGTCACAACAATATATTATGCTAAGCGAAAGTAAGGCGAAATATTGGGACACAGGGTTTAAATTACAGCATTATCAGCATTTCTCCAAGATCAATCTCCAAGCTCTGATTTTCATCGCGATTCATGTTGCATTATTTTTCTCGAAAAGCAGTGTTGTAAGCCAGCTGATACAGTGGAAATACAGATTTCGAATTGATGTCATCCGCTTTCCGACCCAATAAACATTGGCTTGATTTGATGTCCTATCTCCAATATTGCATGCACAAGAGATTGCAAAATGAAACAGTTAGCATAGAGTAACTAGAATCTACTGCAAATTCATAATCATTAACAAAGAATGCAAGCAAGTCCGTTGTCTGTCGCAACTCACAACTGCCTGCCCGTTAAAAATTATTGGTCTAAAGTAAAAAAGGAACACAATATGATTCCTTTGTTTAGTGGCTGAGAGATCTTGGGTTCGATTCCCAGCGGGGGCAATTTGGGAATTTATAATTTCTAAATTGTCTCTGGTCTGGCCTGGCTTTGGCCGTAGCTAGTTACTACCGTACCGTCAAAGAAGTGCCGCCAAGCGATTTAGCGTTTCAGTACGATGGCGTGTAGAAACAAATTGGGGGTATGGGTTGAATGCACACTGCCATACCTCTTCCAAGTTAGCCCGCTACCATCTTAGACAGCATCGTCACTTACAGGGGAGATCTAAGTCAAGGAGTATCTTGCCATCCAATAAAAAAAAAGACGTGTGGCACTCGGGGACTGCCGCGGTAAAGCTATTGCATAGCATTTTTTATCAACGCCATCTAGCGGCTCACCGTAGAGGAGTCCCGTGTCAGGTTATTTTCGTTACGGAATTTCTGGATTCGGTCTCCACGCTGGCCCGCGATAGAAGCTATGCAATAGCTTAAAAATTAATAATTATGTACACTCAATACTCCATGAAAGTGATATGCCACCCTGGAATTGATGTCTTTCCAGGATGACATGGCACTATTCTAACTTTAAACTATTTCTCATTATTTCGTTAAATAATAGTCCTGCTTCAAAATGATTTACATGTGTTGTAGTCGTACATTTCTACAAACAAAGTTTTAACAATCTCAGGGTTTTATTCCAAACTCGCGCTTTACAAACGAAATGAATTTTCATAAAATTTTGCCCCGGACATGCAATTTTAGTTGAAAACTAACACTGGACAGTTATATGACATAAACTAGAGTCATAAACCAAGTCACGCGTTACTTTGTGTTTTGGGTGCAAATAAAGTCATTGCTGTGAATACAAACACAAAGTTGTTTTTAGTTTATTATATTTTTTTTCCTTGTATTTTCTACTAGCTAGCTGATGGCCTGTTTTCATCCTTCAAGCTCTTCACATTTCGGAATAAAAAGTATCCTAGTTATTAATATGATTATACTATGTTCAAGGTGAAACCGACGAAGCGGGTGCGGTTTTTGGTTGCGTCTTTATGTACACGCGAGGGACCAGACGTGTTTTATCAGACGCGAATTTCAACTCGTTTTCTTGTAGCGTGAGTTAGAGGGGACATAAAGATTGCCGCTTACGCTACTTCCCTTACCTATCGTAACCTCCAGATAAAAGGCCCCCTAAGCATATCCTTCACAACAAGATTATGGCATGACTGACAACGCAGCTTATCAAATAGAGCAACGCATAGCGTCTTCGCCGCCGAAGAAGCCCTCGATTTCTAATGTCACCCAGGTGTGGATGCTTACCTTGATACACAACCCGGAAAAAAAAGAGGTACTTTATAAGGGAGCGATCCTGTCATCCGCATCGCTACCGCGTCCGCGAGTTAACGTGAACGTACACTAATATATTAGACCAAAAAGAGTAGAATCGCCTTATTTTGACCTATATTTATTTAGGTACATTTCTTATAATCATGAAGCACTCGTATACAAAAACCAAGGTAGGTCCGTTTAATTAATTCCGTCGATTAAAGCTATCGATATGCCCTTAATAGCGTATTTTATGTTAGTATTATCATGTTTGTTCAATTTGCTAATAAGAAAGGCAAACGTATAGCGATTATTACACGTGATAATACGCGAAGGGGCCTATTTTACGGCCGTAATAACATTAAATTATGATTTGATAACCTAAAGTCATGGAACCCTGGCCATTAAAGTGGCCATTAGGCGATCTACGGCGCATCCTATGAAAAGAGTTGGCAACTAGTTGGGGAAAAAATTCCAGCAAAGCTGATGTGTGTATACCTATTCATTTTTGGGACGTTGTATATTCGTTTTTTGGATAAGTGTGTTGGTTACGTAAAAATAATGTTTTATTTTACATCCTGAAGGATCTTCTTCTATATATTTTGTGAATACTTCTTTTTTTTAATTCGATGACAAGATTCGATTCGATCTCACCTTATGGTAAGTGACAATGCAGCCTAAGATGGTAACGGGCTAACTTGGAAGGGGTATGGCAATGTACATTCAACCCATACCTCTAATCTGTTTCTACACGCCATAGCTGGAACGCTAAATCGCTTGGCGGCACGTCTTTGACGGTAAGGTGGTAACTAGCCAATTCAGGAATTATAAATCCCCAAATTGATCCCACCGGGAATCGAACCTCCCAGTTATAAGACCTCAGAGCTCACCACTGCGCCATGGAGGTCGTCGGATAAGTTTTAAGATAACAGTCGTGGGGAATTTGATATTATTATATGCGAATATTGAACGTTTACACTCCATTTCACCCCCTTATGTGGTATTTTAAGATATTCTATCCGAGTGCACCTCAACGCTGTAGGTAAATAAATGTATGCCTAGGTATATTTGTGTGACCTATTTGAGAAATCGGATATTATTCTATCGTACTAGTTAAGTGACGTTGACCCAAGTCGATAACTAGGATAATTTAAGATCCTTATATACCCTTCATTAAGCTATGTGTGTGTGAAGTTACATCTGCACTGGTAGCATGGGCGGAAGAAATTTTATCCACGTGTTAGCGATTTCGAGAGCCGTTCCGCACCACGCCTTCCGCGCCGCGCAGCCGGCGCGAGATCATTCCAGACGCAGCGGTCGTAGATGCGACACGTGGGGCCTCATACTTACTAAGTTTTTGTTTAAAGTGTTCATGTAACTAGTTGCAGAACATTAAAGTTCAAATCTCATCACGGTGTTTTATTATGGTGACCCAGCGACCGCCTGAGATGACCAATCTATCTTGAGTAGCCAACAATTGATGGACGGAGGTGACCGAGAGAGTGGAACTAAGGCCATTTATCCTGAGGTGGTAACACATCAGAAGTGGTAAGAACATTAAAGGAAACCTTTAGTGGTATGTACAAACTTTGTATTTTATTCATGGACCTGTTTAACATAATTATTGTTTTGTTCTTTTTTTTTGCATTGTGTTTATACCTACCTACCATACGCAATCATATTATTATATCTAGTAAAACGCCCAGCTACTCGATAAGTCGATAGTGACTACCTACTGTAAGGATATGTCCCAATTTTTCATTTCATTTCATTTCATTTACCTATTTATTTGCATTCATGAATCCAATTACATGTATAATACATAATGTCTTAAGATTACATGAAGCCCAGTCAGGGCGCTGCAAGTCACATTAAATAGTTATAATAAATCATATTAATACAATAATTAAAAAAAAAAAAAAGAAAAAAAAAATACAATAAATAATAAAAAAAATTTGTAAATACATGCATTAATGGTTCAAAATTTGGATGTCAAGCAATAATACAATAATAATAATTAGTGAAATTAAAATAATTAGTTCAATATGTGATTCAATACGCATTTACAAGCTATGGTTAGTCAAGTTATTTATGGTCATATTAGGTCATTTGTCATTAGTCCAGTCCTTCCACATTTTTAACTTTCAATTAAATAGTACAATGCAATTCCCGCCAAAGTGACTCGCTACGGCTGGGGTCAGAGCGGCAACGTCGCTTTAATTACCTTGTGCGATCGGCGGCATACGCCGGCCACTGATGTTTAGGCCTCAGACATTCCCCGTGACGCGGGCGCATAAAGTAAAATAATAAACCTAAAATGCCAAATGCGGGTGCGCGTCGTGTAGCCTTACTTGTTGTAGAGTACTTCTGCCTACTGTTTAAGCGATATATTTATTTCTAAGATACGAATACTAGTTATAGGCTACTCTGTGTTGAGCGATAAGAATATTACGAGGTGGTGCACCTTAATATCACGTTATACTACTTTAGTATTAAATCTTTTAAAAAAAAACGACTTACCACACATATGGGTACCTCAATGATATGTGTACAAACTATACTAATTATTTTGTATACCTGAGGTCATAATAATTACAATGACAAAATAAGTAAGTAGTAGGTATACGTGTAAAGCAAAATTGTTGTTAAAATGGTGGCATTAAGGATAAATATTCAATTTTCTGTTATTTAAGTTAAGTACATAAATTATGTGACGGCCCATATGGCGCACTGGGTCGTGGGTTTACTAAATGCGAGTTCGATTCTCGCTACGAATTCAATATATTAGACGATCTGTTATATTGAATGTGGATTGAATGTTTGTCTACATCATTAATAACGATGGTCGCTTCTACAAAAGAGAATGCCAAGAAGTTTGAGTGTTGTACTGACCAACTAAATAATATTACTAAATTAACACTGTTAATAATATTATATGTTATACCTATTTTAAGATTACCGGTATATATCTTGTATCTGGAAGGAACTATCCTCTGCAACACAGGTTGTCCTAGCGCAGAGGGTAGGGACCAATAGAAATATGTAAATCTTTATGTCAATAAATAAATTCTTATTCTTATCATATACGACAAAATACTACTTTGATCATGTCAAAACGTCTAATGATCAATATAAAGATCTATCTTCCGATTTTAACTACCTGGCTATGCCCATCATGTAACCGTGGTCTATGGTCTGGTAAAACCAATATTATACTCCGTTATGTATCTCATTGGAAAACCATATCAGGGGTATTAATGTGAATGAAAAAAAAAAAAGTCCCAATTATCTGACAGTGATACTAGTATGACAAATGATTTAACAATCAGATTATGTTCGTCAGATTGTCAGAGAAGAATTTCACTTCTTGTTAAAGCGAACATTATATGTCAGTTTGGTCAGAACTTGAAGGATATCCCTGATTAACTTACTCAAGTTACAAATTCCATATTCTTTATGGATTAGCAACACGAAGATTTAAAGAAAGAACTTCAATATAAGATCAAGAGCATTAACATGTTGGAAACCGAATATAAAATTTTATAGGACTTTTGTCTCACGAAGTTACGGGTGATTTAGTTGTGGTTATGTTGTATACATGTACATTGCGTAAGGGTGGGAGCCTGTCGGGATCCTAGGTGGGAGCGGTCAGGCGCGAGCAAGTTCGCTCACACTTATACAGATACGACACGCACGCGACCATGAGCCACGCGCCGTCGTGAGTTACAAGAACTATACAATTAAACTTCAATTCAATCAGTACAAAACTCGCGAGTAAACAATATTGAAATACAGTGTCTTCCAGAGCATCGGAATGAAAGTTTATTATCGATGGTTAATCAGATATCAAACACAATTAAAGATAATCTTAAAGAAATCTATATTGCAGAATGCTCTGCATGCAGCTCGTCTGAAGGCTAAGGAACTAAAATATAAATAGATTTGTGTGGGTTAAATGAGGATTGTATACATACGCAAAAATGAATCTTCTGATCATATTTTTCGAAGGAATAAGGACTCTTTAAATAATCTTAATTAATAATAAATTTAAGTATTTTACTGCATAATAATTTTATTCATTTTAAAGTTTAAAAATTTAAGACGATTAAAGAAGATTATAATCAGAATGTTAGGGGACTTCGTTCATGCACTAATGAGACCTATCGTAACCTACCTCAACAGTGAATTTGACATTATAATATTAACCGGGTTATAGTTAAAGGATAGTATTTTTGTCAGAGAAATTTTTGATAGTCGTTACCATATTGACAGACGTGATAACGGGGTTAGCTCTGCTAGTTTTGGGAAAAAAAAAAAATGGTAGAATGCTTGGTGGGTGGAGTGCGAATATATGCATATTTATATGTGAATTTACGCATAAATACTTAGGCGCACCTGTCAATATCACTTTACTTGAAAATTGTCTTGAGAACATTAACAAAATATTCAATAATAGTAATTGTCCCATACTAATTAATAATTTAATTTAAGTGGAATAATTTGGTCTCCTACTGATAACGCTTTTGACGCCTTAATTATATTACTTGTGCATTGATAAGCTCTATTATCGATTAATGGTTTAAAACAATATAATTTAGTATATGATCACAGAACTAAAATTCTTGATTAAGTTTTAACAAATAAGGGAATTACAGTAAGTGAATGCTTTAATTATTTAAGAAAGATTGATCCTCCATTGGAAATTAGAATACCTCAATCAGAACTTAAAAAGTTGACTGTGAAAAGGTCATTTATACTCTAAACTGTAATTTTTAGATGGATGAAGTTAGTGGTTATGAGAATATTAATGCAATGGCGTCTAAATTTTATAATATCTTGTGTGATATGGTCAGCGCTCATATGTCTTTGAGTAAGCCTGAAAACAGGCCTTATCCTGTGTAGTCTACCTCAGTGAATTGAGCTACTAAAATTGAAACATGGGCATCGCGTAAAAGTGGGAAGATATAAGGATCCGTTGAATTTGATTGAATTCCAGTGTCTGCGCAAAGATTGCGAGGATTAATATTGTTATGTTACAGTGAATAAATTTATATAATGAGAAACAGAAAAAGTAAGTAACCCAAAGTATCTTTAGCGCATTCTTAACAGAGATAGTGCTTATCTGCCTGTAATGGTTCTAAATGATAGAAAGGCTACCGACTCTGCGGCTGCTTGTGAACTACTTGCGGCTTGCTTCGTTTCTGTATATAAAATGGACAATTATGGATTGGGCTCTAAAGTTCCTGATATTCATGATGAAATGGATTGTCGACATCGTTCCCGATAACTGTTTTTAAGAAATTGGAAAGACTTGTCAAATGCAAAGGGCAGCTGTTACCATATACCCCGATATTTTCGATGATGTGCATGGCCGATATGACTGTCTCTTGCGTTGATTTTTAATTAGTCTGTAAAAAGCTGGGCAGTTTATCGACACTTTAATAGTCTAGTCTTTAAAGTTACGTTTACACAGTAATACTTAACGTGTAGACACAGTCTAAGTCTGGCAACGGGAAACAAATCAATGTCGTGTGTACCGACTTTTCAAAGGCTTTTGGCGAGGTTAATCATGGTGTCTTTCTAAGTGAACTGCAAGCGCACGGAGTGTCGCATAACTTGTTAATGCGAACGAAATCATATCTTGCGAATAGGAGGTCTGGAGTAGACATGAACGGCTACCAATCTATGGCTCAATTGGGAGTGCCCCAATCCAATTTGGGTCTTCTCTTCTTATAATGTCTACACTGGCGAAATCTTTTATAATAATAGCAATATAAGCATTTTTGCGGTTGATCTAAAACTGATACGTCGTATTATTAAGGACAATAAAGATGTTCAATTATTACAGTATGATTTATACAGATTGAGTGAATGATGTAAAATAAATAAAATGTGCCCAGGCGTTCACTCGCACATTGGATGGGATATTAGATAGGATGATGTGTATGCATGGATGACAATCGACTGGCCGAAGATGATGCAATTCGTGATCTAGGTAATACTTTGGAAAATAAACTGGGTCTTATTCCCCACAGAGCTAAAGCTTTGGGCCTTACAAATAAATCACTTGGATTTGTTCTTAGGTGTTCAAAGTGTTTTAATATAATTAAGTTTTTCGATTGCTGTGTGCGTGCCAGACTGGAATATTGCGCTTTGATCTGGTCTCCGTTCACTGAAGTCCATATTAAAAGAATTGAGAGAGTGCAGTAACGATTTTTGCGCCAGTTGTCAAACATTTCAGAAAAATCTAAATGAATATATATATATATAAAGAGACCTACTCTTTCCAAGAAACATATCCTTGAGGATAGAAAACTGATATTGTCATTAACGTTTTGTTTAAATTATTTAAGAATAAAGTTGATTGTTCCGAGTTGCTTATTATATATTTGCGCTTGAAACACCGCGAGTGTATGATTCACGACAGCATTTCAAACTGTTAAATGTTGGATGGTGCAGAACTAAGCTAGGCAAACAGTCTCCTATACCAAAGGTTGCTAACATTGTATTGTTAAATAAAGGAAAGAAATAGATTTACTTTGTAACGCTATGCTCAATTTAGGTGTCATATTATTGACAGCATTATATACACTAACTGACTTGACTTTTCAATATTTTGATATTTTCATTACATTCTGTAATAAATGAAAGTAAAATCTCGTAAATGAATATAATATATTTAGGTAAGGGTAATAACAAATTGATTCAAGTAGTTTTATTGTTAACACGTAAATTTAGTTATTATATCAACTTAATAATCGTTCAATATGTGTGCATGTTGTGTAAGCCTACAATTAATTGAGCATTTAATCATGTGACCCTCATAACTTGTGATGAATATCTACAAATGTTTTAGAGTATTCAACTGTTGGCTTTCCAAAATAGACAATAGAAAACGTAATGGTTATTAAATCTCTGAACTGCTTCAATATCTTATATCTTATACGGAATCACGAATGAAAGCCGAGTGGATACCGTCGCCGTGGACGGAGCACGTGGGATACAGGGCCTGGATAGTACCTGCAACAAACCGTTCAAATCGAACGCAATTGGTTCGCGCTTATCTCGGTTTATGCGCTTGGTTCAGTTTGAGGTTATGGTTTGTATTTCATCAACGAGTACTGCTCAGTTAGAACTGAAAAAGGTTTAGATTCTAAACACCCAATTTTGAACGTTTGGCGTCCTCAAATGAGTTTAAAGAGCTGTCAGGGTCAACAGTGTCGATCTTTGTTTATGGTGGACGGGATATTATTATTGTATTCCTGTTGGCTCATGATTCACTATTATTTACCTATCTATTGTTTTGTTTTATTTTTATTGTATGTATGTTTCCCACATAGAGCTTTTAACTTTCAATAAATATTTATTATAAAGGCGCATAATGGGCGCTGTTTAGTGTTATCAATATGTTGCAGATACAGGATACAGGAGTTTTGTTTTGTTGCTGACACGGTTTTGTCTGTGATCGTGACAGCGCCTCATGTAAGCTAGTAGTTTTGCTAAACGCGATTTGTGTGGAGCTGGTTAAATTGGTTCGACTTACACTGAGATCAAGTTGTACGTTTAAATTCTGTTAAGCTAAATTTAGCTAAGCTAAAGTTGTTCTTTTTTTAAACTATGTTTCTAGTGCGAATGGTGGAATCAACCTTGAGTTAACGAATGATTGAGCCGTGCCGTGCCCCCAGTGTGGAAGGCGCTCGGTCGTCACCTATTGCCAGCCGGTTGAATTCGGCTCTTGGGAGAATTGATCCAGATGTGGAGTGCATACGTCGTACCCCCAGTGTGGTACTTATGTGAAAAATGGCATACGTCGTACCCCTAGTGTGGTACTCATGTGAAATGGACATCTATAGTACCCCCAGTGTGGTACCTATGTGAAATATGGCATACATCGTACCCCCAGTGTGGTACTCTTGTGAAATGGACATCTGTAGTACCCCCAGTGTGGTACTTATGTGAAATATGGCATACATCGTACCCCCAGTGTGGTACTCATGTGAAATGGACATCTGTAGTACCCCCAGTGTGGTACTCATGTAAGAAAAAATGACATGCGGCGTACCCCTTGCGAGGTACTTATGCGAAATGTAATATAACACTTACTCATACTATTATTGTGTTCTATTGTTCATTATTTATTGTTTTATATCCATCTATTTCACCTAGTTACATTTTTATCTTTTAACATATTTTGTAATTATTGTGTAATCTGTTTGGCCTTATTGTATAACTAACTATATATTAATTGTATACTAATGGGATGTAACGCTGTTGATTACTTTCTAATAAATAAATAAATAATTATGTCGTGCCCCAGTGTGGTACATATCATGTGAAAAGGCAAAAAGCTAGATATAATCTGCTATGAAAGCTGTATAACCCTAGTGTAGTAATCTGTAATCCAGGGATGATGTAATTGCTCCTAGTGTAGTAGAAACTAGAATTATTTTGATTATAAATTTTATGTGATAAATAGAACAAATATAACTCTGTCAATTGGTTGTGTTATAATGTATAATAAGTCTTACAATAAGTTGGAAATGAATCAACACATAAATCAAATTGACTACTTATTATTTGGATGTATGTAACAATAACAGGATAGTGTTACTGTCAGATAGAATTATTTTTGGAATTATTTCTCTTTGTCTGTGCCAGTGTCTTTGTGCTAGTTTAACTCAATACTTTTGTTAACACTGCTAATAATTTTGTAATTTAAAAGTATTGTATTAGTCTGCCTCAAGAAATTGTTACTGAAAAGTCATTTGTAACTTAAAAAAAAAAAAAAAAAAACTTAGAATGCATTTTCAAAATATTTGTGAATTAGTTTTTTTTTTATTTTGTTTTATAGTCTTAAGTTCTCCGTAAGCGAGCAAATTGTTCTTTGAGAATAAACTCTTTAAACCTAAAACCTAAAGTAGGTATGAGGGCATACCTACCTAACGAATGGCCGAGCTGATATTGGGGATGGGGACATCCCCGCGGCAGAATGGCCGTCTGTTAGCGATTTCGAGAGCCGTTCCGCACCACGCCTTCCGCGCCGCGCAGCCGGCGCGAGATCATTCCAGACGCAGCGGTCGTAGATGCGACACGTGGGGCCTCATACTTACTAAGTTTTTGTTTAAAGTGTTCATGTAACTAGTTGCAGAACATTAAAGTTCAAATCTCATCACGGTGTTTTATTATGGTGACCCAGCGACCGCCTGAGATGACCAATCTATCTTGAGTAGCCAACAATTGATGGACGGAGGTGACCGAGAGAGTGGAACTAAGGCCATTTATCCTGAGGTGGTAACACACGGGAAAAGGATACAACGTTTATCCCCGCTTAGCTTTATCCACCCGTCAAGCATGGGCACAGCGGTGGAAATAACACTCAGTGGATATACTTAAAGAAATATACATCGCCTTCTCCTCTGTTGCCATGCTTTAGCATAAGGAAAAAATAATTTTATCCCCTGTCAGTGGATAAAATCGGGGGATAAAACTTTTATCTCCTGCCCATGCTACCAGTGCTGATTAAAATAGCCAGGAGTGGAAATTACACTGAATTTTCAGTATAGTTTTATGCGGTAGGATCTCAACGTATTATTATCACAAAAAGTCTGCACAAATACGTACGAAATTTTAACGTTACTATTGTACTTTAGTTCAACGTTTCTTATACTAACCGTATAGGTGTGAAACGCCTTTACGGCGACCGTATTTCCTGCCACGTATAACTTGAGTAGGTACATTTAAAGCAAGAGGGAATAGGCATCTTCTAAACAAGTACACTCTAACAAAGACTTCATGAAGCCTTCTATCAGGCATAAGTGTTTTCGAGCACAAGTCTATCACACGAATAAAAAGCGTCGTAATATCAAATGAGGTTATTCCTATTTCCTATGCAGAATTTAATTCATCGAAAATCAGACCAATTTGACGTATGTTCTACTAGTTGATGCCCGCGACTTCGTTCGCGTGGATTAAGGTTTTTAATTTCCGTGGGAACTCTTTTATTTTCCTATGCCTTGACCTACGTGCTATCTATCTCTGTGCCAAATTTCAGCCAAATCGGTTCAGTCGTTGCGGCGTGATTGATAACAAACAGGCATCCATACATCCAAACTTTCGCATTTATAATATTAATAGGATAAATAATAATTGGGAGAGATCATGTACTATACACTAAGATGTACCTACTTGTAAATTAACATAGTACATAGCTTTGGCGAGTAGAGCTATGTCGTTAACAACAGATGGACGCACCAAATGTTACCGCCAATCATTATCGCCTTGTCTTCCACTTGAGCGCCGTTAACTTTAGCCTACAGCTTCACCGCAAGCGAAGAGTTAGTTACCGATGAGATAAAATATATTACGAAAATAATAACGTATGACCATTTCATTTTAACTAATTTCATGAGAAAATTTAAGTTGTATTAACAAAATCTTAAACCTCAAAAGTAAGAGTTTTAAATAAAAAATATACCTAACCCAAACTCCTACGTGGAAATGACAACTGAATGGCCAAAATTATATGTTGGTCAAGGAAACTACCAGTATGACCATTATTTTTATAAAATTTTTTTGAAGGTAAAACTAGCAAACAAACAAGCGAGTCACGTCCTGATGTTAGATTATCTGCAGTCGTTGGTCGCTCTTGATCATTTGCAGTACCAAAGGAAGCGCCCGTAAGTTACCTACATTATTCCGTGGAAAATCTGGGATAAAAAGTATCCTATCTCCGTCTCTAGATCGTGCAATCCCGTGTTCTGAATGATGTCAAAGACTCTATTTCCATGTATAGACCATCAATTTCCATGTGTAGACTCTATTTCTATATATATTTTGTACGTGTAATGTTACGTTTATCATACCAGTTGTTCGCTAATAGTACAGTTGTTAGTTCAAATTTTCCCTGCGGTCCTAAAAGTTTCGTAGGCTGAGGGCCATATAATATAAAGTTATTATAGGGACCGAAATTAATTTGGATCTATTCACAAATTTTAAGTATTATTATTCGTGAATAGATTTGGTATATGTTTTAATTTTTATAAATTGTATTAGGAATTCTTTATACTTAATTAATTCATTTATATATACCTAATCATAATTATCTTATTTTTTGTGATCAAGATTATGAATGAATGAATGAATATACTTTTATTGTACACCACACATAATATAAGAATGTACACAATGAGCTTAATAAATAGCATACAATTTGGCGGCCTTATCGCTACATAGCGATCTCTTCCAGGCAACCAATGGTGTTAAAGGACATAGCTACAGATACTAGAAGTAGGTGGTGCAAATAATATAATATATTATTATGCGCAAGTAAGGCTAGAAGGAGAATTGCAACATGTAACATGAGCAATAAGCTCATTTCACCCTCACCACCTGGGTGTCTGGAGCTCTTCGACCATCCGGTGTGCCAGATCTTTTTTCCACGTACTTTGAAACTGTGGAAACAACTTCCTGCGACGGTGTTCCCGCTGAATTACAACATGGGGTTATGTAAGGGGCGGACCAACAAATCCCTAAAAAGTCGGCAACGCATTGGTGGTGCCTCAGGTGTTACAAATGTTCATGGGTGGCGGTAATCACTTAACATCAGGTGACCCGCCTGCTCATTTACTCGCTAAAAATATATAAAAAAAAGTAGAGTAGAAGACTGTAATAGAGTAGTGATATTCACTATGGTTAGGACTGTGGTCTCCTATTCGGAGGGTTGTGGGTTCGATCCCGGACACGCAATAACTTTTCGGAGTTATATGCTCAGAATAAATTTCAAATATAATATAATCCAAAATTTCGGGACCGGCAGAATTTGTATATGTATTAAAAATTCTTGAAAGTTCCTCTAAGTATAAGTAGACACTTTAATAAAATATTGAGACGCGTTCTTTTAAAAATCATAAAATCGAGAGACTCAACAACAAGTGCAGGCTACGGACAGTTCCTGACTTTTAAAATTCCTAAGCTCTAGTTAAGTACAAAGTTGCTCCGGGATTAATTACTTTCACGAAGAAGTTTTTTTTTATAGAATGACTCTTAGTTTTCTGTTCGAACTCCTAAAGGCAAGTTCATCTTTTCAATTAGAACGTAAAAGTGACCGGAATTTCCACGAGGTTATTTTCAAATATCTTGTTTTATTCTGTGATAAGATAGCCCATGACTGCGATCTCACCTGATGGTAAATGATGATATATATAGTCTAAGATAGTAGCCGGCTAACTTACTCGTAGATATTTTAGTCTATTATAATATTTTTAAACTATGGACCTTGCACCTAAAAACAGCGTTGGAAGATAAAGAGGTGGAAGGAGATCTCAAGGAAGTTGTTGGTAGCCACTGGATACAAGCGGCACACGATCGTGTTCTGTGGTGATCCTTGCAATCTAACTCGACGTCGACGAAGAAAATCATTACCGAAAGAGGGAAAGTATTGAACTGTATGGTTCCGAAACTATCATAACTACTTGTAACTTGTAATATGAATTCATACGCGCTGTGACAAATAATATGGTGACATATGTTAACTTCGATATTAGTTTCACCCGATACCCGGTATCCCTTCACAAGAGGAAATTAATGACGGCGCAGTATATACCAGTATATTTTGCTAAGCATTCGAACTTAATTGAATACTCTGAAATGCTCTTCGTATTTACGTACCTACTCGGAAATGCTTACTATTCTTGGAACCGTTTATTGAAAGTATATTTTTACCTGATTTTTTTTGGCCTGGTTTTGGCCTTTGACCCCTATATACTCGTATAACTCACTAGTTGATGCTCGTGACTTCGTACGCGTGGATTGAGGTTTTTATTTCCCGTGGGAATTTATTTTCCGAGATAAAAATTAGTCTATGCGTTAGTCCAGACTACAATCTATCTCTGTGCCAAACAGCCAAATCGGGTCAGGCGTTGCGGCGTGATTGAGTAACAAACATCCATCCATCCATCCTTCTATCCATACATCCAAACTTTCGTAATTTACTTGCATTTTTTTCATTGGAACCCCACTGGGGCACATCAAATATTGGGTTAGTAGAGAGACGGGCGCCGAGTTATTAATTGACAAAGTAATTTATTTCATAGTAGAATTTTTTTTAAGGAGTAGATAAACGCCGTATCATTCTCCGTTTCTTTTATGTTACTTGGGATTTTATTAAATCTATAATTATATAAAAAGGCTTGTCCTGACTGACTGACTGACTGACTGACTGACTGACTGACTGACTGACGATCAACGCACAGCCTAAACCACTGAAGTTAGAAACTTGAAATTTTGACAGTAGGTTCCTTTTATGACGTAGGCGAGCACTAAGAAAGGATTTTTCGAAATTCGCCCCCCAAGGGGGTAAAAAGGGGGGTTAAAGTTTGTATGAAACTCCGTCATTTTTCGAGTTATACTCATGAAATTCGGTATTTAGGCTTTAAATTGAAAACAAAAAAGTACGTGTTTCACAGTTTTTAAAAATTCTACCCCCTAAGGGGTTAAATAGGGGTTGAATGTTTGTATAATAGTCCTTCGTTCTTCAAGTTATTTTTCAAGTTACGTTTATGAAACTTGATATTTTGGCTCTTGATTAAAAATAAAGAATTACGTATTTTACATTTTTTTTAAATTCTCCCCCCAAGGGGGTAAAAAGGGGGGTTAAAGTTTGTATGAAACTCCGTCATTTTTCAAGCTATACCCATAAAATTCGGTATTTAGGCTTTAAATTGAAAACAAAAAAGTAAGTGTTTCACACTTTTAAAAAATTCTACCCCCTAAGGGGTTAATCTAATATATAAAAATGAATCGCTTAATGTGTTGGTAAGCGCATCACGCGTGAACGGCTGGACCGATTTCGCTAATTCTTTTTTTATTGTGTTTGTTATTGTTAGGAGAAGGTTCTTATGAAAGAAAAAATTAAGAAAATTGCGCGGAAAATTAGAAAATTTAAAAAATATTAACCACCATATTAAATTATTTCTAATGTAACCGCTTTTACAATTCAAACTTTTTTGATGTAACCTTATGGCGTTTGACATAACATTGACAGAATGCGTGCTGCCAATTTCGTCAAAGAGGATGTAAAAAAACTTAAGACAGGACAACGTCTGTCGGGTCCGCTAGTTATGTATATTCTAACGCACATCGGGTTGCCTGCTTTTGCCGGCGTTTTTAAATAAAGTGAAAAAATTACACATCGAGTCAATCCGTTAGCCACAGCTTCGTAGAGCCGCGTCTCTTTCTACGAATATTAGATGTTTTAAACCTTTGTGCTACAGACCTGCTACGGAGTCCTCTACGAAGCTCAGACTAGCCCACTATCCGTTACCAAATATCGATGTGTGAGATTTGCAGTACGACAATTGTACAATGTTACATAATAAAGTATGTCCATCCATCCATCCATCCATATATCCATAGATCCATACATCCATACATGCAAACTTTCGCTTGTATAATATTAATAGGATACTTTAGATAAATTCCAAGAACCACTTTGACAAAAATCCGAAATTACTCTCTTGGCACAAAGGAGATGTCCCAAAATTGCCCCAGAGTCGTTTCAAGTTTGTAAATTGAAAAATACCAAGAGACCTAACTATATAAATCTAATAAAATTACTTTTCAATTATTATTTTGAAAGACATAAATAGAAACCTACGAACTAGCGGGGTTTTAAAATCATTCTAAAAATAAGTATTTTCATTTCCTGTTATTGTTTACTGCCATTTTATTTACAGCTAGTGATGATTCGATACAATACAAGCAAGTACTCGATACTTTTGTTTCGATACCGAGTACTTTTGGTATCGAATCACTACTTTCGAGTCTTACTTGGTATCGGAAGAAAAGTATCAATTCGAATCAACATGCAGATACGAGTTCACTAAAAAAACTGGCCACATGCGGTGTGGTCTGCATCTCAAATAAAATGACGATACTACTTTTAGGTTATGTCATTATTTTAAATCTTTAACGTTTGTCAGTGAACTGACGGTGATCGAACTATATTTTTGGCACGATTTTTTTGTACAATGTGTAGGGTAGGTATCATTCCACCAAACCGTCCGAATGATATTGTATCGATACAATTAGCAACTGAATCGTTTACCATTGTATCGATCTACATATTAAGTATCGGATCGGGACGAAAATCCCTATACAACATTCTTAATCTGTGCCTATACAAGGAACTTCGTTGAGTTGCATGTTTGCGCTTATGTGATTTTACTCGGCTTTGAGTAATAATTCTTCAAGTCTGCGTCAAGTTGATGCTCCGCAGTGCTTGTAAGTTTGCATCGGAACATTCGTGAGTGAAACGTGAATTAGAGATTTTGACTCTTGTTGTGTTGTGATATCTCGGCTGGGCGGCAATGGCGTTTCATAATCGTTGTGTTAACTGTACCATAACTTTCGATAATCCTCACATAATATCTCGAAGAGTGCTTGGATTAGACTCACCACTGCGTGATCTTTTGCTGGCATGGATTTTTCCTATGGAGGTGGGTATATTCACTAACACAACCTTTTCGGTAGGTATTTTTAGTGAGATGTTAGGGTACTCAATACGCAATAACCCCACTATCTAGGGTCAAAAATACTATTTATTTGTAATTTACACAGGAAAACCAACCCAAAGGTAAAACTTTCATCGTGACGCATAAACTTTTTTTTCTGGGGCAAACAATGTATTGGAGATGGGCCATCTCCTTTACGTTTATGTACTGTACCTAATATGTTTTAAAGCATCTTTGCCCAAATTAATCCCAGTCGAGCGTTTCGTAAAATTTCCACTCGCTGAGTTTCAGCATTAGGTATCCTGAGAAATCCATTTTACAGAATCAAAGCTCCCTTTTGTCACTTTCTATAGAGCTTGTTGAAACGTTACAAACAGATTCTAAACAATTGGGAAGATACGCGGACGAAGATGCTCGTGAACGGGTGCCACCAACGGGAATGGGTCTACTTTGTCTGCCCATCTTAACATGCGTTGGATTGTATATACCTACGTATGCAGTTTTGAAACTTCAGTGCGGAAACACTGTATACATAGCATAGTTTTGTTACCTATTGTAAAAAAAATTTTTTTTTGAAAAGAGAAACTGCTGAGTTTCTCGCCGGCTCTTCTCAGCAGAATCTGCATTCCGAATCGGTGGTATATTTTTATGACGTGTCATAAGAGCTACAAGTTGGCCTACATGAAATAAATAAATTTTGATTTTTTTTTGAAGGCGTGGGCTGTAATATTACAATATTTTTAGTGGTAAAATATATTTTATTGTTTTTCAAATACACTCAACTGAATATTGTCAATAAAATTTTCATTGTTAATTTAATCACCAAATGTGTTGTCACCATTAATTCTCAACACTGATGGGTAGCGAGTTTACCTCCGGTCATCACGCTAGCAATAATTATCGATTGCGTTTAGCTGCAACGTGCAGATATGCAACATCAACAGTAAATTAGGATATAGTTTAGAAGCTGGTCTATTTAGTTGCAGTACACATTCGTAGAACTAAAGTTACCGACGTACTTGTAACTCAAAGGATGAGTTATAGCTTGGAAATGTTATTTGCACCGATGGATATATTACCAGCTAAACACTTAATAATAAATAGTTATCTATTAGGTATGTAATAGGAACATTAAAACAGAAAGGATTTTCTAAAAAATTGCACGAGATTTAGACCTGCTAAATTAGTTTAGGATTTAGGCTTAGCACACACTGCGATTTTAAACATGAGCGGTTTAAAAATAGCACACACTGCGGCTGGCGTTTCGTACCACCATGGATTTCTGGCGAATAGCATGTGGCTTTGGTTTTAAAATTAAAAAATAGAAATCAAAAATAACGCCACACAGTTACTGGATGGGTACATCCACTACAGCTCAAAGATATTTGAAGGGATACTTTTGCAAAATGTACAACAATGCGCGACAGCGTCCCGATAAACTTTTAAGCTATTGCATAGCTTCTATCGCGGGCCTTGAGCGTGGAGACCGAATCCAGAAATTCCGTAACGAAAATAACCTGACACGGGACTCTTCTCACCGTTAGATGGCGTTGATAAAAAATGCTATGCCGCTTTACCGCGGCAGTCCCCGAGTGCCACACGTCTTTTTTTTAATTACTAAAGAATGTCGATTAGTACTTTTGATAAATTATAACAAGATTGTGTAAAACAGAATTAGCCCCAAGATCGACTGTTCTAAGATTCATAAAACAAACTGACATAAGTACAGGCAGATTTTATTTCCGTAGAGGACTCTAGGAGAGTCTTTCTATTTTTATGTTATATTAAATCACTACTATGTTACAAAGCAAAGAGATCTTTACTCATAGATTCTGCAGTTTATTTAAGAACTCTATCGTGGGAACTTTTCTAGGAAAGTGCGGTACACGAGTAACGAGTCCATTGAAAATGTTATTCAAAGAGTTTAAAATTAATAAGTTCATTTAAAAAATCTTATAACCTATAAATTAATTTTTCCATACTCGTATTAAAATCCCGAAAATGTGCATTTGTAACAACATAAACGCACATGTATCACGCATATACCCTCTCCGTTTGCAGTAATTAGAAAAAAAGGTTAAGTGCGAGTCAAACCAGCACACGAAGGGTTCCGTAACATCGTACAAGATTTAAAACCAACTATTAAGATCGAGCAAAAACAAAAGTTTATAATATGGAGACCCAGCTTTAATTTATAACATTACTAGCTGTCCCCTCGCGACTTCGTCCGCGTGGAATTAGGTTCTTTGAAAATCCCGTGCGGACTCCTGATTTTGTCCGAATAAAAGTAACCTATAACACACTGTCTGCAACCATACCCATCAAAGAATCACGTAGATCCGTTGCTCGATATTAACTTGAAAAATTATGGATTTTCATACAAACATTCAACCCCCATTCAACCCCTTTGGGAGTAGAATTTTTGAAAACCGTGAAACACGTCCTTTTTTATTTTCAATTTAAAGCCTAAGTACCGAATTTTATGGGTATAGCTTGAAAAATAACGGAGTTTCATACAAATTTTAACCCCCCTTTTTACCGCCCTTGGGGGGAGAATTTTCGAAAAATGTAAAATACGTAATTCTTTATTTTTGATCAAGAGCCAAAATATCAAGTTTCATAAACATAACTTGAAAAATAACTTGAAGAACGAAGGACTATCATACAAACATTCAACCCCTATTTAACCCCTTAGGGGGTAGAATTTTTTAAAAGTGTGAAACACTTACTTTTTTGTTTTCAATTTAAAGCCTAAATACCGAATTTTATGGGTATAGCTTGAAAAATGACGGAGTTTCATACAAACTTTAACCCCCCTTTTTACCCCCTTGGGGGGAGAAATTAAAAAAAATTTAAAATACGTAATTCTTTATTTTTAATCAAGATCCAAAATATCAAGTTTCATAAACGTAACTTGAAAAATAACTTGAAGAACGAAGGACTATTATACAAACATTCAACCCCTATTTAACCCCTTAGGGGGTAGAATTTTTAAAAACTGTGAAACACGTACTTTTTTGTTTTCAATTTAAAGCCTAAATACCGAATTTCATGGGTATAACTCGAAAAATGACGGAGTTTCATACAAACTTTAACCCCCCTTTTTACCCCCTTGGGGGGCGAATTTCGAAAAATCCTTTCTTAGTGCTCGCCTACGTCATAAAAGGAACCTACTGTCAAAATTTCAAGTTTCTAACTTCAGTGGTTTAGGCTGTGCGTTGATCGTCAGTCAGTCAGTCAGTCAGTCAGGACAAGCCTTTTTATATAATTATAGATTGCTTTTATTATTTATTGTTATAGCGGCAATAGAAATACATATTCTAATAGATTTATAAATACATATCAAAAATTCCGAGGCCGGCGGGATTCGAACCCACGTCTCTCTGGGAATCGCGCCCGAGTGTGTTAACCGCTACACCACGGCCGAACCATACGTCAGCCACGAAATTAGTGATATGTATCTACTTTTTCAATCAGTTTTATAGCAACTGTTAGCGAATACAATAATATTCATACATACGAATACATATTCTGTTAAAATTTCAAGTATCAACCTATTACAGTTCGTGAGATACAGCCCGCTGACAGACAGTCAGCGGAGGCTTAGTAACAGGGTTCCGTTGGCACGCTTTGGGTATGGAACCCTAAAAAAAATACTGTCCGAATTAAGAACATCCGCCTTTTTGAAAGTTGATTAAAAAGAGATGGCATGCGTACTCTTTATACCGTAAAAACGAAGAGCCCAAAGAGAAAGAGGGACAGAGAGACTTAACGACACGGATGAAGTCACGTCCTAAAGATAAATTATATCAATATTACAATCAATACAGCATCATTTACACCAGGCACCAAAATATATCACAGTTTTACTGCAATATGAAAATGTAAATCATGCTGTGGAATGTTTTTACCCGACTTTGGCGGCGCACAAAAGAAGTAATGTTTTTTATTATTTAAAGTGACATCTGGCGCTATAGATTTGCGTAATGTTAAAACTCATGGTACCTATCCTCTATCTAATCTATACGCCGATTTCACAAATGTAAAATAAGTCTTATCTTAATAGCGTCATATATTCTGACAGTTTTTGTATTGAAAATCTGGTAAACTATCAAAAAGCCATTGCGTTATATATGTTACCGGTCAAACCCGATTTTCAGGACAATCTAGTTTTGCCTAGGCTAAACTAGTTCTTCCTATACGCGATAATTAATATAGGTCGAACATTACCTAAAAACGAAATGCAAACGCCCCGACTCCAAGCAGTCCTGTCTGCCCTGCCCCTAGGGTGTTTTTTTTAAGCGCGTAGACAGAAGCTGAACGAAGGGGCGACGGAGCGAGTCTTCTGTCGTAGCCCATTTGGTTTGTTAATTACTATTTAAAAAATGGTTCATCCTATCGCGTATAGGAAGAACTAGTTTAGCCTAGGCAAAACTAGTTTGTCCTGAAATCGGGTTTGGCCGGTAACATTTACATAATTGTTTAATGATTTAAGCTCGAAGACTTATGTTACATTGGTATAGTTCTTGTAATTCACGAGGGCTCATGGTTGTGTGTGTGTCGTATCTATATAAGCGGAAGCGAGAGCTTGCCCGCGCCTGACCGCTCCCACCAAGGCTCCTGACTGGCGACTGCTGACAGGCACGCTCACTTACGCAAGATCATGTACACGACGTAACCACAAGTAAAGCTCACGTGCCCTCGTAAATTGAAAGAACTATAAAATCAACCCTGGTAAAAAATTCAAAAGTGACCTCTGGTGATGTAGGCAAAGTGAGAATTATAATAGCAATGAGGTAATAAACAATGACACAACTCACGCGCTATCAGATTATCATGTATGTTAGGCACTGATTAAAGCAATTCATCGATAATAATAAAATCTGATAATAAATAATAATTATAATACTAGGTGTTTATTTTAGATTCACACTATTTTAAAATCTTGCGAAAGCATGTTTGTCTATTGGTTTGTCCTTTAATCTCATTCCAAAAGTTAATAGGATTTTTAAAAAACCGAAACTCTACTCAGACTTGGTTTGTACTCAGACGTGGTATTGGACTTGGCGATCAAAAGCCAGTCATATAAAGATCAATTAATACTTCCATATATAAATTATACACAAAAGTCAGGCTCTGTCTGTCATCTTTTTATGTGTAAACCACTAGATAGAAAATGGCTAATGGAAAGAGCACTTTTTATTCCAAAATAATACTCGTATAAAGGGGTTCCCACTGGATCATTCATTAACCTAAATCCACTCGGTTGAAGTCACGGGCATCAACTAGAGGTTTTTAAATTGTCAAGGCTTTGTTAGTCCAAATGGATTCTTAAAAGCCTCTTTCGCTTGTTACATAATAGCAGGGATTATACACGGTGGAAGTTCTGCAATACACAAAAAAAACATTAAGTATTTAATTTGTATTCTCTTAATAAATAATCTCTACCCTAATTTACTACTTACTCGTAAGGTGAAAAATTCCAGATTTTTGCATGGGAGTAATGGATTTTTGGTAAGCCACAATTTTAAAAGACAGATTAGTGTCAAAATAATATAACTAGTGGTTCGCCCCGAACTGAGACCTCGCGATATCCCATAATTCCCAAAAGTTTTAATTATATATTGTAATAATTAACTTTTAACATTAGACGCAATAAAAAAAAAATAGTTGACATAAAACTGTTTTACTGACACAGCGCCATCTATTAGCATTATAGTGAAGCTAATAGCTTCACTATAATGCTAATAGATGGCGCATTAAAATTAAATAATTTCGTTTCTTTATAACATTTATCTAATTTTAGTATTTGTTGTTCAAGTACAGGATATAACTGAATTTTCAACCAAGTTTCACGTTCTAATATTCAGTAATTCAGAAGTTATAGGGCTCTGACAGACATTTAGACGGACACACTTCTCTGTCTAGTAGGCAAGCGCCCTAGTTGACTCAGAGAACTCGCTTCGCTCGTTCAAATCGATGTCCACGACTTCGTTTGAGTGGATTAAGGTTTTTAATTCCCGCGGGAACCCTCTTATTTTCCAGGGTAAAAAGGAGCCTATGTGTTATACCAGACTATAAAAAATAATCTATCTCTGTGCCTTTCAGCCAAATCGGTTCAGTCGTTACGACGTGATTGAGTAACATACATCCAAAACAACATTTATGATATTAGTAGGATTTTGCATTTATAATATTAATAGGAAAAGGATTAAATTCTTTAGAATTTACGTTCTTAATACGATATGAAAGTTCAATATTAAAGAGATTGGAAACTTTTTTCTCGATAAAAAGTAAGATACATAAACAGCACCTGATTAATTTTGTGTAATTTTTTTTTTTAATTTGTGATAGATTTCTTTCATATTCATTGTTATAAGGCAAAAATTATCAAGTTTTTTTTTTGTAATTTAAAAATCCGATGTTTCAAAGATATCTATCGAAAGATATCGATAGACTTTTTCTCATTTCGCGATCATCTTACATTGCTCTCGCTACATGGCAGTGAATAAATCTTTCCTTCTCATATTATTGCTAAAAATCTGGATTGTTAAGTACCTAGTTTTATTTTTTGTCTTACGGTTTGCGGTTTAATATTTTTCATCAGTGCAGTTCTAGAGAGCTATAGAATGCATTCAAGCCGAAGAAGCACAGCGTTCGGGGTAGACAACTCACATTAATTCCGCAAACGGCACAACGCTGCCCGGATTAATAGCAGCATAATAAATAACGAGATTAAATTAAGATGTTTAAATAAAACCGAGGCAACTACACCTGGAACGTGGAGAATAGAGAAAATAGAACTACACAGGGTGAAAAGAGTTTTTATAAAAAGTCTTAGAATCCTATTATCCTATTTCCTGTTATCCTATTATCCTATTAATCCTATTATTTCCTATTAATATTATAAACTAGCTTTTTCCCGCGGCTACGCTCACGTTAAGTTCGATTTTTCAAACCCTTATTTTATCCCATTAGGGGTTGAATTTTCAAAAATCCTTTCTTAGCGGACACCTACGTTATAATAGCTATCTACATGCAAAATTTCAGCCTGATCCATCCAGTGGTTTCAGCTGTACGTTGAGCTGTAGATCAGTCAGTCAGTCAGTCAGTCACCTTTGCCTTTTATATATTTAGATACGAAAGTTTGGTTAGATATATGAATGTTGGTTGCTCAATCACGCCGCAACGATTGAACCAATTTGGATGGGGACAGAGATAGATTATAGACTGGAATAGCACATAGGCTACTTTTTATCCCGCAAAATAAGAGAGTTCGCGGGAATCCAAAAAACCTCAATCCACGCGAACGAAGTCGCGGGCATCAACTAATATGAAATAAATTGTTTAGAACATAAATGGTTAAGAATTATATACTTGCGAAAATTGCCTGTTGAAGATTGTTGGCATTTTAAAATTTACCTGGTACGTGAAAGTATTTTTAATGTTGCTTATTTTTAAAGTATTTATAGTATCATCAGTGGACATAATTAGCGGGGACCACACTAAGCGCAGCAGCACTGGGAGCCTCTGCTTTGTCCAGTCGGGGTAGGCATCAGGCACCACTTTGTCCAGTCGGGGTAGGCATCAGGGCATAGGCACCACGCGATCTATGGAAGGCCGTGACAGCACCATCGCAACGCGGGTTAACGTCGTCGAATGGTGCCACGAATGCAGTAAAGAAATAGGAGTAATTTCTTTACATAAATGAATCGCGCAAGTTATTTCTATCCATCTACTACTTGTTCTATCAACATCAATATCGCAATCTTTGCTGCACGAGCCAGCCTTATTCACAACAGTGACGTCACACTTGACCTGTCCTGGTCCTGATGGATGTGCATTTTTGCCTTAGTCGAGTCCGTACCGACCACGATGCCTCATGAGGCTGGCTCGCTAAGTAGGAATCCAGTTAATGACGAGGGATCAGAACCATCTCGAATATTCAGAGAAGCGCAGGTTCTCTTGGAGCTTTTCTGGAATTCAATTGAATGTTGTAGCGCATTTCTGCCTCGTTAGTTGATATTTAAAAGGTGTACTTAGTGGAATGCTATTAGTAAAAAGGATTTATTTTCCACATCCACAGTAAAATTAGCATACATAATAATTAAGTTAATTTACTCATTTTATTACTGAAATGAGAATAACTATCAATCTACTTCCGGAACTTGCATTTAGATTTGAATAGATACTTAAAAGCATCAAAATGGCTTATTAAATTGTGAACTATTAAGAAGATATCTGAAAAAGTTAAACTCATTTAACTTGCAACTTTAAAATCTGTGACTCCAATCCGTATTTGATAAAATCTCAAACTAAAATGCTAAAAAAAATTCTTGGTCGTTAGGTGTAACCACACCTATATCTTTTTCACTTACGATTTCTTGTTTTCACTTGTGCCTAATAAATCACCGAACGCGCGTTGCTTTTGACTTATTTCATATTTAATTTGTACTCCGATTCCCGGGTGTAAATTGTACAAAAGTACTTTTTCACCGTTGTTTCAGACAGACGGAGGAATGGGTAAGTGAAGGAGATATTCTGAGAGTTAAAACGTATTTATTTCGAGACCGACCGTACATAGGTAAGTACGCTTTCACGGCGGAAATAAATTAAGTAGATTCGATTCCATAGTCTGAAAAAACTAGTATGTGGCTATACTTAACTAATACGTGGCTGTGGCGTGTGTGTGGAAAAAACTAGTATGTGGCTGTGGCTGTGATTATAATTATTATCACTGTAACTGTTAGTTTGCTTTGTGGTGTGTAGTGAACTTAAAAAACACAGAAACAAAATTCGTCTTCGTCAAACATAGACTAGTTATTAATATTCTTTCAATAAATAAGCCAATAAGCAAAGCAACTTCTTCCCTAATTGGCTTTTCATCATGCAATTTACTTTCCCAGTGGTCTCAGCTTTATTGATAGTACTGAGAAAATGTGGTAATTTGAGAACTTTGCCTGAACTTGTCTCGCTTCCAACGATAAAATTTGAATATTAACCTTTCAATCATGCATACATTAAGAGCCTTAACAAATTACGATGTTGCAGTTTCACTTACTATAGCAATATTAATTCTAATAAAAAAGATCATAAAGTTCTGTCAAGTTAATTGGACCTCAAAAATCTCTTTTTACATCTGAAAAAGTACTCCGTAGTATTTAAGTAGTCCGTCTTTTAGTTCATCATTCGGAAGCTTAAAACTTCTGATAATGAAATTAATACAATCACTTTGAATTAACAAATACTGAAAACATACCTACTGGAGCATCTTTAGGAGATGTTGATGGTTCCTCATTGCATTTAATTTTGTAGTTTTGAGAGGGCAGGCATATTTTAATACGTACACGTAACATTACATTATGTATATTTTAATAGTTTGGCGATTATAGTTGAAAATAAGTTTATGAACGTCGATTTTTTTGTAAATAACTGTTAGTTAAAATTTTATAAATAGTAGCAGTAAACAGGGGTTATATGTGTACCGGTAATTGGCTTCTGATCATGCAATTTACTGTCCTTGTACCGGCAGTACCGGTATTGACGCCAGCAGCAGTCTGTGACGTGGAGGTAATTTGACCGGCCACTCTAAGCCGTCCACTTGTTTAGCTTCCTACGATATAATTGGAGTAATACGCGCCAATTGATACCCTATCGATAGGCGCTCGGCTTTTGTAACGATACAGCTCTAAGCAGACGAAGTAAGGTCAATTCTTAGTCAAGCCTCAATAGCCCAATTGTTACAGGTGCGAATTGAAAACTTAAAGGTTGCATGTTCGATCCTCACCCATTGCACTATTTTCATACCCACTCCTAACACAAGTTTTCATTTACCTATTTGGAAGGGAGAAGAGAACATCAGTCAGTCATAATTTTATTTTTTATGTACTTAATATAAGGAATTACAAGACAACATATATTAGAAGAAATAGACATAGGTTTAATATGTAGGCTGACAAAACAATGGCCAAAACTATTTTAATCCTTAGTCCGTGCTTAGGAGGAGATTTTAAGATTAAAAATCGTAAAATATATTGCACCACAAAATAAGTATAATTGGAAGACTCGAATGTAGTGCTTTACACTAACTTTTATTTACTTTTCAGCATTGTTAAACTAGCTTGTTAACCTACTCGTAACTCGAGTTTCAGGTCGACTAGTTTCTTCTCAAACGTAGAAAATAAGGTCTCTCTCACATGGATGCACCCTGCTAGCTGCGATGTTCCGATATCTATTTGTAGTTCATTTTGAATTTGTACGTTTTCAACCTTACACATTTATACATATATATCGCAACTAGCTTAACATCGATTTTATCCCCTTGGAGGTCGAGTTTTCAAAAATCCTTTCTAAGCGGACGTCTACGTCTATCTGCATGCCCAATTTCAGCTTGATCTGTGCAGTGGTTTGAGCTGTGCGTTGGTAGATCAGTCAGTCAATCAGTCAGTCACCTTTTCCTTTTGTATATTTAGACGATACATAAAGCATTGCAAGTTGGCTTCTAGGTGCGCTTTTGCTTCATACAGACGAATGCGATCTTATGTACACTGCTGCGATTATAATAATAAAATAAATGGATGAAGGAGAGAGGAGAAGGAAAACTGAAGTGGAAATTTTGACTGGCAGTCGTTAGCGCTGCGATCTTATAAGTATTTTGTTTCATTTCCAGTGAGGGCAATTTAAGATAAAAATACAAAATTTTCATAAAATCATATAAAAATAGCAAATATTCGGAGCGCTTGTGTTATTCTCGTATTAATCGCTGGTTCAGGTATATGACGTAACATCTGTAAGTCATAAAATAACTAGACTTTCTTCTAACGCTTTCTTCTAATGTATAACGTTAAGCAATCAATACTTCTTTAACTAATCTCTGACGGTACTTATATAATATAGAACGGTACGGAGCAGTACGGTAACTTAGGTAGGTATTACTAATAAAATTCAGATTCGAGGATTGTCTTGAAATTTTCTAGCAATATACCAACAACGAAAATTCTGATACACTGGAAATAGTTCGAAATATTCCAAGAAGCTATCCTGTGATTGTACATTCTGTAAATTGGATCCAAATCCTTTGCAACGTTGACATCAAGGGTTTAGATAATCCTTCCAGCCCCAGACATATGAACGCCTACTGCGGAAATGGGATAGGCTAGATTACATTTGCATTCGGAATGTAACCACAATATCACTAGGTACCTACGTCACAGAATAAACTAAAAGGAAAAATCTGAAATGACGACGAGAGTTTGCGTAAGTATTACAGGAAAACAAAACCATTTCTATACACTGAAGAAAAAACAATTTTAAAGTACATCGAACTATAACATCGAGAGCGTTAGAAACAAAAGTTTCTAACGAATTCTGCTCCACATGTAGGCTTAAAACATTATTATTTGATGGTTATTGTGATTAATTATGACACCCTTTCACAGCACAGTACAAACGTCATTTTTGATTCATTTTCTGTAAGCCCGTCGTAATAACGGACAATGCTACGTAGTCGCTCTTAAAAATGACTTATCTCGCGTCGACTATTGCGTTTCTAAGCATTATAGTTCGATGATAAAGTATGAATTGTACCTTAGCGGGCATCTACGTTATTTATAATAACGAATCGTCAAGCGTCAACTGAATGGACCATAGTCCAGTCAAAAAACCTCAAAAAATGACCCAACCTCTGGAAAATTGCGAAAGTTTTGAAACTTTGCACATCGAATTATGGGTACCTAGGGATGAATATACCAAAAGTCCTCATGCGTACGAGGCGAGCTCTAGCGGCAATTAGCGGAAACAGGACCCCTTTTTTGGTTTTTTGTTAATATCTCGAGAACCTTTGGTCAGAGGTAAAAGTTTATTACTACATAATTGAAGCTTATTAAATTTGCAATAATAATGAATATATACATTTTTCTTGAATTCCTAATAATTACTGAGTTTTAGGCCACTAAAAGATAGCTTTTTCGAAAAATCACGCTAGCGGCGCCCGGTACAATATGGCATTTGTAATAATATTTGATAATCATGGTTTTTCATTTTTTTTTTTGGGTACCAAGGCTGATTCAGAAAATAAACTTCATAGTTATGTACAAAAAAAGACATATTGTTTATTAAACAACTAGCTTTTGTCCGCGGCTTCGCTCACGTTAAGTTAAATTTTTCAAACCCCTATTTTATCCGTTGTACCCCCTTAGGGGTCGAATTTTCAAAAATCCTTTCGTAGAGGATGCCTACGGCCTAATAGGTACCTGTATGCCAAATTTCAACCTGATCGGTCCAGTGGTTTAAGCTGTGCGTTGATAGCATTTTTTATTGTTACTGTATTTCATCTAAATATTTAAAACGCAAAGGTGACAGACTTACTGACTGATCTATCCACGCACAGCTTAAACCACTGGACAGATCAGGCTGAAATTTGGCATACAGGTAGCTATTAGGCCGTAGTTATCCTCTACGAAAGGATTTTTGAAAATTCGACCCCTAAGGGGGTACAACGGGTAAAATAGGGGTTTGAAAAATTTAACTTAACGTGAGCGAAGCCACGGGCAAAAGCTAGTTGTTTAATAAACAATATGTCTTTTTTTTATACATAACTATGAAGTTTATTTTCTGAATCAGCCTTGGTACCCAAAAAAAAATGAAAAACCATGATTGTCAAATATTATTACAAATGCCATATTGTACCGGGCGCCGCTAGCGTGATTTTTTGAAAAAGCTATCTTTTAGTGGCCTAAAACTCGGTAAATATTAGGAATTCAAGAAAAATGTATATAATCATTATTGTTGCAAATTTAATAAGCTTGAATTATGTAGTAGTAAACTTTTACCTCTGACCAAAGGTTCTCGAGATATTAACAAAAAACCAAAAAAAGGGTCCTGTTTCCGCTAATTGCCGCTAGAGCTCGCCTCGTACGCTCGACTTTTGGTATATTCATCCCTAGGTATCCATAATTCGATGTGCAAAGTTTCAAAACTTTCGCAATTTTCCAGAGGTTAAACCTTGTTTTGACTGGACTACAGTGGTAGATTCATTTGACGAAACGAAAGCACTTTTTATTCAACACTAGATATGTATAAAAAGTCACTTTTTAAAAGTTTATTAGATTAAAAAATTATTCTATTTAAGGCATACCAACTACAATTTTTAACAAAAACTCATTCGAGAGCCTGCCGATGAATTAGCAGTCAATATACAACACCAAATTGCTAAAATCTGTTGGTGAATTCATTCAATTTAGAATTAAGGGATTTAGATAGAGTCTTAACTTATCATAAGAGCCATACGTTGATTTATGTGAACCAAATAATTTTAATTTGCAACAACAACAACACACAACAAAATAGTCTTTTTAAAATCAATTTCAATAATCGATCGATCAGAAAATCTCTTTACTGATGATATTTTATACAAATTCTGCTGAAAATAAAATCAATTTAAAAACTCTTTACTCTTAACTACAAAACCGATTTCATTTATGGAATGGCAATGCATTTAAAATTTCATTTTGCAGAGACAATAGCTTGGATCTGTGTTTGTGCTCTAGAAGTCTAGACGCTCACGACACGGGACGAATATTATACAACACAAGACAATGTCTGCATTCTTCTATACTATAGTAGTAAAACGTAAAACTATCCCTACTAATCCCATTAATCCTATTATTATTAATGTTATAAATGCGAAAGTTTATATGTTTGTTACTCAATCAAGTCGCAACGGCTGAACTGATTTGGCTGAAATTCGGCACAGAGATAGATTATAGTCTGTAATAGCACATAGGCTTTTTAGTCCGGGAAATAAGAGTGTTCCCGCGGGATTTTAAAAACTAAATACACGCAAGCGAAGCTGCAGGCATCAACTAGTACTGTAAAAATGCGAGTGCGTTTGTTTTTGTCATTTAAATTAAATGACAAAAACAAACAATGTGTGATTTTTACATGGATATAGTCGAGGACTTCGAGAGTGACATAGACTACCTTTTATTCTGGAAAAACAGAGGGATCCCATATGATTTTTGAAAATCCAATGGACGAAGATGCGGGGAAAAGCTTAGGAAATAAAATATGTGATTGGATGAAATTGCGAGCTTCATCTGAATATTTAAAAGGAAAAGATGACTGACTGACTGACTGATTAATCTATCACACATCACATAACACAGGAAGGATCGGGCTTTTTGGCATACAGATAGCTATTATAACGTAGGCATTCACTGACAAAGGATTTTTGAAAAACCCTTTTAAATTAAGTAAAAGTGAGCGAAGTAGTGGGCAAAAGTTTGTCTCAATATATAAAAGAAAAAGATGACTGCCTGACTGATTGATCTATTAACACATATCTCAAATCACTGGACGCATCGGGCTTAAATTTGGCATACAGGGTTATGACGTAGATATCTGCTAAGGATTTTTAAAAATTCAAACCCTAAGAGAAATTGAACTTACCGTGAGCAAAGCCGCGAGCATAATCTAGCACAGGACGCATAATCTTTCAAAGGGATTATACGTCCTATACTACGTATATGTCATATTCTTTTTTATTTATAGTACACACTCTGCCCCTATTCAGGCTTTCCACAAATCACGTGAAAGCCTTTAATCGTGTCGTAGTCTCTAAACTGGCCCGTGGCGTTCAGTTCACGTCACTACGTCACCAATTAGAGCCGCTGCTATTGAAATGAATTCAATTTGAGAGGAGATCGCCGCGTGAGCATCGCATGCGCCAGGAATTATGGCCAATATCCTCATATATTGTGTGCATATGAATTTGAAGCCTGGCTTTTTAGGGGCCAATATTTTCGAGCTTTTTATTGGAGTATCTGAAATAATGCGATACTGGTTCGAACTACATATTTCATTCTCATGCCGATTTTTTGAAAGCCAAAGGAAGGGGAATGATTTTAGCAGTACGTTTATAATGTATTTAATACTTGTATTATAAATTACTGTATCTCCTATATTAACTAATTAGTGTAGAATAGAATAGAATAATTTTTTGTTAAAATAAACTTTTACAAAGTGTTTTCGAATCGTCAAATGAATCTAGCACTACCGACAAAGACGTGCCGCCAAGTGATTTAGCGTTCCGACACGATGGCGTGTAGAAACCGTTTAGGGGTATGGATTGAATCTACACTACCATACCCCTTCCAAGTTAGCCCGCTACCATCTTAGACTGCATCATCACTTACCATCAGGCGAGTCGCAGTCAAGGATTCATAACATAACCTAACACATAACTCTGAAAAGTCAGAGGTGTGCCCGGAATCGAACCAGCGACCCAGCAAAGATAGGAGACCGCGGTTTTAACTATAACTGCTATCTAATGAACCGTACCTAATAGGTAGATGTTTAAATTTTTCACGGAATGTGTATTTCTATTACCGCTATGACAACAAATAATTAAAAAAAAGATATCCATACAATAAACTTCTGTTCTTGCTCGATTTAAATAAATAATAGATCTTGTTCGATGGTACGGAACCCTTCGTGCAGGTCCGACTAGTACTTGGCTGGTTTCTTTTTTTAAATCTATTATTTTTTAAGGTCACACACCTTTAGTTATTTTAATTTATAAAAATTACGAAAATAGGCTAATCTAAATGTTAACATTGTTCATTCATAGATAAGATTTCTCAGAAAACCTTGCCCGCACAAACTGATATACCTACTTAATATAATAAATTTGAACAATTTTGATTTGTTATGTTTTGATCATAGCGTTGACAAATTAAATTTTATGATGTACTAGCTGTTGCCTGCGACTTCGTCCGCGTCAAATTCTGTTATTATGATCGCGATTAAGAAGTTTTTAAAAGAATATATTTTAAATATGGATAATTTTCCCCGTTTTTGCAATATTTTTCACTGATGCTTCGCTCCTATTGGTCGCCGCGTGATGTTATATTATAGCCTTAAACCTTCCTCGATAAATGGACTCTCCAACACAAAAACACTTTTTCAATTCGAACCAGACGTTCCTGAGATTAGCGCGTTCAAACAAACAAACTCTTCAGCTTTATAGTATTAGTATAGATTATTTTAAAACAAGGTCATTTCAACGAGTCCGTTAAAACAACGTAATGGTTTTTGTTAATAATTATCTCATTGAGTTGGATGGAAAATAACAACAGGTCGAAGTGTTAGATAACTTGATGTTTAATAAACAAAATGCACATAGAATAGTCATAATAATCAACAATTTATTTGCTAACTAGCTAGCTGATGATCGGGAATAAAAAGTAGCCTATTCCAGACTATAATCTATCTCTGTGCCAGATTTCTGCCAAATCGGTTCAGTCGTTGCGGCGTGATTGATTAAAATCAGTATGTTGCTACGACCTCTGATTACGGTACTCTCCCGTTATCGGTTAGAATGCATGACGCAGTAAGAAATTATAAATCAGCCAATCAGGGGCCCAAGTCTGCTATTGCCATTGTAGTTACATTACAGTTACATTGCCTATCAATGACATCCCAATTGCTACTTTTAGCAATTTGACTTGGGGCCCAGGGGTTCAATTGTCTATCAATGACATGACAATTGCTAAAAATAACAATTGTCATGTCATTGATAGACAATGTAACTACAATTGCAATAGCAGACTTGGGCCCCAGATGTCATTGCGATCGTTACAATGACGCAATCAATTTTAGAGAATACCATACCAAACCTAATCTGGGGCCCAAGTCTGCTATTGCAATTGTAGTTAAATTGTCTAATTGCTACTTTTAGCAATTGCTACTTTTAGCAATTTTGGTAGTCTACTAATTCAATGGCGTCACAATTGTTTTCCGATGGTTTGCCACTGACACATCTAGCTTTGAATCTAGCTTAAATAAACGTTTTTAAAATGTAGTTTTTTTTGAAACTCATTTCGGCAAACGCTTTTTAAGCTAATGGCAATACCGAGGTATCATTGAATTACAATCCAATTATAAGAAATCGAACGACCATTGTGAATTTAGTAGACTACGAAATTTTGGACCAATGTTAATTGAATTGTAATTGTATTGCGGTTCAATGACAATGACATGCAAAATAGCAGACTTGGGGCCCTGAACTAATTTCAATGACTCTACCTTCAATTGAAAGGATGTACCGTCAGGTTGGTCCGGATAGAGGACGAAACTCTTCAACGGATATGACTAAATCACTTGCGATCAGCGTAGTAGTTTAGTAAACAGTGGACAATAACATCATAATACGATATAGTAGGTAAACAAATTGAACAATTTTTTAATCAGATTATTCTTAAACTCATATATGTTAGTCACCTATTCGAGATTGTGTTCTATCTGATTTCTAATTAGCAGGCACTTTATAATTTCATCATTAGTAAATCAACTAAAATCTAAAGTAAAAATTAATAAAAATACTTTTCAAAAAACTTACTTCAAACGCCACTATAAAGTATGTAAATTTTTTTAGTTTGTAGACGTTTGTTGAAGTCGGGCGGCCTAAATATAAGCGATAAAACTGATGCGCGACGCTCGCCCGATGACGTGAGTGAACACGTTTATTGGAGTAGAGCGGGCTTAAATAGAAACGATGAAACCGACACGCGGTGCTCATGTTTGGGAATAGTACTGGATCCTGAAATACAGACTTGCCTAGTATTATTGCCTAGTATAGGAGTCAGAATTCAAATGTGGCTGTACTACACCGAGTTTCGCTTATGGAGAATTTTTACGTTTATATTATTTTCTTCCCTGTTCAGTGGTAGTAGCCAATGAACAGAATATTAGAACATTCTGTAGAATATTGAGCGAATTGATGAATGTACGACAATCACGCGTGTGATAGTAGTAGGTAGGTACTAGGTACCTCTACCATAAGTAATAGCTTACCGTCAGTCGTAAAGAGGGAGTGGCGGCCGTGCCCAGGGACAACGACCCATTTATAACAAAGTATTACCGAACGGTTAGGTTTTGCTAAATACATGAAATATTTCAACCGCTACACACAATGTGTTAATTATTTTGTTGCGGTAGACGCTCTGCGGTAGATCCAATTTTATTCATTAATTAGTTATTTAATGTTAACGGGAATAAGGCTATGTTCACATGTAACGCGCGTTAACGCGCGTCAACGCGCGATCAAATTTGAAGAGAGTTCAGATGATGAGCGCTAATGCGCGTTGCGAGAGTACTCGTCAGTCTAGTTCGGTAGAACGTAGAAAATGGACGTGGAAAAGGCTATTATTTTGTGGTTATATTATAAAGAAAAATATAAAAAAAGAAAACATACACATTGGGTTCATCCAATTTTGAAAAATAGACCCAGTTTGTTTGCGACACTATATCCGAATCTAAGAGACCATGAATCTAAATTCTTTAATTACCTACTTTAGAATGTCTACAAAGTCATTCGACAATTTGCTTCAACTCAAAATATAATTACGAAAATTAACAAAATTACATGCGATCGCGATGAAAGCGCGCGCTCAACTGAACAGCAAACGGACATTACATTAATATCAAAGCGCGAGTCAACGCGCGATTGTCTGCGTCTAGAAACTTTTTCTCTGAGCGCCGCGTTGACGCTCGCTGACGCGCGTTAACGCGCGCGCATGTGAACGGTTGCTAGGTATATATTAGGATGTCTAAGCGCGCGATTTGAAAACGCGCGTCGAAATTCAGCCATCTGAACATAGCCTGAAGGGCTTGTTAACGCCTACACTGGGTTTGATATAATTTATTTTATTTTATTTCACAATACAATAATATTCATACACTACATCATCCTAATACACTACATCTTACTAATACTATAAACGCGAAAGTTTGTAAGTATGGATATCCATCCGTCCATCCGGATGGATGGATGTTTGTTACTCTTTCACGTAAAAACTACTGAACCGATTTGGCTGAAATTTGGCATAGAGATAGATTATAGTATCGAATAACACATAAGCTACGTTTTATCCTGGAAAATAAGAGAGTTCCCGCGGGAATTAAGAAACCTTGATCCACGCGAACGAAGTTGCGGGCATCAACTAGTAAAAAAACAAGTAGACTTATACTCGTATCTTAAAGTAGATGTAACAAAAATAGAGATCATAGAGAAAAATAATAGTAATTGCTACAAATTAGCTTCCTTACGTAGGGAGCCGATGACATTACTACGAATGTAAGCTGACGAGGAATTAAATAAATTGAATTGCTGATTATTTTGGTGAAATGTATAATGTATTAAATTGGCAACAAATGTGATTGATGCAGGAGTGTTAAGCAAGGTTAGTACGACTACGATTATGTCTAAATATGTTGTAGGTACAAACTGGTACTTTTTAAGTGTACTGACATGAAGTCACCATCTTACAGCATAGTCTGCTAACGAAGCGAGCTATTCCCGTTTCGGAAAATATGGGAAAAATAAAAATCGACGCAAGCAAAATCGCTGTTAAAACCAGTTATTGCTCATACGACCTTGCTTTTATTTCATCTTTTAAGACCTATCAGTGTGCGATTTGGGACGGCATTTTTCCTGAATTGGCAAATGTCGCATCGTTAGATCGCTGATAGTGGCCATTTCCTAGGCTGACTATTCATTTATTACTACTAGACGGTTCCACAGATATTGAGCTCCCAAAATCCCAAACACCTGGAAGACCACTCATAAAGAGAATTAACGATTTCAAGCGAGTCACTGGCAGTCGCTGCATACAAGCGCCACAAGATATTATACTACTACTAAAAATATTGAAATTTCAAATTTTACTACCAGTATGAAAACTGGGAACATAATATCGATTCAATATTGCTACTTACTAAGTACATCCTACTAATATTATAAACGCGAAAGTTTGTAAGTATGGATGGATGGATGTTTGTTACTCTTTCACGTAAAAACTACTAAACCGATTTGGCTGAAAGGCATAGAGATAGATTATAGTGTCGAATAACACATAAGCTACTTTTTATCCCGGAAAATAAGAGAGGTCCCGCGGGAATTACAAAGCCTTAATTATTAATCCACGTGAACGAAGTTGCGGGCATCAACTAGTAATGTTATATAACCAAGTTGTTAGGTACGTACTAGTAGATACCAATAAACATTACCTTCTTCTTGTGAAATAAAATTTCTACGTACTTTAACCTTTTAGTATTATTTATCGCTTTTAGCTGAGGAGATACGAATCTTAATATCCTAATGGTTTAAGGTGCGGAGAGAAAATTGAAAGGTCGTCGGTTTAATCCCTGTCCGTTGCATTATTGTCGTACCCATCCTAAACATAAGTTTTCTGTTCATTTGGACGGGAGAGAAGAATATTATTAGTCAAGCTCAGCATGGCTAAACTTCTTTAAAAAAAAATGTCAAGCTTGGCTCACCTAGTACATGAGCTTGCTTGCTTTCCTTGAGTTTCTTAACGTCATTCATTTGTTGGGTCTGGTTTCAGTGTCAGCGTAACCCTGAGCTAGTTTCCGAACTGGTATCGTTGGGTATGAATTATTTTAAAAGGAAATCCAATTTTGCGTCCGGAGCCATGCTTAGCCATGGGCAAATTCTACCGCAAACTATAAATTATTTGGTAGTAACATGATATCAAATAATTGGTAGGTAATGTCTGTCTCTTTGAATTGTATATCAAACTAGCTTTTACCTGCAATTTCGCTCACGTTGAGCACATTTTTTAAACCCCTATTTTACCCTCGTAGGGGTTGATTTTTTCAAAATCCTTACTTAGCGGATGGCTACATCACAATAGCTATCTTTATGCCTTTCAGCCTGATTCTGTGGTTAGAGCTGTGCGTTGATAGCGATCTATAGTGACTGACTGACCGATGGTCAGTCAATCACCTTTTTCTCTTATTTATTTTAGAAGATTATTTACTAGCTTTTCCCGACATGTTGTGGGGTTATGTTTTTCCCCTTCTATTTTTAACCAACTTCCAAAAAGAAGGAGGTTATCAATTCGGCCGGTATCTTTTATTTTCGGTATAAAAAGGCCTTGGCACTCTCCAGGCTCTCAGTTAAATCATCCAAAAAATCACAACAATCAAATGGTTGAAGGATAAATCAAAAAACACGCTTTTATTTAATATTAATATTAGTAGGGGAGAGGATACGAAACAGGAAGTAGAATAGCACTTTCAGATTACCTTGAATTTGATAAGCTAGAGTAGTAAATTATTTTAATATTAGCCATAAAATATTAACATTGTCAACGTTTATCTGAATCCTTGGACTATTATACCTACTTGGGATACCACAACACAGGTGCCAGTGTACCCAAGGACGCGAAAATTTAAGTATAGTAGTGACTTCATGGCATGCGCGATTATTTTAGCCGCAGTTGATTTCCTGTGACCCTATAGTAATTTGTAACATTAACACAGCAGCTGCGTCACACACGAGATATTTTATTGGTGCGTAACCTCATTAGTTGAATGAACTATAATTGACATACCGACTGACCTGCCAATTAGGTGGCCAATGTAAAAACTCCGGCCATTTTATTTAGTGTTCGATGAATTGTTGAACGAAATTGTAGCGAATACTTAATATTATTTATCCTCAGAACGAAGACGGTGTAAGCGTTTGGCGTAAGAGATTGTGTGTTTGCTTATTATTTTATGTTACCATTTTCCAGAAAAACTAATTGGCTGAATTTAATAAAGTATCTCAGTCTTAGCGGGTTTTCATTTTGACTTCGGCTCGACCGTGACACTAAAATTTCCTGTATTGAATTATTCTGGATCACTCTCTCACGAAGTGATAATATTCTCTCGATTCTATTCTATTCTGGTTGGATTCTATTCTCATTCTCTCTCTAAAGTCATAGCGGTCTGTGAAAGAAATGCTTATCGAAATCTGATCAGATTTTGTGGAGATTACCCTAGACAAACAGGCAATCAAGTGGTTGATAAGAATACCGTAAGCAAAATGAAGGTATCTTTTATTACTCAATGGAAAAGTCTTTATCAGAAATATGGAAACTTTAGTAACAATTCGATTATTGATAAATAAATGATTCTTGATAATAATATTAGTCATTAAATTATATAATTATTTTATATTCTGTATATGAAAAAGAAAATACAAAAAAATCGCATACATCCATATCAATATTAATACTGATTAATTAAGGTTAATCATTAACTGTCCGAAATAGGGTCTAGAATGCTTCTTATTCCAAAAAAATAAGGTGCTGTATACAGGCTTAAATAAAAATGGAATCCACGAGACATAGTCGCGGTCAAATACCTATTTAATACGCTGGTAATTTTTGTAAAAATTCTCAAGCAATTTTTTTTTTTTTGTGTAAAAAATTCTTATTTTAATTTTAACATACGAGTAAACTAATAATCTACAGGATGTTAAATGCTTCTTATCCAAAAGAAAGAAGGGTACAGGATTAAATAAAACATGAATTCACTTTGACAAAGTCGCGGTCAAATATAATTTAATACGCTAGTATTTTTTGTAAAACATCTCAAGATTTTTTTTTAGTAATTATAATTTTAACAATAAGTTGTAATTTAACATCCTAAATCTTTATTTGTAAATTTTTATTTTGTAAATCTTCATTTGTAAATTTTTATTTGTAAAAAAACTCACCTAAAGAAAGTAAACTGACGAAGAAGACCGCCGCTGTCCACTTCATTTTTGTACACGTTCACAGACGACCATCAAAAAACACAACCGCGATTTTTTTGAATATTCCAAAAAACGCACGCGTCTGAAACTTTTCCTGATCCAGTTCAGTTCCTCATACGGCTCCCGACTGTGGATGCGCCAGTGTAACTACCGTTTTTCAAACAGCGGTGACGATTCAACCTTTGACACGCATGCGCTCTCTTGACCTCCCTAAACAGCAAATTAAACTCAAAGTTTATTATAAATAGCGTGCTCGACAATAAATCTGACAGGAGGCCTAAGTAATGCGGTACATTTTTTTTTATTACCGCTACTGCTTTATTTTAAAACGTGGACGAGTTTTGAATAAGATTGCGATCTGAAACGAAACTTGTTTAATTTAAATAGGTTTAAATTTCTTGTAGAGATAACTGGGCTTTCCTGATCATTTAGTTCTAGATCATATGCATCACCTCTTTGTTTATAGAGATTTTTTTTTTACAATCGATAAGGTCACAGATGCTGAAAAAATTATTTACTTACAGCTTTCTCATTAACAAAATTTTACTTTGTAAATACGAGTACATCATATACCTAATTAAACTACGAGTAGGTGTAGATAAAACTCATCGAAATCCGGTCAGTGGCCTTAAAATTATCTAGTTTCAAAATTATACCTATGTTACAAAGCAACAATTATGATTAACCGACTTCCAAAAAGGAGAAGGTTATTAATTCGGCCGGTATCTTTTTTAAGTGCCAATTTCACCAACGTCGAATGAGGTTTAACCGAGGAGTTTTGACGTTTTGACAGTTTTGAAAAAGTATTGGAAATCTCCCAAAATATCTTTACGCTCGGATAAGACTTACATATTTTACGAAGGTGAAATCGGCCCAAGTAATTTAGGGGGATAAGATTTGAAAGGATATGAAAGTCCAGCGTATTGAACACCAAAAAATTACCATTATGTGGCTAATGGAAGGTTCACGACCCTCACTTATGAGTACACGAGGATGAAGAAATAAGCAAGGCAAAATTATTTCAGATTAAAAAAAATTGAAGACGTACCGGTCATAGTACTTAGAACACTTTTTTACTATGCTTATACCGGAGATAAGGGTGTGATGCCGGAGAGAAGGGTTTTATTTTTTTTTGTAAAATTTCATGGTTAGTCAAAATTTCATAGTTGTAGAAAAATGACGACGTTGCCGAACATGGCACTTAGAACACTTATAATTGAGTTCAAAATTGGTTCAAAACTTATTATTAGTTCAGTGGTCCACAGATAGGTAATATGGCAGCCGCTGTGCGTCTCTCGATATCCTGTGCCAAGTAATTTTGGGTCAGTAAGTGAGTGCCCCTCATAAGTTACACGACTTGGACGAGTTATGGCTCCGTCCTGCCAAATTTCTTGGTCTATGCGTCTCACCATAAACTGGTGACCTACATACTTCTCTTTATCATTTACGAGTATGTTATGTTTAAAACTTACATTCATATACTTCTTTATATGAGTTGTTATTATTAATAATATATCCCATTAATATTATAAATGCGAAAGTTTGCTTGTTACTCAATCACGTCGCTACGACTGAACCGATTTGGTAGTTTGGCACAGAGATAGATTATAGTCTGGAAAAGCACATAGGCTACTTTTTAGCCCGGAAAATAAGAGAGTTCCCGCGGGAATAAAAACCTTAATCCGCGCGGACGAAGTCGCGGGTATCATCTAGTTTTTTCATAAAAACCGAGTTTAATGACTTATTATTTTTGATTATGTATACCTTCATATATTAATGTAACATCTGTAATAAGGCCGCCTTTTCATGCGTAGTTTTAAGATGTATTCAATTTTGTTTCTTTCTTGTGTGCAATAAGGTTTTTATCTATCTATCTATCTAACTGTTGAACACACTGTATTATGTTAAGTTACTTTATGTTGTTTATCAAGATATTTTAAAGTCATATCTAAGATGAAGTAAGTTATACATCTCATTCCTTATCATTATTTATATTTAGTTAATAATAATATTTAAAATAAAATAAAATGATTCTCTTGACCTTTAATAAATAATCTGCATATAATATCTTTCTTGAACCGTGACATTAGCGGAGATATCCTAGGGGAGGGGCCTTAATTGCTTGAAAACAGCTTGAAAAAGAATCTCAAAGTCTTTTTGTCAGAAATACGGCGGTTAGACTTATCCATGACCCCTTTCAGAAAGGAAAATTTCATACACTTTTGCCTCCATCTACGCCATGCAGATGTGTTTCCGGTGCCGTGAAGATAAGGTAAGGTAAGGTTCTCGGTAATTTCCTATGAAGAGAAGCATTTTTTGAGGCTCTTAGCAAACCAGCCACTAAACCGAAGCTCCATGACTTGTCTATTGCGACATGTGATTTTCATATTCTAACTTATAAATGCGAAAATATGTTTATTTGTTGGTTTGTCCTTTAATCGTGCCACAAAAGAGCTATGGATCGATGTGAATTTTTGTATGGGTATAGTTGAGAAGCTAGAGAATGACATAGGCTAACTTTTGTCCAGGAAAAGCAAATGGATTCTCACGGGATTAAAAAAAACCCTGACTTCAATGTCGTTGGTATTTTATGAGTATCTCGACTCTTCTATCTACAAAAAGTTACGTTTGAAATAGTCAACGTTGAAGTTGTAAGTAAACTAGAACTTGCAAAGAAAATAATGTTTAGTTTGCAATGTAACACTTGCAAGGAAAATAATGTTTAGTTTGTAGCAGTCCTCGTTTGCATTATTGATGTTGGTATAACACTACTCTATTGACAACTTGTGCTTGCCTACGTACACGTTTAAACGAGAAAAAAGAAAAGACAGGTCAAAGCATAATAATCGAACACGAAGACATAACATTAATAAAGCTTAGAGCGGCTAGCAAAGGTATTCTCATTCCGAAATTCAAGAATATACCTAATCACAATGAACTGATTAAGAAAATTCTCAAATTCATACATCGTACTCTGACTCTAGGTACTCAGATTCAAGACAGATTTATGAAGTGTCTTGTTTTAACTCTCCGACAATAGCGTTGCGATTTTGCGTCAATGGATAATTTGGTTCAAGCTCAAATCGGATAACTATCAGCCACAGAACGGCTTATTGTTTCATTTATACAAATCGCCGCGTCGAAGATAAGAAAAAAAATTTAAACTCTAACTCAAGTCCGAACTAGGGCAGAACAAAAATAGATCTCAGCCTAAGAGCCTTACAATATAATTAGTTATATCAAACTTTGTAACAAATTCCTCAAGTTTCGCGTTCGGTTACTCACAAAATTAGTTCCAAACTATTTAGATCGAAATATTTTGAACAATATAGAGCTAGCGATTAATTCGGTATACAATTTTGTTACAGAGGTACAATTTAAATTAACATATTTAATTTTTTTTACTTTATTCCACTGTCCATAGCATAAGTGCATCAGGCGGAATTTTCTATACTCAGTCATTACTATTATCTATTACTAGTTATCTATTATGGTACTTACTTCTAATACATTTATGACAGTTTTGATTTTTTTTAAATCGTATTATCAAAAAAAAACAATTGAAATTTCATCAAAAAATCCTTATCTTATCAGCAAACCAATTTAAGCAATGTAATTAATCGGCGAAAAGATGTTTCTTTTGATGCCGCATTAATCTATGATTAGTTTAATCTTTGATATTAATATCGTTCACTCGTCTATCGCAATTAGGCAACTACATAAATAGACATATTTCCGATTGGGGACAGATTGACCATTGCTGTGTCCACAGCAGTAAACAAAAATGTTGAGTTTTATTTTTATGATTGTTGTGTGTGCATCAGGTAAGATAAACGCCTTTTCAACTCAGTAGCTCAAAAAGCGCTCCTTTGATTGTTCTAATAAGCAAAGTCAATTTTTTTTTAAATTCAAGTCAAAAAATGTGTTTTGGATTAACACACTGCAAAGTAGTATATTTTCTAATTTCATTGGAATTATTTACAGAATTCTGCGCTTAATTAATTCAAATCACTGCAGACCCACAAGAGCATAGATTGTCACAGCGAATAAAATAACTATACTTTTGAATTTTTAAAATATTTGACAGTGCTCGTATGAATTATTTATCGATTAAGTGTTGATTTCACCAACTTCTAATGAAATTCAACCGAGGAATAAATTAGGCATTCTGACGGTTTTTTTTTTTGAAATCTGCAAAAATGACAAATTTAAGTGTCACGTAAGATTACGTGATTGAAATCGTCCTTAAACGAATTTAACGCTTAATCCATGAAAATATTAATAACAGACAGATTTTTACGAGTATGGTGTAATAGCTGTAAATACTTTAAATGTTTTTCTTCGCAGCCTGTAATGCAGATCCAATTGCGCCATTGCAAGGCAGCTTCAACAGATACTACACGTATTCGAGGTTCGTGAAATATTATTCTTACTTATGTATGAAATTTTTGCATATTATTTTATAAAATGTGGCATACTATAAAATTGGTATTTTGGAATCACTTTTATAATATTGCCCATAGTCGTTTTTCAAAGAGATACCTATAAGAAAATAAATAATATTCGAAGTATTCGAATTGCAAGCCCTAGTTTCAATAACCAATTGTTTGAGTATTTATCTACGATTGAATTCGTGACATTATCTATTTTTATAATGATGTAGAAAAACCCAAGAGAGAAACTGAGCAATAGGGCTTTTCGTAAGAATACAAAAGATCTTTTCATCAATAGCTCTCGGAGCTTCGTTGTTAGAGCTATTGTAGTCTTGGATCCAATTTTCTCTAGTCTGTTGCGATTTTGTTTAAAGCAATTCTTGAGCCTCGTGCTTAATTGTTATCCTTACTAATATATATGGGAAAGTGTGTTTGTTCGTTGGTTTGTCCCTCAATCACGCAGTAACGGATCAACGTGATTTTTTGCATGGGTATGGTTGAGGACTTGTAAATGAGGAGGAGTCATCTGTTTTTCCGGGATAAAAATTATTTTATTTCGTTTTATTTTCGAGTTTTCTTTCTATTTTCGATTCACCTTTCGTCCCTGTTTCGTTTCACTTTACGTTCCTGTTTTGTTTCACGTTACGTTCCTATTTCGTTTCACTTTCCATTCGTTTCTTCGTCGTTCGTTTTTGTTTCCTTTGCTTTTCTTATTTTTTCTTTTTAAAATATAAACATATGAAATGTGAAAGTGCTCGTACTATTCCGTTCATTTGTCCGTAGGTACGTGTAATCGAATGAATCTACGTTCTTGAAACATAAAATGTAAGATTTTAAAATGTTACAGACTGAAAATATGAACGCAGACAAAATTGCGGGCTATTGCTAACGAGTTATTTACATTGCAGAAACAATACTCGAGATCCCATAGAAATCAACGTCGCCAACATAACGGCATCCATTGGTGGTCTATCCGCCGAACGAAATTCAACTATTATTATCGTACACGGACATGAAGGCTCTGCTACCAATACTTTGAACCCAATTGTGAAAGATGGTATGTATTTTAATTAAACTACCTCTGATTGGCTGTTTATGGCACTCATATTGCATCAATGCATTTTGACCAATAGCGGTTTTTGTATGAACAATAAATTATTTCAGCCGCCCTAACCAGTGATGATCTTAACGTCATAGTAGTCGACTGGTCGGTGTATGCAGGTCAGAGTTACAGCAACGCAGTAGGAGCCGTCCCAAGTGTGGGCACAGCCTTGGCGAATCTCATCAAGGCATTGGTTGAGAATCAGATCATCACTTTGGAAACATTGCATCTGATTGGATTCGATCTCGGAGCTCACGTCGTTGGCTTTACTGGTAGAGCTCTCGAGGGCAAAGTTGCAAGAATAACTGGTATGTAAAAGAAAACTTTTTATAACTTATAAGTACACGGTTGTTCAGTCCGTAAGGGTCTACAAATGTTACCCTTGAGAGACCCTTCTAGAGCGTGTGAGATATTGAAGATACTATACAAGTTGGTTTAAGACGTTAACGGAGCACGTAGCGCAGAAGCGCTAATAGTGAAGTACATAGAAATGCAACGGTCAACAAAGTGATCCTATAAGGGTTCCTTTTTTTGGATCCGTAATAAAGTTGTTAAAAAATTAAAAAAAAAAATTAAAAAATATTTTGTTCAAAGTTGGTTAAAGGGCGCAATGAACATTTCAGGTCTCAATCCATCTGGTAAACAATGGGGCACCAATTCTCGCCGTTTAAGTTTGTACGACGCCAAATACGTTGAAGTGATACACACAGATGGCATAGGTCCCTTAGCAAACGGTGTGGGTGACGCCATTGGGCATGTCGACTTTTATGCCAACGGTGGAAGTGGTCAACCTGGCTGTCTTTTGAACCACCACTGCAGCCATAACCGAGCTTGGGAGCTCATGGCTGCGTCCCTTACACACAACCTATTGGTGGGCAACCGGTGTGGATCCTGGGCTCAGGTCACGTTGAACACATGCCGTGGTTATCAGCTCAGGATGGGTAATAACGACCTTGTTAAACTTGGGTAAGTTTCCATTGTGTGACTTAATGTTTTCAGTGATGACTTATGAATCCGAAACATGTTCGCTAATTGTGGGCCTCATAAGAGGGCTCCAGCCGGTCGATAGCGAAAGCTATGCTTGGAGTATCCCTGCCAGGTCAAATCGGAAATGAGGAGATCCGTAGGAGAACCAAAGTCAGTCAGAAATGGGCGAGGCACATAGTTGAAAGAGCAAATGATCGTTATGTCCCAAGGTGCCAGAATGGCGCTTCTGGAGTCCGGACCAGTAAGTGCAGCGTTGACAGACCCCCACGAGGTAGACCAACGACATCAAACTATCGGTTGATAAAGAAGAAGTCTATTTTGTACCTTTTGACAAACTCTGGCGCAGTGGTGAGCTTTGCTTATAAAATCAGGAAGTCTCGGGTTCGATTTTCACCAGTGTTCATAATTCTAAAGCTTTTGCCGTAGCTGGTTGCCTACTCTAGTAGGTACTCTCCGATCGACATTAACATGTCAGCAAGCTTTCCCGTAGGAAACGATTGAAACTATCATCAGCATAAAACGTACTAATGTACTGTAGGTACATTTCAGAAAATATTTTGGTTGTTATCTTTTTTTGATGACCCTACCTGCATCGCTTCACTCATAAGTTACGATAACCGACCGATTACAAGTTTTCCCTTTACCTACTCTCAAAAAGATAAATTCAAGTTTTATGGATTACCTTCATCGTTTTTTTTTTTTTGTTTACATTTTTCTCAGAACCGCAACAATGACAATATTGCTTAGGTACGCTTAATTTGATATTTTTACTTTTTTTAGGACTGGGAGGTTCCGAGTCAACACAAGAGCAACATATCCTTTTGCCAAAGGATTCTGAACTTTTTATGTTTAAACTAAAATATATTAATATGTTGAATAAAGGTCTGCACTGTTATAGATGTATCAAAATTAAATTTATTTTTTAAGTATTTATTGATTTTTTGTGGAACTCCTCTCCTAAACAGCTATACTTTACAATCTCCGCGTGGAATTAGGCTTTAAAAAATCCACGGTTTTAACTAACATCTTGCTTTTCCGGAATAAAAGGTTGCTTATGTCACCCATGAAAAACAAAATTACTACGTCGATCCGTTGTTCTGTTCTCGTGTGATTGAAGAACCAATCAATAAACTAATGAACAAGCACATTTCCATGTTTATAATATTAGTACAGCGGAAAGTGCAGTGTTGGGTGACCCCTCACCAAACGGACGAACCGATAGTGGCAGGGAGCCGCTGGATACAGGGGCTGCAAGATCAAGGCCTGTGGTAGTCCATTCAAGAAACCTATGTCCAGTGAATGTGTTTCGGTTGAAAAATAAGAAGAGAGTAAAGAGCTATAACCGTATCTAGGGTGGAAAAAACGAGCTGCTTTGAAAATGGAAAAGCTCTCCATAGTGGGTGGCTACTGGCTGTCACTTGAATATAAATAAAACAGAGTATAAATTACGTCTTCAAAAGAGCTTAAACTCGTCTCAGCTATCCTGCACAATAAGGGTTTTCTCGATGAGGCTTCATGCACTAATACCTTTAGCCGATTAGTACGAAACTGAATAAAGTATTTTGAATTTTCTTCTTCTATTTTACATGTGCATAAGAGCCTTGATAAAAAATTTTCTCTACAGTTTACTTTTATTTTCCACTATGGATTACCTGCGGCTTCGTCTGCATTTTCATTTTTATGTTGATTCCGCGGTCATTAAACCAAGGAACTTTCATGAAAATTTCCAATTCCTATCTTGGCCTTTTGAGAATTAATTTTCGGCCAATACTTTAAAGTTGATGCATATGCTGCAGCCAACTAGCCTCATTAGTTGTTTAATAAACAGCCTAGCCGTTTTACAAAACTAGCTTCCTGAATGATATGCAGCCGTACAACATTTAGGTGGCTACATACAATAGGTACATGAGGGACAGAAAGGTTAGGAAGCTCAATGTGTTGTTATCATTAATGATTATTATTATTATTAAATATAATAATCATGACGACGTGTTTATTATGATCAACTGGTAACGATAAAAGGTTAGTTATAAGTCTCATAAGGACGAGGACCTTGACCTGACATAAATGAACTTATTTGTATAATAGGTAATAAAATACTAGTCTGATGCTTGCTAATATATCGAACTAATATTAGCATTTTGCAAATAGTACTTAAAAACCGAGGTACGACGCGACATCATCTACAAGAGCCCTTGATGGAAGGGGTCACAACCCTCAGTAATGGGGAACACGACGCAGAGAGAGAGACTTAAAATCATAAAATAATCATGAGATTTGAGAAGAGAACTAAAAGTTTCATTATTTGTTTGCTTAAATTGAATCTTTGAAGGAAAGTAAAGTGATCGTTAGTTTAAACAAGTTTATACAAGAAGAGAACGTTTTGCTTACCATAATTTAAACTTTGACAAAGGCACAACGCTGGTAAAGTTTGTTGTTTCAACTTTTTTTTCATCTTCCTGCTACATTGTCCTCCGCTGTAAGTAGTTAATATCTTCTTGAACATTCTTTACTGAATGTTAATCGCGACTTTAGCCTGTTTAACTTTTTCCAATGGTAATAGCTAGGTAATAGATTTTTCTGTGCCATTTGTCGTTAAGTATATTGCGAAATTAATTAAATACAAAAGTTTGAATATAGAATGGATTTATGCATAGATGGATGGATGTTTGTTACTCAATCGCGCCGCAACCACTGAACTGATTTGGCTGGCACTGAGATAGATTATGATCTGGAATAACACATATACTTTTTATCTCGGAAAATAAGAGAGTTCCCGCGGAAACTAAAAACTTAATCCACACTAATGAAGTCCGGGCTTCAACTAGTTAATTATTAATTATTTATTGTAGTATCAATTGACTGTAAACGTTAGTTGAGTGTTGAAAGCCGTAATAAAACAAGGAAGCGAACTCGGGACTTATCGTTTGCACCGCTACACGTTGTTTAAAGGCCTTCATAACATTTTATTAAACAATACAACTGCGATATTCATTAGTTTACGTTAAAGTCTTAGGGTTTGGACGTCCACATTGAGTTAAAGGCAATATTATGAAAAACTTAACTCCAATGACGCGAAAATTAGATGGTTTGTTGAGATTTCGGTTGTGGGTGTTTTTTTTAGCATACATACATTTAGTGGTGATGTCTACGAGGTTGTTAGGCAAAGATTTTGGTGATTCTGAGGACCCGAGCGTACAAATCTACGCGAAGTTTAAGTGGAAACTCATAACAACTTGGTTTAATGTAAGTAGTGGAAACTGTCCGAATTATTTTCATTTTAAGTAATACGTTATAAATACACCTCGAATTTCAATTAATTATTTACTTCAGAACTTTCCGACTAGCCCTTGAAATAAATTAAGTAGATGTTATTTCCTGGAATTCACATTTAATATTTTATTTTTTCAATATTAAAAAAATAAAACTCGTTTTTTTAAACAGACAAATGAATTCTTCATTTTTCTATCTATATCGTATTACTGTCCTTAAACAAATGACATTTTAATTACGAATCAATTTGAAGCGCCACATTTGACATACGAGTGTCTCTGGAACTAATAATATTGTAAATGAAGCACCGACTTCTATAATTAATGTATGATTTCATAGACTAAGTACAGAGGTCGGTGCGCCATTTGAAATATTATCTATTATTTTCAAATACGCTCTTATCGGCCAAGTATTGGCTTGGCCACCGCCAAAATGGAGTGAATCAAGTCCAAAATGGTGCCAATCAAGTAGATACAAAAAATAATTACCTACAGTAGCCAGTCCAGTGTTAATCATAGATTAATTATAGAGGTCAGTATTTAGAGGTCATTACGTGAAAAGCTTTCATTTTTCATTTTGAAACCGATTAGAGGTTCCATTCCTTAACCCTTCCAAGTTTGTCCGCTACAATATAATATTAGAAGTTAGAATGCGTTGTCAACTTGGCATACCTTAGCTAATGTTTTTTTTTCTATTTCAGTTAATATTCTATGCGTACATACCTATTTGTTTGTATTGTGACTGGCGAGAGTTGAAAGAAGGTGAGGTGAAACACGTGAAAATTTTAAAGAAAATCAGAGATTTCATTTTCACTAACCTCTCAATGCCGACCACTGCTGTAAGTTTTTTCTTTTGTCACTAGCTGATGCCTGCGACTTCGTTTATATTTAGTTTTCCGAAATCCCGTGGGAACTCTTCCGGGATAAAATGTATCCATGCAAAAAATCGCGTCGATCCGATGCAATGCTCTGTTGTGGCGTGATTGAAGCACCAACTCACTTTCGTATTTATAATATTAGTAAGTAAGGATTTATTTTTTGTCGTATAAGACAACTAGCCTTTGCCCGTGACTTCGTCCGCGTGGAATTAGGTTTTTAAAATTTCCGCGGCAACGCTCTTCGGGATATAAGGTAGCATGTTACTTTCCAAAACCTCAAATATATCTAACCATGCAAAAAATCTCGTTGGTACATAGCTCTGTTCAGGCATTATTAAAGGACAAACCAAGAAACAAACACACTGCTACCGTCCCTTGCAGCTCGTTTCGTATACATCGACCACCTTCATTGGAACGGCATTCCGAAACAATGGTAGATTCACTTGACGATTCGAAAGCACTTTGTAAAAGTTTGAATAAAAAATTATTCTTTCTATTCTATTCATTATTATGTTTCAGTTTGCTGACATTCTATTTTGGAGCTTATGGTATCACGACAAATCGCTGATCATACCACCAGCTGCGGATTCAGTGATACACCTCTGGGAGCATCACTGCATGCACACAGTGTCACTAGCTTTTGCCATTTTCGACCTCATATTCGTACCACGAGAGAGACCTAAGAGTATGGTGCCAGGAATTATTGCAATGCTCGCTTTTATTAGTGTGTATATAGCTGTGTAAGTGATTTCATTTATTTCAGTCAAATCTCTTACTTTTCCACATAATCATCATCACCAAAAAAAAGCATAACGCAAAAATTTGAAAAAAAGTTTTCATTAATTTTTACGTAATGGGTAGGTACCTACCTACTAATCTTGGAGGATATAACAAACGTACTAATGGTCGATTTCATCAAACGTAAAATAAGTCAGTATTTAGTTATAACGCAAAAGTTTGAAATAAAGTTTTCATTTTACCTCATGGGTACTAATGGTCGATTTCATCAAAATAAATGTAAAATAAGTCAATACGTAACGTAAGTATAACGCAAAAGTTTAAAATAAAGTTTTCATTTTACCTCATGGGTACTAATGGTCGATTTCATCAAAATAAATGTAAAATAAGTCAATACGTAACGTAAGTATAACGCAAAAGTTTAAAATAAAGTTTACATTTTACCTCATGGGTACTTATGGTCAACAAACGTAAAATAAGCTTCGAAATAAGACTTATCCGAAATTTGATATTTTGGCAGATTTTCAATACAAAAACTGTCAGAAGGCCCGGCCCAATTTAGATATTCCTCGTTTAAAATTACTCGACATTGGTGAAATCGGCACTTAAGAACATAAAGTATATTAATATTATATTTTGTGTAGGTAAATAAGTATACATACACCACATACACCACGTAATACCACGTATAACTTAAGGTAAGGTACTCGACCTTCAAGCAAGAGGCTGTGGCCTAGACCTCATCATTGCTTTCCATGCAGCATGATTATTGATTTATTTATAGACAAACACAAGCATAATTGTGTTGTAATAAACAACCGGTCAAATGCGAGTCGGACTTGCAGAGTTCCGTAAAAAAAAAATACCGATGTATTTCGGATCATGAGCTACAGCCCGCTGACAGAGAGCGGAGGCTAGTAATGAGGTCCCGTTGGTTATCCTTCGGGTACAGAACCCTACAAAACCATAGTATTGTACACATTTTTTTCTTTAGCCGTAAGTGACAATAAACTCTAAGAGGGAGAAGAACGGTGTTCCTACTTAATTACAACATGGGGTTATTCAAGGGGTGGACCAACAAATTCCTGAAAAGCTGGCAACGCATTGGTGCAACCTCTGGTACTCCAAAAAAAAAATGTTCATGAGCGGCGGTAATCAATTAATATCAAGTGACCCGCCTCGTTTGCTCACTATTCATATACCTGCATAAAAAAAAAGTTAAATTGAAGATATCAATGGCCTTTGTAATGACACGACGTAGCCTCATCAAGTTTGAGCTGTATTGATTAATCGTGACAAGTACTCTGATCCTAGATGATATCCAGGGTCTGATGATGTATGTAGCATCTATAGTACGGTCGCCGAACAGAAAGAATTTCGTACAATGACCTCTTTGCCTACTGACAGTGGTCACAAACATTTTTCTATTAAGTGCGGTTTATATAAAATATTTGAAGGAGAAAAAAAATTAGTAGCTTATTAAATAAATTATTTATTTTTAAACAGTTATTATAATCGAGTTATATTAACTTATTACATAGAAATAAAAAAATGAAAATTCAAAAATCAAAGTCCGATTTCTCTGTATCGGAGTAACTACTTTCCGACGACGTCTCGCCTGTCACAGTTATAACGAAATAATGTACAGTTTTGTCTACATTATGATCTAGACACCCTAAATTCAATTCACAAGCAAACAAAAACAAACCTTAGGTTTGCAAGTAAAAGGTTTACAATCCCCGAGGACGGCGGTCATTGCATTTGTGCGAGCGTGACGCATTATTTTAAAGCGGGAGTGACAGAGACAGGTAGTAACAGGTTAATGTACGAAATTCTTTCTGTTCGGCGACCGCACTATAAAAGCTTGTGTTTTAATATTTTTTTTATTTACACCTTTTTTTTTTATTATGAAATAAGCTTGCGCTTGACGACAATCAATGATGTAAAGCATTGATGAGTTCTAGGTTGGAGCGCGTTTGCCTAGAAAATGCCTATTCACTCTTGTCTTGAAGGTACTCAGATTATACGTGGCCGGCAACACAGAAGCTGGAAGTGCGTTCCGTACCTTAGCCGTTCGTTTCAGAAACGTTGAACTGAAGCGTTTCGTGCGAGTAGGATGAATTTCAACCACGTATGTTTCTAATTTTTGACATTTTGTTCTCAGATGTTTATACAGCATTGTGAACGGAGAATACCTCTATCCAGTCTTCAAAGTGCTTTCTCCGTTCAAGTTACTAGTTCTGGCCATCTACACGTACACATCGTTCTTGTTCTATCACAGTGCGCAGTGGCTCGTCATAGACTTGATTCATGGACAAGAAGCGATTCGGAAAAAAGTTACTTAATAAAGACTTTACAATACAAAGAAATTTAATTTTAACCTATGTATAATTAAGGGATAGGGCAGACTGGCTACTTTTAGTGGCACCGATCGACGTTTTTATTGCTTTTTGCGTCTGCATCGCGTTTTTGCGATTTTTGAACGCTGACTTCTGCAATTTTTGCAGAAATCAGCGATTGTTGAGTGTTCACGTTAACTTTAAAAAAGATCCCGACGAATTGAGAATCTCCTCCTTTTTTGAAGTCGGTTAAAAAGCCATAAAATCACCGATCGCTGCCGCTAAAAGCAACCCTCGTGAAATTCAAGAGCCATAAGGGTATTTAAAGACTGCTTACGTAAAAAGACTCCTATTTAGAGAATGAGTAGATTGGTGAAATCGGGCATAATGATCTTACAGCAGATATTTTTTTCCCAAAATATCAAAATGAAATTCGCTTTTTCGGTATCCAATTAAAAGTTTTTCGAAATTCACCCACGGATACAAACTTTGCACGTCATAGTTACGCAGTTAGGAAATTTCGAACTGCAACATTTCGTGCATAATTCATAAAATATTTGTTCAATGAGTTCATATTATATATATTATATTAAAATTCTTTACTGAATTATATATTATTGTAAAAATAAACATCAAAAAAAACGAATTCAATAAAAAAGGTAGAGACCTAATAGAAAAATAGAGAATCAAAATTGGTTTTCGTAAATAATAATTACCGTTATTTTTTTAATCACCTCTAATATTACGTTTTAATTTCCACGCATTTTTTTCCTAATTTATACCGGTTTCAAAAAAAAATTAAAATTATTTGTTTCATGTAGGCCAACTTGTAGCTCTTATGACACGTCATGACTCTACCACCGGTTCGGAATACAGATTCTGCTGAGAAGAGCCTTCATTTTCTATTAGATTATTTCGATTTTGTATGCCAATAAACATAGTTGCGAGGATATAAAGAAACGTAGAAAATCTAGAAATCTACCTTTGTACAGGGACCAATAATAATAATTGGCTGACCTCGAGTTTCTTGAAGCATACTGACAGACATAACTGCAACTTTAACACAAGTAATAATTTTCTCATAAATTAAGGCGACAACACACGATGCGTTGTGAAGTCGCAGCGTCGCTTCTGCGCCTTCCTAGAAAAACCCTGATAAGTTCACATAATGTAGGTACATTACAACAACATGACGCGTTGCATACTCCCTGGGTTCTTAAGCAGCTTGATTACTTTTACGGCTTCATTGCAGCCAAGCCACACCATAGTACCATACGCTTCGACACCGCGACATATTGCGCCATAACTGGGTTGCTTCTGCGGTTCCGTCGCGGCTTCTTATATAAGAAATCCGTTGTTCGCTACAACCGTACGATACGCTGCGGCACCATAGCGCTGGTTTATTGTCTGCCAGTGTATGACGACGCCTCATCAGCCATTCGATATACCTACAGTCCGGCAAAATCACTACGACCGTGCGACGCTGCGCGCGCCGTGTGATACGGCTTTAGGCTACAGCATGTTATGTGATGTCGTCAAACAAACAATAAGCCGTCAACGACGACGTCAATACGATTACGACGTACAATATTGAATACTATCGGGCTCTTTCACACTATCGAGAAAATTAGGTAATATTATAACTATTTTTCTTATAAGGCCGTGCACTTATAAGAAAAATAGTTTTAATTTTTTTTCTTCTGCTTCTTCTTTGTCAATCGTAGGCGTCCACTGCTGGACAAAGGTCTCTTGCATGGACTTCCATAGGCCTCAGTATTGCATAGTCTTCGATCTTGAGACTCTAACATTGATTGATGCAGCTCTCATAGAATCGGCCTGCTGAAATTTGAAACACCTCTGAAAAGGAGGCCGGAGTCTTGAGGGCGCGTGGCTCTTGATTGTGTGTGTGTCGTATCAATATTATGTGTGAGCGAGAGCTTGCTCGCGCCTGATCGTTCCCACCTTGGCTCCTGACAGGCACGCACACTTACGCAATGTGCATGTTCGCGACGTAACCACAAGTAAAGCTCACGCGCCCTCGTGAATTGCAAGAACCTATACATAATTAACAATAACTATAATATTATAAAATGTAAAAGTGTGCTTGTTTGTTGCATTATTGGTTTGTTGGTTTATCCTTCAGAGGTACGAATCGACATAATTTTTTTTTTTTAATGGGTAATGTTGAGGACCTGGAGAGTGACATAGGCTTCTTTTTATCCCATCATCAAAGAGAGAAGTCGCGGCCATCAGCTAGTTAGCAATAAAAATAAATTGAAACAGTAAGTTTATACAATACTAGTATTGTATAACACATACTTAAGCACTTTAGTGGTAGCTACCACTAAAGTGCTTAAGTATGTGCTAAAATTATTAAATGAAAATGGATTTGCTCGCTTAAATAAACTTGTATGCTTGCATAAAACAACAAATAAACCTTCTAGTTAAGTACATCAGTTAATTCTATGAAAATGCAATACTTAGTATGTATTTATCCAATACAAAACCTAGCATATGTTGCCTTGCCCGCGAGTTCGTTTTCGGCTTCGATCATAGAAAAATAAGGGGATTCAGCACTTCATACTTCAACTACATATTATTCAAATGCATCATTGTTCCTTGACACTGAAAAAGGTTTTCGGACTTAACCGATAGATTAATAATAGTATGCATTCTTTCTTGAAAGACTAATTTTAATGACAGAAAAATCTGCCTGTATACATCGTAATAGGTAAGTGCTACTACTACAACTCTATACGCTTTTATAAATAGTTTTTGCCTGCGACTTCGTCCGCGTGGAATTAGGCTATCATACACCCCAACGCTAATGTCCAGTAAGTATGAGTTTAGGTTTTTCAATCATCTTTATTGCAACTTCAAACGTCCACTGCAAAACAAAGGTCGTTGACTTGGACTTCCACAAGCTTCGGTCTTGCGCCACGCGTATCCAATGGCACTCTACGTCTGATGTCGTCGGTAAACCTAATGGGGGATCTGCCAACAGTGCGCTTCCTGGTGCGGTGTCGCCACTCAAGCATTTTGGGACCCCAACGATCTTTTTGAACTATGTGTCCCTCCAATTTCCACTTCAGCTTCGTGACTCGCTGGGCTATGGAAGTTGGGTTCTTGATCTCCACATTTCTTATTTAATCTCGCAGAGTTACTCCGAGCATAGCTCACTCCATCGCCCGCTGAATGATGCTGATTCACTGTTGAGAATCACCTCTACGTTAAACTCCACTTCATTTTAGTTTAAAATACACAATAGATAATAATATATCAGCTCATACATTTTTAAGCTTCTATTGTATATTACCAGATTTGTGTTAAATCGGATAGGTACAATAGAATTTGACTACATCAATATTCGGTGCTGTTTCAGCGGTTTCGCATTCATAATTAACTTCAAGATGAACACTTGAACCCGTAGGTAGCTTTCGAAATAAACTTTGTTCACTCTCCTTAAAATACGATTAATGATGATCTTGAATATTGGTTTGATTTCTTACGCGGTTTATTTATTATTAAGGGCCGATGTCACCAACGCAAAATAAGTCTTGGCAATTGAAAAAATTGAAAATTCACCAAAACATCACGCTTATCATAAAAAACTCACAAGGAGGATATAACCAACATCCTTCAAGGAAACTCATCAATGGCTCATGCGAGTTAGCAGATTTCACAGACTATCAAAAACATTATGGAAAACTCTCAGGAGTGTGGGTTTCTTCACGATGTTCTCCTTCACCATATTACTTAGAAAAGTCAGAGGTAAAAGCCCGGGATAGAACCTGCGACCTCCCGAATAGAAAACCATATTACTAACCACTAGGCTATCACTGCTCATATGTCACCCTCGTGCCTCGGAGAGCACGTAAAGCCATCGGTCCTCTGCCTGATCTCTCTCCCGTTGTGATTTCCGTCCAATCGGACTATGAAAGTAAGGGAATAGAGCATGCTATGTATGCGCCACTTGTGCACTATAATATCTCCCGCGTAGATGGCTAATCTCTGTGGAGATTGGCTGCTGTAACCGAGTTCGCTTGGATGGTTACATTGTCCTCCGCTGTAAGTAGTTAATATCTTCTTGAACATTCTTTACTGAATGTTAATCGCGACTTTAGCCTGTTTAACTTTTTCCAATGGTAATAGATTTTTTTCTGTGCCATTTATCGTTAAGTATATTGCGAAATTCAGCAATCAGCGCGTCCTGTGACGCGTAGGCCTCCGCTGATTGCGGATTAACTAAAGTGCAAGTGAAGAATAAAATAATTAACCAATGTAATTAACAATGTAAATCAGCAATAAAGGCTTATTATTATTATTTACTAGCTGATGCCCGCGACTTCGTTCGCGTGGATTGAGGGTTTTTTATTCCCGCGGGAACTCTTTCATTTTCCGGGATAAAAAGTAGCCTATGTCCTATTCCAGACTATAATCTATCTCTGTGCCAAATTTCAGACAAATCGGTTCAGTCGTTGTGACGTGATTGACTAACAAACATCCACACTTTCACATTTATAATATTATATTAGGATTAGGATTAGGATTAGGATATTAGGATATTGCGAAATTAATTAAATACAAAAGTTTGAATATGGAATGGATTTATGCATAGATGGATGGATGTTTGTTACTCAATCGCGCCGCAACCACTGAACTGATTTGGCTGGCACAGAGATAAATTATGATCTGGAATAACATATATACTTTTTATCTCGGAAAATAAGAGAGTTCCCGCGGAAACTAAAAACCTAATCCACACTAATGAAGTCCAGTCATCAACTAGTTAATTATAATTATTTATTGTAGTATCAAGTGACGATAATACGAAACTCTAAACGTTAGTTGAATGTCGAACGCCGTAAGATTAAAATAAAATAAAACAAGGAAGCGAACACGGGATTTATCGTTTGCACCACTACACGTTGTTTAAAGGCCTTCATAACATTTTATTAAACAATACAACTGAGATGTTCATTAGTTTACGTTAAAGTCTTACGGTTTGGACGTCCACATTGAGTTAAAGGCAATATTATGAAAAACTTAACTCCAACGACGCGAAAATTAGATGGTTTGTTGAGATTTCGGTTGTGGGTGTTTTTTTTAGCATACATACATTTAGTGGTGATGTCTACGAGGTTGTTAGGCAAAGATTTTGGTGATTCTGAGGACCCGAGCGTACAAATCTACGCGAAGTTTAAGTGGAAACTCATAACAACTTGGTTTAATGTAAGTAGTGGAAACTGTCCGAATTATTTGCATTTTATGCAATACGATATAAATATATCCTCGAATTTCAATTATTTACTTCAGACCTTTTCGATTAGCCCTTGAAATAAATGAAGTAGATGTTATTTTCTGGAATTCACATTTAATATTTTATTTTTTCAATATTAAAAAAATGAAACTCGTTTTTTTAAACAGACAAATGAATTCTTCGTTTTTCTATCTATATCGTATTACAAATGAAATTTTAATAACGAATCAATTTGAAGCGCCACCATTGACATACGAGTGTCTCTGGAACTAATAATCTTGCAAATGGCGCACCGACTTCTGTAATTAATGTATGATTTCATAGACTAAGTACAGAGGTCGGTGCGCCATTTGCAATATTATCTATTACTAGCTTTTTCCCGCGGCTTCGCCCACGTTAAGTTCGATTTTTCAAACCCCTATTTAAACCTCTTGGGGTTGAAATTTTCAAAAATTCTTTCTTAGCGGATGCCTACGTCCTAATAGCTACCTGTATGCCAAATTTCAGCTCGATCGGTCCAGTGGTTAGAGCTGTGCGTTGATAGATCAGTCAGTCAGTCAGTCAGTCAGTCAGTCACCTTTGCCTTTTATATATTTAGATTTTCAAATACGCTCCTATCGGCCAAGTATTGGCTTACACCGCTTACACCGCCAAAATGGAGTGAATCAAGTCCAAAATGATGCCAATCAAGTAGATACAAAAAATAATTACAGTAGCCAGTCCAGTGTTAATCATAGATTAATTATAGAGGTCAGTATTTAGCGGTTATCACGTGAAAAGCTTTCATTTTTCATTTTGAAACCGATTAGAGGTTCCATTCCTTACCCCTTCCAAGTTTGTCCGCTACAATCTATTAAAAGTTAGAATGCGTTGTCAACTTGGCATACCTTAGCTAATGTTTTTTTTTTCTATTTCAGTTAATATTCTATGCGTACATACCTGTTTGTTTGTATTGTGACTGGCGAGAGTTGAAAGAAGGTGAGGTGAAGCACGTGAAAATTTTAAAGAAAATCAGAGATTTCATTTTCACTAACCTCTCAATGCCGACTACTGCTGTAAGTTTTTTCTTTTGTCACTAGCTGATGCCTGCGACTTCGTTTATATTTAGTTTTCCGAAATCCCGTGGGAACTCTTCCGGGATAAAATGTATCCATGCAAAAAATCGCTTCGATCCGATGCAATGCTCTGTTGTGGCGTGATTGAAGCACCAACTCACTTTCGTATTTATAATATTAGTAAGTAAGGATTTATTTTTTGTCGTACCTATAAGACGACTAGCTTTTGCCCGTGACTTCGTCCGCGTGGAATTAGGTTTTTAAAATTTCCGCGGCAACGCTCTTCGGGATATAAGGTGCATATTGTGTTACTTTCTGCAAAAAATCTCGTTGGTACATAGCTCTGTTCAGGCATTATTAAAGGACAAACCAAGAAACAAACACACTGCTACCGTCCCTTGCAGCTCGTTTCGTATACATCGACCACCTTCATTGGAACGGCATTCCGAAACAGTGGTAGATTCATTTGACGATTCGAAAGAACTTTGTAAAACTTTATTTGAATAAAAAATTATTCTATTCTATTCTATTCATTATTATGTTTCAGTTTGCTGACATTCTATTTTGGAGCTTATGGTATCACGACAAATCGCTGATCATACCACCAGCTGCGGATTCTGTGATATACCTCTGGGAGCATCACTGCATGCACACAGTGTCACTGGCTTTTGCCATTTTCGACCTCATATTCGTACCACGAGAGAGACCTAAGAGTATGGCGCCAGGAATTATTGCAATGCTCGCTTTTATTAGTGTGTATATAGCTGTGTAAGTGATTTCATTTATTTCAGTCAAATCTCTTACTTTTCCACATAATCATCATCACCAAAAAAAAGTATAACGCAAAAGTTTGAAAAAAAGTTTTCATTAATTTTTACGTAATGGGTAGGTACCTACTAATCGTGGAGGATATAACAAACGTACTAATGGTTGATTTCATCAAACATAAAATAAGTCAGTATTTAGGTATAACGCAAAAGTTTGAAATAAAGTTTTCATTTTACCTCATGGGTACTAATGGTCGATTTCATCAAAATAAATGTAAAATAAGTCAATACGTAGGTATAACGCAAAAGTTTAAAATAAAGTTTACATTTTACCTCATGGGTTCTTATGGTTAACAAACGTAAAATAAGACTTATACAAAATTTGATATTTTGGCAGATTTTCAATACAAAAACTGTCAGAAGGCCCAATTTAAATATTCCTCGTTTAAAATCACTCGACGTTGGTGAAATCGGCACTTAAAACATAAAGTAGGGTAAGGATGCCGAATATGAGATAGTTGCCAAATATGAGATAGTTAGGTTTTGGCGAAACTAATCGCCGCAGCTATTTGGCGATACTGTCACCAGAAGCTGCGTGGCAACAGACCGAAACATGTGTTGCTGCTTCCCAGTTCGAGGCGAAGTCAGGTTGTGTACGTGCGGATTTTTACGAAACCACAAAACCCGATTTTTGACACCAAATATTAACGAGGTATGTTACAACTTTATAGTCGCACTAAATGTTTAAAATTTATAGTCATTGTATCAGTTATATGATTAATTTTACAATGCATTTGCAGTTTAGTTATATTTTCTTCGTCAAGAAATAATAGGCAGCCTAGTTTTTGGTGTTTTGGGTGTTTTCCTAATATGAGACACGCGGGGGCTCCTTAAATGAGATATCCCATATTAGGATGTATAGAAATACGACTATTTAAAAACCTCTTTTTCTAGATGCCGTCGATCAAAGAAGTCCTAAGACCACGATGCCATAATACGGGCCGTGAGTGCAGTGCGAAGCAAACAAATATGTTACCTAATAGCGTCAAAACTTTCGATGTTCTTAAGAGTATCCTAGAACGTTATGTCAAAAAAGATGCTAATGCAGAAATATTTGTCAAGGTTCATGGGATGACCTCCAGCTTTTTCTGACTATTTAGAAGCAAAAATAGAAAAATATTGTAAAGTTGGACTAACGATTTTTTGGGTTACATCTACATCTGAAGAACATCAAGCACTTGGCACAAGCACATGATAATATATTATTAAGTTGTTACTAAAACCTTTTTATTTAGTAGTACGATGTTGTAGATTAATAAATATCGCCAATAAAAAGTTTTTTGAATTGATTTCTTTCCTTTTTCTCTGAATCTATACTATCTCATATTAAAAACCCTTGGTATCTCATAATAGGAGACCATTTCCCTGAGACGTAATTTCTGACTTTTCTAATATTATCTGATATAGCAAAAAATCTATTATACCTAGCACTAGACCGTCTTTCAAGGATAAACTTCATTAAATACTTATCGAATATAAATAATTTTCATTGTCATTAGTGCAATAATTTATTTTTTATGGCCGAATATGTAAATGGTATCTCATATTCGGCATCTTTACCCTATATTAATATTATATTTTGTGTAGGTAAATAAGTATACATACACCACGTAATACCACGTACAACTTAAGGTAAGGTACTCGACCTTCAAGCAAGAGGCTGTAGCCTAGACCTCATCATTGCTTTCCATAAAGCATGATTATTGATTTATTTATAGACAAACACAAGCATAATTATGTTGTAATAAACAACCGGTCAAATGCGAGTCGGACTTGAAGAGTTCCGTAAAAAAAAATATGAAGGCTTAGTAATGAGGTCCCGTTGATTATCCTTCGGGTACAGAACCCTACAAAACCATAGTATTGTACACATTTTTTTCTTTAGCCGTAAGTGACAATAAACTCTAAGAGGGAGAAGAACGGTGTTCCTACTTAATTACAACATGGGGTTATTCAAGAGGTGGACCAATTCCTGAAAAGCCGGCAACGCATTGGTGCACCCTCTGGTACTCCAAATGTTCATGAGCGGCGGTAATCACTTAATATCAGGTGACCCGCCTCGTTTGCTCGCTATTCATATACCTACATAAAAAAAAAGGTAAATTGAAGAAGGCTAAGTTGAAGATGGGGCCTTTGTAATGACACGACATAACCCCATCAAGTTTGAGCTCTATTGATTCATCGTGACAAGTACTTTGATCCAAGATGATATCCAGGGTCTGATGGTGTATGCAGCATCTAAAAGCTTGTGTTTTAAATATTTTTTTAAATTTGCTTGCGCTTAACGACAATCAATGATGTAAAGCATTGATGAGGTCTAGGTTGGAGCGCGTTTGCTTAGAAAATGCCTATTCACTCTTGTCTTGAAGGTACTCAGATTATACGTGGCCGGAAACACAGAAGCTGGAAGTGCGTTCCATACCTTAGCCGTTCGTTTCAGAAACGTTGAACTGAAGCGTTTCGTGCGAGTAGATTGAATTTCAACCACGTATGTTTCTAATTTTTGACATTTTGTTCTCAGATGTTTATACAGCATTGTGAACGGAGAATACCTCTATCCAGTCTTCAAAGTGCTTTCTCCGTTCAAGTTACTAGTTCTGGCCATCTACACGTACACATCGTTCTTGTTCTATCACAGTGCGCAGTGGCTCGTCATAGACTTGATTCATGGACAAGAAGCGATTCGGAAAAAAGTTACTTAATAAAGACTTTACAATACAAAGAAATTTAATTTTAACCTATGTATAATTAAGGGATAGGGCAGACTGGCTACTTTTAGTGGCACCGATCGACGTTTTTATTGCTTTTTGCGTCTGCATCGCGTTTTTGCGATTTTTGAACGCTGACTTCTGCAATTTTTGCAGAAATCAGCGATTGTTGAGTGTTCACGTTAACTTTAAAAAAGATCCCGACGAATTGAGAATCTCCTCCTTTTTTGAAGTCGGTTAAAAAGCCATAAAATCACCGATCGCTGCCGCTAAAAGCAACCCTCGTGAAATTCAAGAGCCATAAGGGTATTTAAAGACTGCTTACGTAAAAAGACTCCTATTTAGAGAATGAGTAGATTGGTGAAATCGGGCATAATGATCTTACAGCAGATATTTTTTTCCCAAAATATCAAAATGAAATTCGCTTTTTCGGTATCCAATTAAAAGTTTTTCGAAATTCACCCACGGATACAAACTTTGCACGTCATAGTTACGCAGTTAGGAAATTTCGAACTGCAACATTTCGTGCATAATTCATAAAATATTTGTTCAATGAGTTCATATTATATATATTATATTAAAATTCTTTACTGAATTATATATTATTGTAAAAATAAACATCAAAAAAAACGAATTCAATAAAAAAGGTAGAGACCTAATAGAAAAATAGAGAATCAAAATTGGTTTTCGTAAATAATAATTACCGTTATTTTTTTAATCACCTCTAATATTACGTTTTAATTTCCACGCATTTTTTTCCTAATTTATACCGGTTTCAAAAAAAAATTAAAATTATTTGTTTCATGTAGGCCAACTTGTAGCTCTTATGACACGTCATGACTCTACCACCGGTTCGGAATACAGATTCTGCTGAGAAGAGCCTTCATTTTCTATTAGATTATTTCGATTTTGTATGCCAATAAACATAGTTGCGAGGATATAAAGAAACGTAGAAAATCTAGAAATCTACCTTTGTACAGGGACCAATAATAATAATTGGCTGACCTCGAGTTTCTTGAAGCATACTGACAGACATAACTGCAACTTTAACACAAGTAATAATTTTCTCATAAATTAAGGCGACAACACACGATGCGTTGTGAAGTCGCAGCGTCGCTTCTGCGCCTTCCTAGAAAAACCCTGATAAGTTCACATAATGTAGGTACATTACAACAACATGACGCGTTGCATACTCCCTGGGTTCTTAAGCAGCTTGATTACTTTTACGGCTTCATTGCAGCCAAGCCACACCATAGTACCATACGCTTCGACACCGCGACATATTGCGCCATAACTGGGTTGCTTCTGCGGTTCCGTCGCGGCTTCTTATATAAGAAATCCGTTGTTCGCTACAACCGTACGATACGCTGCGGCACCATAGCGCTGGTTTATTGTCTGCCAGTGTATGACGACGCCTCATCAGCCATTCGATATACCTACAGTCCGGCAAAATCACTACGACCGTGCGACGCTGCGCGCGCCGTGTGATACGGCTTTAGGCTACAGCATGTTATGTGATGTCGTCAAACAAACAATAAGCCGTCAACGACGACGTCAATACGATTACGACGTACAATATTGAATACTATCGGGCTCTTTCACACTATCGAGAAAATTAGGTAATATTATAACTATTTTTCTTATAAGGCCGTGCACTTATAAGAAAAATAGTTTTAATTTTTTTTCTTCTGCTTCTTCTTTGTCAATCGTAGGCGTCCACTGCTGGACAAAGGTCTCTTGCATGGACTTCCATAGGCCTCAGTATTGCATAGTCTTCGATCTTGAGACTCTAACATTGATTGATGCAGCTCTCATAGAATCGGCCTGCTGAAATTTGAAACACCTCTGAAAAGGAGGCCGGAGTCTTGAGGGCGCGTGGCTCTTGATTGTGTGTGTGTCGTATCAATATTATGTGTGAGCGAGAGCTTGCTCGCGCCTGATCGTTCCCACCTTGGCTCCTGACAGGCACGCACACTTACGCAATGTGCATGTTCGCGACGTAACCACAAGTAAAGCTCACGCGCCCTCGTGAATTGCAAGAACCTATACATAATTAACAATAACTATAATATTATAAAATGTAAAAGTGTGCTTGTTTGTTGCATTATTGGTTTGTTGGTTTATCCTTCAGAGGTACGAATCGACATAATTTTTTTTTTTTAATGGGTAATGTTGAGGACCTGGAGAGTGACATAGGCTTCTTTTTATCCCATCATCAAAGAGAGAAGTCGCGGCCATCAGCTAGTTAGCAATAAAAATAAATTGAAACAGTAAGTTTATACAATACTAGTATTGTATAACACATACTTAAGCACTTTAGTGGTAGCTACCACTAAAGTGCTTAAGTATGTGCTAAAATTATTAAATGAAAATGGATTTGCTCGCTTAAATAAACTTGTATGCTTGCATAAAACAACAAATAAACCTTCTAGTTAAGTACATCAGTTAATTCTATGAAAATGCAATACTTAGTATGTATTTATCCAATACAAAACCTAGCATATGTTGCCTTGCCCGCGAGTTCGTTTTCGGCTTCGATCATAGAAAAATAAGGGGATTCAGCACTTCATACTTCAACTACATATTATTCAAATGCATCATTGTTCCTTGACACTGAAAAAGGTTTTCGGACTTAACCGATAGATTAATAATAGTATGCATTCTTTCTTGAAAGACTAATTTTAATGACAGAAAAATCTGCCTGTATACATCGTAATAGGTAAGTGCTACTACTACAACTCTATACGCTTTTATAAATAGTTTTTGCCTGCGACTTCGTCCGCGTGGAATTAGGCTATCATACACCCCAACGCTAATGTCCAGTAAGTATGAGTTTAGGTTTTTCAATCATCTTTATTGCAACTTCAAACGTCCACTGCAAAACAAAGGTCGTTGACTTGGACTTCCACAAGCTTCGGTCTTGCGCCACGCGTATCCAATGGCACTCTACGTCTGATGTCGTCGGTAAACCTAATGGGGGATCTGCCAACAGTGCGCTTCCTGGTGCGGTGTCGCCACTCAAGCATTTTGGGACCCCAACGATCTTTTTGAACTATGTGTCCCTCCAATTTCCACTTCAGCTTCGTGACTCGCTGGGCTATGGAAGTTGGGTTCTTGATCTCCACATTTCTTATTTAATCTCGCAGAGTTACTCCGAGCATAGCTCACTCCATCGCCCGCTGAATGATGCTGATTCACTGTTGAGAATCACCTCTACGTTAAACTCCACTTCATTTTAGTTTAAAATACACAATAGATAATAATATATCAGCTCATACATTTTTAAGCTTCTATTGTATATTACCAGATTTGTGTTAAATCGGATAGGTACAATAGAATTTGACTACATCAATATTCGGTGCTGTTTCAGCGGTTTCGCATTCATAATTAACTTCAAGATGAACACTTGAACCCGTAGGTAGCTTTCGAAATAAACTTTGTTCACTCTCCTTAAAATACGATTAATGATGATCTTGAATATTGGTTTGATTTCTTACGCGGTTTATTTATTATTAAGGGCCGATGTCACCAACGCAAAATAAGTCTTGGCAATTGAAAAAATTGAAAATTCACCAAAACATCACGCTTATCATAAAAAACTCACAAGGAGGATATAACCAACATCCTTCAAGGAAACTCATCAATGGCTCATGCGAGTTAGCAGATTTCACAGACTATCAAAAACATTATGGAAAACTCTCAGGAGTGTGGGTTTCTTCACGATGTTCTCCTTCACCATATTACTTAGAAAAGTCAGAGGTAAAAGCCCGGGATAGAACCTGCGACCTCCCGAATAGAAAACCATATTACTAACCACTAGGCTATCACTGCTCATATGTCACCCTCGTGCCTCGGAGAGCACGTAAAGCCATCGGTCCTCTGCCTGATCTCTCTCCCGTTGTGATTTCCGTCCAATCGGACTATGAAAGTAAGGGAATAGAGCATGCTATGTATGCGCCACTTGTGCACTATAATATCTCCCGCGTAGATGGCTAATCTCTGTGGAGATTGGCTGCTGTAACCGAGTTCGCTTGGATGGTTACATTGTCCTCCGCTGTAAGTAGTTAATATCTTCTTGAACATTCTTTACTGAATGTTAATCGCGACTTTAGCCTGTTTAACTTTTTCCAATGGTAATAGATTTTTTTCTGTGCCATTTATCGTTAAGTATATTGCGAAATTCAGCAATCAGCGCGTCCTGTGACGCGTAGGCCTCCGCTGATTGCGGATTAACTAAAGTGCAAGTGAAGAATAAAATAATTAACCAATGTAATTAACAATGTAAATCAGCAATAAAGGCTTATTATTATTATTTACTAGCTGATGCCCGCGACTTCGTTCGCGTGGATTGAGGGTTTTTTATTCCCGCGGGAACTCTTTCATTTTCCGGGATAAAAAGTAGCCTATGTCCTATTCCAGACTATAATCTATCTCTGTGCCAAATTTCAGACAAATCGGTTCAGTCGTTGTGACGTGATTGACTAACAAACATCCACACTTTCACATTTATAATATTATATTAGGATTAGGATTAGGATTAGGATATTAGGATATTGCGAAATTAATTAAATACAAAAGTTTGAATATGGAATGGATTTATGCATAGATGGATGGATGTTTGTTACTCAATCGCGCCGCAACCACTGAACTGATTTGGCTGGCACAGAGATAAATTATGATCTGGAATAACATATATACTTTTTATCTCGGAAAATAAGAGAGTTCCCGCGGAAACTAAAAACCTAATCCACACTAATGAAGTCCAGTCATCAACTAGTTAATTATAATTATTTATTGTAGTATCAAGTGACGATAATACGAAACTCTAAACGTTAGTTGAATGTCGAACGCCGTAAGATTAAAATAAAATAAAACAAGGAAGCGAACACGGGATTTATCGTTTGCACCACTACACGTTGTTTAAAGGCCTTCATAACATTTTATTAAACAATACAACTGAGATGTTCATTAGTTTACGTTAAAGTCTTACGGTTTGGACGTCCACATTGAGTTAAAGGCAATATTATGAAAAACTTAACTCCAACGACGCGAAAATTAGATGGTTTGTTGAGATTTCGGTTGTGGGTGTTTTTTTTAGCATACATACATTTAGTGGTGATGTCTACGAGGTTGTTAGGCAAAGATTTTGGTGATTCTGAGGACCCGAGCGTACAAATCTACGCGAAGTTTAAGTGGAAACTCATAACAACTTGGTTTAATGTAAGTAGTGGAAACTGTCCGAATTATTTGCATTTTATGCAATACGATATAAATATATCCTCGAATTTCAATTATTTACTTCAGACCTTTTCGATTAGCCCTTGAAATAAATGAAGTAGATGTTATTTTCTGGAATTCACATTTAATATTTTATTTTTTCAATATTAAAAAAATGAAACTCGTTTTTTTAAACAGACAAATGAATTCTTCGTTTTTCTATCTATATCGTATTACAAATGAAATTTTAATAACGAATCAATTTGAAGCGCCACCATTGACATACGAGTGTCTCTGGAACTAATAATCTTGCAAATGGCGCACCGACTTCTGTAATTAATGTATGATTTCATAGACTAAGTACAGAGGTCGGTGCGCCATTTGCAATATTATCTATTACTAGCTTTTTCCCGCGGCTTCGCCCACGTTAAGTTCGATTTTTCAAACCCCTATTTAAACCTCTTGGGGTTGAAATTTTCAAAAATTCTTTCTTAGCGGATGCCTACGTCCTAATAGCTACCTGTATGCCAAATTTCAGCTCGATCGGTCCAGTGGTTAGAGCTGTGCGTTGATAGATCAGTCAGTCAGTCAGTCAGTCAGTCAGTCACCTTTGCCTTTTATATATTTAGATTTTCAAATACGCTCCTATCGGCCAAGTATTGGCTTACACCGCTTACACCGCCAAAATGGAGTGAATCAAGTCCAAAATGATGCCAATCAAGTAGATACAAAAAATAATTACAGTAGCCAGTCCAGTGTTAATCATAGATTAATTATAGAGGTCAGTATTTAGCGGTTATCACGTGAAAAGCTTTCATTTTTCATTTTGAAACCGATTAGAGGTTCCATTCCTTACCCCTTCCAAGTTTGTCCGCTACAATCTATTAAAAGTTAGAATGCGTTGTCAACTTGGCATACCTTAGCTAATGTTTTTTTTTTCTATTTCAGTTAATATTCTATGCGTACATACCTGTTTGTTTGTATTGTGACTGGCGAGAGTTGAAAGAAGGTGAGGTGAAGCACGTGAAAATTTTAAAGAAAATCAGAGATTTCATTTTCACTAACCTCTCAATGCCGACTACTGCTGTAAGTTTTTTCTTTTGTCACTAGCTGATGCCTGCGACTTCGTTTATATTTAGTTTTCCGAAATCCCGTGGGAACTCTTCCGGGATAAAATGTATCCATGCAAAAAATCGCTTCGATCCGATGCAATGCTCTGTTGTGGCGTGATTGAAGCACCAACTCACTTTCGTATTTATAATATTAGTAAGTAAGGATTTATTTTTTGTCGTACCTATAAGACGACTAGCTTTTGCCCGTGACTTCGTCCGCGTGGAATTAGGTTTTTAAAATTTCCGCGGCAACGCTCTTCGGGATATAAGGTGCATATTGTGTTACTTTCTGCAAAAAATCTCGTTGGTACATAGCTCTGTTCAGGCATTATTAAAGGACAAACCAAGAAACAAACACACTGCTACCGTCCCTTGCAGCTCGTTTCGTATACATCGACCACCTTCATTGGAACGGCATTCCGAAACAGTGGTAGATTCATTTGACGATTCGAAAGAACTTTGTAAAACTTTATTTGAATAAAAAATTATTCTATTCTATTCTATTCATTATTATGTTTCAGTTTGCTGACATTCTATTTTGGAGCTTATGGTATCACGACAAATCGCTGATCATACCACCAGCTGCGGATTCTGTGATATACCTCTGGGAGCATCACTGCATGCACACAGTGTCACTGGCTTTTGCCATTTTCGACCTCATATTCGTACCACGAGAGAGACCTAAGAGTATGGCGCCAGGAATTATTGCAATGCTCGCTTTTATTAGTGTGTATATAGCTGTGTAAGTGATTTCATTTATTTCAGTCAAATCTCTTACTTTTCCACATAATCATCATCACCAAAAAAAAGTATAACGCAAAAGTTTGAAAAAAAGTTTTCATTAATTTTTACGTAATGGGTAGGTACCTACTAATCGTGGAGGATATAACAAACGTACTAATGGTTGATTTCATCAAACATAAAATAAGTCAGTATTTAGGTATAACGCAAAAGTTTGAAATAAAGTTTTCATTTTACCTCATGGGTACTAATGGTCGATTTCATCAAAATAAATGTAAAATAAGTCAATACGTAGGTATAACGCAAAAGTTTAAAATAAAGTTTACATTTTACCTCATGGGTTCTTATGGTTAACAAACGTAAAATAAGACTTATACAAAATTTGATATTTTGGCAGATTTTCAATACAAAAACTGTCAGAAGGCCCAATTTAAATATTCCTCGTTTAAAATCACTCGACGTTGGTGAAATCGGCACTTAAAACATAAAGTAGGGTAAGGATGCCGAATATGAGATAGTTGCCAAATATGAGATAGTTAGGTTTTGGCGAAACTAATCGCCGCAGCTATTTGGCGATACTGTCACCAGAAGCTGCGTGGCAACAGACCGAAACATGTGTTGCTGCTTCCCAGTTCGAGGCGAAGTCAGGTTGTGTACGTGCGGATTTTTACGAAACCACAAAACCCGATTTTTGACACCAAATATTAACGAGGTATGTTACAACTTTATAGTCGCACTAAATGTTTAAAATTTATAGTCATTGTATCAGTTATATGATTAATTTTACAATGCATTTGCAGTTTAGTTATATTTTCTTCGTCAAGAAATAATAGGCAGCCTAGTTTTTGGTGTTTTGGGTGTTTTCCTAATATGAGACACGCGGGGGCTCCTTAAATGAGATATCCCATATTAGGATGTATAGAAATACGACTATTTAAAAACCTCTTTTTCTAGATGCCGTCGATCAAAGAAGTCCTAAGACCACGATGCCATAATACGGGCCGTGAGTGCAGTGCGAAGCAAACAAATATGTTACCTAATAGCGTCAAAACTTTCGATGTTCTTAAGAGTATCCTAGAACGTTATGTCAAAAAAGATGCTAATGCAGAAATATTTGTCAAGGTTCATGGGATGACCTCCAGCTTTTTCTGACTATTTAGAAGCAAAAATAGAAAAATATTGTAAAGTTGGACTAACGATTTTTTGGGTTACATCTACATCTGAAGAACATCAAGCACTTGGCACAAGCACATGATAATATATTATTAAGTTGTTACTAAAACCTTTTTATTTAGTAGTACGATGTTGTAGATTAATAAATATCGCCAATAAAAAGTTTTTTGAATTGATTTCTTTCCTTTTTCTCTGAATCTATACTATCTCATATTAAAAACCCTTGGTATCTCATAATAGGAGACCATTTCCCTGAGACGTAATTTCTGACTTTTCTAATATTATCTGATATAGCAAAAAATCTATTATACCTAGCACTAGACCGTCTTTCAAGGATAAACTTCATTAAATACTTATCGAATATAAATAATTTTCATTGTCATTAGTGCAATAATTTATTTTTTATGGCCGAATATGTAAATGGTATCTCATATTCGGCATCTTTACCCTATATTAATATTATATTTTGTGTAGGTAAATAAGTATACATACACCACGTAATACCACGTACAACTTAAGGTAAGGTACTCGACCTTCAAGCAAGAGGCTGTAGCCTAGACCTCATCATTGCTTTCCATAAAGCATGATTATTGATTTATTTATAGACAAACACAAGCATAATTATGTTGTAATAAACAACCGGTCAAATGCGAGTCGGACTTGAAGAGTTCCGTAAAAAAAAATATGAAGGCTTAGTAATGAGGTCCCGTTGATTATCCTTCGGGTACAGAACCCTACAAAACCATAGTATTGTACACATTTTTTTCTTTAGCCGTAAGTGACAATAAACTCTAAGAGGGAGAAGAACGGTGTTCCTACTTAATTACAACATGGGGTTATTCAAGAGGTGGACCAATTCCTGAAAAGCCGGCAACGCATTGGTGCACCCTCTGGTACTCCAAATGTTCATGAGCGGCGGTAATCACTTAATATCAGGTGACCCGCCTCGTTTGCTCGCTATTCATATACCTACATAAAAAAAAAGGTAAATTGAAGAAGGCTAAGTTGAAGATGGGGCCTTTGTAATGACACGACATAACCCCATCAAGTTTGAGCTCTATTGATTCATCGTGACAAGTACTTTGATCCAAGATGATATCCAGGGTCTGATGGTGTATGCAGCATCTAAAAGCTTGTGTTTTAAATATTTTTTTAAATTTGCTTGCGCTTAACGACAATCAATGATGTAAAGCATTGATGAGGTCTAGGTTGGAGCGCGTTTGCTTAGAAAATGCCTATTCACTCTTGTCTTGAAGGTACTCAGATTATACGTGGCCGGAAACACAGAAGCTGGAAGTGCGTTCCATACCTTAGCCGTTCGTTTCAGAAACGTTGAACTGAAGCGTTTCGTGCGAGTAGATTGAATTTCAACCACGTATGTTTCTAATTTTTGACATTTTGTTCTCAGATGTTTATACAGCATTGTGAACGGAGAATACCTCTATCCAGTCTTCAAAGTGCTTTCTCCGTTCAAGTTACTAGTTCTGGCCATCTACACGTACACATCGTTCTTGTTCTATCACAGTGCGCAGTGGCTCGTCATAGACTTGATTCATGGACAAGAAGCGATTCGGAAAAAAGTTACTTAATAAAGACTTTACAATACAAAGAAATTTAATTTTAACCTATGTATAATTAAGGGATAGGGCAGACTGGCTACTTTTAGTGGCACCGATCGACGTTTTTATTGCTTTTTGCGTCTGCATCGCGTTTTTGCGATTTTTGAACGCTGACTTCTGCAATTTTTGCAGAAATCAGCGATTGTTGAGTGTTCACGTTAACTTTAAAAAAGATCCCGACGAATTGAGAATCTCCTCCTTTTTTGAAGTCGGTTAAAAAGCCATAAAATCACCGATCGCTGCCGCTAAAAGCAACCCTCGTGAAATTCAAGAGCCATAAGGGTATTTAAAGACTGCTTACGTAAAAAGACTCCTATTTAGAGAATGAGTAGATTGGTGAAATCGGGCATAATGATCTTACAGCAGATATTTTTTTCCCAAAATATCAAAATGAAATTCGCTTTTTCGGTATCCAATTAAAAGTTTTTCGAAATTCACCCACGGATACAAACTTTGCACGTCATAGTTACGCAGTTAGGAAATTTCGAACTGCAACATTTCGTGCATAATTCATAAAATATTTGTTCAATGAGTTCATATTATATATATTATATTAAAATTCTTTACTGAATTATATATTATTGTAAAAATAAACATCAAAAAAAACGAATTCAATAAAAAAGGTAGAGACCTAATAGAAAAATAGAGAATCAAAATTGGTTTTCGTAAATAATAATTACCGTTATTTTTTTAATCACCTCTAATATTACGTTTTAATTTCCACGCATTTTTTTCCTAATTTATACCGGTTTCAAAAAAAAATTAAAATTATTTGTTTCATGTAGGCCAACTTGTAGCTCTTATGACACGTCATGACTCTACCACCGGTTCGGAATACAGATTCTGCTGAGAAGAGCCTTCATTTTCTATTAGATTATTTCGATTTTGTATGCCAATAAACATAGTTGCGAGGATATAAAGAAACGTAGAAAATCTAGAAATCTACCTTTGTACAGGGACCAATAATAATAATTGGCTGACCTCGAGTTTCTTGAAGCATACTGACAGACATAACTGCAACTTTAACACAAGTAATAATTTTCTCATAAATTAAGGCGACAACACACGATGCGTTGTGAAGTCGCAGCGTCGCTTCTGCGCCTTCCTAGAAAAACCCTGATAAGTTCACATAATGTAGGTACATTACAACAACATGACGCGTTGCATACTCCCTGGGTTCTTAAGCAGCTTGATTACTTTTACGGCTTCATTGCAGCCAAGCCACACCATAGTACCATACGCTTCGACACCGCGACATATTGCGCCATAACTGGGTTGCTTCTGCGGTTCCGTCGCGGCTTCTTATATAAGAAATCCGTTGTTCGCTACAACCGTACGATACGCTGCGGCACCATAGCGCTGGTTTATTGTCTGCCAGTGTATGACGACGCCTCATCAGCCATTCGATATACCTACAGTCCGGCAAAATCACTACGACCGTGCGACGCTGCGCGCGCCGTGTGATACGGCTTTAGGCTACAGCATGTTATGTGATGTCGTCAAACAAACAATAAGCCGTCAACGACGACGTCAATACGATTACGACGTACAATATTGAATACTATCGGGCTCTTTCACACTATCGAGAAAATTAGGTAATATTATAACTATTTTTCTTATAAGGCCGTGCACTTATAAGAAAAATAGTTTTAATTTTTTTTCTTCTGCTTCTTCTTTGTCAATCGTAGGCGTCCACTGCTGGACAAAGGTCTCTTGCATGGACTTCCATAGGCCTCAGTATTGCATAGTCTTCGATCTTGAGACTCTAACATTGATTGATGCAGCTCTCATAGAATCGGCCTGCTGAAATTTGAAACACCTCTGAAAAGGAGGCCGGAGTCTTGAGGGCGCGTGGCTCTTGATTGTGTGTGTGTCGTATCAATATTATGTGTGAGCGAGAGCTTGCTCGCGCCTGATCGTTCCCACCTTGGCTCCTGACAGGCACGCACACTTACGCAATGTGCATGTTCGCGACGTAACCACAAGTAAAGCTCACGCGCCCTCGTGAATTGCAAGAACCTATACATAATTAACAATAACTATAATATTATAAAATGTAAAAGTGTGCTTGTTTGTTGCATTATTGGTTTGTTGGTTTATCCTTCAGAGGTACGAATCGACATAATTTTTTTTTTTTAATGGGTAATGTTGAGGACCTGGAGAGTGACATAGGCTTCTTTTTATCCCATCATCAAAGAGAGAAGTCGCGGCCATCAGCTAGTTAGCAATAAAAATAAATTGAAACAGTAAGTTTATACAATACTAGTATTGTATAACACATACTTAAGCACTTTAGTGGTAGCTACCACTAAAGTGCTTAAGTATGTGCTAAAATTATTAAATGAAAATGGATTTGCTCGCTTAAATAAACTTGTATGCTTGCATAAAACAACAAATAAACCTTCTAGTTAAGTACATCAGTTAATTCTATGAAAATGCAATACTTAGTATGTATTTATCCAATACAAAACCTAGCATATGTTGCCTTGCCCGCGAGTTCGTTTTCGGCTTCGATCATAGAAAAATAAGGGGATTCAGCACTTCATACTTCAACTACATATTATTCAAATGCATCATTGTTCCTTGACACTGAAAAAGGTTTTCGGACTTAACCGATAGATTAATAATAGTATGCATTCTTTCTTGAAAGACTAATTTTAATGACAGAAAAATCTGCCTGTATACATCGTAATAGGTAAGTGCTACTACTACAACTCTATACGCTTTTATAAATAGTTTTTGCCTGCGACTTCGTCCGCGTGGAATTAGGCTATCATACACCCCAACGCTAATGTCCAGTAAGTATGAGTTTAGGTTTTTCAATCATCTTTATTGCAACTTCAAACGTCCACTGCAAAACAAAGGTCGTTGACTTGGACTTCCACAAGCTTCGGTCTTGCGCCACGCGTATCCAATGGCACTCTACGTCTGATGTCGTCGGTAAACCTAATGGGGGATCTGCCAACAGTGCGCTTCCTGGTGCGGTGTCGCCACTCAAGCATTTTGGGACCCCAACGATCTTTTTGAACTATGTGTCCCTCCAATTTCCACTTCAGCTTCGTGACTCGCTGGGCTATGGAAGTTGGGTTCTTGATCTCCACATTTCTTATTTAATCTCGCAGAGTTACTCCGAGCATAGCTCACTCCATCGCCCGCTGAATGATGCTGATTCACTGTTGAGAATCACCTCTACGTTAAACTCCACTTCATTTTAGTTTAAAATACACAATAGATAATAATATATCAGCTCATACATTTTTAAGCTTCTATTGTATATTACCAGATTTGTGTTAAATCGGATAGGTACAATAGAATTTGACTACATCAATATTCGGTGCTGTTTCAGCGGTTTCGCATTCATAATTAACTTCAAGATGAACACTTGAACCCGTAGGTAGCTTTCGAAATAAACTTTGTTCACTCTCCTTAAAATACGATTAATGATGATCTTGAATATTGGTTTGATTTCTTACGCGGTTTATTTATTATTAAGGGCCGATGTCACCAACGCAAAATAAGTCTTGGCAATTGAAAAAATTGAAAATTCACCAAAACATCACGCTTATCATAAAAAACTCACAAGGAGGATATAACCAACATCCTTCAAGGAAACTCATCAATGGCTCATGCGAGTTAGCAGATTTCACAGACTATCAAAAACATTATGGAAAACTCTCAGGAGTGTGGGTTTCTTCACGATGTTCTCCTTCACCATATTACTTAGAAAAGTCAGAGGTAAAAGCCCGGGATAGAACCTGCGACCTCCCGAATAGAAAACCATATTACTAACCACTAGGCTATCACTGCTCATATGTCACCCTCGTGCCTCGGAGAGCACGTAAAGCCATCGGTCCTCTGCCTGATCTCTCTCCCGTTGTGATTTCCGTCCAATCGGACTATGAAAGTAAGGGAATAGAGCATGCTATGTATGCGCCACTTGTGCACTATAATATCTCCCGCGTAGATGGCTAATCTCTGTGGAGATTGGCTGCTGTAACCGAGTTCGCTTGGATGGACATTATGTCGATTTTATTTGAAGTATACCTACCTATGGATTTTGGAAAATTATAAGTAGGTACCTTCTCTGAAATGCACAAATAGTAGACAGTAAGCTGAGCACGTAGTACCTACGGAGGTAACCTGCACTGTCGAGATAGTTACAGTGATCCCTTGATTTAGTGGATCGCTGCGGCCACATAGTTATCTACGACTGCATTCCTACCTACTTGCCTATAGAAATTTCTAGTTATACAAATAGGTATACTTAAATGATCAAACACGTAAAAAGTTTAACATTTCTGGCACTAAACAGTTTTGATTCAGCTAATAGACTGATCATCGCCTTTGATAAAAGCCGAATTACAGTGCGCTAAGTTTGAGCAAAATCGGTTCGCTGAAAATCGAAATATCTGCCATTTGACCAAGACAAGTCAAATCAAAAATATCAAGATCACTAGTTGTACAATAACACAAGCAAGTATAAACTACATGTACCTACTCTCCTTTAAGTAGGTAATGGAATAAGATTTTATTAGAATATACTCAAAGGAATATTATAATGTGGAGCGTGGAACGACATGAAAAACCCCACTATGCATAGATATCCTATCGGCCGAGGTGGCACGGTAGTAAGAAATACTATGTCTATGGAGATAACAGACTGAAACATTATGTCAACGGCTGTCACCCCTCTCGCCAGTCAAATATCAACTGCTATCAACTCTACCACACCTAGCCGTTATCATTCCCTCAACTAAAGAATCGTCAAGTTAATTTTGACAGATATTTTGGACTAAAATCGTGAAGGCCACCTGTTAACATAACGAGAGATAACGCAGCAAACTTTCAGTTGTGTAGTTGTTGCTATGAAGTGGTGACCAGGCGCGAAAATTTTCATGACTCCGCCACTAGGTGTCACTATCTTTCATATTTTTCAATACCTCGTTGGTACTTAAAATAAATATAGGTTTACGGATCTATTACCTATTCCTACTGAAAATATCATTTTTGGAGTAAAAATAATATTTAACTAGATGACAACTATCATTTTTTTTTTGCACTAAAAGTAGCATAAACTCTTTTAAGTAGAGCCGAAATCCTATCTTGTTATACTGAACCTACAACCTATATGTGGTTATCGCTTATAAAGGGCTTAATCTAAAAGCAATATCTTGTTTTATTTATGGAAAGCCCAAATTTTCTGTGATCGAAGCCCACATTGTAGAATGTAAACAATCCTGGCCATAGTCATACAAACGTTGACTTATGTTGTTTTTCTGTTACAGGACGACGGAGCCGACGCATCACGACACCCTGAGGAAATCTAGTGGAAAACCGGGAAAACTAGGCAACTACTAAGAAGTTTCTTCGATTGGGATCGATCAAGGCCCCTATACATTTACCTACCTACATCGAACTTAACACTATAACTGCAAAAATGTTTTTACTTTAATTCCTTTTAGCACACAGCAATGAATCAAGTGATCGACTTGTTTTTTGGATATAGATAACTAGAGAGTTAGTAAATATAGGATGCTTTTTATACAAACAAAGGGTTTCCGCAGAATTAATAAAAGAAGCTGATACCACGTGTAACTATAAGTAGTAGTACAATAGTAGTAGTAGTAGTAGTAGTAGTACAACAATAAGTAACTAGTATAAAATCAAAATTCCAGATTGCACCTCACAGATAAATCCTATTCACAGCAACTAAAAATATACTTTAAAAAAGTAACCAGAAGTCATTAAAGCTTAAATAGGTCACCGTCAACACACACGCACACAAATCACAATGCATGTATTGCATAACGCGCTACCATGCACCAATTCACATAATACACTTATTATGTGTGTGTGACTCCAAAGCCCTGCTGTTGCCTAGAATAAAGTAAACTCTGACGAGAGTAAAAACAAGTAACAATTGAAAATTGAAAACACCCCCGACATGTGAAATTAAAATAATTTTCAAACGGCTGAACAGATTTTCATGAAACATGGCTAAGAACACTCGGGATAAAATTATCTATGACACAAAAAAAACTAAACGAAAATCGGTTCATCCGTTTGGGAGCTACGATACCACAGACAGATACACAGATACACAGATACACAGACACGTTAATCTTATAACACCCCTCTTTTTGCGTCGGGGGTTAAAAAAGAATTCCCCTGGAACAGTTTACAATTTGCTGTTGTTCGGTCTTTTAGTTCCGTTGGACAGAAAAACCCGTACAAGTGATACCTACCTACCTAGTTCTTTTTCACTATCAGTATTTCGTTCTATGGTTTCATCATCGTAGTAATGAAGAAATCTTTTTGCTGTAGGCCAAAGTTGAAATGCAATCTTCATTGTACAGCTATTAAAATGCATATCTTTAAGGTAGATTTAAAAAGAAGTTGCAAACTGGCCTTATCGCTTAGTTAAGCGATCTCTACCAGGCAAACACGTTGTAAAGGTTAAAAATTTTCTCTCACTAACATACAGTCTAGTACCGAGTACATTCTGTGTAAGTAGGTACCGAGATGCTCGCTGGAGGAAAATCACAGAATCTGTCTCGTTTTATTCTTAGAAATGTTAGTTATAATTTCGTAATACCTGAGACGTGTTCATACTCTAAAATTTTTCAGACTTTCAAACTATTTTAAGAAGTTGAGCATAGGTACTAGTACTACTTTGTAACTTAAATCAGCTTAAATACTATTAATTTAAGCTGATTTAAGTTACTATTAATTTCATTATTAATATTATAAATGCGAAAGTTTGGATGTATGGATGGATGGATGGATGAATCACTCACAATGATACTCAATCACGCCGCAACGACTGAACCGACTTGACTGAAAGGCACAGAAATAGATTATAGTCTCGAATAACACATAAGCTGCTTTTTATCCCGGAAAATAAGAGAGTTCCCGCGGGAATTAAAAAAACTTAAGTTATCAATAGCATCAACAAGTGCTAACATAAATATACAACCTATAATTTTTAACTACATATTGACAAGAAACCTCTTACTTTTAAAATGTAAGTTTTCATGTTTGGACACTCTTAGTTACTTGAAATAAAAGATTTCTTTTGCAATTTTTTTTGCATTGCTTAACATAACCGTTAAATTACAAGTTAATGCAGGCTTAAATATAATTTACCTATGTCAATAACTTATGAACGCAGGTTCGTAGCACCTACATTAATGTCGATACTGAAGCCTCTCCCAGATTGTAGGGCTTTGACCTAGATATCAGCAGCAGTGACACCCATCGCGATGTCAGAATTCCATTTAGGTACGCTGACAGGCAACGATGTGGAATCCTCCGCTCAACATTAAGAGCACTCTCGTTTCTAATTAGAGATTAATTGAGTCAGGGTGTCGGGATCCTTTGTCGGTTGCTCTCTAAGTGACGAACTAGGAAGCCAAAGTACTTATATCCCTTGTAAATTTCCAATTTTATTACGTTGAATTTGGAATAGTTTTTCAATTTCCGTGTTCGAAATTTAAAATTCGGTCTTGATTCGGCACAGAATCAAGATTCAAGAGCGTATCCAGTTGGCTGGCGAGCGCTGTAAGCGTCGCACGCAGTGATGTTTCGTGCAGTGTCTGTTAGTTGGAAGCGATATTGGTGGGGAACAGGTACGGAAGAAATAATCCAGACATCCTCCGCAAATAAATTGAATAGTTCCGATCTTTAAACTAATAAATATTTATAAATTAATTAAAAAGAAAATTGATAGTATATTTCAAAACCAGCGTATTGTATTCATTCGTGCGTAACTATTAAAAATAATTTACAGGGACACATTCTATTCAATATATTTGTGCAAATTATTCATTTCAGTGAGTTTATTAAAGACAATGTGTGAAATGTTTGGTGGTATTTGGCAGTAAAAACGGTTGTACAACAACTCTACCATTGAATAAGATACAAGTACATATTTGCTTTCGCGCTCTATCGTACGTCTTTCGATCCTCTTCGGTTATCTTCGTAACACGTGGTCGAAATATTTGACAGGTGATTTTTGGCAGCCGAATGTTTCGAATCTCGTGTTACGTGTTATATACGACTCTCATTCAGTAGCAGTCAGTGGCATTGAAAAAAGTCTACGCGTGAATCTTTATCGCAATCTTTATCTTATTTATTTTACAACGTCATACTATGTAACGAACGTAAGTGTAAAATTAAACAGCTAGACTGCGTTACACGCTGGGTAACTAACTATTTTTAATTGGCGAATAATAAAACAATCATCAAGAATTTTGTTTGTCGACAAGACTAGCAATCTAAAATAATTACTGGGCAACGTTAATTTAACGCTTAACTAATAAACATTTTTTACGAATAGCCTCAAATAAATAGGTAACCACCTACTTTTATAAGGGCATATTTCAATTATTTAATTATGATTAGTTAATTTGAGTTTATTTTATTTAAGAGCAAAACAAACTGATCAAACACAGTCACCCCTTAGGGGTGGATTCTCTCAATATTTAGTTCTAGAGGGAACCTACCTTCCCAAGTTTATAGGCTTCATAGTTTCTGAGATTTCGTGATTAATCAAATCTCTTAATATAAATTGTAATTATTGTGTGGTACACTGTACAGTGTACAGGCTTGTGTACAGGTCATATAACATAGGTACTTATTTAGTTTTTTATTTAATTTTTTATTCAAAATATTTTTACAAAAATAGTTGCAGATACATTGTTATGTAATTACCTAACAAAATTAAATTTGATGTATAATAATACTCGTAATAATAAATAATCTATTAAGCATGTTACTAGGTACGTTCTAACTACTAGGCAGGTATTTATTTACTTCACAGACACGTTCTGTATTAATTCATGTTTTATTAAACGCAGATGCGTTCAGAATAATTTAATAATACATTGATTGATTTCAATCAAGAATGTTAACAACTGTCTATCTATCTACTACTGAATGTTATTGCGCCTTAGTCTTATACCTACCTACTGTGGTTCTGCTTTAACCATGAATGAACATCAGGGCCCCAAGTCTGCTATTTTACATGTCATTGTCATTGAACCGCAATACAATTAAAATTCAATTATCATTGGTCCAAAATTTCGTAGTCTACTAAATTCACAATGGTCGTTCGATTTCTTATAATTGGATTGTAATTCAATGATACCTCGGTATTGCCATTAGCTTAAAAAGCCTTTGCCGAAATGAGTTTCAAAAGAAATTACATATTAAAAACGTTTATTTAAGCTAGATTCAAAGCTAGATGTGTCAGTGGCAAACCATCGGAAAACAATTGTGACGCCATTGAATTAGTAGACTACCAAAATTGCTAAAAGTAGCAATTGGGATGTCATTGATAGACAATTGATCTACAATTACAATAGCAGACTTGGGCCCCAGGCCTGTAGACCTATACTTAATTGAAGAATAATTTTGCTTTTTTCCCAGAGGAAAAAGGCAAAAGGAGGCAGGTTATGATTTTATAAGCCTATATAATATACATATCGCACATTTAAAATTAAAGTGACCTAACTCAAAAATTACAATGTGTGGGAAATGAGCATAAAAGGTGTTGCCTAGGTAGTTCGTTAATTCATCACTAACAGTGAATAAGTAGTTATTAAGTACTAACGTAATTATACACATTACGTGGATAGCTCGTAGGTACCTACATACATGGTAGCAAACGTAATTTATCGCGCAATACGTTATTCAAGACAGTAAAAAGATAATAAAATAATAATTATTTATACATATTAAATAGTTGTACGTAATCATAAACTATGTAGGTATACATTATACATACGTAATGGCGAATTCTTAAACAAATTATATTTAAATAAAATTATATTAATTAGTCAAATACTCGTAAACTTATACATTGTATATACTTACTTACTTGACTAACTTATCGTTACTTTGCGGAAGTTCATAACTGCGGTGCGATACTATAAAAAAAATGCTAGTGTAAAGATTGCAATACTGCCCTCGTAATTGAAAACACAGTAAGTTAAATAGAAGCTACCTTTAAGTTACTGTGTTTTCAATTACGAGGGCAGAATAGCGTCTGATTGGGCGATACTCAATCGCTATTGGCTAAAATGCATTGTTGCAGGCATTCAGCCAATTACCGCGATTGAGAGTGTAGCAATGATTGATGCAGCTTTTACAGAATCGACACATCTCAAACACAGAACCTTATGATAGACTAACTTTTGCCCGCGGCTTCACTCACGTTAAGTTCGATATTTCAAATCCCTATTTTATTCCCTATTTTTCAAAAATCTTTTCTTAGCGGATGCCTGTAACTATAATTATAGTTAGATATCTGTATGCCAGTGGTTTGAGCTGTGCGTTGATATATCAGTCAGTCAGTCAACTTTCCCTTTCATATATCTAGAAAAAGAATCAATCAGTCAGTCAGTCAATCACCTTTCCCTTTTATATCGACGATGGAAAACAATAAGGGCGTATCCCCTTAAAAGGTCGTAACTAGACTACGTATAAGGTAATAATCAGCTTTTTTTTCTGCGTCGATTGGTGTAGGTCTGGTTGCTCTACGATGACATGAAATTCAAAATGTAGACAGTAATTTGAAAATTGTGTTTAATTTTTTGGGTGTAACTGCCCATAAAACAGCGTATTTATACTGTTTGGAAATACGGCTAGCAGCAGTTTGTGTTTTAAATTAAAAGAAATATACGCCGTTCCTGTTTATATGCACCACAGCCGTTACGACCTTTTTGCGGGATGCATTTTTTATAACTCCTTGCTTACGACATTTTAGCGGTTTATATTTTTCTATAGCGAAAGAATAACTTCTGAGATACTACAATTTTATGGGTGATTGAAATCAATCCAAACCATTATAAAACCATATTACCAGCATAAATATTTTATATTATTTAGTTAATACGAATCATAGGTCCCGCCATTTCTGGAATATACCGGTTTTTCCTAAGATACGCCCTAGGCAAATTACCTTAGTCGCTGCGCGGACGCCGTAACGAAAGGTTGTGTATGTTTTATCTTAGTGAAATCGTGTTGCGAAAACTTTGGAGTGTATAATTTCTCTAAATCACGGTATGTATCTATAGTTTTATTTACCTAGTGATAAGTTCCGTGATACTTATGTGTTTTTTAGACAAAATGTTTGTAAACAAACCTTAAAAATCAGTGTTCTATTCCTATTTAAAATCGCTTTGCGTTGTAAGATTTTGGAATGTAATGTTTTGTCATGAACTTTTACTACATTTGTAATACAAATCACAAATATAAGAGGTTTTATTGTTTACAAACATTCTCTTTGATTTTGGCTTAGTATAGTAGGATGGGTGAGAAAGGCGGAGGACCGGGTTTGGTGGCGTTGTCTCAAAAAGGCCTATGTCCAGCTGTGGACGGATACGGGCTGATGGATGGATGGATGGATAGTAGGTAGCTAGTTATAATAAAAAGTAATCAGTGAATAGTTGGTAGCTGATTAGATAAAACTACAAAAATAGGTGTACCCTACTTAGGGGCAACCATTCTTTTTGAAGTTTACGCAGGCTTGACTTACCGTAATGCCAGCCAAAGACGCTCAAGTAGACTTGCGCAAGTCTGACTTTGCGCAAACTACCAAGTATAGAATATTGCGCAATATTTTATCTAGATACGCTCAAATAGACTTGTACAAGTCTGAGTTTGCGTAAGTTTACTTGAGCGTGTGTTGCTGGCGTTACGTTTCGTATGTTACTGTAGCAGCAAGAGAGAGCAGAAGTTTTATTTCAGTCGTGTGGTCTAAAGCACACTCGTTTAATTTTTTTTTAGATGGCCAACCGACGAAAATGGAAAGATGAATAGAAGATAAATACTCATTAGCATATGCTAATGAGTATTTAGGTCTGAAGTATAATAGTAAGATAGTCGACTGCCTACCAGATACAGATGAAGAGGATAATGTTTAAAATTTTACAATAGGTTAAGAATAATTGATATTTCTCATAAAGATTTTGTAAACTACAAAACAACCACCGCAATCAAACAAAGTCAAATATTTATTTTAATTGGATTACAGGTAATAAACCACATATTTCTTTTATTAGTTTTATTATAGTGGGTTTGATTTTATGATTAATGTTTTTTATAAGTGTTTAATCTTGTTGTCTATGTTACACTAGACTTATCTTTGGTTTTATATATTTTTGCTTTATAGTTTTACCTACTTAATCCAATTTAATAATGTTATTTAACTTTAAATACCTTTTTAGTGTTAAAGTTGTTGTTGACTTTGAATGTTATTTTTGCTATTGTTTTTTTATGTTTTTCAATGTCTTTTAGGTACATATTGAAGTTCATTTTCAACAAATTGTGTGAATTTAAAATACCCTTTATCACATGTAACTTTTTAAAACTTCAATAAATTTACGTTCAATCAAGCTTACGACATTTTATTGAGATCATTGCGTTTCTAGAGGTTTCACATACGACCAATTTTCTAACCATTGTATGAATTATGAATGTGTTTACACCCCGTTTCTAAAAGTAAATCAAAACAATTCATACGTACGACTTTTTTGAGGTCGGTGAATTACTTAACATTTTCTGATTCAGTACAAACATCATGTCGAGATACTACGTTTTTGACGTCTGCAATTTCTGTTTATAATGGCTGTAACTTGAATAACTTTATTCCTAGCAATAGGAAGTTATAAGTTTGTAGTGCACTCAATACAGGTTTTTATTTTATAGTAATGGTGTAAAAATCATGTTCACACGATTTACCGTTTAAAAGATATGAATTAATTTCCCTATTTTTATCTGTTTTTTGGCTCTGGTGTAAAGTTGGGATTTCCCGGGTTACGCCCTTATTGTTTTCCGTCGTCGATATATTTAGAAGAAGACAACTGGGCAAAAACAGGTAGCCGCTATTCCAATGACGCATTCGTTGCATCACACATCAACAAAAATAATAAAGTAATGTACTTAATATAGGTATTAAAACAACCTATTAAATACCTTATTCGTTATTAACCATTGGCCTTAACCAGACACTGAACAATTTGTATAAACAGGTTTTTGCTCGGTCAATGGACGTGTCTTGTAACTTGTTTTCTTTATTGCGGCCTTACACCAAATTAATAACTTGGCCACGATTAGGTATACCCACGACTTTATCAGCTTGGATATAGGCTTCCTAAAAATCCGGTAGGAACTCTTTTTTTTTTTTTTTTTTTGACTAATAATTCTCCTCTAAAAGCGTCAAGCTAGGAGAGGGTACGATAAAAATAGTGCATAATGCACTAAGTAATGCATTTTAACCCGATTTCCACTGCAAAAGGCCCTGAAATAATAAATGAACACCTGTTAGTTTGTTTTAAAGATGTCTGAAAATGAAAGCGTCGTTCAAAATCTATCAAAATTCGTTTGATTTTATCAAAAACGTCGTTGAACCCCTTTTTTTCCTGTACCCTTAATTTATTAAGCATTAACATTGATAAAGCTACTTATATAGCGACGAGGTTCCATTTAAATCTTGAAATGATTAATCATTATTATTTTTGGTTATCTGCTTTGTTGGTATTCATATTTTATTACAATCTGTATATGGTGTGGTGTTGTGGTGTACTTCGTAAAGGACCTTGATTCTAATTTTAAGATTTTGGCTATGCGCGAAATAATTTTTTAGTCAAGTTTTGCATAATAGGTAAGTAGTAAGTACCTACCTAGGTAATACTCGTGTATATTATGTTCGACCAAGAGACCTGTGCCTAGCTCTGCACCAGGGATGGGTTGAGATGAATGAATGAATGAATGAATATTTACAGAAGACGAGATTTGACAAAAGTGAAATAGGAGTTAAATGACAGGTGGAAAAGGGCCCTGAAGATACCCATACAATCTACGCTACTTAAATTCAGACAGCTGCACTCATGGAAAATTTTGTATTTCTTGTACTCACCTGCTTTATTAAAAACAAGTAGCTACTGCTAATGCAAATTGTTAAGCTATTGCATAGCTTCTATCGCAGGCCAGCGTGGAGACCGAATCCAGAAATTCCGTAACGAAAATAACCTGAAACGGGACTCCTCTACGGTGAGCCGCTAGATGGCGTTGATAAAAAATGCTATGCAATAGCTTTACCGCGGCAGTCCCCGAGTACCACACGTCTTTTTTTATTATACTTATTAATGATTGATATTTAAATACTTATATGTACCTATGAGCAATTGTATTTTTTGTATTATACCTGGTAAATGTGTGTTGACATTCACGTTCACGTATAAAATAGTACGTGATTATAAATTATAGTATGAATTATGCGAGTAGGTAGGTAGGTACCTACTTATAAATTATTCAACGTAGAAAATCTGGGGCAAGTAGGTACCTAAGTTTAAACACGTATTTATAAAACGTACGCGTAAGAGCCTATCACACAACTTTCTGATGCCTGCGACTTCCGCGTATTTTTTAAATCTCGTAAAAAGTTCTTGATAATAATGTGGGATAAAAAGTATCCTATTTCTTTCCTCAGGATGGATTTCCTTACCAATTTTTCGAAATTGGTTCTACGGTTTAGGTACGGCAAATTAAAAGAACAGTAGGTAACTGAAGTGATAAAAACTTGCTGCCTGTCATGGCATATTAGCATTGCAAATTACAAAAAATTAATATTTTGTGCTTTTTACCATTGACGCGTATGTATATTGAAAAAAAATCCTTACTATTTTTACTAATATTTTATCTATAAATGCGAAAGTGTATGTGTTTGTTGGTTTATCCTTCAACCATGCGACAACAGAGCTACGGATCAACATGAACTTTTACATGGGTATAGGTAATTTTTTATCCCGGCACATCAAAAAGTTCTAAAGGGATTTTTATAAACTAAGAACCGAAAGTAGTAGCGCGGATGTAGTAGCAGGCATCACCTAGTAACAAAAAAAAAGAATTATCAATTGTATGCGAGCAAATATGCGAGTATTTACGTACAGCTCAAGCATGGTTCTAAATTCATAATTATAGTAGGTACTCGTATGACGTGCCTGCCATCGTGTGTTCGATGTGAACACTGAACAATACATGCGTTATGAATTTTATTCATGACCTATTCCTTAGCAAATCGCCGCAAATCAATGGCAGCTAAATTAAACAATCACCAATTGAAGCGAGCATAACAAGCGAGTCGAGTCGATATTGAACTAAATTACTCGTACCTAATGATTAGTGTAGTACGCAATATACCTAAATACCCTTTAATATACCTATAATTAACTTACAAGAATGTTCCACCTCAATGCGTATAGTGTTGAAATCATGACAAATGTATAGAACTTTTATTATTCTGCTCTTTTCAGAACTTATGACTACAGAACCGACTTGGCTGACCTTACAGAAATTTGGAATGGAGATAGTTTATACCTACACAGAATTAACACATAGGCTATTAATATATTTTATCGTGGGAAATAAATGAGTGAGTGAGTGAGAAGAGAGCAGACAAAGTCGCGGGCATCCTCTAGACATCAATAAAATTGATGATTAAACGAACTTACCTGTAAGTGAAGTTCGATCAAAATTATACTACCCTCGTAATTGAAAACACAGTAAGTTAAAGGTAACTTCTATTTAACTTACTGTGTTTTCAATTACGAGGGCAGTATACGAGGATTCGTCCGAAGGTATACTTCATCATTTTGACGATGTATTAGGAGTTCTTTACAAACAAATATATAGACAATTAACAAAAAAAAAAACTAAACTTAGCTCCGGCTCGCACCTTTGTACGAAAATGCGGGGAAAATCCATTCAGCACTGTATAGAATTCGTGTTCTATTAACATAATATTGTTATGTTAATTATAGAAATTTAACGCTTCTTCTACTGTTGGGTATATATTCGCCTAATATATTTAAACTAAAAAACAATAGTTTACATCTGCGTATAACTTTTGTGGTTTTAGAGATGGTATAATTTATAATTTGTTAACTTTTATATGTTTTAATTTATTTATATTTTGGTGTAGGTAAACCACACCACCACCACTATATGTATATATACCACCAATTATTTATTTACTTTAAATACATAATATTAATCTACAAATTCTGGGAAGCTTAAACCGGAGCTGAGTTGAAGTCGAAACAATGATTTCATCTGAATGATAAACAAAGTTATTGTTGTTTTACCCGGAAAATATTCGTAGACCGAAATAACAAGCTTATTGAATAAATACTGAAAATTTTCACTATAAGTAGAGAAAATCTGCTTTCAACTATAAGTAGGTCAAGTATCATATTACTCGTAGTAAGCTCGTAGTAGGTAAGTTATAATTAGTAGTCTGCCACTACAAAGTATATCAATAATTGTGCCTATGAAATTCGAAGAGTTCCCTCGATTTCTCCAGGATCCCATCATCAGATCCTGACCTGATGACAATGGGGCTACCTGGGGAGTATACCCTTTCAAACAAAACAAGAATTTTCTTGAACTTGATATCGAGCAAAAAAATAATTTCTCATAACATCATCACATAACTTGGATTCACTCTGCTCTCTAAGGTCGTTTGAACTAATCAGTTGTATGATGCATCTACTAGTGGGAATGGGTGAAATAAATCATGCCATAACATTCACTCTGCCTGGCAATTTACACAAGTACGTCATTACCCGGCTTCGGTTGGATCGTTTATGTACGCAAATCAATAAACGCATCGCTCTGATTGCATTGCATTGACTTTTATTACTCGCACAGACGATAGCGCCGACAGATAAGTTAGATTTTATATATATTTGATGACAAGTTAGCTCTTGAAAGCAATCTCGTGTGATGGTAAGTAACGATGCAGTCTGAGGGTAAAAACATGCCAAAGATGCTTCACTGCGATACCTCGCGGTCGCGGTTCAGTGAGGCATCTTCGGCATGTTCGTGCTCGTCTGTTCGTATACATTTGTTTTAAATGGAGGTGAATTCGAGGTAGCGAGCTAAACCGCGACCGCGAGGTATCGCAGTGAGGCATCTTTGGCATGTTTTTACCCTTATGCTGAGATCTACATATATAGAGCGTGGTCTATGGAAATCTAAAAACCGTAAAAGGCATTTCTTGACTGAAGCTTGAATTAGAGAAATAGGTAGAGGTACATGAAGTCTTAAAATTATTATAATCATAAAATACTGTAATCAACAAATTGTTTAAAACCTATCTATCATAGCACTATCTTATCTTCGAAATACCACATTCCGGAAGAAAAAATAAACAAAATATCTACACGTTGTTTTACTATCACTAAATTTTTATGCATCGTATCAAGAAATTGATAAAGGTTTTATCTCAATGGGACAACTACCAGACATTTTGTTTCTTTTATAATTGACAGTCGATAATAAATAAAGATAATAATTTGGATGCATATTATTAGTTTGTTTGTTAAGATAACGATATTTTTTTAGGATTCCGTACCCTAAGGGTGCCAACGGGACCCTATTACTAAGTCTCCGTTGTCGCCTGTCCGTCCTTCCGTCCGTCTTTATGTCAGTCTGATACTTGAAATTTTCACAGAATGTATATTATATTTATTGCCTAGTAAAAATAAAATAAAAAAAACTTGAGAGGTGTCAAGGGACACCCGGATGGAACGAAGTTCAATGCGAAATAGAAATGAAAATATCTGGCTTGCTTTCTATAAGAGAGAGAGAGACAGACAGAGAAACATGCGACGCCGATAGCAAAAAGTGTCGTGACAACTTTTCGTAAGAATTTTTTCCGTACTAGCCCCCTTTCACAACGCGCGATAAGGAAATAATAAACAAGAATGATACGTAATTATTTATTCGAGTTTTTTGCTCGATTTTAACAATCGCTGTTACGATGGTACGGAACCCCGTGTATGTATCCAACTCACACTTGGCCGGTTTTTATTAAAGTTATTATAGATATAGATTCTGTTGAATCATTCAATAACTTTTTTTGTAAATGATAGGTTTTTCTTTCAAAACTCTATAGCTTTTGACTTTAGACAATACCGTTTCCCCATTTTCTCCTAAAATAATAATTTTTATTAAAGTTGATATATTTTATGTAAATATACTAGAGGGTAACTAAAACCATGTTTCCAACTAGCACACCTTTTTTAGAAATAAGCAAAATTATTTACAAACAGGGTGTATGAGTTCTGGAGGATATTTATGTGTGGTATTTACCAATATGCATAATATGTACTTACATATGTTACTTGTTTGCTTACTTTTGCTACGCTGTAGTACTTATACCATACAGATTTATCTGGTTTAGCCTTGGTTTAGCGGAGTATAACAAAATGAGTTTATTTTTCCTTGTGAAATAATATAAGAGTAGAGTAAGAGTAGAGTAACAATAAACTGTGGTTGATTGTAACTATTAAATTTTCCGTGTCCAATCTTGCCATATTACTGTATTAAGTATATTCTGTATACAGGATGAGTTAAAAGACATTTTTTTGCCTTAAAAAGTTTATTCAGAATGTTTCATAAAAAAAAAAATATTAAAAAAATGTTTTTTTTGTATCGGGTGAGCAAATAAATAAAATTAAGCGGAGAAATATTTGTAGATATACTTTGCAAAGTAAATTTTCAAAAATATTTTTTTAGTGATTATTATGTTATCTGCCGAAACGAGCTATCGAACTAACAAGTTTTTAACAAGATTTTTTGACTAAACTGCAGAATAATTACGCTGTATAGTTTAGTCAGAAAAGATATTATTATATTATTTGATAATCAAAAAATCTCGGAAAAATCTGTAAACATAGATAAAAGAATACCTACACATTGAATTGAAAACATCAACACAAAATTAAGAAAACAAAAAGTTCATTTTAAATTAAAAACCTATCAAGTGGCTGCAACCTTTTCATTTTAAATTAAAAACCTATCAAGTGGCTGCAACCTCGTCCGCGTAGGTTTTATATTTTTTCGTTTATTTAAAGAAAAGTTAAATACACTGTGACCATCCTTAAAGTGTATTCGAAATACTAGTAAAAATATTTTTTTCTCACCGGGGTTGAACCACTGAGCTCTATAATTAATCTATGGTTAACACTAGAGAGGCTGATGTCCTACCTATTTGATTGACGCCATCTTGGATTTGATTGACGCCATTTTGGCACTGAAAGCACTAAATAGTTACGACTTACGAGTGTCTTTGGAACTAATAGGTAATATTGCAAATAGGGCACCGACCTCTACAATTAATCTATGATTTCATTGTTGTTATTGTTAAATGATTTCATAGAGTGAATATTATTAGTTCCAGAGATTACTCCAAACGATCCATGTAACTAATAAACATACAAATCTTGTAAATTATTGTGATAGTGATTATCTTTTATCATAGATGAAATCAGTAGAAGTTTCACCCTGTTAATACCGATTATGTATTTTCGCTGTTCTTGAAAACACGTGGATTCTTTCAATCACATAATAACATAAATAGCATTTTCGCTGTTCTGGAAAACACGTGGATTCTTTAAATCACATAATAACATAAATAGCATACTTTAAAGTCAAATAGGAACTGAGAACACAGTCTTCCGCTGATCGAGAGCTTCAATAGACTTACAATGCACATAATATTTGTAATTTTATTGTTTTTTCAATGTATTTGTTTCCTATTTGTAAATGCAAGGAATGTCATTAAAACTGAGTTGTTACCCATAAAAACTAGTGAGTATAATAATATTATGAAAGGTCGTGAAAACCTAACAGATAGACAGATACACGTTCGCATTTTTATTTTTAATATGGATTTATACATTGCATAATGCCATAGACTAAAAATAGATATTCCAAATTTGAATTAAACTTATTTATGTTTTTTTTTTATTTCAGGCATTCTACCGGACAGAACAAATCGAATCGAAGATATCTATCTACGGTTTTACAATGGGTATGTATACAAAATTGAGAGATTGACACCACACCGGGTCCCATCGATTTCACCTATTTATATACCACTATGTATATGTATCCGTGATCCTACAGGTCTAGGCGCAAATGATAGTATCGATATATATCGATTTTATGTCGATTTTGATTTAAATAACTGGACGTACTCGTACCTACTCCTAAACCTAGAAGAATAGAACAATCGTGATTTCGTGACTCGTGACTGAGTTTGTGCGTGATTCGTGTTCAATCCCTGTGAGAATCAATAAGTATGCAGTTATTTTTTCTCAATTCTAGTTAATTATTATTAGTGTCGCGCAAATTCTGCTTGACTTTTCGCTGGTCTTGGACCACTGAGCTCTATAATAAATAATTAATCTATGGTTAACACTAGAGAACCTGATGTCCTACCTACTTGATTGACGCCATTTTGGCGCATAAAGCAATAAGTAGATACGAATGTCTCTAGAACTAATAGGTAATATTGCAAATAGGGCACCAAGCTCTATATATAGTTTATCTATAATTTCATTGTTGTTGTTGTATGATTTCATAAATTAAGTAATTTAAATTAGAGGGCGCACGCCATTTGAATATTATTAGTTCCAGAGACACTCGTATGTCAGATGTGGCGCTTCAAATTGATCCATAATTAAGCTGTCATTTATATAGGGTCAGCAAATCCAGTGTTAACCATAGATTAACTATAGAGATCAGTGCCTTGAATGGATAAATCCAGTCTGCTAACGCTGCGTCGTCTGGGAGTCACCTAGGGAAATACTACATAACCGCCAAATAATATATAAAACTATGCGGATATCCTCAATGAAAAACTCCTTTTACATCTACAGTTCCTTGATTTACGATTTTAAAGAAGCCGCCAAAACGTGAACTCCGTGTCGTAAACTAAGTTTACATATACGCGTAGTTTACATCATGCCTCGTTTGAAGTGTTGATTTAATCATTATAATACCTAGAGTAAACGCACGAAATAGATATGTTTTGAATAGTGGTACTTCGAGGGAAAATGATAGCATACATGACCAAACTCGTAGTATAGATTTACCTTATAATTATAATAAATATAGTGATCGACGGCCTTCAATTTCTATTAACATACTAATTTGCAGTGATAGCCGATATAGCCACAACCACCCACAACACAAACCACACAAATGGCTATTGGCTTTTTCCAAGGCAAACAATCAAGGGCGCTCGGTAGCTACTCTATCCATTCCAATAATGAAGTGTTTTTCTGTGATTTTGAAGCATTTCGCTTTTTCTTGCTCATAAAGATTTCGGATAAACAATAAAATATGTGAATTGCAAAAACTTTTATTGGTCCGAAGTAATTTTCTTTTTTCTTGTCAGGACAAATCAATCTAGCCCAAACTTGATGGAGTTACGACATTTATTACAGGGTTCTTATAACCGTCTTCCAGCTCCATCATCAAATTAACTCTATGTTACAATAATATTGCATGGTCATCCGTTTTACATACACATGCAAAATTTCAACTCAACCGGGAAACCGGCCTAATTCAGCTTGCAAAATTTTCATACACACAATTGCATACATGTAATTGCATATACCTATACATACATTGTAAGTTAAATAAAAGCTTGTAAAACGACTAGCATATTATCGTACAGCCCAAAGCCTATAGTGTAACTTAAACCAATGTGCTTAGAAACTTGACGTTTTGCAAGTAGTTAGATCAGCCCCCCGATTCAGACCCTTCCGATAACTTATTTATCGATCGATTCGGTTTGTTACCGTACGATAACATATATTTTCAATTCGTAAATGCTCTTGTAATCGAATGTATCTTGTCGATGTCGATAACGTAGTCGATACCGAATCGTATCCTCAAACCAAACGCTCTGAATCACACGACAATTTTTTTTTATACGAGATCGATATCTAACCGTATCGACACGGTATGTTATCGAACAGGTCTGAATCGCCCCCCAGATCTATCTCCTTTATAAGGAAGAATAAGAATAGAAATTCCGCCCAAACGAGCAGGGAAGAGTTATCTAGTCCAAAACTGGAAATGAACTACAGCTTACCTTATATATTTTATTTAGGCTTGCATAAAAAATGCATGTATATTGTATATGTACTTATAGCAATACGATACATGAACTGCTGAATTTCTTGCCGGCTCTTCTCAGCAGAATCTGTATTCCGAACCGGTGGTAGATTCATGACGTGTCATAAGAGTTGTTACAAGTTTGCCTACATGAATAAAATAATTTTAAATTTTGAAAATTAATACTTTTTTGAAATTTTTGAAATTTTGAAATAATAGGATTTGTACAATATGTTTTCAGAAATACATTCGAAGAATACATTGACATCCCGCTGCACCAAGCTTACAGGCTATTCGAGGTCAAAGACTTTGACAACAAAAACCCCACCGTCCTATACATCCACGGCTTCATCGAAACGGCTCTACAGGAAAGTGTACAGGTAATCCTTATCTATATATCTACACATCTATACATCTATATCTATACAAATAAATAAAATTGAAGGCTCTGTTTGTAATAAAACGCATATGTAAGGAAATACGGTAGGTACTTATAAAAAAAACAATTTTTAAAAATTTGTCTGCCTGTCTGTTTGTTTGTTGCCGCTAATCTCGGGAACGGCTGGGCCAATTTAAGCGAGACTTTCACCGTCGATAAGTACACGTATTGATTTTTTGCACGGCTAATAATAGTTGAAGACTTGAATATGTGACATAGTCTTCCTTTTATTCCGGAAAAACGACGAAGTCGCAGGCAAAAGCTTCTCGTAAGTAGTCTTATATTTTATTAGTAGTCATACATTAAGTAAAAAATTGACGCCAAAAACCAGCAAAAAACCTTCACACCAACTTCAAAGTCATGTCCTAATGACACACAATAAAGACAATTGAGGAAAAATATCCATGTAAAAGATAATATAATAGATAATAATCTAAAGACATTTATGACTATTTTACATAATTCATCAAGGTGTTTACCTACATTTGAAGGAAATTTTCGTGTGGAAACCTTCGTGGTAAACTCTTCTCATCCTGAGAGAAGACCAGTGCCTAGTTGAAGACTTGTGGTGGGATAAGGCTATGATTGAGTCAATGATGATATTTTTATCAATAAATAAAAAATAAAAAAAAATGATGATGATGATAATGATGATGATATAGTATGTATTTGTTCTCACAGGTCATGGTGAACGCGTACTTAGAAGCGAGACCGGACACCAATATCGTATTATTAGACTGGTCTAATATGTCTCATGGCAATTATTTGGTTAATGCTGCTAGAAACACGAAAAAGGTAGTTACTTTATAATAGCTACTTTGCCAGTGACTAATACACTTCGGATGATTTGGCTTCGTGGGACAAAAAACTAGTCACAACTACCTATTATGAGTGACAGGAAAGACGCTATAAGAAGCTAGTGCGGGCAATTATCTTTTTCTGGAGCTTGAAGTTTTTAATGCCGTAAAACACAAACATCAAAAACTCGTTCTTTTGGTTTCCTGTTTAATATTTTTAACCGACTTCCAAAAAAAGAGGAGTTTCTCAATTTTTTTTATGTATGTTCCCCGATTACTCGAAGACGCCTGTACCGATTTGGAAAATTCTTTTTTTGTTTGAAAGGGAAGCCCTGGGAGAAGCATACTTCTCAGCTGGTGCCATAGTCATCAGGTCAGCATCTGATGAAGGAATGCTGGAGAAATCGAGGGAAATCTTCAAACTTTATAGGCACAATTGATATACTTTGTAGTTGGTTTTGCAAAAAAGATTTTTTACATTTAACTTATTATATTCATATAAAAAACCAATTTTACGAACGATGAAGGTGAACATAGTATCGAAACCTGTACGCCTGTAAATTCTAAAAGCCAGCATGGTGGATTATGGCGTGTGATCATTCTTTGAAAGGTAGATCTGCACTCAGTAGTGAGCCGGTGATGATGTGCTGACGATGATGAACAGCCAATTACAAACTTCTTTACCACAATATTTTATTTAACAAAGAATGTTCTTATTTTGCAGGTTGGAGCCGCAGTAGCAGAACATTTAAGTAAACTCATAGAAGCCGGCCTTTCAATAGATAAATTGCAAGTAATTGGTCATTCCCTTGGCAGCCACGTCGCCGGCTATCTCGCACGGGATCTCAAAAATAAATATAGCAAAACTATAAAAAGGTATTTACACGTTTTTTAATAAGTAAGTAGTACAGTATGATAAAAGAGTTGGCTGTAGTATGATCTCTATGACCAGTAGGGTCAAGATGTGCATTGATCACGAAAAAATTTTGTCCACACGTTTACTCGAAATCTCTATGTGGTTGCTATTTAAGTGACGATGCGATTTTCTGGATCAGTTCCTTAAATTTCGATTCAGCCCGATTTACATCTGATTTTTTCAGATTAACTGCTCTCGATCCAGCCTTCCCGGCATTTTACCCGGACGGTGTCGTTATGGATCATGTCACAGAAAAAGACGCAGAGTTCGTGGATGTGATCCACACAGATGCTGGCGGCTACGGAGCGCCGGTCCGAACAGGGACAGCAGACTTCTGGCCGAACGGAGGGAAGAGTATCCAACCTGGTTGCCCGAGATTTGCACCCATACCACTTACCGATGACAGTGAGTACACGAAACAAATAGCCTGGTCAGAATTTAACTTGCAGCATGGCGTGCCAATGTTGCCCGCGGCGACTCGGCTGGTTTTAATATACCGCGGTTGTGGAATAGTCTTGTGTCACAAAGTAACTAACTGAGCTAACCGAATCACATGAACTAACCGAACTAACCGAAGTAACCGAACTAACTAAGGTAACTAAGGTAAGGAACCGCGGTTGTGGAATAATCTTGTGTCACAAAGTAACTAACTGAGCTAACCGAACTAACTAAGGTAACCGAACCAAATGAGTAACAAACTTCGGTTATAGTTGCCCATGTGATTATGCTGTATTTTTCATAGACGGATGCACCGTATGTTTTGCCAAACATTTTATGGAACGCCGAACGAGTAGCCTCGCTTGAGCAATCAAACACCAAAAATTCATATAAATATGTCTTTTAGAACTTTTGACATTAGGTACGTTATGCACGCAAAATTGTTAGGTATACATTTTTTAAAGAACACCTACTGAGCGTTTGACTTAACGAGGATTACTCTGGAAGCCTTCGATCATAGAAAAATAAGCTGGAAGCTTTTTGTTTAATGTAGACCTTACTAATTACGATTTTAAAACTTTTTATGGATGCTACTAACCTGCTTAATAGTAAGTTAGCAAAAAGAGGAGAAAATGTTGAAACGACTTTCACATCTTAACAGAGCAATGCTGTCATCGGCGCCCACTCTTTATAGGAAGTAAGTACGGCCTTGCGCTTATTATTTTATTTACAAGTACAAACGTATTAATGATTAATTTGTAGCACCCAATGCAAAAACATAAGAGTTGGGGTATTGCACCTAAGCACACCAAAGACCCTTTTTATGAAAGGGGAACACCAGTTAAAAAAAACATAGGCTTACTTGGAGGGGAGAAATAATTCAGAATGGCTAATATTTTTGGCTAGAAAAAATAATTTGCGAACTTGCACAGACCACAGGCTACGTCTACTTGACGAGCAGAGTAGACCTGTAAAGTATCAACTAGCAGTATATTATCTTGAAAGTCCTGTCATGCGTGATGAAAACTTTTTATGTGAATTCATAGTTAAAAATTAGACGAACAAAAAAGTTTGGTACGCGTTAATTTAAAAAAACGAAAAAAGGTTTAAAAAAAATATTATTTTAAGAATGCAAAAATGTTTTACGATCATCGCGGATATCGATTATCTGCAGTGTACCTATTCGATAAGAAATTTCGTAATCTTTCAGAATAATATTACGTAAAAATTTTTTTTTTAACCAGATCGATCTCGCATACTTACTTGAAGACGATAGAGGATGAATCTTCTCCGTCATCTTGTGCATTTTCGTAGGGGTTTTCTGAAAAATTACGATGTATTTCTATCGAATAGGTACGCTGCAAATAATCAATATCTGATATGAAAGTAACACGTTTATTTGTATTTAAAAAAATGATTTTTTTTTTCAATATTTTTTCGGCTATTTAAATTAACACACATCAAGTTTAATTTAATCGTATAATTGTAAACTACTAATTACCATAAAAAAATTCGATTCCGCATGACGAAGCTTTTAATGTTACCGGTTCTGGGACCACTACCTACGTAGGTACGCTAGGCACCCCGAATGGACAAAGGTTCCGCATCCTTGTAGTATTGTGCACTGTACATAAAACAGCAAGCTTATATGAAGTTGTTTCTCATCAGGTAATAGAACCCACTCGAGCAAGCCCTTGAGACTAGAAGCGGAGTATATCTGCTAATGTACCTTAAAATCTATTTCAGATCTATGCAGTCATTGGAGATCATGGCGGTTTTATGCGGAGTCTATACGGAACCCTGAAGCGTTCCCAGCATCGCCTGCTGATTCCTATCATAAATTTAGAGAAAACCAAACGCCTGAAGTGGGCATGGTGTACATGGGAGCTAACTGTGACAGCAAGTAAGCATATGCATACCTACTTTTTTAACCAAACGTTCCGAGCCGAACAATTCCCATGGCTTTATGTCAGCACTAATTTTTAAGAAGCAAAGCATTGCTTCGTGTTATCACAATTTTTTTTTAAACAAACTAGATAAGTGCCGATTTGACTAACGTTGAGACTCGACTACTCGAGTGACGTTTAACCGAGGAATAAATTGTGCATTCTAACAGATTTTATATTGAAAATCTGCCCAAATGTCACGCTCGTATAAGACTTATCTTACAGTGTTAAAACTTAAAATCAGCATACAGCCCTAGTGTCATATTCTGTATTTTCTTATACTAATTATAGTTTACTGTTTAGGCGATTTAGGTGTTTTTAAAATCACGTTGGAGTTCGTTCGTCGTATTCCGGGATAAAAGTTGCCTTTACACAAAGGATGCAAGCGACAAGCTTTGTCAAGGAGAAATTAGTCCTGGAAAAAGCTTGTCAAGGATACCGATAAGTAGTTTAGGAGTGAACAGCTATTAGACAGATGCACAGATTTATAATAAGATGCCTCGCTTGTAAATCATCTTGGACAACCCTTTCTAAACTTTGATAGTAGACCCGAGTTGGGCAAGTTTCTATATGTTTACATGCTTTAGTTACTAATATTATTTTCTGTACACTGTACCTTTCAGTGCCAGAGGTTCATACTACTTAACGACCAACGCCGAGTATCCATTTGGCAAAGGAATGGACGGTATATATCCCAAGAACAAAAATACGAGGAATAAAAAATCATAACCCAGGAGGATGAAAATTACAGTTAATAAATAAGTACTTAAAGATAGGCTAACCAGAAAAAAAACCTGCGCTAGAGGGGCGACGCTTTCGCTTTTTTTGATGTAAACCTATTATAATTTAATTTTCACAGATGACTTATTTTAAAGAAAGTTTAAAGTTAGTAATGGTTCTTGTAACACAACGAAGTTTGTTTATTTTTCTGGTCTAGCTGTAGATATATAGATCGTGTATGATTGTACACGACCGCAAAAGGTACATGCAAGTCTTAGTTCCAAAGTCAATGTTAGTGATTTTAGCATCTGATCGTATAAAAAGCGCTCTACATTATTTCGACGCGGCCTCGTCTCGTTCTACGCTTGTGTATCTTACGATTGGTCTCGTTAAATGCGAAACTTCTAGCCTTAGCCTTACACCCTCTTCAACAAAACTTCTTCTTCTCTTAAACTTGAACTTTGAGAACTTCATATTCTAAACCTTTGAAAACGTACCTGCACCTTAGAATGTAAGTTTAAAGCTGTTAGAATGTCTTCGCTACGAAACTCTAGCATTACTCGTATAATTTAAAGTGATAGATGTGTAGTCTGCGTTAGAAGAACAAAATCGTTATGGTTTCTTTCGCAGCTATCAAACATGCTGAATATACGTACGGTTTCAGGTGAGGTGTGCTAACAGCTTAAGTAGCAAATGTAAGATACTTATTAGGGTGATACTTATATACTACAGCGAACGGTCTTGTGTTCAAAATTGTAACTTTGGCGATAATTACAAATCAAAGAAAATTAGGTTTAAATATAATTACTTAGTTAGTAAGTACATCATCACAATTCACAACTGTCTCCTTGATCTAGTAGTTAGCATGTTCGACTGTAGAACCCGAAGTCCCGGGTTTGATTCCTGGGTCGGGCCAATAAATGTAATAAGTGTGTCTCACATCTATTAGACTTTGATCCGCAATCCGCAACTATAGGTGTGTGTTTTATTCTACTGTTAAACGTATACAGCGTAAGCTTCTAGATGCGTATTGAGCTTTAAATAGTAGGTAACAATAAATGAATTGACCTTTTACTTCATAATTGTTATGTATTTCAGAATTAAAATGGTATTTGGTAGATATACAAACACAATACAAGTTATAAGCAATCAACTATCTACTAGTAGGTAAATATCTATCTGGTAGTGAATATTAAGTACACATTCGAGCCCAGAGAGAGACAATTAGCGTTTTTGCCACTCATAATTCTGAAATTATAAGACTTTTGTGACTTTGTGTGATAGAGATGACTATAATATCTATTTTTACTTATCTGAAAAGGTAAATTTTCTGACCTGTGTAAGTGACGCGTTTCGCACGTCGACAAAACATAATTAAAATATTATTTTTAAATAAAATTAACGGAAATATCTACTTATCTAGGAGCATAATAAAAAAAAATTTAGTTTTTGAGACTATTAAAATTTTTAAAATAAAATATCATAATAGTGTGGAATGGTGATCTGATATTTAGATTGATAGGTACTTTATCTAAATTGCTTAAACTTTATCTTAGTCTTAGACTTAGGTATTTTAACAAAATTTTAAATTTACATACATTACATATAATATCTTATCTAAGGATTCTCTTACAATAAGTACAGAAGCTAAAGATATTAAATGCAGAAATTGTCAACGTACTTAAGTATTATAAGTTGTTTAAGGTGTGTACCTCACATAATTCCAATTTTTTATGAGGCCTCAGTACCTACCCACTTCTAATACAAACCTTGAGCTTATTTGGTGGGAGAGGAGAATATTACTTATATTCAGCTGGTCTAAAATTATTTAAAAAAAATTGTGATACAAGTGAGCATTGAAAAATAAACTGTCTGGGCTATTGTAAACCCTCACTTGCGGCTCGGTTATTATTGTCTCGACGGTATTTTTCAACATAACGCACTTTTAAATAACTATTATCACAGATTTGTGAGACTACTCACAAATCTGTGATAACAGTTATTTATACTCGTAAGTGCTCAACAATGAACCAAATTGTAGCTGATGTTGTTTATTATATAAGATTTTTTTTACAAAATAAATTGATCAAAATTGATTATGTCTTTTTAAGTTCCTTCTTAATTCAAGAAATCCGCCTTACCTTTACTGTTATTCTAATTGAGCAAAATTATTTATTCTGCTAAATTATTTATATCTAACCTCAATTACACACAGTCCAGCATGGTAGGTCCAATTTCGCAGGGATTGTTGACAAGCGGCGTAAGACCAAGGCCTATGGAAGCCCTACCTACACGAAAACTACTCGTATTTAAAGCAGTGGACGTCTAATAAACGACAATATCTACCTATAGGCTCTACATAATTAATACTGTAATCAAATCTCAAAAGGCAGGGCTTGATACGCTTGACATCTCCTGCTAAGGCAACTAATAAACTCATGATATTATCATGACGAAATTGATACTAATAACTTCACAATACTCACAGACGCAAAACTGCGTTATAGCCTTTGAATCGGTTAGTAATTGAAAATGTTGGACTGTTAATCCCAAATTAGATGGTACACCGTTCATCGTTCATTGTTGCTATGAAGTCGATGAACGATGCACGATACCAGTGAAGCTTACGTCGCGGAAGCAAAATTGCCTTTGAACGGTGAACGGTCGATGTTTAGACGATTCATTTTCGATGACTCTTCGGTGAAACCTCGAAAATAAAAGCAAAAATCTCGAAAAATGAACTGTCTAATTTGGCCTTCACTCGGAGACGCTTATTAGACTGCGAGTCAGACCTCGCTAACGTTTATAGCTAAGTTAAATTTAGCCGCGGTTACAACTTCAGCTAAAATATTGAGGCAACCGGGCCATAGTAGACATATCTCTAAAAGCGTCTTTACATAAAACTACAAATTGGATCTTAATTGCATGAATTAATCATACTGTTATCATTTATTATTTTACAATTTAAAAAAAGGATTAAAACGCTGTACTTAAATTACTATTGTTATTAATTACATTAGCAATAACACTTATATTGTTATCAATCCATTCGCTCATAATCATATTATCTGGTGGACTGTCGAAGTATTCATCTTCAGAAAAATTCTTAACATGAATTCTTACTTGCTCCGTAATTAAATAAAAGCAGTATAATAAGACGCCTGTCAGTAGGAATCTGTAAGGAAAATAATTTAGAATGTTAAATATTACATATGTTTTCATATTAAATGTATATCGCCAAGAAATAAAACAATAATTACAACGTTGTCAAATTATTTAAAATTATTACCACAAATACCAATAAAAATTTAATAAATAAATAAAAAAAGACGTGTGGCACTCGGGGACTGCCGCGGTAAAGCTATTGCATAGCATTTTTTATCAACGCCATCTAGCGACTCACCGCTAGATGGCGTTGATAAAAAATGCGCCATCTAGCGGCTCACCGTAGAGGAGTCCCGTGTCAGGTTATTTTCGTTACGGAATTTCTGGATTCGGTCTCCACGCTATACTTACGCCCGCGATAGAAGCTATGCAATAGCTTAAAGAGAAAAAAAATTTAATCTTATCGGATTTGCGTGAATCGACTCACGGAGTACGGGCTATAAATATTAAAGCACCAAGCGATTTAGCATTTCGGTGAGATACCGCGTGGAAACCATTAAGTGCCGTTTTCACCAACGTCCAGATTTTTATCCTAGGAATTATTGGGCGTTCTGACAATTTTTGTAATGAACATCTGCCAAAATATCAAATGTTCGAATAATACAATAGTTAAAATAAGTTTTACGTTGGTGAAATCGACCCTGTGAGAGCTGTAATTTTCTTTTATGAAAGTCGACTGTACCTATGTATCTATTCCATCAAGGATGTAAATAGGAGGCATATGAGTAGATAGGTAGGTACATTAGCGGTGTGCATTAAATCAACACCGATCACAAACGGCTTTTTATAACGGTTGATTTATCAGGAACAGTTTAACTATTACTTAAAAACACATTTAAAATATGCTATTGACAAATGTAAATAGGTCAAGGTATGCTAAAGGAGCTAAAGCTTTATAAAAGAACCGATCCTATCGATAGATTTCATAGTGTTAGCTTTGATAAAAATAAGTTGTGAATTTTATTGAAACTTCTCAATCATTACGGAAGTTTGTATGAAATAAATTACTGATTATTAAAATTAAGTTAATGTAATATAAAATAATAAATATTGTTCAAACTTCCGTAAAAACATGTTTAATTTAACTTGTTAATTTCAAAGAAATGTTTAATTTTTTTTTTTTTAAAGTCCTTAGTAGTTTAATTCTGACTTCCGGTGACAAAATTTTGTTTATCGATCAAGTTGTGTACTCTTTTAAATTTAATTTTTGTCTCCTTAAAGAAAGGGAGTCAGTCATCATTGGACTACTAAGCAAGTCGGTCTTCAGACTTAAGTGTTGCTAAGTGTTAAGTTTTAATTATGAAGTAGTGAATCATAATTGATTGAAGGAATTATAGTTACATATTGTGACTACAAAGAACTGTGTTTGAGTTTAACAACCAAATAAGGATTTCAACAATAGGTAGGTATACATGCAACACTAAGCATGATTACGCATCTTAGTTAGGGAATAATGTTAAAAGTGAGAGATGAAAATAATATGCAAAATATTACTTACGAAATAACTGAAGTCACTGATGTACTTGGATGCAAGTACCATGTTTTAAATAAAGTGGTACTTATTCAACATATTCAATAAATTCCGGACCGAAATGACGTGGTGTTATATTAAGCAAGGACACATTTCTGTTCAAGACTGTATTGTTTATATGTTTATTATCAATGACCTCATTGAAAAACATAATTGTCCAAAACGCGGAGAATGCGACAGCTCCAAGAATAAGGACACTGAAATGTATATAGTACGTTTAGCTCACGAAGTTACGCTTTACTCGTGGTTACGTCGTGTACATGCACATCGCGTAAGTGTGTGTGCCTGTCAGGAGCCTAGGTGGGAGCGGTCAGGCGTGAGCAAGCTCTCAAGCTGTCTATGCATTTTCGGGAGTTGTATGTAAGTACTGTAATATTGTAGGACACAGGTGGCAGATAATGCAGAGCGGAAATCCCTACAAGAGATATCATGGCTAGGATTCAGAAATGGATTTAAATCAGAAAATTGGGAAGACGACAAAGTTTTGCCTCTCGGATTGTTTTCTAAACGATTCTAAAACGCTAAATCGCTTCGTTATTGTAAAGTCATATTGTGGCTATATTTTAGACAATTAAGTAAAACTTCAGAAAACAAGTACAGACAAGATAGTCCTTGACTGCGATCTCACCTGATGGTAAGTGACGATGCAGTCTAAGATGGTAACGAGCTAACTTGGAAGGGGTATGATAGTGTAGATTCAAACCATACCCCTAATCGGTTTCTACACGCCATCGTACCGAACGCTAAATCGTCTTTGACGGTAGGGTGGTAACTAGCCACGACCAAAGCCTCCCACCAGACCATCTACCATTCTACAACATAATATAAAGAATTGAGAACCAATTTCACACTGGGCTTCTTATTTCCAAGACGATATTTCATTTGAATTTACACCCAATGAGAATATCAAAGGTTTTCTGGTAAAGCTGCATGAATAAAGATTGAAATAATGAACCTTTAGAAGAGTGATAAACTTCGATCACTAATAAAATTGAACGTTTGCAGGTCATAATAAATGTCTTCCTGACACATAAGCCTCTTCCGTTAATAACAAAATGCACTAATTAAATAAACTTTTCAACTTGGTTCCACCGTCACCATTCTACTATCGAAACGCAAGGCACAGAATAGATCTACTCCCCTACGTGGTTTAAATCCCAGGGACGCGCACTAACCGCTTTGCTTCCTCGTTCCAATTTGGAATGCCCTTCCGGCATCCGTTATTCCCTGTTACTACAATTAGGGTACCTTCAAATCAAGAGTGAATAGGCATTGTTTAGGCAAGCGCGTTAAATCTTAGGTTGTACGATTAGGTGTGATCGCAGCCAAGCAGTAGTCTATATATTTAAAAAAAAAACTACTTACAGTCCTGCAGCCATTTTCTGGCAACGGCTTTTTTCTCCGTAAGATTAAATATCTCTATCAAACCCTATAATAATAATATTGATTTAAATTAAATTATAAGTATAGATTTCCGTCTCGGATGGTGTCTCAATCATAACTGAATGTTTGAAAACATAAAGCCTTGTTTTGGATTACGTAATTAGTTAAATCATTATGACAATAGTGTTGAATAGAAATTTTAAATGACTGATCGACTTCAGTCTATTTCGAACAAACCTACTAATCTTAGAAATGTCAGTGTGCACGTTTGTTGGTTTCTTAGTTTGTCCTTCAATCAACGCACGCACTTAGCAAAGAATTGACATTATTTTTTGCTTGGGTTGAGGACTTGGAGAGTGGCGTAAGCCACCTTTATTGCGTAAAAACCGAGTTCCTGTTAAAACCTAACTCCACGCGAAGTCGCGGGAGAAAGGTAGTTGCTTCTAGCCTTCTATCATACGTCTTACTTCAAAGATAATAAATGTTAATTTTTGAATGACTCATTGGTACAATCGTACTGTAGCTGGCTTATTCACCTGGAGATGATGAGGTCTTGGGTAAGAGTCCTGCACTGATAGCATGGGCGGGAAAAATTTTATCCCCGGGAAAAGGATAAAACGTTTATCCCCTCGCTTAGCTTTATCCACCCGTCGAGCATGAGCACAGCGGTGGAAATAACACTCAGTGGATATACTTATAGAAATATACATCGCCTTCTCCTCTGTCGCCATGCTTTAGCATAGGGAAAAGATAATTTTATCCCCTGTCAGTGGATAAAATCGGGGGATAAAACTTTTATCTCCTGCCCATGCTACCAGTGCTGGCCTGTGAATTCTCGATAATGTTATCAAATTGAAGCCTCAATAACAAAACGGTTACAGAGGCGGACTGAAAACTTAAAGGTTGCAGGTTCGATCCCCACCCGTTGCACTACTGCCGTATCCACTCCTAACACAAGTTTTCACTTATTTGGAGGGGAGAGTAGAACATCAGTCAAGTTCAGCTTGGCTGATATTCTTTAAAAAAAAATTGTGAGGAATAGGTATCCCTGGAGTTCTATAGGTTGTAAATAATCAAGCTTTTAATAAGTAGGTACATCTTATATTATTCTCATTATTACATAAATTCTACAGGCATGATATTTCATAACAGACACATTGTTTTTTAAATCCTACATAAAAAATAAAAATAAATGAATTTTGGTCATCCAAGTCCTGTTAAGTTGGCAATAGGTACACTATTGACCCGACTGTCCATGTCGAGAAGATACATCGCGCCCAAATATAATGTAACCATCAGTGCTCCTGTCATTAGGAATCTGAAAAAATTATAATTTTTTTAAGCTATTGCATAGCTTCTATCGCGGGTCAGCGTGGAGACCGAACCCAGAAATTCCGTAACGAAAATAACCTGACACGGGACTCCTCTACGGTGAGCCGCTAGGTGGCGCATTTTTTATCAACGCCGTCTAGCGGTGAGCCGCTAGATGGCGTTGGTAAAAAAGGCTATGCAATAGCTTTACCGCGGCAGTCCCCGAGTGCCACACGTCTTTTTTTTTCTTTAAAAAGACTATATTCGGGTATGATGATGAAAGATGACAAACAGTCTGCGAACTGTAGTTTGCTGGCGAATGGTAGGTATCTTTATATGTTTGTGGTAGGTAATATTCTGCTTGAATTACATAAAAATGTACCTATATTCGTAATATTCGGAACGACAATGTCGCTAAGTCTGTTGCATACAATCTCTAAGCGCCGATTTCAACATCGAGTGTCGTTTAACCAAGGATAATTGGGCGTTCTGACAATTTTTATATTGAAAATCTGCCAAAATATCCTTTATTATATAATCCAACCTCTAACTCTATCTCTAGATTTAATTTAGTACATATAGAGATTTTATTACAAGAGTATTATGTCCGTTTTCACCAACTTTCCCTAACATTTAAGCTTAGTTAGGTGACGCTTTCTGTCAATCAAAAATACTTGGGCACACGTGCTTTAAGACAAAACTGCTCTATTAATAGATAACAACTGAAACTCAGTTCAATTTACAGTTGAAATTAGATAGAATCCAAAGAAAATGGCCATTCGGATTTCTTCATCTTTATGTGATATTTATATACATCTAAGCATACATACGTATGCAGTGTTAGCTGATGCAAATAAAGTAAGCAAAGTAGGTACATTTGTAGGTACTTACGTTCCAACTATAAGTGTCATTACGCGTATTTAATTATAATTTAAAAAAAAAAACGTTTTTTTGACATCCGAAAACTTTTACTGTAACTAAATAGTCTGTAAACAGAAATGAACCATTTTTGGGGCTATATTGATGTCAAACATGGACAAATATGACTTAAATATGATTTTAATGTTGATATTTTCGATGCGAGAAATTGTAAATAAAACAGATTCCGGATATATGTATCGAATTCATGCTGCTTTGTTTTTTCCTTTGTCGTTAAATGCATCTGATAACTTAACAAATAAAAATAAACATAGGTACATATTCATATTATTATTAACAGTCGAAAAGCTACTTTTAAGGCCAATTTAATTCAGTCATGTTCGTTTTTTTTCGTGTAATTTTTTTCTGCTTTAATTTGATATTTTTAGAATAATAAATAATTATTAAATTTTAAGTTTAGAATAAGAGAACTCGCTATTCCTCACATAAACGCTTAAGTTTCATGAGGATAGGTTAGTAATTTGTTTGGTAATTTGTTTTTTTTTGTAGGCATATTTTGAACAATGAATGAAAAAAAAAACCCTGTCTCGCTGTTCCAATCCCACGATGGTTCTCTTTTTAAACAGACTCTAGCCTTGTGTTGTGACTCTAAAAATGATTGCTTCACAGTGACAATTGCAATCGCCTCTGATTTGTCGATACTCGATACTCACTTGCTATTGGCTAAAATGCATTGTTGCAGAAATAACACGATTTTTAGCCAATCACCACAATTGAGAGTATAGGAATGATTAATGCAACTTTTACAGAATCGACTTGCTGATTTCTATTGTCTATAAAATATATTTCAATTTTATATCTTGGTTCTGTTCAACATCTTTCCAGCTGCCGGTATCATAGCTTGCCCGCCTACCGAACGTGCAGTCCAGGCCAGTGCACTTTGTCGTGGATTTTGTTCTTGGTAAAGTTGTGGTTGTCCGTATTCTGCGGCTCCTGTAGCGTGGAGGAGTTGTAAACGGTGTGGTGGTGGTGGTGGTGGTGGTGTTGGTGGTGGTGGTTGTGGTGGTGGTAGTGGTCACGTCAAATTCCTCCGATATTGTGTAGTATTTGATACCATACACTATTATGAATGCGATACTGCAACCAATGAGTATGCTAAAAGGAGAAAAATTAATTAATTTTTTACACTAGATGATAGTGTATACAGAACGAGGCGGAGCGACCGCGTCTTTTTAAGGACAATTGTAGTGTGGGGTTATGCAACAGTATTTTAGCAACCCCACTCTCAAAGGAGGCGCGGTCACTCAGCAAACTTACTTGAGCGTAGTTTTAGATTTCTTTTTTAGTTTAAATATTATGTATTGTTGAACTTACAGGGGTGACATTATCAATTTTGATAAAACCCCCAGGAAAATAAAGGGATTAAAAAAAAAATAGAAAAACCTATATTGGTGTTATTGTGTCGTTCAGAATATTGAGCTTAATATTATGTACCAGTCATTCCAAAATCACAGACATACATTTTAATTTTATTTGTTTGTATAAGCCGCTATCTATATGTATAAGAAGTTATACTACCCTGTGTCAACTGGATGCTAAGCCACTAATTTCCGTGCAACTTTGTCATTAAATTATTTACTAACTTTGTAATAACCTCGACTTAATAAATATGTTTTTACACATTTTTTAAAGTGTAGTGATATCAATTATTATCATTATCAAAATCCTAGATTTACCTACATAGATATCTTCTTTCTTTTTCTTCTTCAACTTATAGACGTCCACTGCTGGGCATAAGTTTCTTGCACGGACCTCCACAGATCTCGGTCTTGCGCCGCCTGAATCCAGCGACTCCCTGTGACTCGTTTGATGTCGTCGGTCCACCTAGTGGGGGTCTGCCAACACTGCGCTTCCCGGTGCGAAGTCGCCACTCCAGCACCTTGAGACCCCATCGACCATCAGTTCTTCGAACTATGTGCCCCGCCCATTTCCACTTCAGTTTCGCGACTCGCTGAGCTATGTCGGTGACTTTGGTTCTCCTACGGATCTCCTCATTTCTGATTTGATCTCGCAGGGATACTCCGAGCATAGCTCTCTCCATCGCCCGCTGAGTGATCCTGAGCCTTCTTATGAGGCCCATATTTAGCGACCATGTTTCGGATCCATAAGTCATCACTGGCAACACGCACTGTTCGAAGACTTTAGTCTTCAGGCACTAAGGAATTTTGAATTAACATAGATATAGAAAAATAAAATTTTATGCTTACTCACAACCCCAGAGCCATTGCTAATAATGATATGAAAGTTCCGAAAAGGCCTAGTTACTTATTTTCTTGCCATTTGAGTAAAAACTATGGAAAAGGAAAACTGACCATGCGTTACCACAAGTTACCTACTTACCTTTATAAACTGCATGAAATTAAGCAAGGTGCATATGTAGTGAAATTTTTATTTTAGGAGGACGATTGTTTTTGTTAGTGTCTGGATAAAAATTTGTGCTTAAACCAGGCTTAAACATGTTAAGGTTAAAATTATATTATGTTAAATTATGTGTCATTGAATTATTAAGATCATATTGCAAAAATCCTTCTACATCATTTTCATACATTTTAAACCGTCTTCTTTTTTTTAAATCTTTTTTTAAAATTATTTTATGTATGCTCCCAGATTACTTTGAGACGCCTGGACCGATTTGAAAAATTATTTTTGTTTGAAAGGGCCAGGTGGCCCCATTGTCATCAAATCAGGATGTGAAGATGGGATCCTGGAGAAATCAAAGGAACTCTTCGTACAATTGCTGCTGCTTTATTTTATTTGCGCGAGCTTTTATAATAAATAGCCGTAAATTATTATCTACTATATAAAAATAAGTCGGGTTTTCCTTCCTGACGCTATAACTCCAGAACGCACGAACCGATTTCCACGGTTTTGCATTCGTTGGAAAGGTCTCGGGCTCCGTGAGGTTTATAGCAAAGAAAATTCAGGAAAAATTTCAACAGAAAAGCGATCTGGTGGCGATTCATCTGGTGGCGAAACGGAGTTCGCCGGGTTTGCTAGTATTAAATAATAATTGATTAATGGGTACAACTAGCTTTAGTCCGAGATTTAACCCTCGTTTCCACTTTCGTCTAGAAAGCTTTCGATGGCAGGTTTTCTACAATTCAGGTTCAAATTCAAACAAAGACGCAGATTTTAAATTTTAATTCTATTCGAGTGTTTACTTACTAGTGTTTAGTGTTTTTTTATTTGAAAAATAACAATCCTATTTAATCTTCGTTACTTTAGTATATTATTTAGTACATTACAATAGTACATTGTTACCTTAGGGATGAAAGTAACTTATTTAGTCCCGAGACGGGGTTTGGCGCCCGAGCGTAGCGAGGGGGCCTATAGTTCGAGGGACTAAATAAGTCTTTATCCCGAGGTAAACACTGTGCTTTTCATTACGAATATAAGGAAAGTCAAAATAAAAAAAGAAATTAGCTAAAGAAAATTGAGTGAACTTTACCGCCTTTTTTTTTTTCTTTGGCCTAGCCGGCGGGCTATGCATTTAGCTTTTTAATAGTCAAGTATTGTCTATGATTGTCTATGAATGTCTATGAATCAGTTGTCTTTACTTTATGAATAAAGTCTATCTTTCTTCTTGTCTATGGATGCACTCGGGTATGTCGTGTTTCATTTGAATTCCAATAAAAATGTGACAACTAGTTTTTTTTAATTATTTGACAGCTGTCAGTTGAAAACGATTCTCCCTAGGGCTGAAAAGTATTACTTTCAACCCGCTTCTCAGGCAACTTCAGACCTACTTTCCGTGTATGAGTAATGAAAAAATATATAAATGTAATTGTAAATATGTAATAACCCTGTAACCCTTAATTGCATACCCTTTGATTAAAATAATTTATTTTACATAGCTACCTAAATATACAGGCTTTATCTCAAACATTTTTGTACCGAAGCAAGACAGTTTTCAAACAAATTGAAGATGTATACCCGCTATATTTGTTTTTACTTACCGCGCTAGTTGGTAATGACAAGTGGTAAAAGGTGTAGAAATATTGCCACTGAGACAAACAGGAAAAAAACCCTAATTGTCACACTAGTGTGATAATCTGGTGTGACTACGAGTCTGCAATCAATAATATCATTGCATCAGTGTGTAACCAGCTCAACTCTTCATCCAAGGAAAAGAACAATGCCCTGTGTTGTATTAACAAAAAATAACGAAAACAATCCCGTGGGAAATTCACAACTTTTATCAGCCTTCAGCGGTTGCAGCGCTGAAGTAACTGCGTAGCTGTTCTCTCTCGTTTTTGACAATACGCATTGATGCTGCCAGAACATCATAAAATTAGCCAATCAGAGATGATTATGAGCGTCAGAATGTAGCAATCATTTTTAGACAGTCCCACAGCCGAGTTCAGCCTACGTTATTTCAAGGCTGGCTTGGCTTGGCTGGCTTGGCTTCCTAAGCTTATGACGCAGCAAGGGACCTACTGCATAGGAGAATAGTAAAGCGTAGGCTGTAGTTCACTCAAAAGCTACATCAATCATTGTTATGGTTTCAATTGCGGTGATTGGATCTTCTTCTTCTTTATTAACCCATAGACGTCCACTGCTGGGCATAGGTCTCATGCATGGACCTCCCCAGGCCTCGGTTTTGCGCCTCCTAAATCCAGCGGCTCCCTGTGACTCGTTTGATGTCGTCGGTCCACCTATTGGAGGGTCTGCTAAAACTGCGCTATCCGGTACGAGGTCGCTACTCCAGCACCTTGGGACCCCATCAACCATCAGCTCTTCGAACTATGTGCCCCGCCCATTGCCATTTCAGTTTCGCAACTTGCTGAGCTATGTCGGTGACTTTGGTTCTCTTACGGATCTCGGTGATTGGATAAATTTTGGCAATCTTGCTGCAATAATGCATTTTAGGGGTTAGTCTAGTTTTAAAGTATTGGCCAATAAGAAGTTATTGCAATCTTAACAGTGTAACAATTTTTAGCCAATCCCGCAGCTGAATTGAGGTTTAAAAGGTTTTGTTAATAAGTGTTTATCTTCTTTGAAGTCATCCAAGTAGTAAATACTCTGGCATATTAGATAGTCATTCCAAATTTGAATTGGCAGCTTCCTACGATTTGGCGCTCAGTATAATTTTTTGATACAACCTGTGTTATGATAAAATCTAAAGCAGGTACTATAATGATATCAATGGTACATTTTATATATTGGTTGGTACATGTAATACACATATTCGTTGCCCTGTGCAATTTTAGTCCAAGTGAAAACTTTGATAATAATTTAGCAAACGCTACGCCATTCGATGCCTGGCAATCTGACGATACTAAAAACACCATCTTTATTTGTTCTCATACTGCTGGTTTCGTCTCAACTCGTTATATTATGTGGTATTATTATAAATTATTCGCTGTAAAGTATTCGATCTCCCGTCAAGGTGTGAATTTGCTTCGGTTTCTGATAAGTTCATTAAATATTTCGTCGTCCAGTACGCACCGAAAGCCAGTAGTCCTGTGATTATTATGCTGAAAACATGAAAACGAATATAGCGTTTAAAAATTCAAAATAACGATAAATAAGATAGATAGCTATTATGAAATAGGCATCCAATAAGAAAGAATTTTTGAAGATTAAACCTCTAAGGGGATAAAATAGGGGTTTGAAAAATCGAACTTAACGTGAGCGAAGCCGCTGGCAAAAGCTAGTTTTATAATCAAATCTCTCACTATCTGTAGCTATTCTATTATTAGCTACCACTTGCTACCACTTTATATTCGAACATAAAATTGCACAAGATCAACACATATAGGTACTATAGCTGAAAATAAAAATATGTGTACTTACAATCCAAAAGGCATATTTATAAGACTTAAAGAGAACAAATAACTATAATTCGCACACGAAGAGTTAGGTACTATACATGACAATGGTTACAATATTAATTTGGCAATAATTTAACAAGGAAACCTTTTATATTATGAGACATCACAATAAAACTAGTACTCCACAACATTCGTAATAATATTAAAGTACCATCGCAAGTACAAACAATATTCTCTTCGAATATAAGGTGGATGACCAGCCCCCTGATTCTGTAACTCAGTGCCTATCAACGACGATAGGCATTTTTTATCCATTGAAGGTTTGAAGAGAAATGTCATTTACTATTTCATAGTAAACCTTCAATGCATAAAAAATACATGTCAGTGGCTTTCATTTTGTGATAGCCACTGAGTTACAGAACCAGCCCCCTGAAATGAATAATCTCGCAGTATCACTTTTTACATCTATTATTCAATATTAAACTTAACTGTGAATAACAATCTTCGATCACAATTTTTCTGTGATCGAAGATGGCAATGGAAATATTTTATAGCGTTAGGTGTGAACAATCTTAAATTTCTTTAGAGCTAATATTTGACAAACACACCACTCGTCGTTATAACAATTCAGCAGTGTCTTAAAATAATTTAAGCATCTCTTAAATATACTCTACTCATCTGAGAAGGGTTTAGGTCATTGTCTCCCACGCTAGCCAAGTGCGGATTAGCAGAATTTTTTAGCACACACCTTCGCGAACATTATGGAGAATTCACAGGCCTGCAGGTTTCCTCATGTTTGTTTTCATCATTTCGAAAAGTCTGAGGTGGAATGGACACTTTTACCTATTATAGGTCAAATCCTTTGCTCGCAGAGTGACTGATTCATTCATCATTTCATTATTTCATTCATTTAGACCCATCATCAGCCCATTACAGGGCATAAATCGCCTCTCGAGTGAGAAGAATTCAGCCCATGCAGATTTCCTCATGGTACTTTCCTTCACCGTTAAGACAAATGATATTTAATTGCTTGAAACGTGATAACTCCGAAAAGTCAGAGAGTAACTTATAAAAACTTTGTATGAGCAAATACTAGAAGTTATAGAGAGGAAGAAAAAAAAATAATGTTATTTAAATATAATATTGAAAACAAAATCGACAAACGAAATCATTGAGGCTATCAACATTAGGAGTCCAATTCCAAAATATATGATGTCGAAAGATCTACGCAGTTGCGGTGGATCTGAATTCAGAGTTAAATTCAATCTTGTTCGTCTCTGTTTCCTAAGCTTTCTGCTTTCTCCGACGACCTAAAACAAGGTTGTTTAAAAAAATTTATAATACTCCTCTTTTGCATCGGGGGTTAATCTTGATTAAAAATAAAGAAATTCATTTTTAGATGAGCAGCCTTTTCCACTCTAATGTCTCACAGTATGAACCGTCTTCTAAGCTAATATACTTATTAAATATCTGTTTTAGGGTTTTCCTGAAGGATAAGATCTGGAATAAAAAGATCCACAGTAACAAAAGGTAACTGACGTAACCCAAACCATTAGCAAACTAAAATGGCAAATGCCAATAGGCAGGCTATGCTATCCTAGAAGCCAAGACCGTTAGAAGAAAACACCGAGACCGTGTACAAGCAAGCTATGTTCCTAATGTTAGGCCTCAAGAATATTGAAAGTGGCTGGATAAGAAAAGCTGAAGACCGTCTGTGATGGCATTCAGTAACGAAGCCCTGTATTCAACAACTAGATTTTGCTCGCGGCTTTGCTCACGTTAAGTTCGATTTTTCAAATCCCTATTTTACCCCCTTAGGGGTTGAATTTTCAAAAATCCTTCCTTAGTGTGCGCCTACGTCATAAAAGGAACCAACTGTAAAAACAAGTTTCTAACTTCAGTAGTTTAGGCTGTGCGTTGATATCTCAGTCAGTCAATAGTCAGGACTTTGAATTTTATATATATAGATATAACTCATCGCCGGTATAAAGGAAAAGGATCTTCTCTCATAATCCGTGATGGATGCTGACTAAATGCAAAAGTATCCTCACACTGTTTTCCTTCTCAGTTAAAACGAGTTATATTTAATTTCTGAAAAAATAGAGGAGAGTGAATTGATTTCGAAAAGGAGGCAGAAGTTTTAACAACTACGTACTCTATCACCGCTTTATTGAAATAAAAACAGTGATGTGATGATTGAATTTCTGAAAATCCCGATTATTTACTTACCAAAATAGTACCAGTTACGCCAAGCAGCACCCAGCCGGCAAGCAAAAAATAGGCGTGAACAAAAGGGTCCAACCGTTCGTCCACTATCGCAGATATTATTAGCCCTATCGGTATCAAAGTTTGTGTCCAAATGGCGCCTCCGACCAGCGTCTGCTCATCTCGATCCTTCGACCTGGCGTCCACGCCCGCACCAGCCCACAACCCCGCAGCACCTATGACTAGTCCTAGACCGCACAATTTTAGGATGAGACTCGCAATATTCATAACTATACTCGTACACTGATTGGTTTTACTGGTCTGTGCGTATACCCATTATACTATATAGGAGCCCTCAGTCGGCCTTAGTAGACCGGCAATGAGATTAATAGGACTAAATATTATTGGTTTTCTTTTGAATATTAATATCATATTCTCTATTATCAAGATCACAAAATATTATGATAAACCATGATTTATAGGTTTATGTGAAAAACTGACAGTTGACACACAACATGACTTAATTTGAGTACGGTCTACCAATTGCGTTCTAAAATTCTCCTATGGAAGCGTTCAAATCACGTTCAAATGATAAACCTACTGAAATGAAACCTGCCCAGTATAAGCAAATAATACCTTTTATTTCATGAAGAAGCGACTCTTACTTCCAGTATATACTAGACTTAACATAATATAATGTTGTCCAAATCAGAAGTAGGAGGAAGAATTTTATCAGTTTTCTTGTATGAAGTGTCGAGGGTGATTCCGGCTATCATTTTAAAAACACTTTTACTATACTTTGAGATATTTACCTATTTACTTGCTGTTCACTAAATATAATTTATCACCAAAAACCTCCTGTACCTTTAGTATACTATACTATACCTTTATAGTATGAAACATCCCTCAATTATTTATTTATCCAAATAGTAGGCAGGTAAAAATAATTCCATGGATTACTTAAAGCATAATATAATAGTGCTTGTTATAAAGTCACCGTTTACCGAAATTATGTGTATAACAGAGGCTTCATTAAAATAACACCGTGATTAAATTCATGGCAAATTGAACATATTAACTTTTGGTACATATTATTTACATACCTGCATTCATACATACACACAAAATGTTGAGATTTATTATTATGTGTACGAGCCTTTTTATATTTCACATTATTTTCTTATGCAAGTGCAATACATCACAGAATTATGTGAGTATTATAATTATCATATTTTTGCCTTTAAATTATCAAAAAGAAATATACCTAACAACATATGTTTACTTCTAGGGTGAATTTATATTAAAGTTAACTGGTTTGGAAGTATGCAAGGGTCCGAAACGGCATGATTGTAGCAACATGACAGCAAGACTAGAAAACGGTACAATCTTGATGATAGACGTGCAGATTACAGAGGACGTTATACCGAACCGGGTAAAGTGTTAGGCTGAAAGCTATAGACCGCACTCTCACTCAGCTCCGACTCAAGACAAATCAAATCAAATCAAAATTTATTTATTTCATGTAGGTTCAACTTGTAGTTCTTATGACACGTCATAAATCTACCACCGGTTCGGAATGCAGATTCTGCTGAGAAGAACCGGCAAGAAACTCAGCAGTTGCTCTGTTCAAAAAAAAAAAATGTTTACAATAGCTATGCATACAGTGTTTCCACAAAAAAGTTTCAAAAATGCACACCTACCACAACGTAACACATGTTAAGATGGGTAAACACAAAGCAGACCCATTCCCGTTGGTGGCACCCGTTCACGAGCACGACGCATGATCCAGCCGTTGCTTCAGACAGAGTTAAAACAGACAGATTTATGTCAGAGCATATTTGTGTCTCGTTTTAACCTCTATCTTGAGTCTGAGCTGACTCAGAGCACGCTCTATAGAACTCAGCATTAGTCTGAGATCTATAGATCGTGCTGTAACTTGGCTCGAATTTGAGAATTGTTTGTACCGCGAGCGAAGCGAGCTCTTTACTTACTCCATTTAATAAGCAGAGGAAAACTGCGTACAAGCATTTTCACCAACAAAGAGTCTTGGCCTAGACTCTTTGTTCACAAAGAGTTAAATTGAGCTCGCTGATGTGCAGTGGAAGTGACATTCAAGCCACTATCAAGAGTCACAGAGAGAGAGTGATAGACTATATGTTAATGGAAAGTGATAATTACTTAACATCAAGTGACCCGCCTGCACATTTGCTCGCTATTAATGTAATACTTAATGATAAAATTCAAATTCAAAATTATTTACTTCATGTAGGCCAACTTGTAACTCTTAATACTTAATGATAAGAACTTCAATTTTCCCAATCAGGGTAAAGTTGAAGCAATGATGAACAATAAGCCGTTAATAAGATTGCAGATGAACAAACCTTGCGATCACCTCTTCATGAGGCCACTCTTCCATCAAATATACAATGTTAGTCAGAAGTGCGAGTTTAAAAAGGTAAAGTAGGTATCCAATTACACATATACTTACATATCGTATAGTTCTTGCAATTTACGAAGGCGCGTGAGCTTTACTTGTGGTTACGTCGTGTACCTACATGCACATTGCGTAAGTGTGCGTGCCTGTCAGGAGTCTAGGTGGGAGCTCTCCCTCACACTTATATAGATACGACACACACACAATCATGAGCCACGCGCCCTCTTGAATTGTAAGAACTATAATATAAATGCTTTTGCCTCACAGACGTTCGTTTTTCATCTATAATATCTCCCACCTATGTAGGAGATGTTATAATTCATCTATATGAATAATATTATTATGTGTAACTTTGACTATTGAAATTAGAAATTTACTAACTTATTGGATTTTGAAAAATGAAATAAGTGCTGAACTCTTTTCAGGGATATTATAATTTGAAAATTGACATTGAGGATATCGCGCAGAAATACTACGGTGGAATGTTTTTATACGGGGACCTTACTTTCAAATCAGTATTCTTCGGAGAAAAATGCAATTTATCGTGCGTTATCTTGGCAGTCACATTTTCTCCAAAGACAAAGGCTGAGTAACTTCTAAGATTTTTAATTTTTGATATTTTTTGCAACTTCAGTCACGACTCTGCATAGAATAAACGAAAACTGACATGTACTACAAATTTTAAAGGATTAATAAAAGTTTTAATAAATAAATTATTAATTTAATACTTGAATTACAACAACTCGTAAATAACTCGTCTATAAAATTAAATATTAAAAAAGACAACAAAATATTTTACTCTTTGATTAGGTATAGGTACCTAATAATATAACTTAAGTGCTACTTTTACTTAAATACACCTGTTTGTACAATAATTTAAAATTAAATCTTGTTGGTATTAATATCAATTTCGACCTAAATTGTTTTTTTTTTAATCAAAGGGACAACTTTCTTCTTGGTCCACTTGAACACAGTACATTCCTCGCGATCTGCAAAGATAAAACATTAATGACTATTGCGCGGGGCATATAATATGTATAAAAGAACTGATGGTCAACTCATTGGTCGTTGGGATCCCAAGGTGTTGGAGTGGCAACCTCGCACTGGAAAGCGCAGTGTTGACAGACCTGCACTTGATGGACTAGACGCAGGGAGTCGCTACATACTGGCGGCGCAAGAGCGAGATAGGTGGGCGTCTTTGCAAGAGACTTATGTAAAGCAATGGACGTCTATCGGTCTATCGGTCTATCGGTAAACGACCGTATATAATATGATATTAAAAGTTCGCAATCGTATGTGAGACCAGGCGCTGTGCTCTTATAACTGTAGGAGGTCTTGGCTTCGATTCCCGGTGGGGGCAATTTGGGTATTTATAATTTCTGAATTGTCTCTGGTCGGGTCTGGGGGGAGGCTTTGACCGTGGCTAGTTACCACCCTAACGTCACAGACGTGCCGCCAAGCGATTTAGCGTTCCGACACGATGGCGTGTAGAAACCGATTAGGGGTATGGATTGAATGTACACTGCCATACCCCCCACCCCAAGTTAGCCCGCTGCCATCTTAGACTACATCGTCACTTTCCATCAGGTGAGATCGCAGTCAAGGACTATCTTGTCATCGAAATAAAAAAAAAATCTTTTTTAAGGACAGCTATTTTGAAGACTAATAACATAATAGAACATTATTGATCGAATATGTTTCGCCACTATGAAAGGATAACAGTGATCGAGTATGTAATAACAAACTGTGTTGAATTAATAGTGTCTAAGTATGGAGTATCTGATTTTTTAGTAGTAGTTTATTCATACTTAGTCACTTCCTTTAAGACTTGGACAAACAAAACGCCTGACGACAGCAAAATAGCGTGACGTCACAATACTAATTGCGTATAAAAATTGTATTATGATATTTGTATTATAACTAATTAATGACTTCGTCCGCGTGGATTTAGTTTTTAAAATCCCGCGGGAACTCTTTGATTTTCCGGGATAAAAAGCTATATAGCGTATGTCAGTCTCCACATCCTCTGTTTGCATACATTTGTTTTAAATGGAGGTGACAACGAGGTAGCGAGCTAAACCGCGACCGCGAGGTATCGCAGTGAGGCATCTTTGGCATTTTTTACCCTAATACTTACGACTCGGGAGTTTGTTCGTTCACTTTGACCAGTTGGCGGTCGTAGCGAAGGGTCACATGCTCCTGCTTGGGACATGCCGCGTCACAGGGCACGCCGACCATCTTGATACGTCTGCGTATCGCCGCGGCGAAGTAACAGGAGCTCATGAAATGACTGCAGCGGGCTATACCTAAATCACCATACAATCCATATTAATATCTTTTTTTTTTAAATACTAGCCAAGCTGAACTTGACTTATATTCTTCTCTCCCCTCCAAATAAGCGAAAAGCTTGTGCTAGGAGTGGATACGACAATAGTACAATGGGTGGGGTTCGGACCTGCGACCTTTCAGTTTCCAGTCCACACCTTTAACCGTTGGGCTATTGAGGCTTCTCTTTCTTTTTCCTTTTCCTTTTATATCTTTATCTAAATATATAAATGGAAAAGATAACTAACTGACTATCTACCAAAGCCACGCCACCGGACGGATTGGTCTGGGCATAAATATAGCTGTGATGTAGGTATCCGCTAAGAAAGGATTTTTGACAATTCAACTCCTAAGGGAGTAAAATTCTAAAATAGTGGTATGAAAAATGACCTTAACATGAGCGAAGCCAACGGCAAAAGCTAGTTAAAACTATAAATTACATGTCTAGCTCAACTGTAGATTAGATATTATGTCCAGGCCAACGTAACCGTACTGAGAGATCTTACTTAACATCTATGTAGGTATTTATGATAATGATAGCTGGATAGTTTATCTGCCTATTTAGTGTAATCAAATAGGTAAGGAAAATTACACTCCACTCTCAAAGATAATCACAATGACAAGCAGAACGCTAATATTACGCCTTTCCAATGGAACGAAGCGTGGCAGCACTGCAGAGACGAGTGTTCTTCTTCGAGTACATTTCGAGGCTTTAACTGCCTCGTTGCGCGTTGGTCTAGATCAAAATGCATGGTTAGCATGTTGAACTGCAGACGATGAGGTCCCGGATTCGATTCCCGGGTGAAGTTAAGAAGTGTATTGGATTTTTCTGTCAAGATATTCTATGTACTAGCCCCGAGTTTGGAAGTTGGAGGTGTGTCCCGTGTCACTCGGAAAGTATGTAAAGCCGTCGGCCCTGTACCTGATCTCTCTCCGTTCATGTAAGATCTTCCATCCGATCGGACTATTAGGGAGGCCACATAAGATCAATTTTGTCGTCAAGTTTGCATGCTGCACAGGGATTCAAAAAGAATATCGATGCCTATATTAGTATATACTATTTTCTTTCTGATGTATAGCGTTATCTCTCTCGATGGAGTGGTACAGCTTTCTGAAACTTTCCTAGTTATCGAACCAAAGTATCGATACTACTCAGGCATCGATCCTTTTTTCCTAAGCATCATGCAAACTTAACGGAAAACTTGATCGTATGTGGCCTCCCTAAGGGTAAGAACATGCCAAAAATGCCTCACAGACGAGCACGAACATGTCGAAGATACCTCGCTGTACCGCGATGTATCGCAGTGAGGTATCCTTCGGCATGTTCGCGCTCGTCCGTTTGCATACATTTGTTTTAAATGGAGGTGACATCGAGGTAGCGAGCTAAACCGCGACCGCGAGGTATCGCAGTGAGGCATCCTTGGCTTGTTCCCACCCTAAGAGTGAGTACTATAATATCTTCCGCGCAGATGGCTAATCACTACGCAGATTGGCCACCGTGCTCAGATATGGTCGGGAAGACATTATTTTTTTATACTCGTGCTGGAGCAGTGCGAGGCAAGAGTAAAGGGTTCGGCTACATTTGCAATTCGATGAGTGGAGATCCTAGTTTAACTTACGCATCGGATGCCCTCTGCAACCCGGCTGCAATCGTCCACCGTTGACGCAAAAATCCGCATGCCCTATCTGGCCGCTCTCTCCAAGGAAGCCAGCGTTGGTATGCACAACTTGGACCACGTAAGCGTCGTCTCTTCCGAGACGGAACAGACGAGACCCGTACATAGATACCAGGGGACGAGCAGGGTCTAAACCTGAAAGCAAAATGGGTAACTTGTAAATGGCGTTGGTATCCAAGTTCTAAAATAATACGACAAAATTTCTACAGACTAGGCAAGCGCCCTCCAACCTAGACCTCACCAGCGCTTTTCAATATTGATTGTTTTCAAACGCAAAGCTAAAGCCAATTAATACTAGGTATTATGTTTGAGGAATTGAAATTCCTTTGCCAAGGCACAATTAGCTATTAGACAGTTGTACCTAAGTAGGTACCATTATTGAAGTAAAGTAATGGTGATAAATAATTTACGAAACCTTAAAACTAAAGTCTGTTGAAACGCGCAACAAACTCAGTCAGGTATAATTTGATAATAAACAAGTCAATAGTACCTGTCAACAATTGAACAGGTACCTACTGCAGTCACTTCGAGCCTCGCTGACTAGAATGCCTAATTGACTTCAGTACTAGCTCAAGGTATGTACATACCTATGTACTAAGTACTCGTATCTCCATAAATACCTAATCGACTTCAGTACTAGCTCAGCTCAGGGTACCTCCCTATGTACTAAGTACTCGTATCTCCATACTTAGCAAAGCATTCGTCCCATCTGGTAGGTACAGTAGATATGAACAACTATTTATAGCCTGTAGCAACTCCCCGTCGTGGAAGTAGATTTGTTTTATTTTAAACGGAGTTTGACCCCTCGTAACCCTGCCATACTGGGAGTTTATGGTGATGTCTGATATATCATGTACAAAATTCAAAGTTTTGGCCTTTGTGAAAATTTATTTATTTATGTACTTACATATATTTTACTAGTTGGTGCCGCCGCTTCGTTTGCGTAGATTTAGTTTTTAAAAATCCCGCGGGATCCCTTTGATTTTTCGGGACAAAAAGTAGCCTATGTCACTCTTCCTGCATTAAGTGCATTGTGTCGCAGTTTTGCCGCCCGTCCCTGGTATAAAAACCACGCAGAAACGGAGCAACCGATTGACGTGATTTTTTGCATGGGTAGGTATACTTGAGGACCTAGACCTTTTCATCTCGGAAAATCAAAAAGTTCCCGCGGAATGTTAAAAACCAAATCCACGCGGACAAAGTCGCGGGCATCAGCTAGTACCTAATATAAATTAAATAAATTGATTTACTAATCTTACTAGTATTATATAAATGCGAATATGTTTCATTTTAACCTTAAATACAGATTGATCAATCAGATTACTATCTCACAGTAGTTAAACCCTGCAGATGGTAGATTACCTACTAGTGGATAATATCTACAATTCCATTTAAAATGCTTATCAGACCAAAAGATATTGACAACGTTCAGGCAAACAGGAAGATTATTATATCATTGGTATTTACGAGCATGTACCAGTAACTAAACAAACATTATTGAGTGCCCAAATTGAGACCTTATAGCGATGTCATAAAACACAAAATTGATAAAATATTTTGCACATATCAATCTACAATGCGTTGAATGGGCTTAACAAGTAAAGGTCTCTATAGACGTGGCAATAAGTCTTTTAATAAGAAGTTGCCGCTGACCGTATTGATGTTGATCTAGATTCTAGATCCTAGCTGTGAAATCACAATCTTAGACTTTTGACTTGTCCCATTCTTCTGAAAAGTTGTGAAGCGATTAACATAATAGTACCGATAGTTAATGATACGTTAGCAAAAATAGTCCGTTTGAAGTCGACCAAATTAGAACTACAAACAATTACTAATTTAACCTCAAAGAATTTAACCCATATCTGGATAAAAATTCGGGATAGTATTGTAGTTATTATTTTTCTATAGGAAAAAAAGGTCATGACATAACACGTCACTCAATAAGTCTTTGGTCTGCCCTATAGATGGCAACACTTTTAATAAAACCATATGATTGCAGAGTAGTAGGATCTTTCAGATGACACGTATCAAAATTTGGCGTCGTTCTGACAATCAGTTCAAAAGTTAGAGCGGATTAAGTAACCCAAGTTCTTAAGTGTTAAAAACAATGGATGAAAAAGAATTTCGGGTGTTAATTAAACATTGTTTTTTAATGGGAAAAAATACAACCGAAGCAAAACAGTGGCTCGATAAGTGTTACCCGGACACCGCACCAGCGAAATCAAGCATAATTTATTGGTATGCTGAATTTAAACGGGGCCGCAAAAGCACCGAAGATGCTGAACGCTCTGGTCGACCGAAATCGGTAGTTGTTCCGGAAAACATAAAAAAGTCCACAAAATCGTTTTGAAAGACCGTAAAGTGAAGTTGCGTGAGATAGCTAACACCTTAGAGATATCAGAAGGTAGTGTATTTACAATTTTACACGAAAATTTGGGCATGCGAAAGTTGCTTTCAAAGTGGGTGCCGCGCTTTCTCACACCGGACCAAACAACAATTAAGAACTTGGGTTACTTAATCCACTCTAACTTTTGAACTAATTGTCAGAACGACGCCAAATTTTGACACGTGTCATCTGAAGGATCCTACTACTCTGCAATCATATGGTTTTGTCAAAAGTGTTGCCATCTATAGGTCAGACCAAAGACTTATTGAGTGACGTATGTACGAGTGAACTCTGAACACGGAATAAAGGTAATTCCACATGAAGAACACTCCCGACTTATTCATCTTTCAAACAAAATCGGTTCATCCGTTCGGTTTCTACGATGCCAGAGACAGACACACGCACATACACACACCCACATACAAACACACAGAGACACGTCAAACTTATAACACCCCGACATTTTTACGTCGGGGTTAAAAATACCTAATTAAAGAAAAAAAACCCCACGTTTCCGTTGACGCGAGTCGCTCTTTGTGTCGCGCGTCCAATGCTGTCGCGCGTTGTACTCGTATATATTCCGGGCTTAAATCGAGTGCTATTCAGCGATACGAGCGCTATTTTTAAATTCAATGTATGCAGTGTACTGTACTGTAAAGTGTAAACCACATCTACATCACATCCACACATCTTGTGAGACCGCGTAACACAACACTCGTGCGATCCAGATCGGAAAATTGATTTACAATGGTGAAAGTGGATATTAAATACACCAAGGTAAGGATCATGAGATGGGGTTGATTTCTATCGATTTTCTTACATAATCAAGCAACCAGTTTTTTAATAATTTAATTTACGTTTTATAGAAAAATACTAAATTATTATTCATTCATTTTAATAGTACCTACACAACAACTTTTTTCATAAGATACTTAGCAATTTACAGAAATAATCATAACAATGTGAAGTACCTCGTGCTTGTTCAAAATTTGCATGGAAATTTTATGCGGTTTCACTTTGGTTTCACTAATAAATTAAAAATCCTATATGAATAGAGACGGATAGGATTTTTAAAAAAGATTTTTTTTAATTAATTTTTAAGGTCTATACCTACTCTATAATATAAGGTCTTTGTGTATAAATGATACACCAAGGCATTAAGGACCAATTATCCTTAATGCCTTCGTGTATCATTTATTCTATTTAGCTGTGAAAAGTACAGCTTAGGTTACCTGCATCCAGAAGAGGTGGATATTATTTATCCCAAAAAAAGAGGTCTCGGGAATGAAATCAGCTTACTTGAGAAAGAAAGGTCACATTAATCGGGCTGGGTAGTAATTATTATCAATGTATTGAACCTTGACATTGTATCGTATGTCCAGTATTAACAATTTTTATCTTGTTTATGTACAACATTGAGTGGGTACCCATGTATAGTATTTCTTTATTGTGAAACAGTGATAAGAACTATGCTTAATTATTTAATCAGCTTAGCAACACCAAAGTGTTAAAAATCTCGAAAGTTCTGTTAAAATAGTAAAATATTTTTTTCTATCTACCTGCCTATGGGAGAGTTTGTCATTGGGTTTGTTTGTGTTCTCATTACTAGGACACTCAAAAATTTAAATGTGTGTATTCCGAAAATATATAATATTTTATAATATTATGAAAATTATTTAAATATGTAAATGAAAGTAATACCTACCTAAATAAAATGTTTTGGTTTTTGATCTTATTTGATTTTATTATTTGACGAAAATATAATTTTAAAAGCTTCTTGACAAGTAGATATGCTAACCTAACCTAACCTCAATACCACTGGCACCATATTACCTACGTTAATACAAAGTTGAAGAAATTAGTTATCACCACCAATTTTTGAAAAAAAAATCTTCACTGGTCAAAAGCATACGCAAAAACCTACAGATTGAATAAACTCATTTTTACTTGGACTTTAACTTCTCAGTTGTTTATCAACAACGAGTGGGTGGACGCGGTCAGCAAGAAGACTTTCCCAACCATCAACCCTCAGGATGAAACTGTCATCACACAAGTGGCTGAAGGAGACAAGGTATATTCCATGTGGGAACTCTAATAAACTTCTTTTAGAAATAAATAAATAAAGAGATCCAGGGTTTTGATGGGGTTCCACAAAATTCATACTTAACGATATAATAAAACACAAATTACACTGTTGCTGCCAAATACAATCACAATGATTAATATTGTAGGTACAATGCAATTAATATTTCCATAAAAAACGGCGGAGAAGAAAAAATCAATGGAGATCAAATTTTTAATTTTTCTTTTACAATTTTTACCCCAATTTACAGCAAATTCACGAATGTTTCACTTCCACCATAGCGCCTATTCCTGAGCCGATTTTGATGAATGTGGTGGAGTATGGAAAACTCCATTACATTTAATACGAACAAAATAAATATGAGGGATATTATATCCAATTTTCCAGAGTCGGTTTTCAGTTTTTAAATTTTCTAGGCCGACATTGACATAGCTGTAGAAGCTGCAGTGAAAGCTTTCCACCGGTATTCTGAATGGCGGCTGCTGGACGCCTCTCAGAGAGGCAGACTTCTCCTCAAGTTGGCAGACCTCATCGAAAGGGATGCCAAATATCTGGGAGAATTGGAAACGTTGGACAACGGCAAGCCAGTTGCCCAAGCTACCGGCGAAGTGATGTGGTCCGCACAAATTATCAGATATTATGCCGGAAAAGCAGACAAAATCTTGGGCAATACTATTCCAGCTGGTACGTTTCTATAGTACCTTCTCTATGAAAAACTTTATCAGGTTTTTCTTATGTACTTACTAGTAATTGGAATTGGATAGGATTAGCTATTGTAACTAGCCATGGCCAAAGCCTCCCACCAGACCAGATATTATTCAGAAATTATAAATTCCCAAATTGCCCCCGCCGGACCTCACAGTTATAGGACCACAGCGCTCACCATTGCGCCAGGGAGGTCGTCAAAAAACCCGTTTTTCCTTTAAAAAAGGATAGTCATTCTCCAACTATCCCCATGCAAACTTCATGCAAAAAATCACGTCGATCTGTTGCTCGGTTGTCACTGATTGAAAAGCAAACCAGAAACCCAGCAAAGAACACATTTTCACATTTTATAGTAAGGATTTCGAAACTTCATGCAAAAAATCACGTCGATCTGTTGCTCGGTTGTCATGATTGAAAAGCAAACCCAGCAAAGAACACATTTTCACATTTTATAGTAAGGATTTCGAATAAAAGCAGTGGTTCTAATATCGGAATTGACTTGCTCTTTGAATAACGTGAAATCTACTGCTTTATTGTTCAATTGCCTCAATGATCTGTTTCCTTTGGTGGAGTTTGGTGGTGGTAACATTTGTAAACTAAATCTAAAGATCAAAATAATACTTAGGTACAAACGGCATAAATTATCCCTTGTAATATTTTAAATGTGAGTGAGTTTTTGGTTACTTGGCTTGTTGGTTTTTTCTCCAATCATAAAGAATGGAGCAACGGATCGACGTGATTTAGGTATGGTAAAGGACACGAGGAGTTACATAGGCTTTATCCCGGAAAACCCAAGGGTTCCAGCGGAATTTTCCCACACACACAGACTCCTTCCCGCTTTGCCATTTCTCAACCATCACTCTTTTGCAGTGGAACTCTCGTAACATTATTTATCGGTTACAGATGGCGAAGTGCTTTCAATGACGCTGAAGGAACCAGTAGGTGTATGCGGTCAGATATTACCATGGAACTATCCAGTTCCTATGTTTGTGTGGAAAATTTCACCTGCTCTCGCTGCTGGTATGTACTTTAAAAATGAATATTAATCATCATCGTCATTAGCTACCCATCAACAGCTTAATACTGTACGCAGGTCTCCTCTCTTACAAGGACTTAAGCCATAGTACATCACGTTGGCTCAATGCTAATTGACAGATTTCACACAATGTGACGTTTTGAAGAACTCTCAGGAGTAAAGGTTTCCCTTCATCGTTGAAACATGTGATATTTAATTGCTTAAATGCACATAACACCGAAAGGTCAGAGTTGCATACCCGGGATTGAATCTCGACCCTCCGAAAAGGAAACTGCAGTCCTAACCACTAGGCTGTTACTGCTCTTATGTCAAATGAGTGTTAGTTAACTTGATTTATCTCATAATTTATCAAGCATATATGCTATAAATCTATTACACCAACAGGTTGCACATTGGTCCTCAAGCCTGCGGAACAAACTCCTCTCACAGCTCTTGCAATGGCAGCACTGGTCAAGGAGGCAGGTTTCCCAGCCGGAGTTGTGAACGTAGTACCTGGTTATGGTCCAACTGCTGGCGCTGCGCTTACAAATCATCCAAAAGTTGACAAAATTGCCTTCACTGGATCTACAGAGGTAGGTACATTCTTAATATCCCATGTTTTTACTTCTTCTTATACTCTATCAACCTGTAGACGTCCACTGCTGGACATAGATCTCTTGTAAAGACTTTCATAAGCCTTGGTTTTCCTATATCCAGCGGGTCCCTGAGATGGGCTCCCTTCCTGATACCAGAATATCGCTCCAGCACCTTGGGAACTCCCCAATCTCCCATCAATATGATACATTTTGCTGTCTATCGGTAATAATTTGATTTTCTTAAGCAGTATCAATAATTTCCTATTTACCAGGTTGGGCGCATTATCATGAAAGGTGCTTCGGATGTCAATCTTAAACGTGTTACTCTTGAACTTGGAGGAAAGAGTCCTTTGGTCGTTTTCAATGATGCAAATGGTAGGTTACATATTTTATACCCTATGCCCCACGTTACCTTATTTGATGCGTCGCATAGTTTTTATGCTGATCTTTCTAATTTATTATACCTACATGCGTAATGAATTTACCTAACATCTGTAACTGTGAAGTGGTTTGCTCAGGTGTTCATAAATAAACTTGCCGTAAATTATTTTCATTGTTACATTGAAAAATTTATCTATTTTTAATGAATCAAAAATTTAATATCATCGAGAGGACCAAAGTCCTAATCTTTAGTCCAATTATTTTAATTTGCAAGCATGGAAAATTATTTTTGTGTTAAAAGAAAAAATGAGATGAGAATAAACTAAAAAATCGTCCTATCTATTAAATCTCTTGTTAAGAAAAATGAATCTGATCTGTGTGTTAAAAGTACTGGAGATACACCCAGCGTAATTATTTATTTAATCATAGTTGAAGAAGCAGCAGAAATCGCCCACCGAGCTTGCTTTGCCAACGCTGGCCAATGCTGTGTTGCGGGTACGAGAACCTACGTGCAATCTGGCATCTACGACAAATTCATTGCCAAAGCTGCTGAAATTGCCAAGAAGAGAACTGTTGGCAACTCCTGGGAAAATGTACAGCAGGGACCGCAGGTACGAACTTAACATTTGAAACATACATAAAAAACATGCGATAAAATAATAAATCTACTTACTTACGAAGTACTTTAAATTTCTGTCTTCTTTCCGCAGACTCTAGGATCTGACTTTTCGGAATTTTGCCCGTTTTAAGAAATTAAATATCACTTGTAATGACGATGGATTAAAGGAAAACATCATGAGGAAACCTGCATGCCTTCACTTCCTGAGAGTTCACGATACAGATCTCAACGATGTGTGGAATCTGCAAATAAGGACTTGGCCAGTGTGATGACCTGTGGCCTTATCCCGTTTCATTTTTTTTTATTCGATGACAAGCTAGCCCTTGACTTTGATCTCACCTGATGGTAAGTGACGATGCAGTCTAAGATGGTAGCGGGCTAACCGAGATGAGACCTGTGCCCTGCAGTGGGCCAGCGATGGGTTGAGAAAAGTGCAGTTCAGTCCTGCTTTATTTTACAATTTTTTCCTATTTTCTCTTTTAGATCGACTCTGAAATGTTCAATAAGGTAATGGGTTACATCAATGCTGGGAAGAAGGAGGGTGCGAAATGTCTCGCCGGTGGTGACAGACTAGGAAGCAAAGGATTCTACATTCAGCCAACTGTGTTCGCCGATGTCAAGGAAAATATGAAAATTGCTAAAGAAGAGGTGAGAGTTATTGCTATGTATAATGTTTTTGGAATAAACGTATGGACGCAGTCGATTTCGAATGTCAGTTTTATACAAATAAATATCATTGAATATCATTGAATGTCAGTAATGTCGTGTATCATCACCTTGAATATCACGTAAAACCAAAGTGTAGAACAGGATTGGCAATGGTAAAAATTGTAAGATTTGGTATAATGTAAAATTTTCTATGCGATTTTTGTGTTTCTTATTTGAAGTGATTTCTTGAAAGTCTGTTAGGCGTAGGGAGAAAATCAATTTAGTTTTCAATTTTATTACTCTTACTTTATGTACCTGTTCAAATAATACTTTTTTCATAATCTTTCTAGGGACACAAATATACCTACGACCTACAATGTTTTTATGATTACAAAAACAATTCTTTTGCAGATCTTTGGGCCTGTGCAGAGCATCCTCAAGTTTGAGACCTTCGAGGAAGTGATCGACCGCGCCAACGACTCCAACTATGGATTAGGCGCTGGCGTTATCACAAACGACGTCGCAACTGCGTTGGCTTTCATTAGACACATTCGCGCTGGATCTGTATGGTAAATGCTTTTTATTAAATTGCACAAGAATAATTTTTTATTTAAAAAAAAATCATTTCTATATTATAACAGCAGTTAACGGGGAGGAATAATATAATAAAATAATGAAGTATATACTAGAACAAAATATGAACCTAAAACTAAAAATATAATATAATAAATTAAAATATATTATTAAAAGGAGTCCCTTTAGACAAGGTTCCGAAGATACTGGCAGCGTTCCCCCTTTGGATAGCTAGACTAATTCGTTAATTATTTATAGTACACTAATATTATGTAGATGTAATTATCATTTTAATTTTCAGGGTGAATACTTATGAAGTTGTTACACCACAAACTCCGTTTGGAGGTTTCAGAGAATCTGGCATCGGTCGTGAATTGTAAGTTTTATTTATTTTATTGACTTTGACATCAATTTTCATGGAAACTACGAGTAGAAACCTTAACTAGATCTTATAAAATATACATTACTTTAATAGGAAATATTTGATAATTATTAAAATGGTTTCTAAGTGAATCCAAATTAAAATATATGTTAAAATTGGTACAATTTTTCAGGGGAGAAGACGGAATTCTGCAATATTTGGAGAACAAGACTGTTTCTTTTAGCCTGCCGAAAAAACCTCGCGTATAAACCAAAAATTAAACACCATATTTCTACAAAAACACACAGATATATTTTTTTACTTGCGTTGTAGTATATTATTAAACCTTAGTGCATTGTTAAAAACATTGCCTTAAATTGTTCCATATATTATAATAAATTTTTAAAAAATGTTTTATGGTTTATTTCTAACGAAATAGGTAGTTCCTACTCCGCAAAAAATTTAGATAATTATAATTACCAATAAAGTAAATAATAATATATACTTTGCCTTAAATAACACAAGCTATACCTTGTCTCAAATCATCGTTGATCCTTTTACAACTTTATTTTTTGTCATGCAAAACTGTGAACGTATAGTCTGATTTTTAATTGCGTGGAATTCTGACGTATCTTAATGTTACCAGAGATTAAAAAAATCCCACAAAAAAGATAATAAAAAACTTATAAAAATAAAAATCAATTGTCACACATAGATATAATATGACAAATGCCTGACAGATAGTTCGGGGTAAAATCGAACTACAGGTGGTAATACTGTTTTTCATACAAACAACTCGCTCTATTTACAAAATGACAGCTGTCAGAATTCCACCGAATTAAAAATCAGACTATAGCTTGGGCCCATCGATGTATATGGAAATGCCTGTCCCCTATAATTGCATTTACGAAAGTTCCTTGAACTATTAGTACTTCAATGAACACCGCACGTTCCCCGCGGTTCGCTTAGACGCAAGTGTTAACCAATCACGTTCGAGGAGTCCCTATTAACCAGAACAAAATGAAATGAAGCGACATTAGTACACTTTTTAAAACTTCTTTTAAGACAAGAGAATTTTGCAAATTCTGTTATCATTTTGAGCGCGTTTTTTTTCTCTCCTTAGGCTTATCCATATACATCGATGCTTGGGCCTTTGGAGCTGCAGCATAAGTCTGTACAACTTTTTATTATTACGAATATGAAGCCATTTTTGCAATCTTGTTACTATAACGGATGGTCTATTGGTTCTAAGTCTTATTAAATGACCTCGGCAAATCTTCCAATTCAAGAATCATTAAAATTCCATTCAGTTAGCACCACAAAACAACAAGCATGAGTATGTTTGCTTGTTGTTTTATGGTATACGAGTGTATAGCATAGCCGGGTAATAAGACCTTACGGTCTCATTTATCATCTTCTAACAATTGCGATAAATGGAACAAAACGATCCTTTGTCATCACAAAACAATCCTTTATTGACAATCACATAACACTGTCAATTGTTTCCTGACCACTGACCTTACATAATGTAGTTCTATTCAAGTTTTCACCACCATTATATGATAATATACATAGGTACTTATTATTTATGATCTTGTAATACTACAGCAAACGATTTTTCAAATTCAAATTCAAAAATTTATTTCATGTAGGCCAACTTGTAGCTCTTTTATATATATTTATTATTTATTATAATAATCGCTTATTTGACTAGAAATTAGTTTATAACAACAGCGTAGGTACTATTTTTTTATTGTTTGGTTGAGTTTGGTAGAATTTGGTAGATCTTCACCCATGTCCATTTCTTCTAATAATATTTTTTTGTAACTGTTTATATGTACATAAAAATAAAAAATTAAGTAGTTAACTAAAGTAAATATAGAGTCGCAAGTTGACCGAATCTTTTATAAATATCGAAGCACGAGTATTATCACCAGCATTAACATCATCTCAATTCTCAACATATCGTCATCGCATGATATTCTTACTATCCTTCATCTTCAATCCTTACTTCCTTACCAATATTATAAGTGCGAAAGTATATTTGTTTGTTGGCTTGTTGGTTTGTCCTTCAATCACCGACCGTTGACGACCTGCAAAGCGGCATAGAATACTTTTATCTCACAAAAAAAGAGTTCCCGCGAGATTTTAACAACTAAATCCACGCGGAGGAAGTTGCGGTCTTCTGTTATTTTAATAATTAAAGTGAAAAAGTCTAAAAGAACCTGAAATCGACTTTTTATGTTAATAGATACCTATCTAAACTTAAAGTAAGTATGGAGATGGACACAAGTGAAGAGTAAACACTTCAGAGTAGATAAATAATTTATCGCGTGATGTATTGCAATCGTATCTATAATTATTATCTACTTGAAATTATCATAACAAATAAACTATATTGTATATTTTAAATAAGTATGTAGATATTAGTCCAGAGAATCATCTACAGTATTATATAAAAAAGATAGGTAACTAAAGGTAGGTAATGCATCATCTCTTAAGTTATGGAGAAATTAGGTTTAAAAAACTTAAAAAGAGATGATTTCCAATTGCCATTAAATACGTAGGTATTAAGGCGAATAATCATTAAGTACATGGTTAAATTGCCAAGTACCTAGGTACGAGTATAAACAACTCGAAACTCCTTGAGTGAAAATAAAATAACTGCCTACCAGCACGGTATAGGGAAAGATAAGCAAGCAACAGAATTACAAATTCTTAATTCTTTATTGCATCGTATCGCACGTGTCTTGAGTTTATAATAATGCATGTGCACATTTTACGTGCAGTTGCTTAGTTCCTTGACCTTCAAGCTAAAAACAATAATATGATATACAAATAGCTACCATACTCAATACTTATATCTTAATAACTCATAGTGTGAAGAAGGGTAACGTTCTTTTCTTTTTTCGAAGGAACAAACCATAGCTCGCGTCTGTTTCGTCGTTTTTATTATCCAAATAGATAAGCCAGCTGCGCGGCAGATATTATAATGCACAAGTGTATACGCAAACACAAGTGCAGTCTCTACTCCTTCACTCCCTTAGGCTTAGTAGATGGGACTGAAATCTGACACGACCAGAGAGAGATTAAATGCAGGAAAGTGCCGTCGGGGCTTTAACTACTTGCTCTACGAGGCAACACCGCCAACGTACTGAGAATTTTTGGACAGAAAAACTCAATACATTTTTTGTTTTGGTCTAAAATAAAAAGACAGACTCAAAGGGTGTACTATCATCTTGGAAAAGGCAATTCAACTTTGCCGCGATAAAGCGTAGCTTAGGCATAAGGCGCTCGTACGCCCTAATGAAGTCAACGATATTGCTAATCTGTCTTTCACAGGATTGTAAGGACTTTTACGATTACCTGTCTATTTTTCTGTTCATTTTATTGACGTTATTATAATCTTTGAGTATTTAACCAACTACTCAAAGATTATAATGAAATATGAATTTAAATGAATAATTGGTAGCAGGTAATCGTTGAATTTGAAGATAATATCGTCATATTATCCTCAAAGTTATAATATTATAATTAGAATTATTTGATGAATTCTTTGATTATAGTTTTGATTATAATATTAAAAAAAAATCTTGACATTTCATATTATCAGGTAACGTAGGTAACTTAAATGTTACGTTACATGAAAATATGAAATGTCAAGAACTCGGTTTTTTTTCTAGGATTTTGATCAAAAAGCGGGTGATGAAAAAAACTTTCGGTAGTAAATAATACCTACCTACTTACTATGTTTATTATGTAATAACACAATGTAATATGTTTAAGACTTTCAGAAACCTACTCAAAATTTAATACGCGTTTCCTCTTTCGATATTCCTACAGCGCAGAGCCATCTTTCAGGGATTTTCTTGAAACTCGCGAACACACTCGTATTCTAACTTCACTTCGCGCCGGGCGCCATTCGACGCAGCGGTGCACAGTGGCGCTAAAGGATTTATGCTAGCGGCTATGGGATTGTCTAAAAACGATTGCTATAGGGCAGTGTGACAAACGCGATCACCTCTGACGGGCTGAATTTATAAAGTTCTTGCTGCATCAATTTTTTGGCTGGTTTTCTCTCGCTATTTGTTAAAAACACCGTCAACAAACTATCCGACAGTTTGACGGTAATATTAAGTTAATTAAAATTGTAAATTCTTATTATTATATTAATAAATAAATAGAATAAAATGCAATCAAATTCAAATTCAAAATTAATTTATTTCATGTAGGCTAACTTGTAGCTCTTATGACACGTCATAAATCTACCACCGGTTCCGATTGCAGATTCTGCTGAGAAGAGCCGGCAAGAAACTCAGCAGTTGCTCTTTTCAAAAATTTTTTTTTACAAAGCTATGCTATGTATACAGTGCTTCCACAATAAAGCTTCAAAAATGCAAAAATGCATACGTAGGTACACCAATCCAACGCTATCCATTGATAAGATGCAAGACACGTTCTTGCAGTAATAAATTCAGCCCAAACAGAGCAGATTGCGATCGTCACACTTTTGTAATAATCTTTAGACAATTCACCGTGTTCTCAATGTGCTTTTAATTTTTTTTTTTCAGTTCATTGATTTTTAGTTGACGTGGTAGGACGTGTTTATATCATAAACACTGCCGGCAAAATTGTAAACGCTAATAATGGTTAAAGTAGACGTTAAATACACTAAGGTTAGTGAGTTTTATGTTATTTGTCTCTAATTTTATTCATGGTATCACTACGAAAAGTCACACCTTTAGGACTTTAATTGAATATGGAAACAAAATTTTGGCTATTTATAATTGTGATGTTCGTAGTAGTAGGTACCTGCCTATAGTCTATATTCTCGAAGATTTTTGGTGTAAGTAGGTATGCATTTATCTTATCGATGTAGCACCTAATGTTACCTTGCCTATCTAATATTACCTACCTAAATGCTCTCAGTCTGTGTGTAGGTTATCGTAAAAAAGATTAAGTGTCAAAATCCCTTTATTTTATTTCGGAAAACCTTTCGGGAAACCAATGAGTTCCCGCGGGAATTTAAAAATTGAAGTCGCGGGCGGGCATAAATGCTAGTAACGTACCTATCTACATAGTTTAGAAACTAATGAAAACTATAGATATAAAACAACATTGGTAGATGAATGCATAGAAAGAAATACATGTAGGTAATATAATTAAAAAAAAGAATTAATATTGATGATTTAAGATTAGGTAGGTAGAGATTAATTTACACATTTGTAAACATAAGCGTTTATTGTTCGCCCTTTAAGCGATTTGGAATCGTTTTTCCGATCGAGCTGAAATTTTTTTCTTGGATATTTTTTATCCCAGAAAAGAGTTGTCCCGGGGACCAGATCGGCGGCATCAGCTAGTTTTAGTATTTTTACTAGAAAGAAAACTTACATATTAATTGTAATTTTACTCTATTTAGTTGTTTATCAACAACGAATGGGTGGACGCGGTAAGCAAGAAGACTTTCCCTACCATAAACCCTCATGATGAGACAGTTATCGCAGACGTTGCTGAGGGAGACAAGGTACGAATTGCACCACACTTTTTTTTTTTTTTTAAGATTAAGAATTTTATTATGTATATTCTATAAGTCTTTAATTCTACTTATATTGTATCTAAATATATAAAAGGACTGATTGATTTACTGACTGACTTATCCATCAACGCACAGCTCAAACCACTGGACGGATCAGGCTGAAATTTGGTATCCATCAGATTAGCTATTATGATGGAAGCATCCACTAAGAAAGAATTTTTAAAAATTCAGTCACTAAGGAGATAAAATAGGGGTTTGAAAAATTGAACTTAACTCGAGCGAAGAGGTTACGACAAATTGTAACACGTGCAACGCTTACGATCTAGACGATCAGACAAAGACCGATAATTCCCACATGACAATCGTACCACAGCGTCTTCGACGGCGAAGACGAAGTCTCCAGTTTAGTTTCGTCAACTGAACGTGGATCATTACGCCTATCTCAGGGGCATAAGCACTATAACCCAATTCAACAACCTCACAAACCCCATCGTCAGCTTGAATCGAGGTCCGACCCTCACAGAAGGCACCTTTAGGTAGTCGTTGTCATCAATCTCATGATGGAGCCATAGCGCTCAAATTCATTCTAGTCCAATAGATAACGCTGTAGCGGCCGATAGAGCTCATTAAGTATACACAATCCGAGAAACAAACTATCCATTTTATACCTTTTCTCGGATGGTGCATAGGCAAGTATTACTGCCCAGAACCACAGAATACCTAATAGTAAAGGAACTATAACATCACCACTGCTGGTGATTGCGTTTCCTGGGAAAGCCTGTCAGTCTCACCGAAAGCTCACGTTTTAGGCTGATGTCGACATCGCAGTGGCGGCTGCAAAGAAAGCCTTCCACAGATATTCCCCCTGGCGCACCATGGACGCTTCCCAGAGAGGGCTGTTAATGCTCAAATTGGCTGACCTCATCGAATCCCAAGCGAGATATCTGGCTGAACTAGAAACTCTTGACTGTGGGAAACCAGTTAAAACAGCTGAAGAAGAAGTTTATTACGCCGCTGGCGTAATTAGATACTATGCGGGAAAGGCTGACAAAATTTTGGGAAACACAATTCCTGCCGGTAAGACGAAATATTCTGTGAATAAAAATATCTAGAAAATGCTTCGTAGTAGGATTTTTTCGTCAGATCAATAAATTACTCAGTTCAATCTTTTCACCCAACTTTATGATTAAGTCATTACTGCGATTAAAAGAAAAGAATTCTAATGTCTTGCGTTGCTTATGATGCTATTTCTTTCAATTAAGAGAGAGCAAAGTCTGCAAACTAAATATAATAGAAGAAGAAGGAAAAATTAAAATACTAAAACATAATTTAATAGTTAAAACAAATCAATACCAAAATGTTCGATGTTATGTCGAACTATCACTTGGTTCTTTTCCCTTTTTCCGGAAGGGTTTTTGTTTGTCCTTCAATCACGGATCAGTGGAGCAACAGATCAACGTGATTTTTTGCATGGATATAATATTTAAGTACCTGGAGAGTGACATAGACTACTAAATGCGTAATTAAAATGATGAAAATCATCACGCATCTCTAGATTTGAGGGTCATATCATTAGTCTTTGTCAATATTTCCAGATGGTGAAGTATTGTCTATGACAATTAAGGAGCCAGTGGGAGTTTGCGCCCAAATTATAGCATGGAACTATCCCATTCCTTTGTTGTCATGGAAGATTGCACCGGCCTTAGCAGCAGGTACTTATAGTTTGAAGCGATTATATATCAGATCAGCTATATTCTTTTTACTCATCACCATCATTATCTCAATCCATCTCTAACCCATTACTGGGCAGAAGTCCCGTGCTCAGTTGTGCACTCAGTATGACCCATCTCATACTGAGTGCACAACTGAGCACGGGACTTTTGCCCAGTAATGGGTCTGCAGATTAACAGACTGCAGATAACTTCGAGTTCTGCATTATACCTATCATGCAGAACTCTCAGGGATTCAGGTTTCCTTACGATAGCACCTTTTCTTTTTACTATGGGTGCTTATTTATATCTTGTTCATTATGCCAAGTACATCAAAGCATTTGGAAGATTATTGTTTTGAACATGAACATTGAACGTCTATCCGTGATCTCACTGTGTCAATCCATTAAATAGGTATTATTTTTATAATTACCCGAATCAGCCATTGTTAGGGTTCCTGCCTTGAAAATTTCAAAATTCAAAATTTATTTATTTCATATAGGCTTACTTTAACTTGTAGCTCTTATGATACGTCATAAATCTACCACCGGTTCGGAATGCTGATTCTGCTGAGAAGAGCCGGCAAGAAACTCAGCAGTTGCTCTTTTCAAAAAAAAAAAAATTTTTTTTACAAAGCTATGTTATGTATACAATGCTTCCACAATAAAGCTTCAAAAATGCAAAAATGCATACGTAGGTACACCAATCCAACGCATGTCAAGACGGGCAGTCAGAGCAGACCCATTCCCGTTGGTGGCACCCGTTCACGAGCATGACGCATGATCCAGCCATTGCTTCGCTCAACCATATTTGAGGGAACGTAACAACCCGCACCACACGACACCACCACAGAAATGTTGGGTTGGGTCCCAAAGTATATTAAAATGAATACCAGAAATAAAAAAGGCTCTAAGTACCAAAACAAAAAAAGAGCAGAATTTGTGTTTCAAATAATTAATAAATCATTTAAACATATTTCTTTTATTTTAAACTTCACATGGTTATTATTACAATAAAATTCTTTACAACGCTAGTCATTTAGTCCTTATTTTAGGTTATTGGCGAGGGCAAATACTAAATAATAAAATAATAAAAACCGAAATAAAATTTTTGGCACTTAGACCCTTTTTTATTTCTAGTATTCATGTGTAATTTAATTCTAAATTCACCTACCTGCTTAAATTAAGACGTAAATATTAATTTTCTTGGTTAGGCTGCACTATAATCGTGAAGCCAGCGGAACAGACACCTCTCACGGCTCTCGCGGTGGCCGCCCTGATCAAGGAGGCTGGTTTCCCTCCAGGAGTAGTGAACATCATTCCCGGCTACGGCCCCACTGCCGGAGCCGCACTGACCCATCACCCCGATGTTGATAAAGTGGCCTTCACTGGTTCCACAGAGGTAAGTTGTTCCTTCAAGTTCTAGCCATTTTTTTATAAGGGATTTTTTTTGTTTGCTGTTCGCAAAAAAATATAATATTCGTCTAAAGTAAGATGGTTTTCGTGCCTGTGAGGGACCACAAAATATAATTTATTGAAATGTTAATCGCATACTCAGTTGCAAACCTACTTGCGCTTTCTAAGACGAATCCTATACTTGTTCAATGTTCATGAATGTCTCGGATTTGTTTGTGACTCAAGGACGAAACTAAAATTGCAGTTGACCTAACTGCAATTTTACCTATATTATAATATGAATGGTTTGTACATACATAATACTTCACAATTACCGTGACTGTATGTGCAACTGAAACACAAATTTCGAAGATTACAGAAAGACGTTTATCCGAAGGCGTTCTCTTTTTTTTCTTTCGTTGACAAGATAGTCCTTGACTGCGATCTCGCCTGATGGTAAGTGACGATGGCAGTGTAGATTCAACCCATACCCCCTAATCGGTTTCTTTGCGCCATCGCGCCGGAACGCTAAATCGCCTGGCAGCATGTCTTTCATGGTAGGTAGCCATGGCTAAAGCCTCCCATCAGACAAATTCTGTGACAAAAGTGAGTATTGCTATCCAATTCGTTTAAAGTTTTTTTTTAATCAAATCAGGTCGGAAGACTGATCCTTGGGGCCGCGCCGGCAGCAAACCTCAAGCGAGTGACCCTAGAATTAGGCGGCAAGAGCCCATTGGTTGTTTTTAATGATGCTGATGGTAAGGAATATTCTCGATTGTTCTTCACCCTAGCCTGTTTCTCCACATTTGTACCCAATAAAATGCTAAAACACAGTTTGACTTCCCCTGCTAATTTCTTGTACAAACTTCATTCTTGCATAATGTTAGTTAACATTTTGGGATACAAATATTTAACAGAGCTCCAGATTATGTATTGTCAGATTTAAGCGTTCTTATCAAGTTCTTATCAGAGTTAAAGCATTTTAATGATGGACGTGGAATTTCACTTTTGTTATCTGTATTTATTCTGCCCATGTTACAGTTCATAACAATTAAAATAATTGGATAAGAAATGTATATTGTAATAATAAGTTGTTTATTAAGTGATAACATTGTTATCTACTAGCTGATACCCGCGACTTCGTTCGCGTGGATAAAGGTTTATTCCCGCGGGAACTCTGTTATTTCCCGGGATAAAAAGTAGCCTATGTGCTATTCCAGACAACAATCTATCTCTGTAACAAATTTCAGCCAAATCGGTTTCTGCTCGCGACTTCGTCTGCGTGGACTTCAGAATTGGGTCTAAAGCTTCGCTCGTTAACAATTTTTAATCTTACCACGGGAACTATTTGAGAGATCGGTTTTCCTTTTTATGAGAGTCTCTCACTTGTAAGCCGTTGATGGGTTGCGATGATGCTTTCTATTAAGAGATTTTTTCCTTATAACACTGGGGTGGGTGGAGTATTAAAGGAAATAAAACTTTATTTTATAGTGGAGCAGGCGGCTCAAATAGCTCACGCGGCGGCTTTCGCGAACGGCGGACAGTGCTGTTGTGCAGGAACACGGACCTACGTGCAAGCCGGAATCTATGACCAGTTCGTGGCCAAAGCCGCTGACATCGCGCGCGATCGCTCCGTTGGGAACCCTTTCGATAACGTGCAGCAGGGACCACAGGTTAAGATTTTTGCTGATGATATTCGCGCGTGTGCGCTTCATCTAAATATATAAAAGGCAAAGATGACTGACTGACTGACTGACTGACTGATCTTTAAACGCACAGTTCAAACCACAGCATGGATAAGGCTGAAATTTGGAATGCAGATAGCTATTATATCGTAGGGATCCGCTAAGAAAGAGTTTTTAAAAATTCAACCCCTAAAGGGGTAAAATAAGCGTTTGAAAAATCGAACTTTGCGTGAGCGAAGCCGCGGGCATAAGCTCGTATGGATATAAAAGCCTTACCCTGAGGAACGAACTAGCTAATGTAACTGAGGAAAAGAATAATAAAAAAATTAATAATGCCTACTAGAAGCATAACCCTGTTCACGCCGCAGATGAAAATATAGCGCATATTTTTAATTTTTTAGAAAAGAAAAGTCTCATGGCTACTTAAAAATTACTAGACAGATTGAGACGAAACTTTTCTTGATTTATTTTTGTCTATATTCATCAACTAGAACCCGAAATAAGGTAGATAACAATATTGTTATAGTATACGCTACTAGTACCTATTCTTATAAAATTTGACGGTAGATACTTATTTTAAAACTTATGCAGAGTGGATCTTAGGCTGAAATTTATAGACCGTACTCACTCACTCTGCTCAGACTCAAGACAGATCTATGCCAGAGCATATTTGTGTCTCGTTTTAACTCTATCTTAAGTCTCAGCTAAGTCAGAGCACGCTCTATAGATCTCGGCATTAGACTTCACATTTAAGAGGTTTTTCAAAAAAGAACTAAAGGATCAGAAAATGGCTGGTTTATTTATAACTCATTTGTAATCTTATGTTTCCAGATCGATCAGGACATGTACTCCAAAGTCCTGGGCTACATAGAGGCGGGCAAGGCTGGTGGTGCCAGATGTGTTACCGGCGGAGACAAGCTGGGTGATAAGGGGTATTATATCAAGCCAACCGTCTTCGCGGATGTCGTTGACGACATGAAAATCGCTAGAGAAGAGGTAAGCCGTATAACTGAATTAATATTTTTTAAGTTTCCTTATAAAATAGCAGAAAACATTTAAATCATTGAAACACGTGCCAAAAATTGATACAATTAATCTCTCAATTAATTAAAAGTCACTAAAATCGATTTCGGGCATACTACAGTTGCTGGGTTTTACGTAAAAATAAAAGAGTCACATAACTTGTATCTGTCATATTTTCTAACTTTTAAAAACTTATTTTTTCAGATATTTGGGCCAGTGCAGAGCATTTTGAAGTTTGAAACGTTCGAGGAGGTGGTGGACCGCGCCAATGACACCAACTACGGTCTTGGTGCCGGCGTCGTCACCAATGACATCACCTTGGCGCTGAGCTTTGCCAAGCTTGTGCGCGCTGGCTCCGTTTGGTACGTCACAATACCAAGTATCGTCTGAACAGGCAACTTCTAGGCAAACACTTTCCACCTTAGGCCACATCATCACTTTCTATCAGGTATGATAGTGGTCAAGCGTGTGCTTATAATGTATGAAAAAAACCGTTTATGTTCATAGGCTGCGGTAATCACTTTACATCAGGTGACCCGCCAGCTCGTTTGCCCGCTATTCATATAAAAAAAAACTATCTTCGGTTGGCAGTTTTAAATGTATAGCGCTAATCTCGTCGTCGTCCCATCCCGACGGGCCAACTCAATGAGTTAATGTAGTGTGAAGGGATAAGAGTCACGCGATAGAAATAGAGGCAACTTTGAGGTGAATACCATTGTAGGTATTCAGCGCTGTGCTACTTGAATTGCACTTTATTATGTGGTAGCAAGAGTCGCTATTTATTTAAATGGTTTTGTAGAGTGAATTTTCTGTACCTGTACTATTTAAATGTATTCTGTGGTATTTTCTATGTTGCAGGATAAATACATACGATCACGTTACAAGCCAAACTCCATTCGGCGGTTTTAAGGACTCCGGTATCGGAAGAGAGTTGTAAGTGAATATTTTTCTTTCAGTGATTGATCGATTTTGATGCAACGCTCACCAAGTGTGATATATTTTACATAATTAAATTTGTTTCAGGGGAGAAGACGGTGTTAACCAATACCTTGAAACGAAGACCATTACTTTAGCTCTACCTAAAGTTCCAAAATTATAAGTGGTACCAACTACTATGAAGTCGAGAAACCTAAAAAATAATAGTTACTGCTTATTCAAAAATTTTTATAAGTGCCAAATGTTCCGAACATTATTTATATTTTGGAATAAATAATATTTTTGTTTATGTTTTTATTATAATAATACACTCAACTCCATCTTAGGCTGCATCTTCACTTACCATCAGATGTGATCGCAGCCAAGCGCTAGTCTACATATTTAAAAAAAAAACGTTTTTTCTAGAACATTTCTACAGAAATTTTGTCATAAGGTACGAATTAGTTGCGAAAAAATTAGATTAAACATTTTTTTTTTTTTCACTTTTTCATTTTATAGGCTCATTCTCACTAGTAGTAATTGATTACTTCAACTAGCAACAAATGTGTTGCGACAAATTATGAGTTTGTGAAGTTATGATTGTTAAGTAAATTGCTATATTTATTTCTTTACGACAATCAGTACAGATACATAATAGTACCTACTACAGGTGTCACTGAGCTATCAGGTTCTTCCAACATTTCCACTTTAGCTGCTCGAAAAATAAAATAAAGTAAAATTTTCGCGGACAATCACTTACCCACAATTTTGTACTGCTTCTCTGTGAGATGGTTGGAGATCATGCCACACACATGTGCGCCTAGGGAATGGCCCACACAGGTGATCTTTTTAGCCAGGGCACCGGCTTGAGTAATGCGGGAGTATAGCTGAGCCGTGCACTGCGCTGCTAGTCTAAACATCGAAGAAAAATAAATAACATTATGTAGTAGAGCAAATATTTAAAGAGCGCGTGTAATTGTAAATCTTCAGACGCAGATTTGATTTTTACAGCAGTAGATCAAGTTTTAACTATCCGAAAAAAAAACATACAAAAATTACATCATATTTCCAAGTGAGGATACGGAGTAGAAACATAAAATTATGAAAGTTGGACAAAAAAAATATCGCGAAGGTCTAATTTTTAACCAATTTGCATTTATTATCATATTACAGAGGCGAAATTTTTATATAAAATTTCTATACTTTTTTTTAAAATATGTAGACTAGCGCTTGGCTGCGATCACACCTGATGGTAAGTGAAGATGCACCCTAAGATGGATTGATATGGATGGACATATTACTAAGAGACGATAGTTTTAATTCAATTAGTTTGCCTTATGGTGGGCCAGTTTAAATTTAAAGGTAGCTAAGGGTAGTTTACTGCCTAATGGCTTAGTGATTAGCATCGAGCGAAATCGATCAATATTCATTAGTATATGGACTTCAAAAAAATTTTTTTATTCAAAACTGCATCACTAAAACATTATAATAAAACGCTACAATTTTTTTAAGAATATTAGCCAAGCTGTAGTGGACTTAATATCCTTCTATCCCCTCCAAATAAGCGGAAAGCTTGTGCTAGGAGTAGACCGTACGACAATGGTGCAACGGGTGGGATTCGAACCTGCGACCTTTCAGTTTTCAGTCCGCACCTTTAACCGTTGGGCTATTGAGGCTTGATAATATAAAACTTGACGGAATTGCAATCACGTGCATAACTGATTTCAATATAAAATCCAATAACTTTCGTGGCACGTTCCATCAGTCTCACTAAATGCTTTAAGATATTTAAATACCATAAAAAGTAAAAACAAAATTCAATATTTATAACAAGAAAGACTGGTTCTAATAGATAATGGTAACGTCTAGACACTCACTTCGAGTTAGACAAAGCAGACATATAGCATGGGTATCTTGCGAGAGGCGACCAGTCCACCATAAACACGTTGTAGTCCTTGCGGGAAAGATAGGCTGCAACACAAAGCATTTCACATTTTTATTGTATTACCTTCTCGGACGATTCCGAGGTAGGGAGGCAAGGATACAGGCCGCGCAAGACCGAGGCGAGTCCATGCGAGAGACTTTTCTCCAGCAGTGGACTTCTTGCGGTTGATAAAGAAGAAGATTACAGATGATACCATTTACTTTCTGAAGCCCGCGAGCGGGGACTTAAGTTTTTATCGTCCGGGACAGACATTTTTAAATTGTGTATTTGGGTTATCATATTTCATTTCTTAACAGAAAAAAATACAGATACTCGTAAACAAAAGAAGTTACCGTCACCCACAATTTTTTGTCGTATTGACAGACAAGCACTTGTTTATTTGTATTCGTACAGTAAAATCCGAACTTCATGCTTTCTGACTCCGAAAATTCGAGTAGGTACTTGGCCTACAAACCACTAGACGTAATACGTGAATACATTTTCATTGTTATAATGATTCATTCATACATACACGTAGACGCATCCTAATTACCTTACAATATAATGACCGATAGGAATTTCTGAAGACCTACTTAACTAGCGCACATCTCTACTTAAAACCCTTCGACCACATAAAATAAGTTAAAACCTCATAAAAAAATTTACTAGTATTTCTCTTTCATTTTTCTTTAATTTTTGGGCTACAGTACTTACCATCGCGAAGAAAGGACATAGGTGTTTTCGAATGGGTGCCATTGAAGCCGTGAATAATAAGCACGTTTTTCCTGGACAGCTTCCACCCGTACCCACTTAGCTTCTTCTTACGCCGGACGTCGATCCGTTGATTGAATGGGTATTCCCTGCTCACGGGATACTATAGTACGTAAATAGGTTAAATAATATGAAAATTTAGATCTTAAACTATAGCTAAGTACCATCTCGATCACCTTAGCTTTCGTACAGAAAAATGCATCGAATAGGTGCATTCGTTGGGGAGTTACGAGACGATACACAGATATAAATGTAAACTTTTAACAGTCTCTTTTCGTCGGGGGTTAAAAAGACCCGTAGTAAAAATTTAAAAAATATGTAATCCACCATTTTGTGGACCGATTTTCATCATACATTGCTAAGAACACTCGCGAGTGTCATGATTCACCTTTCAATGTAATTTTACTTTAATATAATCTTTTCCTTACTTCCTTAATAATCCTTACTAATATTAAAAACTAGTTGATATCCGCTGCTTCGCTCGCGTGGATTTAGTTTTTAAAATCCCGCGGGAGTTCTTTAATTTTCCGGGAGAAAAAGTAGCCTATGTCACTCTCAGTCCTCAACTATACGCATGCAAAAAATCACGGCGATCCGTTGCTTTGTTGGGGTGTGATAGAAGGACAAACCAACCAACAAACACACTTTTACATTTATAATAATATTAATAAATACGAAAGTGTGTTTGGTTTGCTGGTTTGTCCTTAAATCACGCAGCACCAGAGCTTCGGATCGACGTGAATTTTGCATGGGTTTTTAATAGCTAAATTCACGCGGACAAAGTCGCAGGCATCAATTAGATATTGTATATAACCTACCACTATAGGTGATAATTTCCTCTAGTTACACCTACGATGCAATACATAACAATATAATGGAAGTTTCAATAACTGGTACGTAAAGAAAGTGACAGTAGCGAGTTCACGGCAATCCGATCTAGGAGTTCTGTTACGGTAACTTGCACTGAGCATTGTATCTACTGTCGATTTCATTTCATTTATGTATCAACGGACCTTTTTTTGACGACCTCTCTGGCGCAGTGGCGAGCGCTGTGTTCTTATAACTGGGAGGTCTCGGGTTCCATTACCGGCGGGGGCAATTTAGGAATTTATAATTTCTAAATTGGCTCTGCTCTCGTCTGGTGGGAGGCTTTAGCCGTGGCTAGTCACCACCCTACCGTCAAAGACGTGCCGCCAAGCGGTTTAGCGTTCCGGCACGAATCACGATGGTGTGTAGAAACCGATTAGGAGGTATGGGTTGAATCTACACTGCTATACCCTTGCCAAGTTAGCCCGCTGCCATCTTAGACTGCATCCTCACTAACCATCAGGTGAGATCGCAGTCCAGGACTTTCTTGTTATCGTATAAAAATAAAAAGCTTTCTAGTATCGAATTAAGGCTATGTAGCTTAGATTTTATCATTAAATACTCACGGCGTGTAGAGAAAAAAATTTATTTCACTGTCTGGACACCTCCACTCTCGTTTCATAACGCATCTAAAGTACCGGAAATCTATCATAGACATTAGGTCTGCATCTGCTTCGGGTGCTGAAAAAAAAATGTAAAAATAATGTTTCGTGGAAGTACTACATTATTTAGATTTATTTCGAGACCAGCTTTTGCCCGCGACTCCTTTCACGTTAGGTTAGATTTTTAAAACCCCTATTTTACCCCATTAGGAGTTGAATTTTCAAAAATCTTTTCTTAGCGGATGAGTACATCATTATAGCTATCTGTATGCCAAATAGCCTGATCCGTGCAGTGGTTTGAGCTGTGCGTTGATAGGTCAGTCCACCAGTCAGTCACCTTTTATATACTTACATATTTAGAAGATTTATCAATCGTTTGACTTAGATCTCTTTAGTTCAGTTCATTCTTATCTTCTTATCTTTGTTCGAACTCCTTACTATCCGTTTGAATGCTACGATGACATAGATAGATAAACGAAGCGGTTTAAAACATAACATTCCTCTTTTCCGTCAGTTTTATAATGACATGTGGAGCCTTTCTTCCAGTATTAGCTGTTTCACACAAGACAGTCAATCAAACTAACAATAGCGTAATGTTATCTTATCCTTAGTGTTTTATTGTCACAATAGCCGCCTTATAATTAAATAGCTACTAGAAAACGCAATCGAAAGTTTTTATAAGTATACCTATCTAGGAATAATGTAGGTAGTAGAGGATTCAATGTAGAAATTGCATGTTTGCTTTCACCAACGGTTTACCTACTCATAAGCTATCATCTTATCACATCAATAAAGTTAGGATAAAAGGAAAATATAGATATTTCATCATAGTTTTATCGTTGACAGAATCTTAGATATTTTCGACGGCCCCTACGTAAATCATCGATACTCAAAAATTTACATATTTTTCTCTTAGCTTAATTGGCTTTTATTGTTTTACATCCCGCTAATGAAAAAAATCAAATCTTATTTTAAGGCAGGCTGAAATAAGATTTGATTTTTTTTTTCATATATAAGCATAATAGAAGCTAATTAAGCTAAGAGAGAAAAATCGACATTTTTGAGTTTCGGTAATTTGCATATTATTATACCTACCAAATCTTGTTTGAAAACTGGGACAGTCAGAAATCAATACCGGAACCTTTTATTTTGGATGCATTCAAACATTCAAAATTCTTGTTGCTCGGAAATTACGAAAACGAAAGTGAATCCCTAACTTTATACCTATAATAAACAATATTAGCTTGCGTTCTTCTTTTTTAAACCGAGTAATTTAAAGAAAGTGAAATTAAGATTTAGATTAGAAACTCCATCCGTACTGGTTTTGGAGTTTTTAGGATTCCGTTCGTCATAATGTGAAAACCCCTATTTTGTAGTTCGTCTGTTTTTCTGTTTATTGGTTTATTCGTAAGGCTAATTAAACACAGTACCTATTACTTACTCCCGACCCTTGTTGATGCATCAAGTTACAATTCATAATGATCTTGACGAAACATAGCGATAGTTTGCATCCCGGGGATGAACATAAATTCTACTTTTTCCACCGGGTTTGCTATAAAGAGTTGCCATGGAATTTTTAGCTTGAATGCGCGGACAAAGTCACGGGGCATCACTTTTAATATCTCAGTCAAGTCTTTACACACATGATGATTATGCGGTCCCAAACTTCGTTTTAGAGACTTAATAAAAAGTTGGTCATGAAACACAAGTAGAACTGAGCTGGCCATATTATGAGAAGAAGGGAAAAGAGGAGTATTTACCTACATAGTTTGTTAAATACTCAAAAAGGACAACAGATGTGCTACAGAAATTACAGATTGGTGCCCACACAAACTACCAAACTAGTGTGAAGATGTAGAGACGATATTGTAGAGTTCGCAGGCCCCGTTTGGCATAGAATCACTTATAATACTAATTTAATAGACTAGGGGCGGTTTTTGCCCCGAATTGGGATGGGGTATAGTAACATCTCACTTATAACTAGGCTTTTAATAATAATAAAAAGTTACCTCCGAAAGTACGGAACCGTCGATCTGAATTTGTGTGAATCACACTTGACCGGTTATTATACGTCTCAACAACTAGTTGTCGCGTGTTTAAGCGCTTTTTAAATGTATCTAAATATAGGTACGTTAAAAAAACTCTCCGACAGTAGCTAAGATACACAGGTTACTACATAAAAAATTATAATAGCCCTAGGTTAGTGCACACCATAAATAATTTGGCAGTCTACCGTACAAACCTACTTTAACTCCCGTGATAAGAATCAATTAAAACGGTCATTTTTAATGAATTTTCTACCTTTCTAATTCTTTGAAGTAACTGTTTTTTAAGCTATTGCATAGCTTCTATCGCGGGCCAGCGTGGAGACCGAATCCAGAAATTCCGTAACGAAAATAACCTGACACGGGACTCCTCTACGGTGAGCCGCTAGATGGCGAATTTTTTATCAACGCCATCTAGCGGTGAGCTGCTAGATAGCGTTGATAAAAAATGCTATGCTAGCTTTACCGCGGCAGTCCCCGAGTGCCACACGTCTTTTTTACCATTTTTACAAAAAAAATATTATTTTTAAAATGGGCATTATTCATTTAGGTTTATATTCATACTTATATCGTGAGATGAACCCCATATTTTCCCGGAATTAAATTCTTTTGATCCTAGGAAAACATGTTCGTGTGTAAGGTGCCAAGCTATCTGTATGCCTCTATTACAACATTGGTTAGCCAAATTCAAATAACTAAATATGATTCATTCATAATATTATTTTATTCATGTTAGTCAACATGTTCTCTTACGACAAGTTAAAATTAAAAATCTACCACCGGTTCGGAAAGCAGCCATATACCTAACACCTTGCTAACAACCAAGCAGATACATATTTATATATAGATTTATAATTTACTAGTGTGTTATTAAGATCAATTAATATTCCATTAGGTAAAAGTCTAAAGAAAGTGTGATAGGAAGTTAATTGTTTAATTCTCACTCAGCATAATAATTAATCCGACTGCTGTAGCTTTTATAGGTATTTGACACGAGGCGTTGTATGTTATGAGAGCTAAAGATTATATCTACGACTATTTTTACTTTTTCCCGACTTTCTTTAAAAATTTATAAGTAGACAGTAGGTAGCTATTCCATTTTCCATATTGAAGACTCCCCTAAATAGTTACAGTTTTAATCCATTCATTGCATTGGTCACAGCATAAAAAAAATTCTTATAGATAAAGCCTACTATAAAATAAATGTGAGTAACTTGGCGTCCGTCTCTCTACTAAGCCAATATTTTGCTGTGCCCCAACGGGGTTCTAATGTAAAGGGTGGTCTCTAGTTTTAAGAATCATTGTATGTCATTGGAATGCAACAAATAAATGAATAAATAAATGAATACTTCCCTAATGTATTTTATCGATGTATCTATCCCCTATATAAATAGGTGTAGAATAAAAGTATATTGAAAAAAGATGAGCAATTTTTATTCAATAGGCAGATAATCATAAAGAGTTTTACAGTAGGTAGTTATCGTCACAGTCATGCTTAATTATTGTGAAAAACTATCACTTCCTAGTGCATTAAAAATTCCACTACTTATACTACTAGGTAGTGGTAGGTAGGAAGTGATAGTTTTAAAATAACTGCAAGGAGGCTTTTGCGTATTATTTTACGGTAACTTAAAGCACAAAAGTACTTTCTTTAATTTTCTTCGCTATTAATACCTAATAGGTATCTACTGTGGTAAATATTCAATGTTTACCTATAATTCTATTGAATTCAGAAACTCACCAGATTCCATTAACACTAAAATTACACATAACAATTTAATAAAGGCAGAAAACATCTTGTTTTCAAAAACACACACACACACACTACTACAGGTACTAATCACAAGTAAATTGTCCTAATTTTATAAATTAGTAAATCGAATGCTATAAAAACATCGTATTTGGTATTTGTTTGCTACAATTCAGAATTCGAATCATTTTCCGTTGCACCACTTCACGGCAGAGCCTTTGCACTGATATACCTCATGGCGGCCTTTGGCGGGGTTTGAGAAAGGTGTACGGACTTTTCACATTCACTTTGCTGAGAAACTTAGCTATCACCCGTCTAGTGTCTATGCATAAAATATCTTTGGAGGGTTTTTTTGCTTTATTGCTTAAAAAACGACCAAGTAAGAGTCGGTCTCTCCTAGAAATGGTTCTGAACAAACACGCAATACATATTAACTTTTGTAAACAATTATACAAACCATAGCAAGAAGTCAGTCCGCATTTAGTAATTCTGAGAGGAAACCCCCACCTAGTAGTGGGCCAGGATAGCTCATGGTGATTAATAACTTCATCCAAATTAAAATTTTGAAGTTGCTTTATGTCTGGATAACTAATTAAACTTTCTATCAATCCAGTATCAATTACCATTACTAACACGGGAAATAAAAAAATTCCCGTGTTTTGGACAGTTGGAATTTTGATAGTGGAAATTAGAAACTTAAACTGCGATAAATACCTACTTAACAGGGTCAAAATCCAATTGAAATTCACCTCGTGTACTCTAGAACGGTGTTGTAAACATGTTCCAAATATAAATGTTACAGCGCAGTACCTACACGGTAATTTACACTCCGACAGACGCGTGGATTAAGGGTTTTCGATTCCCGCGGAAACTCTAACTTTCCGGGAAAAAATATAGGTAGGCCTGGATACGAGCTAACTCCATACCAAGTTTCAGCCAAATCGTTCATTCGTTGTGGCGTGAAGGAGTAACAAACATCCATCCATCTCATCCATATCCTTACAAACTTCCGGATTTATAATATCATAATATCAGTAGGATTATCGAATAAGCTCATCGAGTCACGAAAATGAACTGGCAATTATTAAAGCTAATCCCGCTATCACTGTACCAAATTGCATTTTAATTAGTTCAGTAGTTTCGGCATGGTGCTTTCGTAGACAGACAAAAAGACAAATACTTACCTATTTAAAAAAACCCTACAGTAATAAATTGAATTTCACAAAGCTTCTTCCAACTAAAATTAGAGTATTTTTATTGTATAGGTAAATACAGTACTTATTATTTGTTTTACTACTTGTACCCACTTTGTACCCCTACATTAGTTACAGATAATATCATTGCATAAAACAAATTATCGTACCTACCTAACAATAACATAATACATAATATATAGGTTCATATCGTCGATGGGTACAAATTACATAATATTCTTCACTTTGTGGAAGCGAGACTGAATAAAATAATAGGTATATAGCAATCAGCAATTCAGCATCACTCGATCACTCGACGCGATGCTTTAGTATCGCTCTATTTTATTTTATCTGTCTAATAACTAATAACGTAATAACACAATCACAAGTTTCTTGAGCATTTTTAACTACGGGATTCACAAAAATTCAGCGAATATCTTATTCATAGTGTTACTGAATAGTTAGTTGTTTGTGAATTGTTTGGTGTGTATCGTGGTTTCTAGTTTCGGGTGGGATTCAAGGAAAAAATATTTTAAAGTTATTTTCGGTAAGGAACTTTATTTCTAGATACGTACCTACGTACCTAGGTATATATTTTTAAGTTTACTATTATAAAATAAAATCTAATAGAACTGAGTAGAAATCAATAATTATTAAGTAGATACGAGTACTATTATTGAATTAAATTAGTAAATAAACAACAGTACCTACAGGTAGACATTGACAAGGATGTTGACACTTGACAACAGACCTTGACAAGTCTTGACAAGTGACAATGTGACATGTCACGTGACGTTTGGTTTGGTTAATGTTGCCAGAAACACACAAGTATTTTACCGTTCTACAGATTGATAGATCTGCCTATAGATTTTAGTGGAAACATAAACTTCGATCAACACAAGGATCAGCTACTTATATAGAAGCAATAATTTATGACTAGCAACTGAAGGAAACTAGGAAATGATTCTAATTCAGCTTGCAAGATTTGACCCTGAAAAATCAAACATACATACATTGCAAGTTAAATAAACGCTTGTACTTAATAAAAAGTAAAAGAACATTTCGCATAAAATTTATACTCAACTAAATAATTATTATAAGTACTGTTGAGTGGCCTAGATTTCACAACACATGAATTTTAACAATAAGAGCAAATCCTCACGGAGCGATTCTCACGCGCGTCCGCTGCGGTTGCAACTTGCGATACAGCTGTTTAATTTCAAAACTCACGACACTCTGGTTTATGCGGTTACGTCGCGCTGCCACCGCGGTTGCGAGAAAGGATTGCAAACTGCGGTAGATGATTGCAAGTTGGGCGGTTATCAATCACGAACTAACTGACCGCAGAATGCGCAGGCAAGCGACGGCCACCAGGGTCGCGGACGACTGGTTCTATTAGTATCCTGAAGGTGTTGCCCACGCCGCGAGCGTAAAACGCGCCGTAAGATGATGTGCTTAATCTTACTTATACATATTATAAATACGAAAGTTAGATTAGAATATATGGATGCATCGATGGATGGAAGTTTGTTACGCCTGTCATGATTAAGTAACAAACATCCACCCTCGATTGAAGCGATTTGGCTGAAGGCACAGAGATAGATTATAGTCTGGAATAACACATAGGCTACTTTTTATCCCAGAAAATAGGAGAGTTACCGCGGAAATTAAAAAAGTCAATCCACGCGAACAAAGTCACGAGCATCAACTAGTTTAACATACATATCTGCATTCTACGGAACCGCCCGCCGCCGCTGCAGGCGCGACGCGCGGTTGAAAACTGAAAACCGCTCCGTGCGTTCTTAGACTTAGCTAATCTAATTTTAGTTCAGTTATCTACTTCTCTCATCGCAGTAACTGATTTTGAATTTCTTTTCACTGTATTATTTTAATGTCAGCTTTATAATATTTTACTGTAGGGATTGGATTGCTTCTTATATTATTATAAGTATAATTTTTTGCGTGGGTATATCTGTTGAGGACCTAGGGAATGACATTTTATCCCGGAAAATCAGAGTCCAAGCGTGATTCCAAAACCTAAATACACACGGATAAAGTCGCAGGCATCAGCTTGTTTTGTAGAATACATAACGTATCCATTTATTATCGTTCGTTATCCGTGTTACTACCAGTTGTACTACCACCAGTCGTACTGCTACCAGTCGAACTACTACCAGTCTTACTACTACCAGTCTTACTACTACTACCCACACTACTACCAGTCTTACTAGCAGGAGTAACACGAGTATTTTTTTCCTGTGTTACTATTTATGTACCTACGTTTAAGTAAGCTTAGATTTATTTCGTTCATAAAATTAATAATATTGTTAATGCTTTAGGAAAAGAACATGATCATAAGGACATAGTCATGGATCCACCTTCTCATTCAACAGGTAGGTTACATTTTGTATTCAATGGGGACGGGTAACACCCGACATAAAAAAGAAGGGGTGTTATAATGTTAGATATTATGTCGTGTTTGTGCTTTTCGTTCGTAGCGAGTTCATAAAACTTACAGTGTGTGCTATTTTATTTTATCATCATTGTATATAATCATTTTTATGTTTTATAGGTGTTCGTGTGTATACGTTTATAGGTAAATAATAAGTTTTACATCAATCTGACACAAAATCTTACTTAATTTAGGTATAGTTTATAATACTTACTAAAATACTAAAAAACCTACACATAGTTAGCGATACAATAGCACGAAGTAAGTTATTACACACGAGTTACTTTTTTTAAGTCTGAGCCGCAGACGAGGGTTTACAATCGGCACGAGTTTCTAATAACTATGCTGCTAAAATTGGTATATTTTTTTATATGAACGCTTTGTTAGTAAAGTACCTAAATTTTTCAATGCTAGACTCCTTGCTTTGGACCTTTCCTTTGGCTCCTTGCTTTGTTTGACTGAATTTAAAAAAAAGAAAAAGCTTCAATCAATATACTTAGTCCTTTTTTGCAACTTCCTACTTTAGGGCGGTAAAATTAACTTTCGGGATATGTATACTACCATCGATAAGGCATTACCAAAGAAGAATTGGTAATAACTCTTAAAATTAATAATAAACACAAAACTGAAAACATTTGGGTAAATAGCATCAATAGCTCAACGATTAAAGGTGCAGACTAAAAATTAAAAGGTCGTCGGTTCAATCCTCACTTGTTGCACTATTTTCGTATCCACTACTCACAAGCTTTCTGCTTATTTGGAGGGGAGAGGGGAATATTAATAACATTCAGCTTCGCTAATTTTCTTTAAAAAATATATTACCAACCTATAAATATCCCACCCTACCTACCAACCTACTTATAAATACTTGTTTTCAGGTAAGTACTATTCCATGTTAATTTACTGAAACTACACTTATACTTACTAAGATATTTAAATAATTATAGTTCTGAAGCACATAATTATTTCGATGATGATCATAATGATATGATTAGGACGTGTATCATCGTGATATAATATCATTATCATGATATAATATCATCATCATGATATAATATTATTATATCATGAACTGTATCACAGTTCACACATTGTTAACAATAAACATATTTTACAGATGAACATAATTGCAGCAAAAACGGATCTCGTTTCAAGTAAGTAAAGGACATTCTTTACTGGCAAAATTACATAATGTAAAGTAAAATATACATAATATAATATCCTGCAAGGAAACACATCGTAATTCACTATTTTGCGACTTTGAGTTAGGTACCTACCTCTTTTTACCTACAATTATTGTTACTAAACCAAAAATGCTCTTTTTCTGGGCTCACCCTAGTATGTACCTATACTAGAATTTACGTCGTTTTTTCTAGATGGTGGCAAAAGTTTTGTTTACGATGTCATCAAGCCGATCAAACGCCTTCCCAAGAACCAGCATGGTGGGGGAAGATTTTTCCTTTCCCATTATTTCCAACATTCAGGCAGTCTGCTCAACAACTATGTATTCTAATTTTTTGTAAGTATAACTATGTAGGTACATATCTACCCATTGCTTTTTCATTAATAGGTAAATATCACTTCCAAAAGCAATAATTAAGTAAGTACTTATATATCTCATAATGGGAAATGATCTGATAGCCCACAAGGACCTACATGGAAGTCCTTGGTAGCCCACTGTACCTATTATCATCCTGGGAAAACTCGACCAAAAATAATGTATGTATAATAGTAGATGTCAAGGACAGCGTAGGTACAATACAAGGATAAGATATTTATTATTTTATTATTTATAAAATTATTTTATAAATAATAAAATAATAAATATTATTATTATTTATAAGATTTTTTTCTTTTATTATTTATAAAAGATATCATGCAGTCTATATGATTTAAAGGTAAGGAATTATATAGGCTACACGATAAAAGTATCTGATATATTCTGATTGGTTACAGTTCTTCTCACATGGGGCATATTGTACGCTGAACTTGGAGAACCCCTAAGCTTGAATGGAGAATTATTGAGTATGACTATTCTAGTCATCGCTGCGTACTTAATCGGCTGGATCTGGCTGAAAATTACCACCTTACCAGCTTTAATAGGCATGTTACTTACTGGCATACTGTTCCAAAATTTACATTTGGTGCACATGACTGATACATATCGAAAACTTAACCAAGATCTAAGGTAAAGTCCAATGTTTGAATCAAGAATAATGTACAATCATAAATTACAGATATACTCACTTCTGATTATATTAAAAGGCCGTAAAGTGAAAGAGCCTAATTTTGAGTTCCTCATAAGAGCAAAATAGAAATCCAAGGTTTTAATAGTGTAGTAAGTGAAGTTTGTATCTCAATAACTGTAAATGATAAAATTACCAAGCCAGATGGCTTGGTCACGTAATTTCTTCATATTGGTCGAAAGATAATAAATAGATCACTAGGTAGAAAACTTTACAGTTTTCAGAAATCGGATGGCACTAAAAATAATCTTAAGTATAATAATATCGTACGATTGTAAGCCAAAATTTTTATTTTAGGAAAGTTGCCCTAGTCATTATATTAATGAGAGCTGGACTAGGTCTAAATGCGGGTATCCTGAAAAAACATTATGTTGCCGTTTTACAACTTGGACTGCTTCCATGGTTGGTTGAATGTATTGCTATCAGTGTTACATCGCATTATTTGTTGCATTTACCGTGGATTTGGGGTGAGCTTCATTATCTATCTAAATATCATCATGTGGGCAAGACTTTCCTCTCAGATTCAAAAGGGTTTAGACCAGAGTCCATTACGCTGGCTAAGTGCGGAATGGACTTCACACACCTTTGAAAACTTTGTATAAAACTCAGGCATACAAGTTTCCTCCCTATGTTTTCCTTCAAAATTATAGCAAGGGATATTTTAATTCTTATTCTTATCTATTGCATAAAACGCACAATTAACTAACTCTGAAAAGTTTAGAGGTGTCTGAAATGAACCGGACTAGTACTGCGAATTACTTGACAGAAAAACCCAATAAGTATCGGCGGAGAACTGTGCTGAATCTCCGTGCCCGGTCGCGCAGCTATAGGTGGGGTGGCTGTAACGCGACTGCGATGATCGCCTCAGAGTTCTACACTCTTGATAAACAAATTAGCTCCAGAGATCTACTCTCGCAGCCTCAGTCTTAGCAGGAAGCACCGAATTCCGCTGGTTTGACAGGAATATGTTTCCTCGCTCCCACTGCAGTAGAAAATTTGTCTCCCTTTTGCTATGGAAAACTTTTGCCGTGGCTAGTTAGCTACCATTCTACCGTCACGTGTCGCCAATCAATTTTCCGTTTCGGCACGATGGCGTGTAGAAAGAAACCTTCTATGGGTATGGGTTTAATAATTTCCAAGTGCGTACTTACATTTATTGACCTGACCCGGGAATCGTACCTGGGACTTCGTCATCTTCGTAAAGCTCACGCGCTCTCGTGAATTACAAGAACTACTGTGTTTCAGGATTTCTATTAGGTTCTATGATCGCATCAGTTTCACCTGCAGTGGTAGTTCCATGTTTATTCAGACTAAGGGATGAAGGTTACGGCGTTGCAAAAGGAATACCAACTTTACTACTGGCTGCTGCTGCTATAGACGATTCTGTCAGTGTAGCCGTATTCGCCATTATTCTAAACGCAATGTTTTCAACTGGCTCTGTCACGTTTAATATAATAAAGGTACAAATGCTAGATTTACAAGCTTGCTCCTTCGCATGCTGTGTCTTTGTCGAAATTGGTACGTAATAAATTTTTGGGCCCCTTGTATGTTTCCGATCGACCTGAAACTATAGAGAAACTTGCGGTTTGGTGATAAAAGCTAATATGGTCTTATTGATCTAGAGTATTCTAGAGTGTGAACATAGGAACTCCTTAATGGCATGTTCTAAAACAATTGAGTTTGAATTCAGGGTTGATTTCATGAGTAGGTGAAATGATGCAGATGAAGATGGATGGTGGACATTGGTGGAAGTTGCTATGAATTTGGACTTATGTGTTTTGCTCTTTTGAGCGCTATCTTAAATATATAAAAGGCAAAGGTGACTGACTGATCTATCAACGCACAGCTCAAACCACTGGACGGATCAGGCTGAAATTTTGCATGTAGATAGCTATTATAACGTAGGTGTCCGCTAAGAAAGGATTTTTGAAAATTTTACCCCTAAAGGGATAAAATAGGGATTTGAAAAATCGAACTTAACGAAAGCGAAGCCGCGGGAAAAAGCTAGTTAAAGATATAAGTACAAATGTCATTAGAGAGATTTATCTTCAGGCCCTTCGATTTTTTTTTTTTAATTTTACATTTATATATTTCACCTTACCAAATTGTTTTCATATTAAATTCCAGGGTCCACTTTCAATAATTGCTGGTGTGGTTCTTGGTTCACTTTGGGGTGCTTTGGCGTCTTTTATACCAGAACGAGGAGATATTTACGCCGTTCCACTCAGATTCTTAATTCTATTCTTAGGTGGACTATTTTCGCTATTCATTTCAAATCTAATCGGATGGAGTGGTGCAGGTACTTGTACTTTATATGTCTTTTGAATTTAAATAAATAACTAGTGGGGATTTACTGACTACATATTTTTTGCTTCTATTTATTTTAGGTCCATTAGCGATAGTGTCTTCCGGTTTTATATCTGCATTTTACTGGGAGAAAGAAGGATGGCCTATAAATAAAAATCCCGTCAGCAATATTTTCAGGATACTGTGGATTTTCTTTGAACCAATCCTATTTGCCTTTACCGGTGCACAAATTACGGTAGGTACCTACGAATCCTACGATAGATTTCACAAGTATTTGTCCTAATCTTGAATTTTCTTAAGATTATCTTTGGGTCACTGACCCAGCGAAGTAAGTGAATTTTCTGTAGGTAGGTACCTATCTAAAAACTTACGTACGAGTACTCGCAGAATTTTCTGTAAGATCCTCTTTGGGTCACTGATTCAGCGAAGTAAGTGAATTTTCTGTAGGCGCCTATCTAAAAACTTACCGAGATCCTATAAACATTGTAACTTATTAAATTCTAAACCGTTGAATAATAATTAGTCTCCACAATTTGTTGGTCACTTTTTTTATTCGGTATTATGGTCCAGGCATAAACATAGTATGTAGGTCCGAGTACTCGCAGGTATAGGTACCCTACTAGGTTACGTTAGTAAGGGAATCTTTATGAGTCCGTGCCTAGACTACATTTAACTAATACGAACAAAATCAATATGACGTGACGGATGTAACATCCAATATTCAGCAGACGGGTTACGTTTTTAAACTTATTTCTTGTTACAGCTAAGTGCCTTAGATCCTCAAGTAATATCAATGGGAGCAATATGTCTCGCTTCATGTCTCTTGTTGCGCGTCATAGCAACATTTTTAGTGAGTTTTGGATGTGGTCTGAATAGTAAGGAGAAACTCTTCATTGGGCTTACATGGTTGGCAAAAGCTACTGTTCAGGTGTGTATGAAAACAAAATGAAGGTAGTATGAATAATCCTACTAATATTATAAACTAGCTGATGCCCGTGACTTCGTCCGCGTGAAAAAAGTTTTAAAAAAATCGCTTTGTGTTAATCGTGAAGTTTTAGATTGCACTTCGCCACAATATTCTGTATTCCATACTTGGTACTTACAATATCAATTCACAATCGACAGTTTGTACACCCACAAATTAGGTGGGCAGTACCCAGCAGCATTAGGATTGAGGAGTTGGTATCTAGTCTTCAGTGATGTAGTGCAAAGATGTACTTATAGGTACTTAACTATTTGTTGTCAAGTTAGAAAATCGATAGATAATAATCATAACTCACATTAAACTGGTCGCTGTAAAAAACTGGTAACACTTGCTTTCACTCTCGAACTGCTAGATTTCCGGGTCAATGAATTTAATTATGATTTTTATGCAAAGCTATTTATAATACAAAATACGAATCGAAAAAGAAAGTTCACAATATTAACTGTCAAATTCTGTTTATATTAAAATGTTGCAATAAAACTTAGAGTTTAGGTTTGTCTAAGAATGATCTTTTGATTGGTTTTACAAATAAAACACAACAATGTACTTACTTAATAATTTATTTCTCAATTTATTACACTTAATTTATTTCTCAAAAAGTTATACGCAAATGTTCAGTTAACTCAATTTTATAGTAGGTACATAAAAGAACAAGTTGAAATTTCTCCTTTAATACCCAAAAACTAATTTTATTTTTTAGGCAGCATTAGGACCTGCAGCGTTAGATTTGGTTAATAACGGACAGACGGCCGGCGGGGCTAAAGAAGAAGAAGAAGCTTATGCTAAAGCCATTCTCGCTGTGAGTGTACTAAGCGTGGTGATATCTGCACCTTTGGGAGCTATTCTTATCGCCATTACGGGACCTCGTCTACTTAGCCGTGATTGTAAGTTTTTTCTTAGCTTTAGCTCAAAATTGGCGTTGCTAATATTTTGTTTGCCGAAAGGCATAAAATAAATAACGAAACGAAAAATCAGTCACGAAATATCTCTTCCTGGCTTAGTTTTTAATCTCGAACAATGAATATTGACTTACCTATAAAATGCCAGCCCAGCAACTCATCCGGGAGATAGGTATTGCAGATGTTCATGGACGGCGGTAATCATTGTGACAGCAGGTCACAGGTGCTCTTGCCTGCTCTTAATTTTTTCATTTTGTATTCCATGATAAGATATAGCCCTTGACTGCGATCTCACCTGATGGTAAGTGACGATGCAGTCTAAGATGGCTCGTTTGTTCGCTATTAATTATATGTAAGTACCACAAACATATAAGAGATATGTTTGTGGTAAGTACCTACCCATTATAGGTACATAATATTCTATTCTGGATATTCATCGAAGATTCTAGATAATTGTTCCATTTACGTCAAATCAGACTGAAATCTATTAAAAGTGCTCTGACTTGGTTCGGATTTAAGACAGAGTTAAAATGAGACACATTTTGAAAAAGGTAACTCTTTAGTTTTAATTCTTACTCGAGACGGAGCAGAAATCCAAAAATCGAAATCGAAAATTATAATACGTATGTACAAATTATTTCCTAATTAACTTTAAAAATCACAGATCAACCAACATTATGTACCTACCCACCGTTGATTTTATATTGAAATAATTAGGTAGGTATCTACGCTCCATGAGGTACTTTATAACGAGTGACGCCTAGCATATTTTGCACTGCTCAGCTCAGTACAGTAAAAGAATGTTTTTGGTTTATTGCAGCAACTAAAAGTGTGGCGGTTGATAATCCAGATTCAATGGAGAACAATACTGCATTATAATCAGATGAGTTGCAAGTCAAATAATTTCTTTATTCATCGTAGTAATATTATAAGTCTTAGTATGAATTTCAACAGAGAATTTATTTTAGTACTTACCTTTATTTCTTTAAATTTTACATTATACAATTCTAGAAAAATCTAAGCTTTAAGATTTAAATAAAAAAATCTATACCTAATAATGGTTTTCATGTCATGTGTTTTATTTCTAGAAAAAAGTTTGGGGATTATTTAATTATTATGGCAACACTTAATCACAAGAGCATTTCCGCTTGTGTTCCGCATGTTCCGCAGCAATCCGTGGACTTTCATCTTTCATCAAAAATATTAGACAACATTTAACAGAATCTATCAGGGACCTAAAATAACTTTTGTCTACGTTCCAGCCTAATACATTTGGACTCATGCAACTTAAAAACCTTAAATCCATCCAAAGCGAATTATTATAAATTATATTCATATAAAAATTATGCAGTAAAAGTTGTAATAGAAAAACAAATTCACAACATTTATCTACCTCAGTGCCACCATAACTGTCACCAAACTTTCGTCTTTCCCATCGCTTATAGTAAGGTGGCAATTTAAAGCGCCACATTAGACATACGAGTGCCTCTGGAACTTAATATTAAAACTAAAAGGTATGCAGGAAGTACCAAAAAGTATCTACTATCAGTTGGCAACTAATAATATTATAGTTCTGTTTAAGCGCCAACTGCGCCACTGGCGTTAATCAAGTACCTAGGTCAAAAAAAAAATTACAGTAGCCTGTCCAGTGTTAATCATAAATTAATTATAAAGGTCAGTGTTATTCAATGTACTCTGTGGTCAGTGTATTGCACGTGTATTGAGGTCATTTAATACCTCCGGAATTCATCTGAGTTTTGACATATTCTTAATTCTATGGTCTATGGTTAAAGTTTACAAACAACAACAAACAAATTAATTTTAAACTTAATTTAAGCAATTTTATCTAAAATGTCTATCATATGTATAGCAATAGCATCAGAAAGTGGTGTACCTATATTTTCCAAGAAAGTTGGCAATAATGAAAACGTAAGATTACATTTTTTCACTAATTATAATGTTCTAATTTAAAATTAAATTACTTGCTTATTTGGGCAAATAAAAATTATACGTAGTATCACAATCTCTGTTACAATAAAAAATGATAACAAAAAAGGTAAACCGGTGAAGATCAAGTATTTAATATTTATGTTAAGTATAAGAATAATTTAATTAAATATAAGTAGATATTTTAAATAATTCTTTAAAATATAAATACTTACCTTAGTTAAAATTTTGAAAAGAATGAAATTCTTTATTTCTAATGTTTTTATTATTTCTTTAGATTCAGTTCTCTACAATAGCATCACTACACGGGATCAACATGTTTACAAAATGTCACAATCTTCAGATGATCAATACTCTCGTTGATAACGGAACAATACTCTGGAAGGAATATTGCAAAAGGTAATTATGTATTGTGAGGTTAACAATTAAAATTTACCACACTTGTAACATAAATATCTTTTCTAACCTTTACTTAAATTTAAAAAAAAAAATTAATATTAATATTCCCTTCTCCCCTCCAACTAAGCCAATAGTTTATGTTAAAAGTGGATGCAACAATATTGTGTGAGTGGGTTTGGACTATTGACCTTTCTGTTTTGAGACTGCCTCAACCATTACATTATTGAGTCAAAGCCTCAATAGTGTAAGTAACTGTATAATTAACAACAAAATCTTATTTCTGTAGTGTCACCTTAATTGGAATAGCAACTGGAGGACTTGAGTGTGATTTGGAGCTTTTACTGTCCTGTATACATGATGTAATGGTATTCTGTATTGGCAAGAAAGAATTGGAAAACTTGAAGAATTTAGATCAAATAAAAAGGGACCTAAGGCAGTGTTATCCTATACTGGATTATCTACTAGAATCATTGGACCCAAATTCTGTGCCTCGATCAACAATAGTGTTGGATTTCATTCGAAGTTTCTTGTGTCCTCAGGCACAGCAATTGCAGGTAGAACTATAGTACACTAAAAAATAGTAAGGAACACTTATACAGTACAATATTTCTATAAGTAATTTCTGTTTGATATGTATCCCATATTTTATCTTTTATCTATTAAATCATGGACTTCTTTTCTTTTCATTTTTTTTAAGCAAACTTTATGTCAGTTTAGCTTTATGTTAAGTTTTTATCACAATTTCTGTCCTTTCTAAAACACATAAAACTCAACTGAATGGCATGAAAAAGTAGAGATAGGTTACTTAAAGCTGGCAAAGTACATAAATATCGCTCATAATTGGGTACATATATAAATTGTGAATGTCAATTAACTTAGTATTTATTTATGTAATTAGTTTTTCAAAAAATCTTTTATCAACTAATAGACATCCACTGCTGGTCTTATACATATCTCAATTTTGTAAACAGCAAGTATTAGACAACTATGCACAAAATGTGAATGGAAGATGGGCATGCCTGACCATTCATGGACACTTGGTAGCTACAAGTTCAGATTTCTGCGAGCTGGACCCTAGAGAGGCAAGGTTGCTGCTGTTACTTTCTGCAGCTCAGGATGGTGCTCCGTTGAGGGACACTTTGGTGTATTTGCCGCAAATGAGCCCTAATGTAAGTATTAAATCCTTACTAATATTATAAATGCGAAAGTGTGTTTGTTTGTTGGTTTGTCCTTCAATAAAGCTGCAACAGAGTTCCGGATCGACGTGATTTTTTGCATGGGTATAGTTGAGAACCTGGAGAATGAGATAGGCTACTTTTTATCCCGGAAAATCAAAAAGTTCCCACGAGATCTTTAAAACTAAATCCACGCGGACGAAGTCGCAAGCATTAGCTAGTAAGTAAAATAAACTAGTTTTTCGCCACAAAATAAAATCTCGACTCCTATGATTGTTGTATCCAAAAACACTGCTCGAATAGTTTTTGGTGTTGTCAATGTTACTTGATTCTTCCTAGTTTTTTTTTTATAAACTGATGCTTTGGTAGTTGGTGTCTTAGAGGTATCTACTCGTATTTCCAGGTGGCATTCAGAGCAGTAACATGCAAACTACTAGCAGATGTGTACGTGTTAGTGGTATGCGGCGCGACGCCAGCGCTCTCACAGATAGACGAGATAGTGCTGCAGTGCTGGGAAGGATACGCACAGATCATCAAGGAGGCCAAACTCGTACATACGAGGAACTTTCCCTTGAGCATTACTTTCGATTCGGCTTTGTTGGGGTAAGTGCAACTTTACAATCAGTTTAGTACAGCCGGGCGGTAGAATCGAATATCTGCAGGTAGTTCGAGAAAAAGACCCTTGGCCAGCAACCCTCACAACTTACTCGGTTCGACGAGCCAGGCAGTACAGTGCGAGCTTGCCATTCACCTTGGAATTCCCTTTACAATCAGTAATTAAATATCTGCAGGTAGTTCGAGAAAAAGACACTTGGTTGCCTACCCTCATAACTTACTCGGTACGACTGAGCCAGGCGAGAGAGTACGAGCTTGCCATTCACCTTGGAATTCCCTTTACAATCAGTAATTAAATATCTGCAGGTAGTTCGAGAAAAAGACACTTGGTCGCCTACCCTCATAACTTACTCGGTACGACTGAGCCAGGCGAGAGAGTGCGAGCTCGCCATTTACCTTGGAATTCCCTTTACAATCAGTAATTAAATATTTGCCGGTAGTTCGAGAAAAAGACACTTGGTCGCCTACCCTCATAACTTACTCGGTTTGACTGAGCCAGGCGAGAGAGTGCGAGCTTGCCATTCACCTTGGAATTCCCTTTACAATCAGTAATTAAATATCTGCAGGTAGTTCGAGAAAAAGGCACTTGACCGCCTACCCTCATAACTTACTCGGTTCGACTGAGCCAAGCGAGTGTGCGAGCTGGCCATTCACCTTGGATTTCCAACATCTATCGATTCTTCGAACTATTAGTCACTTTAATCGTCAGCTGTCGTTTTGTACCGGTTAACTCTCGTTGACAGATTACTAGTGATCAACGTGAGCAAGCGTCGCTGCGTGTTCTCGCGACACCTCCACCCTGGCCAGAAGAGCAGGACCATGTCCGGCGTGCACAGGATAGACATCCTCAGGACTTTCTACATCACCACCGCCAAAGACTTGGCACCGGAGTTGAAAATCACGGAAGGTGACGAAAAAGGTAACACTTGATTACACGATTGTTATATCAGAGTTGAAAGTTGTTGATTATTATTGTATACAGAAAAACGAATAAAAAAATTGTGTCACATCTGATGTCAGAAATATTTATTTTTTGAGTCTACTTTTATGAAGTAATAAAAGCTAAAAAAGATACCGGCCGAATTGATAACCTCCTCTTTTTTGGAAGTGGGTTAAAAATGAGTATTTTTTTCTTTTAAGTTATGTGCATTGGTTTCGCTAACAATTGACCAACAGTACCTAATACCCTAATTTTTTTATCCCAAAATTAGTTCCATTTTTAGACTTTTTTTTTGCCATAGTTTCATTTTTGCAGATATAATAGAGGGCGCAGTGAGCGAGGTTTATTGGTGCTCGGAGTACCACAAGTGTCACGCGCAGAGAGCTGGTAGTGTACTGTGTTGTGCTCTGTACGCGCCCACCGTGCCCACGCACACTATAAGGTAGTTTTTTTTTTTTTTTTTCAAGTTAGCTCATAATCTCAGCCCCCTTGAACCAAGTTAAGAAAGTGTGAAAACGTAGACAACTGTTACCGACACCAGCATGTGGTTAATGACGATGCAGTTAAGAAAGTACGAAAACGTAGACAACTATTACCGACAGGAAACTATCACATGGTTGCTTCATAGAAAAACTGGTCTGCCAATATTGTGAGTCTGCCGCTTCTTCGAATTATATGACCAGCTCATTACCATTTCTTTCGCAACTGTCATCTGGTTCTTTAGCAATAGTATTAAATATCTGTGGTTATCACCGACAAAACACATTGTCTAAGTCTAAGCGTAAAAGTAAAAGACCACAAAATATATAAATAAAATGATGAACTCTTTGTTTTGCAGATTATTGACCAATCAAATACTCCAAGACTTGTCAACAAACAAAGAGATATATTGGTAACAAGAACAACCAAGGGAATATTTACTTTGAAACTAGTAATTTGGAATATAACTTTTATGGCCGTTCTCATATTGAGAGGAGATCAGACAATTTTATTTAGATTGATTGTGTATACAGAATCTGAGATTCCCAAAAAAAATCCGTCCAAAATATTGTGATATTATAAATAATAACTATAAGTGTACAAATTTTAATAAAAACACGTTTTATTTTTTATTCGATTTAAATATTTATTACCAGAACATTCGATAAAACACTGAACTGGCTATATCTAAAGTAAGGTTTTTGTATAAGTCACTAAAAAGGCAATTTGATTATCACCTCATTATTCCATTGAGAGCTGGAAACATAACTTCCACGCTCAAATAAAAATCAAGAAAAAACGTGTGGCACTCTGGGACTGCCGCGGTAAAGATATTGCATAGCATTTTTTATCAATGCCATTTAGCGGTGAGAGGAGTCCCGTGTCAGGTTATTTTCGTTACGGAATTTCTGGATTCGGTCTCCACGCTCAAGGCCCGCGATAGAAGCTATGCAATAGCTTAAAACACATACGGTGAGAGCGGATTTAAACTATCATAAAACTGAGGCGGTAACGTTCGCGCTTATGCCTAGTATGTTTTAATAGTAAAGACAACACTTTTCTCTCTATAGTTTATAGCATAGTTTTTGTAATTCACGATGACGCGTGAGCCTTACTTGTGGTTACGTTGTGTACATGCACATTGCGTAACTGTACGTGCCTGTTGGCTAGGTGGGAGCGGTCAGGCGCGAGCAAGCTCTCGCTCACACTTATACAGAAAGTATTACAGTTGAAAGAACTAGACTTAAATTATTTTCAATAATACTTGATTTTAATGTAATAAAAAGAAATAGGTATAAACTTTATATATTATCGATTTATCATTCATTGAAATTGATCAATAATACCAAAAAAAATATTCCCGTTGAGTTTCCTACATTTCCCGATATAATGTAAAAAATAAATATTATCTGAGGTATATCGCATCGAAATCCTTCTTAGGCCAGAGTTATTTCACACTGCACTCTTGAAGCCATTTTCCCGTACACGTTTTTATAGTAAACTACCGCCATTACACAGTTTCATGTTAAAACTCATACAACGTATTTTTAGTGGTTGTATTCCCGAAGCGAAACGATTAGCCCTCAGCCCTGGTAGCATGGACGGGAGAAATTTTATCCCCGGGAAAAGGATAAAACGTTTATCCCCTCGCTTAGTTTTATCCACCCGTCGAGCATGGGCACAGCGGTGGAAATAACACTCAGTGGATATACTTATAGAAATATACATCGCCTTCTCCTCTGTCGCCATGCTTTAGCATAGGGAAAAGATAATTTTATCCCCTGTCAGTGGATAAAATCGGGGGATAAAACTTTTATCTCCTGCCCATGCTACCAGTGCAGTAATACTGTCGAGACATAGAGTTAAAAAATAAAAATGTTTTTGTTTTGAAATAATTAAAAAAATAATCAACAACTCGAAAGTGTGAGAAACAATAGTAATGGACATAACATAACGTACGTACGTAATTGTTTCAGACTTCAGTACTTTAGTTGTAGTTAATCAGCTGATCAGACCAAGCGCGCGCGAAGGTCAACGACCACGCGGCCGCGCTACGCGACCTTGCGCGGTAGCTCGATGTACCTATTACTATTGGTTCGTTGCTTTTTCGAGTTTTGTTTTTCTCGATTGTAAAATCGCCAGTTTTGATTCTAATCAATTTTTAAATTTAAAAATCGATTGTAATACCATGATCGAATCATGTCGCTTCGCGAATACAACCATTAAAATTCCACCGTGTATTGCAGCTTGTTTTATTAATTAAATTGTTATATAATTTTATGCACCTAATTCTGTATGTTTACAACGAATATTATCACAATGCCAAATAAAGCAAGCTGACTTAAAACACTTATAAAGTATCACAAAGCTTTGCATTCACTTCAAATAGACCACATGTTCCGATGGAAGTGCTATATAACATTATTTTTTATCTTAATTTTGCAAATAAGCAGATATTGATGCTAATTCAGTTGCGCTATTTAACCCTTAAGCTAAACTATTGACAGGTCTAAACAAAAAGATACTGGCCTAATTAAAAACCTCCGTTTTTGGAAGTCGGTTTGAAATTCCCTTCGTTTTCCCTGCGAAAAAGGAAGCTAGCTACCTTTTAGACTGACAAGGTAGCTTAGCTTCGAATATGTACAATCGAATTCGCACCACTGTTACTAAAGGCCTATTTAACCATCGTGCATCGCCAAATAAACTTTATTCGGAGATTGTGAATTGGTCCTAAGCAAAATTAAGTATGTACATGTAAAATCACCTTAGTGATAATTTAATTTGATTTAAAGTGACTGCTATGTCCTAGCATTTTCATAGACCTTACATACAAACACAAAATCGATTTTAGTATAGCGCGCCCTAATATTTCAAATAAATAATAATAGGAATTATGAAATGGCAAAAAATATATAAATGCATCAGCTACATTATCACACGAAGCTAAACGGTGTACGTTTCATTCAAAACGCATTGAACTTACAATACAGTAAGAAAATAGAAAATATTGCGTGCCTCTAGATACAAATAAAGATCGTCACTGACTTAATAAACCGCAATAATCGACTAATCGAGTAGAGAAACCATTATTTTTGTGTAAGTAAGATCCTGGGAGGCTAGCGAGTAAGTTATTGTTGGCTGAACTTAAAATGGATCGTTGCTTAGGCTCAACATAAAAGACGAAAAGTAACTCCTTGAGCCGCCACCTGGTGGCGCCTCTATCGCTATCGAACCATGATTGAACCGCGCACGCGTTGTCCATCTTTCTCTGTCTTGTCCAAATTCAAGAGTTAATTTACTAATACTTTTATAATAAATGGTACCAGTTATTTCGTGTTTATTATTCTACCAGTTATATTTATCACATTGCGACAATCGTTCAACATTTCTTTTTATCAAGAACATGAGCGATATTTGGACCGCCTTTGATATTACGTTATTTTTTACAAAACTCAATCATAATTTACAAAAATAAACTTTTGAAATTATTTTTGACTTGAAAATTTGAATTTATTTATGCAGGAGGATTCCTTATTTAACTAATACAAAAACGTTTGAAGGGTCTAGTTTCCCAAATGAACATAATTCTACAATTTAATTTGCGGTTAGGTGCTAATTTTCACATCTAGGAAGAAAATAAGACTTCTCAGCATATATTTGTATGAAAAATCAAACGAGTAGCATGACCTTCAAGTCAGTGATAATCTTTATATTATATCAAATCTTGACCCTAAAGTTTTCAAACAAGGTCCTGTCAAAGTATCTGATAAATTCAGGCTGAAATATATAGACCACAGTCTCACACAGTTCAGACTCAAGATAGAATTAAAACGGGACAGATTTATATCAGAGCATATTTGTGTCTCGTTTTAACCTCTATCTTGAGTCTGAGCTGAGTCGGAGCACGCTTTATGAATCTCAGCATCAGTGACCATTGTAAAGAATCTCGGTCATTCAAGGATAAAAAAGATAGTGGAAAAAACTTAGTGTGTGTCTTTGGTGCTGTTTGAGTCCTATACAATCTCTAAACTATACAAAATTTCTATCTACATATGTAATTATACAGCTTTGAATGTAAAGGTTTTCACAGAGAACATCCCGAAACAGATAACAGTATTTTTCTACACCAATTTAGATTAAGAGATAGTGAGAGAAAATGAGACACAAATATGCTCTGACATAAATCTGTCTCGTTTTATCTCTGTCTTGAATCTGAACAGAACGTGCGGTCTATAGATTTCAGACTTAGTAAGGGTGAATGCGATTGTCAGCAATCATTTCATGACAATTCCACTCACACCGTACAATAATTTTAGGATTTGACAAGACCTTATCAATTACATCCCATTAGATATTCATAGTAAAGTATCAAATTCTGTAAATCCCAATCGCTACCACAACGAAGCAGTATCAACAAACACATTTAGCACACTACTAAATTATTTCATATGTAACCTATTATCATCTACAATGTCTTTTGATATAGGAATACTCGTATTGAAAACACTACTTGAAGCTGCCGAGCAATCTGCACTGGGGCTGTTTGATTTTACACTTTAACTGCTGTATTAGGTCGAAGATTTTTAAAGAAGGTCCAACTTTCATCTCTAGCAGCTCTATGATTTCATCTTTGGACAGTTGGAGCATCATCGGTCCAGTTATTTGACTGAAGTTGATGCAGTACGGCTGGCAGTCGTTCACTGTGAGGAACTTTGCAACGTCGGAGGTGGTCCAATGTTCAGGGTCCACAGAATTCAGCACGTCTAAGGGCACGCTCGTGTTCACTAGCCTGGGTATCACCTTATTGTCTACTCCTGTCGCTGGTTCCTCGGGGGAAGGTGGATTAATGGTTTGGCTTGAATCCTGCGATGCATCCGTAGGGTTACTCTGTGGCAAAAAGGTTTTTTTTTGTGTGTGTTCTCGCTTATCGGAACTCTTTAAGGCCCAAGACACGGAGCTGCCCGCGAAATTCAAATTTAATTTGGTTTTTCGCCATTAATAAACGAATACGACAAAGTAGGCTTATGGTATTCAAATTGCGTATTCAAATTGCTTGCTTTGCGTATTCAAATGGCTTATGGTATTCAAAAAAACTCATTATTTTGACTAATTTCTTAAACTGGATACTTTCACGTTAAGATTAGTATATAAACCTGTGAAGATGATACTGCCATTGGCGCAATTTGAATACCATAAGCCTACTTCATCGTATTAGTTTACAAATTGCGAAAAACCAAATTAAATTTGAATTTCGCGGGCAGACCCGTCTCTTGGGCCTTAAGCTGAAAACTAGCACAGATATTATAATTGGACGCAGATACGCAATAACGTTTCAACCCGCCAACCTTTGTCAAATTAAATACATACATACATCAACTAGTAAGTCATAAATCTTACCACAACATCCTGACTGACGTCCGTGAGCTTTTCTTCAGGGGGTTCTGGAGTGGTCTTCAGACTCTGTGAACATTTTTTATTTTACTTTGTCAAACTCTCTGGTGGTTTTTCGGAACAGCAGTATTAAAACACATTTTTGTACAGTCTGGAACCGCTCAATGATATAAAATGCTAACTTTGAAAACCTAATATAACCTTGAATAAAGTTCGAAGTCAATGTCAAACTTTGAAAAATTTTTTTTGGACCCTAATATAATTTAAAAATGATAAATGCCAAAGTGTGTTTGTTTATTGGTTCATCCTTCAAATACGCAGCAATGGAGTAATGGATCTACGTAATTTTTTATTCCAAAAAAGAAAGAGGCGCTGCAAACCTAACATTCGAAAGTACTTTGTTCAAGTTTATTTTAAAAAAAAATATTCTATTCTAACTGCATGCATAGTGTTGGTAGACCTCTATCAGGCAGATCGACGACATCAGACGCGTCGCAGAGCCTACGTGCGGCGCAAGACCGAGACCTGTAGAAATCCATGCAAGAGACCTTTCTCCATCAGTGGTCAGCGTCTATCGTTTAATAAAGAAGAATAAGAACTCCACGCAGACCAAGTCGCGGACACAAACTAGTTTAAAGCTGAAGAGTTTGTTTGTTTGAACGCGTTCATCTCAGGACCTACTGGTTCGAATTGAAAAATTATTTTTGTGTTGGATAGTCCATTTATCGAGGAAGGCTTTAGGCTATAACATCACGCTGCGACCAATAGGAGCGAAGCAGCATCAGTGAAAAATGTTGCAAAAACGGGGAAAATTATCCATATTTAAAATATATTCTTTTAAAAACTTCTTAATCGCGATCATAGTAACAGAAATTGACGTGGACGAAGTCGCAGGCAACAGCTAGTACATCATAAAATTTAATTTGTCAACGCTATGATCAAAACATAACAAATCAAAATTGTTCAAATTTATTATACGAGTATTATAACAGTTTGTGCGGGCAAGGTTTTCTGAGAAATCTTATCTATGAGTGAACAATGTTAACAATTAGATTAGCCTATTTTCGTCATTTTTATAAATTAAAATAACTAAAGGTGTATGACCTTGAAAAATAATAGACTTAAAAAAAGATCGCGATCATAATAACAGAAATTGACGCGGACGAAGTCGCGCGCAACAGCTAGTAAAGGAATAAAGCTTACCACATCTTGGCTGACATCCGATATCCGTTCTTCAGGTTCGGAACTGATCTTAGGCTCAGTGTCCACTTCCATCTTCCCTTCTGCTTCTACGTTCATGGCAGGGGTTTGGTCTTCGCAGCGAGGTTCCGCGTCGGGAGACACCTCCGACACGCTGGTCGGGGGCGAAATGCTTTTGGTATCACCCATGTCTGAGTTCTGGGAACTGTCCTCGGTGATATTTGGCGGTGGAGCGGACACTTTAGTTGCTAGAAGAGTAGACAATGATACTTTATGGTACAAGTGTGGAACATTGGTGATGCCGCTGAGGCGCTAGCACACTTGTGAAGAAAATAATACTAGAATAGTACATTATGGTACAAAACAGTGAAAACGAATTGTGAAAATTTTTTCGCAATGGCGGGATAAATATATTACGTTTCCGGAATGCGCGCGCACCTTTAATGGCGATCGGCCATAGACTAAAAGAATGAGATTTCTTTTTTTGGCTTTTTTCGGATAGCGTTTTAGCCACGTACAAAATGGGGAATTTCAAAGTTATATGTGAGTGAAAGTTTTATTTATTAAACACACACAAGTTGAAATTATCTATTTAAATACGAAGTTGCATGAAATGAGCAAGCAATTATAGGTACATTAGTTTATTTGTACTATTGAACACGACCTTTTTTGTATAGAAACTTTTTTTAAAAACAAACCAACTCAACCAACAAAATTAAAAAAAATACTCTATAACTCACTTGTGAATAATAGTAATGAAAAAGTCACAGTTTGATTATAGGTGTCATTATGTGCCTAATTGCGATGAAATTGGAGCCACTTTATGAGCAAGTGTGTTGAAAAATATTTCTATTCTATTCTATACTAGCTTTAACCCGCGGCTTCGCTCACGTTAGGTTCGATTTTTTAACCCCCTATTTAACCCTCTTGGAGTTGAAATTTTCCAAAATCCTTTCTTAGCGGTTGTCTATGTCCTAACAGCTACCTGTATGCCAAATTTCAGCTCGATCGGTTCAGTGGTTAGAGCTGTGCGTTGATAGATCAGTCAGTCAGTCAATCAGTCAGTCAGTCAGTCACCTTTGCCTTTTATATATTTAGATAAGAAGTTTACGCCTCACCCTGCCTCCGCTTGCGCCGGCTAGGGCGGGCGGGCGGGCGGCGCGCGGCGCGCGGCGGCGGCTGCAGCGGGCCCTCGAGGCGGTGCGCGACGGCGCGGCACCAGCCCACCGGGTACACGTCCGTGCTGTGCGCCCACAGCCACTGGTCGTACTCCGAGCCCCACCCGTCGAAGTGCACCTGAGGGGCACAACACCCGTTATAATTCATATAGAATGCTTCTTCTTGCTGGGCTGGTTTTCACACGACACCCAGGTTGCCAAGAACTTTTCTTAAGTGAGTCTGGGGATCCCAGATGGATTACACAAGATAATATGTCATCATATTATTATATTAGATCACGCTGCTCAGAAACGGCTAACTTTCATACTGAAAAGTATATCGTCGCACGACTATATAGTAGGTTTAAGCTTCAATAGCCCAACGGCAACGGTTAAAGGTACGCACTGAAAACTGAAAAGTCGCAAGTCGAATCCCACCCGTTGAACTATTAGCATAGCACAAATTTTCCGCTTATATTTGGAGGGGTAGGAGGTTATTAGTCAAATTCAGCTTGGCTAACGTTCTTTTAAAAAAAAAGTTGTAATGAGAAGGCATCTGCTGCTGCCGCGCTGCTGCCACTTTATTGCCGCCCTACCATCGCGCTGCAAGCGAAAGAAGAAGTGCTACTTGTGCGCCGCAAATATTTACTCGACTCACCTTGAGCAGATCAGCGACAACGCGTGCGACAGTCGCGACGCACACGAGCCTGGGGTCCATCAGGTCGGCGCACTCCAGTCGCATGCCCGCCACGAAGCCGTGCGACACCACGTGGCCGCGCGCCGCGAACAGCGCCCTGCTGGCGGCGCGACTGCCCGTCCTCGTGAGGTAATCCTCCCAGTTGAACTGTTCCGCCGTGAACCTTTACGAGAAATATAGAGGCGTTAATGATATGTATACTTACTAGTAAACACGCATATCTCTCATTTGCGACAAGGGTGACATAACTCAAAATTCACCAATTTTAGTGTCGAAAATTTATACTTTTTACTATAAAAACAACATAACGCTAAGCACAAAAAAATAAGAGCAAGAGAGATTGCTACTTAATGCTCTGTCGCTTTGTCCACAAAACATTACTCTCTAACGAGAGAATTCTCTCATCGTCGATTTTGAATTATGTCACTCTTGTCGCAAATGAGCGATATAAGCAAGGCATAAGGTTAATTGCATTTTAGCCTTTGCGCTTTTTCCCGCAAATCTATCCAGAGTCCGCGTAGTTTTTTGGGGGATATAAATAGCCTTCATAGGATCTAGAGATTGAATCTCTAGATCCTCATCTACAATCATGCAAAAAATTAGGTCTATGTTGATATTAATCATGCCGCAACGGAACACAAGATCGACGTGATTCTTTGCACGAGTACAGTTGACAAACAAAGGCTACTTTTTATTTCGGATATGCAAAGGGTCCCTTTTCCGTTCTCGTGTGACTTTTAAAAACCTAGTTTCACGTGGACGAAATTGTGGGTAAGTAAAAGATAATATATACTATGCCACATTGTGTTTCACACTTGAATTTTCTAAAAAAAAAAATATGATTCTGAATTTAAAACTTATTAAAAAAATACACACCCAGCAGGCGGAACCAAAGAAATATTATTGGCCAGCGCGAATCCAACGGGAAATATACACGGCGACCGCTGGTGGTAGCAAAACCAGTCCGCCCCCGACGCGTCAGCCGGATAGCAATCTATCCTGATCATCATGTATCCCTCGTTCAAGATCTGCATGACCGTTGCCGCGCACACCGCTGACAAATTCAAGGGATCTATGGCTTCTAGCTTCATGCCTTCAGAGAATAGCGGGGGCTCGTTACTCGGGTATTTGTAAAACATCTCTGCAATCGTATCGTTTGGCATTAGACGCCCCGCTGCCACTCTTTGGCAGTAACTCTGGGGTGCGTCTAACGGATGACCCACTCTGAAGGCCCAGCCCACTGGATGGATGAGCGGGGAATCTTCGTGGCACCAGAATCCGTTGTCTTCCGGTGAACTGTCGTAGTATTTTACATGTAATCTCTTGCCTATTATTTCACATACACTCGCTACCTGCAATACGAATGAATCAGTAGATTTTGTTTTTATTTATTTATCTATACTAATATACAAGGTGTTAGTTAATGTCCCTATCCTACCGAAACCCATAAGTTAGGGTCGGTGTATAGATACATGAAAAAATATCATGAGACGTGTAGCTCATATCCTGGCCAAGTTATGAGGACTTCAAAAATTCACCATAAATGTATAGGTGACAGCCCTTTAAAACAGCTGATTCAATGGCAATGCACTGCCCACGATAAAAATATGAATGAAAAATCTTAAAAGTACTTCTATTCTACTGCTGCGCTGGTATCCTAGTCTCGGCCTACAACGTACTACTTGCTATGCTATAACGTTGCGATAAAATATTCCAGATGCGATACCTAACCATTAATCGGCATGTAATTAAACCTGTAACCTGTAGTATTGTTCAGTAGAGTGAAAACCGATTAGAAATCTCGTATTTTGCAAGAATATTCCCGACTACTTTCGGACTCCATAAGTTAAAGTCCATACCTACGTAATCCATAAAGTGACTGCCGCCTCTTTATTTGCAGGTAATTAATATCTCGTTGTGGTTTTGATTAACAATTACTGTATGTGAATGAACGAATGAATGTGTGTGAAATTTTTAATAATAAATCAATTGCAAAACGATACAATAATTATTATTATCGCTTGCAGTACAGTGCAAGCATAGTACTAGCATATTAGAAGTTGAAAGCGAGCGGTATTCGGCGTAGTGATTTGCACCGGAGAAGTGATTTTTCACCGGAGAATCACCGGTGAGTCTCCGGTGAAAGTAATCGGTGTTTAACCGATTATTATTGAATCATAACTCAAGTAATTTTATTATTTAAATAAAAAGAAGTTTGTTGATCAACATTGTTAATTATTTAATAACATTTATTCAAATACAATTACTTTATCATTATTTCCTACCTCCTTAAATAATAATTATCATAATAAAGTAAAATATTTTTTTCTTAATATTTTTTTTATTTAAAACCTTTACAATACATCTAATATCATTTTGAGTTCACACAATATCGATGCGCTTAAAGTTCCATTGCATTGTACTAGAACATTAACAGTTAAAAACATTTTAATTGATGCTAAATCTGTATTCGAATTCACCGGAGATCTCCGGTGAATCTCCGGAGAATGGCAAATCACCGGTGATTGTCACCGGTGCTCGCCGCAGGTGCCGCTCTAGCTAGCGGCGGGCGGCGTCTCTGGCGGTGTTTCTTTGGCGGCGCCGGTACACCGCCGAAACACCGCCCGCCGGTAAGGGCGAGCACACATTGGGGTGCGAAGTCGCAGCATTGTAAAAATCATAGACGTCGCACAACGCACCGTGGAAATGTCCGCTGTGCACCGTAAAAACATGTACCATTCTATCGGTATCCACACTTCCCAGCGTGTGCATGTCAAGATGATTAATTACGATAAAGATTATCTGATTTTCTTGATTCAGGAACGTCCTGTCCTTTGGGAGAAACCGATGGAAGAATACAAAGATAAATTTCTACTAAAGTACTTAGTGTGGTCCATGTCTCATTAGAAACTAAACTAATGGACAGAGTTTTCTCGTACGATGTCCTATGCGATGAAATTTTTCGTTGCGTAAACGCAACCGCAAGTCTTGTTTGTAGCCTCGCCTTTACTCGCACGGCGCGTCAAAGTAATATTGGTGTATCGTAAAATTACGTGGAATACTAGGGCACCATGAAAATAAGGAGACTTAGAAAATAATAGTTTTTGATAGTGTTTACGTCATTAGAAATTTTGCCTTTACCTCGGGAAAAACAACACAAAATACTTGCATTATGCAAGATTTTTGCTTAACTATTTTTAAAGGAATTGGTGATAATTGCGAGTGCATTTAATAATTTTGGAATCTAACAGTAACTACCAAATGTTAGGTGGGTCGTTCTACTTTTCTACCGACAATGAAACGACGTTTTTCTGTTTTTTTGGTTTTTGAACTATCTATAATTGTGTTTTATGTGTGGGATTTAAAAAAACTGCATCTGTGTTTTCATTAGTACTAATTAAAGTTTCCTTCCTAGCTAATATTGATTCTTTTTTAATGTTGGTTTTTGAAAAAATAATGTGACAAAGTGGCCTTTTTCTGTAGAGACCACATTTCAGTTTACCACTCTGTCACGGCATTATACGGAAAACGAACGTATAAAATATGCTGGTTAGAGAACATGAAAAATGACATAATATTAATAGATAAGAAAAATATGGACGTTTATTCGAACCGAATAAAAACCCGTTTATATTAATACTCCAACGAGATGCCATAATAAGAAGAAAGACAGACTATTGTCGGTAGAAAAGTAGAACGACCCAGGTACGTTCTTGAGATGAAAATGTGGCTTTTCAAATGTAACACTTTTGTTAATAAGTATTTTTTAAATTGCTACCTAAAACAGTATTCAGTTTTTCATTTTACAAGTTATTTGCCAAAAGAAAGTCAAAATATTGTTTTAGGACTAGGGATTCGATGACCTCCCTGGCGCAGTGGTGACCGCTGTGGTCTTATAACTGGGAGATCTCGGGTTCGATTCCCGGCGGGGGCAATTTAGGAATTTATAATTTCTAAATTGTCTCTGGTCTGGTCTGGTGGGAAGCTTTGGCCGTGGTTAGTTACCACCCTACTGTCAAAGACGTGCCGCCAAGCGACTTAACGTTCCGGCACGATGGCAGGTAAAAACCGATTAGGGGTATGGGTTGAATTTACACTGCTAAACCCCTTCCAAGTTAGCCCGCTACCATAGACTGCATCGTCACTTACCATCAGGTGAGATCGCAGTCAAGGGCTATCTTGTCATTGAATAAAAAAAAGGGATTTTTTTAAAGAAAAACGGGTAAAATCAAAATCATGACTGGCAACACTCGTCTTGCGGCTTTAATTTTTTGGGATTACAATTTACAACGCAGTTGCACGTGAACGGTTGCGGTATAATCAACTATCGATTGCGTCTCTGTTAAGTGAACTGTGGAATGGAGTATTTATGACATAATCATGTGTGTGTTGTGGAATGTGTGGTTTACATGTTCGGTTGCAAATCTGCTGCGGTCTGAGTTCGAATCCTGCGTAGTCGGTCATAACATTTTTAGAGTTGAGTTTCTGCCAAGAAACCCCCAGTACCGGCCTAGAGTTAGGAAACTAGGGGCGGCTCTGTTTGAGCTTCTTGAGTCTAAACTAAATCAATCTGGAAGGGAGACCTGTGCCACTCGCAAGTTATTTAGAGATGAACCTAATTAGACCCTCCAATCCAAGTACATCCATACCTCCAAGCTGCTGCAGCTGCGGTTGGTGGGCTTTAATTAATCTTAAAATTTATCATTGATAACATGTTCTCCGAGGAACGGGAGTGACACAACGCCAACTTTGTAATTTAACTCAGGCCGATACTTACTGATAATTTCTTGTCAGAAACCCAATAAGGCAAGGCGTGTGTAATTTTGAACCGACCCGGGATTCGAACCTAGACCTCGTTATCCGGTCATCACCACTACTGACGTAGTGTACATAGTAACGAGGCAAAGTGGTCGTCAGTCGTCAGCAAAGGTCGTCAGTGATTTCGCGCTTACCTACCTATTCCGAAAAGACATCACGTGACATCAAGTGCGCGGCACTCGGTAAGAATTTACGACTCTTTCTAAACATCGAAGTTGTTTGTACTAGGGAATCAGGAATTGAAAGGGATTTATGTGGCGTGTTGTTATTATGTCTAGTTAGGGTTTCCAAAATGTTTTTTTCTTAATTAATTAATTATTTTTGTATGAAAGTTTTTGATAATTAATTTTTACTTTTTACCACCGCCATTGTGTTTATAGGGTCAAAGTGCATGAGTGGTTGCTGGTAAGTTATACACATTAACAAACACCTTGTATAAAGCTGAAGAGTTTGTTTGTTTGAACGCGCTAATCTCAGGAACTACTGTTTCGAATTGAAAAATTCTTATTGTGTTGGATAGTCCATTTAGCGAGGAAGGCTTTAGGCTATATAACAACACGCTACAACCAATAGGACCGAAGCATCAGTGAAAAATGTTCCAAAAACGGGGAAAATTATCCATATTTAAAATATATTCTTTTAAAAACTTGATAATTGCGATCATAATAAAAGAAATTGACGCGGACGAAGTCGCGCGCAACAGCTAGTTTATTTATATATTTAAAAAAAGGTGAACACAATTTACACCATATTTTATAGACCAGCATTACACAAAAACCTGATGCTGGTGATTGCAACTGACTGACCAATATAACCAGCATAGTATAATCTATTTCAGAACAGTATTCCGAACCAGTGGTAGATTAATTTGGCGATCGAAAGCAGTTTGTATAAGTTTTTTGAATAAAAAATTATTCTACTCTATTTTTCCTTAGCCATCTTAAAATGTAAAAGCGTTAAGATAAAGCGTAAAAGTTTTCACTTTTAGCAGTTTCATTGACCGTGTGGTAAGAACGTTCATCCACTGTGCTTAGCGCATCACTTATGTTTTTCAATGAGAAATAACTTGTTTACCGTCTAAGACAGCTGAGGAAAAAAAGAGAGATACTATAAAAAGAGATAATAAGAGCTCTAAGAGATAACCTCATAAATGCAAAAGGAACTAAAGTATATGGATAGCATTTTTCTCACCTTAACTTGCGATATCCTGTTCTTATCCACAACCTCCATGACTGAACCAATACAAAACCTTGACACAAGACTATCACTCAACTTTGTATAAAAATTTGCAGGCAATGTCCGTGCACCGGTCAACTGTTTTACAAGAAACCTGAAAAATAAAGGTTTAACTAAACTTCTTCAGTTCATTAATTTCTCATACATACATCAAATTGAAAACGTATTTGAAAGCTAGAGATCGTTCTTCATTTTATATTGTTTCAAGATTGTAAGTTTTCAAACATTATAAGCTGCAAGTATAACAGGTGAGAAAAGAAATGTTTTCTTCCAGTTACAACATTAACAACTTCATTTTTTTTTAAATATCAACTAACATTACCTAAGTGCAGTCTACGAATAAATAATAAGTAAGGAAGTCTAACTGCGTTAAAAAAAAGACCCCAACAAAAATTGTGCCAAAGTGGGTGGAGATTAAAATTTAGCTGTTAGAGGCAGGGTTAATAAAAAAAATAGGAGGTCAACAGTTGATCATTTTTCTTGCACGTCAAATTTTCATAACATCATCCAATGACTCAGTTGTCATAGCAAACATAGCACCACGCGCGCGAACCAATCCCTGCTTTCGTTCTGAATTTGAACCAAGCACCAAGCATGTCTATCTGTAACCTCGGAAGTGATTCGTATGATTCGTAATTTGAATCATACGTCGTTTTGGTTTGAAGTAGGGTGAATTAGATTTCCTTACTTATTATTTATTTGTAGCGTGCAGCACTTACTTTTTCCAGTCCGTGTATTTGTCCTCTATACTCCTCGGCGGTATAAGAGGCTTGCCGCGCGTCGCACACCAGCCGACTGGGTGCACCTCGGAACAGCAGAGATTGACCCAAAAGTCCTTGGAGTCATCGCTGCCGAAACCTTCGTATCGCAGCAGACCCATATAGCCTTTTACCTTGAATATCCATATTAAGTAAAAAACAATGTGCTGTTTTCATTTATTTTTCATTAGAAAACATGTTGTATTTGGCGCTTACTACACTCCTATTCAGCGCAATATCCTATTTCGCGATTCACATGAGGTTTCGGCAGGCCTGGCGCACTCCACAGTAAACTGTGAAGCTACAAGTACATGGCGTACCTCTTCGAAGAACGCATTCAAAGTGCAAAGGGATAAAAGTTACATGTGAGAAAGAGAAAATTATCTAGATGAATAAGATGGTAGGCAACCTGAATTGCACTTTATTGTGTGGTAACAGGAGTCGCTATTTATTTAAATCATTTTGCGGAGTGAATCTTCTGTACCTCCAGGTACTATTAGGTATTCTGTGGTTTCATGTTTTATTTCGTCGCTTAGTCATGATTGCGTGGGCGAAATCTGATTTTTTTTCTGGCATTTTGCACAGTCTTAAGCGCAAGTTTCCGTCATCACTAAACTAATGCGGCCATTGCCTTAATATAGCTATAACAATTAACATTGCTGCAACAAATTCTTACTTTTTAACCTTCAAGCGGTCGCGCGGCGTCGAATCGACCGCACTTGTTACATTTTTGTTTATAATTTCAAACACATTCGTGTCAAATATTTCTCGTCTCAAGTACCCTCTTCTAAGTTCATTACAAACAAAAACAACTACATACCTTCATTCCCCGCTCGTCCCATATTTAACAAATAGCTTTTTTTTTAATCGTGGCGTAGGCGTCGAAAAGACTACACGCGCCCGTCGTCGTAAAGGTTACGCGCGACTCTATTTGCGAAAATATTTTATCTTATGTATTAAACTAAATTTGTGTTTAATTGATAGTTTTTGTAAAAAATGACTCGTAGATTCGTCAGTGAATCCGAGATAATTGCACAACTAATTGAAGAAGACACAGAGAGTGAAAAAGAGACTGATGAGGAAGAAAACTAAACGTTAATATATACTTTATATTTTTGATCTCTAATTATAGGGATTTATCTTGCAAAATGTTTTATAATCCAAAAATTATTTGCAGAATGTTCATGAGCAACGATAATCACTTAACATCAGGTGATCCGCCTGCTCTTTTGCTCCCTAAAAATATTTAAAAAAAAAATTTTTAAGTTTTTATTATATTGTTTGTTTTCTAATGATAATACATACGATGTTAATTTGTTTTGTAAGTGTTCAAAGATATTTATTTGATTTTATTTTAATAAATGAGTAAGATTTATGTCCTAAAATTGAGACCCAACTTAAAGAAATATATATTTCTTTTAAATATCATTTTAAAGGCAATTACTTGGATTGAAATATTTTTCTGCATCTAAATACTTTCCTGACTAAAAGATAAATGTTTTGATTATAAAACATAAATGATAATTTAATGATTTGTCATTTTAAATCCCTAAAATCTCCAATAGGTCTTTTAGGTTACGCGCGACCGCTGCCGTTATAAATGGCCACGCGCCTGCTTGAAGGTTAATGCTTTTTTTTGCATTATCATCGCTACTGTAGGAGTTGTTTGAAAAAAGTCACAAGCAAAAGCTTGTTCACTGTTAATGTAGATGGTTTAAAATACAAACCTTCAAAACAGTAGCCACCCAAAAATAGTCGCTCAACTTCTCTGAATAATTTTCACAATCAGTGTTCTTGACTTCAACTTTCATCCCCTCAAACGTGTTATCCCACATGTCGTGCAAGGGTGCATGTTTGAACAGGCTCACAGGCGCCGCGAGGAAGTCACAGCCAAATAGCTCGTCTTTCCATTCATAGCTGTTTGCGACTTGAGCAAATTGTTTTATGGGTCCTGCCTGTATGTGAGAAAATAATGAAAAAATATTTAGATATAACAATAACAAGATTTTTAAGCTATTGCATAGCTTCTATCGCGGGCCAGCATGGAGACCGAATCCAGAAATTCCGTAACGAAAATAACCTGACACGGGACTCCTCTACGGTGAGCCGCTAGATGGCTTTGATAAAATTCCCCGAGTGTCACACGTCTTTTTTTTTTAAAGAATATTAGCTATGCTGAACTTTAACCTCTTCTATATTTATATTCTCCTCTTCTTACCAAATAAAGCAGAAAGCTTGTGTTAGGAATTGGTACAATAGGTACAACAGGTGGGGGTTGAACCATCAATCTTTCAGTTTTCAGTATCTTAACCATCAGACTATTTTTAACCGACTTCCAAAAAGGAGGAGGTTATCAATTCAGCCAGTATCTTTTTTTTTTTTTAATTCAGAATTATATCCATTGGGACACACACTAGGTAATCCTGTAATGTAGCTCCCTATTCATCCTTCAATTCAATTCCCAAGTATTGGTATTCCTCCCTGAGTATAAAGTAACATCTTGTTATGAATATAACTGTGGGTACCTTCGACCATTTAGCCGGGACTTGGTAAGCACACGCATTCTCCTCTGCTGAAGTACATGTACAAACGTTCGTGTTAGCTTGTTAGTGTGACAGATTTTGAGTTAGTGTGCGTTCATAGAGACATTAAGTATTTACAAGAGTGTGCGGAAGTGAGTAAATGTGTGCTGTACGTGATTACCCCACCTCACCGCAGAAAGTGGCAGAATATGTTCAGTACTAAATCTGCGTAAAGGCACGTCCTGGCTGAATTGTCGAAGGTGGCTACTATTGATTTTGCCATACACTAGAGGAGCAATTCTCTAAAAATGATTACTACAAGTGTGACCATTGCAACTGCCTCTAACTGGCTGATACTCACTCTATTAGCTAAAATGCATTATTGCAGAAAGAATATGATAAATTCAACCAATCATCACAATTGAGACTATTGCAAAAATTAATGTACCTTGTACAGAATCGACCTACAGGAATTCAAGATTATATTACCTGCAATTCATTAAAAGTAGCCTGCCAATGCTGTAATTGAGGCAATGGCTCCAAAGGGATTAGCCCAGCCATGTGCTCTGCTCCCTCCATCAGCCTGAATCTCCAATTGCAGTAGCGTCGTCTCGTGTTACTCCTACTAGTGTGGCATCGCAGTGAACAAAATTTGTTATTGCGTGGATAGAACTGCCCGCGCCTACCCACTCTGCCACAGAATTCACACAGTGCTGTAAAAATATGGGGCAAATAAAATAGCTACATGCTTGGGATTTAACCCCGGTAACCTCTGTTAATCGTTGACTTTTCAGAGGTTATGTGTTTTTTAAACAGTTAATATCACTTTCTATAATGGGAAAGGAAAGCATCCTGAGAAAACCTGCATGCTTGAGAACTCTCAATAAAAAAGGAGGTGGATTCTCAAAGGTATGCAAAAATATCTAACAACATTTGACCATAGAAATCATTTAAAACAACACCGGCTCACTACTGGACACAGGTCCCCTCTCAAAAGAGAACGTTTTAAGCCATAGTCCATGCAAAAAAACCAAGCTGGCCAAATGCAGTTTGGCAGACTTCACACACCTTTTAGAACATTGTCAAGAACTCTCAAGCATGCAGATTTCCTCACAAAAAATCTTGTCAAGGACAATCATGCTAAAAGCAATGATAACATCTGGGTTGGAGCATGCTTGCCTAGATTCCTATTCACTCTTTCCTTGAAGGAAACATGGACCTCAGGAGGCCGGTACAACTTAACGGTTATGTTCAGAAATGTTGAACTAAAGCTTATTGCAAGTAGGTTGGATTTCAACCATAAAAGGATCCCAACGACTACTTTAGGCAGTTCTGTAGTAGAACAGTGACAGAGGAACAAGGTTGTGAAATTCTAGAGCACTCTACAGAATATCTGATAGATCGAAAGAAAGGCGACAATCGACATTGCGTCGGTGCTGTAGACTGAGCATTTATGCCTGCGTTACTGAGTGATTATTTTATAACGAGTATTTTGACTATGTTCCAAGAAGTATAGGTAAATTAGTTCCCTCTTTCAATCACTGATGATCACACACCACTTGTTTTGAACCAGTAAAAGTCACTCACCGAAACTATCTTTTTCCAATGGAATTATAGACAAATCGTCAACAATATTTGTTTCGTCAGATATATCGGGTATAATGCGTGAAGACGTTTCACTACCGGTATTGTAAAAAGCCATATTTAGAAGTTATCAAGTAAATACCAACTACCGTGGTTGTAAACACTACAATATTCATGACTTCACAGTTAGAATGTTGATTCAAAATACTGGTCAAGAGTTTTACACAATTTCCTAGTCTCAACTTTTCTTTAAATTATTTACCTATCCCAAGTAAAGAAATGGTAAAGAACATAACAATCAGTGTTGCCACCTCGAAAATTATCTTGTCACTAGATTCAATGTAAAATATCACCAGATTTTTAAAAAATTGGATGAAAAAAAAACACCAGAAGTCGCTAATTATTTTATAAGTACTAAATAAGTATGAATAAAAAACTCACTGTCAAGATTTTAGAAACGTCATAATTACGTTGATCTGTAACCTCCTCAAGATCAACTCATAAATTACGTGACCATGGAAAAACTCTCAGATCAATTTACACCTTAAATTTTGATGATACTTGTACAATATATATGTGCATATAAATGTATAATTATAATTAAAAAATAAATATAATTATGAAGATAATTTTGCCGCAGTTGCTAACAAGTTGTCCTAAATTACGTTACGTAGTATGTATTACTTCTATGAGAAAGAATATAGAATAAAGAAAAGTTATTTAGAAAACGAGCAAACTTGACTATGACATTGACAGATTAATGTCATAATCAAGGTGGTTGGTTGGGTATTGCATTTCTGCGTCATTACCTACACACAACAAAGCATTTTTTTAAAACGCTTTTAAGGTTCTTCCCACTGAAATAAGTATTGCCAGATGCTGTATCAAAAATCGCCAAAAAACACTAAAAATAAATTGTCGCTAAATGATGAAAAATTATCGCTATAAGCTCTGAAAAATCACCAGATCTAGTGACAAAATCGCTAAGGTGGCAACACTGATAACAATGAAAATTGGAATGCATTAATTAAATACAAAGAGTATAATCAGCCTCTAGAAACTCTCTTACAAGAACATTTTATTTCTTTGGGTTCAGCAACATGCCGAAACTAACGGGTGACGTCATATTGCCAACATAATTTATGTCAAAAAGGAGTTTTCTAAAAAGAGTTAATTCTTGGTTCGACTGGCTTCGCATTATGAAAAGTCATTAATCCAAAGAAAGAAAAAAATTGTTGTCATTTTTCAGTCAGTTGTCAGTATAATAAATAAGAGAAAAATATTTGTCAAACGTTTTAAATAAATATTAATTCTATAAATAATTATTCTAGCGGGAATTGTGTATTCGTTAATTCCTCAATTCAATTTGTGAACCATCTTGGAAGATTATAGAAAATGTGAAGTTTGCAGCATGAATGTTAAAAGTTCTGAGAAGTTCTTGCTTTTTCCAATGGTATCAAACGGTAAAGTGCTTAAGTTTCCAATGGTAAAGTGCCTACCTACCTGTGCTACCTACGATTATTTTTAACTGCTATTCTATCGAATGGGATAAAAAGAAGACTGCAGTGATACTTTGCTTAGCAGATAAAAAGATGCTATTGCATTGAAAAAACTTCTAGAAAGAAAGAAAGAATTCAGTTTAAAGTAACTAATTTTGTTTCAACTAGTTGTAATATTGTGAATAAAAATGAATAAATACTAGACTCATATTGATCCTTGTTTTATTTACGCAACTTTTGAACTTGATCTTAGAACAATAGATTTGGTAGCACATCCCTGTTTTTGTCGATATCGATAAAATCTAATTATCGATAAGACAAATCTATCGATACATTACATCCTTAGCTTTGACAATTCTTTCTTCATTACATGGGTTGGTAGTATTGTTTTTCTTTTATGAAGTTGGCTAAAATAAAAACAAAGTCTCGAAATTTTTTTCTTTGAAGTTCCGCCTCTTAAAACGGAGTGATTACATTCTCTTTGAGTATAATATTAAATATAAGTCTTGACAGAAACCACAAACCACCACAAACCACAGATACACTATTACTCCTACCCACAGACATATGTGCTCCTAACGTGCACGAACCACATACAGAAACTTCATAGCTTCAATCACAGGGTAGTACCACTAGTACCTACTATAGGTAGATACTAAACTAACGATGAAGTGGATGGCAGAAACATATAAGAGTAAGTGTTTGTGGTGGATGGTAGTGACTTCAACAACTGCAAACTTACGTTGCCTTGAGGCGCGGGGCGCGGCCTTGTTGGTGGTTGCTGAAAACGGGTGTCAATAGCTGCCTTTACACTAGACGCTCATTCGCTCGCGATTGGAGTGTGTTGGGAGCACAAGTTGGGAGTATGCGCGATGGAACGCGCGAAAGCTTGCACGTGCAATCACGAGTGATTGTTATTAACCAATATTTGGCTGTCGAATCATTCGCGCGCGATTGTCTGCGTGATTTTCATCAGAGAGGAAAGAGTGCTCGTGTAAAGGCTAATCGCGCGCGTTTCACTGCGCGATACTTTCGTGTCCTGGAGTGTGTGAAATTCACGCAGTTTTGTTAAGTCGCGTATGTTTTTAACCGATTTCCAAAAAAGGAGGTTCTCAATTCGTCAAAATCTAGACACTATGATATACTTTGTATTGATGTTTTTGTAAACAATAAAAGTTCATAATACCATAAGTTAGGTTTGTAAATATTATCTGGACCTCTTCCACTACGCTTACTTTGTCTGATACTTTTTTTAACTCCTTACGAAATGACCCTTTTAAGCTTTGAATTTTCTTTACCACAAAATCTCTGTTGGCATGAAGGATTCCGTTATCATTACAAAACTTAACCAATTTCTGGTAAGCTAATTCCTTTAAATTTTTATTTTTATACTCATCAGATTTAATTTTCCACAAACATGTATGAGATTTATAAATTTCCAAAAACTCTGAAATAAGATCCCTGCTTCATAATCTTATGTCTGTCATTTTTATGAGACTGAACAAAAACGGGCGTTTAAAGGCGAATTGTCACGCAGACTTGCATGATGGATGAAGCACGTGGTAGTTGCGAGAGCGGGCGGCGCGGAAGCACATTCCCTTTTCCTTTGCTTGTCTTTACATGTGCGCTCTTTCTCACACGAAAGCCGATTCACGCGTTAAAGATTGCATGTACTACTCGTACAATTAAAGAATGGTTTTGAAAATGGCGTCGCTTCTGTTCACCTCTCACTCGCACACTGTCGCTATCTATACTCACACTCGCCGGTACGGACAACAACAATAAACTGATAAAATGACCGTCTTTATTTATTTATTTATTGGTAATCCACAGCGTGTACAACATAATTTTACAAGATTATTTTAATCACAACACACTAATATTATAAAGGTGAAAGTTTGTACGTGTATGTGTGTGTGTATATGTGTGTATGTTTGTTACTCCTTTGCGCCACAACGCATGAACCGATTTGGCTGAAATTTGGAATGGAGATAGCTCATTCCCAGGATTAAAACATATGCTACTTTTTATCCCGGAAAATTAAAGAGTTCCCGCGGGAATCAAAAAACCTTTATCCGCGCGGACGAAGTCGCGGGCATCATCTAGTTCTTAAATAAAACCAAAAATGATTACATTATTTGAATTAAAAAATATATATAACGTTTATATTATTTACTAGTATATTATAATTTATTGATTATTAGCAGATTATCGCTCGCTATAGATCCCGTGTATGCTGACAGTACCGGCATAATGAGCCGCCATTTCTAAAACCATTCTTTAATTTTACGGATAGTATAAAGGCAGCTATTAGGTACTCAAGCTGCCTTTACACTAGACGCTCATTCGCTCGCGATTGGAGTGTGTTGGGATCGTGCACGATGGAACGCGCGAAAGCTTGCACGCACAATCACGAGTGATTGTTAATAACCAATTTTTGGCTGACGAATCATTCGCGCGCGATTGTCTGCGTGATTTTCATCCGAGAGGAAAGAGTGCTCGTGTAAAGGCTAATCGCGCGCGATTCATTGCGGGTTACTTTCGTGTCCTGGAGTGTGTGAAATTCACGCACTCCACGTTAAGTCGCGTATGTTTTTTACCGATTTCCAAAAAGGAGGTTCTCAATTCGTTGAAATCTAGGCACTATGATATACTTTATATTGATGTTTTTGTAAACAATAAAAGTTCATAATACCATAAGTTAAGTTTGTAAATAACATCTGAACCTCTTCCACTGCGCTGACTGTCTGATACTTTTTTTAACTCCTTACGAAATGACCCTTTTAAGCTTTGAATTTTCTTTACCACAATATCTCTGTTGGCATGAGCGATTCCGTTATCATTACAAAACTTAACCAATTTCTGGTAAGCTAGTCCATTAAATTTTTATTTTTATACTCATCAGATTTAATTTTCCACAAACATGCATGAGATTTATAAATTTCCAAAAACTCTGAAATAAGATCTCTGCTCCATAATCTTATGTCTGTCATTTTTATGAGACTGAACAAAAACGGGCATCTAAAGGCGAATTGTCACGCAGACTTGCATGATGGATGACGCACGTGGTAGTCTCGCGAGGCGGTCGGCGCGGAAGCGCATTCCCTTTTCCTTCGCTTGCCTTTACATGTACGCTTTTTCTCGCATGAAAGCCGATTCACGCGTTAAAGAGTGCGTGTATAAAGGCAGCTAATTGACTTCATGAAATGTTAAATAGGTACATACCACAGACATAATTTTGTTTTTTACATACTCTATTATCGGGGAATACCTTGAATACCTCAAATTGAAAACTGCAATAATATTTAAACTATATATACATGATGCGTGTTACTTATACAAGTTGAATAATTTGTTCGGAATAGATTTATATATGCAATTTACAAAATATAGTTTTAACATGTGCTAATTTTATTATTATGGTAGTACAAGAGGTCCTTGTTTGTTGTCCACTCGCCAGATGAATTCGTAAGTAAAAGCGAGCTGTTAAATATATATTTTACAGATTATTGTTCAACTGCTAGTTCTGTTAATTACCTATATTAGGTAGGTACTGAGCACGCAGATATATTTTTAAACTCACAGATCAATTATATGTATCATTCGGTATTTAAGTTTTTTCCATCTTGTTCATAAACATTAGATTTTATTGAAGTCCTTGACGGGCGTTTCAAGACTAGTTGGGATCTTCAAACGAAAAAGTTCCGTTTTTATATAAAATATTATCTATTTGACTAAAGACTGCTTGTTTTATAAATCTTGTTTTGTATGTATAAAGTGCTTTAAGTGCAACTTAAGAGGCGCAAGTTGAGCTCTTCAGGCTTTAGCAGGTTACACGGACCGTGTATACACCTCATAACTGTTTATAAATAAACTCTTGGATTTTTTTGACCATAGATGAAGACCATAGATGAATTGTATGACCAAATATAATCAAAGTGAATGACATTACTTTTTAATATGATTAGAGATGTAAAAGTAACGAAAAACAACGTACCCATACGGGTACGTTGTTACTGTAACAATCAGTACTCGCTATCATCGTATATCGTATACGTTACTCGTTATTTTTGATACCTAATAAGTAACTACAGAGCATCGCAATGAGTCGTGTTGCGTATTGCGTACGGTATGACGTTGACGTCGCGTCGCTCGTACTTTGTAGAAAATATACTTATACCGTTACCACTGCACTGGTAGCATAGGCAGGAGATAAAAATTTTATCCCCCGATTTTATCCACTGACAGGGGATAAAACTATGTTCTCCCTATACTAGAGCATGGCAACAGGGGAAAGGAGAAGTGTATCCCTATTTGACATTACAAGTGGAGCAACTTCCCCCGGCTAGAGCCCATGAACATGTGAAAGAGATAAACTTTTCCTTTTTTGACGTTTGAAAGGGAAAATTTTATCTTTCTTCATAGGACGTGAGTGTAAGTCTATTAGATTCCATTTCAAAAAAAGAATGGCTCGAGCGAATTAGCGATATACACGATCAACGAACACAAAAACCACAAAAACAACTTACGAATCACCTATTAATTGTCAAAATCACGAGCATAGATAAAAATAATGACTTTGAGATCGAATTGACATGTGATTGACATAAATATAATAAGTGTTGTGGTATTTGTACAAATACCACAATACTTCAAAATTCTATATTCTTATAATGGCAATAATTGTGGGGATAAATGATCTTCCATTTTATCCACTGTCAATATTCTTTCCACCGCTGTGCCCATGCTCGACGGGTGGATAAAACTAAGCGAGGGAATAAACATTTTATCCTTTTCCCGGGGATAAAATTTCTCCCGCCCATGCTATCAGTGCTGGTTGCCTGGAAGAGATCGCTATGTAGCGATAAGGTCGCCAAATTGTATGCTATTTATTAAGCTCATTGTGTCTATTCTTATATTATGTGTGGTGTACAATAAAAGTATATTCATTCATTCACCATTCATCCATCTGCGTAAGGTGCATTTTTAACATTACCGTATTTTGAACCGGACTTGTGTGTACGTAGGTAAACTGTAACCTAATTACCCCAAGGATTTGGCGGAAAATTATTGAATTTGCAATGAATTTACTGTTTTGAACATTTTATCCGTGAGAATATAATTATAGTATCACAATAACATCGCAATCCATCATGCATCGACTAATTAAAAAAAACAAATATCGAAGATTTACCATAAAATTAAAACAACATTCTAACGATAAAATCAATATAAAGTAAAGTGTAAAGCATCAACTAAACTAACATCAGTACGAAAATACGAATAATGCGAGTAACGAAATGCATTCGTGAGTAACGTTACTCAGTACGATTACTTACATAGTCATACCGTTTGCTGCAGCTTTATACGTGTTGACTATTTGACTATATTGTTGGTATAGTGGTAATGTATAGATAGTGCTTGTCAGAGTATTATGTTCCTTGAGATAGTGTATCATGATGATACACTATCTCAAGGAACATTATTTGACTAATACCTGGTAACCTATTATTCTATACTCGCAATTCGCATATCCTAATATTAATATACGTGGCTTGTATTATGATACCTGTACCTATTACGAATATATTAGTCACATCTCTAGTATCATCTATGATTTTTGGTTCATGTTGTGAAAGTAAAACGTTATTGGGTTTATAATATATTTACCTTTAATTAAAAACAGCGCATAAAATCTAAGACAAGTTGAAAATATATTCAAGGTAAATATTTACATAAAGGTTTTATTCCTAATTCTTATTTACATTCGTATGCTCAACTGCAAGCTCTTTTCTTTTTCTGCAATTTGTAAGTTATTGAGTGATTATAAACATATTGTGTTATTTCTTATTATTTAAAATACTTATTTATTATCTATTTTACAACTGATTATGTGCATGCAGCATTATGTACCTTTCTATTCAAAGATTTCGATTTAAATCTTTGGCATTAGTTAATATCCTTAAAATACCTACCTGTATCGCCCCGGTTTTATCTTTTTATAACAAATGGGCCTGAATGCTGTAACCATTGAACGAAAATGAAGTCTACCGACAATCAAATTCATAAAAATATTAGCTATCCCTATAGCCCAGAAATAAATAAATACCTACCTACCTATCCCTTCCTCTTATCTGCATTTTTTGATGTTTATTCTTGATGTGTAAATGAAAATAATTTTGCATCTATATTTTACTATCACAGGTATCGTAGGATTGATTTTAATTTTTTAGATAGGTAGTAAAAATACATCTATAATATATTGTAGAATGCAATATGTCACACATAATGTCACTGATTGCATCATTTTTGTTAAGTATAGGTAGAGCATTGATAATCCAGATTAATTGTGACCAGACCCTATCCTAATCATCAAATTGCCCAGATTTTTGGAAGTACCCACCAAAAAAAGATTGAGTTTAGAACAAAAATAAAACTTGCTGTACTTAACTGTTAATTAATGTTTAAATAATTTAAAAATTTAATACTTGCACTAAAGTGGTTAATAATTGGATCAGATAAATAAAAAAATAATCGATAATATGAACTTCTAATTTGAATGAAAGAATTATACATATTATACATAGGTACATAATTGCACACCTATAAAAGATTAAACTCACAAGATTAAAAATTTAAAAACCGTAACCTGACTATGAAAAATTATGTTTTATTAAAATTAGATGTAACATCTGTCATGGATGTTACATCTAATTTTTCTGTATTTTGTTTGTATAAAATGTAACCTATGTCATCCAGACCGAAATAATGAATTAATTGACACTTTATTCATCAAAATCGGCCCAGTTGTTTATACACTACAGTGGAATATTCAAACAAAACATTGAATTTTTTTCTGTTGCAGAGGTTCTATCATAAAAGCGAATAAACATGGGAAGAGGTAAGTTAAATAATATTATCTATTTAAAAGTACTCTTTTTAGAACTGTGTGATCTAAATCAGGAGTAGTGCTCAAGTTATGAGATCTATAATTCAGTAAGATTTATAAGAATGTAAAAGCCTAATTATGTACAATACACATAATTGTATGTTTCTTTTTAATAATTAAAAATTTTTACAAGATGCGGCTCTACAACAAAACCATTCATTTTCAAACTATCGTAAGTTATTCACTTTGATGCAAATGAAGGAATGATCCAGTGGTGCCTGCTTATGTAGTAGAGTGCAGTAATATAACAATGCAAATAAATATACTACGTTCAAGTACATTTGCATATTTATTCGGCTACCTGTATTGTATACCTATTATGCTGACTATAATAATCACAACCATTGCTGTTTTTGAAAAGTTGTATATATTATCCCTCAAGGATCATGTTATTGTAAGATATGCGTCCAGTAATTAATTACATATGCCACCTATAACCAGCTACTAGTGTGAATTACTACTGCTACATTTTTGATATTTAGTAGTTCCTACTTTTTGCCATGCCCCCCTTTCATTATTTTGAGCAAATTATGTTAGTTTCTTATAATATTTAGTAAAATGTACCATTTGTTACTTAATATTATAAAATGCATAACTGTTTGTCTTTTTGTTTTGTTACCTGGTTATACCTAAACTTAACAATATTTATCAAGGAATTAGCTTGCCACCTTGTGTCCTTAATTAATATTTCAATAATACAAATATAATACTTGCCCAAAGAGAAATTTAAAAAAAAATTTGCCAAGCCCAAGGTTAAGTTTTTAACCTGCGTGGCCATTATCTAAAAATGATTGCATCAGTGTAACGATCGCAATGGCCTCTGATTGGCTGAATTTATGGTGTTCTTGTTGCATCAATGCATTTTAACCAATAACGGGAGCATACCAGCCAATCAGTGAGGTCATTGCGATCCTTACGCTGATACAATCATTTTTAGAGAATCAAATTCAATCATTTTAGTTTGAGCTATATTTTGCTGCTGATTGTCAAATCAGTTGCCTTAGTCCAAATAATGTATGATGATTGCCAAGTTTGGCTATGGACGAAAATATTAAATAAAAAGTTTGCTGAACAAACAGTACAAATTGAAGATCATAAACACAAACAAGCCCAACATTACAAAAATCATGAATAAACTTATATAGATTATGTCAACTATTAGAATCATGGTTTTATTTGATTAACATATTACAATAATAAATAATAAAACCTATGTTGCCAGCAGCTATGTAATGTGTAGCTGTATTTAGTGATTATTATCTGTATATATATTTCATTTGTTTGCTGCAAATATGTCTGAAAGTTTCAAAATTTTGAAACTTTCAGACATATTTGCAGAAAACTATTCTATAAAATTTAACTTTAAGAAAACTATATTAATACTGATATAGTTTTCTTAGAGCATGAAATAGTGACAGCTCAATTTTTCATTCTATATTTTTTAAAGGTGGAAAGAAAAAAAACAAACCGGCGGAGAAGGGAGATTTGGGTTTAGGTTCACTGTCTCTAGCGGATGAACCCTCCACCACTCAAGCGCAACCTGAACCCTCTACATCCCAAGTACCAGTTGACACTGCAAAAAAAGATGAACCTGATACAAAACCAATTGAAAAGGCACCGCCAAAGGTTGAATCTGCGCCTGAACAAAAACAGGAAGCAAAGGAAGAAGAATCGGAAGGACTTGGACTTGGTTTGGGTGGAGGGAAAAAGAGGCCGCGTAAAAAGAAAGCTGCCGCAGCAGCTGCCCCTGCACCCGCTGCTGAACCCGCTGCTGCTGCACCCGCTCCTGCTGCACCTGCTGCTTCTGCACCGGCTCCTGCTGTACCCGCTGCTACTGCACAAGTTGCCGCTGCTGGTGATCCCCTTGCTGCAGCAACGATTGCACCATCTAGACCTTCACCAGAAGGTGCTAGACCGGCCGCACCAGTGACTGCACCCACACAAGCAGCATCACAACCGCCAGGTAGAGGAAGAGGATGGGCTGCTCCAGTATCTGCTCCAGCTCAAGCTCCACCAATAGCCTTCCCTCCTCAACAGCAGCCTGTTCAACCCCAAACTGCCCCTCCACCAGGCTTCGTACAAGATGCAAGCGCTGGTAGGGGTAGGGGTAGGGGTCGCGGCATACAACCTTATGACCAAAAAATAACCATAACAAGTCAATCACCCGCACCTTCTAGCACATCGTCTAGAAGCTCGACGTCTGTAGCGGTCCGTTATCAAATACCGCCAAAAGTACCTGGTGGTAGAGTACCCGCTTTTCAGACCAAGGTCATAACCAATTATTTGGAGATGAAGATTCAACCTTTAAAAGTGGTAAGCGTAATTGAAAAGTTTATAAAGATAATCTTGAATTTCAGTATAATTTATCAAAATAAATTTATTTAAATTAATGCATGATATAATGTTGATTGAATATTGTAAATATTGGAGGAAAAATGGCTCTTTCTTTGTTTATTTTTTCATTACACTACTAGTTTCAAACCTTGATACATCTCGATTATGTTTGATATCAATCTGTGATTTCTAAAGTAAAGCAAAACTACGTTTGTATGGAAACTCAAGCTTACGGCGGACCTTTAAGATATGTAAACTAAATTATTTTCAGAACCGTTATGATGTCAGTATAAAACCAGACAGACCTAAAAAATTACTGCCCAAAGCCTTCGCTGCAGCAAAAGCTATTCAGTTCCCGAAGCATATTATAGCATTTGACCAGAGGAAAAATTGCTACTCAGTAACACCACTTTGGAAAGGCTCTGATGAACGATGCACAATAAATGTAAGTGCAATAATTGTATTTTATATTATACTTATTAGCTGATTTTCGCGCTTTTGTTGGTGGGGTTTGACTTTTTTCAATACACAAATTCAAATTTAAAATTATTTATTTCATGTAGGCCAACTTGTGGCTCTTATGATTCTTAGTCAAGTTTACCACCAGTTCGGATGCTGATTCTGCTGAAAAGAGCCAGCAAAAAGCTCAGCAATTGCTCTTTTTACAAGATAGATATATATCAAAGAAATAAATACAGAGTTAGGTATATTAGCTAACGTCATCATATTATTTTCTATATAGCATCATTGTAAATTTTTTTAAATTGTTGACAAGATAGCCTTTGACTCTTGACTGCAATCTCACCTAGTGGTAATAAGTAACGATGTCTAAGATGGAGTGGGATCTAACTTGGAAGTTGTATGTCTGTTTTAATTAAACCCATACACCTAATTAGTTTCAACGCGACATCGTATCGGAATGCTAAATCGCTTACATCTAATCAATTTAACCACAACACGTCCGACAAACCACCATCTGAATGTGAGGGTAACTATCAAACATATCCAAGTATTATTTAATCAATTACACTCATCTAAACCTCAGGGCAATATTTATTCGATTAGGGCGCGATTGCTATCACAATCCCTCAATCAAATAGAACGACCTAGACGCGGGAGCATCTTGAGCGGTCCGTCTTGGTAGGGTACTAGACACGACCAAGGCTTCCCATCAGAAAAAAATCCTTAACATTCTTCACGATACAAGCTATCTTTGTGCCAAATTTCAGTTGGAATGACATTTCAAACTCGTGGTAGACTCACTTGACGATTCGAAAGAACTTCGTAAAAGTTTATTTGAATAAAAAAATTGATTCTATTCTAAAATTTCACCATTCACCGGTAGAACTCTGAAAATGCAACAAATAGATGGGAAAACAGGGTTACTTTCTAATTATAATATTAGTTTTATAATAAAAATATTCAATAATGCTTTATTTTAGGTTGAAATTTTAGACGATAACGATGCAAAAATGGCCTTTGAAGTGAGCTTGAAAATGACCGGTGTTGTTGACTTGGGGACCATTCTTAAGTATGTATGCATTTCTATATAGTACTAGTTTTTGCCCACAGCTCCCTTAGGATTAAATTTTGAAAAAATCAATTCTCAGCGTTATCCTTTTTATCTTATTTTATATGTCCTTTTCGAGGAGCCACTTTATCATCAATATTATATTACATTGTTGTTGTTGTTTTCAAACTTGTAGTGATCTTATGTATTATGTGATTCCTGATCAAAGTGGAACCAATCTCCATCCACACCACAGTTTTCTATGTGTTTATTTTATCTGGAAAACTTCAAACGTAGGAAAAAAATAAAAAAACTCGTATATATACTTGTATTATGTTTGTTTATGTTTTAGCCACATGAAGAATATGGGCTCATCACTAAGTACACCTATGGAAGCAATCCAATGTGTTGATGTGATTTTGCAGCAAGGAACTTTGGAAAGCTATGTGAAAGTACGTACGCATTGTATTGAGCTAATTTAGTTGCACACATCCTCTAAATTAAATTGAATAGTCTAAAGTTGTACTTGTTATGTTGTTCCTTGTAGATTTTTATTTTTTTGTAATAAACTGGCGGATTATAGCAAAATAACTCTAACCTTTTTGCTAATCATGAACTTGCGCAAAGTAACGCCTGATTCTGTCCAATAAATAATATAAACGCAAAAACTCTTTACAAAAGCGACTTCAAACGCCACTACAAAGTATATCAATTGTGCCTATAAAATTTAAAGAGTTCCCTCGATTTCTCCAGAATCCTTTCATCAGAAACACTGGGTCAATGGGTCTACCCAGGAAGTATACACTTTCAAATAAAAAAAAGAATTTTCCAAATCGGTCCAGGCGTCTTCGAGTAATCGGGGAACATACATAAAAAAAAAGATTCTGAAGAATTAACAACCTTTTTTGAAGGTTAAAAATGACTGCAATCCTTCATAAACTAGTGATACCATGATGGAAGTTAGTTAAAAAGTATTAATCAGTGGTATAGGCAAGAAGAGTATCTTTTGTTGTGACCAACAACAATGTAGACACATTTAAGTTTTTACATACAGTGTAACATTTACGCTTTAACATATATTGCAACAGTGCAAAATGTTGTTTCACATGTTTGTGATGTGGAAAACTTATATGAATAAGTAGAACCATTGTAATTTGTAAGTGTTTATGCAAGTTTTTTTGTAGTAAATGTCTTAAAACTTATTTCAGGCGGGCCGTCAATTTTTCAGACGGCCACGAAATCCAATTGACTTATCCACCGGTCTGGAAATGTGGACAGGGCTCTTCCAATCTGCTATTTTCACTTCTAGAGCATTTATTAACATTGATGGTAATGTATACTCTATTTTGTTAAGACTTGTTATCCCCAGTCGAACACGCTAACCATGACCAACGAGCAGTGCCGTAAATAGTGTTTTCTGCGCCCTGTGCGAGTTTCTATAACTGCGCCCTGTGCGAGTTTCTATAACTGCGCCCTGTGCGAGTTTCTATAACTGCGCCCTGTGCGAGTTTCTATAACTGCGCCCTGTGCGAGCTTCTATAACTGCGCCCTGTGCGAGCTTCTATAACTGCGCCCTGTGCGAGTTTCTATAACTGCGCCCTGTGCGAGTTTCTATAACTGCGCCCTGTGCGAGTTTCTATAACTGCGCCCTGTGCGAGTTTCTATAACTGCGCCCTATGCGAGCTTCTATAACTGCGCCCTTGTTTTTTTTAGATATTATAGGTACCCTAGCCGGAGCAATGCTATGTATGTAGGCGTACTTTATTTCATTCAGGGTGATAAAATAAAGCACAAGGACCTTGGGTGTCGGTGGACAAATCATCTAATATTTTGGAAGAAAAATCTATTTTTTAAAGAACTAGAACTGAGTGGGAAACGAGCACTAGGGGCGCATCGGGAACTTATCAGGAGCAAACCGAAAAAATAATAGTCCTGCCTGGTCTGGCCATTCTTGCGCTACTACTTTATTGTGGAAACAATATAAACATAGCATAGTTTTGTTACCTATTGTAAATTTTTTTTTTTTTTGAAAAGAGCAACCGCCGAGTTTATTGCTGGCTCTTCTCGGCAGGAAAGGCATTCCGAACCAGTGGTAGGTTCATTGACGATTCAAATGTACTTGTAAAACTATTTGAATAAAAAAATATTTCTGTTTCCATTTCTATTTCTAAATGTTTTATTGCAGTGGCTCATAAGGGATTCCCGAAGCAACAGAGTCTGATCGACGCACTAATAAACGATTTCCGTTTGAATCCCAAACAACCCCTGGATCGACAAAGGGGTGTCGACCAGTTCCATCATTTTATTAAGGGACTGAGGGTGAGTTTATGAAAAACTGATCCGGAACTTTATTGTCATGTTTTTTTTTAATTGGTTGACAAGTTAGTCCTTGACTGCGATCTCACCTGGCTTTGGCGGTGGCTAGTTACCACCCTACCGTCAAAGACGTGCCGCCAAGAGATTTGGCGTTCCGGCATGTAGGGACAGATTAGGGGAATGGATTGAATTTACACTGCCATAACCCTTCCAAGATAGTCCTCTACCATCTTAGACTGCATCGTCACTTACCATCAGGGGAAACGCAGTCAAGGACTATCTTATTGAATCAAAAAAAAAGTTATGACAACAAAACGACTGCCCCATTTCAAAACCTATACTCGGAATTATAATTCGATTCCACATTTGACATTAGCTACTGTCATTTTGTAAAATAATGATACCACATATAATAGTGTAGTGATGAACACAAAAATCGATAAACAATCGCGATTTATGTTTATGTAATCATAATATTGGTGTGCCAATTGAAGACTAAATTATTGATTTTTATTTAAATAAATACATAATTATTCATAATAATTATTTATTAATTAGTAACCGCTGCTTTATTTTATAAAAAGTTAATATTTTTGTTTTTTATATTAAAAACAAAACTTATAATAAAAGAGCCTATATATCCCATGTTGTCCAAGAATAGGAAAAAATGAGTAGGCTAGATAATATGTTAATTGACAATATCACAGATACATTTATAATAAATGTTACAGAAAGTGACAGCGATAGAAAGCGATGACGGTGACGATTTATAAAATAAAATATTACTATAATATATATTCTATTTCTTTTATTTCTCATGTTCCTTCATGATCACATTTTTTTATTTATTTCACACACAATTATTAAAGAAAACTCTCAGATCCTTAATAAAATTAATCGTCATAACTAAATTATCCGTTCAGAAATATTTAATTTCCTGATATACTTAGTTTCTTTTAAAGTAGTAGTTGTTTAGATATACTACTATAAACGAGAGGAATCGATCCGGAAATATTCCATTTCCGTATCGAATAATTTCGCAACGTCACTATTTAGTACTTGTCATAACGTTGCAACACTGAAATTGTCAAATCTGGAATCGAATTAAAATTCCGACTATAGTAAGTGTGATTGACAAAATTTTAAAGGAGACCAAAAAACGTATTTGTAGTAGCCCTTCTGAACTCTGAACTCTTCAGTATCTGTTGGTAAATTAAAGTTTCGTAAATAAACTACTTGGAAAGCTTTTATTGGGTATATTTATTACTTCATTAAGCCATCTACAAAACATGTTTTTTTGGTCTCCGTAAAATTTTGTCAATCACACTTACTAGGTTTTGAAACGGGGCAGCCGAAAACTTCGGATATTATTTCACTCTTTAATGTAAAGTTGATTAAATGTAGTTCTGTCGTTCTACGATCATGACAATACATATCGCTCATTTGCGACAAGGGTGACATAACTCAAAATTCACCAATTTTAATGCCAAACATTTATACTTTTTGCTATAAAAACAACATTACACTAAGCACAAAAAAATAAGAGCGAGAGTATTGTGACTTAATGCTCTGTCGCTTTGTTGGCCGCTGTGTTGTTTCGAGACCGCAGCATCCACAAATAAATAAATAAATAAATAATCATTTAATTCAGAATAAATTCCATATCATTACAATAAAATAATTTAAATTTAATTAGTATCTAAGTTAGTGTGTTAGTAACAAAATTTCGTAATTCTATGTTAGTATTGTTAGTAGTAATTAGGTATTTAGGGAACATTGCCCGTCGCCACTGCCACCCAATGTTTTACAATTGGGCAGCCTATGTTACCATTTATAGCTCTCAGGATGTTATTGTTGCTGCCGCGTAGGCGCTGTAGGAGTGAGGCCGATTTTTTGCGAATGATGGCATGAAAGCCATCAGTCCGGGCCTTAGTAAACATCCCACTCACTCACACAAAACATTACTCTCTAACGAGAGAATTCTCTCATCGTCGATTTTGAATTATGTCACTCTTGTCGCAAATGAGCGAATTATATTGTGTTTTTACAGGTAAAAGCTGTCATCGGCGGCACTGGAACTAAGCGGCGCGAGTTCATTTGCAATGGGCTCGTGGACCCGCCCAGCCGGCTCGCCTTCCAGATAACCGACTCCGACGGAAAACCTCTCCGAGAGATCACCGTTGCCAAGTACTTTGAGGTCGAGAAGAAATGCAGGTACTGTATAATAATATACAAACTACGAACGAAAGTCCCTTAAAAATGAAGATAATAAAAAATAAAATATACAAACTATTTTTTTTTTTAATTTGATGACAAGATAGTCCTTGACTGCGATTTCGCCTGATGGAGCCTCAATAGCCCAACGGTTAAAGGTACGGACTGAAAACTGAAAGGTCGCAGGTTCGAGCCCCACCCGTTGAACTATTGTCGTACGCAAAAGTTCATCGCTTATTTGGAGGGGAAAGGAGAATATAAGTCAAGTTCAGCTTGGCTAATATTCTTATTAAAAAAAAAAAGTGACGCAATCTAAGATGGTATCGGGCTAACTTGGAAGGGGTATGGCAGTGTACATTCAACCCATACCCCTAATCGATTTCTACATGCCATCGTACCTGTACGATGTATACAGGCACGGCATGTAGAAATCGAGCGATTGCTTGGCGGCACGTTTTTGACGGTAGGGTGATAACTAGCCACGGCCAAAGCCTCCCACCAGACAGACATGGCGTGTGTTTGTCATCATGTTTTGGTTTAATTTAATAAAATGTGAATAAGTTTCACAATCTGCAAGTACATACATTATTCTTACATACTTACTTAAGTATATATTTCTTTTCAGACTGCGCTTCCCAGACTTAAACTGCATGTGGGTAGGTCCAAAGGACAAGAAAATATACTACCCTATGGAATTGTTGGAAGTGGTGTATGGCCAGGTATTATAATCACTCTTCACTACATAGTATAAAACAAAGTCGCTTTCTCTGTCCCTATGTACGCTTAAATCTTTAAAACTCAACGGATTTTGATGCGGTTTTTTTTAATAGATAGAGTGATTGAAGAGGAAGGTTTATATGTATAATAACATCCATTAACAGTGAATGATGACATAGGCTATATATTTTATACCCGTGCGAAGCCGGAGCGGGCCGCTAGTTATATGTAAAAAGAAAATAAAAATCAAATTATTTGAATAAGTATATATAAATCCTCCGAACCAGTGCTAGATTCACTTGACGATTCAAAAGCACCTTGCAAAAGTTATTATTCTATTGTAAGACTCAAGTTTCCGTTTTTTTCACGAAATTATGTGACACAAGTAACACACGCTTATAAAAATCTATAAACTATACATAAAAAGATACAGGCCTAATTTAGAATCTCCTTTTTGGAAGTCGGTTAAATAGTCGGCCTCTTTTCGCCTAGGCCCCATTGAAGACTTCCTTTAAGGCCCAAGAGGGGTCTGCCCGCGAAATTCAAATTTAATTTGGTTTTTCGCAATTTGTAAACGAATACGACAAAGTAGGCTTATGGTATTGAAATTGCGCCAATGGCAGTATCATCTTCACAGGTTTATATACTAATCTTAATCTTAACGTGAAAGTATCCAGTTTAAGAAACTAGTCAAAATAATGAGTTTGACGTGAGATACTCACAAATTAGTCATTATTTTGATTAATTTGTTAAACTGGATACTTTTACGTAAAGATTAGTATATAAACCTGTGAAGATGATACTGCCATTGGCGCAATTTGAATACCATAAGCCTACTTTGTCGTATTCGTTTATAAATGGCGAAAAACCAAATTAAATTTGAATTTCGCGGGCAGCTCCGTGTCTTGGACCTTAATGCTGTAACGAATGGGAACAGTATAAAACACTGGTTCTTGCAAAAAAACAAATTCAAAGAGTCCCTTTTTCAAACGTTAGGTGTCATCAATTGTCCGCCGCACCGCTGCCCTCGTACGAACTACGTTCCGTTTATGCCGTATTTATTGCAGCAATAAAATATGGCGATACACTAACAATAATTTAAATAATTCGCGTTGCTAACAAATGCCTTCATTATTTTGTAGGCGTTGAATAAACAACTGAACGAAAAACAACTCCAGATCATGGTCCGCGAGGCGGCAACGCCACCGAGCGAACGCCTTGAAAAGATCAAGGATGTCATAAGAGATGTAAGCTTTTTTTTTTTTTTTTTTTCATTTCATGAAACACTAGTTACTGTACAGTCTATAATAATTATTTTGTGTGATTTAGATGAATTATTCCGCCAATCCTGGCTTCAAACACTTCAAAATGGAGATCGATAGCAAATTCTTCCAAGCAGATGCAAAAATTCTCGAAGCACCCAAGATAGATATCGGAGGTGGAAGACCGATCGATCCAAGGTATTATCGATTTGTGATGTTTTAAATTGGAAATAGGAATCTTAAATCGCCATTTTATATTTCTATTTTATTTTTCATTTAGAATTCACTATACATTTAACGTGCACATTCATATTTCTAAGTTGGAAATTCAGCATTGAGCGATGATTAAAAGGTGATTTTTTCAGATTTTTGTTGCATTTAGATTGATTATCTTTTGGTAAACATAAGCCTCAATAGCCCAACGGTTAATGGTGCGGACTGCGGGCTGAAAGGTCGCAGGTTCGAGCTCCACCCGCACTATTGTCGTACCCACTCTTAGCACAAGCTCTTCGCTTCTTTGGAGGGGAGAAGAGAATATAAGTCAAGTTCAACTAAATAAATAATAATATTCTTTATAACGGCATTTTTTAACAGAACTTTTAATTTCTTTTATTTTTTTATATTACGCTTTCTTTTTTTTTTTTATTTTTTGGCAAACGTGGTGACACCGTCAATAGTTGTGTATTTTAATTATGTTTCTCTGACATGTATTAAGAAATATAACAATTTTGGTTGTCCAAATAAAAAAAAAAAATAATAAAAAAAAAAAAAAAAACAATATAAATGGGCGATAGTAGCGCCTCTATTTTTTAATCTATTGTTATACATAGGAGAGGAGTGTGGCAAGCCAACCGCTTTCTCCGAGCGAGCGCGCTCGAGTCGTGGGGATTTATCGTTGTAGAAGCGGACGCGAACGCTTGCAATTGCGAGAACATTATACAAATGGTGAGTGTACTCTACAATGGCGACTGCCCAGTAGGGCTTCTCTATCTCAGTGGCTATCGAAAGTTGCTCACTAAGAACTGTCACACCCGTATCACTACATAGTATAAATCAAAGACGCTTTCTCTGTCCCTATATAGAATAGAATAGAAATATTTTTTTTAGAATAGAATAGAAATATTTTTTATTCAAATGGTCGTCGTTTATCCCTATGTACGCTTAAATCTTTAAAACTACGCAACGGATTTTGATGCGGTTTTTTTTTAATAGATAGAGTGATTAAAGAGGAAGGTTTATATGTATAATAACATTCATTTAATAGTGGAGAAATACTGTTATTTTTGAGGTTTCTAATGTGATGCCGTAAATAATTACATTTTTTCCGCTTACATTGCAAACGCAGGCTGAACCCTATGAGATTTATCAAAATAATGTACTAAGTATTGATATAGGCTATATATTTTATACCCGTGCGAAGCCGGAGCGGGCCGCTAGTTTTATATTATAAAAAGCGGGTTAGACCTCCTAACTCAAAATGTCCAAGTCGCAAAAAACATATATTTTTGTTGTTGGAGTGCAGATATGATTAAAGCAAAGATATAGTTCGTTTAAATACATATTTACAACAGGTACTAATTTATGGAAGAGAATTTTTTATAGTTTGAGATTCATCTTATTCGGTCAGGATCAGATTTTTTTGGAATATCAGTAAAACAGCAGTTTGACTAAAAATATCAGATATCAACAGTCAACCACCAAGAAGGTGATTAACGTATAAGGGTTCTTATATCTTCGAATAAAGCGACTAATATAATATTGATCGAACTTCACAGAATTGATCACATATTAATGTTTTATTTATTTACTAGCTTTAACCCGCGGCTTCGCTCACGTTAGGTTCGATTTTTTAACCCCCTATTTAACCCTCTTGGGGTTGAAATTTTCCAAAATCCTTTCTTAGCGGATGTCTACGTCCTAACAGCTACCTGTATGCCAAATTTCAGCTCGATCGGTCCAGTGGTTAGAGCCGTGCGTTGATAGATCAGTCAGTCAGTCAGTCAGTCACCTTTGCCTTTTTTTATTTAGATTTATACAATTTTATTGCATGGATATAATGTTCATTATTTTGTATTGTAGCTGATGCGAGTGGGGCGTCAAATGGGTATGGCTGTGAACGGGCCAGCGTTCACGAACTTCAACGTGAGCCAAAACGACCTGCGCAACATTCTGTTCGCGGCGCAGGAGAAGAAGCTCAACTTCATGTTCATCATTGTCTCTGGTCGGGACAAGGACGCTTACCATAAGGTAAGTTTTTTTTTTTTTTAGTTGTTAGGTCCGCTTTTTAGATTTTTCGAATTTTTCAGTTAAAGACCTGAAAAGTAACAGGCTACCTTTACTTTTACTGAAAAAAACACCTAACTCGACGCGGACGAAGTCGTGGGCCCAACAAAGCTATATGAATAAGTTAAAACGCATAGACTAAAAAAATAAACTTAAAATTTAATTCTAAATTGATAAAAACTTAAAAAAACTCAAAATTGCAACAACAAAACAAGAAAAGCAGAATCCCTTTATACAAAAGGGGACATCCTGTATAATAAAAAAATAGAAACCGCATAGAGTTATTGCTGCACATCACACTAATAATATTATAAAGTAGAAAGTTTGTATGTGTACATGTGTGTGTGTGTGTATGTGTATGTTTGTTACTCCTTCACGCCACAACGAATGAACCGATTTGGCTGAAATTTGGAATGGAGATAGCTCATATCCAGGATTGAAACATAGGCTACATTTTATCCCGGAAAATTACAGAGTTCCCATGGGAATTGAAAAACCTTGATCCACGCGGACGAAGTCGCGGGCATCGTCTAGTTGTTGTAATAATGTTGTTTCGCAGATAAAACGCAAAGCAGAATTGGAGGTTGGCATTTTAACCCAATGCATTAGGGAGATGACAGCCTCTAGACGTATGAATGAACAAACTGTACGCAATATTTTGTTAAAGGTAAGTACCTAATATCAGATATTCAGCAGTTTCTTTTTGATTCTTCTCGATTTTAACGGCATTCCGAACAAGTGGTAGATTCACTTGACGATTTGAAAGTACTTTGTACATAATCACCAAGTGATAAAACCCCGGCTTATTAATAAAGATTAAAAAAAAAAAAAAGTACATTGTGGAAGTCTATTTGAATAAAAAATTCTATTCTATTCTAAGAAGAAGCACTCTTAGATTGCTAAATCTTTCTTCAAAGCGTTATTAGGATCGCAATCCTATTATCCTATTATTAGTATTATAAATGCGAAAGTTTGGATGTTTATTACCCAATCACGTCGCAACGACAACAGATTTGGCTGAAAGGCACAGAGATAGATTGTATTCTGGAATAGCACGTAGGCTACTTTTTAACCCGGAAAATAAGAGAGTTCCCGCGGGAATAAAAAACCTCAATCCATGCGAACGAAGTCGCAGGCATCATCTAGTAAGTCATGAGTCGCCTCATTTCCCTTTCACCACGTGTTCGCTTCGCCGCGTGTTTGACAAAGGCTTTAGTACAATCGTATTGTTACTTTTCAGGTGAACTCCAAATTGATGGGAATCAACCAAGCTCTGGACAATCGTTGCTTGCCTCAGTGCCTCAGAAATGGTGGTGTTATGGTTGTAGGGGCTGACGTCACCCATCCCTCCCCAGATCAGGTAGGTTACGTACATGCACATTGCGTAAGTGTGTGTGCCAGTCAGGAGCCTAGGTGGGAGCGGTCAGGCACGAGCAAGCTCTCGCTCTCACTTATACAGATATGCAAGAACTATCCGAAATAATATGAGCGTTTGTTACAGATGAATATACCAAGCATAGCCGCCGTGACAGCTTCGATTGATGCCAAATGCTTCATGTACAATATTGAAATGAGTGTACAGACACCGAAGGTAATACTAAAAGTATATAATGTCATGATTTTATGAAACTACCGATATAAACTAGATTCTGAATTGATTTATAGAATCGGTAAATTATGAAAAGTAGTATTATAAATACAAATTATTGTAATATATTTATTACATGAATTATTGTAATATATTTTTTTGTGATTGTAATATATTTTGAAATGTGGCCATGCTATTGCATGGCCACATTTCAAAGCGGGTCACACTAAATTCGTATAGGAGGGGTAATTACGGTCACGTAGGACGCTAGTAGGGCGCTCGTGACAACAACGCAGTATATTATAATGCCCGGTTATACCAAATAACGGGTTAGATTCTTCCACCTCGAGCTAGAGTACAGACGGAGAGTCAGAGTATATTGTTATAGCGTTAGTGAGTGAGTTATCATCACAATAATAATAAAATACATAATAACTATACCTTGTGCCCAAAGAATATTTTTAACATAAAAAAAGTACTTATGAGTACAGTGAGTTTGTGTGGCACTAAATAATTAATTTGATAAATGATTCGAGTCGAGTGATGTATGTCTTTGGAAAAAATATATTATTTGTTTAATGTGAGTTAGTAAAAAAATAATCGGAAAAACCAAAAAAAAAAAAAACCAATATAAAATAAACCCAAAGAAAAATAACTAATTCTATATTTTATTTCTTATATCATACTCGTTATTATTTTTTAGCATGAAATAATCGTCGACTTCGAAAACATGATGTTCGACCACTTGAAAATTTACAAGAGTCATCAAAACGCCTTGCCTCGGAAGATATTCGTATTCCGCGACGGCGTGTCAGAGGGACAATTCGCTCAGGTATTTATAACAAAACTAGCTGTTGCGCGCGACTTCGTCCGCGTCAATTTTTGTTATTATGATCGCGATTAAAAAGTTTTTTAAAAAATATATTTTAAATATGAATAATTTTCCCCGTTTTTGCTACAAGACTCTATCACACTGTTTCAAACATTCGGGTCGGGAAAGCTGTTTATTGAAAGAAAAAAAAAATGAACACTTAAATACTGCAAAAATTATTATTGTTGTTCGTCATTGATTTTGAAAAGTAAATGGTATTTTAATGGCATTATTTGAGAAAAGTACTAAACAAGCATTGGCCACAACTAGGCATTGATGGACTTATAAATGTGTGCTTCGGCGTCGTTACACTTTCGTCCATCAATGCCTCTTTTGCTGGCCGCTGCAGTAATGTACTATAAATTATAGGTGCTGAACAGCGAATTGGTGGCATTGCATCGCGCGTACTCGCGTCTGGATCAAGTCAATAAGCCTGAGGTATTGTTCCTGCTTGTGCAAAAGAGACATCACACGCGGTAAGAGTACTTACCTTTTCTTAAAGATTTACTAGAAACAAGAGCCTGCCTCTTGTTTCTAGTAAATCTTAAACTGGCTTCAAAACATGAGACTCAAAACATTAGGATTATTGTTCTATTTCATGTAAAATCAATTTTGGAATTGCTTTTTGATATCTTCAACTTCATCTATAAATATATAAAAGGCAAAGGTGACTGACTGACTGACTGACTGACTGACTGACTGACTGACTGACTGATCTATCAACGTACAGCTCTAACCACTGGACCGATCGAGCTGAAATTTGGCATACAGGTAGCTGTTAGGATGTAGGCATCCGCTAAGAAAGGATTTTTCAAAATTCAACCCCGAAGGAGGTAAAATAGGGGTTTAAAAAATCGAACCTAATGTGAGCAAAGCCGCGGGTTAAAGCTAGTCCTATATAAAACATAGGTACCTCCCCGCTAATTTTGTTACGTTTTTTTTATTCGATGATAAGATAGTCCTTGACTGCGATCTCACCGGGTACACTTAAGATGCAGTTTAAGATGGTAGCGGGCTAACTTGGAAGGGGTATGGCAGTGTACTCATACCCCTAATAGGTTTCTACACGCCATCGTGTCGGAACGCTAAATCGCTTGGCGGCACGTCTTTGGCGGTGGAGTTGTAACTAGCCACGGCCAAAGCCTTCCACTAGGGCAGACCAGAGACAATTTAGAAATTATAAATTCCCAAATTACCCCAGCCGGGAATCGAACCCGAGACCTCCCAGCTATAAGACCACAGCACTTACCACTACGCTAGTGAGGTCGTCAAAAAAATGGTTTTAACGACTGACAACTTGAAACTTCAACCCCTATTATATTTTCAATATTTTACTATGTAATGTATACATTTGTATCACGAAAATAATTTTTAAGGTTCTTCATGGGAGAAAAAAACCCTCAAAACGTTGAGCCCGGCACCGTTGTCGATACTCATATTGTGCATCCCAAGGAATTGGACTTTTACTTGGTATGTATTCGAAATAAATTGTTTTAAAATATAAAATACTTATTTTTCGTGCACTATGTCCAGTAGGGTTGGTCCATATCGTATAAGAATTCAACGACATTAGCGTCAAAGTAAAATTAACCTTAATATCATTGTTTTAAAGTACAAATTCGGTACAACTGATTTTAATT